>OU026154.1:132698314-133948314 GCA_907269105.1 Volucella inanis | reverse complement strand
AATTCGGTGAGCGAAGGCAAGGCGTATCCTCCTTGCTCTCATTGATGTATGGGCATCCCGTGGTCTCAAGTTTTCCAAACAAGTGTACACGTTAAATACTAGAGATTATATCCTTCGGGTGTTGTCTGCCTAAAATGTCGAAGCCACCCAGAACTGTGTATATTGAAATCACCCGTAATACCGATTTCAGTATGAGGATATAGGGATACAATTCTTTGAATGGAGTCAGACAGTGCATCGAACTCGTTAAAGGTCGAATTGCTGCCCTGTAAAGAAGCTTCTGTAAATAAAGTATCTCTATTTTCTTATGGAGATGGTATTTTAACCACATGAAGTTGAACTTCGGATTGCAACACGGATCACATTGTGGTAAACGGCGAGAGAAGAATAATGGAACTAGTTCGTAGCCTGGTAGCTTCAGATCAGTGTGATCTGAGAGGTGTGTGCAGGAATCTAACTGTGTTTCACTAAGCGCCAAAACAGCTGATCTAAATTTACAGACGTGAACGTACGCAGAAAAGTGTTACTTTTAAGCCCGTGTATATTGGCTACGTCAAACTTGAATTCTCTAGTCATAATCACAAACAAAAACAAATACCGACGATGCTTAGCAAAGTTGAGAAGTGACTATTTAGACGTTGGCTTACCGAATCAAATTGTTGTGGGTGTTATGCCCTTACAACAATGAAACTGTGCACTAGCCAAATTTACACTCACAACCCGTTATCCATCGGTTGTTACGTGCCATAATCGTTTGTTAGTGTTATACAGCAACTGCAGTCACTAAGTAAAAGGACGGCATTCTGACCAGGGGCAGGATGATATAAAAAAAAATTTTTTTTTATTCATTGCACCGCACTGAATAATTTATTTTCTCTTTGTGCACTCGTGCGCGGTATGATGAATTGTGCTGATTTATTAGCACTGATATTTAAAAGGTCCTATATGACCTTTTGCCATTTTCCATAGTAGCTTCACAATTCCATCGGTGTAGAACTTCTGTGGTTTATCAGCGAAAAATTTGGCCAAGTGGTTTTCAGCGGCTCTTCGATCGGTCAATTTTTTAACATCAAGAGATTTTTGCAAAGACTAAAGCAAATGGTAATCAGAGGGTGCAAGGTCCGGGCTATCAAAGATCCGGGTCATCCAAGTCATCGAAGATGTGTGTGGCCTAGCATTGTCATGATGGAAGACAACTCCTTTTCTGTTGGCTAATTCTGGTCGCTCTTTTTTGATAGCCTAATTCAAATGGTCGAGTGGAGGATTGAATTGAACGTTTCGCCACGTTCTAGCAGCTCATAATAGACAATTCCCTTCCAATCCCACCAAAGACTCAACATAACCTTGTTTGGAGTCAATCCAGGCTTTGAAATCGTTTATGGTCGGTCACCGCCCTTTTTCGTATCCATTTTTCATCGCCCGTAATGAATCCCTTCAAAAATGGTTTCATTTCGTTACGTATTCGGGCGTTAATTCATGTGGCATCCAAACATCGATTTTCTTTGAGTAGAGTGCTCATTTTAGATGATTCCAAACCTCCACACGGCTGATGTTTAGTGCCTCCGTTATCTCCTGACATCTTCCGTGCCGGTCTTGCTCCATCAGTTGCAAAATTTCATTAACTTTTTCAGTGACAGGCCGACCAGTGCGAGGTGCATCTTTTACATCGAAATTACCGGAACGGAATCGAAAAAACCACTCCTGGATCCAACGTTCACTCACAGCCTTCTCACCGTACTCTGCACAAATTTGTCGGAATTTTTTTTGCAGGGTTTTTCCCTTTTTTTATAGTAAAAAAGCATCACATAGCGTATTTCTTCAGATATTTCACTCATATTCAAATCAGTAAAACTTTTAACACGAGCAACGAATTACACAGCTGTCTTCACAAAAAATGTATCCTGACATGTCACCTTTCAAACACGTGTTCGTTTGATATAATCAGATTATTGTTTCCAGATAAATGGACACCAACACCATCTAGTGACAAAAAACCGCGGAGACTTTTTATATGACCATTACATTCTCTGGATCTGGCTGCAACAAAGTAATGATCCGAGTCGATGTTGGCCACTCGGGAAGCTCGGTTGCCATTGATCAGTCTAGTTGATGTTTGATTGATCACGGGATAGTCAATTCCATTTATGGATGTTGGAATCACATGCTGGCTCCAGAAACGGTTGCATACTCCAAAAGTCTGGTTCGAACATGGTGCTTTGCTGATATTGTTTTCCGATGATTCACTGAAAGGAAAAGCTGCCTCGACAGCCTTTCGTTATGACCTTCTAGCACTTTTGTGTGATAGTCGAGTCACTGAGCATATATTCGTTACAGGAGGTCGTCGAATTCGTCTTTAATGCCACTGTCCTTATCCTTTCTAGTAAGATGAGAGAAAGTAAAAAGTAAATTCACGTCTTTGTAGTAGATGCAGCACTTTTTCATTCACTTTTTCCTCTCCTGCACCTCTTGGATTGCAATCATTTTTGATCGACAGCACGAGGTCTGTTAACATTCCATGTTCTAAGTCCTTGAAACGTTTGTTTGGGTCGGCAACGTTATATTCGTTGTCTTTGAACCCTTGCGTGACGTCGTTGATGTCTGGTACTTCTCCTTCATCAGAATGGCGGCGAATAAGCCACTTATTCGGATTGAAGGCATAATTCACAGCTCTAGTCGGTGTGGGTGGTTGTGTCAGCACTTTTTAGAAGAGATGATGGCTTTATTACCCTGTATATGTCTAAGTAGTTTCTTAAGCTATTGGCACCGGAGCGTATAGTCCTACTCTTTTGTCCAGGGATTTTTTTAAGGATCTTCGTTCCAGGTTAGGGGTTATAGAGTTATCATAAGTTCAGCAGGCACTGTGTATGATTTGTATGAGTAATTTAAGCTTTTCCTTCAATCTCTGAAGGAAAATTTCTTTAAAATTAAAACTCACAAACATTTGTGCTTGAAATGAAAAACTTTTTTTTTTTTTTAAATTGTTGATACGAAAGAGACGTTAGATAAAATAAATTATTTTCTCCTTCCTTTCAGTTGAATGAACCAAAGCAAATCAATCCAGAGTAAGTTATTCCTTTTTTATTATACTGCGCTAAACAAATTATTTGATTTTAAATACGTGAAAGCCTCTACTTGACACATGGACCATCATATCCTTCTTTAACTTGCTCCTTTCGGTTATCCAGACAAAACATTACCTATACACGACCCGAAATTCCGAATTCTAAAATTGTAGGTCTACTCTTTCTGGTTTTTTCGATACGGAGACTGCGATGCAACCATGGTCTTGTCTTAAACACTCTGATTTTTTAGCTCGCCTGGATTGGGCCAACTGCTTTCTGGTCTTGGTCTCCTAGGCTTGTAGTAGCTTAACTTAAACCCCTCTATGACGGGTTTTTTACTTAGAATCTGAGTCCTGGGCTTAAGGTCAACTAATTGACATGCAATCCTCAAGTGTTGTTTTCATCTATGTATAAGACATTCTGTAACATTGAGCAAAAAGATTCTCATAGGGCGATACAGGCTGTCATCATGTTAAGAAACATAGCGCTATTACATCCTTCATCCTATCCTCGACTTTGTAAGTTGATTGGCTTCCTTCTGCCCTATGCTCCTAGTGATAGCACGGTGGAGAGTATACTATTGTTATACGCATTTGTGCAGCTTATTCACAAATTCATCTTTGAAATCAGATGGCCTGATGAAGCATTCATACTTAGGTACAAAGCGAAGTCCTTTATTCTCTATTTATTTAACGAAACTAAACAAGGTGCCAATGTCCTATCTCTTGACAGCGATTTGAAATAAAACCGATTCTCTTTAGTCATTAAATGCTTTTCGTAGTCCGGACCTCTGACTTCCAAGTCAGGATTCATATAAAACTCTTACCGACATCCTCATATTCTGATGCAAAACCTTACCACTTCGAGAGGAAACTTCTCTGCCAATTATCTCACTCACAACCCTAGATATCCCTAAACATAATCAAACACCTTTCCATAAACAACAGTAGTTAACCAATAAATTTGAGCTAACTATCTCAGTTTTCAGCTAAAATTTAGTAACCGAACTTTAGTAACTTCACCTCCTGCTATCAGTAACTAACTTAACTGACATAAGTTAGGTGTCCCACACGCTTGCCATCGTCTATATTCGAAAAGTGGCTGTGCAGCTCCTGCAGAGAATAGAGGTAATGGCAAAGGTATTAAGCGCTCAAGTTGGTTCCATAAGTGATAGAACTAGTGCTGGTAATGCGCCAGAAGCGGTTATTACCCCATCAAAACAGTAGAAGCTGTTCCAAGCTAAAACCAGGACTTCAGGACGAGCTAGGATGGGGTGGAAACAAATGGAAAAGAATAAAGCCACTGCCGACACCATTCAGGAAAGTAGCACGACGACGATGGTACTGGCGACGTTGATGGTGGCAATGGTGGTGATCCTGGTCGCGTGGTGGTAGTGGTAGTGGCAATGGTGGTGGCGGTTACTCACAGCAACAACGTTGTCGTCATCATGCTGCTACCACACAGCCATCATCCACTCCCGGCAGATGGCTTCGGAATATGAATTTATTTTCGCATTTTTGTGTATTTCCTGTCGCACAATGCATGTGTCATTTGCAAGCTCAACTCAGTGTATGCTCCAGGACTTGCTGGTGTCCTGGTGTTCTGGTGTATAGTAGAGTGTGGCTAGACTCGTACGAGTACTTGCATATTGTGACACCCACATAGAAGCGGGCATATTGTCTATCTCTATATACCATGCGACCATATTAGCTTTTGTCCTATTGTTCGTGTGGCAAACAGCCTGACTTTACATAAAGAAAGGACCAAAGGGGTAGTGTGTTTCAGTTGTGGGTAAGCTAAACCACCAAACTATCCAACTTTAAATCCACATTGTGGCTTAAGGGTGGCAGAGAGATGTGCGGCATTAAGTTGCTTGGGGGGTAGGTAGGTGGATGGGTGGTGTTGTGTGTTTGTGGGTAGGATGTTCCATTGTGCTTTTGTTAGGTTGGCATCTTTTTTCGCACTTAACTGCTAGAAATCGCTTAGCCCTAACTGAATGAATTATGTATATATTTCGACGTTGCTCCATTGTGTCGTTGCTTCGTTTTGTTGCGTATCCAAATGGAAAGGAGACTGAGGTTTAAGGGGTTGAGTGAAAAAATGCACATGTGGCAGGATATATAAACATTCACACATATCCATACTCGTGTGTATGCAGCACACGATGTGGTGATGTCGTAAAAATTCAACTTAACACACATATGAGATTGTGCTGTAGAGTTACTCACTCTTCTCTCCAGTGACGGTCGTTGGAATTGTGCTTGTATATCTCGGTTGGGTACTCTTCACTTGCCTTTTGTTTCATGGTGCATCCATTGATGGAGATGGGTCCATGGAAATGAACGTAACTAAGAAGGATTTGAGTGCAGCCTCGGGGATGAGCTAAAAGAATTCGATTGTCCTTTTCTGGGCAATGAGGTATGAGTGTAAGCAGATGAGCTGTAGACGGGTGACTTTATTAACCTTCTTGCAGGCAACAATGCTAAGCTTGCGAAGAAGAAGATTGCAGAGGAAGCAGGGAAAATTCTTGCAATTTAATTATTTTGTTGATGGTTGAAGTGCGAAATGTAGGCATGGGTTTAGCCACTTCATTAAACGAACGAGTGGTATGTGATGAAAAGTGCTTTGGGCATAAAGAAGCATTCGGTTTGTACGTTAGTCATTATATCGTACTGTCCTTAGCACAAATCTAAGGAGCAGACTTGGATGCTATTTTTTCTCATCAATTTTTACAGGGTAACTCATGAACTCATTTTGCAATAGTTGACTGTCAAATGCCTCTCTTGGTGAGAAACAAAGCTTTGTGAAGAAACATCACTTGGTTCGTATCTGAGAATGACTTATACATTTTAAGGAGGCGATTGATTTAATAGAAATATATTTTCATTTATGAGTCATCGTTGTTGGAAGGATAATCTATGATAAACCCTACTCCTAAGACTGTGAAACCAATTTCCTTCGATTAAGATGTATATACTTGCTCGTAGGTCAACATATTGATTGCTTTTGTAGTCGCCCTCTCACGGTACTTCCAATTGGCAGAAAAATCTGTTTCCAGAAGCGAAGTTTCTAGGACTAGGACGATTTTTGTAATCTGTACGTTAGATGTCGCCAAATTAGATGTGTCTAGGCAGCTTGACTTGATCTATTTGTGAGTATATTTCATACGACTCATAGTTGTAGGAGTACCTTCAGATTAAGGAATTTTACATGTTAAAATCCAATCTGCAATGGGTATTGCATTTTTCTTTGGTGTCGTCTTTAAATATTGAGCAGGTTGCTGGAATTGGTTCATGAAGAACTTGTTTGAATACTGTGTTTAGAGATGCCTAAGGCTTAATTCCAGCCTGGAGCTGTTACCAATATCCAAGCCTTCCGTTGGGTTTATCGGAGTTTCTTTCTGTAGTCAGAATAGATAGTCGTTGGTTCTAAGTGATTTTGTTCTGTTCTGAGTTGTGTATAATGACAGATATAAACTTAATCATGGTTCAGTTTAAAGTGATCGTAAGGTAGTACCTTAAAAGCATCTCATAAAAGAGCTTGACTTTGGACTTTCCTCTTGTTTAGGAAGGAGAAAGGGATTTCAGTTTGTTTCAGGTGCTTGTTTCAATAGTTTTGATGGACATTCGTTATTTATCTTTGTCAAGGCGTCAAAGCTACAACCCCTTCGGTAAGGAGTAGTAGGATATACCCAATGTTGGCATACCTAGCGTGTAGCGCATACAACAATTGCAATGAAGACAACAAACGGAAGTAATACCCCAAGTGGCAATCTTGTTTTAACAACAAATCACCCCTCTTTAGAGGAAGTCTTTATTAATTAAGGGGAGAGCCATTTGTGAGAGCATCAAGAGCACCTTGATCCAAATCGAATATCTCCAAGGAAGAAAGTCCGCCGTTTAATTAAGACTCAGAGAAAGATAAATGCTTCGAAATAAAGAACTCCGAGCTAAACTCAACGAAATTGAGCGACGCTATCACGAACTTAAAAACGAAGCAGATTTCCTTTGGAAAGAAAACGAGGCTCTTTAAAACTCTAGTGTAACGATAGAACACAAAGGAAAGCCAGACCGTCTAATAGAATAACTCACGACGAATACGAAAAAAACGTAAGGCAGGTTCTTCTTCCGAAGCCTTATAACCAGGAGATAAAGACAAGTCCACCGTAACAAAGAAAAAGACTTGGCAAAAGTCCAAGTAAAACCTCGCCTTCTACCTGCAATAAACGTAGTGAGATCGCTACGAAATACTTCGTAACCTTCTTCAAAATCCTTACACTGAAAAAGAAGTACAAAATAGTTTTACTCTGGAACAAAGTTTTGAAAATTACCGTTGATGATGCCGACGCCTACCTCGCATTGTCTATAAAGCTAAAAACCAAAAACAAAACCGCTGCGAGTTTTTGCTACAATAGAAAACTTCACATATCGTGCTAGACGTACTAGAAGAAGTACAAGCACAAGCCTTAAAGATTCCTGATGCTGTCAACATCATAAAGAAAGAAAAGCAACAAACGGACAGTGACAAAGATACCGTATTCAAACGCGGACTTCCTATTTCAATCCTTACTTACTTAACCGGCCAGCGACCCTTGGACGGTCCCGTTGTTTCCGGTTTACTAGAACAAGGTTTCTGGTGTCATTCAAACCGGAGGTTCGATGTTTCTTTTCTTCGTGAACTAGGTGGCTGGTATTCTAAGATTCTCTAAGCTGGAGAACTCTCGCCCATTCGCTCGATGTGGCCGAGCCAGTACAGTCAGCGGATTTTCGTCTTCCGGACTATATCCATATCTTTATACAGTTCGTAGAGTTTGCGGTTATATCTTTTCTTCCATTCATCCCCCTTACATACAGGACCAAATAGTCGACGTATCATAGAGTTTTTCTTTCGAAGGATCCCAAGATCTGCTCCGCTGTCTTACTTATCGTCCAGCATTCAGCTCCATAATGCAAGACGGGCAATCTGAATCCTAATATGTGCAGGCTTTTGTAGCAGTTTTAATATATATTGCACTCCTTTCTTTTCATCATTCCTAATCCTATCCATCGGACATGGGGATAATTTCCAGTTTTTGTGTACCTCAAAGAGCTTATAATGTTCTAACATTCCAGGAGATTACTCCTAAATCAATGTACTTTCCTGCGCCGTATCGTCGTTTTAAATCGGTTCCGTTTTTTAACTTGGGGCGCCACCTGGAGGCTGTATATCAGCTTGAACTGCACAGTGACAGGGGTCGTATCCGCATCTTTCCTAGTTAAGCGCGTTCAAAACGTTACCCTATATGTGCATTTCCATGCCGTTGGAAGAATTGAATCCATCAACCCACCATAAGTGGCCTACTATCGATAAAAAAATCTATCTTAAGTATCACAGTCAAAATTCATCCCATGAGTAAGGGCAAACGAACAGTACTTCAATGAAAACGTTGCCAAGGTTTCAATTACACCATGGCGTATTCTCAAAAAGAGCCGCGATGCGCTAAATATGTCAGTAAACACTTCTCGAGAGAGTGCAACACAAGTAAGCAGACCAAACCAGCGGTTGGCGTGAATTGCACGTTAAATCACCCAGCGAATTACCGAGGCTGCGAAATTGCTAAAGAACTTCAAAAGAGGCGGACAATTCTCGTGAAACCCTTTCACCCGGATCAAATGCTGAGATATCTTCAAAACCGATGAGCCCAAGACCGGTAAAACAGAGTGACAAAATCGGTAAAGAAAAAGAAAAAAAATTCCAAAAGAATGTTGCCGAATCAAGTTGCGTCATATGGACATAAATAGTTCGGCCACTACTGATCCGGTGTCTCAAGTCCTCGCGATATTTTAAGAAAATTTAGAGAAACAAACTAAAGTTAATCAACTCTTGTTTGATAAACTAAGCAAGCTCGAGTTTGAACCTCAACAGAAATTAAAAAGAAAAAACAAAAATACTAAACAGTTGCTTTAAACTAAGATATAGCATGCAATGCAAACGGCCTTCTGAAAAAAAAAAAAAATCGACGAACTAGAAATATTTCTATGGAAAAACCATACTGACATACGTATGAAATCCTATACTTGATTTCGGACCCAAAATAAGAGGTTTTTTAGTCTATTATGCGCACCATCCTTCGCAAAGCGCAAGAGGTTGATCCTCTCTTTATATTTAAGACTGCATTAAGCATGTCAAGAATATGGTAATAGGCCTTGAATATATGCAAATAAGTTTAGCCTCTGTTAAGATTAATCATCTAGACAAAGCTTTGGAGCTCAAGATGCATTTTAACGAAAGGCAAGTTTCTGTATACAGTAAGTCTAAAACGTGGTGCGGACTATATTTCAGCGGGCAAATCAACACATTGACCTACCAACATAAATAAAACACCTGATCTCGCCGACTTTTTCATCGCAAAAGACTTGCGAGACTTTCTCTTTTTATGTTTGGGAAGAGATAATAGTTCGAGGGAGCCAAATCGGTTGAATACGGTGGATGCGACAGCAATTGGAGCCGTAAGTCATTGATTTTAGCCATGGTTGCGATGCTCTTGTGCGCCGGTGCATTGTCTTGCAAAAACATGTGAGGCTGTTTTGCAGCGATTTCGGCCTTCAATCGCTCCAATAATGCACAGTAATAATCGCTGTTGATGGTTTTTCCTTTTTCGAGGTAGTCCACGACGAGTATGCCATGACAATCCCAGAAAACCGACGCCATAACCTTTATGACTCATCGAGCCTCCCTCGGCCGCTTCTGAGCACTCGTGCCGGCTTCAGTCCATTGCCGGGCACTCATTCTGTTCTCTGGTGTTCTCTCTAATCTTTGTAGTATCTGCTAGCTCGCGCGCCTTCACTTTCCGGTCAGCCAACACCATTTCATGTTTTTTTTTTTTTGACATTGTCCTCTGTAACCTGCTGCTGCGGACTTGATCGGTAGTGGTATTGCGGCCACCGCGAAACACTCGAAACCAATATTTGACGGTGTAATCTGACGGATCATTAGCCCCAAAATATTTATCCAACTTTTCTTTTGTTTCCTTCGCCGTTTTGCCTCTCAAAAAATAATGTTTTATGAGAGAACAAAAATCGTTTTTGTCCATACTCAACATGATGCCAAACACGTCAATAACAATCAGCTGTCAAAAGAAAACTAAAGACAGTATCGCACTGAAATTTGACATGTCTGCCTAAATATAAACGAACTTCAAGACACCATAACCTTTTTTTGCATAAGCAGTGTATTCTAGCGTTCAAGGAGCTTACTTTTCACTCCACTTAGTATGGCAAGAAGATCTGAAGTATAAGCTACAACAAATTTCACCCGACAAAATGCGTAGAATATTGCAACCTTACCTTGAAAACATTCTAATTTGGGTTAGATAGTGTACTTAATACTCAGAATTCAAGTAAATTAAGGCCGGTACCCCACATGGAAGTGTTCTCGGTCCATACCTGTTCCTACTGTACGAGGGCTGTTTTATGAGTACCCGGATTAGAAGCTAGATGGTGGCTACTGACACAGAATGAGTGTACCATCATTTAGTTTGCTTAGTTTCGTTTTGACACCCATTTCAAAACATCATGTTAGAGTTTTTTGCGATCATGGAAAAAGAGCAGTGATCCGATTCTTGTTTTTGAGTGGCAAAACATACGAGAAAATCAAGCCAATTCTTGATGGTGTGTATGGGACCCATTCACCTATTCGTACAACCTTTTACCATGGGTTCGCAGAGTTTCGCCATGGCCATGTCGGTTTTTGATGAACCACGCCTAGGTGGTTTACCACAGAGGAAACCGTGTACAAAATCCATGATCTCGTATTGGAAAAGACGATATCCAAATGCCGGGTTGCCGGCAAGACAAAACAAACTTTGAGCAAATCCCGAACCACAACCACGCCGGCGATGGTTGACGATCGAATGGCGAAGATAAATCGTAAGAGAAAAGGGAAGGGACACAAAAAGGAATCGCAAAAAAAACCAACACGGCGTTGCAACAAGCAGCTGTAAATAAACTGCACACACTGGCACACACAAGACGATGATGACGATCGCTCAAGCCAAAAGAGATTATCAGTTTTAAAAATGCAAAAGGGGTATTTATTTATTTTAGGATTTTCCTGTCTATACGGGGTCGCTCTCTCTACAGCGGTTTCTGTCAGGGGGGTTGACAGACCGTCCGCCTGTTAGAGTCTTCAGGCACTCCGCCTGGCTCTATCCTCGCGGTACTTAGAGTCACCTTTGGAGCGGTAGGCAGAGCGAAGGAACTCAATCCAGCCTATGCCGTGACTACCAGAGTGAGATGGGGGATGAAAAGAAGGGACACCACAAGAAGAGAAGAAGGAAAAAAAGGGCCAACAGAGAACAAAGGCGATCGTAAGTGGGGGATGTTTGGGACGTGATTTGCAAGCAACAAAATCGTTTTTTTGGGACGCGCAGGGTGTGATCCACGTTGACTCTTTGGAGAAGGGAAAAACAATCACAGGAGCATACTATGTCGATTTATTGGGCCGATTTGGGGAAAAAACGACAACGAAGTGCGAAAAAAGTGGTCCTCCACCACGATAACGCACCGGCTTAAACCTCCGCAGTCGCCACAGCCAAATTGATCGAATTGCACTACGAATTGCTCCCCCATCCTCCGTATTCTCCGGATTTGGCTCTCTGCGACTTTCCATATCTTAAAAGATCGCGCGTTGGAAAGAAGGCGCGAGGAAGTCATCGCCGCCGCGGAGGAGTATTTTGCAGGCCAACAAAAGTCGTACTATACGGAGGGGTTAAAAAAGTTGCAGCACCGTTGGGAAAAGTGTAAAAAGCTTAAAAAAGTTGAGTTGTCATCTCTAATCAAGGCATTCATCAAATAGTCCTCGTATACAATATGGTTTACCATATATCTCTTGATCAAGTGGTAGGCACGCTTTAAAAAGAATCGTGGCGAGCTCAAAGTCCGTATGTATAAGCAAGTGCTAAAACCTTCTTGGAAGTATGGTATACAACTCCTGAGTTGTGCAGAACAAAACGATGTTCCTATACTATATGCTAGAACCGTGAGAAATAGCGATATTCACCCTGATCTAGGAATTGCTTCCGTGAAAGACGAAGTAACAAGCTTTGCCAGCAATCTTGTACTCATCTTGCGGATTATTGCAATCAGGATATAGTCCAGACATTGGACGATACAAACATTTTGCGCCAACTATAAAGAACAATGACGGTAATAGTGCGTGCCTTCCCAGGAAAGCTACCTACGCGATAAACTACAGAAGTTTAAATTACAGGGTAAGGACACTTAGTCGTAGTTTGATAGATGTTGGGAGGTTTTTAAGTGAGTGGCAATCTCACACTACTTTGAGCGCTCGCGGCCGGTTCTAATAATGCCTATGAAGGTTTTCATTTACCAATGTGTTCAACATTATCGAATTCGCGAAAAGATTTGTCCAAAAATAGGGACCAGTGCCGCGAGATTGAAAGATCTTTAGTTCTATTATGCTCCTAATTGAGAACGACCATGAATGAGCATGCTTATCTGAGATTTTTCTTACTTTAGATAGTGGCTCAGTGATGTAAGAGTTTTTTTTTTTTTTTTTTATTTTTTAACCCAGAACCAGTGTAACCGTCCATCGGTAGGCAGATTGTGAAAGAAAATAAATGACAACCACATAGTCTTGGCAAGATTCTATCTTGATAGCAAATGTATGGTGTCATCATTGCTAGCCCTCCTGGAGCAGCAGGCTGAGAAGATTGTCGAAAAAAAACTTGTGACCAACTGCCTCTAGTTGATTAAGTCCTTAATGGCGTTTAAGGTTCTGTTTCATATGTGCGGGCCACTGTGTTGTTCCTCCAGGAGCCTTTGGACTCGACTTTCAATATTCATTCGCATTGCATGTCGTGAGTATCTCAAGTGATCTTTTAATAAAGCTACAAATGAGCTGAATAACACAACACTAGACATAGCTGATATCTCTCATCAGATATGGTGACGGATGAGCACATCAAACTAGCTATTGCTTACTTTGATGCTTTCAAGTCGCATGGTATGGATGGTATATACCTAGCTATACTATTGCTAGTAACCATGAAGAGAATCTAAATCTCTAGTTTGGTACTGGCATACAACCGAAACTTTGGTCCTCATATTGAAAATGGGAAAAACAGACCAAACGTTCGCCAGTTAGACTTTCTTCTTGTTTAGTAGCATATAAAGCGATGATCTTCATGTACACGAAACTGATTTAAGAATACGCGTTGCATCCTTTGTCTAAGATGCAATATGGAAGATCTTGCGAAGGTGTGCTTCAAAGTCTGGTGGGCAGAATTGGAGGCATACGTTACTCGGCTAGACAACATGACCTAAACGAATCACTAGTTTTGTGGATAACAGCAATCCTGGAATAGAATAGAATACAATAGAAAACTGATTGCGAAAGCTGACTATGACCAATAGGTGATAGCGGAAGTAGGTTGTCCGTTGCTAGGATCCATGTTGGTCTACTCATTGCTTATAATTCAGAGCAGTTCTGAGGCTTATGTTCAAGCATAGGCAGATTCACTATCCAAAGCGCAGATAGCCCTAGGCGTGATCGACGACTGGTGCACTTGGAACTGTCTTTCAGTCAATTTTCTCAAAATTGAGTTTGTTTTCTTCACGCGATGGAGGAGGCTGACTAGTTTGACCTATCTAATGCTTAATGGCATCACCATTCAATCTTCAATGAAGTCAAGTAATTGTATGCTATCCTAGATAAAAAAAAATTTCTTTGGACCGAACATATTACGTCGAAGGTCTTTTAAATGTTTGTACACAGCGCAAGTCAAGGAAAATTTTAAATGCACATTGGTCTTAAATATTTGCAAGTTATAATGATTAGGAAAGAAAGAGCTCTCAAGGGCATTTCTTAAGCTGGTTGTAGGCCCTAGGATTCGAATCACGAATCACGATATTTCAGAGTAAGTCCGAAAGTGAGAGTAAACTTTGAGCGGTATAAGTATACTGGAGGAGCGGAAAGCTATTGGCAATTTGAGCACTGGATGTGAAAATAGCGATACAACAAGATGAGGCAAGAGACCTTGCCTTAGAAATATCACGTGGAACTATTTTGCTTTCACCAGACTGATGCGCACTTTGGTTCCACTCTTTGGTGGGACATGCCATCAAACCATCAGTGGACCTGCTACGAAAACCGTACTGACGGTCATTGAGGAGTTTTCGTGTTTCAAGATATTTGAGAAGCTGTCGGTTTATCAGCGTTTCCATGACCTCGGAAAGTAGGAACCTAAGTGCAATGAGTCTGTAGGAGGAGAGAGAAGAAGATTCACCTTTTCTATTGATAAAGTGAACAAATGCTGTTCTCCATCTACTCGGAAAGAATCGTAAGTAGTAGGATTGATGAAAAAGTTTAAGCAGTGGTTTTACCAGCGTGAAAGAACACCTGTTTAGAAGAAGAGGAGATAAACCATCTTCGCCAGGAGAGTTGTTTATGTTAAGACCTATAAGTATTTTTACTACTACACGGGTGCATTCATGCCATTCCAATTCAACGCGGGCAAGTATAGGCGGAGACAAAACACAATCTAAAGGTGTTGAGTTGACCACAAAGTGTGCCGCAAGCAAGTCTTTTCCAAGGAGCTAACAGTTGAAATGTCATTAAAAAATTGTTGATACTAGGTGGAGTGAAAAGCAACCGCCTTGCCGCCAGAATGCGCTGCTACTGCAAAAAATCTATGGTGCCTTGAAAAAAAATAAAAAATTATTTTTTGAGAGGCAAATAGGCGAAGGGGGGAACAAAAGAAAAGTTGGATAAATATTATGGGGCTATTGCTCCGTCAGATTACACTACGGATGCGGTTACAGAGGACAATGTCAAAAAAATACATAAAATGGTGTTGGCTGACCGGAAAGCGACCGCGACCGCGAGCAAGCAGATACCACAAAGATTATTACTGAGCGCGCACGCCATATTTTGGGCAATATTCTGCATATGAAAAAGTTATTCTGCCGCTGGGTGCCGCGCATACAAAAAAACGAACGCGAGAGCACTTCGACGAGAGCAGACTTTTGGCGTCGATTGGTAACTGTTGAACACCAGAGAACAGAATGAGTGCCCAGCAATGGACTGAAGCTGGCACGAGTGCTCCAAGGCGGCAGAGGGAGGCTCGATGGGTCGGAAAGGTGATGGCGTCGGTTTTCTGGGATTGTCATGGCATATTCTCCGTGCACTACCTCGAAAAAGGAGAAACCATCAACAGCGACTATTACTGTGCATTATTGGAGCGATTGAAGGCCGAAATCGCTGCAAAACGGCATCACATGAAGTGAAAAAAATTTTTGGTAGTTTTTGCAAGACAATGCACCGACGCACAAGAGCATCGTAACCATGGCTAAAATCAATGATTAACGGCTCCAATTGCTGTCGCATCCACCGTATTCGCCCGATTTGGCTCTCTCGGACTATTATTTCTTCCCAAACCTCAAAAGATGGCTCATCAATAAAAAATTCAGCTCACGCGAGGAAATCATCGACGCCACGGAGGAGTATTTTGCAGTTGAAAATCGATAGAATAAGTGTATCAAACTAAAAGTGGACTATATTAAATAAAATAGAAAAAACATTTAAAAAAATTTTTTTTTTCATTCCCAAAGAGGTTACTTTTTACCCCACCTAAGACTCTTGCGACATTGTAGTATTTTTTGCTACAGTTTTCGGTCGTATTGAAATTGTACACGCTTAAAAAACACGTTGCCGTTGCAGACATGCGTCCTTGGTTAGGGCTTGCACTGACAGAAAGGTTTCATTTATACATAACTGCGGGTGGCATGACATCTTAGGTTTCCTTTAGACTAAACTATTGTGTCCCGGCATCTCTGAGAGAACATCGACTTTCCTGCTGTTCTTCAGTAGGAACGACTGCAGGCAATTGACTAGCGATTTAACGGGGCACTAAGTTTTTGCAAAGCAATTAAGTTTGGTATGACGAAACCGGTTGGGGTGCTGGTACTGTAAAAAAATTTTCACTAAAAAACTTATTCATTTCTTCGAATTCCTGCGAAGTTTCGATACAAGGAATATATAAGGAGCACATTGGTCTGAGTGCTCTGTTCTAGGCTGAAAAAAAAGTTTATCCATTGCACGTAACTTTTTCAAGATCCATTTCATTGGACCCTCGCTCAATAACATACCTTTATTAGCAGCTGGACTTATGCCAAAAGGACGTAAGGCTTTTAACTGATGTACTCGTACAACTCATTTAACCACCTACATTTTGAAATGCTTACACAGGCTTGTCTTGAGACTAATGGGATTCTTACTGGTAGCGTCACGACAGGCCTTATTCTGGCACCATGGAATTACAGCCAGTAATCCGCCTAGAAATTAGAACTGCGTTGACACATTTAGGGTAAATCTGTTGTCATCAGTTTGGCTAGTACCGAAGAATCCTTATAGAGTTTAGCTTCAAATAAGTTAAAGTAGCTTATACAGGGAGTATCCAAAGCTGATTGTTGACGCCAGGTTGGACGAAAAAGATCAGTATCCGTTGGTTAACAACTGACTTGTGGTTACAACAGTTATAACACTGACCATCGACAGGTATACTTGTACGCCGCTCCTCATCGCACAACCGTTGTGGGATTCAGTCGACAGAAAATCCACGAAAAAAGCTTTCTCAATCACCTTGATGAAGCCCTTATTAGTAGCCCGTGGATAAATCAAAAAAGCTGATTATTTCAAGATATTGAAACAGTCACATGATGAGCAGAAGGAAAGAGTTGTTCAAGAACAACTCATCATTTACTAGAACTATGCTTCGAAAACTCTGCAATCACTCAAAAGATCAGGAAGTTTTTGTGACAGCTATGGTAAATATTTGGCCAAAACCCGGAAGACCAATGTACAAACACGTAGCTAAGTAGATGAGATATAGGAATAATCAACTGAACTATGGTCCATTATCTAAGATGTTAGAATTGTACTACTTTCATCAACACTCAGGCTTTCATTGTAGCGTATATTCGTATCGAAAAAACATCGTATCGAGACCTTGTTAACGACGTCTGCTTGGATTGCAAAATGATAAAATAATAAGTTTCTCCATTCTGCACCCCAAAAACTCAAACTATTAACCCCGTCAAAGGGTAAAAATCAAGGTACACCCGCACCTAACCTACGTGTATAGTAGATAACTGTTACAGAAATTCATTTTGTTCATTCGCGCATCGTCCTGCTGCTGCAGTCGTCCGACAACGTATTATGTTCCTGATCAAAAATCGATTGGAAAATAATTTCCAACTTAGTGCACAGAAATTTCACAACAATCTCAGCTTAGCTATCAGCGAATTTGTTCACGTGCACATCGCATTCTACACCTTTAGACCATAGTTCGATTCCACAACAGGCTCTAGCGCCACCCAAAAAGTTAACAGAATTGCAAGGAGTCCTGGGGTAGGTTAAGGATATCACTGAAAACGAGAAACATTTATTTCAGCGTTTTAATTTTGCCCTAAGGAGAGTTTTACATTTTTTCCTTGCATTTCCACCCTCAAATGCCGGTGTTAAGGGCTGCACAGGAAAATCAGCAAAATAACTAAAAAAAAAGAAAAACGAAAAAAAAAAAAAATAAAATAAAAATACACGAACAGGATCTAAACAACTTCAGAACCGACAATTGCTACTATTCCCAGGGTAGGAACGTATTAAACTGATTCGCTCGTTGAACGAGTACCAGGTATTGATCGACTCTAGAGAGGGTGGGAACGAATGGCAAGGACGATGACGATGGTGTTGGCGATTGCGACTGTCAGTGCAAGAGCGCCATTGGGGTTTGGGGATGCAACTTACAATCCTGGAATTGTTATTGTTTGGTTATTGCTTTTTTACTCTTGTTCTCGAGTTATTAACCCGACCATGTTTACGAGTGCTTGCCCCTTACTCGTATACCTATGTACATGGGTTTGTCGATGGGCTGAGGGTTGTGCTTTGCTATTGTTTCGATTGTAATTGAAGTGAATGTCGATTATCCTTTTGACCGCATCGTTATCGTTGTCGTTCATGTTTGAAAGCGGTTAGAATGGTTTTTTCTCAGCTGAAGCCGACTCTCCACAGGAATTTCATCAAATACGAGTTATCCTTGAAGTATAAATTTTCGAGAATGACTTGTACTCTGCGGCATAGCAATGACAAATTCGGGCCGGAAGTGTAAAGAAAAACTAAAAAAACATTAATATTTGTTTTCCAACAAAACAGGATACCAAACATAAATTCACTGCGACGAGGACAAGAACGAAAACTATATAACATATAACAACGCGACATGAAATTTGCGTGATGATGAAGAAAAAGGTGGTACCTACAGAATATTAGTCAGGATAGGGTATCCTATCGAAACACACTTTAAAAGAAAATTACTTGAATTCATTGCACCCTTCCGCCGGTTTTAGTTGGAGAGGTTTTAAAAGTCCACGTCGCTCTGTCTCGTCTTCATTCGGTATGACCGGTGACTTGGGTCTTATTCCAACTTTCGGCAACAAAGGCAGGCGAATTTTCAAAAAAAAAAAAAGAAAAGGAAGAAGAAGAATGAATGCCACTTAGGGAACTGTGAATTAAATTTCATCCAGCGCTTTGTTAGTCTGTTTCATGAAACCGAAACTATGCTCCATTGGAGGACACTGGGTTTGGTCAATGAAAAGGTTTTCTGTTTTCACTTGTTCGAAAGTTCTTTCGGATTCATTTGTGATGGAGGGTGTGGGTTGGATTTTTTCTTAAAATTAACCGAGGAAGAGAGTTTTTTTTAATCTTTTTTTTGAAATGAAAACTTTGATGAAGAGGCGATTGGTTTAGTTTAAAATTGTCGATGTTGTCAGAACGTTCAAGTGGAACAAACAGAATAGAGAAAGCGATGTAATCTGTTCTTTTAGTCAATGGTGGAGCTTACAATAGTGAAGCTTACAGTTGTATTGTTTGGATCATTTCCTGGAATTGGTTTCTTACATTTTTATGGCACAAGATTGAACTCTTTGATGTATACGCAGAATTGTGTAAAGTCAATCAGTGACATTTCCTGGGCTTGACATTTTGAATGAAACAATAACGAGGTCTTAAAAGTGGTGCGATTTGTTGGGATTTTTTTCCACCACTTAGTTGGAAAAATGTGAAATTACAATATGTCAATCCACAGTGACTTCGAAAGGCTTTTGTTGGAAAATGATATTTTTCTAGAAAAAATCATTTACGGTAACTATATGGATGGCTGTTAATTTATATTTGACGAGATTGTACAGTTGTTCGTAGAAAAATGATAAGTCAGTTGCCCCACCATAACAAAATAGTTGGTAAAGACGTAGATATGGATTTTCTAATAACGACTTGACAACTTTTTTTTTTAAATAAAAGGCAAACCATTTGAGATATTTCAAAAACTTTATTATTGGCTTGAAGTACAATCAAAACATTTATGAATGGAACTCGACTTCGTTCATATGGCCACCATGGGCACGTTTGCAGCGGTCGATTCGTTGGACCCAATTTTCACGACTCGGCCACACATTTCGGCCGAAACGGCTGCTATTTCACTTCAATGTTCCCTCTGAGCTCTTCCAACGTCATCGGCATGTTGGCATAAACCAATGACTTAACGTAGCCCCACAGAAAATAGTCAACGTCGACTGGCCCATGTCTTGAGATAACACGCTCACCATACCTAATCTTCAATAAATCGATTGTAGCGTGTGCTGTGTGGCTTGTGGCACCATCCTGTTGAAACCACATGTCGTTCAAGTCCATATCTTCCAATTCGGGCCAAAAATAATTAGTGATCATGGCGCGATAACGCTGACCATTCACAGTAACGTGACGATCGTTATCGTCGACGAAAAAATATGGCCCAATAACGCCGCCGGCATGCAAATGGCACCATACAGTTATTTTCTGTGGATAAAGTGGTAATTCATGAAGCACATGTGGGTTTTCACCCGACCAATAACGCATATTTTGCTTATTGACGAACCCATTGAGCCAAAAATGAGCTTCGTCATTGAAGATGATTTTGCGATGAAATTCATCATCTTGGCGTATCTTCCCTAGAACCCAATCGGAGAACGTACGTCGCTTCAAATGGCCCATCGGCTTCAATTCTTGAGTCAGCTTGATCTTGTATGGGTGTAAACCAAGTGGTCTGAGCGATGCCCAATTCTTGAGAACGCTGTGGAATTGACTGATTTGGATCGTTTGCTACGGACGTCTGAACGTCAGCGATATTTTACATATTTCGGGTTGGTCACGTTGTCTGACTGACACGGCAACATCACACAACGAATATGTATATTCAAATTTTTGCACTAAACTTGTTATTGCCTGTCTACTAGGGCGAGAATTACGACCGAAAATTGGAGTTAACGCTCTTAAAGTTGCAGTCACCGACTCCGAATATCTGTAGAAAATTTTTATAATTTGCAGACGTTGCTCGTTAGTGTACTTTACCATGATGGAAATGTTGAGTTTATTGAATAAATTGACAGTGACAGTTTGAAGATTAGTGAAAGAGTGCGTTCATAAATTAAATTCAATGTTGTCAAGTCCCTATTGGAAAACCCTATACTTCGCCGCCTTCACCAATTCTACACAATATTGCCATCAAGAGTGTGTACTCGTATATATCCTTTTGGAGGACTGCTGAGTCAACCTGGGGCTCAATTAACAAGTCTCTCCAGTTAACATCGTCTATAGCTAACTGCCTCTAGTCGCGCACTCCAAGTCAGTTAAAGTCCGCTTCTACCTGTGCGGTCTATCTCAAGTGTGCTCTTTCTCTATTGCGTTGTCCCTTCGGTATATATGCGAAGACTCTGCCGGCCGGAGCATTGGTATCCATTCGATCTACATGTCATATACATCTCAGGTGACTGATGTAGGTCGAATTTTCTCCTCCAAAGTCCGTCAACACAAACGGAACCGAATATTTTTCGAAGGATTTTTCTCTGAAAACGACTGAGAATTTCTTCATTTAATTTCGACAGAGTCCATGATTTAGCGTCATAAAGCAGGACTGGAATCATCAAGGTCTTATATAGAGTCTGCTTAGTTGTTTGGGATAGAAGCTTAATACTCAATCGTCTTGTTAGAAAGAAGCAGTGCTTGGCAGAAATGATTTTTCATTTCATTTCTGCCGAATACTACCAGTAACAGAATTTATAGCAGAGCCAAGGTGGATAAAGTCCCTTACTACCTCGAAATTATAGCTGTGAGTGAGTGTGTACGTCCCTTCTAATTGAGAACGTATACTTGGTTTTGCCCTCATTTACCATTAAAACCATTTTGACAGATTCCATTCCAATATTAGCGAACAGACCGGTCACAGCCCGTTGCGCTCTCCCAATTACGTCGATATCACCAGACTTTTGAAAGATTGCTCCTTCAGTGTTTACTTGTGGGTACCTCACAATTCTTTCTTTCTTTTCTGACATCGACCTTTACAGAGCAACGAGCGTTCCCTATCGTCATTCCACAAAGACAGACGAGCTTAGCATGGATGTCAAAACTAAGCATGGCTCTGTGTAGCTCGTCTTTATAAATGCTATCATATGCGGCCTTAAAATCGATGAAAAGATAGTGGGTATAGATTTGGGCTTATTGAGTTTTTTTTCCATAATCTGCCATTTATGCGAATTTGAACGTTGTTGTCCTACAGGAGGACAAGAGCACTCTCATCCTAGATTGGTTTGGGAGATATCCGTACGGCTACGACTACATTCCTTCCTGACTCAGATTATATCCGAAACTACTCTTGGACTCAGGGAGAGTCGATTCTTATCTTATTTTCCAGCGCTTTAGAACAGCCAACAGCTCAATGCTGACTAGATCGAACATTCAGAGCAGCTGTATCATCTGCATATGCCTGATTGTAGACATACAAACTGTTAAGAACGATAAACAATGAGTCGACCAACATACACCACAGCAGCAGACAGGATGCGGCTCTGTTAAAACACCAGATTGCCTCCTCTATCACTCATAAACCGCAGTCAGCTACTGCAATCAGAGTCATATTTAACTGCATGCATCATGCCGTGTTGTCTGGCGAAGTTACACAATAATGATGAAAAATAAATTTCTTCAATTCTGTCCACCAGATTTTGAAGCGCAGCCTCGCAGGATATTCCGCGTTGGTAGGCGTGTTGCGTCACAGACAGATGACGCATTTGCAAGGGAGTTTAGGGCACATGAGTCTCGATCGTTCTCTCAAGGTTCTTTAACATGAATGAAGTTAGTCTTATAGGCTTGCGGGTCTTAGGGAGCATGTATGTAGTCCTCTGTTCTGATTTTCAGCATAAAGGCTACTCTTTCGATTTCGATTTGTATGCCAGTGCCATGCTATCAGTGAAGATTCTATTAAGAGTTACCAGTTGCAAATCTATACTTTCTTGTAGCATAACTGAATAAATACATTCGATGTCGGGCGTCTTGAAACCATCATCTCGGTCCTGCTTTATGATGCAGAACAATGGACGTTCGCAAGGGTGGATGAAGATATGCTTGGTCGACTTAAACGCAACAATTCTTTGAGCGATTTTGGGCTCCCGCGAAACTCTACGACCTATACAGCGACATATTGTATACCTAATGTGGCTAGAAGAGCAACTGAATGTCAACACCCGGGGAATCTTCAATATCAACTCGCAGTAGAGCAAGACTTCGTGTTAGGTATAGCGTGAGAGTGAAAGTGGACCTGTACCACTGGAGGCAGTTCCTTTCTTCAACTTTTATTTTGTTCTGAGTTTGGGTGGAGAATTGATGGACTTGCTAAGTTCGTCCTTACTCTTGGCCCAATAATTCCGAGGTTTCGCATTTATAAGTTCGAAGTACCAACTGTTTGGCATGTTAAGCATAAGCATATCTGTTAAATTGCGTAAAGTCTGTTACATGCTGTCTTATTTCTCTTACAACTATCAAATGATGGATGAGAGCGAATATTGTTTACAAACAGGTCAGTCGTTGCGTTTGCTAAAGCTCCAAAGGGTGTGTAAAGTGCCATCTTCCTGGAATCACAGTACCTAATTCGTTCGGCTGATGCCTCTTGTAGTGTAGCAGTAGGCAAAATAACCTGTTACCTCTTCGGGAATTCAGGTGGACTCACAAGCCGCTAGGTAAATGTTGGAGTGTAGACAGATAGAGGACAACATTGTCTAGCAATTATGACTGTAGCATACATTAATAGATCGTGGTATATCAAAAAGTATATCAAAAAGTGGAACATCCCGGGATTTATTCAGAAAATTAACAATACAAGTTTATTCATTTAAATCTATATTACCTCCTTCAAAGTAATCCCCATCGAATGCAACGCACTTATGCCAGCACTTGATCCAATTCTTAAAAAAAATTTTATATTCGGTTTTCTGTATGTCCATCAGTTCATGAGATTTTTCCATTACTTCCTCTCGGCTGCTGAAACGCGTTCCCCGTAGTATTTTTTTTAATTCGATTGAACAGAAAGAAGTCACAGAGAGCCGAATCAGGCGATTTCGGTGGCTGTTGGATGGTGTTTGTTGCATTTTTCGTCAAAAAATTACGAATAATGATGGTACTGTGCGACGGTGCGTTATCATAGTGCAAAATTCACGAGTTTTCTGCCCACCATTCTGGTCTCTTTCGGCGAATTGCTTCACGCAAGCATCACAATAATACTCTTTGCTTACTGTTTGGCCTTCTGGCAAAATTTCATGATGCACTACAACGTTGTAATGAGTATTGCCTTCTTTTTTGACTGAAAACGACGTGTTTTTTTTTTATCTCGGCTCATTTGGTGAACGCCTTTCACTTGCCTGATGTTTGGATTGCGTGTCGTACACATAAACCCACGTCTTGTCTGCAGTAATAATCCTTTTGATGAATGTGGGATCGGATTCAGCCTGCAAATCATCTCTTTTGCAACGTGAACACGGTCTCTTTTTTGCATGTAATTGAGCTCTTTTGGCACCTACTTTGCCATCAAAATGTCTTGGACGGATCCATAGGCAATGCTCAATTCTTCCGCTATCTCTCTGATGGTTAATTTGCGGTTATTGACCAACATTGACTCACGACCACTTTTGAACCGCCCGTGCCACTGGTAAACGACTGTTTTCTAGTGTACAATTTCTAGAATTGTAAAAAATCGCCAACACACACAGAGATAGATGTACTTTTGGCTACGTAACTTTTGCAAATGTCAAGCTTTGACTCTAAGATTTAGAGGGAATGTCAACAACAGATGTACCAACTTAACGCCACAAAAGCGCCAGACAGTGGTTATTTCGTTTTTCTTTTATCAAGGTGGTATGTGTATGCCTCTAAGTTCGAAAGTGATGGTAATCTCTACGGAAGCTACAAAAACTTCAATCACATCTTAAGCAATTCACGTATCGCAGGAAGCCGAAAGTGTCAGTCGCCAACTCGCCAATATCAAGTAGAATCCTGCATGAAGTGCAAACACTGAAACGTAATTTAATGGAGTTTTGTGTGGCATTCGTGTTTTTCACAGTTCTTTCGAGTGACCCAAAATGATTCCTCTTTGAGGGTTGTGAAGCACATGTTTCCATTCTTATTCCTTCTGTTTTTCCAGATTTGCTTAAGAAGAACTCATTCAGCCCAAAATCACTTTATAGTCTTTAATTGCCGTCCAGCATAGACGGTTATCTCCGAGTTCTTCACTTCGTTACCATCCTAGCCTTTGTATTCATATTTCGATTCCTCGCCGTGTCCTACTTACAAGGTCTGATTCTAATTTCTCAGCTATAAGGATGGTGGTCTCTCCATTCTCATTGTTGCAAGTAAGACCAGCGCAGATTGCCCGACATGTCACCAGCCTGATTTTAGGTTGCCGTGCCGACGTTCCAGTTCGCGATCGATATTTATTTTTTTCTTGAAAGCATCATATTGCTTACCTCGGAAACCATTGATCTTTGACACGAATACTTGTATTCATGAAAAGAGCAGTCTTCTACTATACAAAATGACTGCCCTTCATCGTTGTGTATTAATAAAAACGTTCAAATCTGTATTGCAGAACTTCCGGGCTATTCTCCTTTCATTCATTCGGCGCTGATGCTCGCGAGTGTTGCACACAGGTAGCCACCGAAAGTTTGAAACTAATCAAAAACCCCTTTAGACTTCGGGTCTTAAGTGTTAAAGTGTCTGAGTATGATATAAGTGGAAGAACGAACGTTGATACGACTAACTTTTTATTAAAGATTGGACTGAAGCTCTCCTAGTTTTGCAGATTCCTTCTATCTTATTTTCCCATTTCAGTGATCTCCTTATATTTTTTTCAAGCATTGTATTTACCCACCACCTATGCTTATATCTCCAGTTTTTGGAAAATATCGACCTAAATTCAATCATTGAGGTTCAAACTGAGCCACTTTCATAGGATTTGATACGGAATGTGACGTCTTTAATATATAACACCATATAGAGTCCCTTTTTTAGGTAGGGGTAAGGAAATCGAAATTCGCGGTTATATGCTCTTGACTGACAATAATTCGTTGGAACAGTTTTTTGCAAAGATCTTAAGGCAATTCTGCTAACTGTCTGTCCTTTCCTTAGCTTCCTTAAATAATGCTTTGCCTTTTTTGCCCATTCGTTCTGTAGGAAGGAGGCTGAAAATATTTTTGGCTGCTTCGCTTTGTCATATTTTGTTGGTTTGGATCACTTTAAGTTCTTGAATCACAGACGAGAACTTCTTAGAATATACGCCTTACGACCTGTGTTCCTTTCCGGGACTTTAATGTCTTCCAAAAAAAAAAAAAAAACCCTTTTAAAAAGGGTAAACAGATTGCAGTACACCGTCCCAAAGGAATCTCCTTTTTTCGTTCCCCATGGTCAGATATGTATTTTACTTCCAGAAAATAGTGCTCCCTACTTGAAATATACAAATGAATTCACTCACCCTATTGAATCCATACTCCTGAATCCACTCGTCCACTGAGTGATCACTTTTATGAAAATTCCCTCCCAGTCTACCCAAGCTGACCCTTCAACACAAGGAAAGAGATTATTCGCAGAAAATGATTTGCCCCTTATCATAGAATCCCAAAGCCATCATTCATCCTGTCGTCTTGTCTATTGTATCAGATCTTATTTTGTAAAAAAAAAAAGGAAAACAGATTCCTCGAATGAATGACACAAACACAAAAAAGGATCAAGTGCTTTATATTACATTCTTCATCCTTGAACAGCATTTGAACTAAGCACTTGAATTGTATCGTTTGTATCTTTGTACGGCTATCCTGGTATCATTTTTTGAAAATCTGTATATGTGTGCTTTCCCGAATTGGATTCCTTTACTCATTGGTTCACATAGATAAAATTGTCATCCTATTATTCACTTCACTTAAGCGAATCTGAAAACAAATAAAAGTCAAGAAACATCCTCTGAGGAGTGTTGTATCATGTTTTCCTTTTTTTTTTTTGCAAGGACATAATGTATATCAGTATGCTACTTGTTCTCATATTTTGTCTGCAAGAAAAATCAAAGCTATCCACAGATAAAAAAAAGGACTCACAAATAAATAAATCAATCTAAACTCGCTTCAAGGATATGAAATTGAATAAGTTTGTCCTAAAAGAGGTTATGATTTGAAGCTTAAAAATATGGAAATTCAAACCGATATCATGTAGAAGAGATGATATCTAATTTAAAGTTTCACCACGTTGTCCTTACCATAAAAGGTACGTATGCTAGTCGAGAGAAAAAAAAAAAAAAAAAAAAAATTGTTTCATACCCCAGAATAATACATTCAACCGATGCGAAGTGGTACATCGCGGTACATGTGTGTGAACTTATTTACATAAATTTCTTTGTGAAGTTCTTTTCTTCTTTTTTATTACGAAGTGAATTACGTCAGCTGTTGGATCTGATTGGTAGAAGTTGTGTTAGGAAGAAAACCCAAAAGACATTTGATAGAAACTCACGAACAGATTATTTCCTTGACAGTGGCACTTGTCAGATAAGTGAGGCACATAGACTCCTTCAGGCAATTGGAATTCCATTTAGACCCCCGTCTCTACATAAGATATGGAAATCTGTCTCAGAGCTCTATTCAAAACAACGACTTTAGTGGGTCCTTTAAATGTTTAAGATTGTATAGACGGCTGTCGACAATTTAAGTCCCACTCAGTCTTGAAGAAGATTTAAATCCCAGTTTCAATGTAAGAGCTGAGTCTATGGGCAAAAATTAACTTTTCCAGTGAAATCATGTTCAGTCAGGAAAAACTTCTACAGATCGACCGTTTCATGCTGGAGCCTAGATTTGCGATGGCCATATATTTAGAATAATTTGGAGTAAGACTGTACAGACGAAAGCAAATATAATTCAAGGAGCAAATTCAGATTTCGAAGAGTGCCTCTCATAAGGACTCTAACGAAAATATCGAAACATCCAGGTACTCAACACCACCAGAATGTCAACTTCAATACATCTATTTTGGCTGAATTATTGGAAATTCTCGCGCTGCTCCTTCAATCCGGGCCACCGGCCAATTATTAAGGCTTTGCCCATCAATGACGTTGTTTAATAAAAAAGCAGAGGCAGAGCATTGTACTGGTCTTATTGTAAACGTTTTCGGTATTTAAAGTCTCCGAATGGCTGTTAGGATTTGACCAGTTACAAGCGGCCGGTTATAGGTCTTGTTGGTGGCAGGACCACCGTCAGTCCGTACCAGGACTTAAAACACAGTACAATGCGAGTCAGGAGTTACCCGGATTTTGCTGCGAGCCTGACTTCAAGATGTAGATCCCCTTGTGGTCAGCGTCATGGTAGCTGTGGTATAAACCAGGAAGTCGCAGGAAGGGTCTTTGATCCAATGTGGAGTTGCACTGTGTGGGCACTGTGACTGATCCTAAGATCAGCAAGAGATTTTAGATCGGCTTCGATCCATACCAACATAAGTACTACTTTGGTGTATTTCTGTAGCAAATAGCGATGGCAAGGCGTATCCCTGCTCCCATGGATGTATGGTCGTCCCGTGGGATAATGCTTTCATGGCAGGTGTCAACGTAAAACAAGAGAGGTGTTCTGCACCTTCAATCCAAGAGTCTGAAACTTTTTCACTGTCAACTCCTCCCGTCGCCGCCCCACGCAAGCTCATCACACAATTTCGTATAACATTCCGAATGGATTCGTAGGCTGGATAAAATTAAAGGCCAGATAAATAAATATTTAACGCTACATTTCTTGAATCAAAAAATTCCTTTAGCTCAGCAGCTATGTCAACAAGCAAACTTGCTGTTATTGGAGCGAATACAATCTACAAGTGTTCGGCCACGTATAATTGCATGTACAAAAATTGACAGTTTTGTGCGGTTTCTGGCATGGCGGCATCATTGGACCTTATTTCTTTCGAAATGAGGAAGAAGACACCGCTACCTTCAATGGCCCCTTATTCGACAGATCTCGACAACATCGATATATACGATCTGTAGTTCCAACAAGACGGCGCTACATGCCATACAAGCAACGCAACGCTCAAAGTTGTGGGAGAGAAATTTGGCGACTGCCATTCGATTTGACAACACTCGATTATTTTCTCTGGGGTTATGTCAAGTCCTAAGTCTACGCTAATAAGCCAACTGCTTTGGACGAGCTCGAGGCCAACATCGACACGCTATTGCCTTAATAACGCCGCACATATTGGACTGGTTCATCGAAAATTGGACCAACCGCTTGAAGCACTGCAAGCAAAGCCGAGGTGGCTATTTGAATGAAGTGCTATTCCGAATATAATGGCATAAAGGTAGCTTCAAAATAAAGCCATAACCAATTTTATATTTTACACCGTTGTTGTTTGATATAATTTTTTTTCTCTATCGTTCTTATTTGATCACGCTTTATAGGACCTTGATCATAGCAGTCCATCTGAAGTAAGAACTCTATCGAAAGCGGATGAAGATATCCTCAGTCGTTTTGGGAGAAAAATCCTTCGAAAAATGTTCGGTACTTTTTGCGTTAACAGGCTTTGGAGAGAAGATGCAACTACGAACTATACGAGATCTACAGCATTGTCCTAGTCAAAAACCTGTTCACCAATCGCTTGAAGTGGTTAGGAAATGTAGAGCTAATAGACACTATTGCTCCGTTCCGCAGAATCTTTGAATCTAACCCGAAGAAATAATTTAATAGATTCAGAGCTCCCCTTAGATGACGCGCAAAACTAGAAAGGGACCTCAACCGACTTGAAGTGCGAAACTGGAGGCAGTTAGTTAGAGATCGGATTACGATAATTGAATGGGGCTTGTTAATTGAAGCCGAGTTCACCCCCAACTGAAACGCTACGTAAATAAGTCAGTATTCTCTATTAATAATTTGGGGTTACATCGCTTTCTAACGTTTTATGAAACAGCTCCTAATTCCTGGAAGCGGCAATTATTTATTCGTTGACTAGAGGTGAGCAATCTTCTAACGAAATCTCTTACCATAATTCCTACTCAGCTACTGATAAGAGCTCTGTGTATATACTTGTATATCTATAAATCCCTGCTCATCGGTAACTAGATTTTCTTTGCTGTTTAATAGATTGTTCATTCCGATCCCAAAAGCCACTACAAGCTGCCCGATTTTCTATAAAACTCGCTAAATGTTGTTCCAATTGCACAACATTTCGACTTCCTTAATCTTGTGTTGTATACCTTCGTATCCACCTCGCCTCTTGTGACTCGTTACACTCGCCATGTCATTGGCGAGTCATTTGATGTTGCAGCCATGGTCATACCTGGTAACCTAAGGTGCACTCGACTGCCTCTTTCTTGATCTGACCAGCTTCAATGTAACACTCTTTGTAAGAGTTGCCAGTAAAACGGCACAGTGGAAAGTATCTCCGTAATCTAATCATTGTAGTCTCTGACTAATACAGATGTGTCAAAGCGTCCATCATTAGCCTCCAGCAGACCAGATAAAGTGTTCAATATATTACGTAAGTTTGGATATAACCGTTGACTACTTCAAGGAAATTGCCCCGCTGACAGGCTTATAGTGCTGCGCTTTTTATCTCGTGGCCAAAACTCGCTCACATAAGTTTAACTCGTTGAATCCAGGTGGATAGCATATGACGTCGCATAGCTTCAACCTTAAGGGAAAGAAAATACAATTGACCCGTATTCATCTTCATGCCACTCAATATCTACCATATTTCCACAGCACCAAACCATCATTTATTTGAAATATCCTAGCTATACTTTGTTCCGTTAATTTTTCTGTTCATCTTCAGATGAACACTTGATCAATTTTGGTTTGGATAGGCATTCAAATCTATCGAAGTATGCACCGCAAAATCTATCATTTTGAGTCTGTTTTCAATGACGACAGCCGTCATAATTTTTCATAGAATCACTGAAACGAGTAGTAAGTGCCACGAATAACTTTCCAGACAAATCGTTGTCACTATATTGTTAGACAGAGTCATCAAAAGTTATATCAATTTGCTACATTTTAGGCCCGCCGATATTCTATGTTCTGATTCGATGCGAGTTTCCCTCCTATTTTCTAAAACTTCAATAGCTGCAGGCTGTATGAAACTGATTTTGCAGTGAGTTTATGAGGGATTTTGTCGCGCTCTATTAAAGCTCAGCTTTCCATTGAACCCGTTCAATATTTCCGTCATTAACAAGAACAATCTCTGTATCTGCAGCTAGATCGATTTCAAAATTCGAAGATGGCTGTTGCCAAATTCTCTTCAAATTCTCAGCCTTTGAGGTAGTGAGAAATCTTGCACTTGCAAATCTAAAGTCGTTCCTAGGCCAGACGGATATATCACTGGTGATCAGACTAGTATGTTTTATTTCTGAATTCATTGCTCGTGCTGCCGTAGATCTGAGTACTCAAAGTTATACTGTGTCTACTGTAAGTGGCATTTAACCCATCCTTACATATCACAGCATGAGCTATCTCTCTCCATTCACTGACACTTCTCCATACCATCCAATAAAATTACTTCAATTTGCCATCTCAGCTCTTTCTTCTCCGGGTGGTCAGAAAAATAAAATTCATTTCAACAGCTTGGCTCCATAAACTTCATTGCATCTGCAGTTATATTGTATATCACACGACTCTGTAAAATTCAACATTTTTCCATTTCTACTCGTACACCCTGGGACTTCAGTCGTCAAGGAAGCCCAATAAAAATCTCTAACTTGACTTCATGGGGCCAATGAAAAACGCCTTAATAGCTCCATGAACATCCGCCACAGATGCTTAAACTTGCCAACTGGAAAATTTATCGCGAGAAACAACAACAACTCCAACAATTGCATCATAAATCAACTTAACAGTTTAACCTAGAGAAGAGGCACATCAAAAGCGCAACCCTACTCAAGATTCGACCTAACTCAGTCAGTCACCGAAGATTTGGGTTCAAACGGCAGTTCCCGTTTAACTATAAAACTCCTCAATGCCTTGATGATGATATGTAAGGCGAAGCGATTCATCCAAAGTCACTACAACCGCATCGGCATGGCGGCACCACTCAATCCTTTGTGCCTTTTTTTCACCCAGATTATGAAGCATAAACAAACGAACACAAAAATTTAAAAAAAAAAGAAAAAAAAAAACAAAAACTTTAACCATCCGAAATCGTTTGGAAAATTTATGATTCCTCAGATTGGTTGGAGGACTGTGATATGGAGGACAGAGCATTCAGACTTCGACGAGCCAACTTTTGTGGACTTTTTGATTGCGGTATGCCGACGGAATTGGAATTTCATAAAATTTCCGATTTAATCGATTGCGGATGGCAATCATGGGTATTTTATTTTCAGTACGGCCATGCCATTCCAATGTTGCCAGTTACGAATGAAATCCACATAAAAAAAAAGAAAAAAAAAGAAAAAAGAGTAAAAGTTATCGGACACTTTTGCCAGTGATGATGATTAAGGAGGAGTTTACGTGATGGTTACGGGTGGCAAGGAGTTAAGTTTGTTTGGACAATCTCAGTGACTGGGTAGAGCATCCTTTTTGAACTTGTCCATAGGGAAATGTGAGTACACATTTGGTAATAATTCATTTTTTTTTTCGAGATAAAATTGGGTGATCGTATGTTTGCGTAATTGGAAATTGAGTGCATGTCCGTCTTTGGCATGAATTTTAATGATGACACTCATGGGCCTGTTTTGGAATCCTTTAAGGCTCTGATTCATAAAGGGTAATCGGGAAAAAAATCTTTTCTGTAACTTTTAAGAAGATGGGACTGTTCAGCAATCACAATTCGACGGTTAATTTTGCATTTACAATTAGAGAGTAAATTAAAAAAAGGTTGAGGTTGATAGAACAAACTTTATCTCATGTTTGGTCCTTTTGTGCGAAACTATTTCAAAAACTTTTCAATTTTAATTAAAATGAGAAATAAATTAATTAACGAAGTATGTATGTATTTTTAAAGGCGATACTCGATGTCTTCTTTGATATCCTCTCTCAAGGATGATTTACGGCGCAAAAATCCTCAATAATGTATGGGGCCTTCCTCTGGCTCTTAAATGCAAAAAAAAGAGCCTTAGGAATTGTGGGAGTGAGAATTTTAACCGCGGTAAACTATCTACGAGGTGTGTTCAAGAAATAAGGTGACTTTTGAAATTTCGCGGTCAACTTTTTACAAATTTGTTTTGTAACTATTGCACAATTTACAGAGATTTACAGGTGTCTTACCTTACTACTGAAAATTAAATAAGACTTACAAAATATTACGATATATCACAGAAAAGCTACAAGAAAAGCCTTCACAAGAATAATAACAATAAATATTATAATTAAGGCAGAGAGAAGGGGAAGTGTTTTAGAAGAACAAATAAACAAATAAATACAATACAATATCACATTCGGCATACTCTAGTTTGGTAAGCTACCGTTTGTAGACTTGCTTTTATAAGATAAGAGTGTTCCCCTAAGTGATACAGTTTTTGAAAATCACCAACCGAAGATTGCTTTTATGACTTAACTGTTGGGAACAAAATGGATCAAGCTGCAGATAAATTCTTGAAGAGAATGGGCGATCAAGAAGGTATTAATGTTGTTGGAAGCTCCCTTCATACAAAGAAAGACCACAATACTCGTATGGATTGTATGAAATAGTGTATTACGGTCTTAACCGAGTTACTTTTCTGATAGACAACAGTTCAGTGATTGTGAGATCTACATAGGGTATAATACCAAGAGTTAAACATGCTTTAAGAATGCATAACAGAGTGTCTGCTACATCCTGAAAGTTTTTCCGTTGTTGTACACAGAGCCAACTTAGGGCTCTTAGTGCTTTGTAGTATTAGAAGCAGGTCGATTTGTACGGGTGGATTTTCTCACATTGAAGTGCAGCCAGGAAAGTAAATGTTATTTTCAAAGATTCTTACATAGAACCAACTCACGTACCATCCGTACCATACTTTGCCATAGTCACAAAGTTATTCTTTCTAATATTTCCTTTACAAGAACTGCGCCATGATCTAGTTCGAGACTTCTTTACTGACTTATTAGACTACTTACGTTACGTTCTGACACACGAGGTATATTCAAAAAGTAAGGTGACTTTATATTTTATAAAAAAAATATTCACTTGTTCATCAATGTGAATGTTGTCTCCTTCAAAGTAATCCCTCTTAGATATGATACACATGTGCCAACGCTTTTTCCAATCCTCGAATCATTTCTTATAAGCACTTCTTGATATAGCCTTGAGCTCTTCCAGCGATGTCATTTTTATTTCGTCAATCGTTGCAAATCTCCGTCCGTTAATAGGTCTCTTCATTTTTTGAAACAGGAAAGAGTCGCATGCACCCAAATCCGATGAATATGGTGGCTGAGGCATGATTGTCGTGTTGTTTTTGGCCAAAAAATCTCTCACAAGCAACGATGAATAAGAAGGTGCATTACGTGATGCAAAAGCCATGAATTGTTTTTCCACAATTCCGGACGTTTTTTCCGTACTATTTCTCGCAAACGGTGCATAACTTCAAGGTAATACTTCTTATAACTGTGCGACATTGAGGTATAAATTCCTAACGCCTTATGCCACAGTAATCGAAACAGCGATAACAACTTTATCATTTGATCTACCTTGGCTCCCCTGGGTGCTTCCATTGGGACGATTTATCTTTGGTTTTAACGTCATAACCTTATACCCTTGATTCGTCACCAGTTATGACCCTTTGAGCAATTCAGAATCATCATTAACGTCATTCAAGAGCTCCTGAGCGATGCTTATGCGACGGTTCTTCTGATCTTTATTAAGGAGTTTCGAAACCAACTTCGCTGACATACGTCTCATGCTCAAAACATAAAAATTGGATGACGAAACAATTTTCTTCACAGCTTCGACGTTATTATCTTTTGTTGATGTGCTGGGACATGCAGAGCTAGATTTGTCATTGGCATCTTCTCGGCTATCTTGGAAGAATTTGACTACTTGTAAGCATTTGTTTTACTCAGAGCAGACTCACCGTATGCCACTGTCAACATTTCAAGTGTCTTAGGGCATTTGACTCCATTTTTTACACAAAATTTGATTCAAATTCTTTGCTCCATTTTTTATAATAATTGCAAATCGCTGAACACACCAAAATACGTCTAACCTTTCTATCTGTCAAAAACAAATTAAGTATGCTATATACTTGCAACTATGAATATATGTTCAAAACATGGGTACCAATACAGCAAAAAAAAAAAATCCGATAATCGAATGTATGTTGCCCGCGTCAGTCGTTAGACTAACGTTGTTAAGTGCGGTCACTTCTTATCAAACGTGTGTTTGATATTTGTCGTCAATACTAAAAAGTCGTAAAATGAACTCTAAGGAAAAAGACCCTAGGGCAAACTTTTTTGCACCCCTTCAGTGCTTACCAGACTCTGGTAACGATGCTGAATTCGAAGATGAAGTCATCACACAAACTTCACAAAAAAAAAAAAAAAAAAAAACTAAAGTTCCATCTATTGGGTATATATTTTAATTCGTGCGGTTTTTTTTTCAAAATTTGAACGTTTATTTAAGAAAAACATGTACAACAGTATTATTCAAAGTATTGCCCATCTGAAGATATGACTTTTTCCCATCTTTCTGGCAATTTGTGGATCCCATCCCAAAAGATCTGCGCCGGCTTTGCAGCCAAGAATGAATCAAGCCAATTTTTGATATTCTGCTTTGATGTGAACCGTATTTCAGTGATGGCGTTCTACATCGACCTGAACAAATGGTAATCAGAAGGGGCAAGGTATGGGCTATAAGGCGGGTGGGGTAAAACTTCCCATCCACTGTTTTCCAAATAGTTCTTAACCGGAATAGCAACGTGGGTTCGAGCGTTGTCATGATGGAAAATTATTGCCTCATGTCTGGTCGCATATTTCGGGCGTTTTTCGGCTACTGCTCTCTTCTAACGGATTAATTGTGTTCGGTAGCGTTGTCCATTGATGGTTTCACCCGGTTTTGGCAGCTCATAATACAGCACACCCATCTGATCCCACCAAATACAGAGCATTACTTTGGCGCCATGGATATTCGGCTTTGCCGTTGATTTGACTGAATGGCCGGGTTTCACATATGATTTTTTGCGCTTGGAGTTGTCGTAATGGATCCATTTTTCATCACCAGTAACAATTCGATGCAAAAATGACTTCCTTTTGTGGCGTTCCAATAGCATTTCGGACATGCAAAACCGCCTTTCGACATCTCTCGGCTTGAGTTCATGTGGAACCCAATTTCCTTGCTTTTGAATATATCCAGCTGCTTTTAAACGTTTTGAAATGGCTGCATGAGTGACACCCAAAGATTCTGCGAGCTCTTCTTGTGTTTGGCAAAAATTTTCATAGAGTAATGCTTCCAGTTCTTCATCTTCAAACTTTTTTGGCTGTCCAGGACATCGTCTACCAAACCAAAATCACCACTTTTAAATGGTGCAAACCACTTTTGGCACGTTCGCTCAGCTAGCGCATGTTCACCATAAACTTCCAGCAAAATACTATGACTTTCGGCAGCAGTTTTCTTCATGAAAAACAACTCCCCGCAAAAACACTTTTTTAGGCACAAAGTTCGACATATTTTAGTGAAAAAAAAAATTATTGTTGTTTACGCTTCAAATGAATGACATATACTGAAATGACGTACAATGACAGTAGCTTTCCAACGCATGTTTCAGTGGAATAATACAAGTTACGCCATCTCTTAGCAAACCGCACTTAAGTAAATTAAGCAAATTAAGTTATAGACCCAATATAACATAATTAACGACACCCTTGGGACCCCCTATTATATTCTCTATGTAGCTCTGGTCTAAGTGTAAGCCCGGCCTAAATGGAGTTGGTTTAGCTTCACAAGAAAAGTGAAGATGTGGTATATCACCCCACTCTATTTCAACGACACCCCCTGAGTTTCTTGAGGAGTGTCAGGTATCTAGCCCTCTTCCTGGATACCAAATTGAGGTAGAAAGAAAAGGTTGTAGAGCGGCATAGAAATCCTTTGGTTGCCTCCACCTGTGGTTGAGTCTACATACAACTAAAAGTCATCCATTCGATCTACATTGGTCGTAAGACCAATTCCCACTAGTTGTACAGCCGTTTAATGGTCTCCGCTGGAAAGACTTTTAGATAGTTAAAAACCCACGCAATAAGGCCTCTCCAAACTTCTCCATTTGCTATCTGGGCTTGTTTGGCATGCAGATTGCAACTGTCTTTACCCTCAGGCTAAGAATGAAAGAACAAAATGTTAGATACCCTAATCAACTCATATTGCATGTCAGAGCCAGAAAGGTCCCTTGTATTCTGTATTGAGAAAGGCTGACTAAACTGTTCATTGCCCTACAATTGCTTCTTGCAGAAGGTTGAAATAAAACAAGTTTATGCATTGGAAAGCTTTTCACGTTGGATGTGTGTTCTGCATGACCCTTAGTATCTTTTGCGATGTATGCTTTCTAATTCGACTTTCAAGAAACGAGTAAAAAGCAAGGAAAAAATATGACAAACTATCACACAACCTAGCCAATAACCTCATTGGAGTTTCTTTTGTGGCAATATAAATGAAGGAAAAGTGCCAAAAGTATTTTTAAATTGCCCCCATTTACTATTTCTAAATGAAACATCAACAGTATTTACCAAAAAAAAAAATAATAATAATAGAAAATAATAAAACAGCAGGACAATAAAACTATCTGCACTAATGTGACAGGAAGACAAATGAGTCAGTCTTAACTGGAACTAAGAAACTGCAAAACAAAATAAACAAAATAAAACGAACAACAGGAAAAAGTGAAAAACAAATTGAAGTACATTCAACCATTTCGAGCAGCTTCAATGATGTCCTGAAAAACTGGAAAACAACTCGAGAATCCTGCTGTTACAATTTAAGACGAGCAACGCTTAAATACTCGAGCATAAACAAAATACCCATGATTGGGGAGCTCTACTACGAATACATTGTACAAGTATCTGTGTTGGTATCTTTGTATCTGTTTTTGTATCCTGTGTGCTTGTTGATGATAAACCATTCATTCGAATGACAACTCTGACAGAGAACACACTGGTAGTAAAGTAGCACCAGTTATGGCCCAAGTAATGTACCCCCATTGCCACCAATAGCATAAAGCATACTTGTAAGCATAAGCATAAGCATAACACCGCAATGTGACAGAATGGGACATCAGTATTTACCATCATTACCAGGACACACCAGGACACCCCAGGACCATTTCGCCTCAGTACAATACATATTATGACGAATGATGAAAATGTCCTCCGGCGCAGCGTAATTCACAATGAATTGCCATGATTAATCGTTTTGAATTCACTATGATGGAATGCCAGGACAACAAGACAGGCAGTCGGAATCGCTATCGAAATCGCAGTCAGGCTACAACTACGAATTCTGGCTAGAAGAATGGGCTTATGATTTGAAGCAGCTTTATTAGCGACGACAAAATCTACATCTCACGTTTATCTGATACGTGCTACTACTGTCACACCCAGAATGGATACGAAAAGATTTACCAGCTCTACACCAATAGTTTTGTAAATGAGCAGTCGTACAAAGATTAGTGATGCTAGCACTAATTGCCGTATCTAACGAAACGATAATAAGTATGGATACTCGTATTAGTATGCGCGGATATTACTCTACCCAGTAATAGGTAATAAATTTTCTCTCGCCGATCTTAAATTGATGGCTACGGCAGGCGTCTGTAAATGGTGCTACTATCTCATGCTCGTTCTATAAACCAATGCACTGCTACTGTTACTGGGCTACTACATAAAGACTCCCTCTTTGTACACCCTCTACGTGTCTCGGGGTATCATTGAGTACGAGTATGTTCATAAATTTCTTGTTATGAACGAGATTTTATGCGGACGCTAAATTTAATGTGGCGCAAAAGTTATTTGCCAAAAAGATGGAATGTTATTGATAATGGAACGGACGTTTATTAATTATGGTTGCTTGTGGCGCTACCATCCCTATGATAGAAACGATACGGATACGGATAGAGATGGAAATGGAGATGGAGTTGGAGACGGAGATGGAGATGGAGATGGAGATGGAGATGGAGATGGAGATGGAGATGGAGGTATAAGATACTTTACTTTGATTGAATCTGATAGGCAAAAGAATTATGTTTGATGTCAATTTTGGGGCTTTTCAGATGCGGCATTCAAAAGTAATTTATTCTCTTGGATGTTGCCTAGGCAATGTACTCGTAGACTATGCTATATTAGGCGAGTTCATCTTGCTGTTGAAGGACGACGATAAAATGTTTGCGTTAAGACCTACCACTTTTGGAATGTAATCTATTGTATATGTTAGTATCTATGAGCCTTTTGTTTTGTTTCCTTCTAAGGATTCAGCTAAACGAGTAATGGTAAAACCAAAAAAAGCACCGCTTCGTGCGAAATTTTAATTCGATTTGAGTTATGATGTTGTGATGAAAAGATGACGGCTCTATGGTATTTCTTTTATGGATGCTTTTGGAAATTAACGAAGCGATTCTTAGTGAAGTCTGAGTATGTACATAACTGTGTGAAAAGATAAACAGGGGACTAGCAGATATAAGAGATAATAGGCGTCGGAGAGTTATGAAGTGTTAGCTCAAGAGATGGATCATTAGATTTACTCGAAGTCTCGGGTTTGATTAATATTTTTGGGATTTAATTTAACAATTAACGGGGGGTTGATGATTTCTATTCTGGGACTGGAGGGATTTGTGGCTTTGAAGTGGATGTGAATGCGACAAAATGTTGACACATTGATTGATATGAGTGCTAGATGGTAGCTTTTACTTGTGACCCATAAGAGTGCAATTCTTCAGACTCATTACTTTCTTTTCTAGAGAGAGATTATTTATATCTTTTTAATTTATTTTTTTATTTTTTTAATTTGCTGACACGCCATTTGCAATGTAAGACTCTTTGACATAAAAAAAACTTCTGTACTATGTAGTCAGAACTGTAGTTAGGCTAGTGGGGTTCTTCTGTTTGATTGAAGTGGATAGCACTACCAGTAGAGGAATTCGATAGTTCGTTGGAGCCGAATTGTTCCCTGAAGAAAATTTTTTCTTATTGCGTTAAGGCCTGGACATTCACATAAGATGAGTTCAACTATTTCGTCTTCTGTAAGACAAAATTGGATACTCCGGATAGTCGACTAGATTCATTTTGTTAAAGTGATATCTTAACCCGTGATACCCTGTGAAGTAACCTCATGTCGACTTAGATTTAGACGTCTTTTGGCCTGTTTGTTGATGGGCAGGATGGTTCGTTTGGCTTGTCTTGAACCTGAGCTATTCTCCCAATATGAGATACATCTCGATAGCTCCCATTTATTAATAGCTAAATTGACTGCTGATTTAGGAGTGCAGCAGAAGGGTTCAGGTCAATTAATGGGAGTTTCTGAGCCCTTTCTATCCAGTTCGATGGCCTTTTTATTCTCATCAATGCTTTCATGACCAGGAACCCACCATAGTTTGACTTTGCTCTTGAAGCTTCGATTTTGAAGGGCTTTAAAGCAGTACATCACTGATTTGGTGTAAATGGTGTGCGAGCTAAGGGCATTTATAGCTGTCTGACTGTTCGTGAATATATGGATGTCTGCGTTCTTGATACCAGAGTTGTAAATATGGTTGGTATGGTACATATTTGAATGGCGTGGACTTCTGCATGAAATATACTGAGACTTTTGCCCATGACTATAGTTGAATTTAAGTCCGTATAATCTAGCTCCCTCTCCCGGTTCCTTTTAAGAACCATCCGTAAACGACTTTATGCCATTATGGCTGTTTGGTAAGTGATTGCTAACTCATGGTTCTTTGCTGGGAATCTCCGTGGAGAATTTTTTTTTGAAGGCGGTCAACTACTGCGCAGATCATATCAAGTTCCGGTATTTCGAAGAGAAGGTTCCTTAGGTTTAGGTGATCGCAAAGACTTAACTCTAATTTTTACCCGACTTGCTGTGCTGCGTAATGCCACTTTATTTATATACGTGTGTGAGGGCGTTAATCCTATTATTGCTTCTATTGCAGCTGTGTAATAAGAATGCCCCGGAAATTCCCAGATATGCAAGATGCTTTACTGTATCGAGCTTTAAAATGCCGGTCTTTTACGAGACTTTAGTCCACCACACTAGAGAAGCATACGTTATGATGGACCTAACCATCAATGTATAAATCCAGTGAGTGCTTTTCGGAGAGATCCTCCATATGCTGTCATACATGCTACGGCAAGCCCACTAAGCGTTGATTGCTTTAGTTATTTTGTTGTTTACGTGAGTTTTTTATCTCAGATTACTCTGAGATATTTGACCTCTTTGAAGCACTCAACGATTGTATCGTTAACTGGAACTATACCTTATTTTATGTTTCTTCTTTTTATCAAAAGAACTATGACAGCCTTATTTGGTTTTATGGAAAAATTTTCTCTGGTGCACCATTCTAGGATTATCTTAAGGACATTTTGCATACGTGCAGTGACTCCGTTAGTCTCTCTACCTATAATGATGATGACTAGGTCACCGGTATAACCAATTGTGTTGTAGTCTAAGTTGCTAAATTTTTTAAGTAGACCTTCCATTACCAAAGACAAAAGGAGCACCGATAATACACCTTGCCCGCAGTTGTCCCTTACGGCTGTTGCCTGGTTTGGAGATAAATACCAGCAAGTGCGTGGTCTGTAGCCCAAGCTGAAACTGAATCTAAATAGAGCTAAAGACTAGGTACAAGGAAGTTCAGACCTTTTTGTAGCAGAGATGAAACAATTCCGTTCATGCCTCGTGCCTTGTGTGGCTTAAATGAGTGGATAGCCCACGTTAACTTTCCGTTAGACATGTCAATATTCAAAGACTCTGTGAAGTGAACCTGAAGAAAGATACTCAGGTGTCCTCAAGGTTGCATGTGATTGTGCCATATGGTTTGATTAACAACCCCATGCAATTAGAATGATCTTGTGAGAGGGCTTTATGGGGTCGTGCTACCGCAGAAAGTTCTTCCATTTTCTTGCAGTAACCGGACGGCAACAACAAAGCTTTGACGGCTAAATCGGTGCGCGGTGGTTGCTGCATCTTATCTTAAACACAATGTGCATATGATCCGATAAAGATTCCTTCTCGGACACCTGCCAGCCTTCCACCATATTTTGTAGAAATGGAGACGAGAGTGAGTTCTAAGACTTCCTCTCTTATAGAATTCTAAATCTGGGTTTGTTTCCCTTATTTAGTATAAGTTTTTGTCATAGAATTTCTAAAAGAGACTGAACTCTTTTGTTTGTTTTACGGAATTTCATTTCTTGCGTGCATAATCAGGTTTCTGTGCTCTGTTAAGTTTGTTGTCACCTCTACGTTCTACGGTACCTGTTAAGAGGGACCATTTCTTATACCTCTCGGAACGTTGATATGTCCTCTAGTTGTCTGGCCATCTACTCGATACGCCGCAGGATTTTTCCTGAATCGGCTCTGGTTGGTAGAGTTACCAGTTTTGGCCATATTGTCGTGTTGTGCTGTGCTGCAGCGATAGCCGCTATTGCGTTTTTGGAACTGCGTACAAAGTAGAGTCCTCGTCGTTTTTAGGTTTACTGATTTCAAGCTCTGGTTGGCTGTTTTTTTCCGAGCTTTTGAGGATGAGCTTGTTCTTACCAAATCGGTATGAAACCAGGCCCTTCAGTTGTACCAGACACTTTATAACGCTTTCTTTTATTGTGATGTCCCTATTGTTTGATCTTTGAAGAACTTTAAACGTTCTTATGTTAAGTTTTTTGTTTTGCCAGAATTCTTTCGCTAGCTGTTCCGATATTTGTTGGAAGAACCCTCTATTGAAATGCGGTTTTGGAAGATTTTTCTCCTTGATTTTCCTCCACATTTCTCTAAGTGAGTTAGTGAAGTTGTTCTTCATCTACTCTGCAGTGAAGGCATCTGCAAAAACGTGCAAAAGTCAATCGGTGTTGCGACCGTTAAGAATGATGAGTTCTTTTGCTCATCACGTAGCTCGATTGTGTTATCCATAATCCTCTCTTGTATCTGAACCATTTGTTTATTTATGAGAGGTTTATGATCGAGGTCGTATCGTATATAGCTGATATAGCTCGTTAGGCTTTATCGACCGTTGTGTTCCCATTGCAAACTGGTTTCGCTTCGGGTTGGGGAGGGGTGTTGTCGTCGGATCGCATGCGCTTCACCTCGGGAGCCTTTTCTGCCACTTTCTCTTTAACATAAATCCGTTGTTGCATCTGCAGTTGCACCCCTTCATTAGCGCACGCTTGAACCTGCATTGTTTAGCTGAAAATGACGCACATGAACTCAGTTTTAGTCACTTTGCTGAGGTTTCGGGTACGTCTGTCTCATCGGGATGTAATTCGTCTGATAGTAGGTACACTACGCTGGTTGTATTCTAGATCCTCCATCTTTGAGGCGACATTTGATTACTCCGTTTGATTGGCAGATGTCATTTCGGCATCGACAAGAAGTTCTAAAACATCCTTTCCTGATACGGCTGATGCTCTTTGTTGATTTTGGAATGAAATTATTGATTTTGATTTCCAGGAGTGAACTATATAATTTGTCACCTGTGGTCTACCCGTGTAACTATAGGAAGGCTATCTTTAAGTCGGAGATCGCCTGGTATCCGAAATTCGTAAACTAGCGTAAAAATGGAACCAAAGCGTACAATAATCTGGCGAGAGCAAGATAGTTACACTTGATATTTCTAAGGCATTTGACAGACTTTGACATCAGACATCGATGATACTCTTCTTCAATGGATTAGAAATCACCTTTTGGAACGTTCAATTCAAGTAGTCTTGGATGGTTCCAAGTATGATATTCACAAAATAAATGCTGGTTTGCCCAAGGGCTCCCTTCTGTCTCCGACACTCTTTTTAATTTTCATTTACGATCTCTTGTCTGCTACTTTTAATCCAATATATTCCTTTGCTGATGACAGTACTCTCTCCTTTTCATATTTTCCTGATTCAGTACCTTGTTCTTCAACTGTAGAACGAGAACGCCAACGGATTTTAAGCTCATTAAATTCTGGTATTAACACCATAACTAATTAGGGAACCACTTAAAGGGTAGAATTGAATGCTTTCAAAACAAAATGCTGTCTGATGTTATTAATGCGAAATTTAAACTCCCAACCATTGTCCATGAATTGCAATTGCATCGTAGAAACCGAAAAACTCTCCATTATCGATATGAATGTCAATGACAACTTACTTTGGAATGACCACATATTTGGTGTCGTCAAAAATGCTGCGAAATATCTGGGTTTCCTTAAGTGGTGTAACAAATATTTCACTCCCTCTGACCTGGCCACAATAAATATGGCGTTTATCTGCCAAAAATTGGAGAACAATGCCCACATCTAGCCAGATGCGTCCAAAACGTCTCTGCACCTGTAACATAGGATTCAAAACCGTGCGATAAGACTCATAGGTGATACTAATACTACAGAGACAATGGTCACCTCCGAACATCGACGTAATATCTCGCTATTTCCACTATCAGTGCTCCATAGAAATCGCCAGTAGCATTCCGCTCCTAATATCGTGATTCGTTCCTAAGCCGTATAACTCGCTTATGGAACGCCCTGCTAAGCTCTTTATTTCCTGTTCATTATAATCTTCAAACATTTAAAACCAACGTTCATCGGTATCTCTCTTTCAATACTCCCTGATTTTGCTTCGCAAACGCTATGTGCAAGCATTTTAAGTGTGCCTTAACTCCTTGAGCGCGCGAAAATTATATAAAAAAAATGAAATATCATAGATTATTGCTTAAAAATTTAATGAAACTTATTTTCTTTTTTCAGTTGACCGAGTCTAAACAAAAAGATAAGGGTGAGTCTTCTTTACAACTCCAGTATTTTGTATTTCTTTTTTTGTTTTTTTAACTGAAACGCCAATTGTACTTGGCAATGCAACCTAAAGGACTGGTTTGAGATGCCAGGTCAGCCTCAATTTTTTCAGTAAGATTTCTCTGAGAAATGAGGTTAAGTAGATGAGATATCTGAAGCCGAAGCCCCTCTATACCTCATCACATTTATGCTTGTGAACGATGGCGATCCCAGAAAGAAAACACAAAAATTTTGAAAAAAAATTTATTTATTTTTCAACATAATCGCCTTTCAGCTCTTTATAAAAAGTTCGATACGCTTTTTACAATAAGAACTGTCTTGCTACTCAAAATAGCCATTAACTGCCGACATCACTTCTTCATCGTTGGAAAATCTTTGACCACTGAGCCATTTTTCCAAGTTTGAGAACAGAAAATAATCCGGAGGGCTAAATCTGGCAAATAGGGTGCACGAGGTAGCAATTCAAAATTTAATTCATTAATTTTGGCCATTGCAATAACGGATTTGTGAGCTGGTGCATTGTCTTGATGAAACAACACTTTCTTCTTAGCCAAATGCGGCCGTTTTTGCTTGATTTCTTCGCTTAAACGTTGCAATAAGTTCGCATAATACTGGCCGTTGATAGTTATTCTTTTTCAAGATAGTCAATGAAAATTATCCTACGCGCATCCCAAAAAATTAACAACATGACCTTGCCTGCAGATGAAATGGTCTTCGCCTTCTTTGGAGCCGGTTCTCCCTTTTGAATCCATTTGTTCTTTTGTCTCGGGTGTCAAGTGATGGACCCATGTTTTGCTTTGTTGCTGTGAAACTTCGCTAAACACTCAATTGAAACATCTTCACGACACTGTTTTTGCTCGAGTGTGGTTGACCACTGCGATGGTCGTATTGGCAGCTCGAACGGCCTCGTTTGAACTCAGAAACCCAAAATTTTACTGCTGTTAACGAAGGAGCAGACTCACCCAGGATAGAATCCCGTTCAGCTTTTATATTGGTTGGGCTGAGGCCTTTCAAATAAAAGTATTGTATCAAATAACGTTGACTAATTTTCTCCATTCTCACAAACTTGAAACATGTCTTGGTCAGGCCGGTCACATCTGTGACCACCCCGTAGAAGTAGAAGCAAGCTTGTTGCATCCGCGAATGTACAAAGAGATGTAATTGAACCAGCAGGTCTGAGAGGTCGTGGAAGTAGTAAATTCCTCGTTTCCTCAAATTACTCAGGCTGTGACAGTGGCACAAAAAGTGGAGGGTACTCTCCCGTGAGCCTATGCCCTCATTTCCTCTGCATTGGTGAGGTTCAGCTTTACTGCGTCCGGTAGGTGTAGATAGCTAGCTCTGCTTTTCAAGGCAATCTTACTTCTTCTGAATTTGCTGAGTTCCGGCCATAACTGCCTTGAGGTTAAACAGGTTGAATATCTGGGGAATATGGCTCCCATTTAAGCGTTTGTAGGCAGATTTTAACGGGTTTGGCAACGTGAGGCCGAACATTGTCATGCTGTAGAATCAAATTTTCGCGCAGTGCTTGTCTCAATCACATGAAACGATCTCGATATTGTTTGCCAGTGACGGTATCGTTGGATTTCAATTGTTCATAATAAATAACACCGACCTGGTCCCACCAAATACACAACGTAATCTTCGCGGCCTGAATATTCGGCCGAGCTGACGACGTAGAAGCGTAACCGGGCAGTTCCCATGCCTTTCTTCTCTTTGAGGTGCTGTAATAAATCAATTTTTCATCACCCGTCACGATGCGATGAAGGAAACTCTTCCTTTTTTACCGCTGGAGCAGTTATTCAAAGTCGAAAAAACTACGCTCAACGTCCCTTGGCTTCAAATCGTAAGGAACCAAAGTTCCTTATTTTTAAATCATTTCCAAAGCATGTGATCGCTTGAAAACGGCTTGGCGGGTAACTCCTAGTGCTGAAGCACTTCTTCTTGCACTTGACAAGGATCCTCATAGAGCTTCGTCTTTGAAGCGACGAAACCAAACACGGCACGTTGTTTCATTAAAAGTAGCATCTCCGTAAACTTTTTGGAGCTCTCGATACGCTTCAGCCGCTGTTTTCTTCAAATGAAAGAAGAAAAACACGTTCCGCAGATGATGATTATTTGGCACAAAATTACATTGGATATGTCAAAATCGAAAAGCACTTATGACGGAGACATCTATTGACTTAGTTGTGCACCTAATACATAGTATGATAGATGTCAACTGTCCATCGAATCGCAAATTTTTGGATGGCGTTTCTGTTTGCTTTGTAGCATTCGAAGATCTCCGCTGGTTGTTCGGCTGTTCATTGTCCTTTCATCGGGGTCGTTAACAAGGAATCCATCATTATTCGTGTGAGTTTGTTCCCGTTATGATGTACGGTTATGATGAGGTTTGTATAATTCTATAGCTCGAACTTTGGGGGGACTACCATTGGGAGGTCAGACAAGAATTACGCGATTAATTGCCGGTCTAATCCAATTATAGGATAGTCAGCTGTTTCCCGATCAAACACCGCGCTGGCCGAGAACTAGAACTAGTTTCTGCTACATTCGTCGAGGATTAGAAAACTATTTGGATATTTTTTGATGGTGGTTATACTGTCGAAAGAAATTGGGTTATTGTGAAGCATTTCTCCAACCACTTTTGCAAAAAATGTGTGCAAAACTACCTATGTACCTATTATCCTATAGAAGGTGGCATGGTGATTGTAGTGGACAAAAAAAAAATCACTACCAAAGAATATTGGTAGTTGTTATTCCTTTTACTATTTGTTAATGAAAAAGTGAGTTGAATAAGCATTTTTTTAAAGTTAAATCTATGAATAATCTGTTGCCAGACAACATGTCGTAGAGAGCGGATTTATCGAAAATATATTTCATGTTGGATTTGGTCCCAATAATCGAGTGTAACTTTCGCAAATCAGATTGGGTATGCGTGTGGAATAACTAAATTAAACTCTTCAGCCAACCATAACCAAATTATCATATCGTAGCTAGATGGGATTAATGCTTTATCCTTTACCTGTTATCCCTAGATGAATCCTTTCATGGAAAATACTTGATGTCAGCTACTTAAAGTATGGTAGTCTTGACTTCTAAGTCTATAAGCATAAAATAAATAAATTAATATTTATGAGCTCTGTATCAAATGCTTCAAGACACACTTTAAAATCTCTGCAATACATCATGCAGTAGTCGAGGAATTTTTAAAGAGCTACCAGTACAGAGTTGAAGTTTAAACATTTGCAATTGATTATGTTGAACATTTAAAATGAAAACAATTCTAAATTGCAATTTGTTGGTTGAGCTTTAATTTAATTATTTACCAACAACACAAGCTGCTCAAGTAAACAGATTCTAATTCTATTACCAGACAACAACTGAACTCATTGCACGACCGGATTCGCATGTGTACAAAAGTGTAGATACGCCCATACCATCCAACGAAGAAATACAACCAAATTAATTGCCAACAAAGTTAAACTAGGAATTTAAATGCGTATCCATGAAATCACATTCGAATAGCTACTGTGGCCGATTGGCGCGGGTGAGCAATACTCATACACCTAGGAGTACGAGTAAACCAGTGGTATAAGGAGGGTACGTTCACTAGGTCCTGCTAATTTTGATCGAAAATAAAATAATCCAATAAAATATAGACAATTGGACTCGATGACTGTTAGCAACTCTTTGGATGTGGTATGTTGGAAGAAGGACGACCTATGGTCTGAGTATCTGCAGTTGTATTCGTATTTGTACGTATGCATGCAGTAATCAAAGAGTCCTTGTTTGGAAAAAGGCTCATGAATCGTCGATATCTGAAAATTTTAAATCAAAATCAAAATTGTGTATCTAGATGTGTTGTGCAATCAACGGTCGTATGAATAGTTGTAGTTTGGTAGAGTTCATGAGTTGTTGTCGGTAATTAATTCGCATCGGTATCATGTCCGGCATGTATTCGTACTACGAGTATATTCTATTCTACTCTACGGATGGCAGATTGCTAGAACGCAATTATCGAACATCGTATTTAGTTGGATGTCAGAAACATAGTGTTTGCAGTGATGTTGATTCGGATGGGGATAGTTATGGTGATAGTGATGGTATGGTGATTGCGTTTATGTAGGCGCATTCAATTTTAGAGAACATTGCTTTGGTCGATCATCAAATCGAAAGGCACACGACGACGATGATGATGTTGTTGTTGTTGTTGATGATGATGATGATGATGATGATGATGATGATGATGATTCGAGGACGTGTGTGTTGGTATTTTGTAAAGCCACTTGAATAGATCTACGATTCTAGGAATGGAAATGGGAAATTTTGGTAATTCATGTTGGTGATTGAAGGATATTCCTAATTAGAAATTTTCATCGCTTTAATCGAAGCATGAAATAAGATACGTTTCGAAAAGTCAGACTTATGATGAATTTTAAATGGATTTACCATTTTCCTTGCATATTACCAGAAACGAATATCAATCGATTTCATCCCGAATGTGATTAGGTACTTTGATGTCATGCAGAAACTATTGAGCATCTGAAATGGAAAGAATGTATTGTCTTTGTCTTATTAACATGAGTTAAACTTTAAGATGTTGAATATTATGGCCCTAGTGTGCGCAGAGAATGCACAGAATGTAGGTATAGAATGTAGGATAACTTTCCAATGGTAGACCCATTGATCTTTTCTTAGACAAGTTTAAGGCAGAAGACTTACACCGGTTTCATTGGAAGACTGCGTAGGATAGGATACCTGGATAACAATTTCGATGATCTGGCTCTAATTTTTATGCTTAACGAGAACCTAAACGATGTAGGCCAGCTAAGTCTTGGTTCACAGTTTTATTAACCTTAATTTTCAATGTCCTAAGCCCGAAAACCAAAGAAGAAAACCTCCGCGATATCATCATCACTCACAGAAGAAGCGTCATAGGAGGTGTTGTCATCTAAGTTGAGTCCACTTACATACTTATGTCTACAGTCTCCCCTACTTAAGAACAGAAATCATTAATTGTATCTTCCTGAAACATGAAAAGTCATTTTACCTACAGTTGTGATCTGTCAAACTGTCAGTTCGAGTCCCAACCGATGATACAAGTAGTCCTAACGAGATTTTTAGTCAGAGAAGTTCCTCTAAAAGTTGATTGTCAGCAATCATTTTTGTTGTCAGCATTCTCAAAACAGCTTCGTATATGCTTAGTAAAGCATTAAGCGCAGCTTTGTCGTAGCTCTTCACAATATTATTGACTGGAATCAGGATTCCGCATGTCTCCGTTGGGAAGATAGACACAAGTTTATCTAACGAGTAGTGAGAAGTATGTGGCTCTCCACAAAGACACTCAAGTATCTAAATCTGGAAGAGTCTTGGAGCTATTGCCGAGGATCGACATAGCTACACTCAGGTTCTAACAGAATTCATTCTGAGTGCAGGGAAAATCGAAGTCTTGCAGCAACCAGATTACCGGAAGCAAATAAGGTTGGCGTAACACCAGTGCGAGTTACTCTAAATAGAACTTTCGTTTAGATCGATTATGTCCTTCGAAGCGCATAATGAGTGCAGAAAACATCCACAACTAAATTTCTGTTCCCTAGAATTACTTTTATTCAGAAGACCAGTGTTTTGCCTACAAAATTTTATCTAGCCAACTACATATCTTGTTAAAAGATGCAACCTCAACGTCGGCTAAAGTTCTCAACGTGCTCTCCTCCTCGTAAGCAATTTCACAACATTTTTTGTGTTGGTATGCAAACGGATCCGCTGCTAATGACACTGTCAAACGGATTTGCGAATGTAATGTTCGGAACTTCAAAGCGTCGCGATCAGCCGAACAATTATCAGAGGACCTTGACTGCTATCACACATATATCACCGCCAACTGGGAAGTGTGTTGAGATGAGCCGATCGTAAGGAGGATGAAAAACTGTGATATCTATCATACTATGGTGATTGATAATGGAACAGAAACTGCGCTTATTCGGAAGCGCCTAGTCATACGCAGCATGCTTAGAAGAAGTCTGGAGTTTCCGATCGACACAAAGTATGCCCCCAGTATTCTGGACGTCCGAGTCTTCCGGGCAGCCAGAGCCCCAATCCAATTATAAAGGCTTCTTCCATCAATGACTTTGTAATGGTTGAAACATAATTCCGTGAAGGTAGCTACGATTTGCACAGTTACGAGCTGTTGTTAATAAGTTTTATTGGTTGCAAAACCACTGGTTATTCCATGTCAGGACATAAATCACTGTATCGTTGGAGTCAGGAACCCCCCGGACTTTAGTCCAGGACTAACTTGAAGCTCCTCTAGTGGAAGAGTCACGGTGACCAGTTCGTTTTGGCCGATGTAGAGTTTCAATAAGTGGGTGCTGTGATTCTAATATCAGAAAGAAGTTTTAGAGCGGCTTTGACTCATACCAAGATCGACCTCGACTTACACAAGCAGTGGAAATGCATATTCTTGCTCCCGTGAAATCAGTCTTCTTTCAGTCTTCTTTCAAACAGCCAAGTACTGCCAACATCAAGTACTGAGTTGAGGAATCAGAGATTTCGCAACTAGTATGCTAGGTATCACTCAACTACCACCAATAAATTCCTGGTTTGATGAAAAATACCAGTAAGGACATATACATAGATAAACAAAGGCAAAACCAGGCTGCTCCGTACACGAGCATTGAGTGATGTAAGATATTGAGGGCTTGTACTTCAGGAACAATGTCTTATGTTTTATGTTTTACTAACAAGCAGAAGCAACGTGTCGTGATAACTAGACGCGTACTGAAAGCTGTGCGGATGAACAGGGAAACCTTGAAGTAGAGTCACAGACTGTATAAAGTCGAGGAAGCACAATATTCCGCCGCGGGACAGAATAAACCATTCAACTTAAGCGATAATAACCAGAATGAAGTTAGGATAGCGATACCTAAGCTAAAATCCAATAAATCAGTTAGACCTGACCTGTTACTGGCCGATGTATTCAAAGCTGCTATACGTGACTTTGTGTAGAGCATACACTAACACATTTCTCAGACCTGGTCAGAAGATTTTATGCCTGATGAATGGAACCTCAGCATACAAAAAAGGAGACTTTCTCACCTTTGCCAACTATAGAAGTATAAATCTCTTCAACATAGGATACAAGATCTTATCTGCCACATTGTATGAATGTCTTAAACCATATGTCAGCAACCTGATTGGCTTATATTAGTGCGGTTTCTGGCCAGGAAAGTCCACAATCGAACATATCTTCACACTCTGGCGGATGCTTGAGAAAACTAAAGAAGTCCAAATCGATACCCACCATATTTTCATAGATCTTAAAGCAGCATCTATAGATAATATGTAGAGCCATGTCTAGTTTGTCATCTCTGTCAAACTCGTCCGTTTGCGCAGAATGACGATCAAGAACGCTCGCTGCTCCGAAGGTCGGTAACTGTTTAACCCAGGGTCTTGATATCAAAAAAGATTTTAGACAAGGTGGGGCTCGACGATTTAACTTCTTTGGAGACATTATCTTTCGCAAGCCTGTGTAACTACTTATGCAGCGATGATATTAACGTAATTGGCAAAGCTCAGAGGTTTCGTTCGCTTGTACTGAAACGGAAGTTTCCAAAATGAGTTAAGCATTAACTGAGGCTTAAGCTAAGTACATTCTATCATCAAGAAGGCACACAACTAAAATCAATTGGACAGGTAATCAGGAGCTTTCTTAGCTCTGTTATCAATTTTGCCAAGAACACCTTAGCAGAAAAAAAAAAAAAAAAAATACTTGCCCATCGCTGTTTCTCTGGACTAAGAGGACTATTGTGTAGTAAGGCCCTATCCTGAAAATCTAAAGAGACTAAACTAAGATACTCTAATTTTATGGCACTGAAGTATGGAGTCCATCTATAGTGGATGAAGATACCCACAGTCGTGCCGAGAGAAAAATCCTTCGAAGAATACTAAATCCCATTTGGAGCAGAAGATTCAACAAATAGCTGAACAGCTCACAGCGACATAGACCTATTGTAGTTAGAAAATTGTGCAAAGGTAGCCCAAAATGGAAAGGATATCTTTATAGCGAATGGACACCAATGATTCGGCTTCGAATCTAAACCAATCTAAACCAGAACGACAACTCGATAAAGTAAGACCTCTTTTTAAGTGGGGCGGACAAATAGCAGGAGACCTCAAACGACTTGGAATGCGTAAGTGGAGGAAGCTTATTAATGTTTGGGCTTGCTAGGGAGGCTTGTTAGTTGACCCACAGATTCACCCCGAACTTAAGCTCCACCTAAGAAGGTAGGTTCAAATATATTATTGTTTCTACCACATAATAAGGCCAAATCATGGAAAAATGTGATCATAAAGCTTGTCCGATCGGTTCTTCTTCTCCTTGATTCCTTCTCTGTAACATGCTTCTGTAATTAATGCTTCGGAGGCAATGAAATGGGTCCAGCAATCAGCAAAGATAGAACAGAGTACTCGAATATGCTGTGAACAAAACAAAGACATTCAACACATGCTTTGAACCTTGATGTAGTTACGAACTTTGATTACCCAAGTCCTACCTTTAGGTCAGACGAACAATGACTCTTCGTAATTGCTTGTTTCTTTGGACCAACAATCCCTGTCTTGTAGCGGAGGTTCAGTACATCGTTTGAGGTTAACTTTGAAAAGATGCTCGTGCATTACCATTGTCTTTTACGTGTTAGTTTCAGGCATTCAAGACACGACTTTGCTTGGTCTATTATTTCACTTTGCCTTCAAGGATTTGATCTATCTATCTAACGTATTCAAGTGGTACCAAGCCGAACGACATACCAGAATCCTCGTTGTTGCTCAGTCGAATTTGACTGAGTCTTTCGTTGTTTATCCACTAAAATAGCTCCTTCCGACGCTGATTTTTATTTTTTTTCTCCATATCATGTATATTATACCCTGCTTACAGACCGAACTAATTTAGGGACAACACAAAAATAACCGGCTACAAGTAAATAAATAAAAATATGAAAAGAAAAAGATAAAAACTTTTTTGGTGGAAAAGCCAGCAAACGTTGCCACGGCAATGGCCGACGGCGGCAACTTAGTTAAGTCAATAAAATTATGATAATTACCATCGGCAATTTGAGGAGCGACTATAGATAAATTTTATGGAACGAAGAAGTAATGTTGCGACTAACTTTTGCGATTTATAGGTTTTTTTGGATTTTGTTTGCACTGAGTGGGGCATGATTTGAATTTTATTGACAAGCTAATGTAATCACTAAATTTGGCTTGCAACATTATTAGCTCGATGAAAATAATAAATTTTAAAGCGAAAATAATATTTTTGGGTATTTTTGGTGAAAGAACGTAGAGTCTGTAGAGGTGAACATCTAAACTCGTAGAAGACAGAACATCATTTGCATTCCTATCCATTGAAAACATTTGCCTTACATTAATGCGCACGAAGCTTTGAACGTGACTAACGATCGGCGCACTAGAAATAGTCTTTCTGTTAATCCCTTCAATACTGAGGTTCTTCTCTTTATCTCTTTATGTTATCTTTACTATTTTTCTAAGAAGACTAAATATTTCACTTTGAAATCCTCCAAGGTGCTATGTAAAGAAGAAACATGAGTCTTGTCACAGGCTTATTTGGACCCACATGTCAATGATTATAGTAAGCCTGTGACTCGTTTGTGAGAGTAAACCATCTAAGGGTGTCCTCCCTTGTGTTCTCGTACTTGTAAGAGGAAGGATGAATCCAGGTGAAGACAGAGTAAATTATGAGAAGTTCTTGAACAGAGTTGATGATCCAGAGGCTGTCAATGTTGGTCAAAACTGCAAAGGGTCATGAGACAGAGTGTATTGCGAGTTTAAAGAATTACTTTCTTAGCAGGCATGCTGGCAATTCACCAGTCTTCTGTAGTTGAGATTGCGCTTGTTGTACTCGAAGGTACTCACTAGGGTCTTTAGGAGGAATATCGGCTGAATGAGCCTGAAAATGCATAACAGAATAATATACTCAAAAAGCATTCAGAAGTTGTTCAATGAAGATATCATCGATACCAAGACTCGATGTTTTTTAGTCAAATAATAGCTATAGAGATTTCAAAAACATAGATAGGTCTGCTTTTGAACTACATATGAATAGTATTCGATGGGACCTTGTTTACGGTGTACATTCTTCAGACGACCAAGTTGCATGAGTATGGCTAACGAACAATATTCGGGACTTGATGAAGCAACGTGATCAGGCTTATAGTCGTTGGAAACGCTTTCCGGTCGAGGAACTCCATCATATTTATAAATATCTACGGAATAGTGTCGTACGGGAAATAAGAGCTGCTAAGGCACAATTTTATTTTAGGAAATTAAATAACAAGTCAGATAGCCGCAATCTATGGCACAACCTCCGTATTTTAGGGATTGGTAAACAAAAGTTAGATTGCTCAACCAACATTGACGGCAATGAACTAAATCAAAGGTTTTTATCGACTCCGCAACCTCCAGCCACAATAGTACGGAATTGTAAGTTTGGTCCTGCAGCTCAAACAGAATCACCTTTTGTTTAAAATAGTTTCAATAATACGGATATAGTCGAAAGTTTTTTGTTGGTGAAACCGAAATACGAAAGTATTGGTCATTGCTAGCTACACATTTTTCCCAACTTTCAGGCAATGTATGGACTCCACGTCAATAAGACTGTTTATCTTTTGAAGCAAACCAAAAAGTCACCCAATTTTCGACTTCCTCGTAGGATTCGAAATGCTGCTCAGCTAATGCGTATCCCATTGCTGAAAACAAATGGTATTCGGAAGGAGTCTATTGCAAATCCCGTCGGGGGAGGGGGGAAGATTTGCCGGACTGCCGGCAAACAACAAACTTAACAAAGAGGGAGAAGAACGAACCGCAACCACACAGGTGGTGGTTGATGAGCGAATGGAAAGGACTGCACAAAAATGAATGTGCAGGCTAAGAAGGAGTCGCAAAAAAAAAACCGCAGCTATTGTTTAGCTGCACACACCGGCTGTTTAACAAGAGGGGGGGGGTTCGGCAAGATCACTCAGCGCAAAAGCTGATAACAAACACAACAGATAGGCCCACAAATTATCTTTTCCCTGATGGGTATGCCGAAGTTTTATAAAACAAAGTTTTTTAAAATTTTGAATTAGTTCGGCTTACGGAAGACCCACAGTTCCGCGTTGTTGTTTTTTACGTTTCAACGTAAAACGAGAAGAAGGCTTACGGACGCGGTTTTATTGCAACGATTGCACAAATATGTTATTCGAAGAGAGGAGGGGTACTTATCTGGTTTTATGGTTTTTTCTGCCTATGCGGGGTCGCTCTCAAGCTGGGTTTCTGCTGATTCTCCGCCACAATCACCGACTTTGGTCGTGACTTTGGTGCTGCCGTTTCCTTTTTCAGCTTGTCCTTTGGTGTGTTTCTCGTCCTCGGTTTGTTTAATTTTGTTGTTCTTGTCCTTGTTCTCGTTCTTGTTCTTGTTCTTGTTCTTATTACTTTTATTGTTTTCTTTTTCGTTTTTTTTTTGTCCACTTTGTCGTTGGTTTTTTTTTTCGATAAGCTATCCACACACACACAAATACATGGGGTTCTGCCAATTCAGCTGTAAGAGCAAAGGGACTCCAACAGCTTCTCACGAATCCCCAGCCTATCACACACGTGGATGTTCTATGTTTGTGGGTCATGTTTGTTCGTTTTGGTTGTTTTGTCGTCCAAGTGATTGCTTTGGTTCGAAGCCAGCCCTCTGGCCCGAAACCGAAGCTATGTTGAGAGGAAAATTTAATTTATTAGAGGTACCATGGTGGTCAGTAAACCTTCTTGCAGACATTGGAGCAGAATTGTGGTAATTGGGGAATTGTAGGCTTTCCTTTACAATATAGTTTTTAACTTTTGTGGGGGTAGGGGCTTATACAAATTTATAGCGCTGGGACGAACAATCTCAGATATGGTGGGCTCGCGGCCATTATTGATGGTGTTGACATTTCGGGTCATCAAGGGGCGGACCGTTCGCCCGCTAGAGTCTCCAGGCCGTCCGCCTGGCTCTATCAGGGTACCTATGTGGCCATCTCTGGAGCGGTAGGCCGGGAGAGGGAACTGAATTCAGCGGATCCAGTGAATCCCACCTGTACCCTGGCAACCACAGCATGACGGGAAGAAAGAAAAGAAGGCACAACACAAGAAGGGGGAGGAGAAATGAAGAGGTCAACAGACAACAGATGGAAAAAGGGGGTGGACGATTTTTGGGGTGTAATTTGCCCGCAACAATCCAAGTCTGGTGAATACGGCGGGTGGGGTAGAAGCTCCCAACCAAGTGCTTTGGTTGTATCCTGAACCAGTTTTGCTTTGTGCGCAGGTGCATTGTCATGGAGCAAAATTACCTTGCAGCGTCTTCTGGCCCATTCTGGTTATTTTTCGATCAATGCATGGTTCAAATTGATCATTTAATGTCGATAGCGGTACACCACACCTTTCTGATCAAACCAGACACACATCATTGTTTTCTTGCCGAATCGATCTGGTTTTGCAGTCAAAGTTGATGGATATCCCGGGTTAACCCATGATTTTTTCCGTTTAGGATTCTGAAAACAAATTAATTTTTCATCGCCATTAACAATTCGATGCAAAACTGATTTTTTATCGTGTCCTTGAAGCAAAATTTCACAAGTGGTTTTTCGGTTTTCCATCTGTCTTTCATTTAATTCATATGGCCCCCATTTTCCAGACTTTTGGATCTTTCTCACAGCTTTAAAACGGTCAGAAATTGTTTGTTGTGCAACATTTAACATTTGTGCCATTTGTTTCTGACTCAAGGTGTCATCTTCATCCAATATTGTTTGTAATTCAGCGTCTTCAGACTTTTTTGGTGGTCTGCCACGTTCTTCATTTCTCACATCACTGAACCTTTTGCATGTTGCTTCTGATAGACCATGATCACCATATGCCTCGACAAGCATTCGATGCAAGTCTGCAGCACATTTCTTCAAATGAAAGCAAAAAATTAATGCTTTCCGCAAGTCATAATTTTTTGGTATAAAATTCGACCTTTTTAAAAATATGATGTTTGCTCAATGACTTGATGTATACTTAATATGTTTGACAGGTGTCATAGCAACTGTTTATAACAGATTTAAGGATTCTTCCTCAGAGGCATCCCACGTATTTAATTGGGCTCGAAATTCGGGATACTTAGAACAGAACTTATTGAACAGAACAGAACAGAACAGAACTTCCTTCTTCCTTTTTCCTTCTTCCTTCTTCCTTCTTCCTTCTTCCTTCTTCCTTCTTCCTTCTTCCTTCTTCCTTCTTCCTTCTTCCTTCTTCCTTCTTCCTTCTTCCTTTTTGTTAGTTGTAGATCCTTGAGTACGCCTTGCAGTTTCTCAGTCAAGTTGTGACCTGGACAATCTGGCACAGTTAAAATTAAGAGCCCAGTACTGTGGGCGCTTATCCTCTGTCCTCTTTGCTTTACGTAGGACAAGATATTGTAAATGTAGGCTTAAGAAAGGAAGTACTTTCATCAATCTTGAGCTGTGACATATTGATGACTTTTGCATCCAGCCAGTTTGACATGAGCAATCTTATTGTGTTTTGCCCAATTTGTCTTCCGATGATAACGACAGGCAATTTGTTTTTCGATATGCAGAATTGTAAGTACCGGTATTCAGATTAGGACAGTCTATTAGACATTTGAGATATTGGTCAGGTCAAGAACTCTCTATGAGTTTTTTTAAGTAATAAAAGTATGGTATTGTCTATTGTACAGACTATCTTAAGACAAGAAACCAGATAAAAACTACGCCTTCTGCCTTATTTGAAGGTCAGCAGTGTTAATATGGAGTCGTCTGTCTATTGAGGGAATAAGTAGCACAACTAAGTGATCTTATTTTTATTTTCTGTTAATAGTTGTTCTAGTTTGCTGGAGATGAGTGCTCCAAAGACATTGTTTTACACAAGTCATGGCCCTTTTATAAGAGCTATGTATTCACCGCTCCCGGTAAGGTGGATTGGTAGGCATTGGAGCAGGGTGTCCGGTCTTAGGTAAGTTAATATTTATGATCCTTAGTTCCATGGCAGGATGGTTGAGATATATAATCGATGTTGTCATCTATATCTTCGGAATAAGTCATCACCTCGTCATAGCTTCGTAAGGTGTGCTGTTTGGGGAAGGGCATACATATTTAGGCTCTATTTGCAGGCTCTGAAAGAAAGTGTGTTCAATGGCTTAGTCCCTTGGATCCGAAAGAAAAGATATTTAGGGAGAAAAGAAAAAAAGGTACCGATGTATATTGTTCTTAAATGTTTGCAAATTATAAGTACCAAGAACTAGAGGGCATTCCATAAGCGAGTTGTACGGCTTAGGAACGAATCACGATATTTTAGAGTATGTTTGGAAGTGGACTTGGAGGTTCATTGTTGAGGAATTCTACTGGCGATTTCGATGCAGCACTGGTGGTGGAAACGCAAAGTAATATAGGAGACCTTGTGTTGGTATTCAAAGGTGTCAGTTGAGTGACTGATATACCATAAGTCTGTCTGTGTTTTGATATCAAAAAATCTTTAGAATCGTCTCAGGTTCTTAGATATCGAGCAGGATATTGAAGATAGGCCAAGGTGCCAGTAGCATAGGTGCTGGCCAAACCTAACCAACTAAGTCCACCGAGCTCTGATCTTGGCTAGCTTCACGAACCTCTTGTGTCAACCATTATCCTGGAGAAGGAAGTATGAACACTTTTTAAGTCACTGTTTATTGTATGCGATTTTTCCGATGAGAGCAGACATTGCGAGGACTGGAACTACGATTGATTTTTCGACTAATGTTGGAACAGTTTACGTTGTTCCTAGCCGTTTATATGTTTTTAGTGGTGTCCCTACAACTGAGTCCCACCAAGCTGGTAAAGGATGCGAAGGCAGGGCTTTAACAAGTGGTGTTGTATCGCATAATTGCAACTGACCCCGGATGAGTTAGCACTGGAAGAGAGTTCCTCTTCCCTGTGATCGTCTAAGAGGTCCGATCATGCTCTGATAACATCTAAAGCTGAGTGTAAGAGTGTAAGCCAGTGCCTGTGCTATTGATGATAGCGAGAGGTATCGGGTTTCGGTTATGGGTGGAAAGGGACCACAGAAACCAGTATCGCGCTCATGAGGGTGGTTAGTCTGGAAAATGGCATGGTATCTTGACTTGCTATATAAAAATTACTAAGTTCTAATCTGACCCTGACGCTGATCCTCAGATGACAGTGGATACATATGAAGATATATCTTTTCTCCCTTGTTACTGCGTTATATTGCAAAAGAATTCCATCTTGCGGCAGCATAGTGCTTGTTCTGGGTGGACCTGGGCCACGACCAACATTCCGATCCAACTATGGGCTGTTTACTTTTTCTCTTGATTTTTACCCCCGGTAATAGGACGATCGTTGTTTTAAGCAGCGATACTTTGGTAGACCATTCACAGGGATAGTGTTTCGCGGTGTCGTCATCACTTTCGCAGCAAGCATCGCAGAATATGGTGTCACTTACGCCCAAAACATTTAATTATTTTGCGAAAGTGTAATGCCCTCTCACGACTCCATTAAGCAAACTGCAGTCTTTCCAGCCGCTGATCTTCTAGAGATGCCGGGAAGTATTCGTTTGGTCTCCATCCCGGCGAGCTGTGCCATCTGCTGTTGTGCCCATATGAGACTCAAGTGTTAAGCCTTACCCGAGGACGCAGGTAGTCCCAACGTAGGTTCGGATCCTGAAAAACTCTTCTCTGAACCATTCCTGGCAAGTTCATCGGAAATTGTGACCCAAGACCCAGACAAGGACACTGAATTTAGCTTTCGGACTATAAACAGTGATCTCTTGCATTCTTAAATTAGCTTAGAAGTTGTAAGAGGACTTAGTAAGGCTCTAAGCGCAGCTAAGTTTTCACTACAGATGCAAAAGCTTCGTTCAATCCACCGGTTCTCCGCAATATAGTTCGCTGCCATCAGGATTGCGTAATTCTCCACTTGGAAAACAGATTTCCTAACGTAAAGTGAAATTTAACATTGTCATCCTCCAGAAAGACACCAGCTACACATCCTATATTGGTTTTGGAACCATCCGTGAAGACCCGACTGTATTCCTTTCCTGATGCAGATTTTGGCCGAAGCCAGTCCTGGGTACAAGGAAAGTCGATAAGATCGAAGTCATAATAGAGCCGGGGCACAAGGTCATCGAAGCTCCAGTGCGTGCTATACCAAAGACCACTTATTTTTAGTCGGAAGATGGCTTTGAAGGTGCAGCCCATGATATGAATATCAAGGGGAGCCAGGAGTGCTTAGGAAAGCCCCCATGCATTCGTGATAAACCGTTCTTTGGAATCTGGTAAAAGCCGCAAACTGGCGCATAAAATAAAATTGGCCTTATGATAGCCATGTAGATTCAAAGGACCCTTCTAGGTGATAGGCTCCATGTCTTGGCGATTGCTCCTCTGCACTGCGAGAAGACCAACAGCACCTTAGACGCTTTCAACATAACATGCTTAGTTCAGAGAAGTTTGTTATCCAGAATAACACCCAAATACTAAGCTTCTTTGGAGAAGTAGAAGGTGATGCCTTTAAGCATGATGAGTCATGAGTTAGACCAGGCAGTATTATCTTTCTCGTAAAGAGGGCTCAATTGCCCAATGTGCTTAGCAAAATAGCGATGTGTCACATGTCATAACACTTGTTTTGTGTAACAATTTTTCCAAGTAGTCAATGTTGTGTGCCCTTTCCCGATTTCCTTTCCAATGTTTATTGCTAAGACCATTTTTCACTGCTTCTTGTAAAAGAATTTCAAGTGCCTAACAAACCACCTGCTGTGTTTTGACAATAATGTCTATGTCATCTAGAAATGGTTGTATTAACTCATGACACTGGTATTGCCTTTGCTTGTTTCACACAATACTCACAAGAACGAAGTTAATGTAATCGCATGACAGTAGATGGCCTTGTTGTAAGTATTATGTGGCATCATCAAGGGCAAACAATTTTTGGCAACAAGCGTGTCAACACGTCTTCCGTCAGGGTTTTCCAGTTTAAATATTATCTGGATTTTCGAACTAGGTTTAAGGGACACAGGTTTGCATAATTGTAAATCAGTTAGTAAAGTTCCTGTCCACTGTAAATGAAGAATGCAAACTCACAATATTTAAGTTAGGTTAGATCCTGTTTAAGAAAAATGTTATGGCACAGGCTTATGCAGAGCAGAGTAGGCAAAAAGTTAAAAAATAATAAAAACCAACGAATCTTATCTACATATCACAAGAAATTTCTTTAAGTCATATGGAAGCAATGTATCCAGGGCCAAGTAGATAGTTTAAAAATTTTGTGAAGAATATCTCTTTGCTACTTAAAGTAATATTATGGTAGTAGATGTTATATGATTGTGGCTTTTGAAAAAGGGTCGTCTGTTCGAAACATATTTATTGCCCTCAATTTAGGTCACATTCCATCCATTTAAGGAAAGTGTTTCGACCCCGGTCCTCATAAACTGTCATCAAAAAGGGAATCTTAAATTCTATTTTCAATTTTTTTTTTTTATATTCCAGGTTCGTTGAAAATCCCCGTAAAAGTCAATTGCCTATTTTAAGAAAAGCCCTGAACCCTTTTTTGTTGTAAAATGTCAAGGTTTACATTTGTTATTTAATTCAAATTAAATTTTCAATGTTCCCATTCGAAACTTAAAAAAGAATTACACCGTTGCCAATGGCAATAGCAACCTTCCTCATTGCCTAAAATCACAGACAAACCACAGAATAAGAGTGAAACAAAGCAAGCCAGCGGTGGTTTATGTAAGGGTCAGTCAGGCCGTAGAGAAATACCGAAGTTTTGTGGTTTGGTCATATCATCGACCTTATTAATAAATTAAAAATAAGGGCCACCAAGTTGATGTTAAAGCACGGAATACGAGTATCATGCCTTAAAAGCATCCCCGTCACTCTCATGAATACAGAGATTGTTGTTTATGATTTCGACGGTCGTGATTCTCTTCGGAATAAGAAGAATTGTCCACCTTAATGAATGGAAATTATGATATAGAATATTTCATCAAAAAATAAAAAATAAATTTTAATAAAAAATTTGAAAAAGAAAACAACCCTCGCCATTAATGACACATTAAACCTATTAGAATCGCTTCTAGGCCATTTTAGAGTTACCCCTTTTTTTATGCATAAAAACGAGAAAAAATAAGATACGACCTCTGAAATTCAAGACATACTCCAGATACCAAGGAAAACCAAAACGAAGTACTTAGACCGGAATAATTTTAAAATGTCCTTCCTTCCGTTGCCGTTTCATGTCTTCCTCAAAAACCATGTTTAGATGTTGAAAACTGTTGGAGATACATTAATATATCTTCTTTTTTTTTACATTTATCCTTTGCTATATTCCTTCTTTTGCGTACATAAAATTAAATGGAAAAAATTATATAGATACCAAGATACGAAAACTCATTGTAAGTGGTGGATGAATCGCGTGCTATGAGGAACGGTTCAAGAGAAGCGTAGTGAAATTTGAAAAACCCGACCGGGTGTTTGCTTCACGGAGAAAATATGTTAATGCCTTGTGCTTTTAGAAGGCTCCGAGATATTTTGCAAGTAATTTCCATTACATCTCGACAGAGTATAATCATAACAATAATGATAATAATTGGGTTATGTATTGTATTCTTTGGGGGAGGTTGCGAATGGTTGGTTTGTTGGAATAGCCGTGGGGTAGGGAGTATTTGTTACTTTCGCGCTGAGGCTGTTGGCTATTGGCTATTGATATTCAACGTGGGTAACCTTTCTATAGGAACAACAATGGAATTTCGAATTAAATTCTAAATTAAAAAAAATTGGATTTAAGTAAAACTTAAGGGGTTGATGTGTAGGAGTGGGAGAAAGGAAGGTTATTGGTATTCAATCAGAATATGAATTTTTGAATGAAAGTCATTTTTGTAGGCGATATTCAGTTGTATCTGTGATTGATAATTGATAGCATTATCTTGTGTTTACCTACTTTCTTCCTTACCACTCCGGAGTGTACCCTGGGCAAGCTATTTTAGTCGCACTCTCGCAGGTCGTTTTTTACTGGGCCGGGATGCTGGTTTTCATGCATTCAAGGTGACCTAGCCATATAAGCCGGATTATATGAGTTTTTCTAACGAGGCTAGTCCTCCATTCGGCTTCACATTTTCCATTGGTGTAAAGGTGGAGAACATTTTATCCACTTTCGTCAGTGTCCAAGTTTCTGCGCCAAAAAACATGACTGGAATTTTTAGTGTTTTTTATGAAGTCTTTATGTTTCGTCGAGAGTGGGCCTTACTTGTCAATTGTCTTTTAGGCCAAAGGAAGTCGCTGCTTTCTTAATTCTTTGCATAATATCCGCGCTGTTGTGTCGCTGGCGATAAAGTATCTTACTACTAGACTCAATGGGTCAGAAATATATAGACCAACCATTTGCAGTAACTAATACCATATATAGCTCAGTCTTATCAAAATAAACGAAAGAAGTTATATGCCCTTTTTGAGGACTACAAAGCAGTATCTGACTTTGATGTCCGTGAAGTGATTTTCTCTAAATTGTTTGTGTTGGGAGTTTCTATAAAAATTATTAACATCCTGAGTACAATGTACGTTAAAAACGTGGAATTTGTTTGAGATAGAGACGAGCTTAATCTTCGTTCCCCATAATTATTTCCTTTTAATTCGCACAAGCTATTTCTCAGTCATGTTTGTCATTTAAGTCGATTAAAAGTGCATAATAATCTTTAAGTGACTTTAACAACTAACACAGTTCTCACTCACCGCCTTTGGTGTTTTTCTCCATTCAACGTGTTACATTTTCAACTGATCTACCTTTATTAATTTATCATGTCAGGTTAATGTGGAAGTGCGAATTGCTACCTAATAAAAGACCAAAATGTTGTTACGGTGATCTGCAGTGGTCTTTGTAGAAAGTCGTTCTTTATTCTTTGCTTTGGATTGAGTAAGAGATTCATCATGTACCTAAGAAATTTTAAAGACAACTTTTTGCTTTATAGTGATGAATGAAAGGACATCACCCCGTCTCACATTTTACTTGCAATTAAGTGTCTCAGTGATTTGGCCAAAAACTTTGCATACTTTGAAAACAATTCAAAGCCAATTTACCAAATACGAAGACATTTTTAAATCTGTTGAAGATTTATCAATACCCTGCGAGCAATTTTTGATCTATGTACAGGGTGACTGACTCGAACTGCAACTTTTTAAAATGTTCTAGTTTTTTTTATTTTTTAATAAATTTTATTGTGCCAAAGCAAAAAATGTTGGAAAATACATCAATTTTCAAATTGTATCAGTAGTTTTCAATATGTCCACCTTTGACGCGAAAAATGGCCTTGAGACGGCAGAAGAAAGCATCGCACGCTGCACGCAAGTGGTTCTGCGGTATTTTGGCCAATTCCCGGCGAAGTGCTTGTTTGAGGTGGTCCAAACTTTGGTATTTTTTAGTGCCAACCTTCGCTGTCAAAATACACCAGACAGAGAAATCCAACGGACTCTCATCCGGAGAATTTGTAGTCCATTGTGTCGAAGAAATGAAGTTTAGAACATTGTTTTTTAGCCAATCTTCGTTGACGCGCGCTTTGTGAGACGGTGCCGAGTTTTGTTGAAATGTCCACGGTCTCCGACCGAAATGGTTGTTTACCCAAGGCTTCAATACTGTCTCTAAGATAGTTTCACGGCATACGATCGCATTAATTTTGAAGCCACGGCCCAAAAATACGAGCGGAGAGCGACCATCGGCGGTTATGGTGGCCCAAACCATCACCATCGGTGCTGCCTGCTTTCTGGTGGCCGTCCGAAGGTGTAAATTTTCGAAGGACTTCTCTGGCAAGTAAACTCGGTCATTTAGTTTGTTGACATATTGCTCGATAACAAATGGCGACTCATCGGAAAAAACCAAATTCGGTAAGTTTCGACTCTAACTTTTTTCTGTTGCGGTGTAACATCGTGTGCTTTTTGGAACTTCAATGGCTTGAGCCCAAGCTCATTTTTCAGTATGTGTTGCATCCGTTCCAACGATATGTTGAGCTCACGAGCCATTTTTCTTCCACTTTGACGCGGATTTCGCTCAATTCGAGCCTTCACTTTCCGAACCATTTCTGCCGATGTTGCTGTTTTTTTTATGACCACCTCCATGATGTTTTGCAACGCTGCCAGTATCACGGTAACGAGCTATGGTTCGAGACACAAATGATTTATTCACGTTGAGGTGCTGGAGGGCTCTAACGATAGGTACTTGAGGTTTTCCAGCCAAATATAAAGCAATCATGCTATCACGTTTGAATACCATAGCGGATAAAATTTTTTCAACACAACTGAGACGCAAATCGTTTAAAAGGCTTGTAAATAATAAAATTATCTGTCATGTGTCAAAATTTCAGCTCACTGTCATGAACGGCTTGGAAATTATAGCAGTCTGAAGTTGGTTGCAGTTCGAGTCAGTCAGGGTGTATATTTAAAGTCAATTTAGAAATTCATTAAAACCTGCCGTGTTTATCGACATTAGTGAAGATTCAAAACATATTTTTTAATTAATAATGTTAAATCAATTATTAAATCTTTCATCCGCATAATAACTGATTCTTTAAGTCCTCTACGATCTTCCTCGAGTGAACTTCAACTTCAACTTCAAGGTATATCCAAAAGCACCGTTCCCTCTCCACCAAATAATGATCAGTTGTTTATGGACATTATGTGCCAAATGAGTGATTTAAGCAACGAGTTAACCGAATATCGCTCGCTGTTAAATGAAATTTCTGATTACATCTGGATAATTTCTAGTAAAATCGACGATATCCCGGTGCAATTTTAGCCCCACCGACGGTATCATACCACACATAGATTCTTACTGAGATGATAGGATCTGGAACGCCAACTCCTGACCCCACAATTTCACGATTCGAAATCTTATGGACACTTTCGGAATGGAACAAAAGAATAAAAAAAGTTGAATAAGTTTCCTTTTTATAAAGAGGTACACATCTCGAGCGAACCTGCCGAACTGCCGTAAGATCTCCAACAACACATTCACTTTAAGCATCCCGTTAAAATATTAATGGATGTTCATCAATTCTGCTTCCGACGACATCAATCTGGGTGAAATAACTATGGAAAGATTAAAATTAAATACAGGAATCAACAAACATCGCAAGGATACTACCTTTAAGTCCGATATAAAAAAAAAAAAAAACAGTAATCCACTTAACCAAGAAAGCCGAATCAAGCTAACATTTAGTCTTACCCTTTGACAAACTCTAAGCCTAACTCTTACAAAAAAAAAAAAGAAATCCAACTCCTAGCAAACAAGCTCCTAACCCCAACTGAAGTTTTAAAGTTGGAACATTTCTTCTACTCCTTCCAATCCAAACGTGTATTACTTAATCTTGATCCTCCTTCCACTCAAATAAAACCGGCTTACCCTAACTTTATCCGCTCCCATATTTTAAACCCTTCACATCTTCTACGCAACACTCTCACCCTAATACCACACCGCTTTCTTTTCTAGACCCTATACTTCCACCAAATGCACCGGATCGGGGAAGAATGACCGGCATGTTTTCTGTCGATTCAAAGACCGCAGATTATATGATAATGTTCGTTTATATGTCGCCTGTCTACATGATATGCCGGACTCTGTATTAATCGACGGTATAACGAAAACCAATGCAATGTTTTCCATTTTGCAAGAAGACGTCCCCACAAATCATAAGGACTGCGGGAATTTTTTATACGTTTTCATGAGCAATTACTAGGTGGGGTGAAAAGTAACCTCCTTGGGAATGAAAAAAAATTTTTTTTTTTTAAATATTTTTTTATTTTATTCAATATAGTTAGTTTGATACACTTATTCCAGCGAATTTCCAACTTCTTGATCCACGAAGAATATGCCATGACAATGCCAGAAAACCGACGCCATAACCTTTCCGACCCATCAATCCTCCTTCGGCCGCTTCGGAGCAATCGTGCAGGCTTCAGTCCATTGCCGGGCACTCATTCTGTTCTCTGGTGTTCAACAGTTACCAATCGACGCCAAAAGTCCGAACGATTCCCCATCAGCAAGTCCAAACATTCTCTCGAAGTGTTCTCGTGTTCGTGTTTTTGGTCAGGAGTGAGTATGTGCGGCATCCAGCGGCAGGATAACTTTTTCATATGCAGAATATTGCCCAAAATATAGCGTGTGCACTCAGTACTAATCTTTGTGGTATCTGCTAGCTCGCGCACCTTCACTTTCCGGTCAGCCAACACCATTTCATGTATTTTTTTTGACATTTTTCTCTGTAACCGCATCGGAAGGCCTGCCGTTGCGGACTTGATCGGTAGTGAAGTTGCGGTCACCACGAAACTCTCGAAATCCATATTTGACGGTGTAATCTGACGGAGCATTAGCCCCATAATATTTATCCAACTTATCTTTTGTTTCCTTCGCCGTTTAGCCTCTCAAAAAATAATGTTTTATGAGAGAACGAAAATCGTTTTTGTCCATACTCAACATGATGCCAAACATGTCAACAACAATTAGCTGTCAAAACAAAACTAAAGACAGTATCGCACTGAAATTTGGCACATCTGCCTTAATATGAACGAACTTCAATGCACCATAACCTTTTTTGCAGTAGCAGTGCATTCTGGCGGTCAAGGATATGACTCCAAAAGGATGATGTGGCTAATGATGTCTATTCTTTTGCCTCTTACGTTAGGTCCAAATGCATACTATACCTTCAGAGAACACGGTCTAGTTTCAAAAACTACCGTCGATCTTAACCCACTACTCAGTTCTTTGCTGAAGCCTCTTAAATGTCTGTCCCTGTACTATCAAAATGTGAGAAGATTCCAAACTAATATTTCTGCTATATATCCTAATTCGCAGATTCTGCCCTTCGACATTTTTGCCCTTACAGAAACCAATTTTACTCTAATATTAAAAATAATGAATTATTTTCCCAAGACTTTGATCTACACCGTGAGTATGGTATAGTTAAAGAGGAGAATTTATATGGCCGTGGTTTACGATTGCTTCTAGCTATACACTCTCGTCTCGAGTCTAGACCCTTTAAGAAATCGTTTACTGCATTCTTTGAATTGCTGCTATATTCGCCCCTTTCATCCAATTTCAGGGTACCAGATGGCTGTTGATGCAATCAATTGTATTGCTGATCTCAATGACGTTGTTATTTTTTTATGTGACTTTAATCTACCTAAGCTTCTTTGGATTCAGACTCTTCAATCCTTCTTTACTGCAACAAATCCCACTTCTTATAAAAAAAAAAATAAATCTTTTCATTCACTGCCTTACTGATTCCGTACCAATTAAGTGGTGTTACCAACAATATTGGCAGACACCTAGCCTTCGCCACTAATACCGATAACTGTGTCGTTTTAGAAAGTAGACATCTGCTCTCTAAGTTCAATAGTTACCATCCTGCTTTTTCTCTTACGTTATTGTATGGCTTGCCATAAACCCCTTTCCTATGAGTATTCTTACAGTTTTAATTTTCAAAGGGCTTACCGCGCCAAAGTGAACAACTTCATTCATCCTAATCTGATGATTAACAATGTTTTCGCATCCTTTTATTCCGACATTTTCAAATGTCTCTCCCAATCAATACATTTCTTACCCAAAACAAAAAAAAAAAAAAAACCTTTCATCTTCACCACCTTGGTATAATAAAGAACGGCGATCTCTTCGTAACAATAGAAATAAGCACTCGTATACGTACTTAAAACCGCATTCCGAAGCCTTCAGCAACTACTAGTCTGCCCAAATAAATTTTTCTATACTTTGCCAAACTCTCTATGAAAACTATTTAAACCAAATGGACTACACACTCGTTTCCGACCCCAAACGATTTTTTCAGTTCATCAAAACTATCCATCATCTCTGAATTTTCTTGATAAGTCCTTGGGCGATCCTCAAATTAATGCAAATCTCTTACTTTTCCTACTTAAATACCTGCCCACAACCAACTTTGGAATCTGTGTCTTACTTTAAAACAAGTTAAAGATAAAATTATAAACCCCCCCCCCCCCCCCCCGCCCTATGTTTCTGAAGAAATGTGAAATGCATCTAGCCCGACCTCTTACAGCTCTCTTTCAGCTTTCTTTCACCCATTGATTATTTCCCTCAAACTGGAAAAGGTCTTTTATTATTGCCTTTTATAAAAGAAGGCCGAAAAGACGATTGACTATCGACTTTCGACTATCGACCAATTGCTAAGCTGTCCTGCATACCTAAGCTTTTTAAGTGCATTATCTATGACATAAAGCTTTTCCCAAAACCAGCACTAATTTCTCAAGGATAGATCTATAACCTCCAACTTAACAGAATTCGTATCAAGTACTTCATGTGCACTAGAATTTTAAAAAGAAATTGACGTGATTGCCACCGATAATCCTTCTAAAACTAAAGGCTCTTGGTTTCCAAATAAGCCTTATAACGTATGTTACAATGTTCTCTTTAGGTCCATTGTTTCTTACCCAATTAAAGCTACTTTTGGTGTCCCTCAAGGTAGCCACTTTGGTCCCCTGTTACTTATTCTGACTATTCATGATATTGATTGTATCATTTAAAATTCACACCATCTTCCACAGATAGTCTACCACTGCAAGAAGTTTTAGACAGATTTTATATTTGGTATCAGAAGTATTTCTCTGATCTTAACGTCAGTAAGTGTCAGGCTATAACTTACTATCTTGATCAAATCCCAGAAATTATTCAGAAAATTAAAATTACAAGTTTATTCATCTAAATCTATATTTTCCCCTTTAAAGTAATCCCAATCGACTGCAACAGACTTATGCCAGCGGTTGATCCAATCCTCAAAACATTTTTTATATGCGATTTTTGGTATGTCCATCAGTGTTTCCTGCGATTTTCGGTATGTCCATCAGTGTTTCCTGCGATTTTTCCATTACTTCCTCTCGGTTGCTGAAACGCGTTCCCTGTAGTGGTTTTTTAAATCGATTGAGCAGATAGAAGTCACAGGGAGCCAAATCAGGTGAATTCGGTGGCTGTTGGATGGTATTTGTTTCATTTTTCGTCAAAAAATTACGAATAATGATGGCACTGTGCCACAGTGCGTTATCATGGTGCAAAATCCACGAGTTTTTTGAAACAATTCTGGTCTCTTTCGGTGAATTTCTTGACTCAAACGTCTCATAACGCTCAAATAATGCACTACACTGTTGTAATCCATGAAAACCGTGAGCATTGCCTTCTTTTTTGACTGAAAACTACGTGGTTTTGGTCTCGGCTCATTTGGTGAACGCCATTCACTTGCCTGATGTCTGGATTGCTTGTCGTACTATTAAATCCACGTCTTGTCTTCAGTAATGATCCTTTTGATGAATGTGGGATCGGATTCAGCCTCGCAAATCGGTCACTTTTTTTGCATGAAAATTAAGTCTTTTGGCAACAACTTTGCCACCAGAATGTCGTGGACGGATCGATAGGCAATGTTCAAGACCTCCACTATCTCTCTGATGGTTAATTTATGGTTATGAACCAACATTTCTTCTACTACATCAATATTTTCGTCGGTTTTCGATGTCGATTCTGCTACTGCATTCATCTTCTTCGATTGACTCACAACCAATTTTGAACCGCTCGTGCCAGTGGTAAACGACCGTTTACCGAAACACTTTACCAACATTTCCAACTCTCGCGCACCATTTAATCCGTTTTTTACGCAAAATTTAATACAAGTTCGTTGTTGCAAATTTAAATCCATTTCTAAAATTTGTAAAAAATCACCAACACATACAGAGATAGATGTACTTTTGGCTACGTAACTTTTGGAAATGTCAAGCTATGACGCTAAGATTGAGAGAGAATGTCAACAACAGATGTACCAAAAAAAAAAACAAAAAAAAAAAAAACAGAGTTCAAATCGGTGACGTCACCGGAAACTCTGCCTTTGGCGCTGGTCTAAGGAATTTCCCAATCCTTATGTTACCAAATCCCTTTCAATAACCTTTTTCAGGCCTCTTTTTGAATTTGCAAGCTAGGTTTGGTCACCCCACTACAGAACTCATATCTTCCGGATAGAAGCGGTTCAGCGCAGGTTTTTACGAATTGCTTTACGTGGTCTTCTCTGGGATGATAGCCAAAATTTACCACCAAATACTGATCAGCTGAAACCTATAAATGTACAACTATACATCGAAAAGTTGCCGATATTCTCTTTATTCATCAAATTTTAGTTGTTAATATTGACTGCCCTTTTTTACTTCAACTTATTTCTTTTAACACCTCAAACTTCACAGAACGAATTACGGACATCTGGAGTCTATATCTAGAATGCTTCGTGAAGTTAACGATATTCTGCCTCTCTTCGACTACCAAACCCTCAACAAACCCTCCCTCAAGAACATTCTTATTTCCACCTATGCCTTGCGTCCTTACTTTCTCTAACCGTTTTAAAAATACTCGTATGCTTGCAAATAAGGCTTAATAAATCTCTCCGGGCTTGACAGTGTGACAGTGCATCACGGATGTAAAGGATATTCCAACAGATGGTTTACCACGCAACAATGCATTTTTGTTATTTAACATTTCATGAAATTCGTGAACTTTTCGGCCAACATAATCGCCCTACTGGTACCGGAATTCGTGCAATGGTGAAACCAACTGTGATCGAAAGTATTCAAAACCAGCCAGGCACCTTAATTCGTCGCCGAAGTCAACAATTGGGCCTCACTTTTCACGCCTATGTATGTATAAAACCCAAATTATACAGCAATTGAATCTTTTGGACCATCTACAACGTTGTTAACTGGATGTTGGATCGCCAACACAATTTGTAATTGAATTTGATCATTTCCGATGAGGCCCCATTTTTGGATAGATAGAAAGTCTATATGGAGCGGATTATGTGTTGGGGGCATTATTGGCCCGTACTTTTTCGAAGATGAGGCTGGAGAGACAGGTTCAGTGATTGGTGAACATTAGCGCCACATTGAGTGAATTGGGTCTGTACGATCTCCGGTTTCAACAGGATGGTGCTACTGCCCACACAAGCCATCAATCAATCAATTTATAGTATTGCGTATGAAATTTTAAGATCGCATTATTTCGGTTAGAGGAGAAGTTGATTGGCCTCTAAGTTTATGCGATTTGACACCTTAAGACTTCTTCCTGTGGGGTTTCCTGAAGACTGCGGTTGATGCCAATAACTCATTGACAATTCAGGATATCAAACATAAAATCCAAACTGAAACTGCGGCCATTGACCCACGTATACGGCTTAGTTAGTTTCTGTCATGCTTTGAGACACTTACAGGGTGAAAGACAAATATTAATTCTTTTTAAATTTTTGCGATACCTCCTACAGTTGTTGGAATACGGTTTCTTGTTCGTCATTGTTTCACAGACATGACTTCTGGTAGTGTCACTAGATGTTAATGCGCCTCAGGCTCATTTTTGGGAGGGGAACTAACTCTAGCAATATTCAATAAATCACTGCTTATCAACGGGGGTCAGTCATCTTGGATATATTTTTTAAGTACGACATTTGAGGAAAACGGCATAACGCATGTTGCATATTGTTTTTTTTTTTTCCAACTTCCTAGGCTATCCTTTAAGCCTAGTTCGTGCTAATTTTTCTCCGTCAGATTCTCTAAGATCCATTAAAATGCATGAAATGTCAAAAAACTTTCTCAACTTTTCACAAAAGTTTATGACCTGTCAGAGATAAAGTATTACGGCTTTGCATCTAATTCGTCTCGCTCTAATAATGTATTCATGTTGAAGGAAATGATTAAGAATATATCCGTGGAAAGGACTCTTTTTTAAGTAAATTTTCCTTAACATTCATACCAGAGGACGTACGTACTTGAACACAAACGTACGCGTACATTTAGTGAAATAGTATTGTATTTCCCTTACAATTGAAATTTACAACTTTCCTCTCTTCACCCTGGTCCTTTGTTGAATCAGTAAAATGATAGAGAAAGGTTCAGCCAAAAAGCATCGTCATCATAGGACTCCATAACATACATGATGAAATGAATCATTCGCATCCTTAACCACACAGTGCATAGTTTCACTGTTTTATGACTTTTATTCCTTTTGGCCCATCATCTACGAACTACCACTTACTTTAGTTTGGTGTTTCCTTCTGTAAAAGTTTAATTCACTTAGGGGGGTGTAAGAGAAAAAAGTTTCGCTTCTGCAGATGCGACAGAAATATGGGAAACATCAGGACCAGGACACTGGAGCTGTTCTTGGTTAGGAGGGATTTCAAAAGTGCACTATGCTGCATTATTTTCTTTTCGTTTTTCTTTTTTTTTTTTCTGTATTAGTACTCGTACGAGTATCTCTATCTTTTCTTCTTTACTAAGCTTTTTCTTCTTTTTTTTTTTTGTTATTTTTTTGTTGATGTTTTGTTGCTGGATCATCACCTTATTCCATGCGTTAACGCCTTGTGATGAAAGAGAAAAAACCAAGTGAGTTAGTGAATGTCTGTCTGGTTCCAAAGGGAATTAAATCTTTTCGGAAAGTTAGAAATAAACAGTCTGTCCTGCAGAAAAGATCCAGGACTTTATACTCGATAAGGTTCAAGTATGAGTAGACCTCATGATCTGATTGATCCAAGCCGTCCTAGTAGTTCGAGTAATCCTAATAGTTTGAGTAGTACCAATTCATTTTTTCGGTTTAAATGAACGATAGAGGAACGATTAATACTGAGATACGGAAAGTAACTACAATAGTAGTATCTAGTTGTAGAGGTGGAATCGGGTTTAAGAACACTCAATATATTACAAGCCTATAGCGAGGTTATGAACAAGCTGCATTACACAGATTACAAGAGACAATTTAAATGTATTTCGTAACTGGTGTATCTGGCTCTTTCATCTGATTGGGTTCTCTATGTATCTCAACTCAACTTGATTAGCTTCTTAAGAATTTAAACTCTATAGACCATCCGTAAGACCATTCAATTTTGAATTCATTTGTCTCTTCCAAAATTTTCAAAAGGATTACGGTTAACTTAATTCAAACACAGTCCGCCAATATATTACATGCTTTGGGCTTCATACAGACTTTTTTTTTTTTTTTTTAAATATTGACACCAAATTTTGATGCTCTGCAAACTTTTTATGAACAAGAATTTGAAGACCTGAATAACCAGACCCCCAAGAAGAAGGTGTCGCTATACAAAATGTTTAAGTCGTAGGGGAATGTAAGGTTGAGTATTCCGGACTACACCAGGCCAGTTCTGTGGCATTTATTGAGGTGGGATGTAGAAAGTATCGAGCTTATCATTGAATATTTAAATACTATGCTTCACTTCGAGCTAGCCGTTAACATCTTTCATATTCACATTCTAGTGATGTCCCCGTCAAACTGGGAAGTTTACACAACTAGCTCTTTAAAATGAAAAACAGGGACTAATCGACTTCGCTTTAAGCAGGAACTCGTCTACCAGCATGGAGTAATTTAAGATTGAACTGTTTTAGGGTCATTAGGTGAGACAAATTCAGCGTCTATTAGAGCGAAGTTGCTGATTGTTTCTGCATTTCTGGCAAGATGATCCCTTATCTCTTCGCAAAAAATGCCAGAACGTTTCAGTGCCTCTTTATTCTTAGTAATTGGAACGTTCGGAAACATATATTGTCTACCATCAGTTCAGGATTCGCTCTCTACACCGATGTCGGATCCTGTGGATACATTATTTACAGCATCGGCTTATGTTTCGATATACATAATCGAGCAGTCGAGGCCTAATTATTTGTGATATGCCAATACCGGTGTAGTATGCACATACGTCAAATCTGACACCAGTGTCGTAAAGTTTAACGTTTTAAATGGGACACGTGCTATCATACGAGTGTTTGAAAACATTAATTTCACCCAAAAAATGGTATTAAATTGTGTGAATATGAAAAGCAAAAATTGCTGTAGCAGACAAGAGATGGTTGATGAGAATAAAAAAAAGTATCACAGACAGAACCCGGCCTTGGGGAACACCAGTTTTTATTTTGTGACTATCTGATTTGAAACCATTCAAGACAACTTAAATTGAACGTTTCATCGAAAAAGAGAATCATCGATCCGGAACAGAACACACTTTTTAGGCAAAAGAGCTTGATGTCAAACCCCGTCAAATTCTTTAGAAATATCAAGTGTAAATGTCTTTCTTTCGCCAAAAGAATGTACAATACGCTCTGGTTCAACTTTTCGGTGAAACATGCTATCACATCACCGGTGAACCCGCAGCTAGGAAAACCTAACCAGAAAACCGTACTGTCGGTCATTCAGAAGTTTTCGTGTTTCGAGTTATCCGCGTTTTAGTGAACTTGGAAAGAAGGAACGTAAGTGCAATGAGTCTGTAGAAAAAGAGTGAAGGGACAAGTTGGACGGGTTGCTTGGAAAATGTCCTTAAGAGTAGGAGTGATGGAAAAACTTTCGCAATGGTTTTGCCAGTATGGTAGGACACCTCTTCAGAAGACGGGGAGCTATACCATAGGGATGAGCAGATTTTTGAATGTTAAAATTTTTAAGTACTCTTGCTACTACACGAGTTCGAAGTTCGTTCGTTCCACTGAAGAATCGATGCACTCAAGTGTAGACGGAGACAAGACATAGTCTGAGGGTACTGAAAGTTTTAATGTCATTGGGTCAGCGTTGGGTTTGAGGACGGGGCACAGTTTCTAATATTTTTGACGAACTACATTTGGGACATTGTAGCATTTTTTGCCTCAGGTTTGGTTGTATTGGAATTTGACACGCTTAAGAAAGGCGTTGCAGTTATTCCTGGCTCGTTTGAACTTTTTTTTCGGTTTTAATCCGTCGGGTTGGTCTTAAAGGACCGAAAAAACATTTTTCTAACCCTTACAGCCACTTTGCAGCTTGAGTCGTACCTTGCCTTTTCTTTTGGCTTGATACTCTACAACCGATGGGGGATAAAGCAACTCCACCAGCAGCGGCATCCACGTCGTTATCGGGGAAACAATGCAAGTTAAAATTCATAAAAAAGCCCTTAAGACCGCTCCAGTTGGCATTCTCGTATTGCTGTACGGTTCTTTTAGGAATCTTTTATCTAACTGTGTGGCCGGTGTACGAAAAATTAGCTGATATGACAGAACGGCCCGACGAGCCTAGAGGAGAGAGCAGATCAACGGTGTACTTATCAGGGTGAGAAGTTAAAAACAAGTCCAGGGTATTGGCAGTATGACAATCAACATCCAGTATTCGCGTAAGCATAATTACAAGCTGCGCCAACTTATTTTTCGCAGCAATGATTTCAACACGCCGTCCTTCGATTGTTGTCTGTCTAGAATGTCGAAGCCACCCAGAATTGTGTTAAAGGTCGTTTAAGGTCGTTAAAGATCGAATTGCTGTCCATTTTGCGGCTTCTATAAATTAGTGGATAATTTGCTTACGGAGATGGAATTTTAACTAAAGAAATTGAATTCCGGATTGGAACAGGGATTACATTTTCGTGGAGTTTGGTAAGCTACATCACTACGTACGTAAATCGCGAGACTGTGGTGAGAAAAGAATAAGCACTAGTTCATAGCCAGGTAGCTTCAGAATAGAGTGCCAAAATAACTTAAACCAGTTTGACTCGAAATAAATGCTGTAACGCTTCAGTACTCTGTAAGAGTTATCAAAAAAAAAAAAAAAAAAAAAACAAAGTGAAACTCTGGTGGAATTCAAAGGTATTGAATCAAATAAAAAAATAACGACGATTGGTACCTTTTTCCGGAATTGAGTAGTAAATTCGACGATCGAAAGCTTGGAGAAGAATATATGCCCATCTTCGAAAATAAATTTAGGGAGGGGAAGTTTTCTTATTTGGATGTATAAAGGCAAAGCCATAACGATAAATTGAAACAACTACCGATAGCTACCAACGATAATGTAGGAGAGATTCCAGACAGTCGACAATGCAATAATATGCAACTCGATGATAGTCAATTCAAAGTTACAGGACCTTTGAAAGATCTGCACATACTTTTCATCGGTTTCGCAAGTGGATTTTGTATGAACGGCGCTAAGATCTCAAAACAGATGAGTATTACGCGACGCATACAAGAATGATATGGGATATGTGCGATGATGTTAAAATAAAAATTTAATGCACAGCGGAACTAATCAGAAATTTTGAATTGAAATTTGTAGTAGATCCAGGGAGTTGCATTTCAACGTCTTTTAAGTTTTTCAATTGAAATAGTCCATCGATAAGTTCTGTAGAGCTTCTCTTCTTTTCGCTGATATTAGCGCTTTTAAAAGTAATGAGGTATTTGGATTTTGGCACTTCAAGATAAGAGGTTACGAATCCGCCTTACTAAAACCCCAATTCCTAGCGTCAATTCGAAAGGGCATATCGCATCGAAGTTCCACGAAAACTTTAAATACTTTGAGTTGCGCTTTCGTTATCTTCCTAGGAAACTATGTTGGCGATATCGCACTTGAGAGGAAGAATGGGGCAGTTTAAAGGACGCGGTCGTGACAGAACTTAGATGTTTGTTGTATTCGACAGTCTAGCCTTAATATACGCATAGGTCAAGGAAGGTCAGTCAGTCAGTAAGGAAACAAACTACGATCTTAGTAGAAGTACTATATAAAAAGTCCGCTAATAGTGGACAAACTTGAAGATTAGCAAATTAGTTGTTCTTATCATGCTCATCGAAGGCTGTCGAAAAGCCAATAAGCAATATAGGCACAAGTTCCAGGCAAGTTCGAAGAAGACGTCGAAAACAAAGTATCTAGCCCATTCGGGTGTTAAGCGCAAATGTGGGTCTCCCAATCTCAAAATTTGTTGTTTCCCTGTCGTTGTTCGTTCCTGTTGATCTCCACCCTATAAATGAATAATGTTTTTCCATATCACGCCTCGAATCCACTCTTGTTGGACACACTGTTAAACCCTGAAGGAGCTTTGTTATTGCAGAAATACATGTTATGTAATTCAACAATCTAAAAGCAAGCTGTCCCCCCGTTCAACTTGAGTAAAGTCCTAAAATTGAGCTGAGATAATGCGCAGCGGTCAGTGAAATTAAATTGATTTAGAATAGTATCTCCGTCGTTATTACGGTTTCGTTGTCCGTCACTTTACAAACACATCTACGATTACTTTTTCTTTTCAGCTACCCCATTCGGTGCCTTTTGGCGATTGTCGTCTTCGTCATTCATGAAGTCATGACCACTCTCCACGACGAGGATATTGTTGTAGTTCTGGTCGTCTGGACGCCAAGTTACCATTGGTAAGCTTTAGTCAAGCATTTTACAAGGAAGTTACTCTATCAAATGATAGTAAACCAGCCACCCTCCCCCTAAATAGTTATTTATTTATCTTTCCGTTCGCATTCTTCAACCGCATCGTTCTAACAAAGAAGAACTGTCGAGAAAGTGAATAAATATGATAGCCACTCTTTATTATTAAATGTATTCGTATATACTATGTACATGCATATGTACGGTTATATTCAACTGAATTTTATCAACTAAGAAAAAAATAAAAAATAAATAAATAAGAACGAAAGGATAAACATGGTAGGGAGTTGGTCAGGAAAATGAGAAAACACAGACAAGACTTCTTTTTTGTTACTTTAGAAGGACAGCATTCTTGGTAGAATCCTGCTGGAAGAAGGAATAAATCCCTTTAGCTGGTGCATCTTAGTGAAAAGCATCAGAAACATTTGCAAATTAATTATTGCAGTTGATGACTGTTTGTTTGATAGAGTTTATTAAGAAAAATTTAATAGTGAGGAATGGTGGTGACTTGAATGGGTTCAGTGGGACCTGAGAATGTCGTTTCCGGGAACTGGGTCTATCGAATGCAGACGTTTAGATGGATGTGGAAAAAATAAAAGTTATTGTACGTATATGGACGATAAAAACTCAGTTATTTGTGCAGGATATCAAACTCGGGCCTCGAGAGGAAATGAATATGAAACAACGTGCTTCGGATATCTATAACTTATTCCGAAACGCATACCTTCATTTCTTTTCAGATATTCAAACGCTACATCGAATTGATCATATTGCGTGATTTAGGTCAAGTATTTTGGACCTCTGAACGTTTCGGGCAACCAAAACTGACTCGGATCACCACCTCGTTGCAGCCAGGATACGAATGCGGATTTGACAAGCGTCACATTATAAAGAACTACTGTGAGAAGATAAAATGTAGAAAAACTGCAATCGCAAGAGACCTTCAGAATCTTCTCCGAAAGCGTACCCTGAAATACCTCAATAACTCCTATGGCGCCAACATCAAGTACCGAAGTCCAGTGGTAACGACCACCACCAAGAAATTCCTGAATTGGTGAAAAATGCTGGCAAGCACATGCAGGTAAACAAGAATCATACAAAGCGGCGCTGCAACGAAGGACGAGAGCCGCTCCTGAGCTTTACGAACAGAATAGACGGGGCTCCCTGAGCTCTCCAGAAGAAGAAAAAACTGCACGAGGAGCCTGCAGTTGAAAATGAAATGAAATGAAAAAAGAAACCTTCTATTAGAGTGGTAATCGGTGCTAAGAATATGAAAACAATTTTTCTGCCGACAGTATAACGGCGAAGGAGCCCACCATCTCGCCGTCGTTCGGCGTAATAAACCATTCAACTTAGACGATGATAGCCAAAACTTCAGTCCACCTGACTAAACCTAAATAAGGAAACCAATATCTAGCTAAAGTCCAATAAATCCGTTGAACCTGACGACTTACCGGTATTCAAAGCTACTGGACATAACTTTGTGGAGAACATACACCATTTCTCAAATCTGGTCAGAAGAATGTATGCCACCACAAAAAAAAACCCTCTCAACTGCGATGTAAATCTCCTCAGCATCTTTTACAAGATCTTATCTGCCATATTGTGTGAACGTCTGAAAGCCTTCGTCAGCAACCTGATTGACCCTCAACGCTGCGGGAAGTTCACAGTTGACCAAATCTTAACATTCCGCCTGATCCTGAAAAAACGCAAGAAGTTCAAATTAATTTCCACCATTTTTTCATAGATTTGAAAGCCATTTCTGTTCTTGGCACCCCTGCCAAAGTTGTCCGTCTGTGCAACAATGACGGTGGAGAATGCTCGCTGCTTCGTCAATATCGGTAAGCCGAGACTTAGCCGCGACCCTTGATGTTATAAAAGGTTGAGACCAGGTGACGCGCTGACATGTAGTTCTTTCAGCTACTAGGATGTGCGAATGATATTGACATCATTAATCGTTTCCAGTATGCCGTGATAGAGGTTTTCACGGCAATTGAATAACAGGCGAAATTTGTTGGCCTTGAAGTAAACGAAGACAAGACTAAATAAAATATTTAGTCCACCGCCTATGACAAAACGTCACTATTAATAGTTACAATTTCGAAGTGTTCCACAAATGACACCCTAGTGGAGATCCGACGAAGTATTACCCTTCGAAACCGTTGCTACTTTGATCTGTTAAAACAATTGGGTTCAAAACTCCTAACTCGAAGGAAGAAAAGTATGCTTTAAAAAACCCAGCCAGTTTCGCGGTATGGTGCCGAATGCTGGACGATAAGCAGGAAGGAAGAACTAATACTGGGCTCGTTCGAAAGAAAAAATTCTTCGACGGATCGTTGATCCTGTGTGCGAGGAGGACGAATGGAGAAGAAGATACAACCGCGAACTATATAGACTGTGCGTAGAAGTGGATGTAGTCCAAAAAATTCAAAATACGGCCGCATCGAGCGAATGGAGAATAATGCCCTAGCTAAGAAGATCTTCGATTTCCAGCCCCTAGGTTCGAGTAGGCAATGAAGGTCAAACCTCCGTTTTAAAGATCTAGCCATCGCGGATACCAAAGCGCTTGGTCTGGATTAGTGGAAACAGCGTGGCGGGTATAGCAGAAGATGGTTGATTGCAGTGTTTCAGGCAGAGACTCTTTACAAGTCGGAAGCCCGTTAAGTATGTATCCGTTGTAACCTCAGTTTCTGTGTCTACAGTTGAAATCTTCTTCGATAACAAAGTCTCCGTTGGTGCAAGCAAATAAGCAATCAACGGTTTGGGAGCTTGCTCTAATGTATCCATTGGCAGCGTTCGTGGTAATTTGAAATCAATTGGGTTCATATACAATAGAAGCTCCATATTTGGGTGCTACATGGATTGACAGAAACTCATCTGACGAAGCGTATAAATCTCCGTGATTAACAAACTCTATTTTTGAAGCCGAAGGACGAAAAATGGATTGCCAGTCGGAAAAAAAAGGCCGAAGTAAGCGAGATAAGGCATTCGAAAAGCAAGCGAAAGTGGACATCTGTTGGCAATGGTAAATACCAGTTTTATATGAGCTGCTTCCAAAGAACAAAGCGAACAGAGGATGAAAGCAGCTACAGAAATTAATTGATGCCTTTCCACAGAAACGTCCTGAGCTGAACAATCGTATGCATCGACTATGCGAGACCTTTGCGAGTCACTTGGCAAAAATTGTTGATTGGGATGCGTTGCCATATCCATGACGTTTCTATAGATACTCTCATTCAGCATATTACTGATTGCAGCCATATGGTTAACATAAAAAAAAAAAAAACGGTCGAAAAGGCTTAAGCCATGGCTTACTATTGTAGTTGCCTGCTAAAAAAAGTAAACGTAAAAAACAAGCTTGACTTTACTAAGTCAAAGGGAATCTTAGAAGAATGGCGAGTAGTAAACAGCATCCTTAACAAAACTTTCTCGTCTAAAAAGTGCATACGTGTTCGTATAGAAAAATTTAATAACTATGTTGCTACCATTACTGAAAATGCTCTTTTGAGTTTCTGTTCCCAGAGTTTTTCAAACCTGGACAGAAAGAAGTTTTCAGCTAGTTTATTTGTCGATATTGCTAAAGCCTTCGATATGGTTAACCATAAAATCTTACTCAAAAATATTAAAAAAACTGGCTTTCGAGCCTTTATGCTTGACTGGTTCAGGTCTTACCTGGAAAATAGACTTCAAAAGGGTTAATTTCGATGAGATTAAATATATTAACCTACGAGTATCGCAAGGCTCTGTCTTGGGGCCCATACTCTTTTTAATATATGCTAATTCTCTGTTTTAGTTGAACTTCAAAGGCATATTAACTGCGCTTGCAGATAACGTTGGCTGTGCCTATGGTTCAGACAGTCGGAGCACAATCTGGTCATAAGTACTAAGACAAAAATAATGTTCTTCAGGTTGTCAGCAGAAAATAGTTTTGAAGCGAAGGATTTCTTTCATGCTTCTGAGTGCCAAAGATTCAGATTGTCTAACTGCATATGTAACTCCAGTTTATCTTCGGGGGTATTTTGCAGCAATGTTAACTGTAGTGATATGTGTTTCCAAATTGAGAAAGTGGATGTTTTAAAATATACGGGACTTACCATTGACTCCAAGATGAGCTTTTGTAGCCACACCGATAACTCGAGACAATATTTTCGCTCTACGCTTAGAACATTCTACTATCTACGTAATGTATTCTCAACGAAACTTTTAAGGACAATATACTATGCAATTTTCGATTCCAAATTACAGTATGGCATCACTTGCTGGAGAGGTGTCTATTTTATTAGGTCTATAACTTAATTGCTAGGAGATGGCGTAACTTTTATTATTCCATTGTTATTACTCCGTTGGAACATGAGTCGGAAACCTACTGTCATTGTACGTCATTTCAGTATATGTCATTCATTTGAAGCGTAAACAACAATAATTTTTTTTCACTCAAATATGTCGAACTTTGTGCCTGAAAAAGTATTTTTGCGGGGAGTTCTTCTTCATGAAGAAAACTGCTGCCAAAAGACATCGTATTTTGGTGGAAGTGTATGGTGAACATGCGCTAGCTGAGCGAACGTGCCAAAAGTAGTTTGCACGATTTAAAAGTGGTGATTTTGGAAGACGATGAACGTCCTGGGCAGCCAAAAAAGTTTGAAGATGAAGAATTGGAAGCATTACTCTATGAAGATTGTTGCCAAACACAAGAAGAGCTCTCAGAATCTTTGGGTGTCACTCAAGCAGCCATTTCAAAAGGTTTAAAAGCAGCTGGATATATTCAAAAGCAAGGAAATTGGGTTCACATGAACTCAAGCCGAGAAATGTCGAAAGGCGGTTTTTGCATGTCCGAAATGCTGCTGGAACGCCACAAAAGGAAGTCATTTTTGCATCGGATTGTTACTGGTGATGAAAAATGGATCCATTACGACAACCCCAAGCGCAAAAAATCATATGTGAAACCCGGCCAAACAGCTAAATCAACGGTAAAGCCGAATAATTATGGCGCGAAAGTAATGCTCTGTATTTGGTGGGATCAGATGGGTATGCTGTATTATAATCTGCTAAAACCGGGCAAAGCCATCAACGGACAACGCTACCGAACATAATTAATCCGTTTGCAGAGAGCAGTAGCCGAAAAACGCCCGGAATATGCGACCAAACACGAGGCAATAATTTTCCATCATGACAACGCTCGACCCCACGTTGCTATTCCGGTTAAGAACTATTTGGAAAACAGTGGATGGGAAGTCTTACCCCACCCGCATTATAGCCCAGACCTTGCCCCTTCTGACTACCATTTGTTTCGGTCGATGCAGAACGCCCTCACTGAAATACGATTCACATCAGAGCAGAATATCAAAAATTGGCTTGATTCATTCTTGGCTGCCAAGCCGGCGCAGTTCTTTTGGGATGGGATCCACAAATTGCCAGAAAGATGGGAAAAAGTCATATCTTCAGATGGGCAAAACTTTGAATAATACTATTGTACATGTTTTTCTTAAATTAACGTTCAAATTTTGAAAAAAAAAAACCGCACGAATTTAATTACATACCCAATAACAGAATCCAACCGCTAGTGATCATACAGAAACATATTGTAAGAAAAATCTGTGGAAAATAGCGTCTTCATGCTAGTTTTCCATTATTTTGCCAATTGAAAATTCTACCAGTTTGAAAGTTTTACTGTTTCAAAGTGTTAAAGACCCTTTTCATTCGCTCAGGAAATCTTAATTTTAGAGTATTTGAAAGACATTATCTGCGCAGTAATTCATTATTTGTTGTCACTGTGTCCAGTTTTCACACCACAGCTTTTTGTAATTCTTATACCGTCGTATCCTGTCGCTTGTTCAATAAACTGCCTTTGCCGCGTAGGTCACTAAGAATTCTTACTACAATACCTTCCAGAAACAGATAAAACTTTGGCTTCTAGATTTAGATATAGAAATCTTTGAATCTTTCTTAAGTGTCGAAATATAGAGTACCTACATACTATACCCTGCCCGACTCAAACTGCAACTTTTTAAAATGCTATAATTTTTTTATTTTTCGATAAATTTTATTGTACCAAAGCAAAAAATGTTGGAAAATACATCAATTTTCAAATGGTATCAGTGGTTTTAATATGTCCACCTTTGGCACGAATAATGGCCTTGAGACGGCCGAAGAAAGCATCGCACGATGCACGCAAGTGGCTCTGCGGTATTTTGGCCCATTCCCGGCGAAGTACTTGCTTGAGGTGTTCCAAATTTTGGTATTTTTTAGTGCCAACCTTCACTGTCAAAATACCCCAGACAGAGAAATCCAACGGATTTGCATCCGGAGAATTTGCTATCCATTGTGTTGAAGAAATGAAGTGTGAAACATTGTTTTAATTGACGCGCACTTTGTGAGACGGTGCCGAGTTTTGTTGAAATGTCCACGGTCTCCGACCGAAATGATTGTTTGCCCAAGGCTTCAATACTGCCTCTAAAATAGTATACGATCTCACGGTATACGATCTCATTAATTTTGAAGCCGCGGCCCAAAAATACGAGCGGAGAGTGATCATCAGCGGTTATGGCGGCCCAAACCATCGCCATCGGTGCTGCCTGCTTTCTGGTGGCCGTCCGAAGGTGTAAATTTTGGAAGGACTTCTCTGTAAAGTAAACTCGTTCATTTAGTTTGTTGATAAATTGCTCGATAACAAACGACGACTCATTGGAAAAAACCAAATTCGGCAACTCGCCACTTTCGTGCAAGCGTAGCAACTCTTTCTCTATTTCAAATCTAACTTTTTTCTGTTGCGGTGTAAGATTGTGTGCTTTTTGAAATTTCAATGGCTTAAGCCCAAGTTCATTTTTTGCATCCGTTCCAACGATATGTTGAGCTCACGAGCCATTTTTCTCCCACTTCGACGCGGATTTCGCTCAATTTGAGCCTTCACTTTCCGAACCATTTCTGTCGATGTTGCTGTTTTTTTATGACCACATCCATGAAGTTTTGCAACGCTGCCAGTATCACGGTAACGAGGTATGATTCGAGACACAAATGATTTATTCACGTTGAGGTGCTGGAGGGCTCTAACGATAGGTACTTGAGGTTTTCCAGCCAAATATAAAGCAATCACGCTATCACGTTTGAATACCATCGCGGATAAAAAATTTTCAACACAACTGAGACGCAAATCGTTGAAAAGGTTTGCAAATAATAAAATTATCTGTCATGTGTTAAAATTTGAGCTCTCAGGTGGTTGCAGTTCGAAACAGGCAGGGTGTACATACATAATACCTTGATAAAAAAATAATAACCACCGTGTGGCGCTCCCAATGTTCCGATTTGAGTTCTGTTTTTTTTTTTTTTTTTTTTGTTAAGTTGGTACATCTGTCATTGACATTCCCTCTAAATCTTACCGTCATAGCTTGACATTTGCAAAAGTTACGTAGCCAGGAGAATATCTATCTCTGTGTGTGTTGGCGATGTTTTACAATTTTATAATTTGCACCAACGAACTTTTATTAAATTTTGCGTAAAAAACGGATTTAATGGTGCGCGGAAGTTGGAAATGTTGGAAAAGTGTTTCGGCAACGATTCTCTAAAGAAAACGGTCTTTTACCAGTGGCACGAGCGGTTCAAAATTGGTCGTGAATCAATCGATGATGGACGATGAACGCAGTGGCAGACCATTGACATCAAAAACCGACGGGAACATTGATGAAGTAATAAAAATGTTGGTCAATAACCGCAAATTACCCATCAGAGAGATAGAGGATTACTTGAACATTGCCTATGGATCCGTGCAAGACATTTTGGTTAATGATTTAGGTTTCCGTCGTGTAGCAGCAAAGATGGTACCAAAACACTTCCAGTTCATGCAAAAAAGAGACCATGTTGACGTCGCAAAAGAGATGATTTGCGAGGCTGAATCCGATCAAACATTCATCAAAGGGATCATTACTGGAAACAAAACATGGGTTTATGAGTACGACACGCAATCCAGACATCAGGCAAATGAATGGCGTTCACCAAAAGAGCCGCTGCAACCAATTTATTCTTAGGTTTGATTAGATTTGTTTATGAAAATTGTTAAAAAAAAAAAAAACGATTGTAAGATGCAAATGCCATCCCAAGAGTCGACAGGATTTGCCAAAGTAGTGCATGTTGTGAAAACGCAACACTCTTAAAAAGTGGTTTAAAGGAGTCGTGTTAACTGTTTAACTATGAAAAGTCACTGTAGCTCAATTCATGAATGTCTTCAGGACAGTACAAAAGTGTAGCAATTTGTCGAAGAATTAAGACCACAGACCAAGTACACAGGAACTGAGGACTAAGTTTGGAATTTGGTGTAGATGATCTATACGAATGTCCTAAGATGAAAAATAGAGCATCTGGGTTGGTCGCTCTGTTTCTGCTAAACACTTCTACATGAAAATGACAAAACCTTAACTCTTGTCGCATTTAGTTATTTCAGCTCATTGTCAACAGATAGTGCTGTTATTTTTGAGGCAACAACAATTTGCTTAGTCAGGAAAAAAAATATAATCTGCCGGACTTATTCTCTCGCTGGGAAAACAAAGCCTAATTCAACTGGAAAATTCTAAATATCAGAACATAGCTTTGTTTTAGGAAAATGCCTGCAATAGTCCTCGATACGGGGAAATTGACGTTGTGATCTTTCAATGAAATTTATTCCCAGCTTGCATTGTATTTGCTTAAAATTAATTTAAACAAAATATTCGAAATCCTGTACGAATTCACCCGAACAAAACTGTATAAAACTCGTATCCGTATCTAGAGAATCCTACTGCAACTATATATCCATGCGTATTGGTAAAATAATAAAAAAAAAAAACGATTCGAAAACAACATTGTTTCAATCTGAGTAAATAGTCCTCCCACAATAAAAAAAACAAAAACAAAAAAAAATTGTCAACATATGTGTGGCTGAGTGGTTACCTACCAGGGGCAAGAGTGCTTGGTTGAGGTTCCGTAGATTTTTATGCGCCATTTGCATATTTACTTTGTCCAAACGAAATCAAAACAATTTCCAATTGATTTTGTCGAATCCACCCGTGCAAACAAAATGATGTCCTTTTTCGGGACAATGAGATGCGCTCTTCGGGTGCATAAGTGGGCTGCGATGGCCTGGGTGACGGTGGTTTCTTTCAAACCAACCTTTTGTTGTGCACCAGTTTTTTTTTGTTTTTTTTTTTTCGTTTTGGTTTTTGCTTGCTTTTACAGTTCCACTTAATTTTATTTCACAATTTTGAGTGCTGTGCAGTGGCAGTTCCTCTCCTTTTTTTTTTTTTGTCGTATTTTTGTATGCCAGGATAATGCCTCGCTGATATCTGTCTCCGAGTAATGATGGCATTCGCCGTGATATATGATGCCAAAGTGATATTACACTAAAAAACCCGACAGCCGATTTCCCATTAAGAATGAAAAATGCTGAAATAAACTTTTGGCCATTCTACTGAATTGACCAACAAAAGTAAAAAAAATAAAAAAAAAAACCTGGAAAATGTATAAAATCAGCGTAAAAAAAAAACAAAATGAGAAAAAATCAGAAAAACGAAAACAGAAATTAAAACAAAACAAGCAAGGGGTTAACAGTGCTTGAGAAGGGGGTACATTGGCAACCACCCTAAATGGGCAACAAAATAAAAACCCTCAATGGCTCGGGGAAATTGTAAATTGCAAATGAAAATGTGGTGCTGGATTTGGGGTTAGGTAATGGATGGGGGGACTGCCAGCAATTAAGGACAGACGAACTCGTCGCTGCCAATATAGTGGCAAATGGGAAACTGCAATCATTGGATATAATTCATCGGTGACAAAGTAAATGTATCTATGTATCGATCCGATTAAGAGGTGGTCGTTGCAACTGTTTGAAGTGTTACAACAGCAGGTAGCTTTAAAAAAAAATTTAAATAAATAAATCTGATGATTTGGCGCATGTATCATTTTATATTGAACAGTTAATGATTTAAGGTTTAACGAGGTTTTAACTTTTTTTTTAATTCGTCCTGGACACTACTTTTTTGCATTCATTTTATGCAACGAGCAAAGGCTGTTGATTTTTAAACATTTTTAGCCGATTGTTGAGATGTAAATCAACTGAAAGGTAGTTTGGCAAAAAAGGAATTTAATTGAGTGTATTTTGACAGATTCAGGTTAGGGCATTAGCAAGTGCAGGCACTGTTTACCTGATGTATTGTATTGAGAATGCTTTAGAATTGACGTCTCTTATGTCTTTCCGGCTGCAGTTATCATACATAGCGCGCCCAGGCAGTACCTGTATTTAAAAAAAAAAAAACTTCAAAGTCTGTAAACAAAGTGTCTTAATTATTAGCGCATAGGAATGTGAATTGAAAGCCTTGTAGCTATCCCGAATTTTTAAACCTGTTATGACCCCATACTTAGGCTCAATAGAAAACCATAGGTGGGACTTTCCAGTCAAAATCGTCTGAAACAGTGGGAATAGGCAATATATATGTCCGTTGAGGATATAGAGAAGTTTCTAGATAAAAAAAGTGTAATCTAGTACCGAAAGCTGATTTAAGATTGCTTAGAGATTACATCGACGCCCAAAAGATCCACACCGAACTTTTGAAGCAATAGCTGTCACAAACCTAGGCACAACTGCATCAAATAAAAGATGCATTGCAACAAACAGGCCTGGATGCACCATCGAAAAAAGCCTGCGAAGAAAATGTCATTTTACATTGTACAGTGTAAGCACAGATTCGATCGCACAAACTAAACAACTCTGTGATGAGTTCCTTAGGGATTACACTAGATGAAAGCGTGTTCAATGAGACAAAGAAATTGGAACCAGATAATGGTACAACAACGAATATTCTGGTGAAAGTACGAAGCTCGGAAGAAGGGTACTACTTAACCCTGAAAAATCTGGGTATGTTTAAAAACACCGGAATCGCAATGCACAGAGATTTCCCGAAGGCCGTCCAAGTACGCCGACACAAGTTATTTATTCTGGAAAAGAGGCTGGTGAATAAGAATCCTATCCTTTGAATAACCCTTAAAGAAAAAAAACATATAGATTGAGGGGCAACAATTTTTATCACGATAAAAACGGAAACTTGTTTGTAAATCTGATGACGAAATGGAAATTTTGAACAAAATTTTTACCAAACCAAGTACCAGCGACAATGATAATGGAAACGTCAACGTAACCGATATTAGCGAATCGAAGACCACATCAATCTAAAGAAAGTAGCATACCTAATTGCGTCGCCATCTGCCAAGATATATGTAATATTTTAGCATATAATGTAGCTAATTTAAAAAAAAAATAAATAAATAAACTAATGCCCTGAATTATTCTTTTTATTTGAAACATTTATTACGGAGGAATATTTTGAACAACATGAAAAGTTGTTTGATTATAGTTAATAAATAGCCAGTGGTAGTAAAGGAAAATGTAGCGTCTTTAGTTGAATGTAAATTCTTGCGTGATTGCAAAAAAAAAAAAAATAATAAAAAATGCATTTGAATAAAGTAGCTCGAAAGCTAGCTTTTTGCTAGCAACAAAAAATTTTAGCCGCTGACAAAGAAACTAAATGGAAATATTGTTAAGATTGGAAGACAATTAGTATCGTATTATCCAATAAAAGGCCTCATTTTAAATCAATGTTTAACCCACGGGAATCCTTAACTGTTTCACATTATCAGATTCTTTTGATGAATCTCTAGATGCACGGAATAAAGCTCCGGGTGAAGACGAAGTTCTATACGAATACTTGCAATATGCTACAGTAACCTGTCTAAAAATATTGCTGATGTCATTCAAACACATTTATGATGTACAGAATATGCAAGAGAAATTCTAAAGGTCGACTGTATTCCTGATAGTTAAGAAGGGCGACCCAAATATCCTTTATCAATAGAATCACGAAAATCTTCACAGGCCTGTTGACAGCAAGATTATTTAATTGGGTGAATGAGTGCAAAAAACTTTATCAATTCCAGACTGGTTTTAGAGCGTACTACTCAACAACTGATTAAGAAAAGACATGGCACGACTTAAGCTGTAAACAAGCCGAGGAAAATGATAAAAATTCAAACGCAAATAATACTACAATGTCCCAAAGGTAGTAACAATTTTTGCTTATTTGGTTTGGTCAAAAACATCAGAAATGTTGCTTCATCCTCTAACCTAACGTGCATTTATAATGACATTCCATCTGTCAGCCCTTTAGACAAGGCAAAGCTGCTTGCTTCACACTTTGCGGCTAGCTCTTCACTTACAGATTGTGGTTTGTCTCCGCCTACACTTGAGTGTAGGCTTCAATGGGACGTACATTGAAGCTTCAATGGGACGAATCCACTTTTGTACTCAAGAGTTCTAAAAGATCTAAACATTTACAAATCCCCTGGTCCATCGATCCTACTCTCTAAAACTTTTTCCGAGCAGATAGAAAACAGAATTTGTCGAGCCCGTCTCTAAAAAAGGCAAATATTCTTCTTTCTTATCCTACCCATTGCACTTACGTCTCTTCTTTCTAAGGTCATGGAAACACTGATATACCGTCAGCTCATGACCGGCAGGATGGTTTTTGTAGCAACAGGTCCATTGCTGATTTAATGGCATATGTCACCGAAATCAAAATAATTGCACTTGATATTTCTAAGGCATTTCACTGAGTTTGGCACCAGGTTCTTTTGTCCATAATGCGTGAATTTGAGATTGATGAATCTCTCCTTCAATGGACTAGAAACTCTGATATTCAAAAAAGAAATGCTAATGTGCCCCAAGGCTCCGTTATGTCTCCGACACTCTTTTTAGTTTTCATCAATAATCTCTTGACTGCTACCTCTAATTCAATTCGTTCCCATATTCATGTCCCTGTTCTTCGACTATGGAATGGAAATGGTAGCGTTTTTTAAGCTCATTAAATTCTGATATTAACAGCATAACTAATTGGGAAACCACTAACAGAGACGAATTTAATGCTTCCAAAATACAATGCTGTCTGCTATCGTTAAAGCGAAATTTAAACACCCAGCCATTGTCCACAAATGGCACTTTCGTCGTCGAAACCGAAAAACATTCCATTCTCGATATGTGTTTTAGTGAAAACCTACGTTGGAATGATAACATATTCGTTTTCGTCAAAAATGTTGTGCAATGTCTAGGTTTCCTCAAACGATGTAAGAAATACTTTTCCTTTCTTTCCTTGCTTTTTATCTGCTAGATAGAGGAAATGCTAGAGGAAATGTCTAGTGGCTCACTTTGTTCTATCGCTATTTCTATCACCAGCGCTTTATAGCAATCGGGAGTAATATTCTAACCTTTCAAACTTTTAACCGTAACACTCGTCTCGATATGAATGCTCATTAGTATACTCGTAAGCCCATTTTCGGGCGTACTGCAAAATATCGTGATTCGTTCCTAAGCCGAACAACTCACTTGTGAAATGCTCTGCCGAGCTCTCTGTTTTCTAGTCATTGTAACATTCAGACATTTAAAACCAACGTACATCGGCCCTTATCTTTCTTTCCTCCCTTAATTTCCATCGCCCGTGCTGTGAGCAAACGTTTTAAGGGTATCTTAACCCTTTGGGCGCGTAAATAAAAAAAAAAAAGTTCGGTCAGAAAGTGCTGAACGCTTCTGGAAGTATAAAACGGCATTGAATTTCTTGATGTTAAGCTCAAGGATGTTTTTGTCGCATCATTTCGAGAACCTATCAAGTAGAGGTTTAGAATTAGGAATTTTGTCAGTTCTAGTTGTCTACCCATGTTGTTAGAAATACCATTGATTTCCAAAAGGCTTTAGTTGGAAATGAATCAGTAAAGAGGATTTGCTTATACTATATATGCATTGATGCTTAGCCGAACACTTATGGATTATGTTCTCTCCAATAACACCAATTTTGGTTGTTGACATAGCCGCTGAGCCAAAAATGTGCCTCGTCGGAGCATATACTAGGTGGGGTGAAAAGTAACCTCCTTGGGAATGAAAAAAAAATTTTTTTTCAAATGTTTTTTTATTATATTCAATATAGTCCCCTTTTAGTTTGATACACTTATTCTAGCGATTTTCCAACTTCTTGATCCCGTTCGAAAAGTAATTTTCCGGAAGGTCTGCAAAATACTCCTCCGCGGCGTCGATGATTTCCTCGAGTGGTCTGAATTTTTTTATTGATGAGCCATCTTTTGAGGTTTGGGAAGATCTAATAGTCCGAGGGAACCAAATCGGGCGAATACTGTGTATGCGACAGTAATTAGAGCCGTAAGTCATTGATTTTAGCCATTGTTGCGATGCGCTTGTGCGCCGGTGCATTGTCTTGCAAAAACAACTTTTTTTTTTCGCTTCATGTGAGGCCGTTTCGCAGCGATTTCAGCCTTTAATCGCTCCAATAATGCACAGTAATACTCGCTGTTGATGGTTTTTCCTTTTTCAAGGTAGTCCACGAAGAGTATGCCAAGACAATGCCAGAAAACCGACGCCATAACCTTTTCGACCCATCGAGCCTCCCTCAGCCGCTTCGGAGCACTCGTGCCGTCTTCAGTCCATTGCCGGGCACTCATTTTGTTCTCTGGTGCTCAACAGTTACCAGTATCGATGCCAAAAGTCCGCCCGATTCCGCATCAGCAAGTCCAAACACTCTTTCGAAGTACTCTCGCGTTCGTGTTTTTGGTCAGGAGTGAGTATGCGCGGCAGGATAACTTTTTCATATGCAGAATATTGTCCAAAATATTACGTGTGCGCCCAGTACTAATCTTTGTGGTATCTGCTAGCTCGCGCACCTTCACTTTCTAGTCAGCCAACACCTTTTCATGTATTTTTTTGACATTGTCTTCTGCAACCGCATCGGAGGGCCAGCCGCTGCAGACTTGATCGGTAGTGGAGTTGCGGCCGCCCTGAAACTCTTAAAACCAATATTTGACGGTGTAATCTGACAGAGCATTAGCCCCATAATATTTATCCAACTTTTCTTTTGTTTCCTTTGCCGTTTTGCCTCTCAAAAAATAATGTTTTATGAGAGAACGAAAATCGTTTTTGTCCATACTCAACATGATGCCAAACACGTCAACAACAATCAGCTGTCAAAACAAAACTAAAGACAGTATCGCAATGAAATTTGACATGTCTGCCTAGATATGAACGGACTTCAAGGCACCATAACCTTTTTTGCGATAGCAACGCATTCTGGCGGTCAAGGAGGTTACTTTTCACCCCACCTAGTACTTGTTTGGTCAAAATTCGGATCCTTCATTAGTCCAATTGGCGAATTCACGGCGTTGTCTATGGTTGTCCAGCTCCAACCGCCCAAATCCAACCGCAAAATGAGCCGGTTTGACTCTCTGACGCTGCCCAACTCAGCTCCCTCGTACAAAGCGCAGTATAGAAGTCCAAGTTTCGACCAATTTTTTAAGAAATTTGGGGAGTATATTACGTATGACTCGAGCAATGTTATGATCCAAAGAGTCAATGCTTGTTGGTTTATCGGTATAAACAAGTGATGATGGCGTCAAAATGCACGAACTTGGTGGCTAATTGACAGGTCCATTTCTTGAAATGACTATTGCCAAATCGTGTGGAGAGGTGAAGCATCATCCTGTTCTAACCACAGTTATCCACATTCATGTCATGCAAATTTGGGGGAAAAAATCGTTGTTCATCGTATTGTACCGGTGTGTGGTATATTGACAGCCTCATTTTGAAGAAATACTTTACGAAGCGATGATATGGGATCTGGTAATCTTCTTGAGGATTATTCTCGCTCCAAATACGGCAATTCTGCTCTTTTACGTAGCCGTTATACCAGAATATTTTGGTTAAGTCTGCGGTCTCTTTAGGTTAGGTTTACAGTGTAGGGTCTAAGATTGGGAATTCAGAAGTTTTAGAGGCGAAGGACGTGTTGAGGTCGTCAACCAAGGAAAGGATTGAGGATATGGCATCGGACGAAATTCCGATAAGAGACAGAATTTGAAGACAACATTGACGAACAGAAGTTGACAGAGGTTTGCCTTGTAGTAGAGACGTAGTTGTGTGCGAGATTGAAAGATACGCGTTTTGGAGAACTAAATTTCGTAGAAAGATGAGTTTAGTTCTCGTTAAGTTCTCGATGAGAAGTCAAAGACTATGATTAGGCTTATCATTTGGTTAGGATTAGGATTAACACTTTGCTTCTGGTGTCCTTTATTTGACTTCTGGTTAACTTTTCTTTGCTCCAATTCGACAAGTTGAATGACGTCTGAAGAGGGGTACAAAAAAGCTACTCGTCTTTTGTTGGAATTATAAATTTGAAGCGACAAGTGTTTGATGTTTTGTTGTTGAAACATGAAACAGTTGAAAAAAGCGATTTTAAATGTACGCTATTGCAAAGCTCGTTTGTGTCGACGTCGGCGACAATCAGGTTGTTTGCTTCTTCGTCGCTTGATCCGATCCGCAGAAGTCCAAGAAGTGCTACATCAAGAGATTGTCGGTGCAGAAGGTGGTGTAATAACTTTGGCTTATAGAGAACGAGGTGGCGGTAAAGGAGTGTCTTGAGGTAGGATTATAGCATTCTCAAGCATTTCAGCTAATAGAGATGTATTGTACATTACGCTAGATTGAGGCTGTAGTTGTACGGGAAGATCATCAATTTTGTTTGTTTTGAACAATTTTTTGAAAAATTTGCTACCGCTAATCATTTCTTAGGTTGCAATTTCCTAGAATCCATTTGAATTGGTCCACAAATAAGTGTAAAACTGTTATTTTTAGCGACAAAAGTACGTTAAATTTTGTTACTTCCGATGAAAATATTCATTCTAGACGAAAAAAAGGAATATATCTTTAGCCATGACATTGCCGCCCAACTGTGAACAATGGATGTGGTCTGTCTATGAAATAAGTAGTTTATATCGATCGTTTTCAGCATAGGGATACACTGGAATCGGTAATGTTAACATATTCTGAGCAGGAGATGTTTCTTTGTTGAGTACATCAACATGACAATGACCCCAAACATTCTTCAAAGGGGTTAAGGTAGTTTTGTGGAAAAAGATATTGTTCCGTTAGAATCGCCATCGCAATTGCTCAATCTAAATTGCTTTTATGAATAGAAGAACATTCCAAGAAATATTTTTTTAAAATTTAGTCTCTTCCGTACCTAAAAGATGTACAGGCTAAGTTTCTCTATATAAAAAAAAATTGTTTATTAAAGCAACCTGTCTTCTCCAAAAATTAATAACCAATTTTGCATATTTTCTTTCTGTTCTCTAGAATTCGTAAAAGTAAAATATTTGTGAAAAATCCGGTGTGTTTTGCACAACAGTGTAGATTGGTCAATGGTGCTGGAGAAGTACTGAGTCCCGAACGAAAAAAGTTGGATGATTCTTAAGCGTAAGAAAATCCTTATCTTAGAGAAACCTGGCCTATTAACACTGCTGCTTTGTTTGTTTCTTCTATGACCGCATTCCCTTGTCAATCCTAATCTCCTCGGAAGAGGAAATTTTAATATTAGAATCTAGGAAGGATCATTGAGAAATATGGGCTTATTAGTTTGCTTGGAGTAGAGTTGTTCCTCTTACCCACTTATATTGGATGGTCAGTTTGATATCCCGTGAAGTCAAAAAAAAAAAAGAAAGACAAATTCATTTGAAAAATACACAAATTGACTTTTCATCGAAATTGGAAACCATTAATTAAATTCTGCTATCATTCAGCTAGAAATGCCCAAGCACCAACCATGGTCGTATCCTTAGAATATTTTTCAATCCCATTTCCTCTAAACAATTTTTTTTTTTTTTTTTAAAAATTTCTATTCAATCAAATCAACCTCTCCCATCAGCAATGTAATTAACATTTTCTCTTATATATCATTGCAGATCGTCAGAAATAAAGGATCCCTGGAAATAAGAAGAAAAAAACGAAGAAAACCCTCATCAAAGCCCACATATCTCATGATGCCAATGCAGAGATTAATTTCCTCGGATATCTTTCACTACCATCGAATTAATGTTCATACTCGTACATACTTCCCAATCCGCAAAAACACACATTCATCCATATTGCCATTACAAAAAAACTGTCAGAAAAGACAAATAAAAAAAAGGAAAACAAATTTTCAAAGAGAAAACTTATTTATCCCGCGCATCCGGGCTTCGTACAAAAAAAAAAAAAAAGAAAGTCTGAGCAATAAAACCTCCAATTATTCATCTAGTGATGAACATCCGTTTCGCTGTATTCCTTTTGTGTCATTTTGATAAGGATTTCTCTTCTCAATAAACAAAACAACAACATCCGCCTGCGACCTGGCAAAAAATTTATAAAAATAAATGACTGACAAGCCACCCAAACTATTACTAATTCTTCAAGCTTGGAACCAAAAAAACAAAAAAAAAAAAAAAAAACTAATAACAATAATAGAAAAACAAACAAAATATAACCAAAACAGACCAAATAAACTAAGACGAAAGTAAAGCGGGAAATGGGTGATGGGAAACGGAAAGAATTACATACCAGTGAGGATACGGGCGGTGGCAAAACTCTAAACCGACATTTCATCAATCACTTCGGATAATTCGGGCATTAATCAAACTAGATGTTTTCGATACCTCTTCGACAGACAAACAGACAAAGCCTGACGATGAGGCGCATTCATCACGTAACTTTACATCCCTTCCGATACAGAGTTACGGATACACTGGGTCTGAAAATGTATGGAGTACTCGTATCTCAGGGCGGATAGAGTTTTTCATATTCGCATCGCTTAAGGACTTGAATTTGGCTTTAGCTTTAGAATTTAGTGGAGTTACAGTTTCAGTTCGAGTTCGAATTCGAGTTATTTATTCTCCTTTGGTGGAAAAAGAGAAATTCGCAAATAAACGGTAAAGCGAGGAAGTGGCAACAAAAACTAAACAAAACAGGAAAAGGGAACTTTTTTTCAAATAAATTTCATTACGACTATGCATATCCGTGGACGTATCCGTATCCTTTTTTGGCGAAGGGGTCACAGATTTATCTGAGGATGGCAAATTTTTATTGTTAACCCAAATGAACTCACCACTTGGCAAGGATTAAATGAAAAGCGGTGTACGAAAAAAAAAAAAAAAAAAAACGAAAAACTGCCGAAGAAATATAATTCATGGGAACGAAAATGGCACGAGCTTTGGAGGGCTCCAGAGCACACAACGGAGAACTGTGGATTGCTACGGACTTACATGGTATTAACCACGACATCAATTCTTTTTGGTAAGTCTAGTCAAAATATTGATATTTATTGGAAAAAAAAAGAAAAAGAAAAAACCGAAATGGGGAGTTGTTTTCAATATCTCACTTGTTGTAGTATTTACGAAATTGTGGGTGGGTTGTTATTCTCTATTTGTCTTTCGGTCATCCAAAGACGAGTTTTACATAGCCACATAGTCTGGCCCATTTCCCATTCGGTTAACAAACTTTTTCCAGAAAATCTTTATGACACCCCTTGACATTTCATTTTTTGATCGAACCTACCCCTGACTACCACTTTCACTCGACCATTCTCAATCCAAAAAAACATGACCTAGTAAACTAGTTTTCAGTGGAAGCATGTCCCTCTTTGGTATATACTATGGGAGTCCTATGGGCGAAAAAATAAGCATCTTAAATTTATTTATTTATTTTTTTTTTTTTTTTTTTTTTTTTTTTCTAATAACGACTTGACAACTTTTTTTAAATAAAAGGCAAACCATTTAAGATATTTCTTATGGATGGAACTCGACTTCGTTCATATGGCCACCGCGGGCACGTTTGCAGCGATCGTTGGACCCAATTTTCAACGAATCGGCCACACATTTCGGCCGAAACGGCCGTTATTTCACGTTCAATGTTGGCTCTGAACTCTTTCAACGTTGTCGACGTATTGGCATAAACCAATGACTTAACGTAGCCCCACAGAAAATAGTCAAGCGGCGTTAAATCGCACGAACGAGACGGCCAATCGACTGGCCCATGTCTTGAGATAACACGCTCACCATACTTTCTTTTCAATAAATCGATTGTAGCGTGTGCTTTGTGGCTTGTGGCACCATCCTATTGAAACCACATGTCGTCCAAGTCCATATCTTCCAATTCGGGCCAAAAATAATCGGTGATCATGGCGCGATAACGCTGACCATTTACAGTAACGTGACGATCGTTATCGTCGACGAAAAATTATGGCCCAATAACGCCGCCGGCATGCAAACCGCACCAGAAAGTTATTTTTTGTGGCTGAAGTGGTGAAGTGAAGTGGTGGGTTTTCACCCGACCAATAACGCATATTTTGCTTATTGGCCAACCCATTGGGCCAAAAATGAGCTTCGTTACTAAAGATGATTTTGCGACTCCGGATATCTGTAGAAAATTTTTATAATTTGCAGACGTTGTTCGTTAGTGCGTTCACAAATTAAATAAAATTAAAAGTTGTCAAGTCCCTATTAGAAAAATCTATAATTCCGCGCGCGCACCAAGGGGATATGAATACCCTTTTCATCAGGGCGCGGGCGGGTGGTGTAGTAGTTTTGAAACTCAGGTGTTAGGTTTCGATATTTTTCCCAGAGGTGGTTGTCAAACTGGACGGGACGAGCCAGTGCATCCTCAATTGGTGGGTCTTACGTGTAAGAGTACGTCCTAGTTGTTAGTTCGATACATTTAGCCCAGCCAGCAACCACTCCAACATCAGTGTTATGCCTTCATGTCAGAGTTGACGCCGACGGGATTTATATATAACTACCTACAAATTCCATGAAAAGACTTTTTCAGAGAATTGCCTCACACGGGATTCGAACCCGGGACCCTCTGCTTGAGGAGTCTTTGCATATACCACTACACCACGGCCACCCCAAACTTTAATAACCGAAACTTTCTTTGACTGTACTCATGCCCTGACACATAAGACAGCAATCATAGAGAAAATTTAAAATAGAGGTTGGCAGATATTTAAACTTTTTATTACAATCCGAAAAATGTTAATAAATAACTTCTATCCTCACTCCTCAGTCGAGATTGTGTCATTTTTTGTCAGGACAGAGCGCTATGACCCTTTTACTGAAATTTGTTTCTTACGTAAAAAGTTTTGTAGGTGCAACAGTGATTATATGACACTACATCAGCGCCGAGTATCTGCAGCATGATGTGAGCATAAATGGGGCACTAACAGAGGTAGTGATCCGCGTTATTTTTGCAAAAAGCGATTCCAGGAGTCACTTATGCCCAGTCGACCTCGTAGAGATCACTTCTTAAGCCCGAAGTCGAGTAGCTGTTTAGTTTCATACAATAGCTGCTTTACAAATTATGGTGGAAAGAAAGCATCAAATCCCAGACGTATTTAACTCAATCCATAAGGTGATTGATCGACAACTACAAAATCCTAGGGAGTGGTATTATGTTAAGAATTTCATTCCATCGTTAACAAGCTGGTTCTGCTTTCTCAGTGGGGACTTAGGGCTGTTTAATTTACAACTGAAAAGATCATCATCTATATTTTGTTTCGGCTTCAAGACCACTTTCAATGGCACGAATAAGAATTGCAATTATGCCACTGGAGATTGGATTGGATTGAACAAAAACTGTTCGCACTAAATGAGACTTTTCAACCTTCTGCCGTTCAAGCGCCGCTACCACTAACTGATGTGAAAATGTAATGCTCGTGGCATATGCTGTTAACATTCATATTGTCGACCTTAACACCTGTATCGAATACAGAAGTAGACAAAACAACAACAAAGCACCTGCTGTCATAAAACCAAAGGCTTAGCTTCTTGACAAGAGTTCACTGTTGACCACTGAAATTTTGAATTAGTGCTGGACTTTTTCTATTTTGGGTCCAGTTTCAGCCTTGATGTCAATTAAGGAACAGTTCCTGTCAATAGATGCTACTTTAAGTTCAGAAGACAATTGAAGATGGATCCTACCAATTTGGAAAAACAAAGCCTGCGTTTAATAGAGCGCTTAGCAAGCCCCTTCCTATTGTAAGGCATGCAGAAATGTTCGTTCGAATGACCCTCTTCGCACGGTTGACGAAAATTCCATTCAATAAACAACGAGTTGAGCTATAAGAGGGTCCTGAACATGTTGTATATTACTTACGGACGTCATGGTAAGTTTTCTAAGAACAAAAATGGTGCTCGCATCAAATGACGTAGGACCTATAAATGCTTGAAATTTTCGACCAGCGTCAGCACGAAGAAAATAGGAAAGACTGGCGAGCGTTCGGCACATGAAAGGTTTATTATCCTATGGATAGGGTCTCACCCAAACTATTCCCCTGATCCTCATAATCACCCATAGAAACTGTGGCCACCAAGAGTTTTTCATGCTGGTCAAATTCATTAGGAGCATGGATTTGCTCTGTATAGAGCTCTTAAGTTCAATTCACATAAAAACTAAAGTCATTGCAATCTTGATTGTTGGATAATGAATTCCTTATCCTAGCCTATAGACGAGTAATCCGATATTTTGTATCATGAAGCAGCAGGGGATTTCAACTGGCTAGGATGGTTAGCTTAGCAATGCTCTATCCATTTCCATTAAGTGGAGCGGAAAGGAAAAAATTATCTTTAAAGTGGAAAGTCTACAGATTGCTCTTTTTTTGAGTGAGATTCAAAAATTATGCTGCAGCTAGGGGTACCTATAAAGCAGCCCATTTCATTGAATATTCTTGGCCGTGTGTTCCCCGAAGTGCCAACTGGTGGATATGTTTAATCTGTTGGTTTCTGCACAAACAGAAACGGACCCCCTACCCCAAAGCCCTATTCTAAACAAATTCCTCAGAAAGATATACAAAAAAAAAAAAGGTTCTTTCCATCAATTTGTTAGAAAAAATGCATACCCCTACTTCAATGAATATCTACTCAAATACCTTGCAAATGTGACAACTTCTCGTACCTGGTTCCTGTTTTTTCCCCCTCAATGCGCATTCCTCGACGTGTTCACTTCATCAGAATGTTTTTACGCTTGAATTGAAAATTCAAAAGACATACCGATGACGTGCGTACGTGCATACAATTCAGCCCTAGCTGGAGACGACCCTAAAATCCACTCCATGTTGCATTGGATAAGGATTCTGATTTCCTTTTTATTTTTTTTTTTTTTTTTTGTGAATAATTCTTCCATTCTATATGTAGTTGCTTGGGGGGAGAAGCATATAATAAATTCTCATGTACAGATAGATAAAGTGTCCTTGTGTGTTAGCAGTAAGTGCTTCAGGTGTTCCTGAGAAATTTCTGCAGCTTTTACTGCTGATCCAAGAGTGTAGACTGCAATTCATCTGAAAAGGTTCTCTGAATAGTGGGTACGAATGTGATTTTGTCATTTAAATGAGACATGCCGACGTAAAGGGTGTTTCTTAGTAGTGGATGCCATTGATATACAAAGACATGGAGTAGTACATCCTTTAGAGCACTTTGTCCTGGTGTGTATTTAGGTATGCTTTCTATGTGTACTCGCATTCATGCACCGGATGATTTGTCATTTTGTTTGCATATTCTAATTCGATGAAATAGCGGATAAGTGTAATGCGTTTGAATTCATACGCTTTTCTCCATTTAGCTTGGAATAAACTGATGTTGCACTAAGGATACCGCCTCTAACCCATATGCAGCGGATAAAGTTCCTTAAGAAGATTATTTGTGTCTCAGAATAGATGGCGGTGTCTATGCTTTCTAGAGACAGTGATTAATTCAATTTGTATAACCGGTGTAGGAAAACTTGCTCTTGTAATTTATAAGCAATCTCGTGAAAGATGTCTTAATCTTAATGGAAACTCACCCCTGGTCCTTTGCGTTATAATCATTTCAATCAATTTGTAAGTATTTGAAAGGTTGAAGCTTTCCGGTAATATTGTTATTGAATTTACAAAGTATCATTAACCTACTTGTCATTCAAAGAAGAGATTTACAGTCCACCGAATATGTGAATTCAATGATTAGAGTATCAATGAGACCAAATTCTGCCACGTTCTTTCAAATCAGACTCCTAAGTGGATGAATTTCCCCAATTAAACCAACAGTAGCTTCTATAATAAAGGCAGCTGACGCCTTAGAACAGGTATCAACTCTCGCCTATTAGGACTATATTGATAGATCTTAATGGTGGTTAAACAGATGTATTTCTCACGCCAGTAGTTTCTGGCAGTAGGATATCTATTATTGGAATTTTGTATATTTTCGTGAAAAAAAATCTGTTAACGCTTCAGCTATGAAATGCCTACAGTAGCAGCTCTCACCGGATCAGCATCGAATAGCTGCAGCGTGATACAAGCTTAGATGCTTAGCACGAAGAGACGCTCCGTCAAGATGATCTAGCAATCGGCAATCTTTCCCTTTGAAGGACACCAGGAAAGCTTTTGACATCTACGTCGGGAAGTATTTGCTTGGTCTGTAGGCCGTCTGTTTCGTTTTATTTATATGCGTATATACCAAGTCTTTATGGAAACCTTGAGCGTGGACCCAGGCACCCTTACGCAGTTTTGTGTCCTCAAAAAGTGTCATCTGAGCCCCGAATCACTTAGTGAATCCAGCCTACTGACGACGTTCAATCAAGTCTTGCATTATCGAACTATCTTAAAAGCTCTGAGAGTGTTCAGCAGGGTTCTAAGATCATTCTGGCTGTCACTTCTGATAGAAATGCTTCGCTCTTCCACCGAAATATAATTCGTTGCTATCAGGATTAACGTTTATGTACTTTAGCTGGAAGTCTTTCTAACAAAAAGTTAAATCTAACGTGGTCGTCCTCCAAAAAGACACCAGCGTCGCGTTCTTTATCGGCTCTGGAGCCATCCATGAAGATCCGATCACGTTCTCTCTCATCCTCCAGTCAATCCTGGGCACTTCGTATTTGCCTTGGCGTTCAAATGATCATCAACCAAAGCTCTGGGCAGCGAAAATAAGTCCGGCCACTAACTAATTGTATCCAATATACGTTAAAGGATATTCTAAAGACCATAACAACAAACATATATTACGAGGAGATTTAACACTGAAAGGCTGCAATTGCAACTAACCACCGCAGACTTTGCCAATTGGATACCCCTGAACGTCACGCCATGCCTGACGTAAACAATATTAAATGCTGAAGCGCAGTGGTGGTGATGGCAAAAAGCCATCTAGCCATCTTGACAAGCCATCACTTCACAACCTTCACGAACCCAATGGTTTGGTAAAGAATATAGGCAAGCACATTCAGGGAAATAACTCGCCTTCAGAAGAATGAGAGCGGCCCGTGAGCTTGATGATGAGTCCATTTCTAGAAAAAATTTTCGGAAGTTTTACCAAAAAGTAAAAATAACGTGTCAAGTCAACAAGTTCCAAACAAAGGCCTACAGGAAGGAACAGTGAAACAAAGTATCAGATTCATGGTCGATTTTGAGGATATGGAAAAATAACTTCTGCAGGTTGATAAACGGCGAGGTCAACTGAAATTCCTCTGTAAGGAAGAATAAACCATTCAACTTAGACGGTGAAGGTGTCAAGAGATCATAATGAAGTGAGAAGATCGATATCCAAGCTTAACAATGAAAAGGAACGGACTCCCTGCCTGACATACCTCATTTACTTACTTCGGTGGCGCTGCAGTTCGAACTTCTCCAGTTAGCCCGATAATTGCTGCTGCCTCCATTTGTGAACCTCAAGGCGATTGAGAACCCCTGCCAATAGGCGTGTAGCCTAAGGTGAGGTATATTTTACTGCCTTGTTAGATTTGAAGACTCCGCAGACCGGAGCATTGGTGTCCTTTCGCTTTACATGTCGTAGCCATCTAAGGCGAATATTGAGCAGTTTTCTGACTTGGTCTACGTCACTATAGTTCGTCGTTTAAACTTCCTCTCTAATGCCCGTCAACGCAAACGGGGCCGAATATTTTTCGAAGGATTTTTCTCTCGAAATTACTAAGCCTTTGCGCCATAAAGCAGGACTGGAATGATTTTACTACTCAATTACCTTCTCAGCCTAAAGAAACAGAGATAAGTAAGAGTGATTCTTCGCTCTATGGTATTTATGCTGAAGTTGTTGGCAGAACTTATTGCAGAACCAAGATAGGTAAAGCCCCTTTCTACCTTACTATTAAAGCTGTCGACTGTCAAGCTCTGTTCAATTCGCCGGTGTTGTGTTCTTTCTTGTTGACAGCAAATATTTAGTCTCGCTAAACCCATTATGGCAGCTTCCGTGAACGTACCAGTGACAGCCTGCTGAGTTTTGCCAAGAATGTCGATATCATCGACGTACACTAGTATGGGATGATTCATCATGAGGTTTGGTTTTCAATAGGCTTTTTTTGACAGATAACGCATGACACGAATCAAACTGATTTGTCATTTTTGTTCAGTATCATTTGGCAAGTCATTATGGAAAGACTTACACCACAACAGATTCTCCAAATTGTTCAGCTGTATTACGAAAGTCAGCGTTCTGTGAGAAATATTTCTCGTGCGATTCGAGGAACTTACGGTGCGCATAATCGACCTACCGAAACCATTATTGAAAATACCATTCGCAAATTTGAGTCCCAGTTTTCATTAGTGGATGATACTCGACTGGTTAGAATACATCCAGCACGTAGTGAAGAGACTATAGCAGCTGTGGCTGAGAGTGTACGCGAAAACCGTGGCGAATCGATTCGTCGTAGTTCTCAGCAACTTGGCTTGGCGTATTCGACAACTTAGCGTATTCGACAACTTGGCGTATTTAACGTGAGGATCTCGGCCTTAAAGCGTACAAAATTCAACTTGTGCAAGAATTGAAGCCAGGCGACTTGAATTTGCGTCATATTTTCAGTGAATGGGCTCTGGAAAAACTCAATGAAAATCCGGTGTTTTATCGTGAAATTTTGTTCGGTGATGAAGCCCATTTCTAACTCAATGGATACGTTAATAAATAAAATTGCCGTATTTGAGCTTATAACAAACCCGAAGAGTACCAAGAGCTACCATTATATCCATTAAAAACAACGGTATGGTGTGGTTTATGGGCTATTTGAATCATTGGTCTATATATCTTCAAAAATGAGGCAAATTAGAATGTTACCGTCAATGGTAACCGTTATCGCGCCATATTAACGGACTATGTGCTTCCTGTAATTGAAGCACATGATCTCAGTGAGCTCTGGTTTCAACAAGACGGCGCTACGAGTAATACAGCGCGTGAAACAATGGACTTGTTGAGAGATCATTTTGGTGAGCACCTAATTTCACGCTTTGCTATGGTAAATTGGCCGTCTAGATCGTGCGATATTACACCTTTGGACTATTTTCTCTGAGGATATGTAAAATCTCAGGTCTTCAGAAATAAGCAAGCTACGATTGACTTTTTGGAAGCCAATATCACTCATGTTATCACTGGTATATCAGTCGCTATGATCGAACGAGTCGCCCGAAATTGGACCTTTCGCATGGATCACCTCAGACGTAGTCGTGGCCAACATTTACATGATATTTTCAAAAGATGAATGCCATGAATCGTTCTTTTAACTGATAATAAAAATTGTAAGTTCAATTTCAAATTTATATGTTTTATTTTACATTATTAATCAAACCTCACGATGAATCACCCTATATTTGGTCGCGCGCTTCCCATGTTTTTTATTTATTTTATTTTTGGCTTCGGTGTTCTTTCCACCTCTTCTGCTCATAGAGCTTGCGAGCTACGCTCCCCATTCATTACAGCGACGTTTTGTATGGTTTTTGTTTAGCTGCATGTGCTTGCCGGTATTCTTCACCAAATCAGGGTTTTCATGGTGGTGATCGGGTGAAATCCAGCATATCATTTACGGACGCTCTAACGCCATGTTGACAGCGCTGCCGATTGTTATTGGTAGTTGATGCTGGCGGCATAGGAGTTTTTGTGAGATTTCAAGATACGCATTTGGCGAAGATTCTGTTGATCACTTGCGATTGAAGTTTTTCTATGTTATGTCTTCTCACAGTAGAAGTCTGCATCCGTACCTTGGCTGCAACAAGGTGGTAATCCGAGTCAGTTTTGGTTGCCCGTTACAATCGGAGGTTCAGAATACTGGACGTATTCCTTACGTTTATAACAATGTGATCAATTGGATTCAATGTTTCATGATCCAGAGATCATGATGTTGAAACCGGATGCTTGCTATTATGATATTTCGTCCCACCATGCCTGCAAAGTAGGTCCTTCATTTCTATTCTGTCGTTAAAATAGCCCAGCATGATCTTAAAGTCATCTTCGGACCTTGCATATATCTTGTCGAGGAGTTCATAGAAGTTGCATGGGCGCATATTAGGCTTACGTTAGGGAATATAGCAATGATGCGGATTGTCATAAGACGCTCGCTTATGTCTCGGAAGCTCAGCATCTCTTGCCTAAATCTGCCACATATGGTAAATCCGCAACCAACTAAGCGCTCTTTCCCTCATCCTTATGTCCGGCCTATCTCATCGGACTGCATAATAGCAGTCAAGAGCATCTGCATTGCCCGGATGCACGTGGGCTATTAAGTGTCCGAACATTCTACGTGCAGATTCGAAGGTTGTTGTTTTTTCAACATTTGTAAGGGTCGCCAACCGTGAATCTATTTTTATCCGAGCCCATTAGTTGGTTCGTTACATATTATTTTGATCTCTTCAGTATATGTTTGTGCGTTTTATGGTCGGTATATTTGGTACTGGCAGGACATGCACTTCCATTTTAGCCCGACTAAGAGTTCACTAATACAGTTACGGAGGTTCATCACAAGGATATAAGGCAAGCACCTGGATACAAACTTGGTTGTTGCGCTGCTGGACTAATCCAAGTTATAGGATCAATCGCCACACATGCCCTCGCTGCTTACCTTTCGAGCTATATAAATCAGCCGAATATGACTTAGTATAGAGCATGTACCGACTCTAGAATTGTTTGCCTGATTCACAGTTATAGAGGCATTATACTCCTTATAATCGCATATAAGGTCTTATCTGTCGTCTTGTGTGTACCCCTGAAGACATTTATCAGTAATTTGATTGATCCCTTTAAGTGCGGGTTTTAGCCTTGTACAGCCACATTCTATCAAATACTTACACTACGGCTGGTCATAGAAAAATTCAAGAAATCCAGATCGATACGATCCAACCCTTTATCGATTTGCATATAACAGAGTCTGTAGAAACATGATCATGCGAAATAGGGTGAAAACTATCTCTCCGAGCTGTCATATTACTTTTTCGTCTATGCCTGAGCCACAATTTTCCAAAAGTCTCTACAACTACTTGCATACGCTGTTAACTGTAATACGAATGTCATTAGCTGTCACTAGTGCGTTCACAAGTATTGGAACAGATGCGGCAAAAAGAAGTTCAGTCGTGAATGGGGCAAAACAAAGTATTTGCTGCTAATAAGAAGAACACACGGCGAATCGCATAGGATGTCACTGTAGACCATCTATATCTTTGAGGTAGTCTTGGCTTTGTAAACCTCAGCTCCGCTTCTCTTGCCAATTGTGGTTTATTTAGCCGAAGAAGACAAATGAGTAATAAGGTCTGGTCAAGAAACACTAAGAAGCCTCTACATAAGACACTCAACATTCTAGTTTTCCTTTATCATGCAGAAAACATAGACGTAACCGAAAGTCTTTGAAGTCTAATTCTTGAAATCTTCGAATGAATTTCGCTCGCGTTTGCGTGACAGAAAAGTGCGCATTAGCCGCCAAAGATAGGTAGGATATATATATAGAACAAACGAACGCCAATGCTGCAGCCCAAAAAGTCTTTAATTCCAACTCGAACGGACAATGCACCAAAGAAAGACCTCGCTTGAGGAGACTACGTATTTAAAAGAAGACCTTAAACAACCTTGAGTCCGCAACTGGAGGTTTTTAGGAGAAACTATTGAGGCTCATATCCAACCCGGACTGTAGTGCTATCTGGGTTAGCTCTTAAAAATTCACTTCCTTGGTCTTTCAAACAAGAAAGCACTTAAAGCTTGTCGTCAAGTTACAGTAACTAGGTTCACCAAAAATGATTCTGTCTTCCACCTCAATCGTTGCCGGTAAAATTTATGTCAATCTTTCTGTAGCATCTTTTTTGAACAGCTAATTGAATTTTCAATGTTCCTATTTTAGTCCTCCAAAAATATCACAAAAGCAGACGTGTTTGCAGAAGGACTAGAAATTAAAAGTCCATTATTCCAAAGGACGTCTTTCAACGAAGCATTTTGATTGCGCACATGAAAAGACTGACCCAAATTGCCTTGACTTTTTCTTGAGCCAAGACTTACTTGTAGCCCAAAGTGCCTCATACAGAACAGATAGATCGGTTAAGATGGATGGAGATGATTTTGGCTTTTAATCCAAAATCGAAAGCCTCTTTCTTTAGTTATTTAGTGCATTTTTCAGATAAAAACGTCAAGTCAAAGCAACTCAGAGTGTGGAAATTTTCCGCCAAAGAGCTCACTAAACCCGTCCTATTCCTAATTGAACATTAAGGTGGCCTCTTGATATACTCCCATGTTCATGTCCTTTCACATCATGCACATCATGTTCTGGGTCTTATATCTCATCCTGGTCCTACCAAAAGAACATTCCATTTAACAAAAAGACATCAGCCCACGGAAAAAGAAGAGTTCAGCTGCAGAAAAAATATGATACTAATGGATGAATGGCACTTTGTCAACTTGTACAATTTTCCGGCGGCATTACTACTACTACAGTCATCAACCCACCTTAATCGAGATCAATATATGCACGTGCGGAACTCAAATTATCTACTTCCACCCAGTAGAGGGTAGCATCAATACCTTTGCCCTCACCTTCACCATTAGCACGAAATCCAATGATAAAGCATGATCACCATCTGATGGAGATGATGGTGATGATGGACAAAGATGTGAAGAAGTTGTTTCATTGCCTCTGCATTTTTCATTATGGATTGGCCCTGTCAAAGAGCTCCAAAGTCTCATTCACATTTTCAACGTTAGGAAAATGGAAAAACTTATCCCAGCAATGCGGTACTGAAGTTGAAGTTGTCTACATAGGTGCCTCAGATGAGATGAGAACACAGAGGGTAGGAGGAAAAAAAAAAATAAAAAAACTATCACACCAGCTCTTATGATATTGTTACTGCTCACTCATCTATGATGTAGGTACAGCAACCTTTATATAGTGATGACTCCTTGTCCCATTATTGAAATTAGGGTGCAGCAGGATAGAGGGAAGATAACGACACGACTGAAGGGAATAGAACAACCCAAAACCTTTCGAATACAGGGACTCATCTCCTGCTGATTCATTGCAGTAATAGAGCGGTACTTTGCCATTTTTTGTCTGTATTCCTTATTCCTACCACTCCTTCAGCTTTTTGGATGGCTGCCATGACGCAGCTTTCCATTTTAATTTTTTTTTCTTCCTTTTCTTGTTTTGCTTTATTCTGAGGAGGCGGTATAGAAGGCGTGGAAGGTAAAATTTCCTTCCATGGATGATGGTGCGGAGCTGTTGGTATTCGGAAGTCTGATGGAAGGCCAATACGATGAGGCAAGTTGGCTGTAGGAAATGGCGGCAGAATGATGGCAAGTAAAGGCCATCGTCCATGGAACATCATAATTTGGACATTATTTTCCATTGAGCCGAAAGTAAATTCCTTCTCTCAACGCACGGATGAACTTTCTCATTCAACTTTCTCTCTTGTTAATGCTATTAAGGAAGATGTACACCAAACGGAGACTAGGCAGCAACAAAATAGCAATCCATCCCCCTACTATTCGCACTGCCAAAAAATCTAATGATGTACAAAAAAAAAAAATAATCCAATTCGTGTATTGGAACGCCAAGGGTGGAAAGTTGGTTTCGTTTCGAAAAAAAAAAAAAAACTTTAGCTTGCATCAAATGAGCGGAGACACGGTCCGAATCGCCGTCTACTATTTGGGGGAACAGGATTTGCCTGCCTCGTCACGCAACGTATAAGCGGGCAGTTTCCCTCTACGCCCTATCGGGGGTGGAATACAATATGGATATCTGTGATGAAAGACAGCATACAGTGAATTTTGCTTGTGAAGATGATGTGTAATTAATGATGAATGACCGTTTGATGTTTACAAAATAAGTAGCGTTTAGTGTCGAACATTTGAAAGGAGAAATTTCGAAATTAATTATCCTGGCATGCGGCGGGCGTGGTTCCTTTGCTCATGTTCAGGAGATCATTATTATTATTATTTTTTTTTTTTAAGCGAGTAGTGTTTCATTAAGGACGCTTTGTTATGTAAAGTAGGCAGAACTGGAGCGGAAGGTGATGGATCTTTATGAAGACTTCACATCATGTCTTGATAGAAGGGCGTTTTAAACTTTGCAAAGCAAGTTGAAAAAAAAAAAAAAAAAAAAAAAAATACAGTGGCGATGAATGGAAGTTCAAAATAATCTGACGGCATTGAGATTAAATCCGGTGACAGCTATGGGAATCGTTCAACGAATTTATAGCAAAACTGTAGATTCTAGTGCAGGACTGAGATTTGGACGGTTGCAGCAACTTTCATTCTTAGATTCTGTGATACCATAGGACGGAGGAGTTTTAACCTTAACCAAAACATCTATGCCTTTATTTTGAAGAGATTAATGGTTCTCTACATTAATATATCTTAGATGTGACCAGTTTCTGTGAAGCTTCCTCATTTATTGTGATGTATATGTATACGTGCCTGACCAAATCTCATATAGAGCTGTTCGTGTAGAATACGGTCTGAAAAATTAACTCTTGGGATGATGAATGGACATTTGTTGAAGTACGTGTATAGCTTTGATGCCAATATGGCAGTTATTTTCCAAGACTTGTACTTTGAGAGAAAAACTAGTACAACATAGGAATGAAGAAGTCAGAGTCAAGACCAAGAAACTACATCCAAACATTCAAAATAAATGCAGGAACGTTGTCGTTTTTTCACGAAGTCAGCGCCTGGTTTCGCACTTGATGGTGAGTCAACAATCCACTGTTTAGTTAAAGAAGGTAGAGATACCCATGAATCATGGAAGAAATATTGCGGTAGCTTGAAAAGATACTCACTTGGATTGGAAACAGGTTGGTCGCAGCATATTGATTATCAACGATTTCAGCGGAAAGCTAAAAATGAATGAGTAGATTGGAACTGAGGGTCGCGATGTACCTTATTGCTATGAAGAAAACTCAGTCGTAGTCAAAACCTTATTAACTTGGGCCCCCTCAGTTAAGATTAGGACGCCCTTTATTCAACAGGTTAAATCTGCAAATTCCAAATAGGGCACATACTTGGCCGGCATATTATTGTCCGTAGGATCAAGCTTAATTAAGCAACGCAGCTACGTCAATGTCGGCGTACAGTGCGTACGATTCGTACGCTCCCATTGTTCACATCCATTTTCCATCAATCACCCCGTTCTCGCTGTTGTTCATCTTTAACAATTTATACGAGAAAAATGAGTGATTTTTAGAATGTTTTTTTCTGTATCTTAAGTCTGAGGACGTTCGAAAGTCTTATCAGAGAATAAATTAATCTCGCCAAGGCTACAAACCTGCAGAGATGAGCATTGGCAACTAGGAGTAGAGTCACAGTTGATACTGAGAAGACTACTTCAGCAGCCTGTATAACGGCGACGTTAGCCGGAAAAATGAACTTTACGTCCTGTACGAAGACGACAGAGAATTCCGTTTCCCTGACCTAGATGAAGCTAAGGTAGCAATATCGAAGCCAAAATCTAATTAATTTCTCGGAGCAGGAAGTCGCTTGCTGAGCTATAGTAAACAGTTTGAGATGACCAAGTTGGGAACACGCAGCAGCTCATCTTTAAGGTATGGTAAAAGGAAAGCATGCCCATTGAATGAAACTTTAGAAAAGAAACATTTTTTACTACGACAACTGTAAAGGTATGAGCCTCCTAAGGATCCCCTATAAGATCTTTTCTGCCCTATTATGTGAGTGAAAGTATTCATCATCATCGAAACAATATTCACACAACGGCAGATTTCGGAAAAACCTGGAAATCTAAGATCGACACCATCCATTTGTCAACTTCAAAACCGCATATGACAGCATGCTAAGTCCCAAACTCTACAGAATATGCAGGATGGTTAGAGAGATGGATAGCAAACAAGTTCGGTAATGAATTGACTGAAACCGACAAGGTTACTTTTTTACCATCGCCCTAGAAGGAATCGCGCAAAGCTCACTATCCAACGAACATTTTTAAATCCGCACACTTACAGAGCGTTCGCAGATGACTTTGACGTGATTGGGCGAATACATCGATCCGTAAATGAAGGCTATTCAATTATTTAGACGAAAGTGGTTATGTAAGCAATAAACGGGGGCAGAAAAAAAGTACATGATGTCATCCGAAAATGACATACACCTCCGACAGCTTGGCTAGAAAGTCACCATTGAGTTAAAGTAGTTAAGGATCCCGTCAACCACAGGTCCGCAGTTACAAGGAATAGATATCAGACTCCAATCGCTGTTTCTCAGGATACAATTAAGTAAGTCCAAACTGGTTTAAAACAAGGCCCTTAACATGGTCCTGGGCTATGACGTGAGGCTTGGAACTTGTCGAAAGAAGATAAAGAAGCCATTTTGAGAGCAAGATTTGTATTGATAGAGAATGGAAAAGAAGGTTCAATTAGGTAACACTCAGGCTGAACAACAACACTGGTCTAGTCAGGCGTCTAAGTTGGCTGGACCATGTTGAACTAATAAACGCCATATGTCTGACCCTTACCTGAGGTGGCAAGTGGAAAAGGGTCCTCAAACAACTTAACCAACTGAGCTTATCGGTTAAGGTCCATGTTCATTTAAATGTATGCCGTTACCTTAAGTAGCTAGCAATACCGGTGTATAACTTTCAGTTGTCAGTTGTCTGACACTTTCCTGTTGGTTACCACATCGAAGGTGGACAAAATTCTTAAACTCATTGAAATTTCGGGAGTTCAGCATTCTTTGTTAGCTAACACAGGGTATTTCGTCTTGTCCTCATTTAATGGTGAACATTTTCAGAAAATGTTGCTGAAGATGGCGTATGCAATCATCAAAAAAGATTCGTTCAAGGTATGACGTTGAAGATGTCAGTAAAGTATGACCACTTGTCTAAATCCGTGCTTTGTTTTAAATGCCCCAAATATTTCACACTGTCCACTTCACTGGTGGTATTGGTTCGTTTAATTTTGCCGAGCTTCGCAGATATATTCAAATAAGATTTACAAGGTGGAGCAAAAGTTATCACCTGATGTTCTTTGGTTGTAGTTTTCTTATTAATAAAAAAACTTTGGTTTTGCTTTTGGATTATATTCGTTTGATGTCTTAAATTTTTTCCCATTAAGTCGAGAAAATGATATCGGTTAAAAGGTCGCTGCCAGGGTTGATGACCATTCGGGCCTAATTTGTAGCATTTTTCATAACTCTTGCCAGAACTTCCGGCCATAGGTCCTCGCATTCGTGATGGATATTTTCTTTGAGGGCTTTAAGAGTCAAGAGAGAAGGAAGTCTGGAACGAATGAATCATGCGACCTTGAAGGTCAGTGCAAAATGCCAAAGCGAGAAATTGGGCGACTCGGAAATGCAGCCCTCAGAATTTCGGTTGTGTCATGCAGTATGCGCTGTTGCTCCATCCTGTTGAAACCACTTGTTCTCCAGTTGAAATTCATCCAATTGAGAAAGGAGAAAGTCATTGAGCATGGCTCTGTAGCGCTCGCCGTCCACAGCAGTCGTTTGGCCCGCGGCATTTTCGAAAAAAAAAATAAGGCCCGATGACGCCTCCAGCGTAAACAGCACTTTGAGCAGGTGTAATGACTTCGTGGGTTATACACGAATTTTCGGTTCCCCAGAAGCGATAATTTTGCTTATTTACGTATCCACAAAGATGAAAATGGGCCTCGTTGCTCATGATGATTTTCGATGAAAAGTAGTCTCCCTCGTTGTCGAAATTCAGGATGGTTTAAACGTAGGTTACACGCGCTTGGCGGTGTAAGCTAGCAGCTGATGAACTGTTTGCATTTTGTAAGGGAATATCTTACAGTCATTCATCAAAATCCTCTGTTAAGACCACCGATTGATGCCCAATTGTGTGGCACATTATCTGGTCGATAATCCGTGGTCTACAGTTTCGATATTCTCAGCAGAACGGCTGCTCCGGAGTCGGTCAGACTTGGCAGCATTTCGTGTTGTCCTATATTCTTCTAGACGAGTAGCTAAACGTCGTAGTGTTTGCCCAGTTGATGCCGCATCTTCCGATAGGGTGATGACTTTTGTTGCGCCAACTAGTACAATAGTATGTGGCATGCCAAGGGATACTCAATAAATGTATGCTTTTTGCCTTGGGCTTTTTTAAGATTTGACCCAAGATTCTAGACAAAAAACCTTTCACATAATATGCATGAAAGAACCTGGTTTGTGATACTTGTAAGCCCTTTTCTTCGCAGTCCTGAATCTCGCGTGCTGAGATTCCAGACTTTAATCCCTTATTCTTACAATATTCTGCTATAGTGCATCTACAAACATTCTCCCTGCCGTTAACCAATCTGCCAACAGGCTTTCTGCTCCCTCGAGATCGTTGTTTTTAATTGGATACTGGGCCCTAGACTGTGTCATAGTCGGGCGGCAAAACTTCTATGTCGTTGCCAGGAATTTGGTTGTTGCTAAAATCTTCCTAAAACCCCATTCTATAACGTCATATCCATACCAAATTTTTTAGAAGTTTTTTTTAGCAAGTTTTCTGAAAAGCTGCGTTTTTTGCTGCTCTAGTGTACAGACCAGATCACACTTTGCAATCTTCCCATGACATTGGAAGTTTAACAGTAGTCTGCTCTAGGTAAAGGGTATCCTTTTCTTTGATTTTCTAATATAAGTTTTCAGTATTATATGACCAGTCGTTATGAATAGACCTACAACAATGTTTCCGTATCACGCAAACATATTCTAAAAATCAGTTTTCAATTCGCAAAACATGAAGAAGGTTATATAATCGACCAATTGAGCTCACTTATCTTCATGTTGTGGATGAATCTTTATAAGTCAGAGGACAAAGGACACATCAACGTTATGTAAATACAGAAGAAAGTATACCTGTGTGTGCTATTTCTGGAAAATTCTACAGCAGTTCGCAGAATTTTGCCTTTCGAAACATAGGCAGGCTACTCCCGTATAGAATGCACATGGTTCAGGAACTACAATATCTTGGCTTTCGAAGGGAGCTCGCACATTAGACCCGTTGGCAGCCTGAAGGTCTTCCGATTTTCATCGGAAAAGCGTGTACAACGACGAATCACATTCTTGGTTCAATGAATTTGTAAATAAGCAAAATTACAGTCTATGGAGTGAGACAGACGGATGAGATTCAATTACTACCACAAAAGTGCACTGTTGGGTTTGATATTCCCACTGGTGACAATATAGTCCTTAATTTTCCAAAAATAAAGCCGAAGCCCACATTATATTTAATGGCTTGTGATAAGGCGATGTGCCGCTGAAACAGGGTCACGCTAAGTGCTATACTGCCCATGAAGCCATTGACTTACTGAGGACTCGGTTCAACGACAATATTATATGACGAAATGGAACTGTGAATTAGTCACCGGAATCGTGCGATTTGAAAGCATTCGAAAGCTTCTTGTGGGGCTGTGTTAAATATGTGATGTAAGGTGATAAGCCACAAACTATTCAGGAATTTTAGGTAAATATTCAACATGATGTTGGCAAGATAGAACCAAAAATAGCCGAAGAAAGCAAAAAGTTTTTAGTTCTCAACATAGTCTCCTTTCAGCTCAATACAGTTCGTCCAGTGTTTCTCCAATTTCATCCAAATAAAAGGATTTGTCGAGATCTTTAAAATAGGCTCTTGTTTGAGTGATGAACGAGCGTTCCTAGCTATCTAAGAAAAAATTACGGAATCTGGGCTGAGGTTCTGGTAACTTTTGTTGAATCTCAAAAAGCTGTGGTCTCAATGCTAACATTTCCAAAAGGGAACTGGTTCTTTTTACCAGAAAGTACAAGATACCGCAATTTAGACTCTTATAACTCAACGGAGTGGAATCGTCCCTCTCGGACATAGCTTAGTATCTGGGTAAATTTCTGCACAAAAAAAAAAAAAAAAAAAAACAACAAAGCAAGAGAATGGTAGGAACAATTTGGGACTTAAAACCTGCTATAGTGTACCGGCTGTATACGGTATTGGTAAGACTGACAATTACATACGGCGGACTAGTATGGGGGAAAACAAGAAGACAGTTTACGGAAAATTAGGGGCGGCTCAAAGAACGGCTTCCATAGCTATTACAGGTGTGCTCTGTACCACCCCTACGGCAGCATTGGACACCTTTCTGCACCTAACATCGCTTGATTTACAGATCAAAAAACTGGCTACAGTGCGTTAAGATTCACTATTTTGGGTTACTTCAGGAGAAGTAGTTTCGAATATGGCACTGTCCTAGCGGAGCTGATACCGAATAATCCAATTCCATCGGGTGAAATTCCTTCCTTGGTCGACTTTGACATTCCGTATGATATAATATACCCGCAGAGGGAGGACTAGCAAAAATGCAATATTCAGGTCAGATTAAATTGCAATTTTCACAGATGGCTCGAAAACAGAGGAAGGAACAGGTTCGGTATGTTCTCAGAAGAGCCAGAACTAAGAGTGTCTGTAAGACTATCGGACGGAAGTAATGTTTCCAAACGAAGATTCTGGCTGTCCTTAGGGCGGCTGAGCTAATGCAGATGAGATCGGTATCCGAAAGAGATATCGCTATCTACATCGATAGGAAGGCCGCACTCAAGGCAATGGAATCAAATAACATCAGGGGCTGTCACACAGAGCTCAAGGCACTATGCAGTCAGAACCGGATAAGACTGTATTGAATATCAGGACACTGCGGCATAAAGGAAAATAGGAGTCCTAACATAACACTGTCTTCTGTGGAAACACGCAAAGAAACTCAAATTTTCAAATACGAATATTTGTAGACTCTGCGATGATCTGCAATCTGTTAAGGGTATAACACACATACTGACAATATCGCGTAGTTAAAGAAAATTTTTATGGAAATACCTTTTCGAAAACCTTGAGGAAAAAAACAACTCGAACTTCAAAGACCTTCTTGGATTTTGCAAAAAAATTGAATGTTTTACCAAGGAAATTGTTTGGTTTTTGCCATTTGAATATGAATTCAACTTGTTCCACAGGAAATGCGATATGCCCGTTTTGGTGCCTAGTGTTTGTGTGATGACACATCCATCATACCTCTGTTTTAACATTATCTAACCTTCAACGATGATTTCATTGTTCGAGCATAATTGCTGTCCGCCGAACTCCGGAGAATATGACTGATGAGGGAAAATTTCGTGCCAATATCATGAAATTTCAGAGATAACGCACGTATCCACCAGTGCATTGTGTTGATTGAAGAGCACTTCTTTCAATTGTTGTCGTTATTCTTCCAAATCGCCGTCGCATTGGTCCAACAAGATAGCGTAATAATCGCCTTTTATTGCTTTTCCATTTGAAGGTAATCGATGTCGGTTATGCTAGGTGCATTGCAAAAAACTATTGCCATGACCTTGTTGGCCGACAGACCCACTTTGTCCCCTGGGGTCGATTTACTCGAAGAAACCTACTGTTATGACTGCTGCATGGTCTCTGTTGCGTTGTTATCGATTTATTTTCCGCCCACGCTAATTATAGTCGAGAATACGATTCAACAACCACAAACTCTTCCTCGAAATTTTCATACGAAATTCACTTTTTTGCTAATTGTCGCCAACAATTCTGTATGGTTATCATACTGTCACTAAGTGACGTAGCAGTTCTTTATTGACAGATGGTTATTGTTAGAAGCACTGTTACTGGGAAACTCAAAAAGACACCTAGCAATTGATACATTCTCGTGCATATTTTATTGTTTAAAAATAAGTGCGAACTTCAAGGCAAAAATGTAGTGACTTTGATATTGATACCTCGGATGGAAATGTACCTTCCCCCATATTCACACATGCGACATCCAAGTGGAACTGTATATATCGGGATTTAACCTTGTCCCATCAACTAGAAAAGCTTGTTTCTTGTTGTTAAGGAGTTGGCTTGTTACGTTTCATCGTCGAACGCCAGGTTCTGATAGTTTGTTGCTTCTGCTTGTCTCTTTAAAAACCTATTTTCTACATACATACAGAACAGTTTTCTTAAGAAATGCGAATTAGTTCAATAAAATTTAATTAAAAGCATTTTGACTTAAAATAATGAAGTTAATTGTGATTTTCTTAGTTTGATTGATTATTTTAACTAAATTAATTGTAATCCAAATAAGTGATTAAAGAGTTGAGTTCAACTCACTCAATTGAGTGTTGGTTCAATAAATTCACTTCAAATTGACTTGAATTTGGGGTTGACTTGGGCTTCAATCAATCTGATTAGTGAAGTCCGTTCTGCTATTGTGATTGAAAAACTAATGTGTACTTAGAGAAACCTTATAGATCCATGTGCGCAAGTTAAATGAGATTAATCACATATGCCTGTATTGCATAGTACTAACTAACGTAAGGGCTTCGAGTATTCTGGGTTCAGATTTACATCGACCTTTAAGGCTCTTCATTGGACTGACCCTAATGGGGTTGCGTTAAATAAATGTCATCATCTAACGACGCTGTGATATACTCCCTGATTTGTCTAAACTCGCTTCTGATAATTACAACGGCAACTCTAATACACAGCCCAACACAAACGACATTTAGAGAACTTTGACAAATGGCCGCTGGTAGGGAACTACAGGACCAAGGCCCAAAGCGAGGCCATGGTACAGCGTATTTGTATTCCATTCTTTAAATGTCAGAACCTGCTCTCTCATATGCAAATTCCCAACACGGCTTCCGAGCGAGCCAGATAATGATGCCAGTTGTCATCCTGTTTATTGTTGTTGTTGCCATTTCTCCTACCATCTGTGCATTTTTGGTTCTTGCCGTCTGTTGAACGTGTTTTCATTTTAAAAAGGTAATTTTCTATCCTTAAATTCGAAGATAACAATGTTAGATGCTTCGAGCAGCGCTTGATATTGCTGAAATTCGTGTGTCCTTATTTTTTTTTTTTTTTTTTTTTTTTGTTTCCATTTTGATTTCAATCATTTTTCAAACACAGCGGGATAGAGGAACAGCCAAATGTACTAAATGTGCAGCTCATTTGCTTCGTTTACGAGTTGGTATTCTTCAGAAATATTTCCAATGCACAAAAATGGGACAACATCCGCGTCAGGGAAACACACACATGTAGAAGTCTACATACTTTAAATTTTTCTCATACCCTTTAGTCATAGCTCACCATGTATCTTTATGGTGGAAGGAATCGAAAAAGTTAAGTAGGAAGGCAAGTATTCGGTATTCGTATGTTGCCAGTTGAAGATGAATAAGAGAATTCTCTTCGTCAGTCGGGATATTAGTTTATGCTCCCCCCCCCCCCCCCACCCCCCCACACCCGACTATATTCGGTTGTGTCAGTTATTATGTGCATATTTCAAGTCCTTGTGCTTCCTTGTATAAGGAATAAAGTAATAATGCGTGCATTTGGCTGGAAGTATGTACATTCGGCTATTCTTTATTTCTCCTCCTCAAGGATCTGCTTTGCCAGAGTTTGAATAAATTTCGTGAATGAAAAATGCTTGATGGTAATGCTGGGCTGCCATGAAAAAAAAATTAGGTAATTTGCCATATTTTATCGAAATAAGGACGAGGAGGGAACTGGTAGTGAGCGAGTGAATTTTTTAAGAAACTACTAGTACGAGTACCTAGTATCTGAAGGGAAATAAATGAGAAAAGTGGAAAGCCATTCGAAATGGCGTCTTTTATGCTTTTATGTGTTTTTTTTACGAAGGCGAAAACTAGGGGATAATTTATTCAGAAAGGGAAAAACTTAGACGAACAAGAAGTTGAGGGATCTTAACGAAAAGCGCCTAACTGCTGTGAAAATGAGGAAGATGCAATAAAAGCTAATGATCGAGGGGTAATGTTTAATTTTCGAATGAATTATGCTAGTGGGTGAGCATGTTGTTGTTTAGAATGATTGTCTGGCTAGATTCTGTAAGAGAAGGGTCAGGTATCGTGAGTTGGTAGTCATGAGTAAGCTAAAAAACCAAGTGAATTGGTAGTACTAATTCTAAACAGTCGATCAACCACCTGTTGGTGGCTGATCGACAGGCTATTTGATGGCCAAAAGTCGTAAGGAGTGTTAGGTAAAACCATGACTTGGTCAAGTAACATTTTTCCCGCCGAGGTATTCTAAGTAGTATTCTCTAAATTGAAGTTAGCTATACACGAACAGTATACTTATTCAGGGATCTTGACGTCTTCAAACCCTTTGTAGTGTGAATACGACAGATCCCCAACTGGGACTTTTTCAGGCAACTTTGACCAGTGAATAATACTAACTGGACTACCGGTATTAAGAAGGGAATCACATTTAAAAAAAAAAAAATTGTGCACTCAGGTTCACTTACAAAAAGAGCAATCCTTGTACAATTGGCAACATTTAACGACTCTCGTCACTTATCGTCCTCGGACTCCTTTTCGTTTGTGCTGGGGGCCCTTCTGACTGCGCCGTCTCTTAAGTTTGTAAACGTTCCCAGGATTTATATAGGGTGATTCATCGTGAGCTTTGATTTATAATGCAAAATAAAACACATAAACTTGAAACTGAACTTAAAATTGTTATCATCGTTTAAAAGAACAATTCATGGCATTTAGTTTTTGAAAATGATATCATGTAAATGTTGGCCACGACTACGTCTGAGGTGGTCCATTCAGAAGGTCCAATTTTGGGCGACTCGTTCGAGCATAGTGACTGGTATCTCGCGGATAACACGAGTAATGTTGACTTCCAAATCGTCAATAGTAGCTGGCTTATTCCTGAAGACCTGAGACTTTACAAAGGTGTTATATCGCACGATCTAGGCAGCCAATTAACCGTAGCAAAACGTGAAATTAAGTGTTCACCAAAATGATTTCTCAACAAGTCCATTTTTTCACGCGCTGTATGGCTCGTAGCGCCGTCTTGTTGGAACCAGAGCTCACCGAAACCATGTGCTTGAGTTTAACGAAGCACAAAGCCCGTTAACATGGCACAATAACGGTTACCATTGACGGTAACATTCTGATTTGCCTCATTTTTGAAGAAGTATGGACCAATGATTCCACCAGCCCATAAACCACACCATACCGTTGTTTTTAATGGATATAATGGTAGCTCTTGGTACTCTTCGGGTTGCTCATCAGCCGAAATACGGCAATTTTGTTTATTAACGTATCCATTGAGCCAGAAATGGGCTTCATCACTGAACAAAATTTCACGATAAAACAACGTATTTTCATTGAGTTATTCCAGAGCCCATTCAGTGAAAATATGACGCAAATTCAAGTCGCCTGGCTTAATTTCTTGCACAAGTTGAATTTTGTACGGTGTTAGGCTGTACAAAATACGCCAAGTTGTCGAATACACCAAGCCAAGTTGCTGAAAACGACGACGAATCGATTCGCCACAGTCTTCGCGTAAGCTCTCAGATACAGACAGATGCAGACTATAGTATCGTCTCTTCACTACATGCTGGATGTGGTCAAACCGGTCGAGTATCATCCACTTATGTAAACTGGAACTCAAATTTGCGAATGGTATTTGCAAATAGTGGTTTTAGTAGGTCGATTATGCGCACCGTAAGTTCCTCGAATCGCACGAAAAACATTTCTCACAGAACGCTGATTTTCGTAATACAGCTGAACAATTTGGAGACACTGTTGTAATGTTAGTCTTTCCATGATGACTTATCAAACGATATTAAACAAAGTGACAAAGCAGTTTGATAGGAGTCACGTGTGATCTATCAAGAAAAGCCGATTGAAAATCAAACCTCACGATGAATCACCCTATACAACGGAAGCACTATTCAAGAGGTCTTTTCTCCTTCGAGCATCGATGTAAGCAAACAACGAAAAATTGAAGCAACTATTTGGTCCAGTAAGTTTTCTTGCAGTTTTGGTGGCTCTACTTGGGCGGAGGATATTTTTTCGTAGCGAGGCAGCAGATTTCCAATGTCAGCTAGAGAATTAGCGGCATACATTATTGACAAGTGTACTAAAGTTTCCGAGAGCCCGTCGTCAATTATCTCGATGAGATCAGCCTCGTCAGTTTCTTTGTGCATAGCAATCTCCTCCATCGATAGCATATAATGTAAAAGTGTTTCCCCTCGACGCCATGTTCGAAGATTTAGCTGCCGGTACACTTCCTGCCTGCCAAGTCGCTTGTACAATTTTTCAAATAGGAGAACGTCCATCGTATCGACTCTAATGGTTCATATGAACATTGTATAAGCTGTTCCTTGTAGGAGTCTTCGAAATCATCAATTCACTCCTTTATCTCGTAGGTACCGTCGCCGGAAAAGACAGGACTGCATTCTCGACATACATGAAGTCGATTCTTCATCCAACTCGGATTCGGCAAAACTGTTCGGAGATCGGTAATACGTTTGGGCGTCTCATGGCGATGTAGCTCACGCTCCTCTTTAGCATTGAAATTCGTTATTGTGACACTGCCAGAAAAGCGCATATGTAAGTCGGTGGAAATAGCAGAAGCAGAAGTGTTTGACGTACCCAACACTGCAGAAGGTTAAGAAACGGGAGGGATTTCGGAACTCTCAGTGGCTATGGAGGGCGCAGCAGGAGTATCAGCAGTAACGGAGTTAGCAGATGCTTTGACGGCTAAGGTGACAGAGTCCTCCGTATTTTCCTACATTGGGCGGAGTTAATGCTCATGCAGTACTCGAAATGTGCCAGAGAAGTGGTTGAGGGTGCTCCGACACCAACGATCTGCCTCCAATACCTACACCTTTTTAAGCTTATTATTGATTGCAAGACTGATTTTTCAGCGTTCGACGAAATATTGGGTCATCCACAAGATGTTTACAAATGTCTGAAGATATAAGTTACAATTGTAGAATTTATTTTTGCTTCTTAACCTCTTTTTTTTTCATCCAGACCACGCTGCTTTTTTAAGCCAACAATTAGGAATGATCTAGAATGGAGTCATCAAACTTGAAGTTAGATCCGCTTGTTTCGTGTCCGCGATCTGAGTACAGTTCTGGTGCACTCAGCACAAATTTTAGATTCTATTTCTACTTTTATAGTACTACAAGTTTGGTTCCCTATCAAACTCCATAAAAAATAATTGTATCCCTGCATCCTCATTTGAGGACCCTTACTGCGGACAGGTTTAATACGCTCGAATAATCATTTACGAATTAGAAATTGCCTTGCCGAACGTTCAGTAGTTTGGAAGTTCCTAGTTGTTAAGGACAATTTTGATAACCAGATATCGAGAAGACATGTCAGCATAGTAAGGTGAAAGCTTTTCAAAAATATATTGCAGCAGAAGCCCTTGGTCTGAACCTCTAAGTCACTTGATAAGATTCCACAGGAAAGCTGTTTCCTCAGTATCGAGTTCTGAGTTGTTTCAAAGTGAGATTTGACCAATGCTGGTCTTAATGTATATCAGACAACGCTGCTTCTAGCATGTTCACGTGATATCGGACTTCTTGTACATGTCCACTGCCAAATTTGAGTCAAAACCCCATCTGCGTATCTTATATGATATTTACTGAGAGACGAATGTTTAAACCTTATGTACGTAAAATTACTTTGCGAATGTAGCTTCTATCTAAAATGCAGTATGCACACATATCAATGCCGAAGAGCTTATGAGACTGCACTTCAAAACCAAGGACCAGTTTCCCAATGAGATCCCTCATGGATCGGTTAATGCTTTCATCAAATTTTCACAGCATGTGCAAGCTGGCTAAACAAAAAAAATGTGATAGATCCCCAGATAAGCCAGTGCTAGTAACAGAAGCTTGGTTGCGGAAACAAGATGCATCCTTTACTTGATAGCGATGTGCTTGCGTGAGCAGTGCTTGTGCCAGGGCAGGGCACTTGATACTCTTATCAAATCTAACCTCTTTGTTGAAGGACATACAAATAATTTGTATGAACTGTCAGTCTACTAAAAGTAGAGTCATTGTCGATGCTGAAATGTGGAAAGACTACTTCTGCAGAATGTACAGTTGTCTAAGATCCGTCGTCATGCAGATAGACAAATTAATCCCGTTCAAAGATCCCTGATCCCTGATCTAAGCGAAGTTAAAGTAGCAATATCGAAGCTTAACATTAACAAGGAAGCTAGCCTTAACAGCCTGTCTGCTGGAATATACATCCACTCATCCGCAAGAAATGATCAGAGGAATGCATGCCCGAAGAATAGAATCTCAGAAAGTTGACCATTTTGTAGAGGAATAGGTCTTCTAAGTATCCCCTTTAAGAGATTTTCTGCCGTATTACAATATGTGACCGCCTGGTCCCATTCAGATTTTGGAAAAGACCCAGGAATTTCAGGTCCGCACTCACCAACTATTTGTCAATTTTAAAGCGAAATATATTTTCTAGTATAGTGACGACATATACAAGGCCATGTCTAGATTTTAAATCCCTGTAAAACTTGTCAGGCTGTGCAGGATGAATATGGAGAATTTTCATTTGATCGGTGATGCATGAACCGAGACCTTCAACTTCAGGAAAGTTTTTAAACAAGACGACGCAGAGTCACGCGACTTTTCAACATACCCCTAGAAAGAGCCGTGCAAAACTTACCAAAAAGTACTTACGTACGGGGATGACAACTATGTGATTGAGTAAACACAGTGGGACTTACAAAAATGACTCTGATGGTAAACAAGGCCAAAACAAAATTCATGCTGTCCTCAGAAAATGACGCACACAACCAACGGCTTGGTCAGAGTGTCTTCATAGGCTTCAGACGCTGTTTTGAGTTTCGGAATCAATGGAGTATTCAACTGCTTTCTCGTAGGAAAAAACTGGCTTCATACAAGATTGTAATCATCCCGGTTCCTTAATTGCACAGATGCTTATGCTTTGTCGGAAGCGGATGAAGAACCACTTTGCCGTTTCAGGAGAAATATATTTGTACTGAGCTTCCATTTGTGTAACGAATAAAGAGCTAGGAGATTGAACAAATACGTATGCGGTAGAAAAGCGACATTGGTTTAGTCAGGCGTTCACAGATCCAACGCCTGAGGTGACATATTGAATGACTAACTCCGACTCAAAGAGTATTCGAGTCCAAGCCCGAGGAGCAGCGCAGTAAACGATGATTTGATCGAGGCAGCTGGCCAAAGATCGTGCTAGCTAGAAAGGCCAATGTTCACGTCGGACTGTAGCGCCGCTAATAATTTGAGTAATTGTCTGTAATCTTGGACATAATCAACACGGATGGAGGACCACTTATAGGCGAAAGTAGACTGTTCAAGTTCTAGTTCCGTTTCTCCAACGAAACTATGTAAAAATTTGGGTGTGGTCTTTTTTGCAAGCTCCTTTAGACAGAATATGTGTTGAAGAATTCAAATGAGCCGTCCGTTTTCTGGCAGCATAAAGAAACTTTAAGTAAGACTGACTGTCCACAAAACCTATCCAAGACTCTGAGCCAGGACAAAAATTTGAAATGTAGTATACAAGGGCTGTTTGATGAATATCCAGATAAGAAATGACAATTCAACTTTTTAAGGTTTTGACAATTTATTTTTCAATATAATCCCCTTTCAACTCGATACACTTTTCCCAGCGGTGCTGCTACTTTTCTAACCCCTCCGTGTAGTACGACTTCTTATGGTCTACAAAATACTCCTCCGCGGCGGATCGTATTTCTTTCCGGCGAGCGATCTTTTAAGGTTTGGGAACAAAAAGAAGTCGCATGGAGCCAAATCCGGAGAATACGAAAGATGGGGGAGCAATTCGTAGTGCAGCTTAACGTGGTCGTTTTTTCTTCAAATCGGCGTTGAATAGGCCCTATAAATCGACATAGTATGCTCCTGCGATTGTTTTTTCCTTCTTTAAATAGTCAATGTGGATCACATCTCGCTCGTCCCCAAAAACAGTGGTTGAAGGCACGGTCTTCGCCTTCTTTGGAGCACGTTCACTGGGTTAAACCCATTGTTTCGACTGTTCTTTGATCTCTGGTGTGCACCAATGAATCCACGTCTCATCGAAACTCAGAAACTCCTCCGGATTTCGATTAAACAGTGTCAAGCACGTTTTTGAAGTGGTCTTATGATTGCTATTGTTCTCCGATGTGAGCAAATGAGGCACCCAACGCACGGACAGCATTCCCATGGCAATAATCTTGTGCAAGATATGGTTTACGCGTTAAGTTGAGATGCCTGCTATATCAGTCAACTCGCGAATTTTTACTCGGCGGTCCGCCAATACTAGATCATGGATTTTGTCCACGGTTTTCTCTGTGATAACCGTTTTTGAGCCCCCTGGGCGCTGTTCATTAATATAAAAACCGACCTCGAAACTATGCGAACAAATGGCACACGGTTTTAGGGAAAGGTGAATGGTTCCGATATACACCATCGAGAATAGGCTTGATTTCCTCGCAGGTTTTGTCACTCAAAAACAACAATCGGATCACGGGGCGATACTGCTCTTTTTTCATAGTCGCAAAAAACATTAACACGATGTTTTGAAATGGGTGTCAAACAAAACTAAGCGTCGGATTGTCACCAAATTTTTACAGACGGGCTAAAAGAGATTATACTAAATGATGGTATACATTTTGGTCTGCTAGCGTCACCTTCCTTCCAATCTGAGTTTTCATCAAACAGCTCTCGTAAGATGTTTACCAAAGGCTTTAGAACTGATCCAAAATTTAGTGCTGCCGTGTTTGTGGAGGACAACAATTTTTGACTTCACTAGATGCTTCTTTAACTTAAGTTTGTCTTTCAAGCAGACAAATCAAAATTGGTAACAATGTGTGAGGGTCTAAGTATCTGCCTCTTTAGCGACAGTCAACATATTTTTGAATGCAATGCTTCTCTGAAAGCAGTCCCAGTAGCTGACTATAATAAAAGGGCATGTATCGTACGTTAAAAATAAGGGACACCACTTCAGGCACTTCAATACTGAAGCGGTTACTAAATTCCCTCAAAAGGACTTACAAATTTCATTGAATAAATCAGTTCTTTTTGTAAAAGCGCTATGTTCTGGCTTGTTGGTCCTTTCCCAATAAAGTTGTCTGCCGTACATCCGGGAATATAATCTTTATATGCTCCGCAAGACTAATGTCATTAGGTGTAATCAAGTAAAGTCAAACGAATTTGTATTGAGCATGTGAGAGTGACAGAGTGCTTTTCAGATTCGAATTTTGAATTACATCGGACGATAAGGATGCAACTTCATTGCGGTTTGATCGATTATTTCTGCGTTTACTGGCTCACAAGCAAACTGTCTTTCAAAATGATCGAATTTTCAAATTTTCCAGTCCGGCTCATCTTTAAAATATTTGCACATAGCGCAATCGAGAACTGTTGATTCTGTATAAATACTTCGCTATTCAAGGCCCAACTTTTATTCCATACATCCAGTAGTATATTTGTAATAGCAAAGTTTGTGGAATAGATCAACTACGAACGGATTTATAGTGGCAACACTGATCGCTATCTGGGCTTCTTAGATTTGTGCCTGACTAAATCCCCCATTGGCGAACATATCCTTACTACAGGACGTGCAGAGACGAATTTAGGGTAGACATACGGGTATGTGTATTAGTACGGTGGTTTTTTTTCTTCCACAACCATTAAGTCTACTTGTTCCTAGCTTAGGACAATGGAAACAAACAACAACAACACTAGCAGCAAAAACCACTGAGGAAAAAACAAAAGGAAACCATCATCAGCATCGTCATCGTCATACAACGAAATTCTATAATTTGCTTTCGGAGATTTGCTCATCCTTACCCTCCACCTAGCTCCAATAGCCCTATCATCTTAGTTCATCCCCTAAACTGAAGTTGAGGTTTCTTTTTTGTCAGATGGTGGTAACACATTATCCTTGCCAGGAGAGTATTTGCGAAGATGATGAAATATTGCTGTATGGTGCCCTGGAAATGTCCATTACATTCATCGTTGGCGTTTGACTTGGTGGGGCTTGTCAGGGTTTCCTTTTATTTATTTATTTTTTTTTTTTCGTTTTTTAGTTTTGTGGGTGAACTACATATAAGTGTACGAACGCTGTTGTTGTTACTCTGGGGATAGCATTTTTTTTTTTGCTCCCTCTTTGCCCATTGTCCTTTGTTTACTATAAACTTAATTCCTGTCATGATTGTCTTTTATGTTAGGAAGAAACAAACAAACCGAGAAGAGATAAAAAAAAAAAAAAAAAAAAAATAGAGAACACCATCGTTGCTTCAAGTGAGTGGTCCTGTATTTAGTGTTCTTTTTTTCCTGTCTTCTGCAACCCAAATGCTCTGCATTTGGGGGTGTGTATGCCATACTACATGGGTATGGGTGTACGTTTTATGATATCCTAGATTTTATGTATGACAGTTAAATGCTTAAGATAATGGTGATGTTGTCCATGGTAAAAATGCGGTTTTGTAGTATTTCATAATGGCGATCGTATAACGTGAGCGGTTTTGTGGTATTTAGTTTATGATGGGAATCATGGGATGGTGGGAGGAGGGTGTATGTGAAGACAATCGACTGTATACATGCTTCTTAGCAAAGAGGAGGCGAGGGTCCTGGTTAGGTCCACCATGGTACTTGGTTATAAGTTTATTCGTATTTTTTTTTTTTCTCTCTTCTAATTCTTTAACATTTATGAGCCGGGCTCTTTAAATTTAATGAGCGCTTGGACACGATTTAAATACTTGGTACGGTCACATATTTTTTGAACAGCCATAGCGGTATTATACGAAATCATGCAAATATTGTATTGTGTATATATTTTAATTCGTGCGGTTTTTTTTTTCAAAATTTGAACGTTTATTTAAGAAAAACATGTACAATAGTATTATTCAAAGTATTGCCCATCTGAAGCTATGACTTTTTCCCATCTTTCTGGCAATTTGTGTATCCCATCCCAAAAGAACTGCGCCGGCTTGGCAGCCAAGAATGAATCAAGCCAATTTTTGATATTCTGCTCTGATGTGAACCGTACTTCAGTGAGGGCGTTCTGCATCGACCGGAACAAATGGTAGTCAGAAAGGACAAGGTCTGGGCTATAAGGCAGGTGGGGTAAGACTTCCCATCCACTGTTTTAAAATAGAGGATATTTTCATCCCAGTTCAAACGACTCCGATTCCCCGTAGCTCTCTGCTCCACCATGACCGTCAACAAATCGCAAGGTCAGACGCTAAAGACGATCCGCGTAGATTGAACACCTTGCCAGAGCCAACTCTATGTTGCCTGTTCTAGGGTCAGCGGCTCCTCGAATCTCTTAATTTATGATCCCGAGACCCAAACATGTAATGTAGTACACAGGGAGGGCCTAATTTGAAGTTAAATTCATATCGTTCTGTTTGTTTTCATTCCTTCTGGTAAGCAGAGAAGTGAACTTACTGAACAATGTAACCTGAGTGTTAGTGACGCAAAACCTGGAACTAACAAATTAAAAGTATTTAACATTGTAGAACATCTTTTTTCTTTAAGAACTTAACTCTGAAAATGTTATGAATACTCTTTAAAGCTTAACATCTCACACAATTTTAGTTGCCTAAAAATGTCTTTCGCTCGGGATTGGACACTAGACCATCTGATTGAAAAGCTAATACACTACACTTCTTGAAGTATTATTCAGTAAAAGTCTATATAATGGTGTAAAGCCTCAAGAATATCTGCCTAATAGTTGGCCAACCATCAAAGACCTTATTATTCAATATACCAAAGCAAACGAAGTCGCGAGTATAGGCTAATAACTTATATAAAAAACACACAAAAAAAAAAAAATAATTTCCAGAGGTATACAAACACTCGATACGGGTCTAATAAATTTTAATTACAAAATTATGCGGTTGTTTATCAAAACCAAAACGCGTGACCCAAATGGACTGACAACTAATGACGAGTAGGCTTAACACAAGGTTTACTATTACACAAAACCGAAAACACAAATTCGTCTAAAAACCGTAATTACAGTTTCATCACACCAAGTATCTCCACTGCCAATTGAAAAATCTATTTTGGAAATTTCATCATCACCTAATCAAGAGTAATGTATCTATGGGACCGCCACTACCACCCAACTTGCGGCCTGTAAACTTTTTAATTAAACAAATTAACCGGTAAACTATCCCCTAATTGGCACCGCAGTTTATTCGAATCTAATCGAAATATCCCTGGAATACGGGTCATCATCTAATACTGTGCACACGCACATATGTTTTCCAATTAATCAAATTTGTAATTTAACTCGAGTTAGGCTAATTACTGCGTACTTGCCACTCTTTAAAAAAAAAGAACACAAAAATTCGACAAAAAAAAATAAAAAATAACCACAAACCTGAATCCACAGACCAGTGCCGATCGTATCCCAAGCCATTACCTTAAATTAAATTGCCACAATATACGTAGAATTCGTTGATACGATTATACTCGTATCCATACTGCGAAAACCACAGCCTTAACAGGTTCGCATATGACTATGGCTATACATTAGGAAGCAACCGGAATGGCCATGTGGTGTTGGGAAACTTAAATCACTGAAAATGCATCATAGCTCCATACGCGTGCATACGTACGAAAGGAACATCCCCATGCAGTTGTCTATTAAGGACTCTATATCTTTAAAGCTGCATTCAGCATCTAGAGCAATTATTCGGCCAGCATGGAAAATTCCAATAAGAAACCGAATTGAAACTTTTTTAATCAAAAACTTCCCATCCTCTGCACATTGGTGAATTCTGTACTGCTATGCTTGCACCCGTATCTATGTATCTATTTCGACTTTGGTGCATTCGCAGTCGTATTTGAATGAACTTTGCTACGACACATCTCTCGTGGCCAGAATGAAACTAACTTTTTGCAGAGATTCCCTCTTTGTATTATCCGCCAACGACCATTTGCTGCGGATGTATATCATTCGAGTACTTCATCTAGGCAACAATAGATGTGAATTTGAAAATTTTCGATTTCATGCGAAAAGTTCTACTCTCTCTTCGGCTAATAGTCTAGACTTTGGTAGACTTTACAAAATGCCATTAGGGCGATGTACAGAGAATCCTCCACGGATGTACGTTCTTTGGGGGAAAGGAATTGGAATTGGGAGATTTAGAATCGCATTGCGGAAGATATACGAGTGCGAATACGAATACGAATACAAACACGAAAACGAATATTGCCACCCCAGAGGGAGGTTATTCGTATCTGCACGCAACTGACACTTACCCAGTTCATTGACAACGAAGGCATCTAAATGCAAATTGGGGAACGATTTCAATTAAATTATCCCCGCAAGCGGTAAATAAAAGGATTTAAGTGGATTAAGATCGAAAAGAAAAAATAAAGATGCGAGAAAAACCATAGCGCTTCAGATTGTAGATTGAATGGACCAATTTATCCTTACCTCCTGAATTGGTGGGTTGACATTTTGGATTGATGAGGTCGTTGGATTGTTTCGAGATTTTCTCAAGTAAGACAACTAAATGGGAGAGATACTATTTAATGAAATGTTTACATTGCTTTTCACTTCTACCTGAAAGTAGGAATTACATTTTATACAATATTAACTCGTCAACTTACGATGATGATTATTGGAATTGGGAAGGACTTCTTTCGGTTATCAAAAGTGATTTCTACTCACCCATTATGAGTATTAAATTTCAAATCTCTGAATTCGATCAGAATGCAGTATTTAAATAGATTGATGGCCTTGAATAAGTAAGGACAATTTTCATAGAGATTTTTCGGTTTGGCTTACAATTTGTGTGAGAGAGGAAGTTAGTCTTTTGTATGGTTTTCTTGGTATCGCAGGCGATCATTGTTAAAGTTAGTAGCTTGATCTTTTCCAGCCAAAGAAGTAAACCTTAAAGCTGAATTGTCTAACCACGAATATGCTGCAGCAAATCTAAGCAACAAAAACGTAGAGTTTGGAAGAATATCAACCATTTAATGCCAGAATCCGGTTCTAATTCGGAAATTTATCTTTCTTTGCTGATCTATCTATATTCTTAGCAACCTATGAGCACATATTGATCTACAGAATTTTCAATTTCTGATTAACTGAAAAATGATTCCAGAGCATTTCAGATTTACTGTGCTCGTCTAGTCTAGAATTTTTTAAGACTCATCCTCAGTTCTTCTTTTTGACAAGCTTTCACTGGAAGTAGTGTAATACTTGTATTCCGACTTAATCCGTCAGAATCTTTAACGTAAGATTCGTAACAAGCTATATAGTAATTGAAAGCGCAATTCAACGAATCTCAACTGGATTGCATACGAAACAGCACCAATGCACTTCTTGTGTTAGGCTATCCAAACAAATTTTCTATGCATCAAAACTGAATACCTCGTTTCCCCCAAAAAAAACTCTGGAGTAATATACGTAAGATCGGTATTTCTTGCGGCAAACAGAGAAAAAACTGTCATGCAGACGCGGAAGAATCAAATAATTATTTTCTCGAGAGTAGTGACTCAGTAGCAACAGTTTTAATTCCTTCTCAGAATTGGCTTGGTAGTTCCAGTGTTTTTGTGTGAACTTTTGAAGATTTCAATGTAATTACAGAGATTGATGTTACACTCTCAGTTTTGTCAATCAAATCTTATGCCAGAGGTAAAGACGGTTAACCCATTCGTTTTATAAAACGAATTTTCCGAAATTTGGAAAAGAGCGAAAGACTTGCCAATCACCTAAAAAGCTAATCCCGTAATCGCTGCGCATTACAGGCCTATATGCATACTGCCTTGCTTATCACAAGTTTTAAAGATACTCGTCGCATCGTAAAAACAGACACATCCTTCTCTAAATTTTCTATTTAAACCCCGCCAATCAGGTTTCAGAGCTAACAAAAGCTGTTCATAGTCGACGACATGAGACGGAATTTCGAAAAGGTATTTTTGGCGATTCTTTGCCTGTTTGATTTCTCGAAGGCGTTTATAGTGTACGAAAAGATCATAATCTACCCTGCTGGAAGTTTAAGAATCTTTTTGGCTTCAGTATTAGAGCGACGACAAACCTAATTCGTAGCCTTCTGTCAAATAGGTTACTGAAAGTTATTACAAGCAGATCTACCATACATCAAGCCTTAAGCTTGTTTCAAAAGGTGTTCCTCAGGGATCAATGGTGGGCCCAATTTTAGTCTGCTTGTTTGTAAACGACCTTCTCCCTCTATATGAACATAGTTTAGTTCACTTTTATGCTTATGACGTACGATTTCGTATAGGTTGACCCATTTATAACACCCCTGAGCTAGTCTTACTGAAACCAAGGAAGTCTTAAATACTACTCATATGTTACAAAAAAACTTGATCCCCAGTCTTTACCTGATATTTGGCTATCTGACGTCAAATCAAGCACTGTCAAGTCGGTTACCAGTTTAGGAATCGTAATTGATCACAAGCTGTCTGGGTATCCTCAAACTAATTCTGTTATTCGTCGTGTCTATGCCTTCTTAAACTGTGGTTAATCGCGGCATTCACCCCTGCCACCTCAATACAGAATCTTGTCAAAACGCTTGTTTTAAACGGTATTAACGCTAAAAATGTCTACTGCAGCCAACGTAAATTGATGGTGGCCTTCGTTACATACATGGTCTACGCAGATTTGATCATATCTCATATCTCTAGGAGTTTACTTGGCTGTTCTCTTCGCCAGAAACTGCTTGTTTTTACACAAGTTAATTATCAACAAAACGACATCTTCTTTGTATTGTAAAGTGATCCTCGCTAGTTCTAACAGAACACTTAACATTATTACTCCCAACTTTCGTTACCTTTACTCATAATATATGGAATAGCACATCATCAGCTTTAAATTTTTGAAGGTTTAGTCCAATATGTGCGGCAAAAGCGTGTCGAATGTTGGCCCCGTATATAGCGTAGACTTAGGATTTGACGTAGCCGCAGAGAAAATAATCAAAATCGTATGATCGCGGAGGCCAATTGATGAACGTTCATACAAGCGTCGCTTGTATGGCATGTAGCGCCCTTTTATTGGAACCCTAGCTCGGATATATCGATTTTGTCTAGCTCTGACTACAGAAAATCGGTTAACAACGTTCTACGCCTAAGATCACTGATGATAAATTTGTCTCCTTCCTCATTTCGAAAGAAATAAGGTCCGATGATGCCGTCATGCCATAAATCGCACCAAACGGTCGATCTCTGTGGACGCATGTGGATTGTGTTCGCTCCAATTACAAGAATTTTTGTTTGTTGATATAGCCGCTGAGCCAGAAATTGGACACGTCCGAGAAGATGATTTTTGGCCAAAATCCAGATCTCCGGCTAACATTCCCAACGCCCAATTACTGAACTCACGGCATTCTCTATTGTGGTCCGGCTTCAATGCTTGCGTCAGAAAAAAATCTAACAAAAATGAAAATGAAACAGTTGACTAAGATTTTAACATGGAACTCAGATGGTCTTCTGAAAAAAATCGACGAATTAGAATCTTTTCTATGGAAAGACCGTCTTGACATATGCCTGATTTCGGAAACACACTTAAAAAAGGGAGTTAAATCCAAGATAAGAGGTTACTCTGGTTATCACGCGCATCATTCCTCAGAGAACTGCATACATTTTAGGGTTCAAGATTAATTTCGACGAAGGTCAGGCTACTGTACCAAGCAAGTATGAAACGTGGCTTGGAACTGGCCCACCGTCACAAATAAAATACCTGACCTGGTCGATTTTTTCATTACAAATGGGGTCCCCAAATATCTCACAACTTTAGAAGAATCCTATAATCTCAGATTACTCACCAGTAATCTTTAAAATCGACAGGAGCATAGCAAAAACCGAATCCGCCTATCAAATAAGCTAAAGCAAATGCTAAGAATATAAGAGCCGTGAGAATTCCAATTACCTCGAAGACTTGACTGCAGACAAGAGATCCAATTATTCGCTCTGGAAAGCCGTGAAGCCGACTTAGAAACAATTGGTACCGATAGAAACAGCCGACGGCAATTGGGCAAAAGGAGACAAAGAGAAAGCGTATTTGTTTGTTTGTTTGTCGACCTATTGAAAGAAACATACAAACCATTCGAAGGACGTCAATTTGCCCAAGAACTTAATCTCAGAACAGGATCCGACAACTACAATATAAAATCCGTATCACTGTCTGAGCTACAGCACACAAAAAAAAACCTAAAAATTAATAAGGCTCCAGGATACGATTTGATTACAAGTGGAATTCTAAAGGACCTACCTCGAAAAGCGTTTGTCAAACTCCTCAACATTATAAATGCTTCCATGAGACTTTTATACGTTCCAAGCAGAAGTCATAATGGTTCCAAAACCGGGGAAAAGTCCAAACGACAGAAAATCATCCAGACCCATTTCAAAAAGTCTTCGAAATTCTTATGCTTAAACGTTTAAAACCGATAACTGAAGAAAGACAATTGATCCCGGATCACCAGTTCGGATTTAAGGTCAAACATTCCACATTCGATCAGGTCTATCGGATAACAAATGTAATTGAAAACGCGCTAGAGGGGAAAAAGATATGTTCAAGCGTTTTTCTGGATGTATCGCAAGCCTTCGACAAGGTATGGCACGAGGGCTTGAAGTATAAGCTAAAACAAATTTTACCGAGAGAAATGAATAGAATAATCGAATCGTATTTCGAAAATAGATTGTTTCGTGTTAGATCTAGGATTGAATATTCTGAATTCAAAGAAATTCAAGCTGGCGTTCCACAAGGAAGCGTTTTGGGGCCATACCTATTCTTACTGTACACAAGAGACATACCTCTAGATGAAGGAGACAAACAGTTGAGTCCTCGACTGCAAAATTTTAACGAGCTCTGAACAAAATATTTGAATGGACACACGTCAACACACGCCAACTTACCTTTATTCATCAACTCGGTACAAATACCGTATGCAAACCAGGCAAAATATTTGGAAATGACCCTTGATGCAAAACTGAAGTGGAAATCACACGTAAAAAAGAAAAGTGAAGAGCTCGGAATCAGGCTGCTTAAATATGTATAAGGAAGTGCTTAAACCTTCGTGGACTTATGGTATACCACTATGGGGTTGTACCAAACCAAACAATATGTCTGCCCTACAGATGTTCCAGAACAAAGCGCTTAGAGCAATCGTAAATGCACAATGGTATATACGGAATAGCGATATTCACCGCGATCTGGGCGATCTGGGAATTGCAACTGTGAAAGACGAAGTATCAAGCTTTGCTCCTAAACTTAGCACTCGTCTTGTGCATCATTTTAACCAGGAAATAATCCGGAGATTGGACGAGACAAATGTTGTGCGGCGAATTCAAAGAACAAGACCGTTCGACTTAGCGGTTTAAAGAGAAACCGTATGAAATAACGGTTATAGTAGGTGCCTTCGCTGGAAAGCTACCTACCAAACGCGATAAACTACAGAAGCTTGAGCTACTTGTTAAGGAAACTTAGTCGTAGTCTTATAGAAAATGGGAGGTTTTTAGTGAGTAAGAATCTCACACTTCCATAAGCGCGTGTTTATGGTAGGCAGTAGGTGCTCGTGCTTATGGTGCCTATGAAGGATTTTACCTACCCACGAGAAAGAGAGAGAGAGAGAGAGAAAAAAAAAAGGGTTGCGTCAGCACAATCTTATACGGATGTAAGCCCAAATCCAACCGCAAAATAAGCCGGGTTGATTCTCTAACTCTGATTAATCGACCCCGAATTCATATTTTTGGGTCTTCTTTCTTTATTTTGCACCAATCTTTCCATGGTTGCTGGCTTAAGATACAAAAAAGGTCCTAAGCTCAGCGTGGATGTCACTAGACGTATGACGGATCCATGTTAGACTAATTCGTGAAGACCCGGGTACATTCTTTCCTTTTTCAGATTCTGGTCGAGACTATTTCAGAGCACAAGGGCAGTCGATTTTATTCTTTCGCAGTAACAAACATTTTAGTGTCATTGCATCAGGTGGCATGACCAGATACAAAATAAAATCAATGTGGAAGCCCTTTAAAACTCTAGTGCGTGTTGATCACTTCTTTTTAAGCGGAACTTGGCTTTGAGAGTGTAATTAATGAAGTGAATATCTGCAGCAGAACTAGCCGTACCAGGAACACATCCCACGGAGCCGAGACAGACCGTTCTTTGGAGTCCCTGTAAAAGAGCTAATCTTGTGGCAGATAACCAAAGTAAAGGTTATAATTGGTCTTACCTTAGCGGTAGTGATCCTAGAATCCCTGTTCGGTGACAAGTCCACCGATTATTTTTTGGTACTAGTAACCTAGTAAATGAATATAAGTCATAGCTGATCTTTACCAGGAGATACCTCAGATAGCTCTAAAGATTCGTAAAAATCTGATGCAAAATTCTTTCGCATTTAGTGTCTATCTTCCTCTAAGAAGCACCTACGAAGCTTTTGTCGGTAATTTAGGAAAAGCATATCCGATTTCTTCTGTGTACCGTGAAAATAGGAAAGCGAAAATCATTTTATTCACAGTATTGGCCATTGCTAGCTACACATTTTTCCCATCTTTCAGGCAATTTATGGATTCCACGTCAATAAAACTGTTCATCTTTTGAAGCAAACCAAAAAGTCTCCCAATTTTCGATGAAAACAAATGGTAGTCGAAAGGAGCCAAGTAAGTAGCAGCTCCCAGCCAAATGCTTTGGTTGTATCCTGAACCAGTTTTGCTTTGTGTGCAGGTGCATTGTCATGGAGCAAAATTACCTTGCCGTGTCTTCTGACCCATTCTGCTCATTTTTCGATCAATGCATTGTTTAAATTGATCATTTGTTGTCGGTAGCGATCTGTTTAAACGGTTCCACCAGGTTTTAGGAGCTCGTGGTACACCACACCTTTCTGATCCGACCAGACACACAGCATTGTTTTCTTGCCGAATTTCACAAGTGATTTTTCGGTTTTCCATCTGTTTTTCATTCAATTCATGTGGCACCCATTTTCCAGACTTTTGGATCTCTCCCATAGCTTTTAAATGGTCAGAAATTGTTTGTTGTGCAACATTTAACATTTCTGCCATTTGTTTTTGACTCAAAGCGTCATCTTCATCCAATATTGTTTGCAATTTGGAGTCTTCGAACTTTTTCGGTGGTCTACCACGTTCTTCGTTTCTCACATCAAAATCGTTATCTCTGAACCGTTGAAACCATCCTTTCCATGTTGTTTTTGATAGAACATGATCACCATATGCTTCGACAAGCATGCGATGCGAGTCTGCAGCACCTTTCTTCAAATGAAAACAAAAGATTAATACTTTCCGCAAGTCATCAGTTTCTGGTACAAAATTCGACATTAATCGACATTAACTAAACAAAAAAAAAAGGCCCGTTCACAATAAATGTTCCCTATCGCGACATTTGTATCTTAACTTCATACCGGTATACCTGGTGTATGTTCTTAAATTCATTCAAAAGAATCTTTCTTAATCGCAAAACATTGGCATCCTAGGTAGACAAATTTATTCCAGCTGTAGTACGCATTCTATTACGGATTTTGGACGAATTCTAGCTCCAAGACAGATGGTGAAACCTTACATAATCAAGTCTTTCAAGTAATTTGGAAGGATGGGCGTAAACTTGTCATCACGTGGTTGAACCTTTTACTGTCTCCATCTGTCTGGAGTGAATATTTGAGCAATATTACAACAAACTATTTTTTTACAATGTCAAAGTAATAAACACCCGCAAAAATATTCTCAAGTATTCAAAATCATATCTTCCTAAATCCAGCAACATAGGTAACCACAACCGTTCCTCTCTAAGTGAAATAGTTTCAATTATAAGGGTTTCACAATCCCAATCTTACATCAAACTTTACAACTTCTCAGAATGACAAGAACTTTCCCAGAAACTTTCTCCTCAACACACTGTGAACAGATTCGTGTTATTAAATACGATTCCAACCCAGAGAACGTTTTAATTAAGCTCTCGTAAGATTTACACATTCTCACTAAACAACTGGTAATATAAAATTTAAAAAAAAAAATGTCACATAGCTTGTATCTTATCCTTCATATTGTGTAACCACACACTACCTATGAAACCAAAGAAAAAATTGTTTGTCAGAAACTCCAAAAGAACCAACAAGCACTTTTGATTGAGATCCATGGAGTACGACTGTTAAGGGTGAAATTCCCTTTCATTACCAGTTGCCAGGTTAACTGTCAGTCAAAATGAAGTACGAGCATTTCTGAGAGAACCTGTCAACTCACATCACTTAACAGAAGAATTCGTTTGATCAAGTTTACTTGCACTGACACCAGGATGTGTGGAATTTTATTTTCTTTTCGGTTGATTTTATATAAAAAAAAAAAACACAAATTGAGGAGTGTTTGTAGTTACAAATTGAATTACAAGTGGGTAAATATTTAACCAAGATTTAGGAATGTAATAAAGTTTTTTTTTTTTTTTTTTTTTGTTGAAAATGTTACAAATGAAAGGATCGCGCACTCCTTTACATAAGACTTTGAAGCTGCTTTGCAACAAAATTTAATACGAGAATCTGTTTAGTTAAAATTCAGGTGGCAAGAGACACAATTCTGGACTTGCTCCATATGACAATGGACCTACGACACCCTATATTCTAGTTTTTCGGAAGCTGGGGGAATTAATTTCAAAATACAGAGTGGTTTCGAAGCAACAACGTATAAATGTACTCACACGTACACGCGTACTAGTACATGGGGTATGGTGTCTTTTTCATGTTATCAATGAAGTGTCTGTCTGGATTGGTTTTCGGAAAATGAAGACATTGAATTATTCATAAATAAATTTAGACCAAATATGTAACGGAAGATTAATTCAATGAACTTTAACGCCTACACAGTGTCTATAAGCAATCTTTATCGATAGAAGAGAAAGCACCAAATACCTGTACAATCAATCTGTGATAGTCGTTCGGGGATACATAATAACTCTCTTACTCGTCCTCTTATACATATTTTGTTGCATGTTGAAAATAAAAATGCATTGAACGACTTACAGCAAAAAAACGGATCAACTTTTATAAAAAAAAAAAAAATACTTTAGCGCGACAGCTTCTCGCACTCATATGTGTTTCTCACTTTGTGAATTTTTACACTCCTGAGCAGGGCCTACTGTTAATTTCTGGTTTCGAATGGCTTTCCTGAGAAGCTTATAAGCCTAAAGTTGCCTCAGGCAGTGGTTTACAAGTTCCATCAGAGTATTTTACCAATTTTTCTTACTTAGATCCTCTGACATCTTCTGGACCATAGAGCACTCACAATGTCTTTTCGACGTCGTGTTCCGAGCTCTTCAACGCGCTTGAATTTGTTTCAAGTTATCTGTAAAAATTTAGATTTCTCCTCGAATGCTGCCATACTCAGCTTTCTAATAGGATAAGCAGATACCATTTTATGGCATGCTTTTCGATGGAACTCTCTTCGCGCTGCAGAGTGTTACCGAACTGCTACCACTTCACCTCCATATTTTTATGTGCACTGTTCGATAAACATTTTGGTTAGAGTCGTTTAGATGTGGCGAAGACATCTATTTATAAATGTTTGCAGCTTCGTTATGACGATGATGGTTACTTTTCAGGTACAAGACGCAAACAACAGCACGGTTTCCGTGTTTGATTAGTCTGCTGAAAATATTGCTTAACTTGATTTAAGATATTTCATTGGTATTATGCTGAAAACTTAAGCTGTTAAGAACTCTTGAACCCTATTTTGTTCGTTGTTGTTTCCAAGTTGTGGGACATCTGGTGGAGGTCTAATACCCTGTGTCAAATAGGCTGGATATCTAAAATATCACAGTTCATTGCAACCCCATCTCATTGCAGACAGAAATGCCTGGATGACATAACTGATGAGTATCAAGGCTTAGCATTGGCGAAAGACTGCAACTTTGTCGTACTATCCTGCAAATTTCAAATTTCTGCAGCACCTTACCATTGTACAAGACCTGAAATCTACCACATCTCGATTTAAGTTGTCGAAGGCCTTCCCGAAATCGAATAACAACAAATGTAGCAGAGCTCTATGTCCGGCACATGATTCATTAATATAGGGCTTTCTAATAACGACTTGACAACTTTTTTTTAAAATAAAAGGCAAACCATTTGAGATATTTCAAAAACTTTATTATTGGCTTGAAGTACAATCAAAACATTTATGAATGGAACTCGACTTCGTTCATATGGCCACCGCGGGCACGTTTGCAGCGGTCGATTCGTTAGACCCAATTTTCAACGACTCTGCCACACATTTCGGCCGAAACGGCCGCTATTTCGCGTTCAATGTTGGCTCTGAGCTCTTCCAACGTCGTCGGCGTTTTGGCATGAACCAATGACTTAACGTAGCCCCACATAAAATAGTCAAGCGGTGTTATATCGCACGAACGAGGCGGCCAATCGACTGGCCCATGTTTTGAGATAACACGCTCACCATACTTACTCTTCAATAAATCGATTTTAGCGTGTGCTGTGTGGCTTGTGACACCATCCTGTTGAAACCACATGTCGTCCAAGTCCATATCTTCCAATTCGGGCCAAAAATAATCGGTGATCATGGCGCGATAACTTTTACCATACACAGTAACGTGACGATCGTTATCGTCGACGAAAAATATGGCCCAATAACGCCTCCGGTATGCAAACCGCACCAAACAGTTATTTTTTTGTGGATAAAGTGGTGATTCATGAAGCACATGTGGGTTTTGCTTAGTGACGAACCAATTGAACCAAAAATGAGCTTCGTCACTGAAGATGATTTTGCGATGAAATTCATCAACTTGGCGCATCTTCTCCAGAACCCAATCGGAGAACGTAGCTCGTTAGTGTACTTTACCATGATGAAAATGTTGAGTTTACTAAATAAGTTGACAGTGACAGTTTGATGATTAGTGAAAGAGTGCGTTCACAAATTAAATTCAAAGTTGTCAAGTACCTATTGGAAAGCCCTATATTAATGTTGCCCGCTCAGATATAAGTCACTTGTGCCAACGCTTTTTCCAATCCTCGGAGCACTTCTCATAAGCACTTTCAGCGCTTATCATTGCAAATCTGAGGCATGATTGTCATGTTGTTTTTGGCAAAAAATTCTCTCACAAGCAACGAAGAATGAGCAGCTGGATTATTGTGATGCAAAAGCCATGAATTGTTTTTCCACAATTCCGGATATTTTGTTCGTATTGCTTCTCGCAAACGGCGCATAACTTCAGAGTAATACTCCTTATTGACCGTACGACCCTTAGGTTAAAATTTCTGATGCACAACGGCTAGGTAATCAAAAAAAAAAAAATTTATTAAAACTTTACCATCTTATCAAACTTGGTTCTCTTGGGTGCTTCCATTAGGACGATTTGGCTTTGGTTTCAGCGTCATAACCTTGTAGCCATGATTCGTCACCAGTTATGACCCTTTTGAGCAAGCCAGAATCATCATTAACGTCATTCAAGAGCTGCTGAGCGATGCTCATGCGACTGTTCTTCAGACCAAAATGAAGATGTCTCGGAACAAACTTCGCTGACCCACGTCAGTACATCAAAACACGTGTTACCTTTCTATCTGTCAAAAGTAAACTAATTATGCTATATACTTGAAACCTGAACATGTTCGGGACATGTGTGACAACACAGCAAAAAATAAAACGATAATCTAATGCACGTTGCCCGCGAAATTTAAAGTCACCTTACTTTTTGAACATACGACTTCCTATTTCTTGTGCATAATTGTGGCAGCTTTCACAGGTATACTTAGCCACTGCGATGGTCCTATCCTCAATAGCATTCAGTGATAACTTATTGATAAAGTAATTTGTCAGAAAAAAAAACAAACTCCATGTGAGAAAAGTCGATTAACCTTGTCGGTTGAAAGAAATCTTTTTATCAATCATTTGTAATTCGTCATCCTGAAACGCTATAACAATCCCAATTTTCTAGAGGATTGATGAGAATGCTTCACTTGTTTGTCGGAGTACATGATCGAGCTCATGAAACTTGCTTCACTGTTTTGTAGATTGGAGTAGCTCTAACTGGTGGCTATTTACGTCGATCACCGATTAAAATAAATCCTTTCCCCCGTAGGTAGTAGCGAAGTCACCTGTGATTTGAAGTGACACCTGAATTGTTGTGTGATTTCAATCGGTAATGTAAGCAGCTTGAGAGATGTGTGTACTGTTGCTCCACCTATCACTAGGGCACCTTTTCCAGTTGAGACACAAGTGATAAAAGCGATGCAAAATCCATTCTTTGTTAGCGTATCGATTGTTAATTTCCATTAAGACTTTGATGACAAAAGTTTTACCACACCAGGTGGGTGTTGAATGAAGACGATTTGCAATGATGATGGTATAACTGAAAGGAGGTGTGAAATTACATGCATCAATAGTTCTTTTTACTTGACATTTGCCATTCTTATAATCTGGCAGAAATCATTAGTTCACATCAGACTTTCCCTCTTTTTCGCAATTACGCCGAGTTTATTCAAACCCAGCTGATTATAAAACTCTGTTGACCTCCGAATTTTCATTATTTTATAATTTTTGGAATAGATTTGCTTCAGCTAATCAGTTTGTATCCCTACGACATAAATCTCCGCAAATTAGAATTGTCGTTTCTATATGGAAAATTCGAACATTTTGCGATTAGCTACAATCGTCTATTTACTTCCATCATATACACACATACAAATGTACTCGTATTTGAATGGATTTCATGTCAGCAAGGATTTGTTCTTCTTCATTCCTGAATGGTAAATGTAGTGTGACCATCTGGCGCTTATACTCATTATAATCAGTAGCAATGTCATAATTCCAGTAACGAATTTTGCATGGCTCCTTCCCTTGAACCCATGCTCCCTTAGGAGATTATGTATAATTAGAGACTCACCCTAGAAGTGTTGTATTTTCTTTTCCTCGTTCTTTAGGTCTTTTTTCGTATTTATTGAAACAGCTCTCCTTTCAAATGTTAGTAGAGCCTTCACCACATTCCATCTCATCTAATTTCTCTGTCGTTCTATTGGCCTTATTGCCGCAATGTGGAAGACTGAAAATGAACTCTTGGACACTGGGTCCTGTGGTGCCATAGTAAGTACCATGCAGCTTCCTAACTAAATATTTCATCGATAATGAGAACATCAACACCAATTTTTGTGGTTAGTTCCACAATGTGCACATCGATATTACTCAGTCATGAATTGAATATCTATTTTAGATTTCAAGACGCTGAAAAAGAAGGTATTGAACGGGTTGACCTTTGCTTCAGATACAAAAACTCGCGGTCGAGTGATTCCAGTCTATTAGATAAGAACGATTCTGGCTTAATTTTTAAACTACACTCATACCATTATGTGTCATTCTCTGCTTCCAGCGGTCGGTCCAATAAGTGCGGCATTATTCCGGTAATAGCGTGTCGAATATGGGCCTCCATCTTGTCTAAAGTGGTTGGCTTGTTAGCGTAAGTTAAGCACTTGATGTAGTCCCGCAGAAAATAATCGAGTGGTGTTAAATATGCGATTTTATGCGCGGCGACCAGTAGCGCCATCTTTTTGGAACCATATATCGGATATATCGATGTTCGAGCTCTGACTACAGAAAGTCGGTTACCAACGTTCTTTACCTCATACCATTGACGATGTGGTAGTGTCTCCAAACACCAAACAGTCAATCCTTGTGGATACCTTGATGCTTGGTCTAATACTCGCTCTAATAACGGAAAATTTGATTGTTGATGTAGCCGCTGAGCTAAAAATGGCTCTCGTCCCAAAAGATGATTTTTTTGTCTAAATCCAGATTTCCGGCCAACATTTCCAATTAGTGAACTCATGGTCTCCATGGTCATCCGGTTTCAATTCTTGCATCAGCACATTATTATACAGATGTAGGCCTAGATCGAACCGCAAAATAAGCCGAGTTGACTCTCTGGCGATGCCCAACTCAACTGTTTAGCGCCGAATCTACATTTCTAGGTCTTCATCGACTCTGGCCGCTACAGCGGCTATGTTTTCTTTATTTCGCATCAATCTCTCTCTCTGTTTGGTTTCTTTAGATCCAAAAGAGTGTACTCAAGCTCAAACCTCTCAACGTTACAACGAATTGCATGTACACTGAAGCCATGATGCCGATCGAACTCACAACGAACTTCACGAATTTTTTGAAAAAAAAAAAGAATAAATTAATAAATAAATTACCGGTCAACATGTTATAGTAACGTTTTCTATTCACTGTAGCTGTCTCTCCAGCCTAATCTTCGAAAAACTACGGGTCAATGATGCCACTAACCCCTAATCAGCACCATACAGACACTTTTTGTGATGCATTAATTGTTCGTGAATCGCGTATGGGTTTTCCAGTTCCCATAAACGACAATCATCAGAAAAGATCAAATTCGATGACAAATTGTTTGGGGAATCAAACATCCAGTTAACACACCGGCGACGTCGTAGATGGTCCAAAAATCTACTTTTAGAATTCGCCGTAAAGTGCCGTACGCAGGTTGGTAGGAAGGTAAGAGTGGCTGTTTGAAAAACCAACCCACTTAGGCCCATTGTGGTGCCACTCGATCTGTGATCCTCTAACTCATGGAACCAATTTGATGAAACTTAGATGACTGTTGACGTCTATATCCTTTAGATCGTTTAAGTCATTGTGGAAGAAAGCTCCTAAATGAAATTTTCTTCAATGGTAGAGAGCTGGACATGTACATTGTACAGAGTAGGTGGAGGATTGTTTCTTTCTCTTCGTTTTTAAAGGAGATGTTTTCAGATTTAGATCCAGTTTTGACCAGATCTGTCTGGTCACTAGACATGTGGATTCAACAGTCCATCTAAAGTCTGTTCTTTTATTAGTATCCATATTGATTTTCGCGTAGCGATTGGTATACCGATGCTACAGGTTTCCGGTCGAATAGGTAGAGTGGTTCCGGGATGTCTCTGTGGCCCGGCACCCAACAAAGGTGAAGGTTAAACTGCTCTGCTATCTCCGTAAGAGATTATCGGCATTCAGGGACGGTTTTAGAATTTTATGAAACTGAATCCTGGGACTTGATAGCAGCCTAACTGTCCGAAAAGATGCGAATATATTTTGCAGATATCACGTTTTTCTTCAGCAAAGACAGGACTCCTATAGTCGCTAAAATTTACACCTAGAACACGCTACAGTGATTTGGAAGACAGAAGGAGGCGCTTAGATTTAGCCTTACCAGCCTTAGATCCATCTGTGTATAAGTGGGTTGACTTGTCCTCCATTAAAGAATCATCTACCCAGAAGGATCTAGAGAGGAAAATTTTTGAAAGTTTCTGTCGAACCAAACTTCAGGTATGATGTAATCGATGTTCTCTGTGAGGATTTCTATTTATTTATTTATTCACAGCGCTTACAAGCTGCGGTCGAAGCTACTTGCCTGCTGAGGATATCGAGGAATGTCAAGTGAAACAGAATATCCAGTGCCACGGAGGAAGTAGAGCGTAGGTCTTCGCTTATACATAGATATGTTGCTCTTTGGATTCTGCTTAGTTTTCTGCAGTTGGCGGTGTGAGATGTATGATTATAACCAGTGGGGCTATAATCGGGCCCCATTGGGATTTTTTTTTTTTTTTGCAAGAAATGAGGGTTTATTAGTAATCCACAGCGATCCGACCAACGGCTTAATCTATTTAAATTGAGCTGAAGGAGTTCTTTAATCTAAGACGGCTATAGCAACGTTATCCGTATAGGCAACCTGCTTCCAACCGCTTCCAGGAATATCATTAGTTGTTTAATCCCTAATTTGCAGAGAAGGGGAAAAAAGACACCGCCTTGCGTCGTACCTTTGCTGACACATCTTTAAGTAGAAACCCCATCTAGTTTGGAGTTGGTAATCCTGCTCTTTAGCATAAGACTGATCAACTCCCCAAATGAGTCGTCTACCTGTAGATTTGACAACGCAGTCAGGATTGAGTATGTGTTGACGTTATTAAGGGCGCTCTCTATGTCAAGGAAAGTTACCATTGTATGTTGTCTATATTGTAGGGGTCGTTCAATCGTATTTCCTTTACAAAAGGCTGGTTAAGCCTTTGACAAGAGTGTCGTATCAATTTTAGCTCGTTTTTGGGTATCAATCAGTCATTCTAGAAATTTTAAAAGAAAAAATGTTAGAATTATAGGTCTGAGGTCCTTGGGGACAACATGAGAGCATTTTATGGTTTTGGAAAATGAAGACCAAATGTTGATTTAGGTGACGAATTGAGGTGGATTAATTATCATTTTTAGTGGGTGCATTTTCAAAATTTCGACCAAGACAATCGTTAAGCCGCTCTCAAGGCTTACTAATATGTTATTTTTTATTCGAATTAACGCCTTGCAAATTATCAGAATTTTAAGTTAAAGAGATGCAATCAGTTTTGATCCTTTTGCCAACAATACAGCCCCACAAATAGGCTCTCCTAATTGAAACGAATAATTCAAAAAACTTGATATCCTCATGTAATGGCGGGCAATGCAAAATGTTCAATTAGTTGAGCTTAAAGCCGACAATATGCAATAGTAGGGGTTGTGATTATTTTTGATGAGATGGCTCATGTCGTATCGTAGATTGTGATTTTTCGGTTCAAAATGACGGGTGTTGGGTATACAAAAAAACAAAACAAAAAACTGTGTTGTGGAAATTAATTCCACGATATACGAGTGTATTCGAATTATGTGCGTTTATTAGTCGACGCCTGTTAATTGGAAATTTTTAATGAGATTCTCTATGTAAAAAGGACTTAATTACCTTAAATACGAAAATTTAATTTTGTATATGGACTAAAGGTTTAATTAATATTTGTTTTGTTGCAGGCTTTCTATTTGATTCATCAAAATAGCCGAATGAGGTAAGTATCTATTTTTTATTTTATTTTATTTATTATTATTTTTTTTTTCAGTGTTCGCTTTTCAATTTTTAATGTTTTAACTTATATTATACGAAAATAATTTAGAATCCATAAAGCGAAAATCATATGAATCTCCATTGCATTGATTTACTTTTTTTTATCCATAATACGTTGTAACAAAATTTCTAAAAAACCTTTTTATTTTTTTAATTAAATTTTTTTTTTTAATTAAATTCAAACGAACAAAAAAATATTTTTAAAATTCTGATTCATAAACCAAAAATTATTTAAAATGTATAAACTCGCCAAAGTATTTTTTTTTTTTTTTAATGACGTACATAATTCATATAAATTTTAGGAGTCAAAAGACTAGTAAAGAGCCGTCTGTGCCCCAGGAGACTTAAGTTTTAAAAAATATTTCTTGATGCTCTTTCAAAAAAGTTAAATTTTCAGAAAGGATTACGGTATGCATGCTCTCTTCATACACTGTGTTCACTCACATTCTTATTTACACAGAGTAAAGGACCTCCGATTTTTGCCTGACTTGGAATACTGAGGTTTCTCAGATCAGAGTAAAAACGCTTTGTCTTTTAGTATAGTTTAAATCACATTTAGACATAAAATTATCTCAAAAACTTGTAAAGTTCAAATACAAATAGAGATTAAAGCTGAAAAGGATTAAGATAATTTTATAAATAAGGGGTGATTCATCGTGAGGTGTGATTTTCAATAGGCTTTTTTGACAGATTACGTGCGACACCTTTCAAACTGCTTTGTCATTTTTGTTAAGTATCGTGTGGCAAGTCATCATGGAGAGACTTACAGCACAACAGTGTCTCCAAATTTTTCAACTGTATTACGAAAATCGGCGTTTTGTAAGAAATGTTTTTCCTGCGATTCGAGGAACTTACGGTGCGCATAATCTACTGAAACCATTATTGCCAATACTATTCGCAAATTTGAGTCCCAGGATACATAAGTGAATGATACTCGACCGGTTTGACCACATCCAGCATGTAGTGAAGAGACTATAGTAGCTGTAGCTACGCGAAGACTGTGGCGAATCAATTCGTCATCATTCTCAGCAACTTGGCATGGCGTATTCAACAACTTGCCGTATTTTACGTGAGGATCTTAGCCTTAAAGTGTACAAAATTCAACTTGTGCAAGAATTATTCTTGAGATTTTCCAACTTCTTGACCCCGTCCGAAAAGTAATTTTCCGGAAGGTCTGCAAAATACTCCTCCGTGGCGTCGATGATTTCCTCGTGGGAGCTGACTTTTTTATTGATGAGCCATCTTTTGAGGTTAGGAAAGAGATAATAGTCCGAGGAAACCAAATCGGGCGAATACGGTGGATACGACAGCAATTGGAGCCGTAAGTCATTGATTTTAGCCATGGTTGCGATGCTCTTGTGCGCCAGTGCATTGTCTTACAAAAACAACATTTTTTTCGCTTCATGTGAGGCCGTTTTGCAACGATTTTGGCCTTCATTCGCTCCAATAATGCACAGTAATACTCGCTGTTGATGGTTTTTCCTTTCCATCGAGGCACCTTCGGCCGCTTAGGAGCACTCGTGCCGGCTTCAGTCCATTGACGGGCACTCATTCTGTTCTCAGGTGTTCAGCAGTTACCAATCGATGCTAAAAGTCCGCTCGATTCCGCATCAGCAAATCCAAACAGTCTTTTGAAGTGCTCTCGCGTTAGTGTTTTTGGTCAGGAGTGAGTATGCGCGGCACCCAGAGGCAGGATAACTTTTTCATATGCTGAATATTGTCCAAAATATGGCGTGTGCGCTCAGTACTAATCTTTGTGGTATCTGCTAGCTCGCGCACCTTCACTTTCCGGTCAGCCAATACCATTTCATGTATTTTTTTGACATTTTTCTCTGTAACCGCATCGGAAGGCCTGCCGCTACGGACTTGATCGGTTGTGGAGTTGCGCTCACCATGAAACTCTCGAAATTAATATTTGACGGTGTAATCTGACGGAGCATTAGCCCCATAATATTTATCCAACTTTTCTTCGCCGTTTTGCCCCTCAAAAAATAATGTTTTATGAGAGAACGAAAATCGTTTTTGTCCATACTCAACATGATGCCAAACACGTCAGCAACAATCAACTATCAAAACAAAACTAAATATGAATGGGCTTCAAGGCACCATTATCTTTTTTGCAGTAGCAGCGCATTCTGGTGGTCATGGAGGTTACTTTTCACTCCAACTAGTAAATTTGCGTCATATTTTCAGTGAATGGGCTCTGGAAAAACTCATTGAAAATCCGGTGTTTTATCGTGAAATTTTGTTCAATGATAAAGCCAATTTCTGGCGCAATGGATACGTTAATAATCAAAATTGTCATATTTGTGCTGATGAGCAACCCGAAGAGTACCAAGGCTACCATTACATCCATTAAAAACAACGGTATGGTGTGGATTATTAGCTGGTGGAATCATTGGTATATATTTCTTAAAAAATGATTTAAATCAGAATATTACCGTCGATGGTAACCGTTATCGTGCAATGTTAGCTGACTATGTGCTTCCTGAAATTCAAGCGCTACGAGCCATACGCGCGTGAAACATTGGACTTTTTGAAAAATCATTTTGTTGAGCACTTAGTTTCACGTTTTGTTGCGGTAAATTGGCCGCCTAGATCTTGCGATATCACACCTTTGGACTATTTGCTATGGGGATATGTAAGGCCTTAGGTCTTCAGAAATAAGCCAGCTACGATAGACTTTGGAAGTCAACATTACTCGTGTTATCCGCGAGATACCAATCGCTAGGCTCGAACGAGTCATCTAATATTAGACCTTCCAAATGGACCATCTCAGACGTAGTCGTGGCCAACATTTACATGATATTATTTTCAAAAAGTAGATGCCATGAATGTTTCCTTTAAGCGATTATAAAGATTTTAAGTTCACTTTCAAATTTATGTGCTTTATTTTAGATAATAAATCAAACCTCACGATGAATCACCCTTTACCTAGATCTTAAGATAATAAATGCAAATGTGCAGAATAGAGCTTTTTTTTACGTCGACTCTGAAGTCTGATGTATTACATGTAGTTTCGAGTTCCTCGAAAATCTTTGGAAACAAGGTGGTAACCATTCCCGCTTTTTTACATTTGGTAAAAACGATGAGATCATCAGCGCATAAACAGTGCTTAACTTACCAAAATATCGAAGATATACCATTTTGTAAGTTTTTAACGCTGGAGACAACTCCGTTTATTTTGGCTCGAAATTTTCTGTTGCTTAGGAATGACTTTATAATGTTAAACATTTTTGGACCAATTTTTTATTTTGCTAACTTCTTTAGTATGACATGAGCACCAATGCGATCAAATGCCTTTTCAAAATCAATTAATCGAGACATGTTTCTTTTTTGAAGAAGCTGTAGTAACGTAGTCGTCAATATGCAGCAAAGTATCAATTGTCCTTCGACCATGTTTAAATGCTGACCCTCCTTCAATAAACGGTACCAGTTTAGTGTTCTCCGATACAGTAAAATACTTGAGTCTCATTTTTCACAGCAAACTAAACTGGAGACCAAACATTCAAGAAAGAGTTAAGAAAGCTACAGTAGTTTTATTCTCTTACGGAAAAGCCATAAGGAACAAATGGGGCCTTCAACCTCAAATAACCCACAGGCCATACATCTCGGTCATAAGACCGATGCCACTTACAGTGTGGTCGTCTGGTGGACGGCCTTAGACATTGCAGTCAAATGCAAAAAACTAAGCCGAATGCAAATAACAGCATTCTGTTTCACTTTACACTTATCGACATCTTCAGCAGGCAAGTAGCTGTGACTACACAGTGGACAAATAATTTATTTGGCCACGCTAACATTCTTAATATATTAGGAATATACATACAGAACATCTATAACACCATACCTAAACTTCGGTTTGACAAAGTCTTTCATGCGAGCATTCCGTCTAGATCCTTCTGGGAGGAAGATGCCTTCATGGAGGATAAGTATCCATTTCTATACAGATGGGTCTAAAACCAATAACGGGTTGGTGGAAGTGTTTTCTCAGATAAGCTAAATTTAAGCCTTTCCTTACAGGTACTTCCGCCAGGCGGAAATTTTGGCGATTAAAGAAGCTCTGTCCTAGCTGAAGAAAAATGTGATATCTGCAAAGGCTATCCGCGTCTTTTCGGCCGTTATCAAGTCCCTGAACTCGGTTTCACTAAATTCTAAAACCACCCTTGAACGCCGATCATCTCTTACGGAGAAGGCAGAGCATTTCAACCTTCATCTTTGCTTGGTGCCGGGCTACAGAGACATTCCAGGGAATTGTAGGTCCTACGAACTCGCCAAAAATCGAACCACTCTTCCTATTCCGCCGAGAAAGGGCAGCCTAGGTATACCAATCGCTACGTGCAAATAATTATTTAAACTGGATGCTAATAAAAGAACAGACCTTAGATGGACTGGTGGGCCAACATGTCTAGTGACTAAACAGATCTGGCCAAAGCTGGATCTGAATCGCTTTGAGAGTCTGATTCTTTTAAATAGAAAACATCTTAGCGCCATTATAGGTGTCATCACTGGACACTGCCTTATAGGCATGCAAGAGAGCTTGGCGCTTTTAGAAACGATTTCTGTAGAAGCTGCATGGACAAGGAGTAAGAGGAGACAATCCTTCACCTTCTCTGTACATGTCCAGCTCTTTCCCAGTGAAAAAAAAAAAATTCCACCTTGGAGCCTTCTTCTTTAACGACCTAAACGATCTACGAAATACAGATGTTAACAGTCTCCTGCGCTTCATCATAAGCTCAAACTGGTTCCATGAGTGAGGGGATCATAGATAAACATGGCAGCACAACGAGCCATTAGGCCTAAGTGGGTTGGTTTTCTAACCAACACATTTACCTTACCTAACCTAACCTAAATGCTACTTGATTAATAATAAGTTTTTCTTCTCAAGTTTTTTGAGAATGTTTCCTCTGCTTTGGAGAAGGGATATTGAACGGTATCCTTTGATGGAGGTGGATGGCTTTTTTGTCTTAAGGATAGTTATCATAGTTACAATTTTCTAGACTGAAATATGATTCAAAAATGGAATCGAGAATTGTACCTAAAATACACTGACCCAACCAAAATATAACCATAGCTATGGGCGAACGTTCCAGTGTATTTCATACTGAACTCCACGCCATTTAAGTATGGTTCAACCATATTTACAACTCTGGTATCAAAGGCGCAAACATCCATATATTCACGCATAGTCAAACAGCTTTAAATGCATTTAGTTCGCTCACCATTGACTCTAAATCAGTGATGTACTGCTTCAAAACCCATTAAAAATTAAGCTCTAGGAACAAAATCAAATTGTGTTGGGTCATGAAGGCACTAATAAGAATGCAAGGAATGACGAAATGTCCCTTTAATAGACCTGAACTCTTCTGCTGTGGTCGAGATACATCTCATGTTGAGATTATAGCTCAGGTCTAAGATAGGCCAAAAGAGCCATCCTTCAACAAAAATGCCAATGATGTCTAAATCTAAGTCGGCTCGAATACAAAAACCTAGTAGGTTACCTCACAGGTGATCACGGTTTAAGCTATTGTAAAACTTCAACAAAATGAATCTGTTTAACTCTCCGGAGTTTCGACTTTGTCTTGAAGAAGACGAAATAGCTGATCACATCTTTTGTGAATATTCAGCCCTCAACGGAATTAGATCGAAGATTTTCTTCAGGGAATAGTTCGGCTCTAAGGAATTAATACATTCCTCTGCTAAAAGTGTTATCAACTTAATTTGAAAGGTAGAAAGCCTACTAACCTAATCACAGTTCTGATTAAATGACACAAAAGATCTTTTAGGTCAAAGTGCCTTAGTTCGCAATTGGCAGTATCGATATCGGCCGATATTTTTGCATTTTTTCACTGAAAAGGCGAATGCCTCTTGTTAGTATAAAATGAGATGGAAGAACAATTGACAATCCGATAGCATTAGAACTGACCTACTAGAAACAAGCAACCATTTCAGTATGAAATGAAAATTCGAAAATCAGAAACAGTAGATCGTGCTGGAAGAAGTTGGTGCGAACAACCAAAGAGTATCATTGGAATTATTCAAAAAGATTGTCTACCATTTAATTATGCAGAGATATACGTTTCATCGACGTATGTTATACGAACTATTCCAGTATTTTCTCGAAAATCGCAATTAGTTATGTCTATGTTACGTGCATTAACTCAAATTCTCCATCGATAAAATAGCCCCGAAAGGAAATAAATTGAGCGTTCATTAAACAAATTTGAAAAGACAGAAGTGAAGAGGATATTACAAGTCAGTAAGTCAAGACCACAATCAGGAGATTCTTTGCCGAATTGGGTAGCTCTCGAACTTCCTTGTGACGTATTTTGCAAAAGACTGTCCTATAACACAATTCAAGGTCGTTTTGGCCCAAGAGCTAAAGCAAAATTATCATCGTCGCGTCTAGTTTACCTACTTGTGCTCTATCCGCAGAAGATACGAATTTTCACAAAAAATCATTCTAACTGCCGAGGCACATATGTATTGTACCTAAATTTCCGTATAAGCAAAATCGCCACTTTTGGTCAAGTGAATAGCCGTAGGCATTCCAAAAGCAACCATTGTATTGGTTGGCAAGAAAGAAATTTCGGTTTTTGCAAGTAGATTGCGTTATGTTTGTTGAACTTCGCTTTTGTCGATGTTTTCGTTTTCGCTTCGTTTCGTTTAACGTTTGATTGATGCCATCTTAACATATGCCTACCTTAGAATCACATAAAAGCGTTCATTTTTGACCTATTGCACTTTTCGTTTTCTAATAGCAGTGCAATCCTCTGAGGTTCACAAAGAGATGTGTGAAGCGTATGACCTCGACTACCTAATAGTACGCACGTTTCAGAACTGGTTTAAAGATTGCGTTCTGGAGATTTTTCAATCAAAGATGACCAATGTTCTGGTAGCCTGAACTGAAGTTGATGATGAGAAATTCATAATCGAATCAGGTCATTATATCTAGTAAGACATAGAAAATAGGTTAAATGCATCATACACTTACTAACTTACTTAAGGTTACGCTACATTACGTGGTGGGCTTAGACTTCAACCAACCAGTTTCTCCAGTCTGCTCGGTCTTTAGGCAGCTATTTTCGCGCGCTTCATGGGTCTTGGTCTTTGCATACTGAGTTACCCGTCGAGGTGGATTCAAAGACTTTTTGGACCGGAGTAATGTGTCTATCCACTCTACATGGCCTTTATAACTCAGTTGTGTCTGCTGTTCAGCCCGTATAATTCTTCGTTCTATTTCCTCCTCCACTCACGGTATATGCAGACGGGAGCGAAAATCACCCTAAGAATTCTCCTCTCAAAACAGCCAAGGGCACCCTCATCCATTTTTAATGAAGTCCTTTCCTCAGGTCTTATATAGGTTCGCATTTATTATTCGAGAGGGGGTCTTGTTAGTCAATTGCCTTCTTAACCAAAAAAAGCAGCGATGCTTCTTTGGATCTCAATGCTGGTGTTGTTAACTACCTCAAAGTTATATCTGTCGAGGGTGACGTTCTGTCCAAGACGTCGTTGTTGGGTTTCCTTTCTTGTTGACAGTATAAACTTGGTTTTGCTCTCATTTCCGTTAAATCCATGTTTACCAATTCAGCCTCAATACTCGCGAAAGCGTCACTGACATAACACTGCTTTCTTCCGATTATGTCAATACCATCGGCGTATGCGAGTAATTGGACGAATTTTTGAGAGATTGTTTCTCTTGTGGAAGCGCATGAGTTTTGAACTATTCTATCAATAATGATATATTTTTGACAACAAAGGTTGACAGCATGCATTCTTCATCGTTATCCTGCACAAACACACTAAAAATTGCTCAATATAGCTCGTATCTATAGATATTATTCAATTGATTAACGATATCAATTCAACAATACACACGATTTGGAGTTGACGGTTTTTTCCAAGATCTGCCGTAGTGTGAATATTTGGTCTGGACTTTTCTGGTCTGGAGTCATACTCATATGAACCCATCAGGTTATTGACGAATAGATTCAGGCGTTCATACATAGAATGATACAGAGAATGAATCTTGTATGTGATGTTAAGGAGACTGGTGTCTCTGTAGTTGGCGCAGTTCAGATGGTCTCCTTTTTGATGATTGGACAAATAATTATGAGGGTCCATTTTTTGGACATACTTTCGTCCGAAAATATTTTACAGCTGAGCTAGTGTAGCTTTGAAGAGCTCGGCAGTCAGGCCGTCCGCTCTAGCAGCTTTGTTGGACTTAAGCTTTGATATTGCTATCTTTATTTCATCCAGTTCGGTTGAACGGAATTGTCATGATTAGATGGCTTATTCTACCTCACAGTTTACAGAAATGCTCTTTTGAAATCCTCAGCATCGACTGTGACTCTGCTATGATATTCCCATTTTCATCTTTATAGACCCCGGTTCGGGGTTCAGTTCGGGTAGAATCTTTCCCATGATCCTTGTTCTTCCTCCTTTGAAGCCGGAATTCGTCTCTCCTCTTCTGCTCGTGGAGCTCGTGAGCAGCTCTAGCTCTTCAATGCAGCGCCGCTTTGTATGCCCCTTTCTTAGATGTATGTGCTCACCGGCACTCATCGAAACCAGGGGTTTCGAGTGAAGTGTAACACATTAGAGGCGGTATCCCTGATGGCTTTTTGGCAATGTTACCACTGGCCTATTCTGGCGGCATAGGACCTCTTAAGAAATTAAGCGAGACTTGCTCGGAGAAAGATTTGGCGATTTCTTGCGGTTATATCCGCTCGAGGTATTACTTCCTCACAGTATTAGCTAGACTTTGGAATATTCTAGATATCCGCAAGGACGGCTTCAACAAGGTAATGGTCAACAAACAATCTTAATGTTATAGCTTGGGCACTGTATCATACACAATATGTGGGATTATAAGCTGCTGTATTTTGAGCTGCTTCCACGGTACCAAACGATTAATTAATATCTTTACTGGCAACAACTTGTGAAGGGAGCAATGAAAGAAAAACGATCTGAATTGGGGAATTGTAAGGGAATGATATTCCACCATGGCAAAGCTAGATCACACATATATTTGGTATTTCGTGAAAACTTATTGAACTTCACTTCGATGATGACCTGAATCACACTTGGTCCAGTTCTGTACTAATAAGAGCCAAAAGTTCTATGATCACGGTACCACGAAGTTACCAGAAATATGGCAGAAAGTTACTGAACGAAATGGTAAGTATGTCAAGAAGGTGACGTATACTAGTGGTTGTACACACTTTTTGAATATTGTGCCTCTGGTAATGACTTGTGAGCTTCGCACAATTTTCTCAAGTAAGATGTTAAAGAAATCGTACAACAGTGCTTTATTCTTCCCTTCTAAGCAAAGAGCGCCATACTCATTCTGCACAATCTAACAAGTTTGACAAGGCTAAACATGGCCTAAAATAGATGGTGGTGGGCATCGATTTCGTTTTTTTTTTTTTTTTTTTTTTGTAGGAATATTGTGAATATTTTGATTTGCCTTGTGAAAACCATCACACGGGCTAACCTGATTATTGAAAAACAGCTTCAGTCGTTCACACAAGACGGAAAATAAACTCTCAAAAGCGATGTTAAGATGACCACTGCCTCTAGCATTAACGTATTTAAGAGGGTCTCCCTTCTTATATATCCGGAAAACGGTTCTAAGGTTTCATTTTTCAAGCATACTTTCTGCCAATAAAATTTCATATATAAGTCGGTGCTTTCTCTGGTCCGTACTTGAGTCTGGTTATAATTGAACTTGAATATTGTTTCATGGGTCCCTTGACTTTCATCGTCAAGATCTGATAGTTCGCTCTGCATAACACCGGAACCAAGGTTGTCGATGCCGTTTAAAAGTTTGCAGAAGTGGGTTTTTTATATCCACATTACCGACCGTGGCTTTAATAGTAAGTTTTCTTGTTTATCTCTATAGGCTTCTGTGGGGTATGAGCGATCTTGCCGTTTTGGTAAAACTTCCAAACATTTTCCTGGAGTAGCATCTCTCCATTTCTTCGATCGCATGCTTCTCATGCTCTTTCTCATGAAAAGTCAATGTTCTTCCCTCCTCGTTTGCTCTTAGAATTCTCGTTCTTCTATGCGGACTTTTGTCGGCTATTTTGATTATAGTCGTTCAGCGTTAAATCTCTTCGCAGTATTTAGTCGTTGTTGTGGCGTTAGGACTTCTTACCTAAGTCGACCACCTTAATAACAAATCCGGACCCAAATCGACGATGTTTGTTTTTTTCTGTATCAATCGTGGTGTATATGTCAGATTTGTTCATCTCTTTTTCCAGACCATTGCCTCATAATACCAGAATGGCAAGGATGTCTGCCTTATAGCAGTCGGGAGCCTACGCTAGTTATTCGATTGCACAGATTCCGTTCAAGTTTCGATCATTCCATGTACAGATTCGAACGTCGAACCTACAAACCTGGAGAGCCAATCCCTTTATGACCCCTTGGTGAAAGGGGTAAAATATTTTAGGAGTTAGTCACTCACATCAGAGGCATGGAGCTGCCATTGATTTATTCAGAGTTCATCCACCACCATCTGTACTTCAGCACTCTGACTAGCCATAATCTCAGTACAAAATACGTGGAAGTAACCCATGTAAGGTATCTAGCATATGGCTGTTAAAGTCATCGTTGATTCAATGATCCGCCGTACTTCCTTCCTCCTTCTGAAGTTGGGTCATTTCTGAGAGTGAATTATAAGGTTATTATTGTATTTTCTCACTCTAAATACTCCGGCTTATTAGTTTAGCATGTCACGTCTGACAAGACAAGACCAGCACCCTATCGATACCACGAGAAAATAATAGACGCAGCAACCCTAGGTTGACACCGCTCAGTGCTTTCTTTTATCATACACACCCAGTCGATTGGTAAAAGTTCTGGTAACTGAAATAAGGACACCGAGAGCTTTCTATAGCAATAAATAGGTAAGCCCGGTGTGAAGTTTCTAGAGTTTGGTTTTGGTATGATTTTTTTAAAGTTCTCTGTAGAACGTGTGCATACTATATATTAGACTGGCAGTTTGATCTTAATATAATCATCAGGATGGCTACTTTGTCCGCTTTATAATAGTTATCTTCCTCATAATCAGTAGCCGATTCGCGATCAGTAAATCTTTCAATATTCGAAGCCACCCTGTTACGCTGTTAATTGTGCACTAAGCCTCATATCAGCGGTACCCATCACAAGAATCTGTAGTAAAGGCTTGGTAAGAGCTCGTTAGCCATTGGTACCTTAACTATTTCTCTTAAGTCTTGAAGGAACAGGAAAAGCGTCCTTGATTAGGACGCTAAATTCAACAACTTTAGTCTCCTTGAAAAGTTCCTTTTATTAAAATCTCTCAGTCTTGCGAAGAAAGATGAGTAAGCTCTTCTGTGATAAGATGCCTACAGTACCAGCACCCACCACGTCAGAGCCAAGTACCTGCAGCCTGATGCGAGTGTAAGCCGGACATTTACAGAGATAGTGCTCCGCTGTGTCATCATCATCAAAATGTTGCATTACTTATGCCCACCGCATTAAAGTGTTTTGTAAAAGTGTAATGTCCCGTCAAGACACCGGTAAGCAACCAGCAGTCTTTTCTGCTGAAAGACAGCAGAAAGCCTGCTGACATCATAGAGACGTTGGGAAGTATTCGTTTGGTCTGCCTACATCCCTCGAAGCTGTACCATCTGCAGTTGTGCTCGTATGAGACCCAACTGTCAATAGAAGCCTTAACAGAGGACGCAGGCATACCCAATGTAGGTTCAGGTCCTGAAAATCATTTCCCGTGACCCCATTGTGACCTGGGAGCCAGACAAGGGTCACTAAATTTAGCCTTCCGACTGCCTTGAGTAATCTCTTGCATTCTCGAACTAGCTTGGATATCAAAGTTCAGCAAAGGTTCTAAGCGCAGCTGTCGCTGTAGACGCAAATGCTTCGCTCCATTAAGGATAATGTCGTCACCAGTAGAAAGAAGGATTTCCTAAGTAAATCCAACTGGAATCGTATCCTGAGAAAAGACTTTTCCCAAAGTTGACTTCCTGCAAACCGGCCCAACCATTCATGTTGCTTCGATAATTCTCCCAAATTACGTACCCTCAGTACAATGTAAGCATGTAATAGTCAGTAATCCATAGCAACTCCAAAATAGCCCCACCATTTGGTTTCTCACTCATTTCCATAAGAAATAAACCAAATGACTAGGGCTTCCTATTCCCCTACGAACACCACCAGAACCGACTAAGGGAAAAGCACAAAAAGAAAAAAGAAAAAAATAAATAGAAAAAGCAGTAAAAAAAGGAAGCACACACTGTCACTGGAATTATCGTTGATTGAAATTACTAAAAGTCACGTCATTTGTCAATTTCAGGCGTACACTTACACACACTTGCAATAGTTGAATGAGCTCCAGGATACCGCTCCAACAAATTATCCCCCAAAAGTAATCTATTCTCGCTTGGATCGTTTGTCGTTTCTTTCTTTTGTCTTTTTTTCTTTTTCTTTTTCTTTTTTTTCTTTTTTTTCATTTGAGTTTTCCTGTTATTATCCTGGTCGCTACCACAGAAAAGGATGTAAGAAGGCCAACAGGGACAAATGGAACAATCAAAGAAGCGTAAATGAAAAATAAAGTAAAACAAAGTTAAGATGGAGTGGTGCCATTCAAAGAAGGAGTCCTTTTGATTTTCATTAAATGTCCTTGCAATCAGAAAACCGAACAGGACAACTGACCAGTGACCATCTGTGATTTTTCTTTACTTTTATTTGTTTCCTCTTCTCTTTCTTTTTTCTTGTCGTTCTCTAAGGACTTGCACATAAAAGCATTACATATGAGTCGCAATCTATCTAGGACGAAAACAAAAGCCAGGCGGCATATCTTTTAACATGCTTGAATCCTATTCACAATGACTATTGGTGATTTTATCGTTGTGTATTAGGCAATAAATCTAAATAGCTTTTAGTCCTTGTAACGTTACACAAACACATAAACACCGAGCCAGGCATATGAGAAAAGAATGTTGAACTCGGTGTGGATTTGATTTTGGTTCTACTTATGGGACTCAATTGCTGGGGCTTCAAAGGACATTCGCCCCAGGCTTGGTTTAGTAAAAGAGAGGAGCAGAAGAAACTTGTAGTTTAGGGCGAAACTGTAAGATTCGTGTCAAAAAGCATTTTATCTTTTTTTTTTTTCTTTTTTTTTTTGCTGTGTTTTTTCTATCCTTGGCTGACGAGGAAGACGAAGAAAAATTTTCGCCCTTTTATCTAGAGATTTTGTGATTTTTTTTCTTTTTCTTTTTCTTGTGAAGTCCTCGTGTGACCCTCCATTAAAGTCCAAGTGGAAGTTTTATTTTGAGAGGAATTCCAGTTGATAGGTAGTCGTACTTGTAGATACCCCATAGTGGAGCTGTGTGGCAGCCTTCACCCTCTGAAGGACATGGTCTACGGCTTTTTTTTTTTTTTTTTGTTTTTCTGAGTCGACTTGTACGAATTACACCGGAAATTTCATCTTGATGACAGCAATTTGTAAGAGATTCTGATTTATTGTTTTGCACATTCAACGATATTTATTAACTGGCAAGAGCCACTGCAGAATCGGCCGGCGAACAGGCGTCCAACTAGGGCAAGGAAGACAATTTAAAGGCACAAGGACTTGGCATGCATTTTCCAAGATCTCATAGACTATTGCGCAAACTTTTTGTCTGTGGACTCTAGCTGATGGAGGTATGTACTTTCAGTTTCTTTAGCACTTTGCCGCAGGATTTTTAGGTGGTATAGTACAAATAATTGTCCTGGTAATTAATGATACTAATTGTATGTGTCAATCGTGGTAGTTTCATATTGGTCTAGAATAGATAGTCAGCAGTCTTCGTCGTACAGTGAGAGCAGTTTGAATAAATACAATTTGTCTAACCCATTGAATTCAATTTCATATTGCCGTTCGTTTAGTTTTTGCTGATGAAAGAGGAAAGGATATTCCACTAATTGACATATAAAAGAGATTAAGGATGTACTCGTATGCAAGGATAGTGTTGGAATTTGAGAAATTGATGAAAGTCAGCGTGGAAATAGGGTAGAAAAAAAACTTGGTGTACATTTTTGCAAAGCTTCCATATGAATTTTTGTCACTCTTTTGTATGGCTACTTACAAGATGCGAGTTTTTTCCCCCCCTGTCAAGGATGCCTATTACATTATAGGATCTTCAGAGGAGCAGAAAATATTTCATTAATGATTAAAGCCCACAAAGTTGTTATGCAAAGCAAGTATAAGGTTTTCTAATAACGACTTGTCAACTTTTTTTGTAAATTAAAGACAAACCATCTGAGATATTTCAAAAACTTTATTATTGCCTTGAAGTACAATCAAAACATTTATGAATGGAACTCGACTTCGTTCATATGGCCACCGCGGGCACGTTTGCAGCGGTCGATTCGTTGGGCCCAATTTTCAACGATTCGGCTGCACATTTCGCCCGAAACGGCCGCTATTTCGCGTTCAATGTTAACTCTGAGCTCTTCCAGCTCTGTTGGCATAAACCTATGACTTAACGTAGCCCCACAGAAAATAGTCAAGCGGCGTTAAATAGCACGAACGAGGAGGCCAATCGACTGGCCCCTGTCTTGAGATAACACGCTCACCATACATACTCTTCAATAAATCGATTGTAGCGTGTGCTGTGTGGCTTGTGGCACCATCCTGTTGAAACCATATGTCGTCCAAGTCCATATCTTCCAATTCGGTTCAAAAATAATCGGTGATCATGGCGCGATAACGCTGACCATTCACAGTAACCTGACGATCGTTATCGTTGACGAAAAAATATGGCCCAATAACGCCGCGGGATGCAAACCGCACCAAACAGTTATTTTTTTGTGGATGAAGTGGTGATTCATGAAGCACATGTAGGTTTTCACCCGACCAATAACGCATATTTTGCTAATTGGCGAACCCATTGAGCCAAAAATGAGCTTCGTCAATGGAGATGATTTTGCGACTCCGAATATCTGTAGAAAATTGTTATAATTTGCAGACGGTGCTCGTTAGTGTACTTTACCATGATGGAAATGTTGAGTTTACTGAATAAATTGACAGTGACAGTTTGATGATTAGTGAAAGAGTGCGTTCACAAATTAAATTCGAAATTGTCTAGTCCCTATTGGAAAACCCTATATTTGTCAGCCTAAGTGCATCCAACACTAAGACCCAATAGGCAAGTCGATCAGTTGCTCGCGCCGGCAGCTACAGTCGAACCTGTAGGTATTCGTAGCTTAAAACTTTGACTTGAGTTAACATCTGGACATCTTTCTACCTTTTGGTGACTTGCAAATGTGATACGCTAACCAATTAGCTATGCACGCAGCTAGATTACCAGCCCTAGTATGCATTGAAGTATAAATTAACTAAGTCTTTGGGTATCTATAGAAAAAGGTTCAGGGCTCCAGGCGCTGTTGTACTATTAAAACAAATGCTGTCTTTCTAAGTCTCGCATTGGTTCTATTGATTTTAACTTGTCCTTAGGGAAAGTAGTACTGAAATTGTGAACTCTTTGATTGAAATAAATCTCCAGGACAGCTGCATGAGAATTGTTTTGGAGTCTTGTAATGAAAAATGCTTTTTGGAGGCGTCTGCTGGTCAGTTCTGTATGTCAATTCACTTTTCTCTATGAACCTAAAATTCATAAATAAGATAAAGAAATATAACAACCCATCTCGTGTTGCTTTAGATTTCTTTCTTTGTAAGTCTAGTCTCTTCCAAACAATAAGCTAAGCGAAGAGTTATCCAAAAAGCAAGTGACTAGGGATTACTAAGAGCATATCAGATATAGTCAAGGATCATGAATCCCAGCAAAAAATAGAATTAAATTAGTTTCACTACCCAACGTAGATGAAGTAAGCCTACGACTGGTGATGCTTGAGTCCACTTCTATGATTAAATGCGTCACTAAGTTATCGCTGTTTGTTTGATGAAAATGCAACTCTATTGTGAAAAAATGGTTACAAATATATCGTTCAAGGTATTGCCCATCACTAGCTACAACTTATTCCCATCTTTCTGGCAGAGCTGGAATTTATTTTGAGGCTAATCACGAATCAAGCCATTTTTTTAATGTCTTCATACCAGAGGAACTGCTGATCTGAATCTGAATCATCTGCTATCGAACGGAACAAGTAATAATTAGACGGCGCAATATCTGGGAAATATCTATAATGGGGTAGAACTTCCCTTTTGAGCGTTTTCGGGTAGGTTTTACCGGACTTGGCAACGTGAAGCAAAGCGTCATGATGCAGAATCACTTTTTCGTGCCTCTGCTCATATTGTGAAGTATGTATTGAAGTCGATACCGTTTCCCAGTAATGGTTTCGTTGGGTTTCAACAGTTCATAATAAATAGCACCGACCTGGTCCCACCAAATACACAGCATAACCTTCGTAGCGCAAATATTCGGCCGAGACGATGACCGGATAGTCCCCATGACTTTTTTTTCTTTGAGTTGCTGTATTGAATTCATTTTTCACCACCCCTCACGATGCAATGAAGAAAACTCTTCCTTGTTTTTAAATCATTCTCAACAAATGTAATTGCTTGGAAATGGCTTTGCGGATAACTCCTAATGCTGAAGCAAGCTTTTTTCGTTTGTCGCAGATTCTAATCGAGCAGTGCCTCCAATTCAGTGACTTCGAAAGATTTCGGCCTTACTTCACGAGGACGGTCATCAACATCGAAATAACCGTCTTTCAAGCGATAGAACCAACCATGGCACGTTGTTTCACTCACAGCAGCATCTTCGTAAGCTTTTTGGAGCTCTGGATGCGCCGTTTTCTTCGAATGATAGAATAAAATCAACACTTTCCGCAAATAACGATTACTTGGCACAAAATGAGACATCTTCCCACAACCAAAAAAATATGGCGTCATAACAAAATCACTTATGTGTCAAAACGGTTTGTTTACCATATGTCTAAGCTTTGTTCATGACGTTTTGTATATGTCAAAATTGACTGCTGAGCCATCTATTGACAAACAGCAATACACAGTAAAGTTTTTAATAACATTCTGCAAAATTCAGAATCGATACACTTTGCAAGCGGTGCAGATGTTGAAAAAAAAACTCCAGTCGCATCCGCTCACCGTTAGGCCTTCAAAGATCATTGTTCAGATACAACCATCTTTCAAATATTGATACAATTTTGTGCAATGCTATAGTATTTAGGGTTATCCAATAAGAGGTGTCATTTTAAATCGTAAAAAACTGCAAAATTTTTATGAAAAGTGATTATAACTTTTTTTTTAAACAAAGTATATATTTTGAGGTTAGCAACGGAATAAAATATCTGACAAATGTCTGCTTCGACTGTATTTACAAAAAGTTATTCTTTTGATGAAATTTTTCATCACATTTTCGCATAATTAAGGCTCTATTTTGCGAATAACAGCCCTGCTATTTTCTTTAAGCGCATGAATCGTTGGAGGAGTATTGGCGTTGACTTTATATTTAACATAGCACGATCTCGGCGGCCAAGTGAAGAATCTATATCGGGAACTTACACGTGCAGACAATTTGTTACGCAATACAGTCACTGTTTCACCAGCTGTATGGCATATTGCGTCGTCCTTCTGAAAATAGACATCGTTTACGTGCAAAGCATCCATTTTAGAAAAAAAGTCAATCAACATCGTTCGATAACGCAATCCATTCACTAGAATGGTCTCACTAGCATCACGTTATTTTTCGAAAAAATATGTCCCAATGAAACCGCCAGCACAAAACCCGCACCAAGATGTCACTCGTTGTGGATGGAAAAGTTGTTCCACTAACTGTTGCCCCAAATGCAACAGTTTTGTTAGTTTACGCACCAAGACAAAAAGGCTTTTGGGGATCTCATGCGATTGTGGTCACCCGAGTTATAACCTCCTCACAGTATTAGCTTACCTTTGCGGTGTTCGGGATATCCCCTAGGAAACGTCTATCATACTGAAGGGGTGCCTTGCCTCAGTCGCAATGTGGTCAACTGGTTGAGGGCTGATTGATCAGGATTTCTCCAAGTTCCCTTATAAATAAATATCGAGATAAGGGAATCGCGTGCTAACGACGACAATGTTTCGTCTCGTCGGTAACCCAATTAGCCTTAACTCGTTACCTGAGGTGGTGTCGTTTGGGCTGTACCTTCCGACAGTACTATCAAAAGTGCCTCCTCTTCCTAACTTTGCATTTAAGTCGCCGAGGATAATTTTAATGTCATAGCTTAGACTCTGCCTATTAATCTTGTTCAAAGATCATAGAACCTGTCTTTGATGTCGTTATTTCTCTCCTCTGCTAATGTTGACAGATTTTACCTAAATAGGATTGCTATAAGGCGCTCGTTCACATGCCGGAAACTCAAGACTTTGTGCCCAAGCCTGCCTCTAACAACAAATTCGTATTCAAATAGGCGCTGCTTTTGCGGTTGATAACAATTGCCGTGGTAGATGTCGCAGTTATTCATCCTTTTTTTGTCGAGCCCATCGCACCGCATTTCTTGAATGGTAGTCCAAGGCCTGCGACGGGTTTTCAGCTGCACACGACCTATTAAGGGACTTACCATTCCACGTGCAGATCCGAAGGTCGTGGTGTTTATTTCGTCAACAGTAGATCCGACCGTATTAGAGGCTTGCTATTAATTAGCAATTTAAGTTTGTTTTACCCCTAGGACAAGGGGTCGGCCAAAGTCAATAATACGTTCAATTATGTGAGCGCTTCCTTTGGTCCATTGAAGGCTTATCCACTACCATCTCTTTTCCAAGACGCTGTCTAAGCTTCGGAAATTCTTACCGCCCTGAGCTCCAAATATGTCGGAGTAGCTTAGCAATAAGCTGGATTGATGATCTGGCGATGCTCAATTCAACTGTTTGGCGCCAAATAAACATTTCTAGGTTTACATTGATACTGGCCGCTACAGTTGGTGTCCTTACGTTGAAATTCATGTTACAACTAGGCCGGGACTTTGATAATTTTTCGCACGTTTGGCAAGTGTAAAACGATGCACGATGAAATGGCAAACCTTGCTGGATATTGTGACAGCTGAATGTCATTGGAATCTTTAACAGCTGCTGCAACATAAATACAGAAAAAAACTATCATTGCTCTGTGGTCATCCGTTACCAGCTTGTCTATACTTTCATTTCGCTGCCATATTCTTTTCATGTCCTGTGAAAACAACTTTGACATGAAGTCCGATGTCAATTGAAAGCTTTCCTGGCAATATGTACCAGCCAAAATAATAAAGAAATAAAAAGGTATGAGTCCTCTAAGCGTTGAATAAGAAATCGTAACCGTGCCTGTTTCTATATCCTCTGCTATCTCTCGTTCATTGCCTTATTTACCATATTTTTGAAGTAAAAAAACAAATCTGACTAAATCTCTCATTTTTAGTACACATTCACCTTCATGCCTTCAGTAACAGTACGTAACCGAAGAAAGCAGTAAAAAAAAAAAAAAACACATCCCAGAAACTTCTGAAAGAATGGAGCAGTGGCATGAATTAATAATCCCAACTTCACACCCACGGTATGCCATCCATCCGCAAAAGCAATTCGAAATCCGTTAATTTGCAAAACTGACTTATATGTGACTACAGCATCATGTGACGTGAAGGCGAAGAATTCCCTCATAAAATTCTAAATCCCTAAGATCCGAAGGAAACCAAAACCACCACTAAAAATACCAAAACCCCACAGTCAACCTTCTAGCGAATACAACGAGATTCCATTGTATCATTCGAATCAAGCACCCACCACCCACCCAACCCTACCTACTCTGGCTGAGGAAATAAACCACATCCACGGTCTTTAGCTAATAAAAAAAAAAAAAAAAAAAAGAGCACAGCATATTTCTTGCGATTCCAAATATTCGTCATCATACAGAGGGTGGATGTGGATAAGGGATCCGGAATAGAAGTAACTTACTCCATTTCTATGGAACGTTCGGTACGAGTATATGTGTCAGGATAACAAATTACCTAAGCCCAAATAACTTGCCGATGGAGAATAATAATCTTCACAAAAAGGGATTCCGCTTCACAAACTGACAAGAAGGATTGGTCACACAACGTCCCCTTCTTGGCTCATAGGAATATGTGGGGTTCATGTCCATGGGACCGCTTGACAGTTAATACTTTCGAATGTAGGTATACGAATACTTTTATTGCTTCATCGTTCATGAGAGCTATTTGGGTGACCCCTTCTTAAGTTGTATCCGTATCAAAGGAGGAAGGAATATGTGTTTGACTAAAGATTTGAGGGTGGAAATTTGTCAACTGACATATACTATACATATGTACGTGTGTGTTTAATGGCGAATTGTTCATTTTGTTTGCCCAGACCAATCTGAAAGTTTCGAGATTAATCCTTGGGTATTCTGAAAGCTGAGTGCTGATTGCTGAGCACTGAGTGATGAGTGATGAGTGCCGAGTGCCGAGTGCTGACTGAAAAGTGTTGAGTGATACTGTGAACAAAATTACGGCTGCCGTTGTTTTTATTGCCAGAAAAGTTGTAAAAAATTGTGTGCGGGACAATTTAAATAACTTATTTGGTAAACGAAAGCCGGCTATTCCCATTAAGTAGTATAAAGGGACTGACGAGAGCAGCAATACTCATCAATGATGCATTACAAGTTGATAAGGATAACGCGGTGGTAGCAATTTGTTGAATATTTTATTTATTCGGGGAATACGAGTATTAGCTGTAGTTTTTCATACGTAATCACAGACGTTGATTGTGCTTAAGTAAGGAGTCCTTTGGGAAATATTCTGATGACTTAAGTTGACTTATAGACACGAAGGGCTGTTACTTTCATGTTTTGTTACTGGGGTAATTGGGAAATGATTTTTTGATGTCTTCCAACCACATTTGAAGCAAATAGTTAAGGAGAGTACGGCACGCATAGTACCACATCTGACAATGCATTTAAGTTCTTAGAATTTTTAATGGGGCCAGCACATGATTCAAGCATCTCAACATTTAAAAGGACTTGGCTATCCTGTGATCAATGAACTATCAACCAGATTGATTACATTGCGTTCGACTTCAAATACTCCTCTAACACCCTGAATATTCGAACTTTAAGGGTAGCCAACTTCGACTCGGATCATTACTTTATCGCGGCCAGAGGACGAATGCGGATACACACATGCCTAATGGAGTCAAGAAGGACCACTAAACTTAGATGTTGAAAGGCTGCAATCGCAAGAGATCTCTAGAGACTTTTCCGTCTCCGTTTCCCTCAAGTTCTTTCAAAATCTTAGCCTCGGTACACAAAGTGCAGAACACCAATGGGAGCTGCATCTTATGCAATTGGTTTCAAATCGCCACCCAGAAGGAACCTCTGCCTTAACGATGAATGTAACCAGATATATGCAGCCAAACACGGACCATATAAAGCTGTGTTGCATCGAAGAACAAGTTAGCTTTATCAAAGTGGAAGTCAAATAATTCTGTTTCCGCAGATGTACTATCTGCTGAGATATTTAAAACAGCTTGGAGATGAACTGCTGGAAGTATCCACCAAATCACCAGTAAGATACAGCCAGAGGAAAATAATGCCGAATACCTGGAATATAAATGACAATGCAACTTTTTTAGGTTTTGACAATTTAATTTTCAATATAATCCCCTTTCAACTAGATACACTTTTCCCAGTGGTACTGCTATGTGTGATCGTTTTTTCTCCAAATCGGCGTTAAACCGGCCCAATAAATCAACGTAATATGGTCAACGTGGATCACAACAAGGCACACTCTTCGCCTTACACCGGATAGAACCCATTGTTTCGATAGTTCTTCAATCTCCGGTGTGTACTAATGAATCCATGTCTCATTAAAGGTCAAGAAATGATGCAGAAACTCCTGGATTTCGATTAAGCAGGGACAAACACCTCTTTGAAGTGATCTCACGATCACCGATATTCTTCGGTGTGAGCAAAGCTTTCACATGCCGAAAATTTTTTGCAGGATATAGCTAACGCGTTCAGTTGAGATGCCTGCTATCCCAGCCAGCGAATTTTTATTCGGCGGTCCGCCAATACGAGATCATGAATTTTTTCCACGGTTTCTTTTGTGATAACCGTTTTTGAGACATCTGGGCGCGGTTCATCAAAAACCGATGTGCGGCCACGGCGAAGCTCTGCGAACCAATGGTAAATGGTTGTACGGGACGGTGAATGAGTCATTTTGGCTCAGTAGCATCACCTATCTTTCAATCCGGGTACTCATCAAATAGTCTTCGTATAGAGATATAAGTCTCCTAAACTACCATATTAATAGCGTGGCTGATACCAGTTCCACATTTACCATATTGTTCGAGAGCACGCCACTGACATCACATAACTTCCGTTACAAGAGGAAGATACTGCGTGTGATTTTCGATGTATTTGTATTGGCAGCTGCACGGGTTGTACATCGGTCGTCTACAGTTCCGAATCAAGGACGTCACAGCAGAAGACAACCTCATCTAAGGTGGTGTACGCAAGTTGGAGGGGACCTCATCCAACTCGGAGTGTAGCACTGGAGGCAGTTGACGAGAGATCGTACTAGCTGGAGAAGCTTGTTGGTTGATGCCCAGGTTGACCCTGGACCCCTAAGTAAGTACGTAAGCAAAGGAATGTTTAATACGGGCGATTGATTGTATATAGAAACGATTATCTCCTAGTATAGTTGAATATCAGCTGTACTCTTAGATATATGCATATTCACTGAAAGCTTCTGCCTCTTGCTGAAAGAACCCTGATCTTGAAATTTATCCTTATCTGCCAGGAGTCGAATTTTCAGTGAACTCAGTTACTTTAAGTCAGCGAGGAAGAATAATACAGTTAGTAGAGGTATTTTGCATCGACTTAACATTGACTAAGTTCTGGCGAGATCAGATTGTCCGTTTGTCTATCTCTGGAACTTTTCTAAGAGAAAGTTGATGTTGAACTTGTTGAATTGAATATGAATTTGGTCATATCAGGGATACGGGTGTGCAACTTAGTTGAAGTCATTTTAAATACCACCATGACGTCTATGAGTCATACCTCATGTGAAGACCTTATGGTAGTAAGAAGTTCTTTTGATTTACTTTTACAAGTAAAGGTTCACAAGTCAATTCCGCAAAACATCTTCATCATTAGAGATTTTGTTCATATGTCGGGTCATACCAGGTATGCAGCAAACACGAATATTGAACTGTTCATACCTTTTTGCTACCCTCGATGATGTGAAAAATTGAGTTCAACACTTAACATCCTTTGACTTGTTTTGAGCTAAAAATATATTATAGTCCTTGCTCCTTAAGATTGTGATACCGAATTCTCCTCCGAAAATGGTGGAAGTTACTTACTTAGTTATCAGGCTGGCAATCCTTAAAGGGTCAAAGCCTGAACAACTGTAGCCTTTCATCCATTACGGTTCCGGGCGTGCTGCTTCCAGTTGGAAAGACCAAGCTATCGATTGCCTGAACTTTAAACCTGAGGTTCGATCTTTTTTTTTTCTTATTGAGCCTGATGGCTTGGATTTGAAGATCTTCTTAGCTGGGGCATTATCGTCCGTCCGCTCGATGTAGCCGAGGTAATGAAGTCGACGGTTTTTTACTTTCCATATTATGTCCACGTCTTTGTACAGCGCATGAAGTTCGCGGTTGTGTCTTTTTTTCCATACGCCCTCTTGACAGACAGGACCAAATATTCGATGATGGATTTTTGTGGAGCATAATTTTGACCGCTGGCGTTAGGTGTTTTGACCCAAGTTGTTTCGACAGACCGAAGAAGAAAAGGTTACTCTTTGTCGAATTTCCACCACGGTGTCGTTTGTGGAGTTAACATTTGCCTCGAGGTAGGTGAAATCCTTGACTACCTTAAAGTTGTAGCTGTCGATAGTGACATTTTGTCCTAAGCATACATATATTTCGTGTTTTCCTCATTCACTTTAAGACCAACTCCTTTAGCCTTTAATTGCCGTAAAGGTTTCAATTAAGGCACGTTTGGAACGTGCGATTATATCAATATCATCCGCGTATCCCAGAAGGTGGACGGACTAAGACTTGGAAAATAGTACCTTCCGTGTTGATTTTTGCCCATCTGTTCAAGTACTAAATTGAAGAAGTCACACAACAGCGCCGTACTTGCCGTACTCCGGTGCAAATATTAAGTAATTTGAAGGTTCGACTTCCACACTGTACGGCACATCGCGAGCTTTTCAGTTTTGTGCGACACATCCGGATCAGTTTTCCCGGGATCCTGAATTCGGCTATCGCATCATATAGTGCAGTGCGATGGATGCTGTCATATGCGACTTTGAAGTCGATGAAATGCAACTTGCACCTCGTTGCTCTTTTCCAGGTTTTAACGCAGTGTAAAAATTTGATCTATTGTTGGTTTGTCGGGTCGGAAACCGCACTGGTATTGGTGGATTTGTCCGGTGCAGTACGGTTTCAAACGTTCACAAAGTACATTTGATAGTTGTTATAGGACTGTCTTCCGTGAACTGGAAAACTGGAAAGGTTATTTTCTTTTCTCCTCCCTTTTTTTCTGACCTATAATCATCCCAAGCTGGTCTGGTGACGCATCTGCTGCCTTCTTTTTTTGCACACATTCATCATCATACCACTGATTTCTGTCCTGAAGTGGTTGGTATCCAGGGTATTTTCGGCCACCTCCTTGATGGAAGTGCAGCAATATGACCACATTTTGTTGAAGTCTGTGGTAGGCAATGTCATATTGGAGATTTTTTTCTAGGCGCTCTCTGTAGTCTCTGGGTATTTCAGGTATGCGGAGGCGCTCAATGTTGATGTTGTTCTTTTTGGATATTGTTGCTGCTTTTTTTCGTTTGACAGTCGAGCTCTGAATCAGGCTGCTATTAGGTTATAATCAGAGTCGACGTTTGCCCCTCTGAATTTTTTAACATTCAAAATATTTTACGAGTGACGACCATCAATAAGCACTTGGTCGATTTAGTTGGCGGTTTGACCATCCGGAGTTAGCCAGGTTGCTTTGTGAATCATTTTGTGAGGGAACCTCGTGCTACATATCACTGTGTTAGTAGCTTCCGCAAAGTCTGCCATTTGGAAGTCGTTAGCTGTTGTCGTGTCATGGAGACTGTACTTTCCGAACGCTTTGCCAAAGATGTTCTCATTACCGATTTTGGCATTTAAGTACAATCTTAGCGTTTTACTTTGGACAGGCTCCGTAGGCTTTGTCCAAGAGGTCGAAACATTCCTCTTTGATAGGGGTTCTTCAATCTGGTTGGTAAGGGCGTGCGCACATATGAAGCTAATGTTATAGAATCTTGCACTGACGCGGGTCAAAGCCAGGCCATCACTGATGGGCTTAAAATCGATGGCATTCGATTTGAACCGCTGTCCTACGATAAATCCGCATCCCAATATGTGTAACCTTTTGTGATAGCTGTAATAAATGTCGCCCTTTGCTGCTTGATAAAGTTAATAAGTGTTTGAAACTCTCACCTTTAATTCACGTTATTTTAGTATCGTCCTTCATATGTACCCAAGATATCGATTTGATTAAAAGCCTGCGTCGTTTCCACTGGAAGCCAATTAGTCCGCCTTCTCGGCTTCGTTGACTCTTACAATCGGAATGAGTAAATTTCAAATTCAGAGACCTTCTGCAGAGTATCTAAAGTCCCGGACATACTCAGGTCAATACACTTCTGTGATGTCTTGAAAAGTCATTTCAATGGAAGGCTACGTGGGATTACTTCCGAGGTAGGGATTGCCAAGAGTCATTACATTGGATGCATGAGTGATCCTCATGTGTTCACTTTACATTCAAATAATTCTCTCCCCCCATCAACCTATCAAATAAAATAATCTGATTAAAACCACACCATGTCAGCCGCAAAAGTCAAATGGAGTTTTTCCACGCATCACTGGTTTGTCTGGGCGAAATCAATAAATCCCTTGACAATCTCCAGCCCTTTTACTAATATGTATTTGCCATGTTTGTGTATTTAAAATTTAAAAGTCCTTCCGAAATCGGATTCATGCGTCATTCTCACAGTAACAAAGCAGTGGTCCTGCTGTTTGGTCAGCAGTATCAACACCAGCACCGACAGCATTCTCTACCGGCAGCCAGAACATGGATATTCGTGAATTGAATTAGATAACCGAATTGATGTGGCCATATGCATGCCGCCACGAACATGCACAGATTTCTCTTCGCCAAAATGAAGCCATGATCGGACTGAGATTATATCCACATAGATGGCTATCTCTTGATGCTTTCGGTGGCTATCGGCTTGAGTGAAAATTCCCTTTTTCTTCTGTTCATATCCAACTAGCCGCATTGCACAGAAGGGTTTGAGAATAAAAAAAAAAGAAAAAAAAAAGAAAAGAGAAATTGGATTTTCACATTCCGATGGTCAGGATTAAAGCTGTCCTTTCCGGTATTTTTCTCACTCCCATTGGATAACAATGGTGACGGTGAGAGGGATGGAAATTCCATCAACGTAACCCCAAAACTAAAAAAACAAAAAATCCAAAAAGCTGCTCTCACTGGCAAGGCTTTTAGTGTTATTAGAGTTGATGGACTAAAGGATTTTTCACTACACACACACATATATATACAGAATCAAACAGCTCTAGTCAGGCAAAGTATGGCCGGCACAAACATATGAAGCAGCTCTCCTGCCTTCCATTCGCATTTCGGCATATTAGGCTTTAGCCGACTGCACAAAGTAGAATTCAAATTCAAAAAAAAAAAAAAAAAAAATTCACAAAAAACATATCCAAACAAAAATCCGCTTTGGAGGAAATGCTTGCAAGTGGCTTTGACGACCAACCAAAGGAAATATTTTTCACATTTTCGAATGTCCTAGGTAAAACAATTCAGTGCATTGGCAGACTTAGCGGTCCTTAAATATTTTCAACTGGAATTCAAAAGAGAGGGCTTAACAGGGATGCACATGGGTTTGCATCCCCCAAATTTCAGTTTCCTTTTCGATTCGATTAAGGACTGCTTGTTCGAAGGCTCCTAAATTTACCCATAGTCTTGGAAAAGGCCGACGAGGAGATATGATAAAGATTTTTCGAAGAACCTTAAAGGTTTCTTGCGGTGGAAAGATACCACGGTTGTAAACTTCAAAGGAAGGAAGTTAAAGTCTTATTCTATTGTGTGACTGAGTACTAGGAATGCTAGTCAAGTACTTACGTTGCACCATTTCGAAAGAATGCACATAAAAAGAATTGATGATGTAAGGGCTGACTAGTTTTTATCTGATGGGGATTCTGGCTTTATTTTGAAGCTACGTTCATGTAATTATGTGTGAAATAGCACATTTTTCAAAAGGCGGCCTCGCATTTGCTGGCAATGCTTCAAGCAGTCAAGCGTAGCCTCAGAGAAAATAATCGAGTTGTGTGAAATGGCTTGATCGTCTCCAAATTTCTCCTTTACAACTTTGGATATATCGATGTTGTCGATCTCTGATCACAAAAAGCCGCTTAATATTGACAGTAACGGTGTCCCCTTCTTCATTTCGAAAGAAGATGATGCCAATATGCCATAAACCTCACCAAACAGTCAATCTTGTGGATGCATTGATACTTGGCCGAATACTTGTGGCCTGTGTTCGATCAAATAATGGCAATTTTGCTTGTTGACATAGTGGAAATCTGTATCATCGGTGATTTTACATTGCCATTCTGGCAAGAGGAGTAGATTTTTATAGTATTTGTGTTGCAACAGTGCCTTTGATTTACTGTGTGTCTTGGAAACTTATCTTCCAGAACCATTTCATTTCAGTATTACTACAGGTCACGTTCAAGGAGATGATTTCTTAGCCAAAATCCGAATCTCCGGCTAACATTTCCGCCCAATTAGTGAACTCATGGTCATCGACCTTTAACTCTTGCGTCAGCACGATCTTATACGGATGTAGGCCTAAATCCAACCGCAAAATAAGCCAAGTTGACTCTCTGGTGATGACTAATTCAGCCGATCGGCGCCAAATCGACATGCTTGCTTCATTTCGCACCAATCGTTGTCAGGTTGGTTTTTCGCACGTCTGGCAAGCGTAAAACGATGCATGATGGAATGATGTTTTGACAGCTAGATGTCATTGGTAACTTTGACAGCTGCTGAAACATTACAATTGGAAAAGTCTGTTTGGCATTTGTCTCTTTAATTAAAATGTTTTTTGAAAAAATATACGGCTGTGCGGCATTAAACTCTCGTTCACGTAAGTCCGGTGGTCAGAATCCATTCCTAAATGATAGAAGCGAATTGTTTGTTTTAAATCCGAATACAATTGTTTGGATTTTATTATCATCGTCTACGTGTGGTACACCTATAGTAAGGCATCGACGACAATTTGTTCTTGATGCAAACGCTCTATTGTTTTTTGAAGCTGAGAGAGTGAATTTTCGTAATAAAATTCAATGATTTGGATTTTTTTTTTCACTATGTAGCGTAAGTATATATAGTAAATATCTCAAATTTATAGAGGATATCTGTCACCATACGCCAACCCATCGTTCATCAACTATAAAAAATAAAAGCGTCACGATAAATTGTAACGACTACGATCGAGTATAATATTGCGTTGTCGGCTGTTTCGAGTTTCTATCTCTAACATTTGATGTATCGCTTTTACAAATATAATGCGAGTACATATGACCTGATCAAAAAGTACCCGAAATTCTTTAATAAAATGAAAACAGTTCAATTCTTTTTCGATATTCATTATATTTCCTTCAAAGTAGTCTCCATTGCAAGCAATACACATATTCCAACGCTTCCTCCAATCTTCAAAATATTCTCCATGGGCATATGTGAGTTTTTTCTCCACAATTCTGGCCTCTTGCAACGAACATTTTCCCTCAAACGCTAAAGAAATTTGGATCGGACCACACCGGGGCATTCAAAGAAAATGATCAATAAAGCCTTGATTTTGGATCGACTATATCGTGGTTTATTGGGTTTTGGCTTGTCTGAGAAGCGCCATTCCCAAGATTGTTGGTTAGTTTCAATGTCACATTCGTAGACCTATATCTCGTCAACAATAATGATGCCATCGACAACATTTTGACCGAAAAAAGCATTTTCTTTTTAAGAACATCAATGCGATGCTGCTTCTACAACAAATTTAGCAATCTCGTGCTCATCTTGCATAACGCTATGCACGATCCGAATGAGACATTGATTGGCTGCCATCTCTCTGATGATGCTCACACGGCGATCTGCGTACAGTTATATTGGTGGATGGACGACCGGAATGAGGCAAATTATCAACCACAGTACGGCCCGCTTTAAATTCATTGTACCACTCAATCGCTTGAATTTTCGAAATTGTCGAGTCTCCGTAGGTTACCGTTAACATTTTCAACGCTTCCGTTTATGATATTTTTTTCTAGACACACACAGATATTTAAGGGCCAGATGACAGATGCACCAACTTTTTAAAATATCTGAAACGCAGTTTGTTTGAATGGGAATGGGTACTTTTTGATCAGATTGAATTTTTTTTGAGTTACGTTCGATGAGCTGCAGGATATATGATCTAAAAATAGGAATTTTCACTCTCTTGAAAATGGTGACCGATTGAGAGAACTAGATAATAACTGGTGACCAGATAGAATTGATAGTTTTGTTATTTTTCAGCAGCTGTCGAAGCTACCAATGTCATCCAGTTGTCAAAATATTCAGTAAGGTTTGCCATTTCATCGTGCCTTTCGAATGTGCCGAAATTACTAAAAAATTGTATCCAAGTCAAGGTCGAGAAGTTTGAGCGTATGTACACTCTTTTGGACTTAAGCCACCAAAGAGACAGGTTTGGTGCGGAATGAAGAAAACATAGCTGCCGTATCGTCCAGTATCGAAAAAGACCCAGAAATGTCGATTCGGCGACGATCAGCTTAATTGGGCATCGCCAGAGAGTCAAGAATTGAAGCCGGACAATCCTCGACAACACCGTGAGTTTGCTAATTGAACACTGGAAATGTTGACCGGAAATCCGGGTTTTGACCAAAAAATCATCTTCTCAGACGAGGCATATTTTTTGGTTAAGTGGCTATGCTCACAAGCAAAATCGCCGTTATTGGAACGAATACAATCTACAAGAGCTCGGCCAAATACGCAAGCATCCACAAAGATGGACAGTTTATGGCATGGCGGTATCGTCGGACCTTATTCCTTTCGAAATGAGAAAGGAAACACCGTTACTGTCAACAGTCAGAGCTTGACAATGTCGATACATCCGGGCTGTGGTTCCAACAAGATGGCGCTACATGTCATACAAGTCACGCAACGCTCGGAGTTGTGAAGGAGAAATTTCGCGTTATCGGGTCATTTGGGTCATCTCACGACAAGCGTTAATCAATTAGCCGCCCCGATTATGCCATTTGACACAACTCATCATGACCGAGTCATCAAAAATTGGACTGACCGCTTGAAGCACTATCTGGTCACCCGTTATTGTCCTCACCAATCGAGTTAGATTTGAGAGGTGTTATCCATTGGACAATATAATTTTCTGTTGCTACTTAGATATTTTCCAGACAGGGTATAGAGTATGTCTCCACAGTCCGATTGAAGTCAAAATTGCAATCATTAGGCTCATCCCCTAGAAAAAAAGTGATTTCGGGGTTGGGCTCGTTGGGCTGGTTGGGTTGGTCCCATCAAAAAAGATATCCCAAAAGATTATGGCCGGGAAATATCTCGAAGTACTTGTTTTTCGAATTATAGTACAGGTAGGCAGCGAATCTTTTATGACTGAAACGAGGGACAATATTTTGGGATTTTAGGGGACTAGAGTAGGTATACGGCACATGTTTTTGAAGTTATTTGCCACGTGTTCCAGCTAGGTTCATCTCTAGAGACGTCGGTTTCAGTCAGTTTCGTATAGTGAAACAGTCGATAAGGATGCTATTTGAGGAACGTTTGTTTCTTATCGATAATTGTGTTAACATTTGCTCTTTTGTTTTGTGAATGTTATTGGTTCATTTTTATAATGAGTGACAAGATGTATTGTGGTCAGAAAGGTGCTAAAGTGGCACGTAAATACAACGAGAGATCGAAAATGTTTGGAAGAAGACCACTGCAACGACAGGAGTTAGAGGCACCAAGTAGAATGAATGCTAGTACATCGGCGAAAAAATTGAAGCTACTTCTATGTACGATATTGAAGTGAATCCAGGTTTTTTTTCGTGTAATAAGCTTTATTGCAGTTTTTTCAACTTTTCCAAACGTTGTCGTTTGTCAAATGTGCAAATCGCAATTAAAATTTTCGGAAAGTCGTAAGCGCGGTTTGGGATTCAAAATAGTAGTGTCCTGTAAAAATGTATACAGACTGAGATACCAAGTAGTCCATTTATTGAAAAATGCTACAAAATAAACCGTAGAACTGCTATTTCCATGTGATTACTTGAAAATTGGTTTGCACAGAAGAAAAAAGTTTTGTGCTTTCATAGAATAACTTCGGCCTATGTTTCACTCTTTCTATGATAAGGTTGTCAAAAGTATTTTAACTGCTGTTTTTTTTTCAAAATTTGAACGTTTATTTAAGAAAAACATGTACAATAGTATTATTCAAAGTATTGCCCATCTGAAGCTATTTTTTTCCCATCTTTTTGGCAATTTATAGATCCTATCCCAAAAGAACTGCGCCATCTTGGCAGCCAAGAATGAATCAAGCCAATTTTTGATATTCTGGTCTGATGTGAACCGTGAGGGCGTTCTGCGTCGACCGGAACAAATGGTAGTCAGAAAGGGCAAGGTCTGGGCTATAAGGCGGGTGGGGTGAGACTTCCCATCCACTGTTTTCCAAATAGTTCTTAACCGGAATAGCAACGTGGGGCTGAGCGTTGTCATGATGGAAAATTATTGCCTCGTGTCTGGTCGCATATTCCGGGCGTTTTTCGGCTACTGCTCTCTTCAAACGAATTAATTGTGTTCGGTAACTTTGTCCATTGACGGTTTCACACGGTTTTAGCAACTTATAATACAGCACACCCATCTGATCCCACCAAATACAGAGCATTACCTTCGCGCCATGGATATTCGGCTTTGCCGTTAATTTGGCTGGTTGGCCGGGTTTCACATATGATTTTTTGCGCTTGGGGTTGTCGTAATGGATTCATTTTTCATCACCAGTAACAATCTGATGCAAAAATGACTTCCTTTTGTGGCGTTCCAGCAGCATTTCGGACATGCAAAACCGACATAGTGGAACCCAATTTCCTTGCTTTTGAATATATCCAGCTGCTTTTAAACGTTTTGAAATGGCTGCTTGAGTGACACCCAAAGATTCTGCGAGCTCTTCTTGTGTTTGGCAACAATCTTCATAGAGTAATGCTTCCAGTTCTTCATCTTCAAACTTTTTTGGCTGCCCAGGGCGTTCATCGTCTTCCAAGCCAAAATCACCACTTTTAAATCGTGCAAACCACTTTTGGCACGTTCGCTCAGCTAACGCATGTTCACCATAAACTTCCAAAAATTATTGTTGTTTACGCTTCAAATGAATGACATATACTGAAATGACGTACAATGACAGTAGTTTTCCAACGCATGTTCCAATGGAATAATACAAGTTACGCCATCTCTTAGCAAACCGCACGAATAGTTAGTTATAGTTATAGACCCAATAGTTTGCAAAACCAGTACGATAAAGGCAGCGAAAGATAAGACAACTTTTTCTATTGAAAAAGGAGAAAGTGGAAAAGGAAATGTGTGTTTATGTTCTTGTTTGGCTTAGTGACCCTTATTGGCAATTACAGGGCAAAAATTATAGACTTCGCAGTGAAATCATAATACTGTAAGGTGTGTGAGTACTGGAAGAATAAAGAAGATACCGAAGAATATACGGAATGGACACAACATAAAGATGAGTGCGATATGAATCACTATGGATCAGCAGGAAAAATAGATGTCGATGCAACTGTTGAGATGTTTCAGCGATCCGAATCTTTGCATCAGGTAAAATACACCCCTTACATTGGTGACGGTGATTCCAAGACTTTTAAAGACACCACTGATGCTCACGTTCAAAAGCAAATGGGTAATAGCCTACGAACTTAAAAAAAGAATTTAAAAGGTCTTGATGGAAGGGGCAAATTGACGGGAAAACTAATAGAAGACCTTTCTAGTTTACCATATATGGATTAGCCCTTCGTAGAAACTGTGATGAAACATGAGAAACAGTATATGGGCTACACTTGATCATAAATTATCTACTAATGCACGATAAATATCCGTATAAAAGCTAAAGGCTAAAGCTACAAATAATTTGGCTGTGTACAAGCATAAGCCATCTCTTCCAATTGAGGTGTATGAACCTATCAAGCGATTTTACGAAGAATTGAGTTGGAGATTTTCAGAGCGCTTATTGCAGGTTATTCTGATTTCCTTCTACTTGAGAGAAAAGGCATTCTGCATTTTGGTGATCTCCTGGGCAAAACCTTGTCGCAAGAAATCTGCCTGCTTAGGGAGGTGTTCTTCTAAGATTTTGACAGTAAGAGGAGTAAGGTCATTATTCGACTATTTCGTTGCAGGTGAAGATGACTGTGTGGGTTGAGTGGCGGTTGATGGAGGACATTTCTCTTAAGTTGTTCTTGGTCGTAGATTAGGAGCTGACATGATTTTAAGAGAACTAAAGATGGACGGGCAAAGGCTGCACAAAGGAAAATTTTTATGTAAAAATAAAAGACGTTCTTGAAAACTTCGTATTTAAACAACTCGCAAAGCGTGAAGTCACCGAGCGCTCAGGTTATACACGAATTCAAAATTTACCAGGTGTACCGGTATGAAGTGGGCGTTTTTTTTTTTTTTTTGTTAAAATAAAACACTAATTTTTAATGGGAAATTAAAAATCATTTTATTCAAAATATTAACCATTGGCTACACATTTTCCCCATCTTTCAGGCAATTTATGGATTCCACGTCAATAAAACTGTTCATCTTTTGAAGCAAACCAAAAAGTCACCCAATTTTCGACTTTCTCGTAGCATTCGAAGTGCTACTCAGCTAATGCGTGTCCCATCGATAGAAACAAACAGTAGTCGAAAGGAGCCAAGTCTGGTGAATGCGAGTGGGGTAGCAGCTCTCAGCCAAGTGCTTTGGTTGTAACCTGAACCAGTTTTGCTTTGTGTGCAGGTGCATTGTGATGGAGCAAAATTACCTTGTTATATCTTCTGGCCCATTCTGGTCATTTTTCGATCAATGCATTGTTTAAATTGATCATTAGTTGTCGGTAGCGATCTGTTTAAATGGTTTCACCAGGTTTTAGGAGCTCGTGGTACACCACACCTTTCTGATCCGACCAGACACACAGCATTGTTTTCTTGCCGAATCGATCTGGTTTTGCCATGATTTTTTCCGTTTAGGATTCTGAAAATAAATCCATTTTTCATCGCCGGTAACAATTTGATGCAAAACTGATTTTTTGTCGTGTCTTTGAAGCAAAATTTCACAAGTGATTTTTCGGTTTTCCATCTGTCTTTCATTCAATTCATGTGGCACCCATTTTCCAGACTTTTGCATCTTTCCCATAGCTTTTAAACGGCCAGAAATTGCTTGTTGTGCAAAATTTAACATTTCTGCTATTTGTTTCTGACTCAAAGTGTCATCTTCATCCAATATTGCTTTGAATTTGGCGTTTTCAAACTTTTTTGGTGGTCTTCCATGTTCTTCATTTTTCACATCAAAATCGTTTGTATGTTGCTTCTGATAGAGCATGATCACCATATGCCTCGACTAGCATTCGATGCAACTCTGCAGCACTTTTTTTCAAATGAAAACAAAAAATTAATGCTTTCCGCAAGTTATTCCGCGAAATTCGACATTTTTAGCACGATGAAAAGATATGAAGTATGCTCAATGTATACTAGATATGTTTGACAGGTCTCATAGCAACTAAACAAAAAAAAAAAAAATGTTTCCTATCGAGATGCTCACTTCGTACCGGTACACCTGCTATTTATTAGGTTATCACGCTGCTTTAGCTTAGTTAAACTGGACGAAGATAAAAATGCGTTTATTCGTGGTAGTTACACATTTAATGTGGCATTAACCATAAAAACACTGAGGAGTTGAATAGATATCCAATTACTGTATCTGACAAATATAAGCAAAGGCTCAGGTTTATGATGATTTTTAACAACAAACCAAAAAGCAAAGATTGTCCTTCATTATATTTTAACCATCGTTGATTTCGATGGTTCATTAAAATTTCCAAACCATTTCACGTATTCCCACGAATATGTTCGAGTCCTTTTGACCATCCAAAGTAGTAATGAAATTTTTTTGAGCTCAAAAAAGCAAATACTATATGTAGTACTGTGAGGTTTTGTTACCTTTTTTGAACAAACATCATCGTGCCTGTCAATGTTTATTATTTCATGCGTCAGCTGCTACTCGTAGTTATTTTTCATCCGTTTTTCTTCTCCTACTGTTCGCTATCAAATTCCAATTAAACCAACCCTTTGGTTAGAACGCCAAAAAAGTTGATATCCCTAGCCGACTCTCGGGGAAATATGAATGGCAAAAATCAGAGGCACACCCCCTTAGTGACTATGTCGCGCGGCACAATGCTGATTAATCATGCCACTGCTGAAGCGGACACCATGAAATGTACTAAATATTGTTTCGGGCTATGGGTGTAACTATAGATATGCATGTTCCGCAACCAGGACTCCCTTTATTGAAAATTTATTTCACGTGCGCACTACTTTAACATGGTGAGGCTTAATATAGCGAGTTAGAACGGCAGTACCTATGACCGTGTCGAAAATGGAAGAAATTTAATTTTAAAAGCTCTACTCATTCGATAGAGTGCAGTCGAACTCCTGCTGAATTGCTGAATTTTCGAATTTTGTCTCTTGTTGACTGGTAGAGTTTTAACTTGAATAGTGTGTTGCTGATTCTAATGGGATGGTATTAGTGTCTATTGATTTAGTAAGTGTTCATACAGAAGTTAAATTGCAGTACATAGCCCCCAGGCTGAGTTAAGGCTGAATTAGAGCTGAATTAATAAATGCGCGGTGGTTAACTAATTTTCGATAATGAACAAATAACTACACCACCAGGCGGTGTGCTTATTAAACGTAAGCCTGTCCGTAATCACCTGCTTTGGTCATATACACAGGACTACGTCGTTGGTGCACCATAGTTGGAGCGTGTGATAAAGCCACACAGAGGGCCTTTAATCGAATCTGACGATCTTTGGTGGTAACGTCGGTACGTTTAACATTTTATCACATAGATGAGGGAAATTTTAAATGGCGCAATGGGTCCGGCGGAAGGGGAAGCGTGATATGATTGGAATTTATCTGCACTCTGGTAGCCGGACAGCGATTTTGCGGTACTCAATTTAATGTGCGAGCTTTGCAATTGTATTGGCCGAGGCGGCAGTGGCAGCCGTGTGGTTTCAACGATATGGGTACTTTATTGCAGCAAAGTAATTGCTTTTAATGGAGTTGTAAACGCATTTAATTATCGTAGTTTATTTCGAGAAGTATTTTCTGTGGGACACATTAAAGAGATACGAATACGAGTGTAGCTTGTTAATCAGTGAATTTAGGGTTTGGATTTTTTGTGTTTTTTGTTGGCATGGCAATGGTCAAATGGATGGTAAAAGATTGAGGCCGCGTAGTGAGAAAAAGTGAATTGAGTTGGTTTTTGATGATTGTACTGTAGGAAGGCCGACAAACGAGATTGTGATTGAAATTTTGGAATATACAGAGGTGACCAGAGCTTCATTTCATTAATCGAAATCAGTTAAAAGTATAATTTCTGTGATTTGATGATTGTGATGGAATCTAGTATTGTTCGGGAACTTGAAAGACTTACAAATACGAAAGTTCAATGTTCCTTTCACATAATATCAGAGTCGGAATACGCATCGATTGGTGATTTTGTTTAACGGAAGGGAAATAGGCGGAAAAGCGATGATGAGGAGATGTATCATAAAATCCCGAGTTATGTAAGCTGCTTTATCAAATGTTCAAGTCGGCGAGATCAGATCAGTTCAATCTGCAATTTCTTAATTTTAAACAACGACATGTCTGGAACTACAAGAAGAAGTTACCGCTAGTGTTAATATTTTTTAATTTACCATATAGTGTATTTAAGCGATGCAATGTTATATTTTGTAATATTATTGTTAAAAATAATTTATTTGTAAAAAAATTTACTCTATTTTGGGAAAGAAATATTTTAAAATTTGAACGTAAAGTGTAACGCGCACAATTGTGTGGCTTGGAATTTGGAAGAACTTTCAAATTTTTTAACTGAGAATTCAGATCTTGATGATTTTTTACAGGCGAGTGAGGATTCTGCAGATGAGGAAGAATTAGACAGTCTGAAGCTGCCCAAATGGTCGAAAAAGAGAATGTTGAGGAAGTTGAAGTTGAAAAATTTGGAAAAATTATGAATTTCAATCCAATCTTCGACCAGATCTAATCCCAATTCCTTTGAGACCATTGCTTCCTTAAATTGAATACTTCAGACGCTACTTCGACTCCAAACATCTTGAAGACGCAACATGTACGGTATGTCTGCTACTGGAAAAGAGGTGAATACTGGCGCTGTGAAAAAGAAAAGTTGTATGGAGTTTGTCTCTCTTTAGGTAACATCCTAAATTTCGAGGACGCGTTTTTTCCTGATAAGGAAGAGCCTGCATTACCAAGATACGTCAACTCCACCTACAGATGCTGAAACCAATGCTCTGTGGAAAGATCTGCCAATTATTAACGCCGTTCCAGATCGATGTCTACACATCCCGAGGAGCTCACAAAACTATTCTATAGATGAGCAGATGATACCTTTCCTAGGAAGATGTTTAAATAGACTGCGGAACAAACCTCGACCTGTTGGGCTCAAAAACTTCGTTCTTTGTACAATACATCAACAGGTAATTGTCTAATTAATTGGTTTTAATAACACATGGGCTGAAAACTCAGTGTCGTTTTATAGTAAAACAAAAAATTTTTTGAAAAATTCAACTTTATTTATCAATATAGTTGTTTTCGAGGGCGATACACTGATTGAAACGATTTTTGTAGTACGATTTCGGTTTAGCCTCAAAATAGGCCTCTGTTTCGGCGATTACTTTTTCATCGGTCTTAAATCTCTTTCTGGTGAGCATTCTTTTGAGGTCTGCGAACAGGAAATAGTCGCTGGGGGCCAAATCTGAAGAATACGGTGGGTGGGGAGGCAATTCGTAGCCGAATTCATTCAATTTTGATATCGTTTCCATCGACTTGTGACACGTTGCATTGTCTTGATGAAACAGCACTTTCTTTTTCTTCAAATGCGGCCGTTTTTCTGCGATTTCGTCCTTCAAACGCTCGTAATAGTAACAGTCGATGAAAATTATTCCATGTGTATCCCGAAATACGGATGCCATAACCTTGCTAGCCGACTGTTCAGTTTTTGCTCATTTTGGACGAGGTTCGTCGCCTGCTCGCCACTCAGCTGACTGCCAACTTGACTCTGGTGTGAAGTGATGGAGCCAAGTTTCATCCATTGTCATATACCGACGCAAAAATTCGGCTTCATTGCGGTTGAACAGCTTTAAACACTCCTCTGAATCATCAACACGTTGTTGTTTTTGGTCGACTATGAGCAAACGTGGCACCCACTTTGAACAGAGCTTTGGCATGTCCAAATATTTGTGTATGATATATTCAACACGCTCTTTTGATATCTTCAGAGCCTCAGCTATCTCGATCAACTTCACTTTACGGTCATTCGTAATCATTTTGTGGACTTTTTTGATGTTTTCATCTGAAACAGCCTCTTTTGGACGTTCACTGCGTCCATCATCTTCGGTGCTTGTATGACCACTTTTAAATTTTTCAATCCACTTGCGAATGGTTCGTTCAGTTGGTGCAGAATCCGGGTAACACTTATCAAGCCATTTCTTTGCATCGGCTGCATTTTTTCCCATCAAAAAGCAATGATAAGCCAGCACACGAAATTGCTTTGAATCCATTTTTTTCACAATAACAAAAGTTGCTTCACTCACAACGCTATATCTCGAGAACTAATCATCCGACAGCTGTATATAGTATATACTATATATAGTATGGATTTAATTCAAGTGGTGCCCTCTCATATAAACGATACGGACTTTTTAGCCCATGTATTAGGTTTAGTGTTGGACATTGAAATTTACCAAAGTGCCCTTACCCCCTTGGAGGCTGAAAATTTTTTCAAGCCGAACGTTAACAAGATGCGAAAAGTGCAACATTTACTTATGCCTTGCTCAAAGAATACAATGTTTTAAAAGTTTTCATGAGCAATACGATAAATGTTTTTGAACCAAATGTGAAACTAAAAAGTACTGAAATATTGTTAAGTTTAATTTTTATTTTTTTATTTTTTTTTTTAATAAGAGTTACCGTTTTTAATGAATTTACAATGAAATTAAAATAAATAAAATTGTCTACCCTACCAAATTTCAACTAAATCGAATAATTTTTACTTTCGTCGGTACTGCAAGTAATAGAATCACTTGACATGTAGGTAAAAGCTTAAAGGTTATGTAAAATTATGCTCCGACTATCCTCTAGGTGCAATCAAAGGCTCATATCCACAAAAAATGCTCTTCTTAAGCAACAACATTTTTGGAAGTTAAAGTTAGATTTACGGAAATCAAACAATCACCCGACCAAAGCGGATAAAAGCTGCTGTTACATTTTTTTGTTGATGCTTTACCGACAAAAAAAAAAAAAAAAAACAACCGTTCAAGGTAAAGTGATAAGTAAGCTTCAGCATGTTACTACTCGACAGAAAAACGTGGCTACGTTCTTGGGCTAATACACAAGCTTTCTTCATTCAATTCCCAGGAAAAAGAAGAAAAAGAGAATAAAATAATAAATTTTTGATGTCAACACTCTTTCTGAAAGCAATACTTATGGTACTTAAGTGACTCCGGATGAAACTAGGCGCCTCACTAGCCAGTCTTTGGATTTTTTTGCTGTTTGATATTTCAGTGTTTTATTTTTGAAAGCTCATACGTGACACATTACATGTTTCAAAGTGAAACATGCTCAGTTGACATTGCCATTTCATCATGGAGAGATTTACATCCGAACAACGCTTACAAATTAATGAATTTTGTTATCAAAACTTGTGGCCTGTGCTTTTCGGGCACTTCGACCATTTTACGGTCATCACAATCGACTGGGTAAGCAATTCTAGCCATAGTGACCAAATTTCGCACCAATTTCACACTATTAGATATAAAGCCTTTTAATTGTATGCATAGAGTGCTTACAGAGGAAAATATTGCTGCTATATCCGCCAGTGTTAATGAAGATTGCGATTTTTCCATTCGTCGCAATTCGCAGCAATAGGTACTGCGAATTACGCAAGGACCTTGGTCTAAAGCCTTACAAAATAGAGCTCGTCCAAAAATTGATGCCGAACGAACTGCCACAGCGTTGAATTTTCAATGAGGCGGCCTGCTGTCATCACACACAGGTGAACATTTATTTTTATTTTTTTTTTACCTTTTTCGAAAGAGTGTTGAATTGACTGTTTGACTGTCAACCTGTGCGGACGTGTTTTCTCTTGTATACCGAATTCCGAATTCTGTTACTTTTCCGATTTCCTTTAAAGCAACGTAAACTGCCGAATCAGTAAATTTCACTATATTTCCCGTCTTTGTTCGTCGACCTAGATTCACCTGTGCCAGTTTTGTACCTAAAAAAAAAAAAATAAATAAATAAATAACCCTAACAAAAATTGACTGTGTCAATAAGTGTTCGTAGCCCAAATAAAAAAAAAAAAAAATAAATAAAAAAAAAAAAAAAAAAATGGAAAAGTGCTGTGCTAGTGTTTTGTGCTCAATTGTTGACCCCAACGCGGAATGGGTAGCCTGCAATGGTCTCTGTGGAAAATTATTCCATGCCATATGCATCGGTCTTACCCGGAGATTCATTACCTACCTCAAGGAGTATTGCAGTCTCTTCAATTTTTACTGCGACGAGTGCAAAGAGATCACCTTGGCTCATGTTATGCTGGCAATTAAATGCAATAACGAGTCTATCAATGCGATGCTAACCGAAAATAATCATATTAGCAGAACTATTCTCGACAGAATAGAGAAGATTGAAGACTCAGTAAACTGCATTGACAGTAATGTGGAAGCTTACAAGTCCACAGGAAGACTGATAGAAAAACAACTGACAGCGATCTACAATCTGTCCAAAAATCAATCTCATCACGACAACGAGAGCGAAGTGATCAAATATCACCTGGATGGATTAAAAGCTTTCATCAAAACAAATTTTGCCAACCTCCTTAAATCCAACGTACTCACACACATAAACGACTCTATCAATCTTCTCCGTACTGATCTCGACTTGCTTTTTCAAACCTCCTCCAAAACAATACATCCCACCCCGCATCCATCAGACTCTACGCTAGATGACTTAACCCTAAAAATAATAGACGTCAACGAGGAACTCATAGCAACTCGGTTGACCGTTGCCGAAATCGGTAAAGAAGTGAGATTTGCTTCCCAAAAAATCGATGGAATCCCCGATCAAATTCAACTTCAAGCTAGTTCCCCGTACAATGTCTCAATTCATAATGAATTAGTAGACACGGAGTCACTTTCAAATACTCCTCCTGCCGCCCTAACAACGGAAACCGAAACCGCGCTGCCTATCCCGCCCGCACCCGCCCCACAAAAACCGCTCAAACAATTCGGAACTTTATGGACCCCCTCCGAATGGAAAAGCCGACTCGAAAAGTTGAAAGTGGGAAACCATACAGTATTCTACGTTGAAGGGGCTCCTCAACACGCTGATGTTAGTTGGGTGCGGAATTTCTTTCACCGAAATTATGCCATCACCATTAGCGAGTGCGAGATGATTTCCCCTGCTGACTCCAATAGTTCCTGCAGCTTCAAAATCAGCATCCCAACCAAATAGTCATGGATATTCTTCACTTCCCCTGGTAAGGCCACTAAACCTTGGAAGATAAGTATCACTAAATGCTTTGAGAAACGAGAAAACCCACGTGTCGACGACAACCAAAATTCTAAAAATAAACGTAATGATAAGCTTAAAAAAAAAGACCGCTCACAAACCCCCTTCCAACTAAAAAGCACGCTAACAAAAAACTCTAATCCCGATCCCAACTGGAGCTTCAAAACGAACTTGTTCCCCGATTTCAGTCCCCCCTCCTCACTTATCCGACACAAAGCCCTTACACACCAATCCTCTAATCCGCTAATTTCCAATGTTCCACCCAAGCACCCGCGCCAACGCGTCTCTTTCAACTTAACCCCAACCACCCATATTATCCCATCTCTAAAAATCTACGCCCCCGATCCCAGCAAACAACTCATTTCCTAACTTCGACCTACAAACTGGAGCTAAGTACCCTAATTTTATTAACTCCCATACCCTAAACCCAACATCTCATCCGGCGCCCAATTCCATATCCAACCACGAATCTCCATCTCCCTCCCCTACTGCCCCTATTCTTGATCCTCTTTTTCCCCCTACAGTTAAACTAACCCAGCAAACCAATGGAACTACAGAAAGTCGCTATGCACTCTCTAGGCTTAGAGAGAGAAAGATATATGAAAACATTCGTCTCTTTCTCGCCTATCTACACGACAAATCGGACTCGGTCTGCTACGAAGGGAAGACCAAAACCAGCGTCATGGTATCCATCCAGCAGGAAGGCCTCCCTACCGACCCTATCAGTCTCAGGAACCTTTATGTCAGGTACCACGAGATTTTTAGCATGTCCCCTCAGAAAGTAGCAGACGACCTTGCTGCATTCGGCCACTACGTTCACTCTAAACGAGTCTCACACCTACAGCGAAACCGAGCTGACCACGATAATTTTTTTCGTCCATAACGTGCCTTCCTCGTCAGCACTTAAACCATCCCGCCATACATCTCCACCACACAACATCCCTCTTACATTTTACTACTAGAATGTAAGAGGTCTTCGCTCTAAAACCAATGCTGTCCTACTTCAATCGCATTCTCTTCCCTTTGATATTTACGCCTTGACTGAAACCAATTTGATTCCCGACATAAAGAACCAGGAATTGTTCCCCCCTACTTTTAATGTTTTTCGCGACGACGATCCTACCCGCCCACATGATGATTCCCCCTGTCGAGGCGTCTTACTGGCGGTCCACAACAGCCTTAACTCTTCTCCCATTAGCATCTCTTCATCCTCTAAAGTCGACTTTGTCGCTATAAAAATATCACTCCCCTTCAAGTCCCTTTACGTTTTATGTTGCTACATCCTGCCAGCTCAACCTACCGAATCTTACCAACTTGTTGTCGATGCGATCGACTATTTAATTGACCTGTCTGACTCTACTGACGATATCTTTGTTTTCGGCGACTTTAATCTTCCTCAGCTACAGTGGATTCCATAAGACGATCAATCGTTCTTCATCGCTTCAAATGCCAACTCAGCTAAGGAATGTCTCTTCTTAGATCGCTTAACAGACTCAAGTCTATGCCAAGTCAGTGATGTATCTAACTATATGGGCAGGCAATTGGACCTTATTTTCACAACAGATTCCATTAACTCCTCAGTCTCACTTTGTCCCCTATCTCTCTCTACAATCGATAACTACCACCCCCCCCCCCCCCCCTTCTACTTTCATTTTTTCATAACTCTTCTTTCCAGTCCACTCCTCTCACAACTCTCTCATCCTACGACTTTCATAAAGCAAACTTTCACAAAATCAGTGACTATCTTAGCAGATCCCCCCTTAACTTTCACAACCTAAGCGTAAATGATGCCTTATCCATTTTTTATAAAGAAATATTTAATTCTTTCAGCCTTTACGTTCCGTTTTCTCGCCTTAAAACATCATCTACTAGTCCTCCCTGGTATAATCGCAAGCTTCGTTCCTTACGAAACAAGAGAAACAAGTTATGGGCTGTTTTTCTGCGTACCAGATCCTTGTCCGACTATTCCAACTATCTTGGTGCTTATCTTCATTTCACCGAACTTTACGATTCCCTTTACCAGCGTTACCTTAACAATGCGCAAGTCAACCTTATAAATGACCCTAAGTCCTTTTACCAATTTGTTAACTACAAAAGAAAGTCCGATGGTTACCCTCCTTCCCTCTCTTTCAACAACAAGTCATCAACCGATCCACTCACCACTGCCAACCTATTTGCCAGCTTCTTTAAACAATCCTTCACCAACGACTCCTTTGTACCAGATCCCTCCTATTTTCGTTACCTACCGAACTTCTCCAACGGCCCACATCTCTCTCACATCTTGGATCCCTCTTATATCGAGTATAAATTACACCAACTCAATGACGAATTTACACCCAATCCAGATGGCCTCCCTGCCATATTTCTTAAAAAATGTTCTTCGTCTCTTTCCCTTGCCCTTTCTGATCTCTTTCGTCTATCCCTTTCACAAGGAGAATTTCCTCAGGTTTGGAAAACCTCCTTTATAACCCCGATCCACAAAAAGGGATCAAAGAACGAAATAACAAACTATCGTCCAATCGCTAACCTCTCCCATATTCCCAAACTCCTCGAAAGTATTTTGTATGAAGCTCTAAGTTTCCAATGCAAATCACTTATTTCCTCTAGACAACATGGCTTCCTAAAGGGTAGGTCAACCACCACAAATCTTGTTGAATTCGTATCCTTTGCCATCTCTGCCCTAGAGAACGGCAACGAAGTCGATGTAGTTGCAACCGATTTTAGCAAAGCCTTCGATAAAATCTCTCATCGATTAATACTCTTCAAATTGTCTGCCCTCGGCTTTGAACCCATACTGTTAAAATGGATATCTTCTTACCTCGAAAACCGTTTTTACAGTGTTCGTTTTAGGTCAGCCCACTCCACTCCATTTTTGGCCACCTCTGGAGTTCCTCAAGGTAGCCATCTCGGCCCCCTTCTCTTTATATTAACCATAAATGATCTCGATAGGATCATCAAATACTCCTCCGTCTCCCTTTACGCCAACGATACCAAATTTTTCAAAACCATTTCTTCTCCCCATGACTCCTTCCTTCTTCAACAAGACCTTGATAGTTTTTCGATCTGGTTCCTCAAAAATTGTTTGGAACTTAATATCACCAAATGCCAGTCCATCACCTTTTCACATAAGCGGCTCAAATCTCCTCCCCGATTCTACCGTCTCCACAACCAACCGATCTCCTCCGTTGAATCTCTTCGCGACCTCGGCATTTTGTGTGATAGGGAGCTCAATTTCCGTTTGCATATGGATGGGATCATCCTTAAAGCCAACTCTGCACTAGGTTTTGTAAAACGATGGTCCAAAGAATTCACCAACCCATACGTGACCAGGTCCCTCTATATTACCTTTGTTCGTCCCCTTCTAGAGTACGCTAGTCAAGTATGGTCCCCATATCATCGCGTTCATATCTCGAGAATCGAAAGCATACAGCGCCGTTTTCTTCGATTTGCTCTTCGAGGTTTGCCCTGGGATGATTCTTTTACTCTGCCCCCCTATCAAAACCGTCTCAACCTTATTAACCTAAACACCCTTGAGGAACGCAGAGACGCAGCCGACTTTCTCTTCATTCATCGACTTCTTTCAGGTCAGGTTGAAGGCATGTCCCTTCACAATTCTATTTTCCTCAACACTAACCCTCGTAATCTACGTACCCTTCGTCTCTTCTATCTCCCAACCCACCACACCACCTATGGCGCGAACGAACCAATCTCCCGCATGCTACGAAAAATTAATTCAAACCCTAGCGTCTTTGACTTCCACCGCACCACTTCCTACCTCAAATCGGTTCTCCTTCACCACAACAACCAACCTTAGTTTTAAGTATTAGTTTAAGTTTAATTTTAAGTTATAGCTTGTATTAAGCCGAATAAATGGGGGCTTTCGCCCCCACCAAAATTAAAATTAAATTTAGCCTTATTCCATTCAAAATAACGTTTATCCTTTCGGTAAGTTTGAGCTCTCTACTATTAATTACTTAAAGCCAATGCTATAGTGTGTGAGGAATTCGCTGGATATCGACATTATCTTCTAAATGCCGGAACCATTGGCGAAGCTACGTGCGTGTGTGTGATTCTTATTGTGTAAATAGATTGTCTTCAAGTTGGAAAAAGTTCGAATATGTTCATCGATGCTTCAGCTCTGCCATCGGAGCTATTAGTGGCTCCACAACCGCTTAGCGGCTTTTGTAGCCTTGATGTGATGAAGAACACTCTTCACAAATCAATATGGGATGCTTTCAATTGCAAACCTGATTGCCCTGTTGTGCAGTTCAAATTGTTACTGGCAAACTATGAGTCGCCTCCTACGAATGATATCATCCAAATGGTATACTGAAACGTAACTGGATGTTAAAGCATTTGCAATTGTTGCCTTCGTTGGTTGTGTTGTTTGTGGAGATGGAATGGAATGATTATCTCTGGACAGATAAGCAGTTGCCATGTGCCTCGACAATACAAGCTCTGAAAAATAGTTTGCAGAAGCGCAATACTCGCCTGGCACGTGTGTTTCTCCAAAAAGCTGCACTACTTCCTCCTGGATATGCTGGCATCGGAACAAGCAGCTAATTTGACCAGTGCATGTGGCATAAGTAGTAAAATGCTCTTCATCCTTCCACATACTGATTATTTGGTGGGTTATACTTCTCGTCTTGAATCTGGCACAAGCATACTATACGCAAATGTCGAAACGAATTCGCACTCATTGGGATCAGTTAACATCTTCGCATCATGTGCTGAAAATTCGTCATCAGTTCAAGTTGAGATTTATTTCCGAAATAAGGCAGGACTACAGCAGTGCTTTAAAGTAATACTCACAGGCAAAGAGAACTTTGAGGAAATTCGTGTCGTGAATACTAATTGCTTGGAAATCAAAACTGTTGTTGGCTTCCTTAACGATAAGGTTTGCCCCGGCTGATTTTCAAGTTAAAAGTGCAACGTAACTCGATAAACTATTTCGTTTGTCATATAGAAAAGTACAAGAACCGAGTAGCATTCAACGATCTTCAGTTTGAGTATCATGCGTGGCTAAGTACACCGTATAGTGCAATTGGAAATCGCTTCTCTGATGCATTTAAAAACGGTCGCCCGGCCCAGCAAACGCAACATTCTGGAATCTATGTACATAATTCAGCGGAGTATATTATTAAACGGATAGAAGCATTTCTACAAAAGATCTCATCGATAACATTGTTTAATGAATTCTTTGGCATTCGTACGATAGAGACTGGCTAACCGCTTTTAGAACAACAAGTGATCACGCTAGTTCAAGAGAATGAATAGAATTTTAGCCACTCCAGTGCCATCATCCATCATCTGGGACAAGCAACGGCACAGTTCAAAGTTTATAAATGCTTTAGATTTCGTAAAAAGCGCTTTAACTATGTACTCATTATTGCTGCCAGGTTATCACCAGGATAATTGGAATGGAATTTTCTCCGATGTGCTACTTAAAACTTTGAGTTGTGTATTTCCTTCCGCATCTGTAGCTGATTTTGTTGGATGCTGTTTTGAAACGCTGTCACTTTAAATGGCGATCAGAAAGATCGTATTACTGTATTAGAAAATCTCTGGAAAGTATTGCAGAAAGTACCACCCGTATCTCAAAGTCAAATTGCTCCAGAGTTACGAGCTTTATGGGAAAATTTTTTAGCCACATTTCTCCCGTTACAATATATCTGGATAAAATCACTGAACTAGTCGAGTGCGATGTTAGTTTTGAAAAATCAGAACTAAAAAAACGACGAAGTGATCAATATTCGACTCATTGTGGCAATTCTAACGGAGGCAACACTGCAAATTCACAACTTTACGGCAGTTCTCACTGATAACCAAGGCCAAACTTACAAACTTACAAAGCAATAAAATACACAACCATTGAAAATCTCTCCCAGCTAAGGGATAGTGAAGATCCAAATATGGAACTGAAGTCATTCAATGGTGATCTCAAACCAGAAAAGTATTACCAAATCATGTTTAGTACAGAAACATAGCAATATTTGGAGAACACTCAGTTACAAGTGTCGTGCTTTGAAACATTGGTGGGTATAGATAAAACTGCAGCAGTTTTGGTATAGAGTGCTACAATGGTTAAAAGAAATTTCAAGCACTATAATCGGTATCGGTTTCAACGAATCCAACTTGTTATATAGTTCCAACATTCAATTTAGTGATACAAACAACCTTTCCCGTTCAACCGATGTTGGTTAATGAGTTCTTTAGTGTTGTTACTGTGGTAAATAATCTGTTCAATGTATTTTTGCAAAATGTTGGCATTACCATTAGTGTTCCGAGTAATCTTCGAAAAAAAGTTTTTTTTTAACACTGACATCTCGCCGAAGCGCCAAAAACTGCATTCTCAAATCTCAATTGACAACGTCAATATAGTCGAAGCCAACATTGAACTGCAGCTAAAAATTTGGTATAATCTTGGATGCAATTTCACCTCTGCCGCCTCCAGTGGAAATGCGTTCAGAAACAGACAATTCTCCAATTAATGCTGAAGTTACAACAGAGTTTAGTTCGTTGGCAATCAGTTCACCTATTTGCATGGACTACATTGATGATGCTTGACTTAGGTAGACACACGAAGAATTGATCAGTATTTCGAGTCGCATTGAGTTTAAGTTTTGGTGTCGATTTTATACGCTTAATCGTCAGCCCTTGACGAAGATCTATCGAGGAGAGAACTTTCTGTTTCGAGCTTATATCGAGGTGCAAGCTAAATGTGATCTGGACGTATTGGAGATCTATTTTATTAGTTTGGAATTTTCCATTTTTGCATACTCCAAAAAGGAACTTGTTTTTGATACACTTATTCTAGCGATTTTCCAACTTCTTAATCCCGTCCGAAAAGTAATTTTCGGAGGGTCTGCAAAATACTCTTCCATGGCGTCGATGATTTCCTCGTGTGAGCTGAATTTTTTATTGATGAGCCATCTTTTGAGGTTTGGGAAGAGATAGTAGTCCGAGGGAGTCAAATCGGCCAAATACGGTGGATGCGACAGCAATTAAAGCCGTAAGTCATTGATTTTAGCCGTGATTGCGATGCTTTTGTGCGCCGGTGGATTGCCTTGCAAAAACAACATTTTTTTCCGCGTCATGTGAGGCCGTTTTGCAGCGATTTCGGCCTTCATTCGCTCCGAAATGAATGGTTTTCCCTTTTTCGAGGTAGTCCAAGAAGAGTATGCTATGACAATCCCAGAAAACCGACGCCATAATCTTTCCGACCCATCGAGCCTCCCTCGGCCGCTTCGGAGCACTCGTGCCGGCTTCAGTCCATTGCCGGGCACTCATTCTGTTCTCTGGTGTTCAATAGTTACTAATCGACGCCAAAAGTCCGCCCGATTCCGCATCAGCAAGTCCAAACATTCTTTCAAAGTGCTCTCGCGTTCGTGTTTTTGGTCAGGAGTGAGTATGCGCAGCACCCAGCGGCAGGATAACTTTTTCATATGCAGAATATTGCCCAAAATATGACGTGTGCGCTCAGTAATAATGAAGAAAATTGACAAAGCGGTACCGCATGATCGTCGACTGCGACTGCACGAGCTAGCAGACATTGCAGGCATTTCAAAAAGTACGGTACATCGCATATTATTTGAAAATTTGGACATGAGAAAGCTGTGTGCAAGATGAGTGCCGCGTTTGCTCACACTCGACCAAAAACAGTGTCGTGATGATGTTTCAGTTGAGTGTTTAGCGAAGTTTTACAGCAACAAAGCAGAATTTTTACGCCGTTTCATAACAATGGATGAAACATTGGTCCAAAACTTTACACTCGAGACAAAAGAACAATCAAAACAATGGATTCAAAAAGGAGAACCGGCTCCAAAGAAGGCGAAGACCGTTTCATCTGCAGGCAAGATCATGTTGTCGATTTTTTGGGATGCGCGTAGGATGATTTTCATTGACTATCTTGAAAAAGGAAAAATTATCAACGGTCAGCATTATGCGAACTTATTGCAACGTTTGAGCGAAGATATCAAGTAAAAACGGCCGCATTTGACTAAGAAGAAAGTGTTGTTTTATCAAGATAATGCACCAGCTCACAAATCCGTTACTGCAATGGCCAAGATGCATCCTATTCACCAGATTTAGCCCCCTCGGATTATTTTCTGTTCCCAAACTTGAAAAAATGGCTCAGTGGGCAAAGATTTTCCAACGATGAAGAAGTGATGTCGACAGGTTATGGCTATTTTGAGGAGCAAGACAGTTCTTATCATAAAAAGGGTATCGAACTTTTTGAACATCGCTGGGAAAAGTATATAAAGCTTAAAGGCGATTATGTTGGAAAATAAATAAATTTTTTTCCAAAAATTTTTTTGTTTTCTTTGTTGGGTCGGGTACTTCTGGGACCACCCTCATAGATTTCGGTTTGATTTTTGTAAATGTTATTCTATCACACGCTTCCTAGTCACCCAGTCCATATCTAGAAAAATAAAAAATTTATTTTTTTCGCGCGATGGTTAATAAGAATTTCCGAAAACTAGAGGCGACATGGCTACCTTCTAACAGATATAAAGCACATCCCAATGATACCAAATCAAAATCAGAACTTTGTATCCACTGTAATACGTACAATTCAATCTAAAATCGTTTCAATCGTGAATTCTAGTAAAATCGCTAGAATATGCCGATACCACATATTGGCATCGAAACCTTATACAGGTGGATTTCAATCTCTTTAATAGAAAATACCTGGCATTTCTGCTTTTGTGGGGATGGAGTTTTTACAAATTGTGAGAAGGCACGTCCAACAGATACAATTGTAAGTTAAGGGGATAGAATACAACAATTTCATGCATCCAATCATTTTTGCTCGTGGTTCTCGATGCTGTTTACAGATACCGTGTCGTTGCCTAGTCAACTTTATTTTGTCAGTTGATTTTCGTTTATTTTTTTCTGCTCCCATCGAATGTCCTTTTTTTTGAATTAGAGTAGAAATTGTGTAGGGTATATTAAATTTGAAAGGAGATATAAAAATACAGAATTTCTTTAAACATTTGATTAAAGGCACATTATTGGGCTGATTTTGTATAGGAAGCAAAAGACAGATTAAGTCCTTAGTATCGTAGTATCGCATCTAGGCATGAGTCGGTTACCTATCTGCATTTCGGAACTGTAAATGGATTCAGACAAGAGACGACTTTACCTTTAAGATTCGACACGAACCTATTCTTTCAGATATTAAAGGGGCTTCGAACCATCATATGACAAGCAATCGGAATCGAAAAAGAACTTGCCTCTATGTACTTATTCATTTTTTATATCATATTTTCTGAAGATGTAAGTTGCAAAACGAATGAAACGGAAACCAGTTCGTGGTTGCGTCAAATTATCTTCTTTATGATTCGATACTACCGCCACACCATAGGTAATAGACGAATTCTTGGAATACTGTGATTCCATGATTCCAGACGGGATCTATATGATGCAGTGCTAGTGCTTAAAACTCTTTTTGAACCGTGGCACAGTGTGACAATTCGCACATTTAGCGGGACTTAATTCAAAAAACGGTTTCTCTTAAAGCTTAAATCTCCCAACCAAAAAAAAAATTTTTTTTGTTAAAAGCATGTCCAACAACAAAAAATGACTTCAAAGATCAAGTTGTGATAATTATTCATAAGAAGGTCAGCTTTAAGAGCAAGCGGTAAAGTTTTTTTTTTTTTAAGTGGTTCGCGTGGTTTTAAGTAAAAGTTTAATTTGCAGCGGTCGATTCGTTGGACCCAATTTTTAACGACTCGGCCACAAATTTCGGCCGAAACGGCCGCTATTTCACGTTAAATGTTGACTCTGAGCTCTTCCAACGTCGTCGGCGTGTTGATATAAACCAATGACTTAACGTAGCCCTACAGAAAATAGTCAAGCGGCGTTAAATCGCACGAATGAGGCGGCCAATCGACTGGCCCATGTCTTGAGATAAAACGCTCACCATACTTACTCTTCAATAAATTGATTGTAGCTTGTGCTGTGTCTTGTGGCACCATTCTGTTGAAACCACATGTCGTTCTAGTCCATATCTTTCAATTCGGGCCAAAAATAATCGGTGATCATGGCGCGATAACGCTGACCATTCACAGTAACGTGACGATCGTTATCGTCGCGGAAAAAAAAAGTGGCCCAATAACGCCGCCGGTATGCAAACCGCACCAAACAGTTATTTTTTGTAATTGAAGTGGTGATTCATGAAGCACATGTGGGTTTTCACCCGACCAATAACGCACATTTTGCTTATTGACGAACCCATTGAGCCAAAAATGAGCTTCGTCACTGAAGATGATTTTGCGATGAAATTCATCATCTTGGGGCATCTTCTCCAGAACCCAATCGGAGAACGTAGCTCGTTAGTGTACTTCACCATGATGAAAATATTGAGTTTACTGAATAAATTGACAGTGACAGTTTGATGATTAGTGAAAAAGTGCGTTCATAAATTAAATTCAAAGTTGTCAAGTCCCTATTGGAAAACCCATTATATATGTCCGTACACCTCCACAGAGAAAAATAAAAGATGACAACACCAAGAGCGACTGCTATGAGCTCTTGGCCAAGGCTTACACGTACTAGCAGTAGCCTAGCTATGACATTAAAATTGTCGTCGGCGAAGGTATACCATAGTCTTCACGGATTCAGGCTAATTGATTTTGCGGCAGTGCGAAACATTGTCCTAGCTATCAGGCGGTTCCCGAACACCTGACCTTGTTGTACGGTACGGTCACGGATATCCCGAATATCGCAAAGGCACGCTTATACTGTGAGGAAGTTTGACTTCGGGTGGCTACAATCGAAAGGGATCGTGAAATCCTTTTCCCATCGAGTCTCAATTAATCTCTTAAGAGGTCCTATGCCGCCAGACCAATATCAACTTGCAAAAATGCCATCAGATATGACGCCTCTGGTGTGCTGGGTTCCACTCGGTCACCACAACGAAACTCCTGATTTGACGACGAATGCCGGCAAGCTCATGCAGCTAAGCAAGATTCATACAAAGTGGTGTTGCATAGAAGCAATATACCTCCTCACGAGCTCTACGCGCAGAAGAGGAAAATAAAGGAGCATGAACCAGATTCGGACGTTTTGTTAAAAGGTAAAAGAAAAGCATGGTAAACCCCGAACTGAAGCCTGTAGAGCCCAACAAGGGAACATAGTAATAGAGTCTCTATGTCTTTCTATCTTTCTCTCGAAACGGCCACGAGTTTTTCATCCGTTTTCAACTGCATCAGGACCATCAGGATGATGAGGGTTTTGTATGAAGCCAATTTCCAATTTTTCACCGTCATCCTGCACGAGTTTGACAGGGATGCCAAAACTAGATATGGTTCTGTATAGATCCCGTTATACACAGCTTTGAAATTGATAAAGATGTGATAAATATGGGTTTGGACTTCTTTGGTTTTCTCAGGGATCTGCCGGTGTGAATATTAAGTCGATTGTGGACATAAAATCACACTGATAGGGCCGATCAGATCATCAATGGAGCCAATAGTTTAAACCGTTTACATATCGTAATATGTCCCTATAACTGGCTGAGTTTAGAGGATCGAGCTTTCGATGCTGAGATTCAACAGGCATAGTTTGACCATATCGTTTTGTGCTGCCTTGAACAGATCGGCAAGTAGCCTGTCCAATCTGGCAGCCTTCAATTTATTTAGCTTGAGTGGGCAGAAACCTTAGCTTTCATCGCCCAAGTTGAATAATTCCTTTTACGACAGCGACGTTTTCACCATTTACCAGTTTGCAAAAGTGGTATAGCTACATCTGACTTTTTCCTGTTTCCGAAGGACAAACGCTTAATCAGCATATGAAAATTGCATGTGGGATTGGATTAAGCGCTGGCGTAGTTATATTGCAATCAATGGTCCCGAATTTAAAGGAGACAAAATAAATTTTGACAAATAAATTAACTTTTTGGTTTTGTTTAAAATTTCCGGATACTTAATTGTATTAAGGAACTTTCTTGATGGCGGCGGTACCTGATTAGCGGCAGACTAGGGCCTCCCCTAGGTTTTCGGGACATGTGACCTATAAAAAGTACGAACATTCCACGTGCAGATGCACTTTGCAAGGTTTGCTATGTAACAGTATAATTTTTTCGTAACAAATTCGGATATTTGACCACGCTTTCAAACCCGATGTTCAGAACTTTTTTTGCTACCGCTTGAGTGAAGGGCGCCAGAAATTCCGGAGCCAGTAACCTTCTTCAAGGATGTGAGAGCCGTTGTTTACCCATTGTGAGGGCCTTTTGTTTTAAAGCCCTATACATGTGGAACCAAAAAGTGTTTTGACTTTTTGCGCATAGGTGCGACACCTATACTAAGTTTTTCGTATTTTAGGATGGCAACCGAAATCACGAAAAAATAAATTTTTGATGTTTGGATTTCCAAAATCAAAATGAAGCGATTCGATGCTGTATTTGCTTTCGTAGTGGATTGTTTTAATAATTTTTCATTTTCTGAAGAGGCAACCTTGAAAATTTTATGTTTGAGGTTTGACGAAAAAATGGCCGAAAATGGTCGCCAAAGAGAACGTTTCGAAAGCAATAATTGTGCCTGGTTAAATGAAGCTTTAATAGTATCACAAACTGTTTTAGATGAAATTCCCTCTTCATCTCATGGCACCATGGTATTAGAAAGACCAAGAAAAAGCTTCGAAGAGTGCTGTAAGAAGACCAAGAAAAGAAAAGTACAAACACTTCTAGATTCATTTAGCGCTGAAGAAAGCAGAACTGCGAACGAAATAAACTTTAGGAAAGCTGGAAAGAGAAATACTGCTATCGCAGTTAAGCAATTATCAATAAGTTCTCCAAAAAGAGGTTAGTTTTTTGCTTAAGTCAATTTTGAAGAAAACACTGGAAACACATACAATACATCTGACTTTTTGCCAATATCTGCAGATGATGCATTAGCAATGATAACAGACGCACAGCTATCCACTCATCAGTACAATATAATACGTCAAATCTACTATCTTTGTACCACAAAATTAAAGAGGCTAAGTGAGTGAGTTTTCTGCTGAATGCGGCTTACAAATCTTGGTAAATCATAGCATTGAACGTTTATGCTTAGCTCAAAAAGATGTTTAAGATTCTGTTTCGGATTTTAAAACTGGGCTTAAAGAATTGTTCCTGCTCATAAAATGGGGTTGTGATAGTGCTCAACAAAAACAATACAAACAAAAATTTTCATCAGGTCATCATTTCGATGAAAACCTCTTTAGTATTTCCATGGTCCCAATTCAGCTATATTTCTTACAGGAAGAAAATAAAAAAGTGGTTTGGCAAAATCCAGCTCCATCATCCACAAGATACTGCCGGCCTATTAAATTGAACTTTGCAAAAGAAACGACAGAATTGATCAAGTTGGAAGTAGATTCAATACGAGAACAAATTAAAATGTTACAGCCAGTTGAGATAGATAATGACAGCTTTCATATCCAAATAAAACCAATTTTCTTACTTACCATGATCGACGGCAAAATATGTTCGGCTTTATCACCTATAACTTCTTCCTCACAAATCTGTTATATTTGCGCAGCAACAAAAGCAAGTTCACCAACAACCAATTTCCTATGGGCTAAGTCCCCTTCACTCTTGGATCCGATATATAGAATGTATCCTACATATCACTTATAGACTAGATGTTAAAGTTTGGCAGGTTAGAGACCAAGAGAGTAAAGAAAAGGTTAAAGCAAGAAAAAAGTTGATTCAGGATGTATTTAGAGCGGAAACTGGGTTATTGGTTGATATGCCAACTCAACGAATAATGGAAACACGGCCAGAAGATTTTTTAGAGATGAGGAAAAAACTGCTGAAATAACAGGGATAGATAAGAAAATTATCAAAAAATTTCACATAATTTTAGAAGCGATTGGGTCTGGGTTTCCAATTGACATGGATGCCTTCGAAACATTTGCAAGAGCAACGAGTGAGCTATATATCAGAAAGTATGGCTGGTTTTGTATGCCAGTAAGTGTACATTAGGTATTATTACATGGGAAACAAATAATTTCTACTTGTATACTTCCAATTGGACAACTTTCCGAGGAAGCTCAAGAAGCTAGAAACAAGGAAAATCAAAAATTTTGGGAGCTGTTTACCAGGAAAACCTCGCGAGTGGATACGAATACTGACCTTAATAGGTTCAGTAAGGTATTCTCAGATCCTTTTTTGGTAAGCCTTCGATGCATTTCAAAAACAATAAAAAAAAACATTAATTGAACACGAAGTTCTACAATAGTTAAATATACCAACTGAGTAATAAAATGCAAATTATTGGCTGTTGTATTTTTTTTTTTTCATCACAACTGTTATACATATGTTTACAAAATTTACTACATTCATTCTATAAACAATTCTCATAAAAGTAAGTCAAGAACATTTCACAAAAAACATTTAAATCCAAGCGCTATTAATTTAATCCCACTAAATGGGCGAATTGTCACACTGTGCTTGGGGGCAATCATTCCGTATTCATTTGACCTGGTTGACAAAATGTTGGTTTTAAGTCAACATGTGGCTCGCAGCCAAGATTTGTGTTGAAAGTAAGGTAAAAAGTAATTGGCTTACCCCTATCCAACTGATACGCGGAAGGAACTTTCATATGCTTCCATTTCAGGCCGTAGGTACACCGAATCCTTCCTCTTATGGAAGAGGAGAATCTGTAAAAAAAAAAAAAAAAAAAAAAAAAACTAACTGGATACGCTTCAATGTTCCGCCTACGCTCAAAATTGAGCAGAGAGTAAAGGAAGCTGTTCAGAAATTGAACGGTGCCATAACCAAATTTTGTAGGAAAATCTCTAACAGATCGCCCATTCGATGGTGGAATGCGGATTTGCAACGATTACGTGAGGGTATACGAAGATTTCCAAATAAGTCACATAAGACTAATTTTGAGGAAGATTGGAATCTTTACAGATTGAAGCAAACTGAATATAGCAAGCTCACTTGGGTTCCATAAATACTTTTGTCTTAAGCAAAACATTCAGTAAAATCAGCAGGCTGATTAAAGTCCTCAAAAGGACCTCTGATAAAGCTGTGTATGTACGAAGGCTTATAGCTTGCTCTGGTAATGGTGCCCATCTTCCAAGTACTACACGCATAAATCAATACTGATTCTACGTTGGTACGGAAAAATGGAAGCTTCGTTCTTAAGCTGAAAACATTGCTTTTCCAGATTTTGAATAGCATTCCGAACGCAGCTTTAACCTTTCAGATTCTGCTACACACATCCAGTTCGCTGCCACTCCGATAAGCCGAGACCACACTTCCTAAGTATAGAAGGTTGTCCATTTTCTTAACCTCGTGTCCGGCAATGTTAAGTTGAGAGCGGGTTTGTGTTTATTTCGAACCCCACTTTGTTCGCCTCAGCTTCCATATTGTGTGTCATCAAAGAAAGGTCCATTATCCGATGTGAAAATAAGCAAACATCGTCAGCGTAGCTACTGTGTTTAAGGTAAGATATTATTGTCCATCGAATTCCACAACTGTCTTGGGTAAACGCTGCACGGAATACATCGCTGATGACCACCAAAAACAATAGTCGTGACAGTATAAACCCCTGACGTACTCCACTTTGGACTTTTAAATCTTCAAGACACCTTACCATTGTGCAAAACGGTACACTAACCACCCTCGTATGAAACTTTAATAATAGCTACGAGTATGAGTTTTCCTGGGATGCCTCCAATGCGTAAGGTCAACCATATAGCATCTCGATTCAAACTGTCGAAAGCCTTTTTGAAGTCGATAAACAATAAATATTGCGTAGACCTATTCTCAATGCATTGCTCTATAATAATTCGTAAGGTATTTATGTGGTTGATGCAGGAAGATCCAACGCGAAAGCCTACCTGTTCCACATCGACCATTATTTGGCTGGAACAACACACATTTCTTGGCAGCTTGATGATCATCCCTCTTTTCCGCTTCTGAGTAAATTCTTTACCATCCCACGCTCTGCATTTGAGCGGGTGTAGCAGAAAGCTATGTGTGGTCACTTTTCTGCCTTTTACCGACATAGATACCCAGTTGCAAACACATTTTCCACAGTATTCCAGTGGTCGTCAATGTTATTCTGCGTTGTGATGCTGATTGCTTCTACTTCTAAGGCAAGGTGTTCCCTGAACTGTTGTCGCACTTGTAGATCTCTGAGCCTGTCGGTATTGAACCTGGTTGTTTGAACAAGTTTGAGCGGTTGCTGCTAACAGATGCAGTGCAAAGGTGTATATAAGCTTCTTAATCGCACCTGTTTTGGACGTCTAAAAGACAATTTCTAAAGCGATGGTTGATCACAATATAATCTATCTGGTTGGATGCACGCTGCCTGTCAGTTGAGACCCAGGTCATCTTGTGGCGATTGATATTGCCGAAAACAACGAACCACTCACCATTGTCATTCAGCTCTCCAAGGCTGTGAACTCCCATCACGTGTTTAAGCATAGTGTTGTTGAATGAAGTCCCCCATCACCACTACGATTTCCCCATTAGAGGTTTGATTGTATGTGGTGCCTAAAAAATCGTCCTCTTCGTGCTCAGCGCCGTCTTCAGTTGGAGCATAACACTGTATGATGGTGACTTTTCTTACTCTACTCTGGAATCTAGCCGTCAATTTCCGGTTATTGTGAGGTTTCCAGACTTCTTCGCGTAGATAGAACTATCATCAATTCTACTCTAGACTTTCGAGCACTTCCAGCTGCTTGTCATCTTCTAACAGTGATCTTTTTGATGATTGTTATTCCCCAGAGGAATGTGGCGTTTTGAGGTACTTCCTAGAGTTATTTGAGGAAGGTTTTAACTTTCCAGAATCCAATCGTTGTCCTTATTTGATAGCCAAAGGTCTCCAACAAATAAGCTTTACGTATCCGAGGCGTTTGCTTTCGATTCGTAGCAGTTATATATTTTACGGTTATAGCTTGCTGGGACATAGACCGATCGACTCTCACCCTGTTTTGTGACGCAGAAAACTCCCGTTTGTCCTCATCCCGTTCGCAATTTCCGAAGAAATTCCTCCACCATGAGGAGGTGCGAGTAGGGCTTACTAATAAAGCTGCTAGGATCTCTGCTGCAGTGGCTCTTACTCGCTATTTGGCGGAACAGCACTCATCGGGATATGCTGCTCCTATGAGGTCTTTGTTAGTCATTCGCCATCATACTCACTTCCCAGGTACATACTATGATCAGAATGATACTGAAAATTGAAAAAGATGACTACACGCTCGCCGAGATCTTCAGAATATCAGTCTAACTTCCATCAAGTGAAAGAGAATGGAATGTTGATCTTCATGTGCGCGAATACCAACGAGGCATTGAAGCCGTACGTGCTTGCCATTTTCGTGGACATTTAGAATGCTTGCGACAATGTCTACACCAAGGAAAGCTTTGAAATACACCAAGAAAGCACAGGACTGCTTAAAAGCTAAAAAAATAAAGGGTCACAACCTGAAGACGAGAAAACATTTAAGCCTTCGGATTTCCACTTTGAGGTTCCTAGCAGAGGATTTTCCGTATTATTTTCTCAAATATCTTCGTATCCAATTTTTTCATAAATGCATTGCATTGAGGCGACATCTTCATCATTTATATAATCGTAGGGAACACCAATGAGACATGAACCCTACAACTCAGTTACAGTATATAGGGTGCCTTATATCATTTTCTTCAGAAAAAGTATCTACTCCGTTTGACTTTTGCTTCTCTTACTCTTCCCTCGTCCTTTGTTAACCAACTAAAGAAGAGGAAAAAAAAAAACTCGACAGTTACTTTAAATGAAATTCCTACTTACATTGTCGTCATCGCATCCGTCATCGAGGCTATATTGTTGCCCACAAAGGCTATACAGAAAACGAAGACTTTTTACATTCCAAATGGGATCCAATCTGGCATCAACCTACCGGGAATCCTCTCTCAACAAAGCAACGAATATCCCCATTTATTGTGATTACCATGTAGTTGTCGTGAAAAAGGATGAATGCTCGTTCCTTCTTTGTCAAGCAACACTCCTTCCTAGGCGCACCATGTCGTCGTTCGCCAAACCGAAGTTGTCAGCTTCCTTTGCATGGTGCATCTGTTTTCATCACTCCTTCGATGGTGCAGTAGTACTACAAGTGCTAGTACCTACAATAGTTTTATAGTTCTCCACAACTGAATTCTTCTTTTAGTCTCATTGTCCTGTCGTTCATTCTTCATTCTGCTTGTACTCCAACATAGTCTCCAGCTCCAGCTTCAGCAGCCGGTTCACCATGCCATCTCCCTTATGGAAAGTCTTTTGTACAAACAAAGGATATACACAGGAATCACTGTTGGTACACAAGGATATTCTGTGAAACGACTACCGTTGCTGTTATTATTGTTGTTCTTGGTGATATCTCTTAGATACATTTTTTTTGTTTCGTTTCTTTCAAATTGTCCCCCCCAGTTTCAGTGATTTTATTCACTGGGAGGAAGAGGTAGAGGTTACCTACTCGTACTCGTACAACAGAGAGAAAGAAACCTGTAATGGCCTACAAAATAAAGTGAACACCATGCACTCAACGACCCTATGGTGGTGGCTATGATGGTGGTTGGTACATTCTAAGGACTTGTAAGGACATATGGGATCCATTAAATGTGAGAACGTAAATCGACTTGAACATAACGAATATACAAACATACAAACATACAAACACCCATTTGCCTACCGACAAGTGATCCAACTGAGATATACTAATATACCGAGCCGTAGCCCACTGAGTTACCGTGCCACTGAGCGACGCCTAATGAACAAAATCAAATTAAATTCGCTCCAGACGACAATTTACTGGGATTTCAGGTGCTAACGGTAAATTGCTTTATTAATTTGCCTCTGTACCATGGTTTGAGGCTTCGCTGAAATGTTGTTTTATCCCCCTGAAAGTTTCATCCTCCAGAGTGTAAAGTTTATTTTGTATTTTTTATTTATTTTTTTTTTTTTTATATTTTGGAGGGGCATCCTACTTGGGATAAGAGTAGGATTTGGTAAGGATTACCTTAGTTGCAATGTGTCTTTTAATCATTCTGGATTCCACCGTGTGGTGTGAAAGCTTGGGGTGTCGTAAAAATGAAATTAAAGGCCACGAAATTAGAGCTATGGATGTGGTTGCCCAGGGAAGCTGGAATACGGGCCTGCGGTATGGAGTAAACTGTGCCAGTTTGACATTATAATTCAGAGCAGGAATTTAGTTTGGATTTAAATTTTTGATTAAAGGTACGAAGAAAGTTTTTTTGGAGTTTGTGACATAAATTATTCATTTTCTTGTAAGTGCTTGCGATTGAAGGTTGTTTCTTCAACAACTAGGTGTTGTTAGGTATTTGCTTTGTATATGGATTAAATGATTTAATGATTAGGTTTGTCCAGTAGGGACTTACTGGAATTATGAAACCAAAGTTATGATGGGTAGATTCAACTTGGCTTGTGTAACATCTATCTTGCAGCTGGTGGAACTTATTCAAATGTCGGATCACCACGTATTTTGGTAAAGGTATACTTGAAGACTAACATGGATAAAATTTTTTTTTTTTTTTGTTCTATTGTACATTTTTGAAACCTCAGTGTGGCTTCGAATAAATCGCTAAACACAGATGTTGAAGATTGCGAATTTAAATCTCAAGTGCATGTAAATGGCTGTATATCTTCGAGCTCGGTTTTTTCGTGAAATAGAAGATAACAGCATCCAAGAGTAGTCAAATCCAGCATCACTGTAGGTAATGCCATCATACTCGAACCCAAAATCCTTCAACCTCGATCCCGACTATAAACATCCAATCGAGATACATAGCTATTTTCAGCACCATTCGAGGGATCGGTTTCGGAAACAATGCAGTTACTAAATCGATTACGATGAGATTGGAATATGCAGAAGATGTGAATTCGACGGATTAATTTAATAAAAGAATGCCGCTTTGACCTGTCAAAACCAATGTGCTCAATATTCAAGAGAAGTAGACCAGAAAGCTAGCTTTAACTGATCTTCACCAAACTTCATTAAACCAGATGCGATCGTTAATCCAGGCGGAGAACGTCATGTCGTCCTAGGGAAACCGGTTAAAGAGTCAAAGAACCATTGTTTTGTTTTTACCATCAACGTGTTAGTGCTTGAAAGACATATTAAGGCAAAAGCATATTCTCACGGAAAAGCAATATTTGAAGACATCTGCATGCCGAAATTCTTTAAAGCTCCTGGGTACGATTCCAAGTCTAACCAGTGAACCTAAATTAAATCGATAGACACTTAGCTCTTAGAGCAACATATATCATTAAAAGTATCTGTGAAATCAAGGCAACAAATTTTTAAACTCCCTGATATTTTTAAAGGGAAAATAGGCTGAGGAATAGGTTTAAAAATTTCGTTTTGAATACGTAAAAGTTCAACGACTGGAAGGAGAAGCATGATACGCATCCATCGATTGGAACAACTCACTCGTAAAAAATAGAATAATCACAACGACAGAGATCAACTTCAGGTGACCACTGCTGTTAGCCATTCAAAAAGCAGATGGTGGAGTTCGCGTATGTGTCGACTATAAAATTAGAGTGAATGGACGTCCTACAAGTCAACACAATCCGATACGCATGATCGATGACATAATCAAAAGCTTACGCGTTCTCCACTTTTTCTGAAAGTAAGATTTGTACACGACGTACATGCTTTTTGGTATCGGACAAACGATGCTGGGATTCCACATTTCGGGCATGCTTTCCTTTGACCATATCTAACAAAACAGTTGTTGCAACCAGATCATCTCTTTCAATACCTCAGTAAGTAGTGAGTAAGTTGCTCCAACAACTCTTTTAGACTTGAGCTTTGATATTGCTACCTTCGTCTAGTTCATTGTGACGGGATTCTCTATAGTCTTCATCCCGTGTAAATGGTTTATTCTATCTTATAGCGATATTTTGAACGTCATCGCCCTTACACAGTCTGCAGAAGTAATTTTTTCATACTCTCAGCACCAACTGTGTTCCTTATATTCATCATTGCAGGCCGCCTTTCTGGCTTTGTAGCTCTGGCATGTTAATTTTATTTCCTGATGAAACTTCGGACCGTCATTCCTGTGAAAACATATTTCCATTTCCTCGTCAACACGCTTCCCGTGCTCTTTCTTTTTTCCCCGAAAATTATGTGATCTTCCCTTCTTTTGTGGTTTTAGAGCTAACGAGTAACACACGTCCGTCGATGATTTGCACCCTTAGTGTATGACTGTTTGCAGCGGTTTTGGAGTGGCGGCAATATTGAGCCATTTTTTCTTTCAATACGACAATGGAAAAAACGTAAGAGTTAATGGAGCGTGCTACCGAGGCTGGTAAGCAATTTTTTATGACCAAAAACTGAGGATTTGGATTTAGGCGAGCTATGGTTCCAGCAAGATGTAGTTACGTGCCATAAAAGCCGTCCAACAATTGTTTATTGCACACTTCAGTAATGGTGTAATCAGTCGAAGCCACGAAGCTGCGATTTTGAGTATTTAGAGTATTCTTTGTAGGGTACCCTTAAAGGTCAATGCTTTACGAACAATCCAGAGACGATAGGGGCCGGTACCATCGAAAATGTTTTGAAAAATTGGGTTGACAGGTGACAGGATGGCCTACTGAGACAGTCATTAGAATGAAGTAATACTTCATAACTAATCGGAAGGCTTACTCTTTTCAAGAAAGTAACAATTGTTGAAAAATAGTGAGCAGTGATTATTTGAATAGCCTCTTTAAAAATAAGCCAACAGGTGGCCCACACTCGGGTTGATGGTTGATTGTTCAGGGGATATTAATAGCTAACTGCGTTCTGGCTAAAAAATGGTAACGCCCTCATACAAATTTCCTAATACGCCTGAAACCATTGTCGGATGTGATGTAATGCAGGCTATGTTTTCCAATGACCCTCAGTCTATGAGAAGAAAGAATTCGTTGTTCTTAAAACGTTTGTGGGGTCACCAATATTATATCACCTGCTTGTCCCTGAACAAGGCTCCGGCTAAACGGTCCGCTGCCAGTAACCTCTCTGAGATTGTGAGAACCGCCGTTGGCTTATTCAAGTTTTTTGTGACGTCATCTCTACTCTAAGGTACCGAAACAACCAGGGAGCTCCCTTTAGAAAGCAAATGTGGAATAATAAGTTCGAACTTTTTTTATAACTTGTGCGGGCTAAGAAAAATTAGGGAGGAAAAAAAAAGAGAGGTTCCGGTGAATGTTGGTTTAAAATGTTTGAAGATTATAATGACTAGGAAATAAAGAGCTCGGCAGGGCATTCCATAAGCGAGTTATACGGCTTAGGAATGATCCACGATATTTAAGAGTATGTCCGAAAGTGGGCTTAAGGGTGTACTGATTAAAAACTCACAGTGAGATGGGTGTTACGGTGAAAAGTTTGAATAGATGGAATGCTACTGGCTTTTCAATGGTGACATGATACATTTCGTCGGTGTTCGATTGTATACATTAACTGAGTGATGTTAGCATTACATATGAGTTTAATCGGACGGTTTTGAATCCTATCTAGCGGATGTAGATATCTTTTAGACGCATGTGAACAGATGTGTGCAGGTGCCTTTTATATTGAGCCCAGAAGGGGAAAAGTATTTCTCACATAGCTTGACACCTAGACAGTTCGCAGCATTTTTGGCGACATCAAATGTGTGGTTATTCCAACAACAAAAGTTGTCACTGACACGCGTATCGAGAATGGAAAGTTTTCCGGTTTCTACGATGCAAGCGCTATTCATGCCATTCATGGATAATGGATAATTTCGATTTAATCAGACATTGAAGGGTCCCGCAATCGATGCAACATCCGGTGGCTTTACAAGAAGGTCAAGCAACTGGCGGCTGGCTTTAAGACCGAAACACAAACTCTTCGAAATTGCGAAGGAAACCTATTCATCAAAGCACAGGGGATAGTAGATGTGTTTAAGCAGCATTTCCAGCAGCTGCTAAATGGGAATCATTTGGAGAAAATAATAGGGCAAGAAGAGAACCCACACGCAGTCAATAAAGAACCATTTCCACCACCCAATATAGGAGAAGTCGTTTTGCTATAAACGATCGGAAGATCGAATATATACCAAATTTTCACTCCGAGATGAATCCTGGAAAATACCAACGAATTTCCGGTCGAGACTCACCACTTAACTATTCATTGACTTCAAAGCCGCATATAATAGTGTTCATCGTCAGGAGCTCTATACGGCGATGGCTGAATTCGGGATCCTGGCAAAACTGATTCAGATATGACGCTAGAAAACACGAGTTGCAATTTGAAAGTAATTTCCCCGAACTATTGCAAAAGTGCACCGGACTTCTTCAAATTCGTTCGGGAGCTGGTAGTGCGCAGGGCAGGTGTCAACACGGAAGGCACTATCGTGGACAATTCCTTTTAGCTACTGGGATATGCGGACGATATTGACATCATCAGTCGTTCCCAGAATGCCGTGATAGAGATTTTCACGACGATAAACAGGCTAAATACAAGACTAGGTACATGCTATCAACAAACAAACCAGCATCTGTCCACCACCTAGGACAAAACGTCACTATTGGTAGAAACAAACTAGTGGAGATCCGGTGAAGAATTACCCGACGAAACCGTTGCCACTTCGGTCTGCCAAAATAACTGGGTTCAAAATTCTTAACTCGAAAGACAAGAAGTATATTTTACAAAACCTGGATGTTAAGCAGGAAGAGAGAATGGATACTGGGCTCTTTCGAAACAAAAATTCCTTGACGGATCTTTGGTCTTGTGTGGGAAGAGGGCAAATGAAGAAGAAGGTACAACCGTGAACTCTATGAGCTGTATCATGATGTAGATGCAGTCCAAAAAGCCAAAGTACAAAGTGGCTCGGTCACTTCATGAATAATAATGTTCTAGCTAAGAGAATCTTCATTTCCCAGCCCCTAGATTCGAGACGACAAGGAAGGCTGAACCTGCGTTTTTAAGACAAAGCCATCGCGGATGCCAGAGAGCTTGGTCTGAATAACTGGAAATAACGTGCCCAGGATCACAGAGGATGGAAGGCTGCAGTGGCTCAGGCAGAGACTAAGTAAGCAAGCTAACAATAGAAGAGGGAATTATGTTTTGGAAGCATTAAATTCTACTCTATTAGTGGTTCACCAATTACTTATGCTGTTAATATCAGAATTTAATGAGCTTAACATACACTTTATCTGTGTTTCTATGACCTTAGAAAGAAGGGATGTAAGTGCAATTGGTCTGTAGAAGGATTGAGAAAAAGATTCGCCTCTTTTAGTTACGGGCAGCTTGATAAAAAAAGCCAACGCGGTGGTTTTGCAAGAGCGGAAGAACACCTCTTCTTCAGTAGGAAAAGTATAACATCTGGATCAGCGGATGTTAGTTAACTAAGTAGAGCCGCGGATGCGACTACTGATCCGTACATGGATTAAATAACAAGACCGTGTTTTATTCAACCACATATCGGCGAAATATTTAAAATTGCTTACTTGGTGAAAGTTACTGCGAAGTATTGTGAGACGGAAATGTTGAAGAAACTCCATGATAACATAAAAATTGGACGCAACATAATACAAAAAACTCTACAAAAGGTTCCTTTGTGCTTTTCAAAACTTAGTGACGCATGCGACTAAAAAAACACTCCTGATTCTATTCATTGAGCGACATGATAATATGATCTTTTATCACTTCGTGAAGCGCAAGAGTGACAAAATAGCTATACGATTGTGTTCTTTTGAGTTTATATGGGGTTACTTCTTAGCCTGGCGATTTTCTAGCATCACATGTACCTACTATGGGACGGAAGGAAAGACGGTCATACCTTACAGACATCTGAAGGCATTGTTCACATGACAGTCAGTTAGTTTTTACCAAGTCTCTACCTTTTTGTAGCATTGTAGTTGTAGTTCATTTCCCATTGGTGCCACGAAGAGAAGCAGCGTATTTAATGGTCTCATCCGTCAACACAAACGATAATAGATACGAGCTACGGCAATTTGTGCTACTGAGCTCACTTGCGGCTTCGGTGATTGCAGCTGGTCTTAAGGTGGTTCTGATCAGGTTAACTGAAAGTGAGTCTCTGATCAAGTATATGTTTTTTTTTTTTTTTTGTTTTTTGACAGTCATACGGGTCGAAGCCAGAGAAGCAGATGTTGGAGTGTTAGAAAGCTACATATTTTTGAGATATCTATTCGCAGACATTCTATGACAGAAGACTAATTCAAATAGAAAGTGAACTCCCGTCTGTAGCTTGGAACTAGCAACCTAACACCCTCTTGGCTTTGAAATCAATTGTTTAACGTTATTTCTCCTGGGAAGCAGGGAATTTTAAAATTCACTACGGTGAAATAGGTAAAAACAGAAATATTCCGAATTGGTATTGCCGGCAATATGAGCAGTCTTGGACAGTTGCACTCCAACAAATCACAAAAATTTGACCCACCCTTCATTTAAATGCCTATCAGTTCTCATTAACTTCCTGGCTCCTTCAATCCCTACGAACTAAGAGAATGTAAATCAAAAAAATCATCCAACTCTTCATAATTCTCCTAAGTGCACACTCATCCGAAATGAAAGCATCAAAAAATGCCTCACCCACTTCCAGCCGCGCATTCAAATAGCAGCACCACTTCTCCATCCTGTAGGCTCGCATGTAAAAGGCTTTTGAACAAATTTTCGCCATTTTTCTGCGAAGTCAGTGAAGTAGTCCTAAAGCATCTTTTTCCGAGTACTCTTCAGCGTTTTCACCAGCGGCACTTGGTAGGCGCCACCAGCCAGCAGGGTTTAATTCGTAACGCAAACGTGCAAACAAAAAAAGGAAAAAAAAAACCAGACGAATCCTTTCAAGTGCTTTATTCCGTTTTTTTTTTTTTTTTTTTTTTTTACATTCAACATCGCACATCTCCAGCAACAAGTATATCCTTTTCACACCTGCGTCCAAGAGGAAAAACACTTCTCCAGTAGATTTTTTTTTTTTTTTTGTGCCTCACCCATTTCAGCTCTCAAACTGAAAGTCTGTCGTGTGTATGTTAGATCCAGCAACAGCATTAAATGGAATGGCAACAGCAGTTGTAACTTAAAGATTGCAATTCACACGAACGAAATATATCAGGACACAGCATAGTGAAGAACTGCCAAGGCAGGAATACAAACGAGCACTCATATGAGTATGAATATAGAACATACATACTCGTACTGCAACATCTGCAGATGCGAATTGAATGCCGCAGTTAAACTTTTCGAGAGGAAATTACATGAATGAGTGAAGTGCCTAATAAGGAGCACCAAGCCGGCAGGAGTTTTATTGTACGAGTACGAGTACGAGTATTCGCGCGTGTGTTTACCTCAGGTAAAGCCACGTGCACTTGCTTCGAAAGATAAAAATAAAAGGAAAGCCTTTCTGGCTCAACTCTTTAAATGCTTAATGATTGCTTTTAATCCTAAAGGAAGGTTGGAATGCGACTCCAGACCGAGTTCAGGTTTACTGAATCACCCAGTTCTGTTCAGAATTCACCCTAAAGTTGTATGTACTCAAGATGGCAGCTGTATCGCTTAACATCTAATCGGTGGCATCTATCTGTATTTCGTGTGCAAAACCAACCTCGTTTTTCACATGCACACGGCACGTCAGCCCCAATTACCTGGCCACAAATGCAGAAGGCACCTTGAAACCGTGTAGCATGACTGAAGGATGTTTAGCTTAAGTGCCGCAGACAGATTTAAGTCAATTAGTTGAAATTGACTTCATTCCTTCTATGAACGGCAGCTAGAAAATAAATAAGGTCGCGTGCCACATCAGAGGGAATAGCTTAACTTGGGCAATTAGTTTCTCCAAACGATAAACACAAGGTCAACGAAAACTCCCCTCACAAAAGGGATGGTTTTTTTTTGGCCTTTTTTACCATTCAACTCAACCCCATTTCAAGGATGACATCAATATCAACCAACCAACCCTTAGCCAGGACAATCGACATTTTTTTTTTTTCTTTTCTTTTCGCAAATCTTATTAAGTGACAGAACAAGATAATGGATGTAGGAATCCGTTTTCATTTTATAGAAACCTCGACGAGATTCAAAGCGACCTCTATTAATGGGATTACAGTGGAAACAAATCAAGACATCAATCAATTTCCCTTAAAAGGATCCTCTTTTTCTTTTTTTTCTTTTTTTTTTTTTTTGTGTCTGGATGTCCTATGCGTTAAGTACAGATACGGGTATGTACATATGTATATGCAAAATAGTGATTTATTTAAAATGTCAACATTAATGCGAAAGGATTTTTGTTGCCTCGTCCCTTCCAAGTTCTTTTTGGTTCTGGATATTTGAAGCCCAAATTGACGACAAGGTAAGTCGAGATAGACTAAGGTTCCGGCGGTTTGTTATGTTCGCATACTCTTTTCCATTAATTTTCCTATTTCCTGGATTTGAAAAGGCGATAGTATCTTACCTACGAGTATAAACTGTGAGACTGTGAAATTGTATTCCCGTTTTTTATCCGGTCCAAGCTGAGTCCTTTTTTCGGTTTTAATTTGGGGAAAACATTGTATTTTGGGGTCCGCAGAAAAGTCTCTAAAACCTTTTTTTTTTTTGTGTGTGTGAGTGTGTGTATTTGGTGAGGTGATAACGAAATGCAGACACTTCTGTAACAGGGAAGGGGCTGTGTAAGGATTGAGATAATCTGGATTTGCATGAGTTTTGTGGCTTTAGATAGAATGATTGGAAAATAACCCAGATTAGATGGGGTGAAAAGATCTTAATTGCTGCCAGTGGATAGGAGAAATTTAGTCGGGTTTTTCTTATTTTCTTTTGAAAGTTTTTTTTTTTTTTTCTTGTCACCTGAAAGGGGCTGTTGTTCTTAATTTAACGAGATTAATGCGAATAACTTGGTTAATTCTATTTTCTTTCTTTTCAGATAATTTAAATCGGAATGCGGAGATTATCTGGCTAAGGTAAGGTTCATTATAATTTTTTTTATATAAATTTCTAGAGAGAATGAGTGGAGGTTTCTATTTTAAATTATTTTTAGCATATTTTAGATAGTGTCTAAAATTTAATAACACATTTGGAAGCCGAGGTTTGTACTCATTATTCCGACTTAGCTCATTATTTATAGATAATCTGGAAATTGTACCGTGCAACTATGTATATATAACGCCGAACCATTGTGCACAATTATTTCCCTATAATTGGTTAGACTGAGGATTATACTGAGAATTGTGACATTCCTACAAACTCTTTGTTTCCACACTTTTTCAGTTTAACACCATTTAACCAGGGACCGCCAAGTTCGTTCGATTACATTACCTCCAGCGTTCTTACAGTTCACCTTTATATATTATCCAATAAAACTTGCAACAAAAGACACACAAAAGACGACTGCTGTTTAAAAATTTGTATCTCAGGAGGTATTAACGGCTTTCTCAAAAACGTTCGATATTGGAGGCAACAAGCAGATGGATCTGTAATATTTTAAATCTTTGTTACCATTATTTTTGAATAAAATAATCACAATTTCAAGTTTTAATGCTTTCGGGAAAATACCGCGGACGTGTTTTTAACTTCTCACTCTGTCAAAACTTGGTGACAATCCGAAGTTTAGTTTTGTTTGTGATCCGATTCTTATTTTTGAGTAGCAAAATCTGCGAGGAAATCAAGCCCATTCTCGATGGTGTATATGGGATCCATTCACCCATCCAACTACCGTTTACCATTGGTTTGACGATTTTTACGGTGCCCGCATGTCGGTTTTTGATGAACCGCGCCCAAGTGGCCCAAAAACGGTTACCACAGAGGAAACCGTGGATAAAATCCATGATCTCGTATTGCCGAACCGCCGAGTCAAGATTGGCGAGCTAGCTGAAATAGCAAGCATCTTAACTGAACGCGTTAGCAATATCCTGCACGAGATTTTGGGCATGAGAAAGCTGTTCGCGCGATGAGTGCTGCGTTTACGCACACCGGAGAATAACGCGCAATCGTAAAGCCCCCTCAAAGACGTTTTTGGCCCTGTTTAATGGAAATCTGGAGGAGTTTCTGTATTCGTTTCGTGACCGTCGATGAGACATGGATTCATTGGTGCACACCAGAGACCAAAGAACAATCGAAACAATCGGTTTTACCTGATGAAAGTGCTCCAAGGAAGGCGAAAACTGTGCCTACGGCCGGAAAGGTGATGAACACCGTTTTTTGGGACGCGCGAGATGTGATCCACGTTAACTATTTGGAGAAGGGAAAAAAATCACAGGAGCATACTATGTCGATTTATTAAGCCGACTCAATGCCGATTTGAGGAAAAACCGACTACCACAGCTAAATTGGTCAAATTAAACTACGAATTGCTCTCCTATACTACGTATTCTTCCGACTTAGCTCCCTGTGACTTCTTTTTGTTTCCAAACCATAAAAGATCGTTCGCGGGAATGAAGAACGGATTGAACGAGGGTTAAAAAAGTTGCAGCACCGCTGGAAAAACTGTATCTAGTTGAAAGGGGATTATGTTGAAAAATTAAATGTCAAAACCTAAAAAAAGTTGCGTTTTCATTTCTAATCCGGGTATTCATCAAACAGCCCTCGTACAAGGTGAATGTGATATTCCCGCTAGGCTCGTCGGATCGCTGTGCCATATCAGCTAATTTCTCGTACATCGACCACACAGTAAGAGAAAAAATTCCTAAAGGAACCGTACTGCAAGACGAGAAATCCACTTGTAGCGGACTTATATTAACAAATTCTTTAGAAATTTTCAACGCGCTGCTGATATGAGCACAGAAACCATTCTCTTTGAAATGAGATCCTTTATTCCTCATCGGATGAAGAGTATCAAAACAAAACAAAAGACGTGGCACTACTCAAGCTGTCAGGGTTAGAGAAATGTTTTTTCGGTCCTACAAGACAAACCCGACTGAGGAAACCCAAAAAAAAGTTCAAACGAATGAATGACTCCAACGCCTTTCTCAAGCATGTGAAATACAACCAAAAACAGGGGCAAAAAATACTACAATGTACCAATGGTAGTAAAAATTGTTGGTCATTCGTCAAAAACTTTGGAAATTGTGACTCATCCTCCATCCCAACGCTCATTTACAATGACATCCCAGCTGTCAGCTCTTTGGACACTTTGCACACTTTGCAGTCAGTTCAAGACTTTCAGATCGTGCTTTGTCCCCGGCTACAGTTTGAGTGCATCAAATCTTTAATGGAACGAAACCACTTTCACACTCGTGGTAGCAACAGTACTAAAAGATCTCAATATACATAAATCCGCTGGTCCAAATGATATATCTCCCCTTTTAAAGAGGTGCTACTCCTCGCTGGCAAAACCACTGCGTTAGCTTTTCCATAAATTTTAATTTAATCCGACGGACAACTTTTTTCCGAGGCGCCATCGCTTTTGCCATCGGCTTAATTATTAATATGTTTCTTTAAAAATTAAAGAAATATTGTTTATATGTTGTTCTATAGGGTTTTCTAATAACGACTTGACAACTTTTTTAAATAAAAGGCAAACCATTTGATATATTTCAAAAACTTTATTATTGGCTTTAAGTACAATCAAAACATTTATGAATGGAACCTGACTTCGTTCCTATGGCCATCGCGGGCACGTTTGCAGCGATCGATTCGTTTGACCCAATTTTCAACGACTCGGCCACACATTTCGGCCCCTATTTTGCGTTCAATGTTGGCTCTGAGCTCTTCCAACGTCGTGGGCTTGTTGGCATAAACCAATGACTTAACGTGCTACTCCTCGCTGGCAAAACCACTGCGTTAGCTTTTCCATAAATTTTAATTTAATCCGACGGACAACTTTTTTCCGAGGCGCCATCGCTTTTGCCATCGGCTTAATTATTAATATGTTTCTTTAAAAATTAAAGAAATATTGTTTATATGTTGTTCTATAGGGTTTTCTAATAACGACTTAACAAATTTTTTAAATAAAAGGCAAATCATTTGATATATTTCAAAAACTTTATTATTGGCTTTAAGTACAATCAAAACATTTATGAATGGAACCTGACTTCGTTCCTATGGCCATCGCGGGCACGTTTGCAGCGATCGATTCGTTTGACCCAATTTTCAACGACTCGGCCACACATTTCGGCCCCTATTTTGCGTTCAATGTTGGCTCTAAGCTCTTCCAACGTCGTCGGCTTATTGGCATAAACCAATGACTTAACCTAGCCCCACAGAAAATAGTCAAGCGGCGTTAAATCGCACGAACGAGGCGGCCAATCGACTGGCCCATGTCTTGAGATAACACGCTCACCATACTCTTCAATAAATCGATTGTAGTGTGTGCTGTGTGGCTTGTGGCACCATCCTGTTGAAACCACATGTCGTCCAAGTCCATATCTCCCAATTCGAGCCAAAAATAATCGGTGATCATAGCGCGATAACGCTGACCATTCACAGTAACGTGACGATCGTTATCGTCGACGAAAAAATATGGACCAATAACGCCGCCGGCATGCAAACCGCACCAAACAGTTATTTTTTGTGGATGAAGTGGTGTTTGATGAAGCACATGTGGGTTTTCACCCTACCTATAGCGCATATTTTGCTTATTGACGAACCCATTGAGCCAAAAATGAGCTTCGTCACTGAAGATGATTTTGCGATGAAATTCATCATCTTGGCGCATCTTCTCCAGAACCCAATCGGAGAACGTACGTCGCTTCAAATGGCCCATCGGCTTCAATTCTTGAGTCAGCTTGATCTTGTATGGGTGTAAACCAAGATCCTTACGCAAAATACGCCATAATGTGGTCTGAGCGATGCCCAATTCTTGAGAACGCCGTGGAATTGACTGATTTGGATCGTTTGCTACGGACGTCTGAACGGCAGCGATATTTTCGACACTTCGACCAACCCATTGTTTCACTGACACGGCAACATCACAATGAATATGTAGACTCAAATTTTTGCACTAAACTTGTTATTACCTGTGTACTAGGGCGAGAATTACGACCGAAAATTGCAGTTAACGCTCTTAAAGTTGCAGTCACCGACTCCGAATATCTGTAGAAAATTTTTATAATTTGCAGACATTGCTCGTTTGTGTACTTTACCATGATGAAAATATTGAGTTTACTGAATAAATTGACAGTGTCAGTTTGATGATAAGTGGAATTTGTGAAGAGTGCGTTCAGAAATTAAATTCAAAGTTGTCAAGTCCCTATTGGAAAACCCTATGTCACAATCAATTAAATAAATTTGTATTACCTGTAGCGTCTAAAACAATTCTTAAAAATGGACTTTTTCTGGATTAACAACAAAATTATATGCGATGAGATGTCAGTACTACTGCACATCTTTTTCAGGCATCATGGTTTGACTGGTCAGATACAACAAATTGACCGGGAAGAAGCACATCCTGAACAGCTGTCTCCAAAAGGTCAGTAAAAACGTACAACCCAAATGGGGTGAATGTGCAGTGGAACGGACAATGCTGATAGTGTTCGAGCAGCGACGGTAAAGTAGACCGATCAACCGCTGCGTTTCTTTATTGTCTCTTTTCATTAGTGCAAAGGGCAGATTAGTAGCTACTCTTACGATAAAAGAGTTCCATATTCACGCGTTCAGTCTTGAGATATGGCGGTCTTACTTAATTTGAAATTGCATTTTGGAATAGCAATCAGAAGCCTTTGCGACTGCGGACAAGTTTGACTTGAAAATTGTTCTCTCCTAGTGAGAGCGTCTACGGTGTGCAGTTGCAAACACACAAAAGGATGCCATGACGCAAAGAATGGAAAATGTTTTGGTTGGCCTCGACTTAAACCAAAGATGAATTTCATTGGCATACATGACTTTATTTGGTACTAAGCGATAAGTTATTGTCATCCCCGACGTTACATTCTGATACCATGTATGACGGCATACCGTGGACTAAAGTCACAAAGAAAAATTCCCACGTAAAACATGCCCGATGGTATTTCTCAAATAAGGTCAGCAGTAAAAACAATTCTGGTAGTGGCTTTTGCTCAGTGGCTCAGATTTGAAGAGTTCAGAACTAGTTAGAGCGTCTAGCAGGTAATCCGCTTAATGTGATATGGACACTATGATGTTAGTGCACCGAAAACTAGTGCACTCTATGTGGGAATCATATCTTCTGTGCATGCAATCTCATTTGCTAGGGTATATCAAGGCGCCATCTATGAAAATAGCTCAGTCAACAACGCGTCATTGCATTTGTCTGGAAGATTGACCTTCTTTTCTGGTTGGACCAAAATTTCACACTGAAACAAAAACCTTCTGAAATCAGTCCTTATCCTGAAAACCAGGAACTTTTTGATATCGTTGACAAAACACCAGGCAGAGATAGGACATTCAAGATTGAAGAACACTTGCTAAGCTTTAGCGATGCTATCAGTGTCTGCTTGATCTTGTAAGACGACTATAGGACAGAGAAATCCTCTTCTAGCACTGGATCCTGAAGTGCAACCGTTTCTGCTCCAATAAACCAAACAAATCAGATCGCATATTATCTGCTTTAGTATCTTGGACTGTAGTGCGGAAGATTTTTTTGTTCTACTAAAGCTCATTTTGCAAAGTCATCGAACAGTAAAACACAATATCAAAAGTGTGCTAGTGATCACCTCTTATCGCAGTGTACGCAATTCGTTTCCTTAGACATCAATGAAAGACAAATCACTTTCCTGCAACTGTCTTCATATTGGTCACTTAACCAACACCACTCGTTGGCTTATCCACCGGAACCAGAGGGAGTTTCCGTAGAATCCATGTGCGTTAAACGTTTCTCTGATTTATTGTCGCCATACAAAGACAATATTTATTCATCGAGTAACGCAATTCTGCCGATCGTAAGCAACCATTCGCTTGGGCTTGCTCATTGCAAACAAGCATTTTTTGAGTTGTAGGGTCTTTCTCGACTCGGGATTACATGTATCGTTTATCGTCGAATCAATCGCGCAAAAGCCTCGGTCTCAGTCGTAAACATGCTGGAATACCAATTTTTGGATTATCTTCTACTGAGGCCGGTTGTATTCCTTTAAAGATGTACTCGTGGTATAACTCCTCTTTTTAGTCTTTGGATGCATTTATTCTCCACAAAATGACGTCAAATATGTGCTCTCAATCGATCGATATGTCGTCGTTGGTTGCAAATCTCAGATCAAGATTTGGCAGACCCCTTTTCCAATGTGTCAGATACCATTCATACTTTATTAGGCGCCGACAAGTTGTAGACTATTTTTAAAAGTGAACAGATACGACATCCGCTAGGTATACCTATTACCCAAAAACACGATATTTGATTAGGTTTTCGATTTCGATTCCATCTTATCCACTATGGTATTTGATCGCTGGGATCTTGTAAACGAGCATCGTATATATAAAAACCCATGTAGACCTAGAGAAACTACATTTCGGTAGGACCTTTTCCAGTTTGACGGAGGAAAATATGTGGTCCAAAGGTCCAGCTCTTGGCGCCTGTCATTTCACGCCTACAGTCTATGGAACGTCGCTTTCGTATCAGTTCATAACTCAGGCGGGCATACATAAATTTTTATGGAAGATTATCTGTCTCTTGGCTATAGGGCAAATATTCCTCCGGAGGGATTGGATAAGTGGAAAGTGTTTTTATTTACTCCACCACGCGGACCACAAACTAAATTGGGCCTTGTTTTCGACGGTTCCGTTAAAGATTCTTTGGGACATTGAATGTTATTGCAGTTTTAGCAGCATTGGTACGTCTTTATTGCGGATATCGTCAAGATGAGACATCATCGGTGTTTGGTTGGTTTCGACTGTCGTTTATCGCCATTATCGTCTTCCTACCGTCACTTATGGGTCCTGAAACAAATCGCTAAAGATTACTAATGTCAGTTTCCTATTGCTATTAGGGTGCTGTTGCATGTGGTATATGTCGATGACGTTATGACAGGCACCAATTCGGTTAATACTCTTTTGTCGCTACAACGTGAACTAGTTGAGCTTTTGTGATAGGGTGAATTTCAACTTCGTAAGTGGAAAACGAATTGGTGGCCATTGTTGACCCATTAACCAAGAGATGATTGTGAGTTTTCGTTGGTCAATCCTGAACAAACACAATCGTGTATGAAGGTCCTTGGCATGTTCTGGAATCCGGCCAATGATAATTTTTTCGTTCGAATTATTCAACTGCCAAAAATGGTTTCACTGACGAGACGAAATTTGCTAGCGGAAGTTGCTAAACACCTCGACCCATTGGGATTGATTCTTTTTAAAACTCTTTTCAAGAACTCTTGAGTCACCCCAATTAAAGCTGGGATGTGTTGATCCACTTCCTCCACACTTGGGCCAGAAATTGGGAAACGAATTGACGAGAATTAACTTTCTTCGATTGGATTCGAGTTCCAAGACTTCGCTGGAATTTAAAGGTATTGAGCTGCATGGATCCTGTGAAGCCTGTAACATACACCGCAGTAATCTACGCTCCCTGCTTAACAATACGAGTTATTCTGGTTATCCAGGTTATACACTCTGGTTAAGTCTTCAATCGAAATTAAAATTACAAGTACATGTACGTTGTGTGATTCGGAGATTGTACTACACTTTCTTGCTTTTTCACAGCGCCGATGGGAAAGCTTTGTTGCCAATCACACATTTATCATTTTCGAATCCATTCCGTTGTAAGTGTGTGATCGTATCCTACCGGAACATAATTCTGCAGACTGTGTGTCACTAGATATTCTACCATCAAACTTTCAAAAACACAACCTTTGGTGGTGTGGTCAATCTTGGCTCTCGGAGGCTGAGCAACACTGAACGAATTCCACATTTTCTCCTAGGCATCCTTTAATCGTCGCGTACTGCCTTCTTTTTTATGTCGGAACAGAGCACTCAGACAAATAACTAGTCCATTGTACTCCTTGTAAAGTTTCTTTTAATGAAATCGTTCAGCCTTGACAAGAAAGATGATTAAGCTTTTCAGTGATAAGGTGCCTACAGTACCAGCATCCACCATGTCCGAGCCCAGTACTTGCAGCCTGATGCGAGCGTAAGCCGGACGTTCACAGAGATAGAGCTCCGCGGTGTTGTCATCAGGATGTTGCGTCACTTATACCCAGTACATTTAAAAGCTTTGCAAAAGTGTAATGTCCTGTCACGACGCCAGTTAGCAAGCTGCAGTCATTCCTGCTGAGAGACAGCAGAAAAGCCGCTGACTTCCTAGAGACGTCGGAAAATATTCCTTTGGTCTGTCTACATCCCGCGGAGTTTTGCCATCTGCAGTTGTGCTGGTAGGAGGCCCAACTGTCAACGGAAGCTTTAGCCGAGGACACAGGCACAACCAACGTATGTTCGGGTCCTGAAAAACCGTTCTCTTAACCATGCCTGGCGAGTTTGTCAGCGATTTCATTTCTCGTGATTCTATTGTGACTTAAGATCTAGACAAGGGTCACTGAATTAAGCCTTCCGACACAAATGCTTCGCCCCCTCCACTCTTTCTCCGCAATATAGTTCACTGCCATCAGGATTGCGTAAACTTCTGCTTTTAAGACAAATGCAAGCTTTCCTAACGTTAAGTGAAATCTAACGTTGTCGCCCTCCAGAAAGACACCAGCGCCACATCCTATAGTGGTTTTGGAGACTGCATTCCTTTCCTGGCTCAGATTCTGGCCGAAGCCAGTCCTGTTTACAATGAGAGTCGGTTTCGTATTTTTCCGCAACAGGAGTTCTGGTGTCATTGCATTGGACGGCATGTCCATAAGACCGGAGTCATAAGACACCCGGCGCGTAAGATCATCAAAGCTCCAGTGCGTGTTGTGTCAAAGACCACTTCTTTTGATTCGAAAGATGGCTTTGAGGGTGCAGCCCATGACATGAATATCAAATGGAGGGAGATTCATCAATGCGTCTAGAGCGGAGCCAGGAGTGCTAGGGAAAACCCAATGCATTCGAGGCAAACCATTCTTTGGAGTCTGGTGAAAGCGTATTTTCGCGAAAGCTTATTTCACCAAACAACAGACGCATGGGATATAATTGGCCTCTACATAGCCGTGTAGATCCAAAGGACCCTTTTTTTTTTTTGCCCTCCACCTTTTCAGTTACTTTTCCTAACTACGAGTATTTCCAGCTATTAAGTCCTCTTTGCATTTTTCCTACTCCTAATTATTTTTGGCTTAGTATCTGGTGAAGGGTGAATCGTACGTCGTTGTACGATTTAACTGAATTGGATGTAGATTAACTTTTCATAATTTTGCGCACGATTTAACTGAATTGGATGTAGATTAACTTTTCATAATTTTGCGCACACATTCTCTTGGATTGATGGTGTTAACGTCAGGCACCCCAACAATTTAAACAATATTTTTCAACTGCTTCTGCTCTCTCCAGTTCATCTCTCCAGCAACATCTTTTTGTTGTTGAAAAAAAATTTGGAAACGGTTGTTCTTTTTGTTTAATGGCCTACACCGCCGTACCTATAGTTGATGTTTGTGTACACATTGTTGTTGTTCTCTATAGTTTGAAATAATTTCAAGCCTTTTAGCATTAACCCTAAAGAGTTATGAAATTAAAGGAATTATTGGTAAATCAATTGTCACCTGTTGGCTGTGTTGTAACGTTTCTTGTACCTGTTAGCCTTAATGTTACCTCCGGGAATAATATTACGTAAAACACATCATGTTGTGAATGCTAATCATCTTCCATCTAAACCCCTCATCAGATATGATGAGATAGCTACTTCACCAAGTCATGTTAACCCCCAAACATTCAAAACCCATGTGAGACGGTCCTCCCTTCTTTTTGGAATATGCTCCTTCTCCACACTTATATACTTGTTTTCTGCTTAAATAAAAATGTACATTGCGTTCCTGTGACGGTTTCCACTTACTTCGTCTGTCTCATCCACGTCGTCAGAGTTTTAAAAGGACAAAATAAGAGAATGTTCTTTCCTTCAAATTATCTGCGAATTACTCGTAAATTTGCTGATTTTATCCCAAAATATCAGCGAAATGTCAAAGAAAGTACAGTTTTAATCAAGGAAAGCCTACACCTTATAGGTATCTAGAAAAATACCATCATGCAAAAGTCATTTCCATTATCGTTCTTGTGCGTTCTGAAGTGGGTCGTCATGGTAGTACGACTATAACTCTCCGGAGTACATTTGTGGAATAAAAATTACCCAAGGTGCCTGAAGCATAATTTCCATGTGTTCACTGCCACCCTCAATTTTTCAGGACTACACGTGTTTGTGTGTTAGCAAATGAAAATGCAAAATGGTGAAGCTATTCTCGACATTATGAAGGAGTAGCAAGACCAATACTAATAGCTGGTAGAAGTAGACTCTTAATATGTTTGCCAAGTTTAAAAGGCAAACACTCTTCTCGGTGCAAATTAAACACAAACCCGAAGTTGAACAAGGATACAAGAACGAAGGAAGGGAACTCTTTCAGACTTGAGCACTACGGTACTGTTTACCGAGTGTACCTCATAAAAACTCTCGGCAGCTGCCTGAACTTTCACCTAGATTTTCATAAGTGGCGCCAGCCAAACCCGATTTTCTTTGCTTCGGCTTTTCACTCCTCTAACCCTTGAACCAACTGGTTCTTGTTGAGGAAAGGAATACGAACCAGAACGCACGAATGGAAGAAGGTACACAAAAATGAACAAACTACGAGTAAAAGGGAAATAAAATTGAATGACTTCAGGTGAAGAAACTTCCGAGTCAACCTCGAGATTTTGTTAAAAGGAGATGAAGAAAGAAAAAAACTAGTACGACGACAAGAAGGTAGTGAAAAAGACGACTACAAGGACGATGATAAGGAGCAAGTGGATCCTTCCAACAGAAAACTCTAGTCAACTCCGTGTTGCCATAATGTGCTAGAGGGATATGAAACTGGATACAGTAAGAGGATAAAGGGCTTTTAATTAAGAAATTGAAGGACGATGATTTTTTTTTTTCCATTTGTTTCGTTTGTTATAGCCAACCAACCCCCTTAATATCCGGTTACAATGTCCTGTGTATCCTGGTGTGGTAGGAGTGATGTTTTACATGACGATATGTACATATTGAAACAGGTACGAGACTGACTTAAAGGTGAACTAACAGAGGTGAGTGGTTTATTGGAGTTTTTGTTTTTTTATTTTTTATGGTTAAGTCGTTAAGTGAAAATGAGGGGAATTGCCGAGCACTGTTAGATGGTCCTGTTCCTTTTAAAACTCATCAGGACTTGAAGAAAAGAGGGCTAAAATTAATAAGAAAGAAACAAACTCACTTGACTTGGGTTATGGCGATTGATGAAAGTGCAAGATGACGATAGACTATGTTGAAAGATTCCGAGGACTTTCGTTACTGCCATGGTGTCTTAAGTGTGAAGGACGCTTCTGCATTCTCGCGAAGCTTAAACATTCGTTAAAAGTGTTTTTCTGCCTTTTTAATGGTAATTAGGGTTGAGGATACTTGTTTGCGAGCTCTGTTCGTTTCCAAGTTGAGAATTAAATTTGCTCGAGTTGGTAGGAAAAATGGCTTGAAAGTATTGCCTGAGTTATTTTCGTCGAAGGATGTTCCCGCTCGAAGAAGTGCAAGTCCTCGTGGTATTGAAGTGTTTTGCTTTCTGCAAGAAGGAAATTGTATTCAAATGACGTCTGAATGAACTATGTTAAGTGGATTCCAGTGAACTGAATGATGCCAAGGAGTTTGTTTTAAAGGTAATTGCTCACTGGAACGTAAACAGTCTTAGGGCGTTCAACTGACTACGGTACATGTATTCCAAATCTAATATTCTTAAGCTTTTTAGTAACTAATCCTAGTTACGGATATATACTATAGAGGGTGACTAGGTAAGAACGAGAGGAAAAAAAGTTTTAAGTAAAACAACAACGACAGCGTAAGATACAAAATTGATTCTGGATTTATTTTGAAGCTACGTTCATGCCATTATGTGTGGAATATTACATCATTCAAATGGCCACCTTGGCTTCGCCAGTGCTTTAAGCGGTCTGTCTAATATATGCGGCGTTATTCCGGCAATAGCGTGTCGAATCCAGACCTCGCGCTCTTCTAAAGTGGTGGGCTTGTTAACGTAGACTAAGAACTTGACGTAACCTCAGAGAAAATAGTCGACTGGTGTCAAATCGCATAATCACCGCGGCCAATTGTTAAACGCTCGCCATGAGATGATTCAGTCGCTAAATTTCTCCTTTACAACTTCGAGGAGAAGCCTTAAAATAATTAAGGTTGACAACGACGTTGTACATAATGTATGCGAGGTATCAAGATTGTTTTGGTATACGGCCTATGAAGAACCAACATTTGATGTAGGCAACCAAAAATTTAGAACAAGTTGCTATGAAAGTTTGTCTTATTTATCTACTACCATCCTTTATATCGTTTATCGTTTGATAGTGTTCGTATAATGTCCTTATTCAATTCCTACGTCACCATTTCAATGTGGACTTGTAAAAAATAAGCAGAACTGTGTCTTCAGCACTTCTTTAATTGTTAAGTTCGCCAGCGGATGCTAGCAGTTGTACATACTCGTTCGAATACCATTAAGTATGGGGCTGCATCTATTGTCATTACTGACTTCTTCAAGTCACAACCCAGAACCCAGGTGGTCTTCATCAAAGCTCATATGGCGGGTATCGATTTGAAATTCTTTCCAAGATCTGTCGTAAGGTGAATGTCTGCTCCGGTCGAGGTTTAGATTCTTAAGGTGTTGAGTTTCTACTCACCAAGCATATTTTCGTTCGCTCATATTTGAGAAATGTGCTGTATGATAGGCTATGTTAGGTTAGGTTGGCGGGCTTATGAGGTATCTGGAGTCGAATTCATTTTATACTCTATCACCCTTAGTCTATCTAGACGTATTGTGATCCCCGATGGGGATTTGGTAGCTGTTTTTAGTTCTGGTTTCTGATTTCTGTTTCGCGTTGGTTATTCTTTGGTCCATGAGCGTATCTAAGCCATCTTGTTGCATTCGCGAATCTGAAAAGAGATGTAAATGAAGCACCAGATGAGTCTTAGGACACAATAACAATTTCCTAAAGTTCTTTGTCTCAAATTACTCTGGCTGGTATAGTGTCATAAAAAGTGGAGGATCTCCTCCCATGCTTTATTGAATGCGTCCCCAGAAGATGAAGATTTGTGAGCAATCTAACAAGCGTAGATAGTTCAGCTCTGCTTTCAGCACGAGTTCCAGCCATAATTGTCTTGAGGTCGCGCTGGTTGGAAAGTTTTTTAACCTTTTATTGGTTTTTTTTTGTATCGTTGGCTCCACTTGAATTCTGAATTCTAGGAGTCCAGAGTGGAGGTTTAATTCTTTCATCTGCCAGTTTAATTTCTAAGGACGATTCTTTTCGTCTGCACGCTCATTGCTTGCCACTTCTTTGTTACCATGGACCCAGGATAGCGTAAACTCATGCTGAATGCAAAGAGTCTTTGATTTCAATTGCCCCGATGGCTTTGATGATAATCTTTCTGTCAATAAATATAGTAATCTGCTGCAACAACAACAGCAACAATCAGCACTGCTGTAGTTCCGCAGGCGTTGTAAGCATCGTAAGTTCAAGTGATGGTTTATATCTCCGTCTTAAATTCATTTATGAGAATGGATATCAAGTTCTGTATCATTTGGTTTCTGTCCCAATCGTTTCTGCTTGAGAAAATGCAGGGAGATAGTATTTCAAAGTCGTGATAGGGTATGATATATGTACAATATATATAGTCCTTATTGGAGCATAAACCCAGTTCACTTGTGTGGATGGATGCATGTGTTTTTGTGTTTGGTTTCCCAATACTAGGGCGCTATTCGCCGCAGATTATTCCATGTATAAATCTAGGGATCCTATTTTCTCACAAATATATGGAGGCAAGCGTACAATTTGAGCGTAGATTCGATTTCTTTACACGTTCCTCCACATTGAGTTTCCAACTCATTACGATTCCCAGTATTTAGTACTGCTGAATAGGTTGAGAATAGTCCCTTCTATGGAAGGAAGGTCAAGTTGTGGTATTATCCGTTTATGTGTGAATAGAACAAGCTCTGTTTTTTGCGGGTTGATTCCCAGTCCAAAGAGCTTGGCTTAGCCTCCAAATACTGGATTTTCACTGATCGTGGGGAGGAACTTGTTTGTGGCCGTAAGAACTACACCATCCGCGTATGCAGTAGGTTTTATTCTTTTCAGTTTTTAGATTCAATAGTATTTCGTTAACAACAAGGGAGAAAAGAGATTATTGTCACTCCTCCTTTAGGGGGTGCCCCTTGGGTTGGTGACCCTCAATACTGTGTTTTTCAATTGTGCTGACAATTTCATGTATGGCCGTTTCCGTATCCTTACCTTGTGTATAGGTATACTGGTTTGAGGTTAATCCTCCTCAACCTCAATCAAGCCGTTTTTTCACAGTGAACAATGTTAAACTTAAGGTCCTAAGGCTAATCTTACCTGCCCTGGGAATAGTATTCATTCCACTTACTTTCCTTCAGCATTTTGGCACATATCCATACTTGATGCTGCTGCTTAATAGTCTTTTTAGGAGCGTTGTCACAGCCTGCTTCATTTCATTCATTCATTCATTGGTATGATTCCGTAAGCGGAAAAGAGTCTATGACCCAGTTTATTTTGCTTTTTTTTCTAGTTTTCCGTCTGGGATTTTATATTGGCTAGGAAAGAATAAGTCTGTATTTGCTACTGATAGTCAAGTAGGAGTGCATTCAGGAAAGTGGGCTTCTAACAAGAATCCCAAAGCTTCAGCGCTGGATTTCACGTAACTACCATCTGGTAGTTTTAGATCGTCAACTACTGTAGGTACCTTAAATATGAGTTTGCTTAGCCTCGCACACTCTATTGCTCTTTCAATGTTGAAGCAAAACTTTTTCCATTTTTTTTTGAAAAGATTTCTTGCCTTCTGTCTCATCCATTGTACATAGCTCTCTTGTCCACCAATATGGAGAGTTTCTATGTATTGTGGAGTGAGGACTCACCTCGAGAGTTTGTGTCCCTGCTACCCCATTTTATGTGATGGAAGCTAGCGTCATATCCAATTTTCACATCGGAGCTTTCCTGCTCTCTTTAGTTGATAAGGGTCCGTCAGTCTATTCATACGGCGATTTATTGTTGAATTTTCTACTTACCAACTCAATCCTCCTGCCTTATAATACTACGAATGGCATTCTATCTCCTCCCGCTGCTTAGTCTACATACCGGCATCCATACGTCTCCCTTAACAGGGATTTTGGAGCCACGACCAGAAAAGGTTCTGACAGCTTCTAGAGACCACAGCCGTTCGATATCACACTTTCTGATAATATTTCTAACGTCCAGGATATATTTATTCAGATTGGCTAAAGTAAAGTAGTGACCTGAGTCGACATTAGTTCCCCAGAAATCGAAAATACCAGAGTCAGAGTCACTTGCATCGATCGCAGTATGCTCAATCTCGTTAACGGACTTCCAAAACCCTTTGTGGATGTTGAAGTGTTTCACCCATTTCCAGAACTGGTACCGTTTACACTGTGATGATTAAAAAAGCTCTCCTTTCCTAACTTTGCGTTTAAGTGACCAAGGCCGATCTTAACGTTGAGCTTAGGAAATCGCTCATGTTTCTATTAGATAAACTCGTAAAAGTAATTTTGATGAAGTCGACGTATTGCTTTGTGTGAACTTAGGCCATACCAAGGTTATTTTGGTGTGAATATGGTATTCCTGGTGTGATGCGTTCGTAGGACGGACACACACAGAAAATGTCCGCTGTGGTATCGTCACACTGTTCTGGCACTTATGCCCAGCATATTTGTGTGCTTATAAAATGCGTAGTACCCTTTCACGACGGCAGTGAGCACTCTGCCGTCCGCGTCCCAGATCAGTTATTGAGTCATTCGGGAAGACTCGAATACGAGTACATTATTTTCGTATCCCAGACTCTGGTTAAAACCATTTGTGGGCACAGGGTAGGTCGATTTCGTATTTTCACTGTAACTGGAGTCCTGGTAAATGTTAGGTGAGGTTTTGTATTCAACAAGGTAAGCTTCCGGAAATTTTGGGTGGGGCGAAAGCCCCCATTTATTCGGCTTAATACAAGCTATAACTTAAAATTAAACTTAAACTAATACTTAAAACTAAGGTTGGTTGTTGTGGTGAAGGAGAACCGATTTGAGGTAGGAAGTGGTGCGGTGGAAGTCAAAGACGCTAGGGTTTGAATTAATTTTTCGTAGCATGCGGGAGATTGGTTCGTTCGCGCCATAGGTGGTGTGGTGGGTTGGGAGATAGAAGAGACGAGGGGTACGTAGATTACGAGTGTTAGTGTTGAGGAAAATAGAATTGTGAAGGGACATGCATTCAACCTGACCTGAAAGAAGTCAATGAATGAAGAGAAAGTCGGCTGCATCTCTGCGTTCCTCAAGGGTGTTTAGGTTAATAAGGTTGAGACGGTTTTGATAGGGGGGCAGAGTAAAAGAATCATCCTAGGGCAAACCTCGAAGAGCAAATCGAAGAAAACGGCGCTGTATGCTTTCGATTCTCGAGATATGAACGCGATGATATGGTTACCATACTTGACTAGCGTACTCTAGAAGGGGACGAACAAAGGTAATATAGAGGGACCTGGTCACGTATGGGTTGGTGAATTCTTTGGACCATCGTTTTACAAAACCTAGTGCAGAGTTGGCTTTAAGGATTATCCCATCCATATGCAAACGGAAATTGAGCTCCCTATCACACAAAATGCCGAGGTCGCGAAGAGATTCAACGGAGGAGATAGGTTGGTTGTGGAGACGGTAGAATCGGGGAGGAGATTTGAGCCGCTTATGTGAAAAGGTGATGGACTGGCATTTGGTGATATTAAGTTCCAAACAATTTTTGAGGAACCAGATCGAAAAACTATCAAGGTCTTGTTGAAGAAGGAAGGAGTCATGGGGAGAAGAAATGGTTTTGAAAAATTTGGTATCGTTATCGTAAAGGGAGACGGAGGAGTATTTGATGATCCTATCGAGATCATTTATGGTTAATATAAAGAGAAGGGGGCCGAGATGGCTACCTTGAGGAACTCCAGAGGTGGCCAAAAATGGAGTGGAGTGGGCTGACCTAAAACGAACACTGTAAAAACGGTTTTCGAGGTAAGAAGATATCCATTTTAACAGTATGGGTTCAAAGCCGAGGGCAGACAATTTGAAGAGTATTAATCGATGAGAGATTTTATCGAAGGCTTTGCTAAAATCGGTTGCAACTACATCGACTTCGTTGCCGTTCTCTAGGGCAGAGATGGCAAAGGATACGAATTCAACAAGATTTGTGGTGGTTGACCTACCCTTTAGGAAGCCATGTTGTCTAGAGGAAATAAGTGATTTGCATTGGAAACTTAGAGCTTCATACAAAATACTTTCGAGGAGTTTGGGAATATGGGAGAGGTTAGCGATTGGACGATAGTTTGTTATTTCGTTCTTTGATCCCTTTTTGTGGATCGGGGTTATAAAGGAGGATTTCCAAACCTGAGGAAATTCTCCTTGTGAAAGGGATAGACGAAAGAGATCAGAAAGGGCAAGGGAAAGAGACGAAGAACATTTTTTAAGAAATATGGCAGGGAGGCCATCTGGATTGGGTGTAAATTCGTCATTGAGTTGGTGTAATTTATATTCGATATAAGAGGGATCCAAGATGTGAGAGAGATGTGGGCCGTTGGAGAAGTTCGGTAGGTAACGAAAATAGGAGGGATCTGGTACAAAGGAGTCGTTGGTGAAGGATTGTTTAAAGAAGCTGGCAAATAGGTTGGCAGTGGTGAGTGGATCGGTTGATGACTTGTTGTTGAAAGAGAGGGAAGGAGGGTAACCATCGGACTTTCTTTTGTAGTTAACAAATTGGTAAAAGGACTTAGGGTCATTTATAAGGTTGACTTGCGCATTGTTAAGGTAACGCTGGTAAAGGGAATCGTAAAGTTCGGTGAAATGAAGATAAGCACCAAGATAGTTGGAATAGTCGGACAAGGATCTGGTACGCAGAAAAACAGCCCATAACTTGTTTCTCTTGTTTCGTAAGGAACGAAGCTTGCGATTATACCAGGGAGGACTAGTAGATGATGTTTTAAGGCGAGAAAACGGAACGTAAAGGCTGAAAGAATTAAATATTTCTTTATAAAAAATGGATAAGGCATCATTTACGCTTAGGTTGTGAAAGTTAAGGGGGGATCTGCTAAGATAGTCACTGATTTTGTGAAAGTTTGCTTTATGAAAGTCGTAGGATGAGAGAGTTGTGAGAGGAGTGGACTGGAAAGAAGAGTTATGAAAAAATGAAAGTAGAAGGGGGGGGGGGTGGTAGTTATCGATTGTAGAGAGAGATAGGGGACAAAGTGAGACTGAGGAGTTAATGGAATCTGTTGTGAAAATAAGGTCCAATTGCCTGCCCATATAGTTGGATACATCACTGACTTGGCATAGACTTGAGTCTGTTAAGCGATCTAAGAAGAGACATTCCTTAGCTGAGTTGGCATTTGAAGCGATGAAGAACGATTGATCGTCTGATGGAATCCACTGTAGCTGAGGAAGATTAAAGTCGCCGAAAACAAAGATATCGTCAGTAGAGTCAGACAGGTCAATTAAATAGTCGATCGTATCGACAACAAGTTGGTAAGATTCGGTAGGTGGAGCTGGCAGGATGTAGCAATATAAAACGTATAGGGACTTGAAGGGGAGTGATATTTTTATAGCGACAAAGTCGACTTTAGAGGATGAAGAGATGCTAATGGGAGAAGAGTTAAGGCTGTTGTGGACCGACAGTAAGACGCCTCGACAGGGGGAATCATGTGGGCGGGTAGGATCGTCGTCGCGAAAAACATTAAAAGTAGGGGGGAACAATTCCTGGTTCTTTATGTCGGGAATCAAATTGGTTTCAGTCAAGGCGTAAATATCAAAGGGAAGAGAATGCGATTGACGTAGGACAGCATTGGTTTTAGAGCGAAGACCTCTTATATTCTGGTAGTAAAATGTAAGAGGGATGTTGTGTGGTGGAGATGTATGGCGGGATGGTTTAAGTGCTGACGAGGAAGGCACGTTATGGACGAAAAAATTTATCGTGGTCAGCTCGGTTTCGCTGTAGGTGTGAGACTCGTTTAGAGTGAACGTAGTGGCCGAATGCAGCAAAGTCGTCTGCTACTTTCTGAGGGGACATCTAGGTCGACGAACAAAGACGGGAAATATAGTGAAATTTACTGATTCGGCAGTTTACGTTGCTTTAAAGGAAATCGGAAAAGTAACAGAATTCGGAATTCGGTATACAAGACAAAACACGTCCGCACAGGTTGACAGTCAGCATACAGATGCAGTAGAAGACTTGGAATATTGAAGACTAATCTGGGTAAGCATAAATAAACACGTAAGTACTGCTTAAGTCATCTCGTGCCTACACTCATTTGCAAACGAAGCTGAAATAGATCCTTTCAAAGGTAGAGTCGTTAGTCAAAACAAGGTTATGATACTAATTGGTATCGAGACAAGCTTTGTTTAAGTCCATAACGAGAAAAGAGTCGTTTTTGCCTCCCGTTTCTTGTAAGAATAGATTTTCCACTCCTCCCCTTTCGTGAGCTGTCCTAGAAGAAAGAATAAAAACCTTAAAAGCCTCATCCTTGAGTGCTTCAACCTAAAAGTTCAATTTTCCATTTCACAGCCAGCCACTTCTATTCAGACATTCTCTATCTTTGGTAGTTTTCGCAGTTGAATAACACAGCGTTTACGCTTATCGCGCCTGAGTCTGTTGTCCATGCCAGCCTTTTCAATTTAAAGCGTCAGAAAGGTGATAGCGGAAACCTTATATAAAAGTCAATTTGGTCACCTTTTGCCATTCTGGTTTCATCAACCCTTACGTCAGCCTTTCCTGAATTCAATGCTGGCTTCGTCCGGACATAGTACAAAGGTAAGATCAGCATTGCTTATTTTTGTCAATGGGTTTGATCTCTTCCTCCCATTTCTATCTATAAGAAGTGAAGCATTTGTTGATTGCAGAATCAGTTTCGACAGATAAAGTGCTAGAGGTTCTTATGCTTTTGGATCTGTTCGAGACGAAAGAAAAGGATGAAATTTAAGAGGTGACATCTAACTCGGCTTTTTCTCGTATTTTTGAAGAATAGTGGTTCCTTGGAGTGTCTTTTCTAGATTCTATTTCACCACTTTTGCTCCTGACTATTCTGATAGAGTTACACCATAACAGACTAAGCATTTCAGATACTCTCTCCATAGTTCCAGCACAGGAACAGGTATCTTCTGCGTCCGTGGTTAAATTGGCAGGTTTTTTTTTTATAATATTGGTCGAAGCCTTCGTAATCGCGTTCGACTAGTTGATTGGTGAATATACCTGGAGTATATTCCTGTGGGTTGCCTTCATACTGTTTAACCATTCGACGTTTCGCTTGGATGCCTTTGGCACTTGTTTCTACAACTCTCTTGAGTTCTATTCTAAACCTTACGATCTTTGACTCTTAAGCCTTCCTGCCACGGCAAGGCAGCCGAAGAAATAACGAAGGAAGCTGATAGATAGTGCTCAAGTGCTCTTTGGATCTGTGTAAAGAATCCGGGTGCAATACCTGGGCTTACGTAACTAGATGTTTTTGATATCTCAACATACAAAGTTCCATTAGGGAGAAAGGTTAAATGAATTTCAAGAAAACAATACCTTCCAGATATTCACATCATTACTACCTGTGGTCGATTTGGGGAATCAATAGAACAATTCCAAAATCGTCATTTCTCTTGAATTCCTCAGCTGTAATTGAAATTCCTCTACAACAAATATACCACTCCCACTTGCAGTACAAACCTATAGAAATGATTAAATGATAATGGGTACCTAGACGTACGTGTAAAACACCACAAAATATACCTTTCATCTAAAATTAACAGCTCTCAAATTCTCATAGCTCCTACCAGTTCTATCTACTCACGAATGTACATTTTCAATTCGAGCACAAGTCCTTCAGATAAACATATTATTAAATTCTCTCTGACAACTCCCCCAAGATCATATCCTTTTGACTCAGCCAACACTCTACCCTGAACGAAGGTTCAGGTTATGTTCGTATTCGGATTCGTACTCCTATGATTACTTGGAAAATAAAATCAAGAACTCAAAACTCATCTCAACCCTGGTAACAACGCCATATGGCTGACATACATAACAGCAAAACCAAAAAAGGGTTCGTCATCCTTGCAAGAAGACAAGCAACTATTTGAGGAGGTACTGGTAACTGGGACTTGGCTCTAGCACTGGGACCAAGATTCAAACTCAAGACTACAGCATGCTAGTTCCTGTGAAAGCTGGCAAACAGGAATAGAAGCACTTCGTTACAAAGTCAAACCTCTTTGCATACTAAAATAATTACTTTCGCCGAAAATTTTCATCGGTACGCTTCCGTAACTTTACCCAACTTACGATAGTTCTCTTCTACGTTACGCGTTTGTTTTTCAACAATTTCCCTTTAACCCAAACCCCAACACTTACATCACTTCTCATAAAAGGTTGTCGAAACGCTACAATGAAGCCATGTAACAATAACAAAACAACAACGGCAACGATGGCAACATGGATTTATTTATTTTTCTTATGCACTGGCACAGCTATTGCTGTTGTGCTGCTTCTAGAATTGCCTCCTGGAACTGCACACATCACATAACTACCAGGACTGCACTGTTACGAGAAACAAAGTTTTCTTCATTTCAAATTACAATTCCACAATGGGATCCTTTGTGAGGGCCGCCTGTGTTAGTTCTTGGCAAATTGTTCCCTTGGTGTGTTTTGTTTTCACACACCATCACTAGCCGACAAAAATATCTCCCTATCCTGCCGGGGCTATACTCTTTTTTGTTGTCCTAGCCTGTGGAAACATGCATTTCATTTGTTCATTTATTAAATGAAAACTTTAGCACTTTGCCAAAATATGTTAAAATATTTTTTGTTTTCCTTTTTTGCATCAAAAGCACGAGACCCTCAAAGAACCGGGATGGTAAGGTGATATTCGCATGTACGATAGGGAAAAAGTTCGGCATAAACAAAATACAAATACCAACCCTTGGCAAAAATGCAAGGATTCGGAGTCGGGACGATGTCGAAAGGACTATGAAAGTCAGAAACGTGTTTCTGTCCAATCCACACCTCTACGACGTTATTTAAATGGAATATAAATTCGGAGGTATGAAGGGGGTAATTTGGTATCCTTTATTCTGCGCTGGTAATGCAGTGCGATTGTGTAAAATCTATTTGAGTAATTTTGGCCTACACGCTTGGTTGAAGTGTCAGTAGGGGTTGAGGTTGGGGTTATTGTTGGCGTTGGCGTTGGCGTTGTTGCTACTATATAACCGAAAACCGAGGGCCGTACACTGTAGTGGAATTCTCGGATTAAATTTATGTGCTTTAATTATTCTATTAGTTGTTCGGTTAACCGTGGCATTTAAGCAAAACACTAGTGTTTAGGTTTTTGTGGCGGAACTAATGGTGAGTAGGTGTAAGGAATGCGGCTGAAATTTATTACTTTGTGGTGTATAAGTGTTGGGAATGTATTTTTTTACTAATACTAAAGTTTTTAGAGAAGAAATGTAAGTAACTTTGAAAAACGTTCTAACTTCCGGGGTGATAGTACGAATTTTAAACGCTTGAGTTTGAAAGTAATTTTACTTAGGGTGTCAGTCCACCCAGATATTTAAAGAAATTAGAGTCAACATGGAGCTATAGTTTTTTTTTTTTTTTTTTCTGTCGAAAGAGAGCACTCAGACAAAGAACTAGTCCATTGTACTATTTGTAAGTCTTATGTGGGAAGATGCGTAAGCGCTTCAGTGATAAGGTGACTACATTACCAGCATCCTATACGTCAGCGTTGAGTACCTGTAGCCTGATGCAAGAGTAAGTCGGACATTCACAGAGATAGTGCTCTGTGGTGTCGTCATCACTATTACAGCAAGAATCGCAAGATGTTGTGTCACTTATGTCCAGCACATTTAATTGCTTTGCAAAAGTGTAATGCCCTGTCAGGACGTCAGTAAGCAACCTGCTGAGGGCTGCTGCTGCTGATCTCCAAGAGATCTCAAGAATCATTCGTTTGATCTGCCTACAATGCTTAATATGTCAGCGGGACCCACTACAAGAATCTGTAGTAAATGCTTGGTAAGAGCTAGATAGTAACTTATACTTTTAACTATTCCTCTTGTGTATTGAAGGAACAGGAAAAACGTCCTTGATTAGAGTCAATAGGTCTCATATTATTATTTGAGATAAGTTCAACAACTTAAGTCTATTTTTGTTTGGTCCGGCACTTCCTTATGGCCCATTAAGGATTTTTTTTTATTGCGGAACTAAGCCATTTGCAGTTGTGCTAACATGAAACCCAACTGCAAATGGAAACCTTAACAGAAGACGCAAGTAGACTCAACGTAGGTCAGGTCCTGAAAAAATCTTCTCTGAACTATACCTTGCAAGTTCATCAGCGATTTCATTTTCCGTGATTCCATTCTGACCTGGGACCCAGGCAAGCGTCACTGAATTTAGCCTTCCGACTGCATTCAGTGATTTCTTGCAATCTTGATCTAGCTTGGAAGACATAACAGGGCCTAGCAAGGCCCTAAATGTAGCTTTGTTTTCGCTACAGATGCAAATGCTTCGCACCGTCCACCGGTTCTACGCAATATAAAGGGTGATTTATCGTGAGGTTAGATTTATAATGTAAAACAAAATACATAATTTTGAAAATGAATTTGAAATTTTTACTATCGCTTAAAAGAACATTTTATGGCATTTGCTTCTTGAAAATGATATCATGTTAATATTGGCCACGACTACGCCTGAGATAATCCATTTGGAAGGTCCAATTTTGGGCGACTCGTTTGAGCATAGCGACTGGTATCTCGCTGATAACACGAGTAACGTTGGCTTCCAAAGCGTCTACAGTAGCTGACTTATTCCTGAAGACTTGAGACTTTACATATCCCTAGAGAAAATAGTCCAAAGATGTGATATCGCACGATCTAGGCGGTCAATTTACCGTAGCAAAACGTGAAATTAAGTGCTCACCAAAATGATTTCTCAACAAGTCCATTTTTTCACGCGCTGTATGGCTCGTAGCGCCGTCTTGTTGGAACCAGAATTTAAAGGAGCACAAAGTCCGTTAACATGGCACAATAACAGTTACCATTGACGTTAACATTTGCCTCATTTTTGAAGAAATATGGACGATGTTTTTAATCGATGTAATGGTAGCTCTTGGTACGGAAATTTTGTAAATAACGTATCCATTGAGCCAGAAATGGGCTTCATAACTGAATAAGATTTCACGATAAAACACCAGATTTTCATTGAGTTTTTCCAGAGCCCATTCACTGAAAATATAACGCAAATTCACGTCGCCTGGCTTCAATTCTTGCACAAGTTGAATTTTGTACGCTTTTAGGCTGAGATCCTCACGTAAAATACGCCAAGTTGTCGAATATTCCAAGCCAATCTGCTAAGAACGACGACAAATCGATTCGTCACGGTCTTTGCGTACACTCTCAGCTACAGCTACTTTAGTCTCTTCACTACGTGCTGGGTCGAGTATCATCTACTGATGTAAACTGAGACTCAAATTTGCGAATGGTATTTGCAATAGTGGTTTCAGTAGGTCGATTTATGCGCACCGTAAGTTCCTCGAATCGCACAAAAAACATTTCTCACAGAACGCTGATTTTTGTAATACAGCTGAACAATTTGGAGACGCTGTTGTGGTATGAGTCTTTTCATGGTGACTTGCCAAACGATACTGAACAAAAATGACAAAACACTTTAATAGGAGTCACGCGTGATCTGTCAAAAAGGTCTATTGAAAATTAAACCTCACTATGAATCACCCCTTAATTCGCTGCCACCATGATTGCTTAAATCTCAGCTTGGAAGACAGATGCAAATCTTCCTAACGTGAAGTGAAATCGTGAAGGTGTCGTCCTCCAAAAGGACACCAGCGTCACATTTTACATTGGTTTTTGAGCCATCCTTGAAGACCCGACTTCATTCGTTTCTTGGCTCAGACTCTGGCCGAAGCCGGCTCTGGGCACAGGGAAAGTCGATTTCGATTTTTTTCCGCAACAGGAGTTCCAGTGTCATTGCATTGGATGTCATGTCCATAAGACCGGAATCATAAGAAAGCCGGCGAGGAAGGTTATCAAAGCTGCAGTGCGTGCTACACCAAAGACCACTTCTTTTTATTCGGAAGATAGCTTTGAGAGAGAGAGGTTCATCAATGCGTCTAGATAGAAGCCAAGAGTGCTAGAGAAAGCCTCCATGCATTCGAGACAAACCGTTTTTTGGAGTCTAGTGAAAGCAGCAATTACGTATTTTCGCGAGAGCTTATTCCACAAGACAATCCACGCATAGGATATAATTGGCCTTATCATAGCCGTGTAGATTCAAATGACCCTTCTCGGTGATACCAGTGGCACGAGCAGTTCAAAAGTGATCGTAAGTTAATCGAAGATGATGAACGCAGTGGCAGATCATCGACTTCGAAAACCGACGAAAACATTGCTGAAGTAAAAGAAATGTTGGTCAATAGCCGCAAATTAACCATCAGAGAGATAGTGGAGGATTTGAACATTGCCTATGGATCCGTCCAAGATATTTTGGTTAATGATTTGGATGGATTCCTTCGTTCAGCAGCAAAATTGGTGCCAAAAGGCCTCAATTTCTTGCAAAAAAGAGACAGTGTTGACGTCGCAAAATAGATGTTTTGCGAGGCTGAATCCGATCCCACATTCATCAAAAGGATCATTACTGTAGACGAGACATGAGATTATGAGTACGACACGCCATCCAGACATCAGGCAAGTGAATGGCGTTTACCAAATGAGCCGAGACTATAAAAACCAAGTCGTTTTCAGTCAAAAAAGAAGGCAATGCTCACAGTTTTCATAAGTAATCCATGAATGGTGTAGTGCATCATGAATTTTTGCCAGAAGGTCAGACAGTAAGCAAAGAGTATTATTTGGGCGTTATGACAGCCACCGAATTCACCTGAGTTAGTTGGCTCCCTGTGACTTCTTTCTGTTCAATCGAGTTAAAAAACCACTATGGGGAACGCGTTTCAGCAGCCGAGAGGAAGTAATGGAAAAATCGCAGAAACCACTGATGAACATACCGAAAACCGAATATAAAAAAACGTTTCGAGGATTGGATCAAGCGCTGGCATAAGTGTTTTGTAGTCGATTGGGATTACTTTAAAGGGGAAAATATAGATTTAGAGGAATAAATTTGTATTTTTAATTTTCTGAATAAATTCCGGGAACTTTTTTATGTCTAGCCCATAACTCCTTTGCACTGCCAGAAGACCGACAGCACCTAAGATGTTTTCGACGTAACATGTTTTGTCCAGAGAAGTTTTTTTTTTTATCACCCAAATACCTAGCTTCTTTGGAGAATTGGATGATAATGCCTTTAAGCACTAGATGAGTCAAACCAGATAGCTTCCACCTTCTCGTAAAAACAAACAACCACGGTTTTGAGAGAATTGACTGTAGTACACTAGTACTTGTGTACTAGTACTAGTCGTCGATCATGTCAATAGCTAATTGCGCTTTAGAGCTAAGCTTAGAACTGAGAGACAACATTTTTGGCAGCCAGATCAGACGGTAGTATGAAGTCCAAGAGATGGTTACCTCTCACGTTACATTTGTTACTGTTCCAAAAAATGTTCTGAGCGTTAGCATGGCTGCATATGATAAGTCCCATCTTCCTGGAGTCACAATATTCAATAAGTTCTGCTACCGCCTCCTGTGGTGGTGGCAGCAACGAATCATAGAAAAAAAATTTCCAAACGCAACAACATATTTGTGCCATTCTCTATTCGTTTCGTAGATTAGGTCTGCTGCAACTAAATCTTGAGAGTTCGGCATATAAGTGCCGTCATAGAGTGGTGTGAAACCCCTTAAACATCCGAAACCACAGATGTATTTATTCCACACCCATGCTTCCTGTATGGATATCATGTGGGAGGACTTCATTTAAATCAGAAGATGTTTTTGAGAGTGAAATCATGTTTAAGTAATACAAACGCCGGTGATATCGTTATTACGAGTAATAGAGGAATCATATCCAAATCTTCGGTCATAAAATGAAACATTTTTCATTAATGCATTACCATGTGCTAACGACGTCCTATGTGGAAATGACTACATATTCGAGGTCGCCAAAAATTCTTTAAAAATTGTGTGATCCCTCAAGAGATGTGAGCAGTATTTACTTTACCACAATTGTGTAGGTGCTCATAACGCCTCTTTGCAGTTCCTAAATGAGATTCACAACTGAGCGATAAAACTTATTGATGATTCTAGTATTACGCAGTCAGTTGAAAGTCTTAAAAACCGAAGAATCGTATCCTGCCTAACCTTGTTCTATTGCTATTTCCTGCATTCAGGCTCCACCGCATTATCAGCAGCATTAAACCTTTAACCGTAACATCCGTTTTGGTATGACTTCTCATTAGTTAACCCCCACGCTCACTTTCGAACATATGTACGTTATTCTGAAATGTAGTGATTTTTTTCTGGTCCGTTAAATTGTGGAATACTGTGCCGAAAGAAATTTACAATCTCTTGAGTCTGAGGCAGCCATATGAAAATAGTTATGCAAATTGTCATTAGACTCTCTTTCATATATCGAGAGCTCAAGACTTTCGCCTTAGTTTGGCGCGTATGACAAATTCGCACCCGAATGAGAGCTATTTCTATTCCCTATTGCTATTCCTTATTTTCGGACCATTCCATTTTATTTTCTGGATGGCCGGGATATCTAAATCCTAGCAGTTAAGAACTTCTGCTCATTGCTCGAATGCATTTGTCCTGTTAAGGGTAATCTGCAGATCTAAATTTCCTTATTTCGTTTGTAGAGAAGTTACCCCGATTCACGATTCAGGCCTTATGTTGTCCTAAGACAATGGGCCGGATGCCAGTAACCAACTTCTAAGACGTAAGTGCTGTACTTTTCATTATACGAATAAAGCTGAACATTAGCTCAATGTCCCTCGGTATGATACGGTTGTACCAACGTATCCGACGTACTCAAATATAATTTGTTCCAGACATAAAAAATAGTTGAAACCTCCATATCAGCCATAAAAAAGGTCAACCTAGAAATCTAGGCGATAGAAGTGAAACTTCATCAAACTCGATAAACAGTTAAAATGAGCATCTTCTCTTTGATAAAAGAAGCCATTTTTCATTATTGAGGAACTTTGATGAAACGAAAAAGCGACATGAAGCGATTCTGAACTCCGATGAAACGAAAAAGCGACATGAAGTGATTTCGTACTCCGATGTAACGAATTCTTAAACCATCTTTCACCCACTGAATGACACTAATAAAAGTCCATATCCAACAAGGATGAAGGTGTCTCTTGTTTCACGATGTTGTATCGCTAGCTTCATTTCCATAAACAACATAGAAATCTTTGATAACCAGGCTGCCATCAAAGTGCTCAACTCATTTATTTCGTGTTCTGAACTATTGTAGTAAGAAAATTAGTGAGTGGGTCTGCGCTCGGTTTGATTTCACTCTCCTCTGGATTCCCGACCACAGTAACAGAATAATCATTTAAGCCAAATGTGGCTCAACCTTTACTCTGCTATCCGATGGAACTTATCTAGGCTAGAATTCTTCAACATTTTCGTTCTATTGCCAACTCTTGGTGGAATGGTCTAGAAACCTGTACCGTATCTGGACAGATATGGCCCATCTACAAAAAAAGAAAAAACAGGACAAATGATTTCATCAACAGAACTCGCACCGAGACCGCAAGAACAACAGCAATTAACACGGGTGACTGGACAATGCAGCCAATGTGGGCATTACTTTAAACTCCACTGTCGTAGCTGTAACAACCCGAATGAAAAGCAAATTCTATTAAACTTTCTCAGTGACTGTCCGGTACTATCTAGAACGAAGCATCGCACACTTGGCAAATTTTCAACGAATTCTGCAACATTATTAATTTCCTGAACTCCACAGGACGGATTTGAAAACTACGCTCATAACAACACCCCTCAACATCCAGGTCACGTGAGTTGTGGCATCAAAACAGCGCATTCGCGATACTTGTGTTTATGGTAGGACCTTGCCAGACAACCACTTCTACTTTTCTAGTTCCAGTCCAGTTACCGGGGCGCAGGAAAATTCGACTGCATATTTCCTAACAGGACTAGTATTTTCATTCACAAGAAAAAGGACAACAATAGTCGATGTGCAAATGGGGTTGAGCTGCAGGTGCAACTTATACTTAAGATCACTTAAAGGATCTCAGTGATATAAGGAAAAAAGTCCACAGTGTCTCACAGACAAGGTCAGGCAAGCCAAGACAAAGCAGAATTGCTTGCTCTTCAAAACGAGCTTCATGCAAAAATTATTGAAACTGATCTACCAGTTACTGAGGAGGATAAAAGAGTATACGGACAGTCACCCTCTTGTTGTGGAGTAAGCTGACAAGGAATCCATTGCCGTACTGTTAACACGTTTTTCCGAAATATTCTACGTTTATCGGAGCTCGAAATAATTTTCCACAGAATTTACCTCTAACTGGAGCCATGACTCAAAGGTTCCTTAAAATTTAGTCTTAATTTGTTATGATGCCTTTTAACGTTTCATAGCAACAAATTAAGGAAAGGTTCACACGAAATTTTCTTTCTGTATGAACTGATGAATATTCGAAGATTTTGGTCTTTAGCAGCATTCACTGGACCATATCCAAATATTTGCCTTCAAGACAGCAAATACATAACATAGTTGGCGCAGTATATTTTGTAAATGTCCAGAAAGAAGTGTTAGGCTAAAAACTTTACCTCCATAAAGAGTGATGAAATACAAAAACGGCCAGAGCCGAAAATTGCATCAGATGTGACAAAAACTGGCAAAGTTCAATTAAATTCTGAGGTTCTGAGTGTAGAAGACTCTATCGCGTAACCATTTTGTATCTTCTTATTTCCTTCATCGATATATTTACGAACGATACTAAGTAAGGCAAATGTCTTAGTTCCATATCTAATTTCAAGGAATCAGATCCCCTCAGGGTAAAACGATTAAACTATCGCGAAACTCTTTCTACTTCTCTTATTTCCGCAGACATTTTAACATTTATTTATTTTTATTTGAATGGATTTTTTCATTTGAAATGCATCCTTTTGTACACATAAATCAATGTCAAAAAAAATTATCGACTACATGAAATGCTGTTAAAACCTCCGTAACAGGATACCCTGCCACTCAACTGAGAGCTCACCAGTTGTTGGCCAACTGCAATAAATCAAATAGAGCGTTAGCTGTGCAGAATCCTTTTTAGAATTGTTTGTTTGCAACAATCTGCACAAATCCTTAAATCCCGATGTTCATTTCCAACCCAAGTTGATGGGATAAAATCCCAATCCATAGGACCAGTGTAACGTGTGAGATTCATTGATGGGACCAGTCAGTATCATCACGCGTAATATCCACAATGCGGGTGCATAACAAAACCCCTAACACATGGCGGAACATCTTCTCCTGGCTCACACTCCATATCTAGATCGTGGATGAAACAAACTGTCCCATTGAGTTTATCTTAATTCACAATATAGACACGTAACGGGTACGCCCCAATCATTCTAGATTAATGTTGTTAGCCTCAGTATATTCCAGATACATCAAGGACTACCAGAAGGATATTTGTTGTAGTAGAAAGTTTACACTTCGGATTGTTCCAAAGGAGTCAGTGTGTATGGGCTGCCAATACAAGTGGGTGGGAGAAAATACTACCCCCCTATTCAGCAAATACAAAATCCAATGGCGAAAATGGAGTTATGCAAATTTTCAAGTTTTTTTTTTTTTTTTCCTTTTTTTCATTTTCTATTTTCGTTGAAGCTAAAGCTTCAGTTTCGAAACTAAAATCCAATTCACTCCTGCATCATGTCATCTGAATGTAAATGATCTATTTGCTCAAGTTTGAGAGAAGGGAGGCTGATGTTGATGGAAATGGAAAAAGTAACCCTGCATCTAACTAAAAGCCATGGCGGATACCCAGATACTACCGGCGCATGAGACATGAGAAAAATTTTTCAGTGAGTGAGTAATTTTGCGATTTATTGCAGTTGTTTGTGGAATTTGTTTTTGTTTTCATTTTTCGTCAATTTGTCGGTGAAATTATTGAAAAATTGTTATTGTTGCGGATTTATATTTTATCGGTACTTTCCGGATAAGGGAAACCAATATTCGTGATTAATTGTTTTTGAAAACAAAAAAAAAATATTCATTTTGTAGCTGCAGGTACGTGGACCCGATTAATAATTGGGATAGTGGAAAAAAAATTCCTCGAAATACTTAGGTACGAGAACATGGTTAATTTAGAGAAAGTTTTAGAAATTTTGTGATTTTTTACAGATCTTTTTAGTGTGGGTTTCGTGGGTTGCCGAGATACCAAAATCCGATATACAGCTTACCAGCAACAAACTCTGTCTTACTCTTCACTGAGATACAAGTAGAAAACACAAAAAAAAATCAGTGAAAAGAGTGTTTATGTCTGTAAGCTGATAGAAATCGGAGTATTTTTTTCGCGTTCAGACTTAGGTGAGAAGCTCAAAAGTTTTCAAAATATAATATCTGATCTTTTTGAACAATTTGTACCCTTAAAGACTGTCAAAATTCAGAACAATTGCTGTTCTTGGTTCACAACTGAAGTTATGAACACTATTAAAGTACGCAACCGGCTTTATAGTAAATGAAAAAAAAAGTCCTTCTGATTTAAACTGGCATGCTTATAAGGTAATGCGTAATAGACCGGCCGTTGCTGTACGCAATGCTAAAAAAAAAAAATTATGCCTCAAAGTTGAACACTTCCACTAAAGAAACTTTGGAATAATTTACGTAGCATTGGAGTCGGAAACTCCATGGTAAATGTGAAGTTGATCCTGACATTCTCAACAATTTCTTTCTTGAAAGTCAGTCTGATGAATGTGGGTTCAACTTTGCTGAAGATCATTCTCTTTCAAGCATAAGACAATTTGAAGTGGAAACGGTTAGAGAAATTCTCCCCATTGGTTGAGAACGGAGTACCTATGAAACCCTACCTTACATAGTATCCCACCTAACCACATTGACATTTCCTCGATCCTGGAAAATAGGCCGTGTAATACCTGTAGCAAAACGATCATATCCAACTTAAGCTTTTGAAGACCCATAGACTTAGACCCATAAGTATCCTTCCGTGCTTATCAAAAGTCTTATAGAAACTCATAGCGAAACAGCTTCTAAAACACCTGTGTCTTAATAACCTACTGTATGAAGATCAGTCTGGTTTCAGAGCTAACAATAGTACTTCCACTGCTATGGTTAACATCCCGAAAGATATCAGAAAGAATTTTGATAAAAGACACATCTCACTTCTTTATCTACTTGATAAAGTGAATCACAAGATACTTTGCTGGAAGTTGAGAAATCTCTTCTTATTTAGTGACAGTGCAGTGAGACTTATTTACAGCTTCCTGTCTGACAGATTCCAGAAAGTTGTTGTTCACTCTGACAGTTTTTCTGTTCTTTTATCAGTCAACCAAGGCGTACCACATGGTTCATTTCTGGGACCAATCCTTTTTTCATTATTTATTAATGATCTTCCGTCTGTATGTAAACATTCCACAGTTCACTTATGTATATGCAGATAATGTTCAATTGTATTTAGCCAACGATTCTAGCAAGATGGGTGATCTTATTGTATAAATCTGACAAATTCCAGTTGGTCTATAACAAATGGATTGCCCTTAAATCCGAAGAAGTCGCAGGAAATTCCTATTTCAAATTCTACAATGTCTTTTCTCTCTTTGCCCAATGTTGTACTTTCTGATAATAAGCTTGAAATAGTTAGTAAGATCACCAGCTTAGGTTTTATTATTAATAGCAAATTGTCTGGATATGACCACACAAATAACGTAATTAGACGTATTTACGGATGCCTGCGGAAGTTCTGGTTCACCTCAAATTACACTCCAATCGATACTAGAAGGAAGCTTATTACCACCCTCATCCTACCATTGATAACATATGCTGAAGATGTTTACAGTAAAGTTGATTCCTTGTCACAATGAAAGCTGCAGGTAGCGTTTAATGATGCTGTCAGGTATATTCATGGCTTACGTAGATTATATTTTTACATAATATTATAGTAAATAGGTATCCTATGTATCTGTTTAAGAAACTTAATTTTGCTCGATCTGTCAGAACACATGCCCTAATACAATCTCGTCATAGCTTAACTAATTCATCGCACCTCTTTTAATATATGGGCTGAAAAGTCTTTGCCGCTTGTAAGAGAGGGCACCACTTCTATTATATCCATACCATTTTCAGTTAGTATCCACCTTCAAAAGATACATGTATAAATTTGACAGCTGTCAGACGATTAGTTTTCGAGATATAGCTTTGTAAGTAAAGCAACTTTTGTTATTGTGAAAAAAATGGATTCAAAGCAATTTCGTGTGTTGATTTATCATTGCTTTTTGATGAAAAAAATGCAGTCGATGCAAAGAAATGGCTTGATAAGTGTTACCCGGACTCTGCACCAGCCGAACGAACCATTCGCAAATGGATTGAAAAATTTAAAAGTGGTCATACAAGCACCGAAGATAGTGCAGGCAGTGGATGTCCAAAAGAGGCTGTTTCAGATGAAAACATCAAAAAAGTCCACAAAATGATTACGTAAAGTGAAGTTGATCGAGACAGCTGAGGCTCTAAAGATATCAAAAGAGCGTGTTGGATATATCATACACGAATATTTGGACATGCCAAAGCTCTGTTCAAAGTGGGTGCCACGTTTGCTCATAGTCGACCAAAAACAACAACGTGTTGATGATTCAGAGGAGTGTTTAAAGCTGTTCAACAGCAATAAAGCCGAATTTTTACGTCGGTATGTGACAATGGATGAAACTTGGCTCCATCACTTCACACCAGAGACAAGTCGGCAGTCAGCTGAGTGGCGAGCAGGCGACGAACCTCTTCCAAAACGACAAAAACTGAACAGTCGGCTGGCAAGGTTATGGCATCCGTATTTAAGGATACACATGGAATAATTTTCATCGACTATCTCCAAAAGGGGCAGACTATCAACAGCGACTATTACATTGCGTTGTTAGAGCGTTTGAAGGACGAAATCGCAGAAAAACGGCCGCATTTGAAGAAAAAGAAAGTGCTGTTTCATCAAGACAATGCACCGTGTCACAAGTCGATGAAAACGATGGCAAAATTGAATGAATTCGGCTAAGAATTGCTTGCCCACCCACCGTATTCTCCAGATTTGGCCCCCAGCGACTATTTCCTGTTCGCAAACCTCAAAAGAATGCTCGCCGAACAGAGATTTAAGACCGATGAAGAAGTAATCGCCGAAACAGAGGCCTATTTTAAGGCTAAACCGAAATCGTACTACAAAACTGGTATCGAAAGATTGAAAAATCGTTTCAATCAGTGTATCGCCCTCGAAGGCAACTATATTGATAAATAAAGTTGAATTTTTCAAAAATTTTGTGTTTTACTATAAAACGGCACTGAGTTTTCAGCCCATGTGTTATGTACACTCTTTTGGACTTAAGCCACCAAACAGACAGAGATTGGTGCGGAATGAAGAAAACATAGCTGCCGTAGCGTCCAGTATCGAAAAAGACCCAGAAATGTCGATTCGGCGACGATCAGCTTAATTGGGCATCGCCAGAGAGTCAAGAATTGAAGCCGGACAATCCTCGACAACACCGTGAGTTTGCTAATTGAACACTGGAAATGTTGACCGGAAATCCGGGTTTTGACCAAAAAATCATCTTCTCAGACGAGGCCCATTTTTTTGGTTAAATGGCTATGCTCACAAGCAAAATCGCCGTCATTGGAACGAATACAATCTACAAATGCTCGGCCAAATACGCAAGCATCCACAAAGATGGATAGTTTATGGCATGGCGGTATCGTCGGACCTTATTCCTTTCGAAATGAGAAAGGAAACACCGTTACCGTCAACAGTCAGAGTTTGACAATGTCGATATATCCGGGCTGTGGTTCCAACAAGATGGCGCTACATGTCATATAAGTCACGCAATGCTCGGAGTTGTGAAGGAGAAATTTGGCGTCATCGGGTCATTTGGGTCATCTCACGACAAGCGTTCATCAATTAGCCGCCGCGATTATGCCATTTGACACAACTCATCATGACCGAGTCATCAAAAATTGGACTGACCGCTTGAAGCACTATCTGGTCACCCGTTATTGTCCTCACCAATCGAGTTAGATTTGAGAGGTGTTATACATTGGACAATATAATTTTCTGTTGCTACTTAGATATTTTCCAGACAGGGTATAGAGTATGTCTCCACAGTCCGATTGAAGTCAAAATTGCAATCATTAGGCTCATCCCCTAGAAAAAAAGTGGTTTCGGGGTTGGGTCCCATTAGGACCTCAAAAAAGATATCCCAAAAGATTTTGGCTGGGAAATATCTCGAAGTACTTGTTTTTCGAATTATAGTACAGGTAGGCAGCGAATCTTTTATGACTGAAACGAGGGACAATATTTTGGGATTTTAGGGGACTAGAGTAGGTATACGGCACATGTTTTTGAAGTTATTTGCCACGTGTTCCAGCTAGGTTCATCTCTAGAGACGTCGGTTTCAGTCAGTTTCGTATAGTGAAACAGTCGATAAGGATGCTATTTGAGGAACGTTTGTTTCTTATCGATAATTGTGTTAACTTTTGCTCTTTTGTTTTGTGAATGTTATTGGTTCATTTTTATAATGAGTGACAAGATGTATTGTGGTCAAAAAGGTGCTAAAGTGACACGTAAATACAACGAGAGATCGAAAATGTTTGGAAGAAGACCACTGCAACGACAGGAATTAGAGGCACTAAGTAGAATGAATGCTAGTACATCGGCGAAAAAATTGAAGCAATTGAAAGATACTCCTATGTACGATATTGAAGTGAATCTAGGTTTTTTATTTCGTGTAGTAAGCTTTATTGCAGTTTTTTCAGCTTTTCCAAACGTTGTCATTTGTCAAATGTGCAAATCGCAAGTAAAATTTTCGGAAAGTCGTAAGCGCGGTTTGGGATTCAAAATAGTAGTGTCCTGTAAAAATGTGTACAGACTGAGATAAAAGGTAGTCCATTAATTGAAAAATGCTATAAAATAAACCGTAGAACTGCTATTTCCATGTGATTTCTTGAAATCGGTTTGAATAGAAGGAAAAAGTTTTGTGCGTTCATGGAATAACCTCGGCCTATGTTTCACTCTTTCTATGATAAGGTTGTCAAAAGTATTTTAACTGCTGTTTTTTTTTTTCAAAATTTGAACGTTTATTTAAGAAAAACATGTACAATAGTATTAGTCAAAGTATTGCCCATCTGAAGCTATGACTTTTTTCCATCTTTTTGGCAATTTATAGATCCTATCCCAAAAGAACTGCGCCAGCTTGGCAGCCAAGAATGAATCAAGCCAATTTTTGATATTCTGCTCTGATGTGAACCGTATTTCAGTGAGGGCGGTCTGCATCGACCGGGACAAATGGTAGTCAGAAGGAGCAAGGTCTAGGCTGTAAGGCGGGTGGGGTTCTTAACCGGAATAGCAACGTGGGGCCGAGCGTTGTCATGATGGAAAATTATTGCCTCGTGTCTGGTCGCATATTCCGTGCGTTTTTCGGCTACTGCTCTCTTCAAACGGATTAATCGTGTTCGGTAGCGTTGTTTCACCCGGTTTTAGAAGCTTATAATACAGCAAACCCATCTGATCCCACCAAATACAGAGCATTACCTTCGCGCCATGGATATTCGCAATTGCCGTTGATTTGGCTGGTTGGCCGGGTTTCACATATGAATTTTTGCGCTTGGGGTTGTCGTAATGGATCCATTTTTCATCACCAGTAACAATCCGATGCAAAAATGACTTCCTTTTGTGGCGTTCCAGCAGCATTTCAGACATGTAAAACCGCCTTTCGACGTCTCTCTGCTTGAGTTCATGTGGAACCCAATTTTCTTGCTTTTGAATATATCCAGCTGCTTTTAAACGTTTTGAAATGGCTGCTTGAGTGACACCCAACGATTCTGCGAGCTCTTCTTGTGTTTGACAACAATCTTCATAGAGTAATGCTTCCAGTTCTTCATCTTCAAACTTTTTTGGCTGCCCAGGACGTTCATCGTCTTCCAAACCAAAATCACCACTTTTAAATCGTGCAAACCACTTTTGGCACGTTCGCTCAGCTAGCGCATGTTCACCATAAACTTCCACCAAAATACGATGTCTTTCGGCAGCAGTGTTCTTCATATTAAAGTAATGAAGAAGAACTCCCCGCTAAAACACTTTTTGTGGCACAAAGTTATTGTTGTTTACGCTTCAAATGAATGACATATACTGAAATGATGTACACTGACAGTAGCTTTCCAACGCGTGTTCCAATGGAATAATACAAGTTACGCCATCTCTTAACAAACCGCTATATTTTTGTTAATAAATTATTAAAATTTTAAAAATAAATCCTGTGCTATTATATTATTGTTAATTGAGCAGGTAAATAACGAAACAAATGAGTTGAGAATGAGGAGTTTTTTTTTGGTGAACGCTACGTAAATTTCGTTTAACCCTCGCAAGTGTGTGTTTTTTTTTTTTTTTTTTGCGGCTGTCCCGGACCTTAAGAAATATTCGAGCGAATTTAATATAATTTGACACATTTTCTCCTCATCTTATTCTAAAAAAAACTTGGTTAAACATTTTTCGAAATATAAGCAAATTACTGTATAATGAATAGTTAATGGATGTTTTTTGCAACTTAAACTTAAAGTTTCGTATTAAAATATCCAAACAAAATTTTAAAATTTCAAACCCCCCTTTTCTCGTTATGTTCAAAAATCAAATGTTTGATTAGTCGAACGTTGACGCCTATCCCATACTATAAAATCCCATACAGATACGAAATATCAAATTTTGTCGCCAAATAACAGCGTATTTCCCATTTTTATCAAGTTTTTAACAGAAGTGGACTTGCTTTTTGCGGGTTTATCATAATTTTACGGGTACATTTTGTAGTTTTTCTATTCGTTTACTTCGCAATAATGGTTAGAAGGTATTAGGTTGTAGATATGTGTTGTTGCGAGTGTTTCTGAATGTGTAATACTCTTTGATTCCAGAATTGGAAAATGTCACGTTCGGAGAAAATAACAATGAAGGAGATTGAAGATATCATTGAAAGTTGGAGCGATGACGAAAATCCTGTTCAGTCTGTTAACATACTCCCAACCGAGGTAGATGAAGAATTAAATTTCATTGCAAATAATTCGGATCCAGGTGCTTTGATTGAAGTTACCGACTATGTGGATATTGAGATTGAGCGAAACATTCATGAAGATATTGGTTATTGAAAGATTGTTGAAACTGAGATGAGCTAAATCGACCTATCCACCTCGAAAAAAACGAAAGACAGTTTTATATTATTGAGTTCATTTGGAACTCCAAAATGGTCCAGGAACAAAGGAAAGAAGCAGTTACATTGCGATGTATCGTCAAATGTGACTCCATTGCCCGATATGCAAAAGGCGATGTGTGAGGAACTGAAGGATCTTTTGCCTTTTTAATTGTTCTTAAAATTTTATAATAGGGAGGTGTTGGATCACATCATAACTGAGACCAATCGATTTGCAGCCCAAAAGAACACCGATTTTCATTTAAACGTGGTTTTATTGAAGAGATTCTTGGGGATTTAACTGCTATCGGGCTACTACACTCTGGTACTTGTCAGAGCAAAGTTCTTGTCCATAGATGAGCAGATGGTGACTGTTTTAGGAAATAAAATTAATTTTACTTGAACTAAAGTTGGTGACATACAATAATATTGTATATAGTATACATATGGATCTGTATGTGCATACATGTAGTGCTGTCTTCATGTACGAACCGCGAGGTCCACTGGTAAGTTCACTAGGCTTTGGATATCACGATTTTCATGTTGGTGTAGTCATTGATGATGTTTTTTTTTTTTTTTTTTTGCAAACATGGTACCTTCCTCGGATACTCGTTTAACATTTAGGTCCCTGTGGATTTTTTGGTTACGTATGTACTATGGTGCATTTACGATGGGTCTTAGGACCTTATTTTGAAAGCTTTGTGTAACTTTTAAGTTAGTTTGCTTGTTACAGCCCTAGAGCTGGATTCCATATGTCACATTGGTTTTAGAATTTATAAGCAGCTTATTTCGTATGGATAGCTCCGAATTTTTACCAATAAGCCAATAGATGTTTCTGTATTTATGCGCCACGTCTTTGTCCGCTCTACAACATCGGTTGTAGCATTTTCCAACTTTGAGGTGGACCTTATGGTCGATAAAATCGACTCCTCAGGTCGATAAAATAGCCGTGCAGTTAGTGCACGTAGCTATTTTAGCATTTGTTGGAGTTGGGAGATTGTTTGTGAATAATAGATGCAAGATCGGGGTGAGCACACTACCCTGGGCGACTCCGGCTCTTATTTTGCGTAACGTAGAATATTTATTTTTATACTTCACACTCATCACAATTAGATAAAACTCTTTTAGTAGAAATCTTTGGAGTCTGCTAAGAAGTCCTTGGTTCCAAACTCTATCGAAAATTATTGAAAATGGATTAATAAACAAAAAAATCATCCAGATATCTCTTGTAATTTCTGAGAAAACGGGTCATTTCTTTCTTAAGTTCTGTTATTATCGGTGTATAGCTAGCTTCTATGCTTTGTTTTCTTAGTTTATGTTGTGGATTTTGGACTAAATTTTAATTGGGTATGTGGTTCTAAATTTGGCCTCTGATATTGGAAAATTTTTAAACCAAATGCAAATCTACAAAGGCTGTTTGATGAGTACCCGGATTGGATGCTAGGTTGCACTACTGAGCCAAAATGAGAGCATCATAGTTTATTTTAACCTCTTTTAGGTGGCGTGTCAAAATTTGGTAACAATCCGATGCTTGGTTTTCTTTTGACACCCATTTCAAAACATCGTGTTAGGGTTTTTTACGACCGTTGAAAAAGAGCTTCGTGATCCGATTCTTGTTTTTGAGTGGCAAAACCTGCGAGGAAAGTGGGACCCAATCATCTTCTCGTACAACCGTGTACCATTGATTCGCAGAGTTTCGGCGTGGCCGCGGCCCAAAAACGGTTACCTTGGAGGAAACCGTGAACAAAATCCATGATCTCGTATTGGCGGACCCTCGAGTGAAAATTCATGAATTGGACGAGACAGCAGGCATCTTAACTGAATGCGTAAGCCATATCCTGCATGAGATTTTGTGTATGAGGAACCTGTCCGCGCGAAAGGTGCCACGTTTGCTCACACCGGGAACCACTTTAAAGACGTGCTTGGCCCTGTTTTATCAAAATCCGGAGGAGTTTCTGCATCGTTTCATGAGGGCCGATGAGACATGGATTCATTGGTACACACCAAAGACCAAAAAACAATCGAAACAATGGGTTTTACCCGGTGAACGTTCTACAAAAAGGCGAAGAACGCTCAAGGTGTGAATCATGTTGACTATTTGGAGGACGGAAAAGCGATCAGAAGAGCATACTACGTCGATTTGTTGGGCCGATTCAACGCCGATTTAAGTCACCATTCTGCAGTCACCACAGCCAAATTGGTCGAATTGAAATTAGAATTTCTCCCCCATCCACCGTATTCTCTGGATTTAGCTCCCTGTGACTTCTTTTTGTATGCAAACCTTAAAAGATCGCTCGCCTGAATGAAGTACGAACTGAACGAGGAAGTTATCGCCGTCGCGGAGGAGTATTTTGCAGGTCAGCAAAAGTCGTACTATATGGAGGGGTTAAAAAATAGCACTGGGAAAGTGTATTGCGTTGAAAGGGGATTTTGTTGAAAAAAAGTTGCGTTTTTATTTCTTATCCGGGTATTCATCAAACAGTCCTCGTGTATCAGGTTTTGCCAAGCGCGCAATCTAGACTCATGGCCAACATATGACTCTCGAAAGAAGATTTACAAGATCTTAATTCGAAGTTGCGAAAGTTTTGCTGCACATTAAAGAAGTGAGAAGACCTGCAAATTTTTGCGAAAACTCTAGAGTTGGTTGCCACAAAAAGTCCGTCTCCTACAATGAGGAAATAGACACCTTAATAGCATGTGCACTTTATTCAGACAAGCAAAAATCCAGAAGAACTGAATGATAACGTTCACAATACTTTGGGGAGGAGCTGTTGTATAGCTTGATATTGAAGTTAAAAGAGGAAGGTCACACAAAAATATCTCACCTCTAAGATTCGTTGGTTAAAAACCCCGAAGAATTCGACAAATGATTGCATGCTTGTGAAAATGAAGTAACAAATTTAGAAATATATACACCAGATAAGGCTTTATCAATAATGATTTCCTTGGATCCTTCAAAGCAACAATACCAACTACTAAGAAACATTACAAAAGCAAAAACATTATTATTTCCATCATATTATAGAACTCAACTGTCCAAAGCTGAAATTTATTCCGATAAAGAATCAATAATCGTTAATTAAAAAGAAGCCCAGAACAATCTTCAAATCCCACTTGACCGTACCATCATTAGGATTTTTAAATTGTGAAATTTGAATGAAGAAATTGAAAGAAATTTTACATTATTTCTTGAATGGGGATGTGATGGAGCTTCTGAACACAGCTTATGTAAGCAAGGTATGGAACAAGAAACGGACCTGGGTGCCTGGGATGATTCTTTCGTTTTTGTTACTTTTTTTTCTGAAAAAATTAATTGATTCAATGTTGTATGGGAAAATGAAAAAAACATTGTCAAACAGCTTTTGCCGGTCAATTAGATTTTGCTTCTTCAAACTGAAGTAATAATTGAAGAAGTTTATCGAATTAGGGCTCAAATATTGTAACTCTTGCCCACTACCATAAGACCTGTTAAAGTCAAGGGTGAGTTGACTTCATTAGATGGGAGATGTAATGATATAACCCAAACTTCTTCAGCTGTGCCCTGATATATATATGTTTAGCATTCCCCACAAATATGAAATAAAAAAGCCTAATGAGGAATTTTCCAACATTTGCTTCTTTGAGTGCCTGCTTCATATTTCATATAATTTGGGATTTAAGAAATGGATAACAAGATCTCTAGAACAACAACTAGTACTTCAAGTTGCATCAAAATTATCAATTCAAAAGTGCTTGCCTTACCTTCTAGTAATGGTCCTCAGTAACTGCATGATTAAACGCTTAAACATGTAAGCTAAAATGGCAAGGACAAGGCCTCAGATAGAAATGGATTTCATCCTGATGCGTCCTCTACAAATTTTTAAAGGACAACGACCCTAAGATATGTGCGTGGGATGTTCGGACCCTTAACAGGCCTCGTGCAGCCAAACAATGAACAGAGGTCCTTGACTGCTTTCACACAGATATCACCGAATCTAAGGAAGATGAAAAACTGTGATATACTAGGTGGGGTGAAAAGTAACCTTCTTGGATATGAAAAAAAAATTTTTTTTAATGTTTTTTTATTTTATTCAATATAGTCCCCTTTTAGTTTAATACACTTATTCCACTTATTCTTGATCCCGTCCGAAAAGTATTGTAATTTTCCGGAAGGTCTGCAAAATACTCCTCCGTGGCGTCGAAGATTTCTCGTGTGAGCTGAATTTTTTATTTGGTTTGGGAAGAGATAATAGTCACAGGGAGCCAAATCGGGCAAATACGGTGGATGCGACAGTAATTGGAGCAGTAAGTCATTGACTTTAGCTATGAATGCGATGCTCTTCTTCGCTGGTGCATTGTCTTGCAAAATCAAAATTTTTTTTCGCTTCATGTGAGGCTGTCTTGCAGCGATTTCGGCCTTTAATCACTCCAATAATGCACAGTAATACTCGCTGTTGATGGTTTTTCCTTTTTCGAAGTAGTCCATGAAGAGTATACCATGACAATCCCAGAAAACCAATGCCATAACCTTTCCGACCCATCGAAACTCCATCGGCCGGTTCGGAGCACTTGTGCAAGCTTCAGTCCATTGCCGGGCACTCATTCTGTTCTCTGGTGTTCAACAGTTACCAATCGACGCGAAAAGTCCGTTCGATTCCGCATCAGCAAGTCCAAACACTCTTTCGAACTGCTCTCGCGTTCGTGTTTTTGGTCAGGAGTGAGTATGCGCGGCACCCAGCGGCAGGATAACTTTTTCATATGCAGAATATTGCCTAAAATATGGCATGTACGCTCAGTACTAATCTTTGTGGTATCTGCTAGCTCGTGCACCTTCACTTTCCGGTCAGCCAACACCATTTCATGTATTTTTTTTGACATTTTCCTCTGTAACCGCATCGGAGGGCCTGCCGCTGCGGACTTAATCTGTCGTGGAGTTGCGACCACCACGAAACTCTTGAAACCAATATTTGACGGTGTAATCTGACGAAGCATTAGCCCCATAATATTTTTCCAACTTTTTTTTTGTTTCCCTCACCGTTTTGCCTCTCAAAAAATAATGTTTTATGAGAGAACGAAAATCGTTTTTGTCCATACTCAACATGATGCCAAACACGTCAACAACAATCAGCTGTCAAAACAAAACTTAAGACAGTATCGCACTGAAATTTGGCATGTCTGCCTAAATATGAACGGACTTCAAGGCACTATAACCTTTTTTTAAGTAGCAGCGCATTCTGGCGGTCAAGGAGGTTACTTTTCACTCCAGCTAGTATACTATAGTGATTGCTATAGGGAAAATAAGGTCGAATGTGTATTTGCAATATACCGCCGATTTAAGCAAGAAGTATTGAGCCTCCAACACGTCAGCGATTATCTTACGGCAATCTGCATCAAGGCTAAATTCGCTAACGTAAACCAAGTATGCGTCCATGCCCTTACGGAAGACTAGGACGACGCCACAAAAAATGTTTCTATGAACAATGACGTTAAAATCGTCTAGTACGTACTTTTAACACCATAATCGGAAAAGAGGATATATTTGATGAATGGAACGGACTAAGGCTTATTAACATCGCGGCGGGACGAAATATCACTATAGCAAGTACATAGTTTCCTCATCTCAATATACACGAGGGGGCCTGGCGATCTCCGGATCACCAAACGCTAAATCAAACTGATCATCGATAGACCTAAGGAATGCCTCCAGTATTTTGGAAAAGCAGCAAACATTAGCTCGGACCATCATCATCACCACCTAGGTGTGAATGCGAATTTCCCAAGTGCACCAAAGAAAACAGCAACTGTGAGAAGATATAACGTAGAAAAGATTCAATCACCAGAGGCAGAATTTTCGCCGAACGCGTATCTCGAAATTTCTCAACATCCCCTATGCCAGCATCGAATACCGGAGACCAGTGGTAACGCTACCATCGAATACGCAGCAATATGTGGTTTGATGAAGAATGTCGGAAGGCACATGCAGCCACACAAGCAGCGTACAAAGCGACGCTGTAACGAAGGACGAGAGATACTCATGACGTCTTACCGGCCTAGGTATTTAAAATTGCTGGAGTATGCCCCACCTCATTTCGCAGATTTGGTCAGGAGAGGCTATGCCTTATGAATAGAATCTTACACCCATACAAGGTATGTTCAAAAAGTAGGGTGACTAAATATTTTCTAAAAAATATATTTATTTACTCATCAATATTAATGTTGTCCCCTTCAAAGTAATCCCCTTTTTCTAAATTTCGGAGCACTTCTCATAAGCACTTGTTGGTTTAGCTTTTAGGTCTGCCCGTTTTTATTTCCTCAATAGTTGCAAATCTCCGTCCTTTCATAGGTCTCTTCAGTTTTGGAAACAGATAAAAGTCGCATGGACCCAAATCCGGTGAATATGGTGGCTGAGGCATGATTGTCGTGTTCTTTTTGGCCAAAAAGTCTCTCACAAGCAACGATGAATGAGTAGGTGGAGTATTGTGAAACAAAAGTCATGAATTGTTTTTCCACAATTCAGGAAGTTTTTTTCGTATTGCTTCTCGCAAACGGCGCATAACTTCAAGGTTATACTCTTTCTTGACCGTACCACCTTTGAAAAAAAAACTCTGATGCACAACGCCACGGTAATCGAAAAAAACTGTGATCAAAACTTTGACATTTGATCGAACTTGGCGTGCCTTTTTCGGTATGGACTCTACTGGGTGCTTTCATTGGGTTGAGTTGGCTTTGGTTTTGACGTCATAAGCACATACCCATGACTCGTTACTAGTTATAACCCTTCTGAGCAAGCAAGAATCCTCATTGACGTTATTCAGTAGCTCCTGAGCGATGCCTATGCGACGGTTCTTCTGATCAAAATTAAGAAGTTTCGGAACAAACTTTGATGCAAATTCTTTGCTCCATTTTTTATAAAAATTGAAATTCGCCGAGCACACTAAAACACGTCTAACCTTTCTGTCTGTCAAAAACAAACTAAGTATGATATATACTTGAAACTGGGAACATACCAGGTGTACCGGTATGAAGTGTCAAGATACAAATGTCTCGACAGGGAACATTTATTGTGAACGGGCCTTAATTTGTTTTTGTTTGGTTGCTATGACACGTGTCAAACAATTAGTATACATCAAGTCATTGAGCAAACAACATCATATTTTTTCATCGTGTTAAAAACGTCGAATTTTGTGCCAGAAAATTATGAAGAAAAGTGCTGCAGATTCGCATCGAATCCTTGTCGAGGCATATGGTGAACATGTTCTATCAAAAGCAACATGCAAAATATGGTTTCAACGGTTCAGAGATAACGATTTTGATGTGAGAAATGAAGAACGTTTTAAACAACCAAAAAAGTTTGAAGACGCCGAATTGCAACAATATTGGATGAAGATGACACAAATGGCAGAAATGTTAAATGTTGCACAACAAACAATTTCTGACCGTTTAAAAGCTATGGAAAAGATCCAAAAGTCTGAAAAATGGCTTCCGCATGAACTGAATGAAAGACAGATGGATAACCGAAAAACCACTTGTGAAATTTTACTTCAACGACACGACAAAAAATCAGTTTTGCATCGAATTGTTACTGGCGATGAAAAATGGATTTATTTTCAGAATCCTAAACGGAAAAAATCATGGATTAATCCATGACAACCATCAACTTCGACAGCAAAATCAGATCGATTCGGCAAGAGGACAATGCTGTGTGTCTGGTGGGATCAGATGGGTGTGGTGTACCACGAGCTCCTAAAACCCAGTGAAACTGTTAATACAGATCGCTACCGACAACAAATGATCAATTTGAACCATGCATTGATCGAAAAATAACCAGAATGGGCCAGAAGACGCTGCAAGGTAATTTTGCTCCATGACAATGCACCTGCACACAAAGCAAAACTGGTTCAGGATACAACCAAAGCACTTGACTGGGAGCTGCTACCCCACACTCGTTCTGACTACCATTTGTTTTCATCGATGGGACACGCATTAGCTGAGCAGCACTTCGAATCCTACGAGGAAGTCGAAAATTGGGTGACTTTTTGGTTTGCTTCAAAAGATAAACAGTTTTATTGACGTGTAATTCATAAATTGCCTGAAAGATGGGAAAAATTTGTAGCTAGCAATTGCCAATACTTTGAATCAAATGGTTTTTACTTTCTCATTGAGAATTAGTGTTTAAATTTTCTTTTCATACCGGTACACCTGGATATGTTCGGGGTATAATCGATAATCGAACGTACGTTGCCCGCGAAATTTCAAAAGTCACCTTACTTTTATAACACACCTTGTATTGCAGTCCGATCAGAGGGGGTGAAATATTTTTTATACCTTTTGAGGAAACCTAGACATTTCGCAGCATTTTTGACGACATCGAATATGAGATCATTCCAATTGGAAAGTTTTTCGGGTTCGACGATGCAAGTGCCATTCATGAATAATGGCTAGATAGTTAAATTTTGCTTCAACGATCGCAGATAGAAGTAGCTGACTAAAGATCATTGATGAAAAGTAAAAAAGAATATCGGAGGCAGAACAGAGCCCTGGGGCGCACCAACATTTACTATGGCTTTCCCAGAAGTACCCGGCCTGACCAAGACATGGCAGTAGTTGTTTGAAAATATCACTGTAAGTAGGAAAGTACGTAGTCTATAAAGCATATGTTTCAAACTTGAAAGCAACACGTTGTTTAGTATTTGTTTGGCAGCCATAAATGGTGAACATTGTCAGTGAATTTGTGAAAATGGAGAAAATTGGTCATCGTTATGTGATACAATACTTTTATTTGAGAGGCCTCAGTCCAACCAATATAAAAGCTGAACTGGATTTGATGAACTGGGTTGCTGAGTTTAAACGAAGCCGTACGAGCTGCCAAGACAAGCATCGCAGTGGTCGACCAAATGAGGTGACGACTCCAGAAATGCGGTACCGCATGATCGTCGACTGCGACTGCGCGAGCTAGCAGACATTGCAGTACGGTACATCGCATATTATTTGAAAATTTTGACATGAGAAAGCTGTGTGCAAGATAGGTGCCGCATTTGCTCACACTCGACCAAAAACAGTGTCGTGAAGATGTTTCAATTGAGTGTTTAGCGAAGCAACAAAACAAAATTTTTGCGTCGTTTCATAACAATAGATGAAACATGGGTCCATCTCTTTACATCTAAGACAAAAGAAGAATCAAAACAATGGATTCAAAAGGGAGAACCGGCTCCAAAGAAGGCGAAGACCATTTCATCTGCAGGCAAGGTCATGTTGTCGATTTTTTGGGATGCGCGTAGGATAATTTTCATTGACTATCTTGAAAAAGGAAAAATTATCAACGGTCAGTATTATGCGAACTTATTGCAACATTTGAACGAAGAAATCAAGTAAAAACGGCCGCATTTGGCTAAGAAGAAAGTGTTGTTTCATCAAGATAATGCACCAGCTCACAAATCCGTTATTGGAATGGCCAATGGCCACCTCGGATTATTTTCTGTTCCCAAACTTGAAAAAATGGCTCAGTGGTCAAAGATTTTCCAACGATGAAGAAGTGATGACGATAGTTATTGGCTATTTTGAGGAGCAATGCAGTCCTAATCATAAAAAGGGTATCAAACTTTTTGAACATCGCTGGGAAAAGTGTATATGTAGAGCTGAAAGGCGACTATGTTAAAAAGTAAATAAATTTTTTCCCAAAATTTTTGTGTTTTCTTTGTTATTAGACCTGAAACTAATTAAGACAACCTGATAGAACGTTCCGAAAGATAATTTCTAATCCATAGGAGAAGAGATTTATCGATCCCAAAAGCACGCTTTTTCGACAAAAGAGCTTGATGCTAAACTCTGTCCATCTTTTCGTCGGATTGTTGTACACTTTGGTTCAACTTTTCGGTAAGGCATTGGTCATTGTAAAGTTTTCGCGTTTCGACATATTTCATGAACTGACGATTTATCAGCGTTTCCATGACCATGGGTCTGTAGGAAGAGAGAGAAGAAGATTCTACTTTTTTTGGGACGAGCTGGACAAATGCTGTTTTCCATTTGATTGGAAAAAGTTTTAAAGAAAAGAATAGATGAAGTGCTTACGCAGGAGTTTTGCCAGCGTGGAAGGACACCTCATCAGAAGAAGGGGAGTTTTACCATCTGAACCAGCTGATTTATTCGTGTTTAAAGTGTTTAAATATGTAATCTTGCTACTACATGAGTATGAAAGTGGATCTGTCCCATTGAAGTTTCAATGCATTCAAGTATCTGGGAGTATTGAACTGGTCGTAATGTGTGCAGAAAGCAGATCGGCCTTATCCAAAGAGCTGACAGCTGGAATGTTATTAAACAGGAGCGTTGAGATAGAGAAGAAGGCAGGATTATTCGTGATTTTGACAAAAAACCACAGAGTTTTACTTTCTTTGGTACATTGTAATACTTTTTGTCTCTATTTTTGATCGTATTGGAATTTCACACGCTTAAGAAAGGTGTTGCAGTCATTCCTGACTCGTTTGAACATCTTTTCGGTTTCCCTCTAGCGGGTTGGTCTTAAAGGACCGTTCAGATTCTGAACAGCACTACCTTTTATTTAGTTCTGAGCTTGGGAGTAGCTTTAACGGGCTTAATGACCTGCTCCTTAAAGCGTTTCCGGTTTTTCGCGCATTCCTCCTCTTCAATATGGTCGAAACCTCGCATTCGATTCTTAAGTCAATAGTGTGTCCCTCCGATAGTACTTAAAAGAAAAAAAAAAATTTTTAGTAAGTTCAAAATGTTGTTTCGGCTTTAAGTGCTCCATATTAAATTGCTATCAACCGTTCTTTACGTGCACTACATGTAGAAAATGAACAAAAGGCACCCTGCACTCGTATACCAGATTTATCTACGAGTAAGTCGTTTGTTTTTTTTTTTTTTTTTTTTTTTTCGGCGTTAAAATAGCTCATCGTATTCTATTAAAACTATCTCATTCCTGCCCAAAGAACCCATATGTAATCCTAACTGTTACAGCAATTAAAGACAATACCTACATGTGTAGTGAAATCTGGGATTTAATTTGTTTTGAGTTTTGCAACTTTGCCCTTCTTCCTGTAGATACGACAGTAGTCGACGTCTGAACTTGCTGGTAATTCGCTGCAAGTTGTAAAGTTTTGAGTGTTTTTAGATTGTTTCATTTAACGGGTTTTTGTGGTAAGTTTTTTTCTGCAGAACAGGATGTATGTTTGGACAGTATTTTTACCTGTTTTCTCAGTAAAGGAGAGGAGTTGATGTGTACATTTGGGCAGCTAACATGAGTTTTACACAACTTGGTTTAGTGATTTGGAGTAATTAAAATGGGATGTTGTAGCTTACATTAGATATTGTATTTATATTTGCTTTAAGTATAGTATGTCTTTTTTTCTGGGAGTCGGTGGTAATTTTTTTATTCAGAAGAGAGGATAGGATGCATGTTAAGATTGTCTTAGACACTTTCTTTAAATTATGTCGGGCGCATTATGCTTAAGTATCACGGTCTTACGAAAGCTGATGCTTAGATTGAACTGAGAATGAATGCTTAAAACGTAGATTCTTTTCTGAAAGTAACTGCAGAATTTCTTAAGAAATTTCACGTTCTACCTGAGTGGATTTCATTGCATGGCGAACTGGAACTGTATTCACCACTGTTACTTTCTCCTCCGTATTTAAACATAGATTCTCGCGCAATTAGATAGTTTGTTGGTTAATCGTTCAATTTACGGTTGGGCCTTCCTGGATCTTCCTTACGATGTTGCAAAGACATTTATTTTTGAAGGTTTGCAGCTTCCTCGTGACAGCGTTGGTTACTTTGGGATATCCATTGAGTGGTTCTGTTTTTAAGTTTTATCAAAACGGCCAACCTTGGTTTTCGGAACGAAAACTTTCTTCGGTATCTCTTAAGACCATAATTCCTAGATAAATAAAGCTGCTTCAATTCTCGACTCGGTATCTTGCCCTTGCTTAAAACATATTTACTGCTGACTCCAAGTTCTGAGTGATTTAGTTCAGGTCAAATACCATATGTGACATTGGCCAGATAAGATAAGATAAGTTGTCGCTGTCCATCTTAGCCCTATGTTTACTTTAAACAGAGCCGCCCAGATCATATGATAACAGAATGCAACTTGGTCTTACTCCACTGCGCACTTAAGATTCCTCTGATGACGCCATCATAGAAACCCTTAATAAAAGCGCCTCGTTTGTTTTCACCTCCTGCACAAAACTCGCAACACAAGACATATCAATTCAAGCTATCGAAGATCTTTTTAAATTGGATGAACAACAAATGTATCCGAGAATTATTATACTCGATTCAATGTTCAATAACTATCCACAAGATGTTGAGGTGGTCGATGCAGGTTTTTTTTTTTAATGCAGAGCACTCAGACAAAGAACTACTTCATTGTATCCTTGGTAAAGTTCTTTTTGATGAAAGATGAGTAAGCGCTTCAGTGATAATGTATATGGTATATACAGATGCGAACTTTCCTAACGTGAAGTGAAATCTAATGTTGTCGTCCTCCAGAAAGACACCAGCGCCACATCCTATATTGGTTTTGAAGTCGTTCGTGAAGACTCGACTGCATTTGTTTCCTGGCTGAGAATCTGGCCAAGGCCAGTCCTCGTATTTCTTCCGCAACAGGAGTTCCGGTGTTAAACCATAAGACCGGAGTCATAAGACAGCCGACACGCGTCATTAAAGCTCCAGTGCGTGTTGTACCAAATACCATTTCTTTTTAGACGGAAGATGGTTTTGAGAGTACAGCCCATGATATGAATGTGAAGGATAGGGGATTCATCAATGTATAGACGCGAGTGCTAGGGAAAGCACCGTTCTTTGGATTCTGGTAAATGAAGCAATCACATATTTTCGCGAGAGCTTATTCAACCAGACAACAGACACATAGGATATAATTGGCCTTATCATAGCCGTGTAGGTCCTCTGCACTGCCAAAAGGCTAAAAGCCCATTACTAGTGCACCAGTCGTCGATCAGGTGTTGGGCTGTCTGCGCTTTGGAGCAGACTGCTGGAAACTCTGAAGAGATCCCTGGCGATCACTGAGAGTGGCCCTTATACCGAAAATCGGAAAGGAGGACTACTCGCTTGCTAAGAGTTTCAGAACTATAAATCTGACTTTCATGCTAAAAAGCATTTAGAGAACGGTCAAGATCCATGTGCGCAAAATTGCCTTGCAAATTCATCCTCTATCGCGTTGCAATACGCTTTCCAACGCGGTATATCCTGCGAGAGTGTGCTTCAGAAGTTGGTAGGCATTATTGAAGGCGCACTCAACAAAAAGAAAAACTGGGCATTTTCATGGACATTGAGGGTCCTTTCGTCAACGCAACTTTTGACGGCATGTGTAACTCGCCCAGACAACATGGCGTAGACGAATCCCTAGTTTTGTGGATAAAAGCAATGCTGGTGAATAGGACATTTATTGCGGATGGTGGCCGGAGCGAACAAGTGGTGGCGGATGTAAACAGGAGTTGCACACAAGGTGGCGTTGGTCGACTCACTGCTCAACGCACTCAATAGTTCTAACGTCTATGCATAAGCATACGCGGATGATGTAGCTGTACTGTCTGTTGGATCGTGTCTAGCGATCGTCTGCTTTAGACGTGATCGACGACTGGTGCACATGTAATGATCAATCAAAACTGAGGTTTTTCTCTTTCCTAGAAGCAGAAACTTACCTTGTCTGACTCATCTAGTGCTTAAGGTCATCACCATCTCAATCTCCAAAGAAGCTAAGTATTTGAGTGTCATCCTGGATAACAAACTTCTCTGTACTAAAAATGTCACGACGAAAGTATCTTAGGCGCTGTTTCTGGTCCTCCAGCAAAACATGGGGCCAGTCACCGAGAAGGGTCCTTTGAATCTAAACGGCTATGATAAGGGCGATTATATCCTATACGTCGACTATAACGACCTCTAACGACTTCCAAGCTAGTTCAAGAATGCAGGAGATCACTGATCGCAGTCGGAGGGCTAAATTCAGTGACTCTTGTCTGGGTCGCAGGTCAGAATGGGATCACGAGAAATGAAATCGCAGATGAACTTGCCAGACGAGGATCAGAGGAGAGTTTTTCAGGACCCGAACCTTCGTTAGGTCTGCCTGCATCCGCGGTTAAGGCTTCACAGGTGGTTCTCATATGAGCACAACTGCAGATGGCATAGCTCCCCGACGTCTCTAGGAAGTCAGCGGCCTTTCTACTATCCCTCAGTAAGAAAGACTGTAGGTTGTTTACTTGCCATGTGACAGAATATTATAGTTTTTTGTGAATGTCCGGCTTACTCTCGCATCAAGCTGCAGCGAATCGGCCCTAACGTGGTGGGAACTAGTACTGTAAGCAAATTATCACTGAGGCGTTTACTCATATTTCTTCGTAACATTAAAAGATTTCATTAAAAGGAACTTACAAAGACTACAATGGACTAGTTCTTTGCCTGAGTACCTTGTTCCGAAGTAAAAAAAAAATGCCTCCCTGATATATTCCTCTCCATAGATTTCGTATTTTTATCACCACGAGATAGCTGTTTGTGTGCAGCATGTCATAATTTTTTAATTTCTCTCCTGGTAGTGATACTTGTGGGATAAGCAAATATCTGTCTTCAAAAAAACCAATTACTTCCCACCCGATAGAGAGTATCAAGAGAGAATAACTTTCCAATTTACCAAATCGAATTATGCATACTAATTACAATCCTTTAATCAAATAAAGGATACAAAGTAAAATTTGAAACAAAAATTTGAGACAACAGTTAAGGGATACAGACACAAGAACCACAAAGTAAAACTAAATATACGTATTCGTCTCTCATAGGATAATTATGCAATTTGATCATTCTCACTTCATAGTTTCAGGTGTTGACTTTGTGTCCTTAATTAATCATAATTGTTTTCGCACTCCAAATTCTACCCTTACCCTTTCTGGTAAGCCAAATTCACAAAGTAGTAGCCCATAGTCATTTCAATTTCAATCTCACCCACCAAACCAACCACTCTTCAAAGAGTTGATTAATTTTCAATCAAGGACTCGCCGGCTACCTTACGGGTGAGTATTCATACTCCTTTCTATTCTGGCATTACCCTTCTCGGGTAGAAATAATTTGGCACTTGCTAATCATAAATACACTTACGAGTACCCTCCAAAAGCCCTTGGAGTCATATTAATTGAATTATTAGCGTACACAATCTAAATCAACACGGAGGCATTCTGGAAAACAGAATGAAGAGGAGGTGGGGAGCTGTTTCAGTTCGAAAAAAGGCCAGGAAAACCCCAAAAGCTTAATAAAGTGCCTAAACAAACTTATGTCCATCTAAATGAATTGACGTTGCTTGGCACGTATAAGCGCAAGGATACCTCATACCCTATTAGTGCCAACTACGCTTAGTAAACACTCACTCAGGAAAGATACAAACAGACAGGATACTTGTACCTATTTGTTGACCAATATTCCTCGTATTGTTTGTTATTAATATCTTTACTTACCGTGTTTAGGGGATGCTGTCCCGTTCTTTTATATCTTTTTGTTTTGTGTGTCTTTCGGTATTTCTGTATCTTGTTCGTGTTATTACTTTCTTTCTTGGGGTGTGCTGGTCTAAATCCTGCCCCGCAGTTAGTCAGCACCGAGTACGCGTTGTCAATACTGATGATAATGATGATGATGATGATGATGAGACTATGTCGCCGGAAATTCACCCAGAATGATCTGAAATGGACGCTAAGGTAGGAAAAAACAAACACACTGAGTTATAAGACGAAGTGTAGGGAGGATAAATTGAAAATTACGATATTACAACAGATACACAACTATAAAGAAGGCATTGCTCTAACGAGCAAACGACTAACAGGACAGTAAAATGGAAAAATATTGATTTAATCTTGTACAAATGAGTAACAATAATATTGCTAAGGCGGTGGCCATGGTGAGGTTTCCACATTGATTAGAAGTAGGTGCGGTCCCCTTCCAATACCATTCGATTTGGTTTAGTACAGTGCCAACTTTGTTTACTGTGATGGAGTGCCAAAGTGGATGGGTCCTTTTGTTGTTGGCATTATTAAAAGTCACTTCCATTAGCCGTTTCGTGAATGTTTATTGTTAATTTAGCCATAGTACAAACGAACGCATAAATGAAGTCCAAAGCCTAATACGATGGATTGAAGATGAAGCCGGATTTGGAGCTGGAAGCGGTCCAAATGGATTTGGATGTTGAATGTACTTTCTGTTATTCGATTTCAAGTGGTCGAATAGAAATTTTTTTTTTTTTTTTGCTGATGGTGCGGTGGGGGGATAGGGAGTAAATAGCAATTTAATGAAGTGGACTTTATTCTTTAGCTGAATTTCAAGTGCTTAAGTGGATACACATAAATTTATTTATCTATAGGGCCATCCTCTATTCTATTCTAAGTAATGAAAAAGTAAAGTGCTTTTATTGGAGATCATTCAAAAAGTCAATTGAAATGTTGAGTCGAATGAATGTCGTAACAAGAAAAGCGAATATTGATTGACGAAGACTACCTTGAATTTTTGAAATAGGGTGGGACTATACGGCTAATACACCAGGTAACACTCGTATGTATTGTATGTTCTCTCAACATATTCGAGAAGAATTTCATTGATTACATTGCATTGTATACCATTGTATACCACCGAAGATAGTTTTAAAAAAAAAAAACACAACGAAATGACGTCAACTGGAAAGTGAATATTCCCTTTTAAGTGATTGTCTTAAGGAAGTTTGGCTTTGTCTTTTCACAATATTTAATTTTTTGCGAAAAAAACTCGCCTTAAGCCGCGGTATTAGGACTTTTGACGCTGCTCCTCTGATGATTGCTTTTGAGCAACTTTAAGTGAACTCTCGTTTTTTTTTTTTTTTAATTTTCTGACTCGCCTTTTGTACCAAGTGATGTCCTGTTGGCATCTGCCTGCCTGCATCTGAACTGCAGAATGACTCGTTTAACCTAAGCTATTCTCTTAACACGAAATGCATAAAGCTGCTCCCAGCTATAGGGTGATTCATCGTGAGGTTTGATTTTCAATAGGCCTTTTTTGACAGATCACGCCTGACTCCTATCAAACTGCTTTGTCATTTTTGTTCAGTATCGTTTGGCAAGTCATCATGGAAAGACTCACACCACAACAGTGTATCCAAATTGTTCAACTGTATTACGAAAATCAGCGTTCTGTGAGAAATGTTTTTCGTGCGATTCGAGGAACTTACGGTCGCATAAACGACCTACTGAAACCACTATTGCCAGTACCATTCGTAAATTTGAGTTCCAATTTACAATAGTGGATGACACTCGACCGGTTAGACCACATCCAGCACGTAGTGCTGTAGCTGAGAGTGTACGCGAAGACCGTGACGAATCGATTCGTCGTCGTTCTCAGCAGCTTGGCTTGACGTATTCGACAACTTAACGTATTTTACGTGAGGATCTCGGCCTAAAAGCGTACAAAATTCAACTTTTACAAGAAGTGAAGCCAGGTGACTTGAATTTTCGTCATATTTTCACTGAATGGGCTCTGGAAAAACTCAATGAAAATACAGTGTTTTATCGTGAAATTTTGTTCAGTGATGAAGCCCATTTCTGGCTCAATGGATACGTTAATAAACAAAATTGCCGAATTTCGGCTGATGAGCAACTCGAAGAGTACGAAGAGCTACCATAACACTCATTAAAAACAACTGTATGGTGTGGTTTATGGGCTGGTGGAATCATTTGTCCATATTTCTTCAAAAATGAGGCAAATCAGAATGTTACCGTCAATGGTAACCGTCATCGTGTCATGTTAACGAACTATGTGCTTCCTGAAATTCAAGCACATGGTCTCGGTGAGCCCTGGTTTCAACAAGACGGCGCTACGAGCCATACAGTGCGTGAAACAATGGACTTGTTGAGCACTTAATTTCACGTTTTGCTACGGTAAATTGATCGTGCAATATCACACTTTTGGACTATTTCCTCTGAGGATATATAAAGCCTCAGGTCTTCAGAAATAAGCCAGCTACGATTGACGCTTTGGAAGCGAACATTACTCGTATTATCCGTGAGATACCGGTTGCTATGCTCGAACGAGTCGCCCAAAATTGGACCTTCCGAATGGACCACCTCAAACTTAGTCGTGGCCAACATTTACATGATATCATTTTCAAAAAATAAATGCCGTGAATTGTTCTTTTAAGCGATGGTAAAAATTTAAAGTTGACTTTCAAACTAATGTGTTTTATTATAAATTATAAATCAAACCTCACGACGAATCACCCTATATTAATAGCTAAATTGACTGCTTTTGGGTTCAAGTGATTTAGGGCTTAGTAAGCTGAACAGTATGAATGAATAATCAACATAAACTAAGGCGAATATTATATCCCAGCGATGTTATGAACTCAGAATTTGTTACCTAAATGCATGTAGTTTAAACGACTTATTAAAATATTTGTTCTTAAGTTCTTGTATTGATGTTATTTGTGTAAATAAGACGTGGCTTAAACCAAATATATCTGATGTAATCTGTGACATACGAAATTACAGATTACATTGGAACGATAGAATCACTGATACCACCGGTTGGGGAGTGGTAATTTACGATAGGTCAACTATTAAACCAAATTTCAAATCTGGTGAACCCGGCATTGACTTTATTGCTTTTGAAGTAAGTGACTGCAGTACTTAATGTCTTGTCTCATGTGTGTATACTCTTCATGAACATACATATAATAGCTTGCGGCGATTTTAATGAAGATTTGATAAGAAATGAGTCACGTGTATTTCGAATGAAAGATTCAGTGTCTCCTGTCGGTCTCAGTATATAGTTGGGTACAATGTCCCAACACGTTTTGTCCCAGATCGTTTACTCAGTCTCCTTAATCTTGTTGTAGTTTCTGACCGGAAGCTTTTTGTTCTTTTTGAACAGATATCCTTTGATATCTCTGATTATGACTTACTTGTCCTGTAAATCTAAATCAAATTTAAATTTATCTAAATAGTGCTACAGCTGACTTTTTTACATATAAAGACTTTAAATTTGTTGACGTTAATGCCCTTCAACTAGCTATAATAACCGCTTTCTGGTTTCAGTGAAGACTTTTAGCCGACCGTAATGAAAAAGTTGATACCTTGAAATCAATTTTAACCCAACTAGTTGATCAACATGTAACGACGAAAACAGTAAGAGTCCTAAATTAAAGCTGTCCATGGCTTACATCTGATGTGATTAACTCAATTAGGGTTTAGAATGAAGTGCACATTCGATGGATCAACTACCATCAACTGGGAAGCATTTAAAGAGGCGCGGAATCAAAAACAAAAAAAAAAAAAAAAATCAAAGCTTAGTACCTGCTGCAATCTAAGAAAGATCTGTATTTCCAAAGGCCTTAACCCACTAGGTATTCTCAATCCAGATAATCTGAAAGAGTATTTCATAGGCAATCAACCCTCCGGGAGTAACCGATAATCGATTATCGGCGAATTTGGCTAGGTATTTGTTCCTAGATTTTGAAGTTGTAAGTGAACTTTACAAATGCACAATGGCTATTAAATCGGATGCTATCAGTGAAGATATCGTACCGATACTATTTGTTATAGCCCATCTCACTCACATTATTAACTTCTGCATTACCACACCAACTTTTGCCCAGTATTGGGCAATTGCCAGAGTCCTTTCAATCGCAAAAGAACAAATACCAATTTCCTCTCTGACTTCAGACCAATAAGGATCTTACCTTGTCTATCGAAAGTCTTTGATAAAGTCTTAGAGAAACAAATACTTAGCCATGTGATCATAAATAACTTGCTTTACCCGAAACAATCAGGCTTTAGACCAAATCATAGTTGCCTCGAAGCTATATGTTTGCTTAATTTCTCGAAAGCTTTTGATATGTTAGACCACAACATTCTAAGGGGGAAGCTTAAAACTTGTTTGGTTTCAGTGATATTGCAGCAGAATTCATCGGCAGCTATTTATCAAGTAGATTCCAGAGAGTTACTTCTAGCGACAAATCCTCTTCACTAAAAGCCTTAATTCAAGGTGTTCCACAAGGGTCAATTCTTTGTCCATTACTGTTCTGCATGTTCATCAGCGATATCTCATCAGTCTGTACCAACACTTCTGTGCATCTTTATGCAGATAGCGTACAACTCCATCTGGGCAAACCTTTTAGCAAGCTTGATGAACTGGCCCTCTTGTTTAATGAGGATCTTACTCAAATCTCTGCCTGGTAGTCTTGGTTTTAATATCTATCGTGACCTTTCAGGCTATAGTCATACTAACGCAGTTATTGGTCGGGTCTATGAATGTTAACGTAAACAGTGACTTTCTTCGTATCTTACTCTTATGGAAACAAGACGTAAGTTGATTTTGACATTAAAAGTGCCTCTTATTACATATGCCGAGGTTGTCTATAGCGCTCTTTATTCACTATCACAACATTAACTCCAAGTAACATTCAACAATGCAGTCCGCCTCGTAAATGGCCTTAGAAGATACGACCATATCTCTCAACACTTTAGAAAACTATGTTGCATGCTGTGACAAATATCAATGCAAGGAATTGTATATTTTTACATAAAATTATTAACAATAAATCTTCGTCCTATTTGTTTAACAAACGTGTCTTTAACCGCTCCGTAGAAATCTTTGTATAGTGCCTCATCGTCGCCAATATTTAAATTCGTCACGTTTTTTCTCATTCATGCTCTCAAATTATGGAACTCACTCTCACTGCCAATCAAATTACTATCTAACCGTGCATGGCCCGGCGGTGTTATTGGGCCATATTTTTTCGTCGACGATAACGATCGTCAGGTTACTGTGAATGGTCAGCGTTTTCTTGCCATGATCACCGATTATTTTTGGCCCGAATTGGAAGATATGTATGGTGAGCGTTTTATCTCAAGACATGGGCCAGTCGATTGGCCCAATCGTTCGTGCGATTTAACGCCGCTTGACTATTTTCTGTAGGGCTACGTTAAGTCGTTGGTTTAATCCAACACGCCGAAGACGTTGGAAGAGCTCAGAGCCAACATTGAATGCGAAATAGCAGCCGTTGAACAGCAAACAGCATTTCTGTGTTGATGTAGTTTCAGTCATTGCATTGTATATTTTTCCATCGACCATGGTAAAAAGCAGTGTGTACTTCACTTTAATGGTCGAACTTATTGCAGTCTCATTAAGTGAATCAATTTTTGACTGGATATAGTTGATTTCGCTTTTAGATATGTCCGCGCTTTTTTTAACGAAATTATTTCTTATTGGCCGGCAAAATCGGGGAGAAGATGGAGTTGGGTTTTGCCAGATGGTTTTTGAACGGAACAATGGAACAAGCGAACTTTGAAATATAAACGCATCTGACTCAGATCTGTTTTCGATTCTCTGTATTGCGTTTGCTGGGATCCGTCACAACCCCATTTTATAATTAGCTCAGGAGATGCACATTCATTTTCATTAAGATTGCCTACAACTTCCTGCATATATAGTAGTAGTCGAGTTGCAGTGTAATCCAGCAAATCCTGCAGATTTATTTTAGCCAATGTTTCCGTCACAGTATATGATTCTTCTATCGGATAGCAGTCCTTTTTAGCTTTTTGAAGGATACTGTAACACGGAAAAAAATTTTTATTCGTTGTGGCCACAATTTAATATTGCTTTCGTCATAGTCCGACTTCAATGAGCATAGAAAGAGCCTTTTGTATAGACAATTTTTCTTTTTTATCCGTAAGGCTGTTAGAATATGCTTTTTTGTACCTTTGCGCTATTCTCGGATATTTTCAGTTCTTCTTTCACTCGATTCTTCAAATGGCTTTGCAGGTCGCCTTGCTGATCTGACACTCATAATTGGAAGTGTGAAAGTCCCTTCAAGCCACTCTTTGTTTCTCTCTACAAACAAATCAATAAAAACAATAAAAATTAAAACAGTATATGTAATAACGTTGCAATAACTAATCATTAAAACCACTGTATGGCGTATGAGTGTTTTTTTTTCACACGAAATCGAAAAATATCGGGTAGCAGCTAGTAGCAGCCAAATCTTTTTGCGATACAATGACAAATATTCAATCTAACTTATTAAGTGCAAACAATCACAGAATAACATGGTATACCATACTAAATTTATTAAAACTTAAAAAATTTGAAAGAAATACGACATCTCTTTGCTGTATTGTGTTTGGACTCGTATTGAAACAAAAACAACTACACACGATTTCCAAAAATGCATTTAAAATGTCAATACAACCCACAGTAGAACTCTCCATTAAAAAAAAAAAAAAAGAAATTACTTGCAGAGGAACACTAAAGAAATTGCATGCATGCAAAGAAAAAATGTAAAAAAATCCAAAAAAAGCTGCAGCGCGTTGACCCATGTATATTGAGCTATAGCAAACTTTTACTTTTTGATTTTACTTTTTGGTGAATTGAATTTTGACCAGATTTTTGGTGCAAGTACTCCTATGTGCGACGGTTGTTCTGATCCAAATTAAGAAGTTTCGGAACATACTTCGCTGACACACGTGTCATGCCCAAAACATCCGTAAAAATTGCATGACATGAGCCGACCGATATGAGAACATCCTCAGCAACTTCTCTTCTGGTAATTCGACGATCTTCCAAAACAATTTTCTTCACAGCTTTGACGTTGTCATCTTGTGTTTATGTGCTGGAGCGTCCAGCGAGGTTTATCATTGGCATCTTCTTGGGCGTCTTAGAAGAGCTTGTATCACTTGTAATCATTTTTTTTTTTTTAAATAGAGCAGACTCACCGTATACCACTGTCAACAAACACTGTACAAACGATAATCGAATGAACTTTGCCCGCAAAATTTCAAGAGTCATCTTACTTTTTGAACACACCTCGGACACCAACGTCGAATCAGTTTTGGGACATTTCCTGAAGATACGACTGCGATCCTTTCCTATGTTGGGTTTTGGCCGAAGCCATTAATTATTATAGGAAAATTAATTTTGTACTTTTGTAGCAAAAAGACTTCTTTCAGTTCATACGGCATTTTGGTGCAGATGTGCAGAAAGTCTTTAACACTTTATTGCATATTGTACCAAAGACACCTTCTTTTTAAATGAAATACGGTGTTAAGTATGCAATCCGTGATTGAATATCAAGTGAAGGGTGATTAATTAGTGCGTCTAGAGCAGATCCAGGCAGCTGAGACAGGTCATCCTTTAGAGTCTCTGAAATGGAGTAGGAACTTTTTTTTATTATAAACTTCTTCAACCAGTCACCCGACGTATGGGACGTACTTGGTCCTGTCATACTCTTGTAAATTTAAGCAACGCTTCTCGGTGAAAAGGCCATTGTTTGCTGAGAGACATAATTAGTTTAAAGGATTTTCCTACTCACGAAGCTCTAAGAAAAAATTTTATACAAAAACATCAGATAGGCCAGTCAGGTTCCCTTCTCGTTTTGATTGGGTTCGAATTAAAAGATTCGATTCGAATCGAAATATTGATTAAAAGACCATTCTGCCCTTTAGAGCGGATAATCATAAGACATTGACCAACAGTAGAACAGCTTACCAGATGTCCTTTTTAACTGTTGTCTTTTTAGTTTGCTCTATGTCTGTCTCTAATTTATTTTCTGTACACTACATTAGATTCTTCGATACATGCATATTTATGAGTTCGTTAATTTTAGCACAACGAAATAGTGCCCAGTTTCGTTCTTTCTAAGGCAAGAGCTCATGAGCGTCCTCTCAAACATGAGAACCGAAGAGAAGGCATGGTGATTAATTTTTCTTGAAAGTTAGTGCCTAAGTGAATTCTTTCGCCTTACAAAAGCTCTAGAGATTGCAAATTTTCTTTAGAACAAGTAACTCTCCAAAGGCATGTTCAATTCATAGACTCAATTTCCAGGTATTTTTACACCGTCAAAACCAATTTTTTAATTACAATCAACATCAAATATATATACATATATATGTTTATATAAAAACTTGCATACTCATCCTGACTCACGCATTTAGTCGTAAATTGGCCGTTTTTTCTTTTTGTTACTTTGTCTGTTTTTCTATCAAAGCCTCTCTCAGATCTTTTTTTGGATAAAAATGTAGAAAACGGAAAGACATGGTTAAAAAAAGAAGACAACAAGTCCCAAAACTTTTACAATTAATGACAAACACTTTCAATATGGTATGCCGTTCGTTGGTTTTTCTCATTCCTTTCCAATTAAAAAAGTTTCAACATGTTGATATCATAGCAAGAGAGTCCTTGTTCGGGTAATGCGCAACTTTTGCCCAAAAAAAAAAAAAAAAAAAAAAAAAAAAAACGGAGGTTTTTCCGTTTTTCTATTTTTGTCATTTTGTTCTTTTTATTAAACGGTACATGAGGATGCTACTATACATTGCGACAGCTGAAGTTAAGCATAAAGACAGTTCTGCACACTAAAATTAAATAATTAAATGTGGTTGTCGTACACCATGTTGCTAACGATGTTATACGATAGCAAGTAAGGACAAAAAATTTATTGAAGCTGACTTTGGAATTGCGTGGCTAAACACATGTCCTTGCTCTTGCGAAATGAGGAAATCTTCGCGCATGAGACTTGGTTTTTTCCCTGGATGTTTTGGCATTTCAGCTTTTGTAATATATATGCGAGTGGGATTTCACATTTGTTTATAGTTTGTATAGTATAGGAGGGAAATGTTGAACGTCCTTAGATTTGTTGATTGTTCAGCTATAATGTGTGAAATAACATGGGCTTTGAACAATCACTGGGATTATTGGGGTATGATACGAGGGTGGGTCAGTAAGTTTGTGATTTTTTAAGTTTATTTCGTGCTTCCTGTGCCTCCTTGTTTGACATTGTTATCGGTAGTGTCGCGTAACGTTTCGTAAAACTTGAAAAGTGTTTAGTTCTTGAAATGTGTCCCTTAAAAATGGGGCAACCTGCCATAGATGGTATCTCAGTTACTGCCTGAGCAAGTTTACCGTCGATCATTGATAGAATCAATTCATGATGACTTTTGAAAGTTCTTTCATGAAGGAGAGCATTTGATTCAGTTAACTGTGAAATCTCTTGCTTCACTCGTTCAACGTTTTCTCGGATGGTGACAGGCGTTTCCTTTATGAATTAGAATTTCAATAGTTAGTTGATACTGGCGTTAGATAGATAGATAGTAACAGCCAAAGAAAGTAAAAATGTGAGGAACATATTTGCATCTATTATATTATGAAGAGCCATTGCAGCTCTATTTTGAAACTAATGTAAGCTTATGGCTGATAGAATCTAATTGAGTTTCAGTTTTAGCCATCAAAATTCAAGCAATGATTGTAGGAGAATTTTAACCAAACTTTCAGAGACTACCATATTCTCTAGATAAAACCGGACTTTAGCTCCCAGTATACTTTGGAATGAAGAAAATTTCATGTTGGTGTTTTGAGAAAAAGGATGATAGACCCATAAATCTCTCGGTATTTCTGCTGTTCTTCATTAGGGAAAGACTTTTGACTGTTGTCGTACGCCTACTGTAAAGTATATAACTTTGCATCTCAAATATTTGCAAGCCAATTAACAAATTGTTTTCAAGTTGGCTCTCTTGTCGAAAATGTGAGCTTTTGGAATCGATGAATCTCTTCCTTAATCGATTAGAAATTACTTTTTGGCATGTTCAATTCCTGTTATTTTGGACGGTTTTAAGACTTATATTCACAAAAAAATGCGGCGTGCCTCAGGGCTCTGTTTTGTCTTCGAAACTCTTTTCATTTTCCATCAGTAATCTGTTGTTTGTTTCTTCTAATCTAATATATTCCTTTGCTGATGACAGATCTTTCTCTTTTTCATATTCGTAACCGGATTCATGTCCTTGCTATTCGGCTTTAGAACGAGATTGACAGCGTATGCTAACCCCATTTAACTCCGATGTTAACAATATAACCAGTTGGGGAACTATCAACAGAATAGAATTTATTGCTTCCAAGGCTCAATGCTCTCTACTGCCGTAGACCCAACCATTGTCCATGAATGGCACTTACATCGTCGAAACCGAAAAACTCTTCGTTCTTAGTATGTGTGTCAATGATAACTTACGATGGAATGATCACATATTCAATGTCGTCAATAATACTGCGAAATATTTAGATTTCCTCAAGCAACGTTAGAAACACTTTTTTCCCTCTGATCAGACCTCAATATATAAGGCATTCGTCCTATTAAAAATGGAGTAAAATGCTCACGCATGGGTGGGTGCTCTTAATGCCGTCAAAACCATCCTCAAGCCTTCTTTCGGATGCACTGTGACATGTCGTGATTCATTCCTAAGCCGTACAACTCGCTCAATGCCTTTTCAAGCTCTTTATTTCCTGATCATTATAACCTTCAAACATTTAAAACCAACGTGCATCTGTACCAATCTATTTTTCTCCCCAACTTCTTTTGCCCGTACTGTGTGTCAACATTTTAAGGTTACTCAATATCAATTGAGTGTGGTCCGATTATAAAAAGGATATTGCCGTGGAATTAAGCTAAGATGATCTACATGGAATAACCATAACAGACAAGCGTCTAGGAAAATTTGACGTCAACCAGAACTTGAAAGTTAATTTGTCAGACCGTCTTAACTGAGAACAGAACAAACCCACATTTGCTAACGATTCTCATGTATGGTACAAATATGGACCGAAAACAGATGAAGGAGTTGGGGCTGGAGTAGACTGTGATACTATATACAAAAACATTCATCTACACAAGAAGTGTTTTCAACGGAAATCTTTACTATGTCTCAGATAAAATATCGTAAAATCAGATCTATAACAAATAACAACGTTTATATGCATTCTCTCTGACACCAAAGCTGTGCTATGAAAGGCCTATGAAATATCACCAAAACTAGTGCTACCACTTGCAGTATGTGCAACGAGGAGAAACAATCAGCAGAACATATTTTGTGTCACTGTTATTGTTTAATCAGAATTCATTGTCATCTTAGTAAATTCTGCCTTGAGGCAAAGAATATATCTACTAACTTAACCAAAGTTTTACTTGGATTTATCACTAATTCTGGAATCATGAGCTAGCTCTAATTGGATGGAATCACAATAATATGGTGACATCCTCGCTCCTTTCCAACATAATCTACAATCTGATAAAGTTATGATGCAATCCCAATTGATTAAATATGGTCCAAGGTGGTTTCGTATGATGGTTTGGAAGCTATTTTAAAATTGCTGCAGATTCCTAGGCATCATGTCGTCGATGCTTAAGAGCGTCACTCGAAGTTGTTTGAGATTGAAATTCCAATGTTCTTAAGTGGTACTAGAATTTGTGTTTTATAAACCAGCAAGGGTTCCTTTAACAATCTCTGCGGTTTTGACGTTAGGAGGCTGCTTTCCTTATTAGGATCGTTTTTGCAATATTCCAGATTTCTATCAATCTATCCCTAGAAATCTTAAGAGTTTGTCATGTCAGCATGAAGGAGAGCGAGCAATGTCCTGTCTATACTGAGCAGTGGTAAGACCGCTCTTACTAGGAATCATATTACCTTCCGTGTGCTCAATATTGTTGCTCATTTAAAAAAATCGCGGAAAAGTCGCAAAAAAACCCATTGTCACGCCTAATGCCATCTACTATCAGCTTAGCATGGATCTCATATCTCGATATCTGCAAACCATCTAGGAGTTTAGAGATTCCTGATCTTGCCTTAGCAGACTAAAGAAAGGAATTTTAAGGATTTTTTTTTTCTATCAGTGCTGCTAACGTATATACTCGTACTACCTCACTCTACTCACATTTTTTGCTATGTACCCACAACTTCTACCTTCCCTTCTTTATTGAAAAGGGTGAAAATATTCCTATTTCCTGTGGAAGAAATAAGGAAAAAAAAAAATAGACTACAGGCTACAACTGCAAATCTTCCTTGTCAAAAGCTCTTGAAAACCAGCACTTACACAATAGTCTAAGTAACAAGCATTTTCTGCGTGAACATCAGCCCGCTTTCCGACCCAATAGATCTGAAGTACTGCACTTCTATTAGTGGTAGAAAAGATTTGTAAATCCATAGATAAAAATCATGGAATGATTGCTCTCTGACACGTGTTTAATACAGTCAGCCACGCGATTCCTTGCCGCAATCTGGGAGAATATCTTCCTTCTCGCATAGCACTTTCTGTTACGTCTAGGCAGAAGAAAAAGTAAAAAATCATCCACAAGTGGAGTGCTACAGAGATCAATAATTAGACCATGCATGCAGTTACAGATTGGGTCTAACTAATGCGTAGTCGCTTGTTGAATAAAATGAACAGCGCAATAGAATAATACTAGTCCCTATCCAATTTACGGCTTTCAGAAAATCCATTTTTGGTAAAGTTTCCGGAAATTGCTAGAATCGGTTAACCTCTATAACTCTATCGTACAAATTTGCATCTAACCGGGCCCGATATCCTTCCATGGCTCAGCATTGCATTGCAGATTTGGTTTTCTCAGATTCGTCAAAAACCAAGAACCACACTAATGATCATAGCTCATAGACATTCTTGTTATAAGCCCCCTACCGCGTACAAATCAAGACAAACCTCCTTAAATTTAGCCATTGGATCTCTATTCATCTTCGCAGTAGACTAACCTCAATTAGACTTTTAATGCTCGTTTTTGATTTTGAATCTACAATCAACCTCCCGTCGGACCAATCAATTCTATCAGGGCCAACATTAAATTGGCAAGTTCAAAAAGCTGGTAAGCGTCCTGTATACCATTTCAAATAGTCATTACTGATGTGAACCCTCTCCTTTGGTTCAACTGCTCTCAATCAACCTGATAGGACAAAACATTCGAGATCCTCCTGTCCGGGTGGATACTAAGCTCTACTTTACACGTGTTTACCCATCTGACTAACAAACGGTGCTCCATTACAAATTAAATTGTATTTGGCTTTTGTCTGGGCGTACACATTTACATAGACTCACTCTTAAAAGCGCACCCCCTTCACCGACATGAGGGTTCATGGAAAGTGCAAAGTTTTGAAGTGCTATCGCAATATTTATCCATTAACCGACCTTTTGTTATACCTCAACATGGACATGGATTGGTTGGTATAGTGGGTCCGTTTCAATACGCCAAGAGACAGGTGCTGTAATCTAATAACAGCAACAATAATACAACACTCACAGCATATCGCACATCAATAATAAAACGTCAGCACCTGGGTGCCAGGGTTCTAGAGAGCCAACAAGCCAGGAAGCCATCAAATACGCTAACCTAATCGAAAGTCGAAGCTAACTCATGGGACCTGAGCCATTTGCATATAAACGTACGCTGTACAGCTAGTTGTCCTGAAGAGGCAACCTAGTACCATAAGAGAGCCGGAGAACAGACGTATCCGTACTCGTGCTCGTACTCGTATTCGTATTCGTATTCGTATTCGTACTAGTACTCGGAGGATGTAATAAAACTGGATCTGCATTTAAATAATTGGAATCGAATTCCATTTGAAAGTCATTTAACTTCACACCATTGCCGTTGGTGAATAGAAATGACATTCACACGTAGACAGATGTAGGGATCTCCATCTCGTTGCCACCTCATTTCCGCTCCTTCAATTCTTTAGATTTAAAGGAGGCGCACCCTTAGGTGCTAGATTTTGCTATATCATCAGAATTATCGATTTCATTTACAATTAACCATGATGATTGCAAAGCTACCATCCATTCGTACGTTCGAATAACCGAACGACCGTCAGGATATTGCTCCTTGCTACCAGTACAAGGAAACGAGAACGAGCAACTTTGACGAAACAACCAACTCATTTAACTCATTCGTCGACTTAACATGTCGTTGTCCAGAGATACGGATATCACTACGAATGGATTGACTACGAATACGAATATCCGAATCGAATTTGAATCCAAGTCCCACATGAGTTCTTTTGTGTTCGGTGGTGGACGGGTATACAGAGAACTGCGGATGCAAAGGCTTAAATCGAATTGTAAAAACGAACGATCCCCGACTGACTGGCTGAATGGCGTTTCATTGAAATCAATCAACTGACTGACGCTGGATATATTCACTTCACACCTTTTACTGAATACCATACTGTGCCGGCTTTACCATTCACATTTGTGTTGAATCTATGTATGTTCAAGTACTTGTATGTGGATATGTACATATATGCCTACCCGCAAGCAATTAAGGATTCTTTTCTCCTGTCGAGCTTTTTCCATGCCCGATTGAATGTGTCACTTATTTTGCAGGCTGATCCTTTGTTTCCACCATTAGAGTACATTTCATCTGAACAACAGGTGGATGCCGGGTTCGAGATGGGAAATCCTAAATCTAATTAACAGAAACTCGACATTCACACACAAGCCTTAGTAATTTGAGCTCAGTGCACATGTGGGAAGTTAAAGATACTCGTATAATTCAATTTCGTTTTTTTTTTTTTACTTTATTTCAACTCAGAAAAAAATCAGGCTTAAGGATGGCTGTCGATGTGTGGTAGAGGAGTCCTGACGTTTTCAGTAAATTCTTTAAATAGATGCCCCAATGTCCCATACCCAAAGACTAGAGACTGGCTGCGGACGAGTATAAAAATAGCTCAGTCTCCTGCTAAGTATCCGGGTACTTGGTGACTTTTGGATTAGCTAGGCTTACTCGTACGAGTATACTGCATCTCTTCACCTAACATTTTTATTAAAACGTATACAAATTGAAACCCTTAGAAAAGGAAGTGGGAATCTATGCGACTATAATGCTTATCCTACCTGCCTACCTACTCATGGTTTACTGAAAACTTTAACTCTTTTGAAGAGAGACGAATAGAAACCACAGTGACAGAGTGTGTACGATTACAGTAATATAACTTCAACACCAGCATCGAGTACCTACAGCCTGATGCGAGAGTAGGCTGGACACTCGAAAAGGTAAATTCGAGGTTTCGTCATCACTTATACAATAAGCACTGCATGATGTTTCACACTTCAGTTGTTAGAAAAAGCGTAGTAAGCGACAGTAAATAACATGCAGTCTTTCTTACAAAGCAAAAAAGTTGTTTACCCCTTAGAGACATCGTGAAGCTTTACTTTGTTCTGCCGGCAACTTGGGGAGTCATGCCGCCTGCAGTTATGCTCATATACAACCCAACTGTCAATGTAAGTCCTAATTGTGGACACAGGAAGTCCTAACTCATGTTCGGGTACTAAGAAACTTTTCTCTAAACCTTGCCTAGCAATGTTATGGTCGATGAGGTTTAAGCATGTCAAAAAATCCTTGCACTACAAAGACTACATCCTAGCCTGCTTCCAAGCCATAGAGGAAGCTTTAAATAACGTACACACTGAAGCTATCTACAAATCTCTGATAGAGATAGGCTTGCATGAGTTTATTAACCAATGGATAGTCTCCAAACAAGAATTATTCATTTAGCACTAGGAACAGAGTCATCCGTATCCATATGCTCGAGTTCTGACCTAAAAAAAATTATTTATCATGTCTCAGTAGTGCGTTCCATTGACCGTTATGGTTTTTCCGGCCACATTTTCGAAAAACTACGACCCTATGACACTTTTGGCCTATAAACCGCACCACGCAGTTACTTATTCTGAGTACATTGGCATCTCCTGACTTACACGTATATTTTTAGGTGAGACAAGTTGGGCAATTTTGCTTATTAACGTAGCCGCCAATGGGCCTCAATAGAAAATAATTTTTTTTTTTTTTTTTTACAAAAATCAATGTCAGCATGCATGTTTTCCAGGACCCAATCCGAGAGGCTAGTGGTCGGCTGGTGTACGCCTGAAAAGCCAAATCTTTTGTCAAAACTCGGTGCAGCGTGGCTATGGAGAGGTCAAGCTCCTAAGAACAGTGACTAATGGAGATATTTGGGTCGTTTTCGACACTTTCCTTTACTGCGGCGATATTTTCCATATTTGAACGTCTGGGCGAACACGTTTCGGTATCTTTCTATCTTGTACTGACCAAGGTTTATGCCTGACATCGATTATTCGGAGGAAAAGGCACCAAAGCTCCAGGCAGTACGGCCAACCATTGGACGACCGCATATTTTAGAGAAATCTGAATAGACGTTCAAAGTGTCCTGTTAAACACTGACCCAGTTTGGGTGGGAGCCCTAGCATCAAAGGGAAAAGTTATCATAAACGTATTGCAATAGGGGAAATCAGTGGTTTAAAACCGATTTCGGAACAAGCTGCTTTTATTATAGCCGGAGCATCATTATCGATACTCTTGTTGTCGAGATGCATATAGTCTATGGTATAATAGGAGAACTTCTAGTTACCAAGAGGCATCAGTCGTCAAAAAGATGAAGGAAGAAGAAAAGGTGACTTCAATGACCAGGTGAAAAGCTCATTGAATCTGCCCACTACGAAGTACAGATTGTTTTCATCCCTAGACTTTTGTACAAACCGAAGGCATGGAAACTGTTAATTACCATTTTACGCAGTTCCTATCTGGTCACAGTTGCTATTAGAAATATCTACACTGCTTCAGGCAGACACAGTGCATGCAATATTCCATTGCATACGCTTTCTGGAATGGAGAACTGACATACCAAACCCACAGTCAATAATTGACCAAAAATTGGATGGAGATTTACACATTCATAACAAACGTACAAAACGAGCTGCGAAGCATCGAAAGAATAATACGTGCAGGTGCAACAAATATAGAAGATGTACCATAGGTTGCTGTTCCTGGTTACCATTCCATCCTATCTATCTTTTTTTCTAGTTTCAGCTTAATTAGGTAATAATGAGCTAGCTCTGTACAATGAAGTGCTGTCATAAAAGGGTTAATCAACAAGTTTAACCGAACAATCGTTTTGAGCGACCTGCATATTTGTATTGTCAACGTCAACATATTCGATATGGGCGTGGGAAACTCCAACAGGGATTACGGAGAAGCCCCTCTCTCCGAAACGCGTTTCTGTTTATGTGGCTTTGGGCTGGAGGAATAATTGATGCTCTTATCCCGAATGAAGTCCGCAATTGAACTTGAAGGTTACCGTGTTACGTGCCACACAATTAGCGAAACATTTTTCGAAATGATAATTACAACAAACAATGTGAAAGAACAATTTTATACCTGGATGACCAGATTCTTTGAAGCCCACTAGAGGTAAAACCTCCTTGGGTCGTTGTTTTATTTGGAACTCCCTGTGCACCGTCTTTATCTTGGCCTTCTAGCTCAGAAGTTACACAATTTAAACGCTGTTTGACACATTTTCTAGACCTAACCTAGCATGTGGTTTCGCAGATCCAGGTGTTTAATTCAATTTGTGTGTCCCATTCCGTTTCTCCTTTTACCAAATGTTCTTAGAGTCAGATACATATATGCTAATAAAGCTGTCATAAGTGATTTATAGACTTTAGAACGTCGAAACTGTTGTTGACTGTCAGTCTAAAGTACCAATGTACAAATCTTCTCATCGTCTGCTCATATAAATGAGAAAATTTGGCAAAAAGATCCTAAATACTGAAAATTTCTTCTCTTTGCCTTTGAAAATCACATCGCAAAATCATGTTCAGCTCCAAATCGGTGAATCCCAAAAGCCAATACAATTTTGAAAATTCGATTGGTGAAAACCGAATGGAAAGATGAATTCCGTGAACCCAACAACAAACAATCCTCACAAATATGATACGCCTCTCATGATTCCAACAGTCTTCGACCCATTTGCAATAAATTTCTGCCACGTGGACATCACTAATACAACTAACACGCACTGGTTACACATCGTAATTCATTCTGTTCCTTTAGTGTTTGGATGAGGGATATGTTTTGGGGATCAGGACGATTTCAGTTCTGTCCCATAGTGGGAAATACCATCAGAAACCAATTTCAACTGCCTGCCACATTCAAGCCTATAACACAAACATAAGTCAGAAAAAAAAAAAATCAAAAATAATTTGTAGCCAAAAGATGAAGGGAGGTTGGAGTATAGTAGATAAAAAAAAGTATCTACAACCCAACTGACCACAACAAACGTTTTTATTAATATTTATATAAATGGGCCCAGAGCAGACGTAAAATCTCATCTATCTCACACCATCCTTGAGGGAGTTGGGAGCGACGGACTTCGTATTAAAGGTATTAAAAGACTGCCGAAAGTCTTTCCTTAGAAGGATATCCTTGTCATCTACATACATGTTAGATTCCTCCCTCTCTCACCAATGCTCGTAGTAAAAGAAGTGTCCGAAATATTTTTGTGTTGTAAACAATTTTTGTCCTTTTTTTTATTTATTATATGTACCATACCTATATTGATATGCAAGTTTACCAAGCTCTCGACTAGAATGTTGTTTTCCTTTTTTTTTTATAGTCCTGTAGAAGACAAGCCGTAGCCGAAGCAACTTGAAACTAAGGACAGGTCGACCAGAGACTAGAGACCAGAGACGGTTTAGTTCCCTTCGGTATTAGAGTCTTACTTCCGTTTCATTGACCGACGACCTCTTGTGTTGGACATTTTTTATGGCACTTTTATGGGATTTTGTAATCCTTGGACTAAGTTTACTTCCTTTTTCGCTGTTGGGCATGTTAGTATGCCCGTTTATCCATGACTATGATGGGTATGACAGGGACCATGACTATTATGAGAATGTGAAAAGCCATGTCGTTGTTATGGCTAAGAAGAGGAATTTCCCGCGACGCGTTTAAACAAGAAGCAAACAATTTCTATGCGCTTTATTATTTTTCACACACACACAGGGACGTTTTGTGTATCCTTCATTTTTACTTCCCTTCTTTAACAACCTTATTACGTTTATTATTTTATTTCGCCGGGAAGGATATGAAAAAGGAAAAAAGAAAAAAGAAAAAAAAAAATGAAAAAAAAAATGAAATAACACTCGAGGGTGGCTGGTGTGTTTAGATTGCAGCTCTGTACATACAAATACTTTTGGTGGAAAGAAGTTGCTTTTAGTCCTGCCGCCAAACGGAATCCTCTGAATCCGTATGCGTGTGATTGTATGTATAGTGATCCTTAATTCGGGCGTTTATTTTAACTTCGCGTCATCGTGTACAAGTATTCGCAGAAATGGGAGTACGAGTATATCCTTTGGCTTATCCATCACTGTCTCGTTGATGGTTGGGATGGGGGCTGTATTTTTCAAAATTGCTCTTGTTGTTTGTTTTTTTTTTTATTTTCTTCTCTTGGGGCTGGCTTCTTTTTTTACTTCGTTTTATTCGTTTTTATTGTGTTGCTTTTTTAAGCAGGGTTCTTACGGTTATTGGGCTATCATCCGTCATTTTGCCATCAATGAATACTTCGGAATTTTTTGGTTCTCCCACCAGAATCGCGCCTTTGAAAGGCGTTTTCTTTTTTTCTGTTTCTTTTTTTTTTAATATAACTTTTCAGCGAATCCTTTTTGTGACTTAAAAGCCTGAAGAGTTGTGAAGTTGGTATTATTATAATTTTTTTTGTTTTTTTTTTTTTTTTTCTAAATTAAAAGGGCCTTTTCTGAATGTATGTCATGGTCATGGTAGGTTTGCCATGATGAATGGGCTGACATATGTGCGAATGTTTCGGAGTAATCAATTAGTCTTTGTTGTTTAGAATGCCTTTTCAGCTCTGAAGGCTATAATGTGTGCGCCAGTGATGTATTAAAGCAATTTGCTGTCAATAAAAAAAATTCCACTTGTCAATGATGGAAAAGGGACTGATTAAGTTGAGTTTAGATGTCAGCTTTGGATTGGCACCTTTAAGTGCCAGGATGAGCATGGTGTCAAATAAACCGGAAACTAATTGACAAGCCTTGAACTTGTGATGATGTAGAGAAAATTGGCGACATGCATACGTGTACGATGAAAGGGTGAACGTAGACCTTTTTCAGATTGTGGAAAATTAATGAGAAATATTCAAACATGAAGATTCTCTTTCTTCATTTTTTAGCAGCTGATATATGTAGCTTGTAGTGTAATCTTAAGTTGCGGATGTAAAAACCATTCAAGAGGCCACTATTATAAGCCTTAACTCACCTGGTTAGTGAGTCCAAGAGATTGTTGATGGTTAGATTTTTTTTAGATTTAGTTAGTGCAGTCTTTGGCTAACTGTCTCCACATGCGCACTCCAAGTTGATTGAGGTCATTTTCCACTTGCGAGCGCTACCTTAGGTGAGGCCTTCCTTTACTGCGTTGTCTCTATGGATTAGAGTCGAACATTGGTGTTTATTCGCTCTACCTATTCTAGCCATCTCAAACGCCCAATGCGCAGTTCTTTTTAACATCGTTGAATCGTCTCCTCCAGAATCTATCAACGCATACCGGATCAAATATCTTACGAAGAGTTTTTCTCTAAAAACGACCAAGGATATCTTCATCTGCTTTAGAATGCGTCGTTGCTTCGGACCCATAGAGCAGGACTGGGATTACAAGGGTTTTATAAAGAGTTATCTTGGTTATTCGGGAGAGGGTCTTACTACAGAGGGTCTTTCTCAGCCCAAAGAAACAGCGATTGGCAAGCGTTATTCGTCGTTTGATTTCTGAAGAAATTTCGATTTCATATTTGACAGCAGAGCCGGAGTAGACAAAGTGTCTTACTACCTCAAAGTTATAGCTGTCAATTGTGACATTCTGGCTGATTCGCTGATTTTGGGTGTGCCTTCTTCTTGACATCATATACGAGAATTTTGTTTTGCCCTCACTTACTGCCTGACCCATTGTTTTCACTTCTGTTCCTATACTTGCAAAAGTATGATGTTAAAGAAGTCACAATAGACGATGCGTTGATGCCTTGCCTAATTCCTTTTTTGGCGTCAAAGGTCCCGGTAAGGTCATTACCGATCTTAATACAGCAGCGAGTTTTCTCTATCGTCATCCTGCACTAGCGGACGAGTTTGACAGGGATACCAAAACTAGACTTAACTATGTAGATCTAGTCATATGCGGCTTTTAAAATCGATAAAAAGGTGCTGAGTATTGATATGAACTTCTTGGGTTTTCTCCAGGATCTGCCGTAGTGTGAATATTTGTTCTCCTTTCTCCTTGTCTCCTTTCTTGTGAACCGGGTAAACGATGCAGAGTTTTCATTCATCAGGCATACATTCATCTGACCAAATCTTTGAAATAAGTTGGTGTATGCTCTCTATCAAGTCATTTCCTGCTGCCTTAAATATTGGGTCTATAACTTATTCGTGCGGTTTGCTAAGAGATGGCGTAACTTGTATTATTCCATTGGAACATGCATTGGAAAGCTACTGTCATTGTACGTCATTTCAGTATATGTCATACATTTGAAGCGTAAACAAAAATAATTTTTTTTTTTTTCACTCAAATATGTCAAACTTTGTGCGTGAAAAAGTGTTTTTGCGGGGAGTTCTTCTTCATTACTTTAATATGAAGAAAACTGATGCCGAAAGTCATCGAATTTTGGTGAAGGTTTATGGTGAACATGCGCTAGCTGAGCGAACGTGCCAAAAGTGGTTTGCACCATTTAAAAGTGGTGATTTTGGCTTGGAAGACGATGAACGTCCTGGGCAGCCAAAAAAGTTTTAAGATAAAGAACTGGAAGCATTACTCTATGAATATTGTTGCCAAACACAAGAAGAGCTCGCAAAATCTTTGGGTGTCACTCAAGCAGCCATTTCAAAATATTTAAAAGCAAGGAAATTGGGTTCCACATGAACTTAAGCCGAGAGACGTCGAAAGACCGTTTTGCATGTCCGAAATGCTGCTGGAACGCCACAAAAGGAAATCATTTTTGCATCGGATTGTTACTGGTGATGAAAAATGGATCCATTACGACAACCCCAAGTGCAAAAAATCATATGTAAAACCCGGCCAACCAGCCAAATCAACGTCAAAGCCGAATATCCATGGCGCGAAGGAAATGCTCTGTATTTGGTGGGATCAAATGGGTGTGCTGTATTATGAGCTGCTAAAACTGGGTGAAACCATCAATGGACAACGCTACTGAACACAATTAATCCAATAGCTCGGCCCCACATTGCTATTCTATTTGGAAAACAGTGGATGGAAAGTCTTACCCCACCCGCCTTATAGCCCAGACCTTGCCTCTTCTGACTACCATTTGTTCCGGTCGATGCAGAACGCCCGGAAATACGGTTCACATCAGAGCAGAATACCAAAAATTGGCTTGATTCATTCTTGACTACTAAGTCGGCGCAGTTCTTTTGGGATGGAATCCACAAATTGCCAGAAAGATGGGAAAAAGTCATAGCTTCAGATGAGCAATACTATTGTACATCTTTTTCTTAAATAGACGGCCGGCAGAATGGATGTCCGGCCCTGCAAGCTTGTTCTGGTGGACTGAATTCTTGACTTGCATCGTCAATATTGCATCGTTCGCTCAGCCTGACAGCGGAATTTATGTCGTCTTCGCCGTTTAGCAGTCTGCAGAAACGGTTTTTCTATACCCTCAGCACCGACCGTAACTTTACTACAAGGTTTCCTTGTTCATCTCTACAGATTTCCGTTTGGGTCTTATTACCCTAACACGCTCTTTTTACCTTTTGGTAAGATTTCCGAACATTATTTTTGGAGAAGAATTTTTGACCAAAATCCCGAATTTCGGTTAACAATTCCAGCGCCCAATTAGGGAACTCACGCCATGGCGGCTGTGTTTTCTCCATCTTCATCTCTTTCTGTTTGGAGGCTTATGGTCTAGATCCAAAATTGCCTACACACTGAAGTTATGTGTTCACTCGGCCCACTACTCTTTCGTCTATATACCCGAGACATACCCCAATAAGAGGGGACCATTCCAGCTACGTTCGCCGATAGCACTGCTATACCAGCTGTAGTTAAAACGATTGAAGAAACAACATCCGCAAAGCGCTCTCCGCGTCCTGGCGGATAGCACTCAATGAGACCAAATTTGTTCATATAAGTTTAACATACAGAAAAACAAGTCTGTTGCCTATCCTAATAAACTTTGTCTTTGTTCCAAACTCGAATTAACGAACATACCACATGCATGCAAACCGCACCAAACAGTTATTTTTTATGGATGAAGTGGTGTTTCATGAAGACATGTGGGTTTTCACCCGACCAATAACGCATATTTTGCTTATTGAGCAAAAATGAGCTTCGTCATTGAAGATGATTTTGCAATGAAATTCATCATCTTGGCGCATCTTCTCCAAAACCCAATCGGAGAACGTACGTCGCTTAAAATGATCCATCGGCTTCAATTCTTGAGTCAGCTTGATCTTGTATGGGTGTAAACCAAGATCCTTACGCAAAATACGCCATAATGTGGTCTGAGCGATACCCAATTCTTGAGAACACCGTGGAATTGACTGATTTGGATCGTTTGAACGGCAGCGATATTTTCGACACTTCGACCAATCCGTTGTCTCACTGACACGGCAACATCACACAACGAATATGTAGACTGAATATCTGTAGAAAATTTTTATAATTTGCAGACGTTGCTCTTTAGTGTACTTTACCATGATGAAAATGTTGAGTTTACTGAATAAATTGACAGTGACAATTTGATGATGATGAAAGAGTGCGTTCATAAATTAAATTCAAAGTTGTCAAGTCCCTATTGGATAACCGTATACCACTCAACAGCCACCAAATTCACCTGATTTGGCTCCCTGTGACTTCTTTCTGTTCAATCGAGTTAAAAAGCCACGTTTCAGTAGCCGAATAGAAGTAATTTAAAAATCCCAGGAAGCACTGATGGACATACCAAAAACCGAATATAAAAAATGTTTCGAGGATTGGATCAAGCGCTGGCATAAGTGTGCTCCACCGATCAAGGTGGTATTAACAGATCTACAATTTTTTGACGAACCCAGCGCGATAGAATGAAACCGGGTTAAAAAGCGGAACATGCTTGAGATTTTATTGGAAAGTCACCTGTCAAATGAGTCTATTTCATGATGAAACACCTGCTTGCTAAGCCGAAACTTAGTTGTGATAACATAAACATTTATATCGTAAGGAGGTGCTCCTAATGAGTAAGAATCTCTCTCTTTTACGAACACATGCTTGCTATCTTCATAGTGGGTAATGGAATATTTTCACCAGCCCTCATTGGGGAAAAAAAACTGATGGCGTGTAATCCTTTAATTTATCACTTTACCGATGACATACCAGCATTTTATACATAGATGACCTTTTTATAAGCGACCCAGCGATGCCTTTTTTATGACCAGTAGACCGCACCCTCTTTCTTCAGGCATGAATAGTTGTTTTTTACTTTTTATTTTTCTATAACGTATTGGACCATAACCTGTTAATATAGAGATTTCCATAGCATTGACTATGAGCAGCTGGAGATAGAAACCAGACAAATTGAATGAGACGCGTGTATACTCGTACCCTATTTAACAACCATGTTCCAATCAGAGTAAAACATATTAAACATGGTCAATGTGCCTGGTTTACACGTGAAATTTGAACTCTAATCGACCAACCTAAACTAACATATAAAACAGGGAGAATTACAAACTATATTCTCATTTTCAAGTCTATCGTACGCCGCGAAATCAAGTTTTTTGTAAAATAAGGAAAGCTAAAAAGAATTTTTATCGAACCAAAATAAGTCCGACGATAAAAGGACTTTCGAAAAACATCCGAAAGATTAAAATGGACAACAAAATGGTTCTGATGAAATAAGTTCTTATGATCTCTCCGTTTACCTATCTTCTATGTCATTTCCTTACCAACGTCTGTTACCTATGACACAATTCAAGTGATAGCTCCTTTCTCACGTCCCTTTGATCAGCATTGAAATCTCCTGTGGGACTCCACAGGGCTCTGTTTTTGGGCTTCTTCTATTTTTCACGTACGTGAGCGAAATGTTTCAATCGAAAAGCATCGTTATCAGCAAGAAGTCTGTCGGGGTTTTATATTTTTCTGCCATTATGTTAAACGGCTCAAAAACAGCTTACGTGGATACTATAAGGAGTCTAGGTTTGCTATTTAACAGAACATTGACTTGAAATAATCACTTAATGCACACGTTGGCAGCATGTATTGAATGCTACGTCAGCTCTGGATGCTGCGTAACTTACATGTACATTGGTAGCAAAAGCGCCCAGAATTTCTATTCTTAGTGACGCACGACTTCGAATTTTTCTATAAATGCGGTGCAACAAGCAGAAGAAAGCTTGACGTTGAATTTAATAACTCTGCGCGTCGTGTTTTCAGTCTTCGACGGTTCGATTGCTGGGATTCAAACTAATCAGTTGGATTGATAAGTTGCTACAAGATTCGGAGCTAAATCTAATGTTCGCAGTTGGGATTGTTCTCATAGCCCCTATAATGCTCAAACACCCAATCCGCTGAATTTTACTCAATTTCATTGTTTTTGATTTTTTTTTTTTTCGGAGCTACCCCATCACAATACCACAACGTACAGTATGATTGAGTTCACTATTTGATTGTGCAGCCAGTTAAAAATTGCAAACTTTTTTTTTATAATGAGCGCCCGTACAAGGGATTTGTGTATCCTTAAAATGTTTGTACACAGCGTGGGCGAAGGAAATTTAGATAGGATGGAGCTGTAGATAGTATGTTATTCAATGTGTTTAGGTGAACCAGCTTTTCTACTGTCTTTGACATGAAAGACGAATAGGGACCTGTAGGACTTCGGAAATTGTGAAAGCTTGTTGCCTATCTCAGGTATGCAAATTATCTTAATTGCTTTTTAAATGAAAGGAATATATTCTAGTGCGACAACATTGCTCTAAAAATTAAAAACTATGTCGAGATGAATTTGCACGTACCTCTAGATAGAAGTGCTGGGAAGTTACCGACCGATCCCTGTGATTGTAAGATACACTGTAAGATTTGAATCAGTGTACTGCCCATTCTATCCATTCAAAATTATAACCTTGTTTACAGTAGAGTCAAACTGTTGCTTTTTGTTCCGGTACGTTAAGCTCTTAAGGCTCTAATGCTTCCCTTAAGGTGCCTGTGAGGTGCCCCTTTGAAGATTTCAGTGTGCCTATGCTCGTAGTATACGCATTCAACAGTGACTTTTTGATTCTACAATATCACTCTCCGGAATGTCCCTTAGATCATCACAATTCCCCCTTGGATTTCTTCACTTCTTTGGTACACATTGTGAGAGACATTCTAAAGTCCTTCTATTTGTTTGCCCCATCAGCATGAATTTTTAACTTCTAATCGGCATTTGATTCTCAAACAATCAAATTGTACTTATCTTTAAAGATTGAATAAAAATCCTCCTTGAAACGCCTCTACAAATGTACGTCCATGATTGAATCATTTGTCCTGCTTAACCATTCCCGCATCCCCCTTTAGAACTATTAACCGAACAAAGACCCCAATAATGAAGAAAAATGAAGAAAAAGTCAAAATTCAATGAAAACATGCTCGTCTCCGATATCAATCTGAAGACCCATTGAACGGCTAAACTTAATTGAAAACAACAGAAAACAAGAATATACGAGTAAAAAAAAAATAAAAATAAAAATAAAAGAAATCACCCATTTGATTCGGTATTCCAAGTATCTCCTTCATTCTCTAGCTTCAGTTGCTGCCTCAGCACAGAGCAATTTTCCCAACTTTCTCCGTTCGACAAAAAATTAAAGTCCAATCTTCAACGCATTGTAGCGCCATCATTTTGGATATAGCAATAAACTCCTTCTCCCACCGATACAGGGAAGAAAAAAAAAGTCCTTGCAGCGAATAAAACCTGAGATAATCGCTGCTGCAAATCCCAGAAGCAATCTAGACAGAGTTTTTTTTTTTTTTTTTTTTTTTTGATGTCCTCCATCGTTTCAGCACTCACCTTCTTACAATACTCAATCTCTTGATTCTATTTAATTTTTTTTTTTGGTTTTTGTTTTTTTTAATCTTTCTCTCTCTCTCTCTTATCCTTGTGGGCTATCAACATTTCAAATAATTGTCCTTTCATTTCTATTTCCAGAGTACTCAACACACCCACACACATAGGACCCAAACGACAGTATCTACACCATGCGCCAGAAGGGGATTATCCCTTGGATGAGGTTCATTCACTTAAGTTCATTTGGAAATTTCGTCACCGAATTTAGTTAAGGACAACGAAAGGACCACGCTGTTGGTCTGGCTATTTGATATAGATACAGTACGAATACACCATAGTAATTGCGTGCACTTTCACATTGAAACAAAAGAACTACCGAAGGGCAACCAGACTAAAGGAGTAAAGGAGTAAAGGAGTGAAAAATCCAACAAACGAATTCGTCTTATATGAAAAAGTGCTAGTGCAGTGTAGTGCGGTTCAGTTATTTTGATCCTTTCTATAGATTTAAACGGAGAACTTGCAGTTGCAACCACATTTCAACACAGAACAACACCTTGAAATAATTTAGTAAAACTGGACATTTAGTTTAATGAAAAGATTCAAATCACACACACTACTGTCACCTTCATCCCATAAAACCCCATTTCCTGATCTAGTCGAAATTCCGTTACAGAGGATAACACTATACCATATTCCACTACCCTCACACACGTCCTTTATCCGGTGCACTCGATTTTCAGATCAATAGATGATTTGTGTCACGTACGAAGTGTCGGTAGTCGGTACGTTGTCGGTTTAGTGTCGCTAAAGTCGATAGTGTCCTTTTTTTTTATTTTGGTTTTGGTTTGTTTTTGAAAATTTCATTCGACCGCAGCTAAATGCTTAATCCCGAAATGCTTAGATATCCCTTCCCCCGTTTAGTGTTATTAGTGCTGGAGTACGGTATCCGTATATGTACTTGTCAATCGATAGTGTAGTCAAGCGGTAATCACGTGTGGTTTCCGTGTCCTTTCATATCGGTGGTTTCCTGGATCGCCGTCACTTTCTACAATTCAATTTTTAGCTCTGATTGTCCAAACGCAATTCTTGTTTTTCTCTTAGTACATACTACTTCAAGGATTGTGCCTGGACATCGTGGCTCGAAATACGAATTCAACTGTAAAACAACCTTCACAATCCCTATCCACCATGTGGTATCTACGAATAGTGTCCTAGTGTCCTTTGTGAAACTGAAAAGTGTATACGAGTGTTTGAATTGTGAGCTTGCTATAGCTTCTTGAGAGAACGAATGCAGCGGTAAGTGTTGTGATTTTCGAGAGTTTTAAGCCAAAAGGATGGACAAGGAATAAAAAGTTTCCTCACCACCCAAAGTGAGTATTCATTTTTGTGCTCGCATGTGGGATAATAACAAGAAGAAGGCGTCACTTTACAATTGAAAGCCATAAAACTTTTTCTCAATTCGTATAGTATCGTGCAACCGCATTTATGAGAATGGCAAAAAGTAACGAATTGTGTTCAGCAGTTCTCTTATTATTCCACTGTATCCTTATTTTTTTGTGAATTTTTTTTGTTTCCTCCTGCTGCGAGTATGTATATCCTGATGCTGTTAAAGCTTGTCCACTTGAGATTTACTCCGGCCTTTGAATTTTTTTATTTTTTTTGTGTGTGTGTGTGTCTCAGACTTTATCCTACGGTGTGGTGTTTGGTTGACTTTATGACATTGAAGTGTGTATCTGGATGTACGCCTTCCTTCTTCCTTCGTGCCTATTCCCATGCGACAAGAGTATCCGTACTTCTAAGTTGTACTGCAGTTTTATAGTTGAGTAAGAGTATATTACACTTATTGTTGTAGAAGTCCTTTTTTCGGTAATAATATGAGCTTTAACTCGGTGGGACACACATTCCACAGAGCCATTTCAGAGTGACTTGGCGAAACTAATATCAACGATATTTACGAATATATGAATTGTGAAACGAGGCTGTTACATAAAAACTAAAGTTCAGCACAGGACATAGGATATAAATTTTGACAGGACATTGGACAGGAAATTATTTCTCCAAAGCTCACTTGAGTGAAAACGGAGGGAAATTAAGGAATTCCTGCTGTAAAAAAGTCTTAAATAAATGGTCACCCTCAGCATAGATATTCGTATCTGTACGAGAAGGATAGAGTTCCTTTTTTTGTTGCTTTTCGACTTGCCATTTTATTTAGCTAACAAGGACTTAGAAGGAATATAGTCGTTAGTACGTAATTATTGTGCAGGCAATTCTATTAAAAGTTATAAAGTAAGCTTATAGCATGACTCTTTGGTTTCATTCTTTTTTCCTTTTTTTTTTTTTGTAGGAGTACGCGGTAGCTTATATCGGGTTAGTAAAGTTCATTAACATAAGTGCTGGGCTATACAATCACTATATGCTAGAGTAAATAACCAAACTGCTTGCCTTCAACGTTAATACTAAGTTGCCTATGTACAGTGTTTTGGGTGGATTTTATTACCGTTCCATGGATTAGGCAGGGTATTGTAAGTGTAATTCTTGAGTACGTTCTAAATGAATTAACTTGTTTTGTGGAAGCGAAAGGTCAAGACTGTTGTACTTCCAAGAAGAATGCTTTACTCCTATGAAATTGCTCCCATTTTGACCTGCTTATCGTTAGGTTTTGTGAAGTAGTATTAGATCTCACGAATAATAGACCGGACTTGGTTTTTTGACTTCTCCCTCTGATAAGTGAGCCGTCCATGTGCTCTTCTTTCTGAGCTCGTCAGACCACGGTCCGGTCCCATATCAATTCATTTCTAGTACCCTGACAACACGGTTAAAGAAAAAAATTCTGAAAGGACAATATGGAGCGGACTCAACAACATCTTTGGGATTTGCAACAGGTCGTTTGTGTCCTCGGTAACATTATTCTCTTTGGAAAGAGGTTCTTTATCCCTCATCGGAAGGAAAATTCAAAGTAATAGACGTGGAACGACTCGAAAAATATTTCTTCGTTTTTAGAAGATTGAACCGAGAGAGAACCCAAATAAGTTCGAACAATGCATAAACTGCTTTAACTTACTTACTTGTGTGGCGCTACTTAGCCTGATTTTTACAATAGCTGACTGCCTGCAGTTGCGCATTCCAATTCAGTTGGCGTCCCCTTCTTTTCTTGTACTACCCTTTGACTTCGGTTTAGATTCGAGGACTCTGCGGGCCGGAACATTGATGTTCATTGTCCCACATGTCCCTGTCATTTCAGGCGCAGTTTTCAGACTATCGTAAGTCGATATCACTGTTTACCTTGTATAGTTCGTCGTGTTGAACCTTCTCCTCCAAATCCCGTCAACGGAAAGAGGGCCGATTTTTATCTAGAAACGACTGAGGATATCTACATTCACTTTCGATACAGTCCATGTTTCAGCGCCAAAAAGTAGGAATGGGGTAGGGCCTTACCATCTGATTGCCTTCTTATCCCAATGAAACAGCGGTTGGCAAGAGTGATTCTTCGTTTTATTTCTGCTGAGGTTTTGCCGGCAAAGTTTAAAGCATAGTCAAGGTAGACAAAGTTCCTTACTGCCACGAAATTATAACTTCCTATTGTGACGTTTTGACCTGTTGTTCTGATATCGACGATGTTGTGTGTCCCTTCTTGCTTTTGCAGCTTAAAGTATTTTGCCAACTTCAGTTGAAATACTAGTGACCTCCCGCTGAGTTTTGTCAATAGTGTCGATGTCACAGTTAGTAGTTGCAAGACTTTTGAAAGATTCTGGCTCCAGTGTTCGTTTGTGAGTTCCGAACAATTCTTTCAAACTCGATGTTAAAGAAGTCCCAAGAAAACGCCTCACTTTGTCTAAAACCTTTTTTGACATCAAGGGACTCGACGGGGTAGCGCGTGTTCTCCATCGTCATTCTGCACAAACGGATGCCAAAACGGATACGACCCTTAAATCGATGAAAAGGTGGTGGATATCGATATGAATTTCTTGAGTTTTTTCCAGGATCTGCGTGATGTGTGAAGATTTGTGGATTCCCCAGGTCTGAAACCGCATTGATAGAGGCCAATCAGCTTGTTGACGAAGGGTTTCAGAAGTTCATAAATATACAATGCTGAGATTAAATTCGTCAGACATGCACCCTTCTGACCAGATCTAAAAAATGAATTGGTGTATGCCCTCCATAAAGTCATTTTCAGCAGCTTTATATACCCCAGAAGGTAAGATAGCAGTTTCAGCCTTTTTTTTGGATTTCATTTTAGATGTAGCTATTCTTACTTGGTTTTGATCATGTGGATGGGTTTTGGAAATAACTGTTTAAGTTGAAGGGTCTACTCTACTTGACACCAGGATGTTGAGCTTCTTCGCTGATATACAATTTGCAGAAAAAGCTCTTTATATCCTCACCATCGACTGTGACTCTACTACAAGGTTCCCTTCTTCATCTCTTCACGTTTCTGTACAGGTCTTCTTGTCATAACACTTTCATTCTAAGTTTTGGTAAAACTTCGGTACGTTGTCCCTGGAGTACAGTCTCTCAATATTTTCAATCGCGCGCTTCTCGCACTTTTTTTTCTATTTGTAAAGAAACTCATGTTCTTCCCATCTTTTCTGCTCATAGAGCTCATGAGCGTCTTTAGTTTTTCGTTTTAGCGCCGCTGTGTACTCTACTTGCTTAGCTCTATATGCTTACCGACATTCTTTATCAAAGTAAAAAGTCAGCACATCGGTTACAGCGTCTTTGATAGCACTCAGGCAGCCTTACCACGGGTCTTGATGTTGGCGGCATAGAAGTTCTTGTGGGACTTCGACCAAAATTTCGGCAGTCTCTAGCGATTGCACCTTTTCTACGTTATATCTTCTCTTACTAGTTCTTCTTTGAAATCCGCATTCGCACCTTGACTGCAAGAAAATGTGGTTATCCAAGTCAATGTTGGTTGCCAGAATATTGAAGTCAAGCCTTACGTTTATCACAAAATGATCAATTCGATTTAACTTCTCATGATCCGCAGACCGCTATGTCTCCCTGTGTATATTGCGATGAGGAAACCGTGAGCTTACTATAATGATATTTTGTTTTGCCGTAAAGTCAATATGGCTTAGTCTATTGCCAGACTATATTTACTTACTGTTCTACCAAGATCTCATCCTTTGCTATCCTGTCATTAAAATCGTGGAGTACTATGTTAACATCATATTTCGAACATAGCTCGTATGTCTTGCCGGAATTTTCTAGAATTTCTTTGGTAGCGTCGTCCTTGTCTTGCGTAGGGAAATCCTATACTTTATAGGAATCACCATAGTACGAGGTGTGTTCAAAAAGTAAGGTGTCCTTTGAAATTTCGCTGCCAACGTACTTTCGATCATCGGTGTTTTCTTTTGACGCGTTGGTATACATGTCCCAAACACATGTTCACAGTTTCAAGTATATAGCATACTTAGTTGTTTTTGCCAGGTAGAAAAGTTAGACTTGTTTGGTGTGCTCGTCCGATTTTTAATTATTATAAAAAATAGAGCAAAGAATTTGCTTCAAAACTTATCAGAGAGAAATGTCACTTATTCTAGCGATTTTCCAACTTCTTGATCCCTCCGAAAAGTAATTTTCCGGAAGGTCTGCAAAATACTCCTCCGTGGCGTCGATGATTTCATTGCGTGAGCTAATTTTTTTATTGATGAGCCATCTTTTGAGGTTTGGGAAGAGATAATAGTCCGAGGGAGCCAAATCGGGCGAATACGGTGGATGCGATAGCAATTGGAGCCGTAAGTCATTGATTTTAGCCGTTGTTGCGATAGTCTTGTGCGCCGGTGCATTGTCTTGCAAAAACAATTTTTTTTTTTCACTTCATGTGAGGCCGTTTTGCAGCGATTTCGGCCTTCAATCGCTTCAATAATGCACAGTAATACTCGCTGTTGATGGTTTTTCCTTTTTCGAGGTAGTCCACGAAGATTATGCCATGACAATCCCAGAAAACCGACGCCATAAACTTTCAGACCCATCGAGCCTCCCTCGGCCGCTTCGGAGCACTTGTGCCGGCTTCAGTCCATTGGCGGGCACTCATTTTGTTCTCTAGTGTGTAATAGTGGATCCAAGTTTCATCAGTTCAGCAGTTACCAATCGATGCCAAAAGTCCGCCTGATTCCGCATCAGCAAGTCCAAAAACTCTTTCGAAGTGCTCTCGCGTTCGTGTTTTTGGTCAGGAGTGAGTATACGCGGCACCCAGCGGCTGGATAACTTTTTCGTATGCAGAATATTGCCCAAAATATGGCGTGTGCGCTCAGTACTAATCTTTGTGGTATCTGCTAGCTCGCGCACCTTCACTTTCCGGTCAGCCAACACCATTTCATATATTTTACTGACATTGTCCTCTGTAACCGCATCGGAGGGCCTGCTGCTGCGGACTTGATCGGTAGTGGAGTTGCGGCCACCACGAAACTCTCGAAACCAATATTTGACGGTGTAATCTGACTGAGCATTAGCCCCATAATATTTATCCAATTTTTCTTTGCTTCCTTCGTCGTTTTGCCTCTGAAAAAACAATGTTTTCTGAGAGAACGAAAATCGTTTTTGTCCATACTCAACATGATGCCAAACACGTCAACAGCAATCAGCTGTCAAAACAAAACTAAAGACAGTATCGCAGTGAATTGACTAAATTCTGGTGGTCAAAGAGGTTGCCTTTCCTAGTAACAAGGTTCAGCTCTTGCATTTTTGATAAAAAAAGTTCGAAATCATTGAACGATATAATGGGCGCAATTGACGTTGACGTTGTTCTCATGCTTATCTTTGAAAAAATATGGACCAATGTTTCCTTCTGTGGTGGTGGCGATGAGCAGATTGTTGGCTCACTGGCTGTCATGCTAACCTCCTATCGAATCCCGGTAGGAACTCAACAGCAAAATTTTTCAAATCGTCATCACCCTTTCGGTGGGAAATGGCAAACCTCCGAAAGTCAAATTCTGCCTATGAGAAAGCTTCTAAGGAGAGCTGTTCGGAACCGGCAATAAACATTAGCCCCTGCTCAGGAGTGTAGAAATTTACAAATTCACAAATGAGTGCGAGAAGCTAGGCCTTGGCCCACACCGGGCTGTCGCGCCAAAGTATTTATTTATTTTTTAATGCACAAAACAGTGCATTTTTCCGAGTGCATTGGCAGCTCTAAAGTTGCTGATAAGACTAAATACGGTAGTTCTGTTTATTAACATACCCATTCAACCAGAAGTAATTTTCGTTGCTAATGACAATTTTTCGATAAAAAAGCGGATCTTCCTCCAAATTTTCTAAGACCCACTCATCGGAAATTCGATGCTGCGGCAGGTGGTTCGGCTTCATTTCATGCAGGCGCTGTATTTAGTATTGCTGCGAATGGCGAATGATGACGAATGGACAAATCACGGTCTTCTTTAACAAAAGCGGATACAGCAGCAATAGTTTCCTCTGTATGCGCTCTACGCATACAGGTAGGAAGCTTGATATCTAATATCGTGAAATTTGTGAGAAGTTTAAACTTTGTGCCATTCGGGCTAGAAATTCGGACTGCGGTTTTCATTAGATTCATTAATGTTGTATTTCGTGAATTGATTAGACAAAATATTTTGAAAATCCTTATAAAGGGTGGCCAGATAAGAAAGATAGCAAAAAAAGTATATCACAACAAGGAAAAGCGATATAAAATTGATTCTGGCTTTATTTTGAAGATACGTTCATGCTCTTATGTATGGAGAAGCACATCATTCAAATAGAAGTCTCGGCTTTCATGGCAGTGCTTTAAGCGGTCCTTCCAATTTTTGATGACGCCGAATGTTAGTCTAGCTCGTCCAAAGTAGTTGGCTTGTTAGCGTTGTCTAAGAACTTAACGTAGCTCTACATCAAATAATCAAATCATGGGATGACCCAACCCCCAAATTTCTCTTTCACAACTTGGAGCGTTAGACGCTTGTATTTTATGTAGCGCCATCTTCTTCGAACCAAAACTCGGATATATCGATGTTGTCGACCTCTGTTCACAAAAATTCGGTTAATATCTGAGACCATGCTGCCATGCAATAAACCGCAACAAAGAGTCGTTCTTTGTGGAGATACATTGATGCTTGGCCAAACACTTGAAAATTGTGATCGTTACTTTTTTTCTTGTTGACATAGCCTCTGAGCCAAAAATGGGCCTCGTCCGAGAAAATTATTTTTTGACCAATATCCGGATCCTCGTGCAACATTTCCAGCGCCCAATTAGTGAACTTCGGCTTGTCTATGGCCGTCCGACTTCAATTCTTGCATCAACACAGATGTAGACACAAATTCAACCGCAAAATAGGCCTGGTTGACTTTCTGGTGATGCCCAATTAAGCTGATCAGTGCCGAATCGACATATCTGGATCTTCTCCGATACTGACCGCTACGGCGGCTTTGTTTTCTTCATTTCGCATCAATCTTCGTCCAAAAGAGTATTTTCACGCTCAATTTTTTCTGCACGTTCGACACGCGTACAACGGTGCATGATTTACTGAATTTTTTGGCAGCTGGATGTCATTTACAATAAATCAAACCTCACGACCTATACGTACCTATACTTTTTATACGTCAAGTTTCCAAAGCCAAAAAAAAAAAAAAAAAATGCACCAGCTTCTTGGATTAACGAGCTACTTCAGATGTTTTGTTAACTCATACTATATCTTAACTAAACCGGCAAATCGACTAGAAAAATGCTACAGGTTCCCAACGGCATGCAAAAGCAGCATTAAAACAGACTTTAACGAGCAAAGCGGTACTTAACATACGAACATATCGTCAACGTGTATGTAGATATGGAAATGTATGCGGATGCAAGTCAAGAAGACATAGGAGTAGTTCTGCTGCAATGAGGTAACGGTAATCAGCTACATCCAATTTTTTATTACAGCAGAAAAAATAACAATGCTGACCAGAAGCGGCATAGCTACGTCTTGGAGACCTATTCTGTCTATAAATCGTTGGAAAAGTTTCGCATATACCTATTATGTATCAAATTCAAAAAAGTAACGGGTTGGCCCGTCAAAAAATGAACAAAAAAAAGTCATACGGAATGACGTTAAACGAAGGATTATGTACATGCAGGTTTACGAACATCGTTCGGGATAAAGGATGCCACACGTGGAGTCCTAAAGCCTTTCGCCAGTCTCGTTCATCATTCAACTGGAACTTTTACTTCACATTAAAAAGGCACACGATTCAGATAGATTTATTAAAACCGTGAAGGAACTCCTGAAGGACAAAAGTGAGTTGCTTTTTAAAGAAATAGACCGATTTTCACTCTTAGTTGGTCCGCTCAATGTGGATACAGAAATAATTAATATGAAACACAATGAAGGACACTTGTACCTCGGACTTGTACTATCTCATATCCTTTTTTTATATCCAACTGTGTCAAATACATATTAGCTAAAGGAAAAACAACCTGATGGTTTTTTGAACGAAGGTTTTTACTATGAAAACTATATCGGCGGAAGAAACTGTTAAAAAATTGGAAGAGCTGCAACAACATTTTGGAAATCCGCAGCGGTTTATAAACGGATAGAGAAAGCATCGAAGAAAATATTGAAAATATTCTCATAACTACATTTGTGCCGAGAGGAAATGGACAAACTAAGCAGTCAAATTCTATAGTTTTCGAAGTACAAAGCGGGTTTTCCAATAGGGGCTTGACAACGTTGAATTTAATCTTTAAACGCACTCTTCCACTAATCATCAAACTGTCACTGTGAATTTATTCAGTAAACTCAAAATTTTCATCATGATAAAGTACACTAACGAGAAACGTCTGCAAATTATAAAAATTTCTACAGATATTCGGAGTCGGTGACTGCAAATTTAAGAGCGTTAACTCCAATTTTCGGTCGTAATTCTCCCTAGTAGACACGCAATAACAAGTTAAGTGCAAAAATTTGAGTCTACATATTCGTTGTGTGATGTTGCCGTGTCAGTGAGACAAAGGGTTGGTCGAAGTGTCGAAAATATCGCTGCCGTTCAGACGTCCGTAGCAAACGATCCAAATCAGTCAATTCCACGGCGTTCTCAAGAATTGGGCATCGCTCAGACCACATTATGACATATTTTGCGTAAGGATCTTGGTTTACACCCATAAAAGATCAAGTTGACTCAAGAATTGGGTTCCGGAGAAGATGCGCCAAGATGATGAATTTCATCGTAAAATCATCTTCAGTGACGAAGCTTATTTTTGGCTCAATGGGTTCGTCAATAAGCAAGATATGCGTTATTGGTCGGGTGAAAACCCGACACCACTACATCCACAAAAAATAACTGTTTGGTGCGGTTTGCATACCGGCGACGTTATTGGGCCATATTTTTTCGTCGACGATAGCGATCGTCACGTTACTGTGAATGGTCAGTGTTATCGCGCCATGATCACCTATTATTTTTGGCCCGAATTGGAAGATATGGACTTGGACGACATGTGGTTTCAACAGGATGGTGCCACAAGCCACACAGCACACGCTATAATCGATTTATTAAAGGTGAGAGTGTTATCTCAAGACGTGGGCCAGTCGATTGGCCGCCTCGTTCGTGAGATTTAACGCCGCTTGACTATTTTCTGTGGGGCTACGTTTAGTCATTTATTTATGTCAACACGCCGACGACATTGGAAGAGCTTACAGCTAACATTGAACGCGAAATAGCGGCAGTTTCGGCCGAAATGTGTGACCGAGTCGTTGAAGATTGGGTCCAACGAATCGACCGCTGCAAACGTGCCTGCGATGTCCATATGAACGAAGTCGAGTTCCATTCATAAATGTTTTGATTGTACTTCAAGCCAAAAATAAAGTCGTCAAGTCGTTATTAGAAAACCCTACAGTTCATCAGTTAATGCCTCCTGACCGTCTGTCGAGTGTGAATTACTGTAAAGCCATCCTCAATCTCAACAATGAAGAGGACGACTTTGTGTCGAAAATCATTATGAGCGACGAAGGGCATTTCCACTTAAGCGGTTACGTCAATAGGCAAAATCTTCGTTTCTGGGGCACTGAGAATCCCTGTGTGATGCCCGAAGAACCATTCCATCCACTCAAAGTCACTGTGTGGTACGGCGTTCAAGCGGGAGGAGTGATTGGGCCGTATGCTTTTGAGGACGCCATCTGCAATTCGGTCGCTCTTACTGGCGAGCGCTACAGGGCCATGATAAACCTTCCTGCTCACTTCCTGCTGAAATTGGATGAGTATGGCTTGGTGAACATGTGGTTTTACAAAGTCAGTGCAACTGCCCACACAGCACGAGTCACAATGGATATTGTGAAGGAAGCGTTTCCTGGTCGGGTAATTTCCCGTTATGGCGATTTGGCATGGCCAGCAAGATCGCCCGATTAAACCATCCCAGACTTCTTTCTTTGGGACTACTTGAAATTACGTTTTTATGCCAACAATCCTCAGACATTCATAGCCCTTAAGGAGAATATTCTGCAGAAAGAATATATTTTGTACAATAGTTTGTAGGAGCAATGAGGTAGGTATATACCTTCGTATGAAGGTTTCATCTGGTGTTATCTTCTTGGATGTTTAATGATGTTTCAGACTAAAAAACAAATTTTTTTGCAGACAGATTGTATAGAAGACGACGCTTGTCATTTCTGAATTAGACAAGCTTCAATGTGACAAGAAATTTTATAAATACTTTGGCTCTCTATCCAGGTACTTACTTTCGAAGAGCTTTGGTACCTTTTAGGTTATGGCATTTTGAAGCCATGATCACAAACTTGACATCCAGAGATGGACCAGTGATTAGCGTTAGTTTAGTATACCTCCTCTTGCTGAATTTCTTGGCCGTTGTTTTGTAGAGTTTTGGTTTCAGTTGACTATTTCATTGGAATTGCATTGACTGTATCTAAAGTTTGGTTGAAGGAAGGAGAGTTTTAGATTTTCAGTTCCCTTGACTCTGACAAAACATCAAAGATGTGGAAAATATACCAAAAGTCCTAAGTTTTTAAATTCATCGGACATTGTGTTTATTTAAATTTAAGAATAGTCCTCATACTTTGAGCTAATTAAAAATTTAGGTCATACACATGGGCCACATACCTTAATCGATTGTTACAGAAAGCAAAAAAAAGGTTACCAAGGACTTCGTTTCGTACAAAGACCTCCTTGAGAGTACTTCTCTAGGCGTAAATAAATCATTTCCACTCGACACATCAAAGCGAATAAAGCAAAGCTAAACCAAACTAAAGAGCTGGTAAATGCGTGACATTGGACAGTGGGAAAGTACATTGAGTGCCCCACAATATGAAGCAGCTAGAGAAAGAAAAATGTTTAAGGATAGAACAATTTAACAAAGATTCTATTTTAATCGCATTTTCCATAAAGTGCAAAAAAATACAAAAACAAAATTGAGATACATTTCCGAAGGGCAACGTTGACTCCAAAGTACCCACCGTGGAATGTGCTTCATAGCAAATTGCGCCAATTAAAATCCGAGTCGTAAGAATATCTCTTTCTCTGAACTACTGGCTCTGAGTTCAGAGCCACTATTCTCTAGCCACTGGCCACGACAGCCGAAGTCATTTGCTAAAAACCATTCGCGACATTTACTTCCTTCGCAAGGACTTTCGTTGTAAAGAAAGAAATTTTCAAATGTTCAAATGTTCAAATGTTTAAATGTTCTCCAACCTCCCTAGCGTACTCTGTTAATTATTATTCGCAAGTCTGTGCTGTTTTTCTACACACACTCAGTTCAGTTATCCAATTCAAGAGACGTTACTGAGATACAAATACAGATACAGAAACAGACACCCACCATTAATTTCCCGAAGGTGTTGTTTCAAATGCGCTTCCCAGAACGCTTGTCGGACATCCTTACATACTTACATGACAGCAGGGGAACAAGGACTCGTGTTACTCGTACTGTTCACATTGGGAAGTATTCGCATTCGCATCGTTACGCCAGATCTTTTGGTGCGCTGCATAATTGCTTTTTAATTGCTGACGTTTCGTAACCGGGTGCGGAAATTGCATTTTGTGGTTTTTCAATATTTCGCCGGCACGCTGTGACGCGGTGCTGATGGATGATGCCTGCCATTTGACTCTACGGAAACTTCCGTCTGCTCACACCACCTTGTTGGTGTAGTTTTTAAAATCACTAACATCAACCCGTTGTGTAATTGTTAAGCAAACTAGCCCCTGATTGGTGTGGGGTGTCATGCATAAATTGTCCAGCGATCTCGAACCCAGCTGGAGTCATCCACTGAAGGCTGACGCCTAGATAGCTGTTGAGATGGAGTGCGGTTTAGTTTCAAAAGTCAAAAGTTTACAAATAATCAACAGCACATGGCATCGGGTCGGATCGACGTTGCAGGCTAGTAGTACGCCTCCTTACTCTTTCCTTCTGCAGGAAAGTTGTAGGTGTGGTTGCTTTCGTTTAAAGTCAACAAAAACCCATAGACTGGCTCCACTTCCTTGGAGAGTGCAAATACTTAGCCACCGACAATGAAGGCTGTTGACACACAGGGGGCCGACGAACAACTAGCGACTACCGACGAGCATAGACTATTGTAATAAACTTGAGACAGTTCCTACTGTAGCCTACTTCGGAGTAGTGGCGTAGTGGTACTCGTATATGGTAGTTTCAGTGAAAGTCATAGCAACGATGCCAAAGCACGGTTAATACTTTGCTCCAGCATTTGGAGTTGAAGTAGGAGTTCACTTCGTTCACTTTGTTCACTTCTAGTGTCTTGTCTTGGATTTGCCACACTCCGCGCAGCCACTTCCCGTTTGCAATCTGGATGGTGATGGAAGTGGCGTCGGTCGGGTGTTACTAGTTTAATATTAAATGGCAGCAGTCAAGAGCTAAAACTTAATGAGGAAACTAGGAAACGACCAACGCAACGAAGCAATGAGGCAATGAGACAACGTGGAGTTGCACAGTTTTAATGTGACGGAAGTTTCTTCGAGACCTAGAGTTGAGTTCAGTTGTGGGACTACCACTAGCACTGGGACTAGAAATGGCTGCTGTTTCGGTGGGTTGCCACGTCACGATGCATATTGCCTTAAGTGGAGTTTATTAACAGACATTTTCAACGAGATTTATTGTCACAATTACTAACACACCAAGCGAAGCCGGGGAGGATCTTAACTTTTAATTGCAAATAAGTTTGGTCGTTTCTCCACACAATTGTAGCGGAGTTGTATTTATAAATTGGCCGAATGAGTAGGGAGTAATAGTTCAAGTTTGGAATGATTGCTCTGGGACACTGTGATGACTAGTGACAGTGTCGACATGTCCAGCAGTGGCAAAGATTTCCCGAGATGGGCAATTGGGCAAATGATTTTGAAAATTATTGGAATCAGAGCCTGTACTGTTCAAAAATTTGTTGTGAGGTACTCTGTGGATTAAGGAATTCTACAAGGCAGACGGATTGCAGACAATGTTTTTTTCAGAATCAAATCGAAGATCATCTGTTTTCTTGTTTTCATAGGACTCTTCCAAATCAAGTCATCAAAAAAAAAAAAAAAAATCTTTCCTGCAATATTTCGACTGACCAAGTAATACTAGAAATGACATAAACTTACTACGATGTAGGTGCTAATAAAAGTTACCTTGGCAGGAGGCATCCTCGACGACACCTTTATGGAACGTGTATTCACGGAAAAGACCACCCTTGCAGACAGCACCTATACGATGGGCATTCTAGAAAACTGTGAACCTTACGTTTCTGTATGATAGCCTAACCAGAATCTCCCTTTAGTAGTTGAGAGAAAGTGAACATCTTTGCGTCTGGATAGTCGTTTTTTTCAATTCTCGGCATAAAAGATACTTTTGCTGTTCCCCAGGAGTTCTGAATGCAGTCAGCGACAGGTTGGCAATGAGGATTTTCTTCAGAGTTGGTATTAATACCTTTTTGAAACACTCCTGAATATATGATATCGGAACCAAGCGACTTTAACCCTTCAAAGGACGAAACGGCGTACTTTATGGTCAATAGTAGGTGTAATTCAAACATACTACACCACACTTGGTGATGTTTATTACTCAGCTCATTTGCATTTGTAAGCCGGTTATGACCCAGGAATCTGAGAAGTGAATTTCTAGCATACTTTCAACTCAGTGTGCTTCCAGTTCAGTCTGCAGGCGATATGCACATAATTTCAAAACATTTGGTAAATGCCCTCTTCAGGTTGTTAAGAGCTGTCCTTACTCTCTGTTTTGTTCTTGAATTTAGATGGAGTTTAGATAGACGAAATTATAACATATGTCCTTTTAATTAAATTCAGGTGTTCGTCTCCGAGTAGTTACGCATGATGGAAAAGACAATGCAGCTAAATCATCTGCATATATCTCAAGCAGTGAATCGATCTATATTTTTTTATTATTATTGCGTGGTTAAGGGGTTAAGGTACCCTGAAAATGTTTGAACAGAGCATGGGCGACGAAAAATTAGGGAGAAAAAAAAGAGCAGTACCGATGTACGTTGGTTTTAAATGTTTGAAGCTTGTAATGACTAGGAAAGCTTAGGAAAGAATCACGATACGAGTACGTTCGAAAGTGTGCTTGATGACATACTGGTCTGGTGAGCATTTATAGCGAAACGGGTGTTACGGTTGAAGGTTTGAAGGGGCGGAATGCTGCTGGCGATTTCTATGGAGCATTGGTGGTGACAGAAGAATTACGTTGGTGTTCGAGGGTGTACATTACCTGATTGATATTCGTATCCAAAATGAGTTTTATCGCACGGTTATGAATCCTACCTAGCAGCGATGTTTTAGGAGCACCAAACCAGATGTTGGCATTGTACTCAAACTTTTTTCCTGATGAAAGACTTAAAACTGATGCCAGGTCAGAAGGGGAAAATATTTCTTACGTCGTTTGAACGACATCGTGATCATTCCAAACATAAAGTGTCACTGGGACGCATACCGAGAATGGAAAGTATTTCGGTTGCTTAAGTTTTGGAAGCATTCAATTCCATTCTGTTGATAGTTCCCCAATTGGTAATGCTATTAATATCGGAATTTAATGAGCTTAACATACGCTCTCGTTCCCGTTTTACAGAAGATGGACCTGAGTACGTGAACGAATATAAAAAGCAGTGGGTACTGTCGTCAGCAAAGGAATATATTGGATTAGAAGTAGCTGACAAGAAGTCATTGATGAAAACTAAAAAAAAAAACGAAGTTTCAATTACAATTGAAACCATCTAACCTGATAGAACGTTCCGAAAGGTTATTTCTAACCCATTGAAAAAGAGGGTCGTCGATCTTAATTCCACGCATTTTCGACAAAAGAACCCGATGTTAAACTCTGTCAAATACCTTAGCAACTATCTTACTTTCGCTAGATTGATGTACGCTTTGGTTCTACTTTTCAGTGAGACATGCCATCAAATCCAAAGTAAACCTATTGTAACGAAAACCGTAGCGCCGGTCATTGAGAAGTTTCCGTGTTTCGAGATACTAGGTGGGGTGAAAAGTAACCTCCTTGGGAATGTTATTTTATTCAACATAGTCCCCTTTTAGTTCGATACACTAGCGATTTTACAACTTCTTGATCATATCCGAAAAGTAATTTTCCGGAAGGTCTGCAAAATACTCCTCCGTGGCGTCGATGATTTCCTCGCGTGAGCTGAATTTTTTATTGATGGCTCATCTTTTGAGGTTCAGGAAGAGATAATAGTCCGAGAGAGCCAAATCGGGCGAATACGGTGGATGCAACAGCAATTGGAGCCGTAAGTCATTGATTTTAGCCATGGTTGCGATGCTCTTGTGCGTCGGTGCATTGTCTTGCAAAAACAAAATTTTTTTTTCACTTCATGTGATGCCGTTTTGTAGCGATTTCGGCCTTCAATCGCTCCAATAATGCACAGTAATACTCGCTGTTGATGGTATCTCCTTTTTCGAGGTAGTGCATAACCATCACCTTTCCAACCCATCGAGCCTTCCTCGGCCGCTTCAGAGCACTCATCCCGGCTTTAGCCCATTGCCGGGCACTCATTCTGTTCTCTGGTGTTCAACAGTTACCAATCGACGCCAAAAGTCCACCCGATTTCGCATCAGCAAGTCCAAACACTCTTTCGAAGTGCTCTCGCGTTCGTGTTTTTGGTCAGGAGTGAGTGTGCGCGGCACTCAGCGGCAGGATAACTTTTTCATATGCAGAATATTGCCTAAAATATGGCGTGTACGCTCAGTACTAATCTCTGTGGTATCTGCTAGCTCACGCACCTTCACTTTTCTGCCAGCCAACACCATTTCATGTATTTTTTTTTTTTTTTTTTTGACATTGTCCTCTGTAACATCATCGGAGGGCCTGCCGCTGCGGACTTGATCGGTAGTGGAGTTGCGGCCACCACGAAACTCTCGAAATCAATATTTGACGGTGTAATCTGACGGAGCATTTGCCCCATAATATTTTTCCAACTTTTCTTTTGTTTCCTTCGCCATTTTGCCTCTCAAAAAATAATGTTTTATGAGAGAACGAAAATCGTTTTTGTCCATAGTCAACATGATGCCAAACACGTCAACAACAATCAGCTATCAAAACAAAACTAAAGACAGTATCGCACTGAAATTTGGCATGTCTGTCTAAATATGATCAAGGAGTCAAGGAGTTTACTTTTCACTTAGTATTTCATGAGCTAGTTGTTTATCAGCGTAGTGGGTTTGTAGGAGTACAGAGAAGAATAATCGCCTTCTAAAGGGACGGGCTGGACAAATGATATTTTCTATCGGTTCGGAAAGAGTCCTCAAGAGAATGATTGATAAAAAAGCTTACGCAGACGTTTTGCCAGCATGGGAGAACTCTTTTTCAAAAGAAGGGGTCATATATTATCTGGACCAGTGAATTTGCAAATGTTAAGATCTTTACGTACTCTTGCTACTACACAAATACAATTAGACGTACTCAAGTTTAGGCGGAGACATATTTCTATTACAATCTGGAAGTATTGAGTAAGCCAGAAAAATGTGCAGCACGCAGATTGGCCTTGTCTAAAGAGCTGACAGCTGGAATGCCATAAATGAGCGTTGAATGCGGCGGATGCGGCGGATGAGGATGAGGATGAGGCGGATGCGGCAGAATTTGTAATGTTTTTGACGAACGACCAAAAGGTTTTACTATCTTTATGACATTGTAGTATCTTTTGTCTCAGTTTTTCTGTCGTATTGAAATTTGGTTTGATATTCTTCATCCGATGACGGATAAAAATTCTCATTTCAAGGAGAAGAGTGTTTGTGATAATATCAGTCCCTCGTTATCAGCACCTTCCTAAAGAAGGTGTTAAGTCCATTCCAATCGGCTCTCTTGTGTATCCGTAGTTGTTTTAGGAATTTTTTTCTTTAACTGGTCTGTGTACGAGAAATTAGCTGATATGGCTCAATGGTCCGAAGAGCGTAGAGGAGATAGCACATCTACCTTGTACTTATCGGGTTGAGCAGTTAAAAACATGTCCAGGGTGGTGATGGTATATCTATAAAAGTCTGGTATTCATATGGTGGCTCATTTACAGCTGGGTCAAGGTATTTTCCGCAGCGAAAATCTCAACACACCGTCTTTTGGCTGGTTTCTGTCCTGAATGTCGGAGCCACTTAGAATTTCATATATAAATCGCTCGTAATAGCAATTTCAGTATGAGGATACAGGAATACACTTCTTTTTTTGGAGCAAAATTTTCGAATTTTTGCAATCCTGGCGCAATATCTTCCACAAAGTCAATGGATACAGGCCAATTGCTTGCCAACGATAACGAACTGATGAACTAGGATCTTCCTCAGCGGCGCCGGTATTTTTCGCATTCTTTTCAGTGACTTGAATTCCAAAAGAGTATATGGTATGTACCGCGAAACTTTCCAATTGTGTTGCGAATAGCCGACTCATTTGGTCGATTATATTGACTGCAAAATTAGCGTGGCACTCAATGAAATTTTTTTTTACTAAACAGCTATCTATCTATCTATAAGTCTGTCAGCTATCTATCAGATTAACTGTCTTAGTGTTGCCATATAAAAAAAACACCATTTATTATAGGATGTGGAGCAACATTCAAGTGGCGCGTGGAGGTCTGCAGAACCACCTTACCACTCTCTGTCCGAACCATCTGAGCCTTCAACATAGTTTTAGAATGCAAAACTTCTCTTCAGATAGTAGGCGTTCATCATAGGTTATAAGAGACCATCTGATCTTGTTGGGCAAGCCTTAGTTCAAATATTTTCAGAACTACGATGGCGGTCCCAGAAGTACTCGGTCTGACCAAGACATGGCGGTAGTTGTTTGAAAATATCACTGTATTGGAAAGTACGTAGTCTATAAAGATGCCAAGACGAGCATCGCAGTGGTCGACCTCACCTCATTTGGTCTCGACTCCAGAAATGGTGAAGAAAATCCACAAAGCGATACTGGATGATCGTCAACTGAAAGTGCGCGAGCTAGAAGACATTGTAGGCATTTTTAAATTGCGGTACAACGCATATTATTTGAAAACTTGGACATGAGAAAGCTGTGGGCAAGATGGGTGCTGCGTTTGCTCACACTCGAGCAAAAACAGTGTCGTGAAGACGTTTCAATTGAGTGTTTAGCGAAGTTTCACAGCAACAAAGTAGAATATTTGTGCCGTTTCATAACAATGGATGAAACATGGGTCCGTCGCTTTACACTCGATACAAAAGAACAATCAAAAGAATGGATTCAAAAGGTAGAACCGGCTAGAAAGAAGGCGAATATCATTTAATACATGGGCTGAAAAGTTCCGTGCCGTTTCTAAGAGAGGGCACCACTTAAATTAAATCCATACCATTTTCAGTTAGTACCAACCTTCAAAAGATACGTGTATAAATTTGACAGCTGTCGGACGATGAGTTCTCGAGATATAGCGTTGTAAGTGAAGCAACTTTTGTTATTGTGAAAAAAATGGATTCAAAGCAATTACGTGTGTTGATTTATCATTGCTTTTTGATGAAAAAAAAAAATGCAGCCGATGCAAAGAAATGGCTTGATAAGTGTTACCTGGACTCTGCACCAGCCGAACAACAAACCAGAGAAGAGGCTGGTTGCACTTATATGATGAGGCAATATATTGGTATTTAACGACATTAAGCTCTAGGCAATTGCTGAGGCATCAAATAGAGAACCAAGGTAATCTTTACGAAATTTGGCGTCTAGTGGTGAAAAACCAGCTTTGAAAGATTTAGTAGCATCAGCAAAGAGCGAATGAAAGACGTGGTTAATAATCTTGTCAAGATCGTTTATGGTTAGGATGAAAAGAAGAGGGCCTAGGGCCTAGGGTCTAGATGGCTTTCTTGTGGAACATCTGAGGTGGCCAATGGTGGTAAGAAGACACCTATTTTAATATTGGGTAATGCAGAGGACAATTTTAATTTTTTAAGGAATAATTGATGAGATATATCGAAATGTTTAGTGAAATTAGTTGCAATAACATCAATTTCCTTGCATTTTTTTTTTTTTTTTAAAGATGAGGGAGCGAAGGATACGAATTCAACGAGTTTTGCATTATAGTAGTTAGCCTACATCTTAGGAAGCCAAAGTAGCTGAAACAAATAAGAGACTTGCACTGATATCTTAAGATTTTGCAGGAAATGTTTTCGAATGGTTCAGGAGGGGCAACAGTGATGTCATAATGTGAACTGGCTGCCATTTTGTTGGAAATGAAAAAAAATGAGCTCTACTTTTACAAAAAGGTGTAAAATTGATGACACTAAGCTGAAAAGATGATATCAGTTGTGAGTTGATGTATACTTCGCAAAACATCTGACTCCAAATTGGTGATTTCTTCTTCAATGTTGGCCTTCAAGGCTTGAAAAGTTTGTAGTTTGTAGTTGTCACTGAGATTTCGAAGAAGTCTGGCGCCGTCTGATCGTCAAAACGGGGATCCATCGTTGCCCGATAAGTCTAATTAGAACCAACAATGCTAGAGACCCAACTCAGCAACTTGCTCAAAAAAAAAAAAAAAAACGTCTAACATCTGTCTATAGCGCTCACCAGTTACGGTTACGTTGGCGCCGTCGACATTCTCAAAAAAATAAGGTCGAACGATTTTTCATCGCAAATGCCGCACCAAACAGTGACTTTGAGAGGATGCAATGGCCCTTCGTGCATTTCATGTGGATTCTTAGTTTCCCAGAAATGTAAATTTTATTTATTCACATAACCATCTAAGTGGAAATAGTCTTCGTCGCTCGTTATGATTTTGGATACAAAATCATCCTCTTCTTGCACCAGGTTTTACAGAGCATGGGAGTATGATAATCTCACTTGACGGTCAGTAGGCAGCAAGCCGTGAATAGTTTGCACTTTATAAGGGAACGTCTTCAGGACTTTCATCAAAATTCAAACGCAATGAACGTCTGCTGAAGCAAAAGTGTGTACATCGTTGTCTCGTCGGTATTTTTAGATTCTCTCGGACGTCCTCGGCCACAGCAGTGATATTCTCGTTCGAACGAGCGACATTTCTAGTGGGTCCACTAAGTACACAGCCAAATGCCTAATAGTTTGCGCATATGATACAGGATGATGACGAAAACGACGCTGTACTAATACAACAAACTGGAAATTGGTCAAATAATCAGTATGCGGGAGACTAATTCGTTGGAACCATAAGAGACGGTTAGTGTTGAAGGAAAAAGAATTGTAAAGGGAAGCGCAACCCACAGAAACAGAGACCAGTCGATTGATAAAGAGAATGTCAGCTACGTCTCTGCGTTTTTTGAAGGTATTCAGGTTATGAACTTCGAGGTGGTCACGGTAGCGAGGTAAGATAAATCATCTCAGGGTTGTCCTCGAAGGGCAAATCGAAGAAAACGACGTTGGATGTTCTCGATTCAGGATATATAAACTTGTCAGAAACTCGCAAACTTGACAAAAACCAAGCGATGAGTTGACTTTAAGGATTATCTCATCAATTACCGAGCCGAAATTCAGATCTCTATCGTATAATATACCAAGGAATTGAACCTGGGGTACAGATTGGCAATACAAAAAATAAGGTCGAGGAAGAGATTGCTTGAACTTGTGTGACAAAGTCATATGTTGATTTTAGGCTGTAAGCAATTTTTTATACACCAACTGGAAAACCTATCGAGGTCTTAGAAATTTGAACTTCGTACAGAAAACTTGCGAACATGTTAGGTACGTCAGAAAGATTTGCAATGGAACGGTAGTTAGTTACTTCATTCTTTGATCCCTTTTTGTGGAACGGGGTTAAGAAAGAGGTCTTCCAAACATGGGAGAATACCCCTTTTGTAAAGGACAGATGAAATTAGGAGTAAAGTGGGTGCGAAAGATTGAAGGCAAACTTTTTGAGAAATATTGCTGGGAGCCCGTCTCGCCCGGGCAAAAATTCATCACTGAGATTTTGTAACTTTTCTTCGATATGAGTACGATCAAAAGTTGGAGAGAGGGGTCAATGAAGAGATTGGGAAGATATTTGAAATATACGGTGTATGGTACGAAGTTGTTGTCTACAAATGATTGTTAAAAAAAGTTTGCAAAATAGTTTGCGATAGTTTGTGGTTTGGTCTATGATATATTACCGAACGATAGAGAGAGGGGGGGGGGGGGGGGGGTAATTTGATATCCTGTCTGTGCTGTGTCGAGAAAGCGCTAATAGAGGCAGTTAAAGAACTGAGTGAATTGGAGGTAGATTCAAAGACAGTTAGAAAAGTTAGAAAAAAAAGATTGATGTGTAGAAAAACCGCCCATAATTTGTTTCTTTTGTATCATAAGGAACGAAGTCTTCTCTTATATCAGGGAGGAGAAGCAGATGATGTTTTACGCCGAGAAAAGTGTTCATAGAGAGAAATGGAATTAAATCTTTCACTGTAAAAAATGGAGACAACATCAGATTAAGGTAGGTTGCTATAATCAAAAGAAGATATTGCTTTTGCGAAAATTAGCTTATGGAATTTATAATAAGAGATAGTTGGGGAAGAAGTGGAAAGTCATGGAAAAATGACAGAAGAATAGTGTACATAGTGTACAGCCAAGAGTACATTTATCTCCGTGTGTATTGGCGATTTTTTTAAAATTTTATAATTTGCAACAACGAACTTGTATTAAATTTTGCGTAAAAAACGGATTTAATGGTGCGCGAACGTGGGAAATGTTGGAATAGTGTTTCGGCAACGATTCTGTTAAGAAAACGGTCGTTTACCAGTGACACGAGTGGTTCAAAATTGGTCGTGAATCAATCGAAGATGATGAACGCAGTGGCAGACCATCGACATCGAAAACTGACAAAAACATTGCTGAAGTAAAAGAAATTTTGGTCAATAAGCGCAAATTAACCCTCAGAGAGATAGCGGATGACTTGAACATTGCCTATGGATCCGTGCAAGACATTTTGGTTAATGATTTGGGTTTCCGTCGTGTAGCAGCAAAGTTGGTGCCAAAATACCTCAATTTCATCCACAAAAGAGACCGTATTGACGTCGCAAAAGAGTTGATTTGCGAGACTGAATCCGATCCCACATTCAACAAAAGTATCATTACTGGAGACGACACGCAATTCAGATATCAGCAAGTGAATGGCGTTCACCAAATGAGCCGAGACCAAACAAACAACGTCGTTTTCAGTCAAAATAGGAGGCAATGCACACGGTTTTCATTGATTACAACGGTGTAGTGCATCATGAATTTTTGCCAGAAGGCTAGACAGTAAGCAAAGAGTATTATTTGGGCGTTATGAGGCGTTTGCGTGAAGCAATTCGCCGAAAGAGAGCAGAATTGTCGGCAGAGAACTCGTGGATTTTGCCCAATGATAACGCACCTTCGCACTATGCCATCATTATTCGTAATTTTTTGACGACAAATGCAACAAATACCATCCAACAGCCCCGAATTCACCTGATTTGGCACCCTGTGACTTCTTCCTGTTTAATCGAGTTAAAAAACCACTACGAGGAACGCGTTTCAGCAGCCGAGAGAAAGTAATGGAAAAATCGCATGAAGCACTGATGGACATAACGAAAACCGAATATAAAAATTGTTTCGAGGATTGGATCAAGCGCTGGCATAAGCGTGTTGCAGTCGATGGGCATTTCTTTGAAGGGGATAATATAGATTTAGATGAACAAGCTTGTATTTCAATCGAATTGAATTGAATTGATCAAGTTGGTATATAAATAGCGATGGAGTTAGGGACGCCACTTACTTTGCATAGGCTTAAGTCTGTTATAAGATCAATGAATTAGCATTCCTTGGACGAACTAACGTTTGAAGCGATAAAAAAGAAGTGATCATCCGATGGAATTCACTTGAATAGCAAGTATGTATAATTCGATAGGTACAGGGACCTATTATTTCATTTAATTAAAACAAAGTCAATTTGGACTCCATGCATCACTGCATGGAGAATCAATTTAAGAGATTGTCATCTCAGAAAACATTTTAAGAAGATGGGAATGGCTCCTGGCTCTTCATGTTAGTGATCAGATTGGTTTTTGTTCGAGGATCGACAATACAGGATGAGTTTTAGAGTGCAAGCCTCTGATGTTTTGGTAGTGAAATGTAAGAAGTAGTTTGTTGTAGGAGTACGAGATGAAATGCCGGTAAAGAAGGCAAGGTATTAACGAAAATATTTATCATTGTCAGCTCGGCTACGCTTAAGGTGGGAAAATCTTTTAGAGTGTACATAGCTGCGAAAAGTAGCGTTATTATCCACAACCTTCTGAGGAGATGTATTGAAAATTTCGTGGTACCTATCTGTTGTAAAATTTCCTAAGACTAGTTATATTAGTAGAAAGGCCTTCCTGATGGATGGAGACCATGTCACTTGGCTTGGTTTTTCCATCAAAGCATACAGAGTCGGATTGATTGTAAAGATATGCGAGAAGGAGACGTATATTTTCGAACATCTTTTTATTAATTAGCCTAGAAAACGCATGACATCATTCCGTGGTGTTTATATCCTTTTAGGTCAATTTAACGTTATGAAGCGAAAGAGATTCAAAAAGAGGGCAGGAGCCCGTGTAACCGATGAAGAAGGTGAGCTAGAAGCGGGATTTAACATACGCGAACTTGGATATTTGGCTCCTGTTGTAAGATCGAAATTGGGAAAGAAGTTGTTAGTATTGTTAGGAGGGGGTGTGTGCTGTTAGGCAATGACAGTATCAGCGTCAGAATTTTAATTAAAAGAAACGCATTGGAGCTTGAGTGGCAATTGGTGCTTTTGTGGAGAAATGTGAAGGGAGTTTCTTAGGGCAGACAGGAGGTATATAATTGGGTAATATTTTGATATTAAGGCTCCAGCTAGGGTTAGGTTTAGGATATGAATGGGAAATGGATCTGGACGATTTATTGGTTGATCCGTCCATTTGGAGACCCGCATCTTTCTGAGGTTGAGGTTGGTGGGGTTTGATGTGCAAATATACAGGGTGACTAACTCGAACTGTTTTAATTTTTTTATTTTTTGATAAATTTTATTGTGCCAAAGCAAAAAATGTTGGGAAATACATCAATTTTCAAATTGTATAAGTAGTTTTCAATATGTCCATCTTTGGCGCGAATAATGGCCTCGAGACGTCCGAAGAAAGCATCGCACGCTGCACGCAAGTGGCTCTGCGGTATTTTGGCCCATTCCCGGCGAGGTGCTTGTTTGAGGTGGTCCAAACTTTCGTATTTTTTAGTGCAAACCTTCGCCTTCAAAACACCGCAGACAGCAGAGATGGTGAGATGTTGAGATGGTGACGAGTCTTGTTGAAATGTCCACGGTCTCCGACCGTAATGATTGTTTGCCCAAGGCTTCAATATTGTCTTTAATACAGTTTCACTGCATACGATCGCATTAATTTTTACGCCACGGTCCAAAAATACGAGCGGAGAGCGGTCATCGGCGGTTATGGTGGCCCAAACCATCACCGTCGGTGCTGCCTGCTTTCTGGTGGCTGTCCGAAGGTATAAAGTTTCGAAGAACCTCGCTGGCAAGTAAACTCAATCATTTTGTTTGTTGACATATCGCTCTATAATAAATGGCGACTCATCGGAAAAAACCAAATTCGGCAACTCACCACTTTCGTGCAAGCGTAGAAACTCCTTCGCTCTTTCGAATTTTACTTTTTCTGTTGCGGTGTAAGATCTTGTGTTTTTTGGAACTTCAATGGCTTGAGCCCAAGCTCATTTTTCAGTATGTGTTGCATCCGTTCCAACGGTATGTTGAGCTCACGAGCCATTTTTATTCCATTTCGACGCGGATTTCGCTCAATTCGAGCCTTCACTTTCCGAACCATTTCTGCCGATGTTGCTGTTTTTTTATGACCATCTCCATAGCGTTTTGCAACGCTGCCAGTATCATCGTAACGAGCTATGCTTCGGGACATAAATGATTTATTCACGTTGAGGTGCTGGAGGGCTCTAATGACAGTTAGTTGTGGTTTTCCAGCCAGTCAGGGTGTATAACCATTTATAGCTAGCCGGTAAGTTAAGCTTGATTTAGGTTTTTTTTTGTGGTGAGATGTTGGGAATATTGTACACTGGCTGATATTCCACTTTTTGAAAAATTCAGAAATCTGAGCAACATCTGCATAATTTGGGGCACCTTTGACGAGTAGGGCGGTAAACATCTGATTCATTGTGATGAGTCGGTCTATCCTGCTTTTTTACTCTATAGGCGTCCACGGAGGGCAATTATTAAAAAACACTTTTAAATGGGTATGATGGCGAGAGCATCTAGGCTTGCTATCATGCTTGCTATGTAGTAACTATCATTCAATACTAGTAGGACCAAAGATTTTATAGAGAAAGTTATCTAAGGAGGAGTTGAGTAGGTACGTGTCTGGCATGTATTGTGAAAGAAACCAAACGTGAGAATTTATTTTATTATTGACAAATTGAAAAAAAAAAAAGGCCCGGGGCCGTTTAGAAGATTGGTTTGTGTACAATTCAAGGAGCGTTGCCATAGAGAGTACTAAACTATGTGATGTGAAGGTTAGTATCGCGATAATTAGAACTGTCGTGCAAAGAAAAATTCTAAGTAAGATCTGCTGAGAAAAAAAAATGATTTGTAAGAAAGTTTTAAGAAGAAAGAGTTGCGGAAGAAGTATGGATTATGAGTAAATAAAAGAACAGAACGCTACTGAGAATTGATGGGATCTACTCTTTGAATAAAGCCTATTTGCCATCCCATGTAATTAGAGACGCCACTATCTTGTCATAGATTTTAGTCTGTCAGTCGATCTAAGAAGGTAAGTTCCTAAGTCGAATTGGTATTTGCAGCGTTGAGAAAGGATAGATCGTCTGATAAAGTCCACCACCTGAACAACATTTAATTCGCCGAAGATGAGAATATCGCCTAGAAAGTAAGATAAGTCAATTGATGCGTCGATTGAATCAAAAATTGCCATTGAACTGTTACCAACTGTGAATATTGTAATACAAAAAGTTTATAAATGACCGTACCTCGAGAATTAAAACTCATCTTTTAAAATGGCCACCTTTAGCCTTGATGGAGCTCGCAGGTAGGTTCGCAGTATTCTGAGCCACTCCCGGCGAGGAGCTTCTTTCAACGCGTCCACGTATTAATACTTTTTAGTACTGGCCCTGACCTCCAACATACCCCAAATGCAGAAATTCATGAGATTGGTGTCTGGTGAATTCGTGAGCCATATTTCAACCGAAATGAAGTTCGGAAAAATTGGGAGACACTGAAGAGTCTTGAATTTTTGGATCTCGTCACCATCCGAGTACTCAAATTCTCATATGATATCGACGTGTACTAAACGTTTCTTTGCGATTTGCTAAACAATTTTACCTCAGAAAAGAAGATGTTCAGGAATGCGCCACTCATGTTAAGATACTTCAATTCCTCCATTGTTTCCAAACGATGCTACTTCTGCTCAGCGTTGAGATTGTGCATGTTTTGTAGCTTGTTTTGAGGGTCATATTTTAGTCAGATATAAAATATGCAGCTCTTTTGCCAATATAATGGCGTTCTGTCGCGTTTAGTTCAATTCATTTTTTCATCCTACGCATCTTTGCAGGTCCAGTTGTATTTCTCTTCCGAGCAAAACCATAACGTCTTGCAATGCACTGAAAGCAAAACACCAGCATTTTGTTTACATTCAAATGTTGCAGTGGGTAATAGTAAAATTCCAGCTAAATGAAGCGGAAAAAAGAAAAACCGAACACGACAACGTAAGGAGCTTTCAAACGTTTTCAGCGCACTGTCATTTGTTTTTTGATTGTTACAGCGACTTGAAATTGATAGCAGTTCAGTCACTGCAGTGGATAGATTGGGCCAAAAAATGTAGCAACATGTAGCATAATGCACAGGACCTACAGTTGTTCAGACAAGAAGACAGTAAAAACTGTTGTGGATGGCCAGCAAAACTTTTGTGTTTTTGTGCGAACACCTCTAACTTTCTGGTTGGAACAGATAAGAAGAAGGTTTTAGGGAGGAGGCATATAAGATCTAACATAATTGATAGTAGTCGCCCTGGATGTGAGAGACCCTTTAAGAGCATACATAACATAGTTACGAAAAGCAACAGGATCGTCATCTGCTTTTGGGTGAGCGTATTGAAAGTCTCGTAATACAGAGGTTTCTGAGATTTGTTACGTAGGTAGGGATGTGGCTTTAAACAAACCCAACAATGCACAAAAAATTAGTGTTTCGTGGCTCAATATAAATGCAGACGAATTCGTATCATATTCAAGTTCAAAATTGCTATGACAACAGTAAGAAAAAAAAGTTGTTCGTACAGCCTATAAGAACTAATCCAAACGTTGATATCTTCTCACTATTACGACACTTAACTTTAAACTCCCAAAAAGTTTAAAAAAAAGCGCACAATGCTCCTACATGTGCTGCATTGAAAACTCTGTTTTTCAAAAATCCACTCTTATCCTTCAACAAATCAAAAGCAAATTTTCAACTTTTAATCTACCAAACTAATATCTCTATCCCAGATTAAACAACCACAACTCCACAAAACACTGGACGGTTGATAAATTTTAATTAACAAAAAAAAAAAAAAAACGCTTCCCAAGTGCCGAAAACGACATCATTGCACAGCGCTGTTCGCTATTCGCTATACCATCAGTATTGCCACAGTCACTATAAATCCCGGACGTGTCCCAATTTGGATTCTACTCCGGCGCTTGCTTGTTTTTTGCCAGTTTAACGACAACACATTTCTCCCAACAACCACCAAAAGCTCATCCTCCAGCACCAGCAGAAGCCATAACTACGTAATTCCCGAGTATAACTCATAGGTTTATTCGGCTATTTTATGGAAACCATAGTAGAATTGCTGCTCTACTGCCCGTTCTCCATTCCGTCCACAAACAAAAGAAGAAAGAGCAGATCGCAACGTTTTGATTTAAATGCCGACGCCATGGTCGCAAAGACCACGTCTAATCACCTCACGTTCGCATATGACTCAAATGCGATACACATTTCATTGTAGCCCAGTTGCCGACATGCCGAACAATTCCATTTGCAACAACTTTCCAGGAAATTGAACTTTTTTTGGCCATTAAAACACCTTCACACTGGACAGAGTGAGACTACTGGAAACACTTGGACTTGGACTTGGAGTCCTGAACAAAATCATGGAGGGAGCAAACCACATCGGCAACCAGGATCGCGTGTGTGCGGTTGTGACTTCAATAATATATATCTCATAAATGGATTAGATATTTTGGGCTTGTACCGAACTACTATGAATCCAGATTTCACATCGCCAGAGATACGGATACATAGTGCAGAGTCCTGGTGGTGGTTGTGGTGAATCCTAAATGTAGAATGACTACCGACCGCCCGTGTCGCTTACTAGAGTTTCAGTTGCGACATGAGAAATGAGTTGGACACTAAAGTTTTAGATAAAAGCTAGTTGGAGCGGGTCTGGTGACGTTGCCTTGTTATGTGTCCAAAAGTTAAAATTGCTAGAATGGTCCCGATTTCAGAGGACTTGTTCAAGGGGAATAAAATTAAAGCAGGTGCGGGTATGTAATACTTCATCCGTTTCTGTGAATATGAGTAAATGGCTTCTGTAGGGATTCGCAAATAATTCATCATATCTGCGTATGCCATTATGGATGTGATGCAAGGACGGGGACTTTTCGACTGAATTTTGTGAAATACATATACGCGCCACCATTTTTGAATATTCTGAGAAGTAGAAAATGGAAAAGCAATTACCTTTCAACAAGGGAGGTCTTCATGTTCAAGTTTAAGTGAATAATTTCACGAATAAATTGACTATTTCCTGAACAGCTGCTTTTGAGCTGAACAGGTGCATGCAATCCGTTCGAAATCAAGTTCTTTCTTGGAATTTGATTTAGTTTTTTTCTTTTTTTCCTTTTAATTGATAGAAATGGTCAGTTCTGGATAAGTTTCTCCTTTTCGAAACTTCAATGATTAGGTTTGAATCCAATTTTTAGAAATCGGGACATCCTTTTTGAAAGACTTCTGTAAAAAAGAACTCTAACGTATCTAAGTAAATTCCAGCTTGAAAGAGTTAGGTAATCAAGGGTTTGAAAAATGGTTTTCTACACAAAAACTAACTCCCGAATTGCAACTCTGCTAGTAGATTAACATGGATATGATTCAGTAAAGTCAACTGTCAAATTCTGCTGTCATTTTCGATAATACCTAAGTATAACAGAACATATTTCCATCAGAAGAACACGACCACTCTATAAGTCCCTGAAATATTTCTGTGGCCTGGCATGTTGAATGTTAAACTGTTCTGGCATCTCCATTAGAGATGATCGGCAATCAGGGGCGGTTTTGAAACTTTGCGAAACTGAGTCCAGGTATTTGATAACGACTTGATGTGGATATCCTTTGCAGATATCATATTTTTCTCCAGCCAGGACAGGACACCTTTAATTGCGAAAGATGTAGATCTAGAAGCTTGCTAGAGGGAATGCCTACATGAAAATCTTTATCAAACTAAAGTTCGGGTGTAGTGTAATGTTACCATAGCCAAATGAATTATTTGTCCACTGTGTGGACAAGCTGCTACCGCAGCTAGATATCGAGGAGTGTCAAGTGAAACATAATATCCAGACATGCTGTAACTTTCTTGACTATATCTTAAAAATTTGCATCCAGAAATTGTGCAGTATCGGAAAAGATTAAAATGGAGGCGTTGATTGAGGGATGGTAAATGATTAGAATTTTAATTTTATGAGGGTTTACTCCTAGTTGTGATGTTTTAGAACACGCTGTCGTACCAATATGACATCTGCCAATCGAACGGAGGCATCAATCATCGTCTGGAGATGGAGGAACTAGAAAAGAAATTGTGTTTATTTAGCGACTCCGCCTCAGGAAGCAGAGAAAGTGGCAAGAAAAGGTCCCGAGGTGAAGCGCATGTGATCCGAGGACAATACCCCACTTCAATCCGAAGTGAAACGATACAAGAGAAGATTTTGAATATCATGATCGAGCTTCGTGATAAGGAAAATAAGCCAGCACTCGGAGGTACGATCTTCAAAAGACAAAAACGTAGGTAGTTCTGCGAAGATCGAAAGATAGGAATATCGCCCACCTGAGAGTCGTACCAGTCAAACTCATCTGTAAATCTCTAGTTGAACAAATGGTTCAGATACAAGAGAAGATTATGAATATCATGATCGAGCTTCATGATGAGGAAAAGAAGCCCGCACTCGGAGGTACGATCTTCAAAGCTGGTTGGCTATTGTTCATTTGTACGGATGCCGGATTAAGAACAACTTTGTTAAACTTAAAGAGAAATGTGAGAAAAGGAAAATCTTCCAAAACCGCATGTCATCAGAGGGCTCTTCTTACAATGTACCGGAACAGTTAGTAAAAGAAAATTGGCAATTCTTGATGGGCAAAACAAAGAACTCAACACAAGGACGTAGATAGTTCTGCAAACATGAAAAGATAGGGATATCGCCCACCTGGTAATTACAATAAGGGAATACGAATTTCAGCCTTGTAGAGCTGAAAGGCATGGTTTCGTAGCAATTTGAACCAAGCACATCCTCAAAAGCTCTGACAAGACTACTAAACTAAACGGAGCTCGAAATCTGAGACCCAAAACACGACGAGTACGATGTTAAAGGGAGTTGGCGAAAGCGTAAGCGATATCCCACCTAGGGCTAGTGTCAGCGCTACCGCAAACGCTGTAGTACCAAAAAATTGAGGAGCTGCACCCGCAATTGCAGAAATCACAGTATAGCACTGCATCATGGCCCATCTGCACCAACCAGAAGCGTTTGAGGTCAAATCCGGTGAAGAGATAGTCTCCCTCAATAGGGTGCCGTAGAACGTAGAGGAGACAACAAACCCTACTGAGCACGGAACGCTGATTATGTACTCAAAAAATGATAACCTTTCTGGGCTTGCTGCAGGTAAAACTTTTTTTTTTTTTTTTTGGTTGTGTCGAAGGATGTGACTATCTTCGATTGTTTACGATGTTTTCAGGAGTTGGTATCTCTCCAATTTTCTCCTCTAGTTCTCTGCGTTCTGTTCTGAAGTGTGGACACTGGAACTTCTCTAGCCGCTCAGCAGTTTAAGCAGAAGGCAGATTCCTCCAGACCAAACCTGTATAGATATGATTGAAAGCAACCATGTCCAGTTAGGAGCTGACTTAAGTAAAAATGTACTTCTCCGTAGTTACGTTTTACCCATTTACGAATTTCGGGTATAAGTCGGTAGGTCCATCTTCCCTTTGTAGACTGGTTTCATCTCTCTTGCCACGCACTTGTGCTGCGCTGCTTTTCTCCCAGCTTGATGCCTTTCACTTTTTCGGCTTCCCGAATTTTGACATCGTAGGTCCTATGTAGCTCAGTAGCCAATACATCTGCTGGTAGCATTCCCGCATTGACATATATGTATACCATCATCTGACACTGTCCGATATGCACAGCAAACTCTCAGAGCACATAGTCTGTTGACAGAATTAGTCTTTCTTGCGTATAGCTTAATTTTCAATGCTTTCGTCCATATTGGTGCCGCATACATTGTGATTGACTGCACCACCCTTGACAGAACTAGTCTCATTTGTTGTCTGGGTCCTTCTATGTTTGTAAGTGAGTTTAGCATCGATCATCATACCTAGGTATCTGACAGCCGGCTTTGATGTTATATCGTGATCGCCAACCCTGATGGTGATTGTTTTTCTTTCCTTGCGAATGGTTACCAGAAATGCTTCCGTTTTATGTTCTGCCACCTCTAACCCAACTGTTGCCATCCACCGTCTAACTTTTCGAATACATTCATTGCCAATGTATTCTATCTCCTCAAGGTGTTTCGCCGCCACAACGATTGCAATATCATCTGCAAAGCCTATGATTTTAGCCTCAATCGGGATTCCAAGTATTAGAACCCTGTCGTACATAATGTTCCATAAGGTCCTAATACCGATCCTTGTGGTATTCCGCCAATTGTGTGGTACTGCCTTACTCCATCGTCGGTATCGTAGAGTAAGAACAGATTGTCGAAGTAACTTAGCATAATTTTTATTAAAAACCATGGCATCATCATTGACCTGAGAGAGTGTACTATAAGCCCCCAGTTTGCAGAGTTGAACGCATTTTTGACGCCCAATGTTAATACGCATTTTTGCATCAGCAAAGGGCACGAGGGTTGGGGTGCCCTAGAGCCCTTTAGTTTTGCCATGACCGTCCTGTAGGCGGTATCCCATGAATTAATATCTGCTTCCTCGCAGAGTTCTCTAAAGCTTTTGTTTTTGCTTCTCCGAATGGCTAATTTAAGGTCTCTACGCCTATCTTTGTATTGCACCTGTAAATCCTGGTGGGAGGGCTGACCTTTAAATCGCTTGCATAGCCTTTTAGCTTTATGGCACTTGCTGCGTAGCTCTGTTCTCTCTTGGTTCCACCAGTATACTGGTGGCCGGCCGTCGCAAGCCCTAGATACTGTTTTAGTAACCTCCGTCAACACCGTCAAGTCAAGCAGCAAACGCTTCTGGGTTTATTGTGGATTCTCCAAAAATCAGGAAAAAGGTGTTTTCGCCTAGTGTGCTTGTTTTCCACCCCACTAGCTGTGCCTTCTTTGGAATGCGCTTCTGTGTTGCTCTCCTTGCTTGCAGACAAACCTGCACCGACCTATAGGTGCCTCGGACACTTTTAGTCAGCGATGTGGTGAGGAGAGTACCGCTATTGGGTTTATCTTAGAGCCATGGGAAAGCCATTGTTAGATTTTTGGTATAAAAAATAAAACAGGAAAGATAATGCAAAATGTCAGTCCTAGACTAGTGAACCAAAAAGAATCTCTACATAAACTCAAATAAGGCTGTCATAGTTCCTTTCACTTAAAGAACAAACTTCACGACGAGTTCAATTATCTGGGAGAAGTTCTAGATAAAAGGCTCAACTGCACCTCTCACTTAAACAACAAAATAACTAAAGCAACCAACGCTCTGTGGGCCTACCGTCGCATGTATGGCAGCACATGGGGATCTCTCCAAAGATCACTCACTGGATTTATGAAAATATGGTCAGGCCCATTGTAACATATGCTTCAATAGTATTTTGGCCCTAAGTCACGCAATAGACCGGAGCTTTTCGGATCTGTCCCACGATAAAAGCAATAATTGGACTAACCCCTCATACTTATATATTAACAAAGTGGCATTACGCAGCATGAAAAGTTAGGTACAAATTAAAGAGTTAAGTCTTAGCGAACACCCAGACCTAAAGACCTTACACTCCAAAATACCGGAACGTGATATGATCTGCGTGGTAACAGACCGCCTACAAAAAACTTTATGCTATTTTGGCAGTTTGGTGAGAATTTCCGTGAAGAAACCTTCATTGAGGCATAAAGTGGTGTACGGATGGTTCTAAAATGGACTCGGGAGTGAGAGCTGAAATGGGCAAAGTCTTAGTGTATTTCGGGAAGAACTCTACGCCATTCAGGTATGTGCCAACCATATTTAGAACTCTGGTATCAAAGGCGCAAGCATCCATATATTTATAGAAAGGCAAATATATAAATTCCCTTAGCTCGCAATCCATTGACTCCAAATCAGTCATATACTCTTTCGAAATACTCCAAAAACCAAGCACTAGGGACAAAATTAAACTGTGGTATGTGCCTGGTCATGAGGGCATTAATGAGAATAAAAATACCGACGAACTGGCCAGAAAGGGATCAGAAACTCCTTTTAATGGGTCAGAATCCTTTTTTGTACTCCGAAATCAGAAGTCAATTTAGCTATTAATAGCTGGGAGCAGTCGAAGTGCATCTCATATTGGGAGAATAGCTCAGGTCCAAGACTTTCCAAACGAGCCATCCTTCCCTTCAAGAAAAATGCTAAGATACCAACAACTTAGTAGGTTAATTAACAGGAAATCACCCCAACGAAATGAATCCAATCGACTCACCGGAGTGCCGACTTTGTATTGAAGAAGACGAAACAGTGATGTTTTAGCCCCCAAAGGAATTAGACGAAAGACTCTCTTCAGAAAACAATTCGACTCCAACGAATTAATTAATTCTCCTGCTAGTAGAGTTGTTATATCCATTCGGAAGGTAAAAAAACCTCCTGGCCTCACTACAGTTCTGACTAAATGATAAAAAAAGTTTGTTTCGGGCAAAGTGCCATACTTCGTAATTAGCGAGTCAAGTGGCCAGTAATGGTTTCGAATCTGTTCTGTATGGACAACTCGGTAAAGGAATGCCTCGCCTTAGTTGGCGCTCTTAGGTATAAAAGGTACCTCAGCCAAGTTATTGCGCGCAACCGCAGAGGACTAGCACAATATTGCACTTAATGGAGAGAGTTATTTGTTTGGACCCAGATCCACCTCAATTTGTAGCTTCAACTCCAGAAAGAAAAAACCCTAATTGGTACGCCAAATCAATGAAGACTCTAACAACTGTGAGAGCGGAAGTGTCTTTAATTGGATATGCTTCAGGCCAATTTGTGAAACACTTCACTACTGTCAAAACGTACACGTAACCATTTGATTCCAAAAGCGGTCCTACCAGATCTAAGAGAACGTGATCAAAACGTTCCGAAGGTAGGTTGAAATGGCCCACGGCGTATTCTGTGTGTCTGTATACCTTGGATTTCTGGCAGGCCAGGCAGGGTCTTGCAAAATTTGCGACGTTCCTGTTCATCGTGGGCCAAAAGTATCGATGACAAACAAGTTTTCTCGACGCTCGAATGTTCGGTTGGGAAAGATTATGAAGAGAATCGAAGATTTGTCATCAAAGGGATTGTAGGATAAACCGCCTGTTTTTGCCCGCTAAAATTTCGCAACACCAGGAATTTGAAATTTTTAATCTCGAACTCGGCTTTTAGATGTTTGTTCTCTTTCACACAAATATTTTATAGTTGCCACTATCTGAATAGGCAAACACGTTGGCGAAGCTGAAGGTTTGTACATGCCTAGTTTTAGCATGTGGTCGAACTCTGTTCGAACTGCCTTGTGTAAATTTACGGCGGGCCTTCTTAGGCGAGATAATGGCAGTGGTTCCTTCCTTGGCGATTGGATACGTTTGGGAAGTTCTTGTTCTTCAGAAATTTTCTCGGAAATTTTTTGATCGAATTATGCTCCAAGTTGTCATCTTGTACAGGAAACGATTCGCTTCTTTGCGATGTCTTGCTAAAGATGCTGAAGTACTGAGATTCCTCGTGAGCCAGGGCTCACTAACTTCTTCAGACTTTTTGTTCCAACCCCAAGAAAAAGAATGTTAATAGTCTATGTAAGGCGTCGCAACCACAAATATTGATCACTTCTTTGCTAAACGCAGTTCCTGCCAATTGTTTCATGGACCTATAAACCTCCGAGAACTTTATGTCGCCGATGTCAGCCTTTTCTAATATGTGGTTCGATTTTCAATACGCTTTTTTTGACAGATCACGCATGACTCCTATCAAATTGCTTTGTCATTTTTGTTCAGTATCGTTTGGCAAATCATCATGGAAAGACTCACACCACAACAGCGTCTGAAAATTGCTCAGCTGTATTACGAAAATCAGCGTTTTGTGAGAAATGTATTTCGTGCGATTCGAGGAACTTACGGTGCGTATAATCGACCTACTGAAACCACTATTGCCAATACTATTCGCAGCCCGTATTTGGGCCGATGAGCACCCGAAGAGTACCAAGAGCTACCACTATATACATTGAAAACAACAGTATGGTGTGGTTTATGGGCTGCTCGAATCATTTGTCCATATTTCTTCAAAAATGAGGCAAATCAGAATGTTGCCGTCAATGGTTACCGTTATCGCGTCATCTTAACGGACTATATGCTTCCTAAAATTCAAGCACATGGCCTCGGTGAGCTCTGATTTCAACAGGACGGCGCTACGAGCACGTGAAACAATGGACTTGTTGAGAAATCATTTTAGTGAGAACTTAATTTCACGTTTTGCTACGGTAAATGGCCGCCTAGATCGTGCGATATCACTCCTTTGGACAATTTTCTATGGGGATATGTAAAGTCTCAGGTCTTCAGGAATAAGCCAGCTACGATTGACGCTTTGGAAACCAACATTACTCGTGTTATCCGCGAGATACCAGTCGCTATGCTAGAACGAGTTGCCCAAAACTAGACCTTCCGAATGGACCACATCTGACGTAGTCCGGGACAATATTTACATGATATTATTTTCAAAGAGTAAATGCCATGAATGGTTCTTTTAAGCGATGATATAAATTTGGAGTTCACTTTCACTTTATGTGTTTTATTTTACATTATTAATCAAACCTGACGATGAATCACCCTTTATTTCAGACACCGAATGTCTTTCTATTAGAGTTTCTATGTTTCTCTGGGTAGGGCTACGATTGTTAGATATTATTTAGTTTCTGGGTTTTTTATCCTGAAGACGCTAAATTGCGCTTGACCTGTATGAACCAGGTTTTTGAATTGATTGGCCAAAAAGATGGCAATCTAACGCGGATCGAATTTTTATTACTTTCATTAGGATTACTTTGTTCATATAAAATCGGGTATGGGTGATGAAGTGGAACACTCTTACCTAGTAGCGGTATAAGTGGTGAGGCTGTATCTTCAGCTTGTTCCATGTCATCCTTCTTAGCAGCCCCGAGAACTTTATACGAGGTGTGTTCAAAAAGTAAGGTGACTTAAAATTTCGCGAGTAATGTACATTAAACTATCGAGTTTTTTTTCTGTGTTGGTACACATGTCTGGAACATATGTTCACTGTTTCAAGTTTATAGCATACTTAGTTTGTTTTTGACAGATAGGAAGGCAATTTACAATTATTAAAAAAATTAAACTAAGATTTTGCATCAAATTTTGTGTAAAAAATGGAATCAAGTGCTCTGAAACACTTAACATGTTAACAGTGGCATACGGTGAGTCTTCTCTAAGTAAAAAAAAATGTTTACAATTGGTATTAGCTCTTCCAAGTCGGCCAAGAAGATGCCAATGATGAACCTCGCTCTGGACGCCATAGCACATCAACAAAAGATGATAAGGTCGAAGCTGCGAAGAAAATTGTTTTGGAAGATCGTCGATTTAACATAAGAGATGTTGCTAGGATGTTGGCATATCGATCGGTTTACGTCAGGAAATTTTTTCGGATGTTTTGGGGATGATCATCGCTCAGCAGCTCTTGAATGACGGTTATCATGATCCTGATTTGCTGAAAATGGTCATAACTGGTGGCGAATCATGGGTGTATGGTTGTGACGTAGAAATCGAAGCCCAATCGACCCAACGGAAGCACCAAGAAAGCCCAAGACCGAAAAAAGCACGCCAAGTTCTATCAAATGTCAAAAATTTAATCACTGTTTTTTTCAATTACCGTGGCGAAGTGCATCAGGATTTTTTACCTCAAGGTTGTAAGGTCAATACAGAGTATAACCTTGAAATTATCCGCCGTTTGCGAGAAGCAATACGAAAAAATGATGGCTTTTGCATCACTATAATGCACCTGTTCATTCATCATTGCTTGTGGGAGATTTTTTGGCAACAAGAACAACACGACAATCATGCCTCATCCACAATATTCACCGGATTTGGCCCTATGGGACTTTTCCTATTCCGAAAACTGAAAAGACCTATGAAAGGACGGAGATAAAAATAAAAAATAAAATGGCATCGCTATAAAAGCTGAAGGCTATACCAAAAAGTGTTCTCATAAGTTCTTCAAGGATTAAAAAAAAGCGTTGGCACAAGTGTATTATATTTTAGGGGGATTACTTTGAAGGGGACAGCATAATGTTAATATTGATGAATAAATAAATATTTTTTTTTTTGTAAAAATATAAAGTCACTTTACTTTTTGAACATCTCTCATATGGTGTATTGTCACTTTTTATGTATATTAATACAACTTAAAAAAGAAAAAACTTTGGCTGGAGATTAATCTGTTCACTAAAGGATCGTTTATGGTGCGTCTTTTCCTTTTGCTGGTGTCAATTTCAGAATTGTGCCACTTTTTTCTACTTGTTGAAACCGAGGACTTTTTAGTGTCTCTGGTTCTTACTGCTAATGGAGTTTCCACTTCACTGGTGTCTGGTGTATTTATGTGTCCCAGCCATTGTTAATTGTTGATTCTGTGATTTTTCCTGTGATTTTCCGCACTCGTTGGTTCGTATGTACTTGCGGTAAACAAATTAGTTTTAACTTTTAAATTTAAATTCTCTTTATTAATGATTTCGGTGGTCGCGTTCGCGTTATTAAGATTTAGAATGATGCTGTTACCACTTTAGCAGCCCTTCCTGATTTAAAGTGAAAAATAGTCCCCGCTGTTTACGTATAACTCCATTCATCCTTAATACCATCTGCATTGCTTCAACATCAATACTATAATTCTTGGCTTAAGGTTTATATCTGTTGACCATAAGCAGCGGGAAAATTGTCCCGTAAGTTACATCAATAAAACCTGTTCTGTACACCTTACAATTAAATGCTTCTAACCCTCGGTTGTGTTTAAGGATACCATTTTCCCACTTAACTCTGAAAAAATAAGAAGCCAAAGACTGCCTTAAAATAATACAAATCAAAAACATTCATCACCACGTACATTCCTATGAATATGGTCGAATTTTTTATTCCTTACCTATAGCAGGACTATATATATATAATGAATCCTTTTTTTTAACCTCCTACTTGTTATAAAAGTCGCATTTATATCAACGGCTATAAAGCATCCTAAATAGCAACAGATAGATTCCAAAATGTCCGACATGCTAATAAATCTAAAAGGCTTACTACCAATTAACCGAATTGACAATAAAAGGCATATTCCTCGTTCGTTTTTAAGGCCTACTTTTGCCCTCGTATATAACGAGAGCTTAAGGTACAGTAAAGAGGTACTTTCTCTCATGTCTAAATTATTAACGCCATCTCCTTACCATCCGTCTATGGAACAAATTAATTTCTCCTCTTAATACTCACCTTCCTAGGATGCAGCAATGCTTTTCCGGAATTCACCCTCTACCCGCTGACGAATTTTCCATTCGAATTGTTGGAAGTTAGGAAAAATTTCCTTCCCCTTTGTGTCATTGTTATTCATCAAAACAAAAGCCAGTCAGAGCTGTCGTTGTTGTGATGTCACGTTTCACGCAGAATAATTGCTTTTTAATTACTCGTCCAATGTGTTAGACGATGAGAATGATGACGACGCCCGGGACAAACAAAATGAAGGAAACGAAGAAAGGCGAGTAGTACAGCAAGAAAGGACGACGAACGACCGAAAGGATCTATGTAACATTTCTACAAATGCGCGTTCGAAAGTGTGCAACTATGAATGTATTTCGAAAGCAGAATTATCCGTACAAGCAAAGCAAATTTGTTATGTGGCAAAACTCTTTGCCTTTCAAAGTCGTGACGACTGAATGTATTGCTAAGAGAAGCAATAGGAACAGACACACCCCTGAACTAACCCAACGTCCTCGAATATTTGTATGTGCGGTTGCCATAAACGTACTCGTACTCATACTTGTAGTTTTCATATTGAAATTGCATTCTACTGGCTTCACAAATACCGAGGGTAACCACGGAGAAAACTTTCACCTACTAGCCCACAACTATCTGGAGTGTGCTTGTTCTATTCAAAAGCAGCCAACAAGTTTAAAACGTGCAGAGCAGAAGCACATAGTCAACAGCCAGCAGCGTTCGTAACGCTACAACATCAAAAATACCTTCAATGACATACCCTTCAACTTCTTCTATTCTTCATGCGTCTGTGTATGTGCTGTAAGCTACAACCCTGATGACTTGGTGAACTTCAATTAAGTTTACATTAAAACGCAAAAACCTATCAAAGTATCGAAATACATATACTCGCACCCATCCTTGTTGATGTCCTCATCATCGTTCTTTCGTATTTCGTCACATGAAATACAATTTCAAAATGTCACACCGCCCATCCACCCTCAATAAGAAACGTGACAACGTGACTGACAAACCATAGGGTCGGTCCCTACTGCAACTACATTCATCCACTCCCTACCCAAACTCACGATTCAGTTGAAGTTTCCCTTTTTCTTTTTCGTTTTCGCTTTTTTTTTTTTTTTTTTTTTTTTTTTTTTGTTTTTGTTTTTGAGTGCGGAAGTGGGGTGGGAGACAAATGTAATCAACAGCGTCATTGTCAATGTAGAAATACCATGACAACGTGAAATCAGAATAACCAATAAGAACTCAGGCTACAGGCTACAGGATATATTGTAACATATAGGATAACAACGAGATCCTAACATCCAGATTCAAACACTGTTGCTGCAGCTGGCATAGATTTCTATCCCAAGTCTTCATAAAAGTTTTGTGCACCCCTTCTCGCACAACAACAAAAACACAAGAAATTTTCTAAATATATAAATTTGTGTCCTTTTGTTCCCACAGAGAAATACCAATGGATTTTGGGTTGCGAGGTGGCTATTGCAATAACACTTCACCCCTAAACCGGAGGTGGGAAACCTTTTGAACTTCAAAAATTGTTGTTCCGTATCCATATGGTATGCGGAAATAATTTCAATAAATTTCAAAAGAACTCAAAAGGCGACACGAAAAATTGGTTTTCCTTTTTAACCTTTTGATAGCACTGGGGGTAAGTATTAAGCATCATAAGGGTGACGCGACTGGTGACTGAAAATTACTAACGAGTCTAGGAAGGCTGGATATCATTTTATTTTTTTGGGGATTTGAAGAAAATTGATATTGCTGCCGTAGAGGGGTATTTCAATTTTTTTTTCCCCCTTATCGGAGGACCATGTTTAATCAGATTCGCATTAACTTCGATGCCAATGGCAGAAATTAGCTGTCTCAAGGTCGACTGATCCACAGAATTTTGGTACTTTTTACTCAAGGTTACGAGTATATGTCTGAAGTGCCTATTTTGGAAATTGTTATGGATGACATAAAACCAGTCTATCGGATGTGGAATGGGATTAGATGTTAGCTCAGCCGAATTGTGAAAAGGGAATATTGGAATACATGCGAAGCATTTATTGTTAATAAGATTTCTTTTATTTTTCGAATTTAGAGTTCATGGTAATTCCACTTGAGTTCAATTATTTCGTTGCCATGAGATCATTTCATTTGTAATTAAGATATCTTAGGCAAACAATGTTTGATTGAACGGTCACCATAGCTTCTGCCCGATTAAATGACTAGATTTCGATACATGGCGGAACGAAACTTACTAGCAAACAGTGGCGTTCACAGACCTTTCTCACCTTTGTTTAACGTGGCTTTACCATAATTTCCTTTTTGTGCTAAATATTGACAGAGTCTTGCATCTTTTGAGTTAAAACATTGGCAATTACTACAATATACCCGTATGGTTGTACCGATTTGCTTCTGTTGTTAACGCGGCTTCGTAAAGACTTATATTGCCCATAGGGTCCACAATCCTATATGGAAGGGATTGAAAAGATGCAACGAACCAACTAATGTCCTTGTATAGAAATGGATTTACTGTTGACGACCCTTGGAAAAGTTTAAAGTACGGCGACCTTCGCTTTTGCAAGTGGAATGTATGAGCCTTTAACAGGTCACGCGCAGCTGCCATTCCGGAACCCAGGAAGTGCGATGGGATGGGTCAGATATATAGAGGATGTTGAAAAAAAATGCTTATTCAGATGCGGAATGGCAATATGCAGCAGTCTACACTAAGGAGTCTTCTGACAAGTGAGAGAACGTCTTCTAATGACAATCCGAAGGAGGACTTGGACGATGCCCAAAAAAAAAATGTTTCTATGAGCTCTTCCATAAGACCTATGACCATTGTCATAATAATGGCGTTAAGATCGTACTCTGCGATAGGCTTGGACAGCAAAGGAAGACATCTTCGGTTGGATAGTTGGTAAACACATCCCACACGGCACAACCTTTAGTAACGGACTTAGGCTTACTGACTTTGCGGAGGAACGAAATATCACTTTAGAAAAGACATAGTTTCCTCATCCTAATACACACAAAGCGACATAGCAGTCTCTGGATCAAGAAACGCTTAGTCAAATTGATCGCATATAGTTGCAATAAAAAGAGGCCCCCAAGATCTTCGGGAATACGCCCAAATATCACAACAACTCCTATGCCAAAGACCAGTGGTAACGCTTCCAACGTGTCATCAGAAACGACGAAACTGATATGCTGATTTTCATCTGACCATCACAAAGAAATCCCCGGTTTGATAAAGAATGTTGGCAGGCGCACACAGCTAAACGACGCAGGACGTTCATAAACTCTGCGAGCAGACGAGACGGAAAGAAAATCGGCTTCTCCAGCAGAGGAAAAGTTTGGCTTGACGTATTCGACAATTTGGCGAATTTAACCTCTCGGCTTAAAAGCGTACAAAATTCAAGTTGTGCAAGAATTGATGCCAAGCGACTTGAATTTGCGTTATATTTTCAGTAAATGGGCACTGGAAAAACTCAATGAAAGCCAGCTACGATTGTCGCTTTGGAAGCCAACATTTCTCGTGTTATCTGCGAGATACCAGTCGCTATGCTCGAACGAGTCGCCCAAAATTGAACCTTCCGAATAGGCAACCTTAGTCGTAGTCATCACCAACATTTACATGATATCATTTTCAAAAAATAAATGCCATGAATTGTTCTTTTAACCGATGATATAACTTTTAAGTTCACTTTCAAATTTTTATGTTTTATTTAAAATTATAAATCAAACCTCACGATGAATCACCCTGTATAAATTATACTTAGCCTCAAACAGAGTTCAGCTTTTAATTCACTTGCTCCAACACCACAACAAATTTATTCAATGGTCGCAAGCAAAATAACATATTTGGCTTGGCATATTCAATACGAGTAAGATATACTATTGGTAGGAGGCAGATAGAAGGAGAGTATATCGGGTTTTCTAATAACGACTTCACAACTTTTTTTTTAAATAAAAGGCAAACCATTTGAGACATTTCAAAAACTTTACTATTGGCTTGAAGTACAAACACAACATTTATGAATGGAACTCGACTTCGTTCATATGGCCACCGCGGGCACGTTTGCAGCGGTCGATTCGTTGGACCTAATTTTCAACGACTCGGCCACACATTTCGGCCGAAACGGCCGCTATTTCGCGTTCAATGTTGGCTCTGAGCTCTTCCAATGTCGTTATCGTGTTGGCATAAACCAATAACTTAACGTAGCCGCACAGAAAATAGTCAAGCGGCGTTAAATCTCACAAACGGGGCGGCCAATCGACTGGCCCATGTCTTGAGATAACACGCTCACCATACTTACTCTTCAAAATCATGCAAACCGCACCAAACAGTTATTTTTTGTGGATGAAGTGGTGATTCATGAAGCACATGTGGGTTTTCACCCGACCAATAACGCATATTTTGCTTATTGACGAACCCATTGAGCCAAAAATGAGCTTCGTCACTGAAGATGATTTTGCGATGAAATTCATCATCTTGGCGCATCTTCTCCGGAACCCAATTCTTGAGTCAACTTGATCTTTTATGGGTGTAAACCAAGATCCTTTCGCAAAATACGCCATAATGTAGTCTGAGCGATGCCCAATTCTTGAGAACGCCGTGGAATTGACTGATTTAAATCGTTGGCTACGGACGTCTGAACGGCAGCGATATTTTCGACACTTCGACCAACACGTTGTCTCACTGACACGGCAACATCACACAACGAATGTGTAGACTCAAAGTTTTGCATTAAACTTTTTATTGCCTGTCTACTAGGGCAAGAATTACGACAGAAAATTGGAGTTAACGCTCTTAAAGTTGCAGTCACCGACTCTGAATATTTGCAGAAAATTTTTATAATTTGCAGACGTTGCTCGTTAGTGTACTTTACTAAGATGAAAATGTTGAGTTTACTGAATAAACTGACAGTGACAGTTTGATGATTAGTGAAAGAGTGCGTTCACAAATTAAATTCAAAGTTGTCAAGTCTCTATTGAAAAACCCTTTATAAGTAGACACCATCCTTATGAATGTGCAGTTGCATGTTTCCTTTAAATCCAAATTTATAAATAAAATTTCTTTCAATTGACATATTTCTGTAAACTTTTTCTTAAATCCAAAACATGTCTTGAAAATTCTGTTTTCCCCAGAAGTCATGACCTGCCGCATAACCTTCCAAAAAAAATGCAACATAATGTGATCAAGTCACCTTATCTTCAAGCGCATACAACACATGTCTGCATTTCAAGAAAAACCCGAATAAGAAGTTTACTCAAACGTTGCTCAATTACAGACAGCAGGAAGAGGAGCAAGCAGCAAGAATAGAGCCAGAAGCTTTATAACAGAAACATCAGAAGCGACATCAGACAATCTGATGAAAGCCACTTTCCGTTAATATTTGTGGCATACCATAGAACCTCAACAGTAGCGACGGGATGTACGAGTATACGAAACAGATTTGCTACTGCTACGACCTTAGCTCCTGCCACACACAATTCCCCATGTCCCATTTCTATGTGAGAAAGGGCAAACAAACAAAAACCAATACAAATTATCCGCTTCGTTTGTTCTATTTGTTTTTTGGATTCTTTGCATCGTTTCAGATGAAGGAAGTCTCTCAACCTCTAGGTATCTATCGGCACAAGGACTTCAGGGGAATTGGGAGTATTCAATTCTGCACTATTTTCTCGATCCTTCTCAGGTTCATAAGGAAACCCTTCCGCCAATTGAATATTTCAATATGCAATCATTTTGCAATTGAATTTCTTTCTACGTTTTCCCGTTTTTAGATGCAGATACATATGTGTAGATCTATCCAAAGATATATATAGCAACCAAAGTGCAAGGATGTAGAAAGGATCTGCATAGTATTGTAAACGACACAGTACAATTCAGAGCGTTCGTTTCCATAATTTAGTTTTATATTGTTGCATTGATTTGTCTGGCGTCTAAAAGGTACACCTTTGTATCGAGTTCAAACGTTGGATATAGAATATGTACTGGGAGTATGTACCAAACGAAGATACAGTAATGCAGAGGATTCGAATGAAGTCCCAGCGGTTTGCGTCGTATTCGTGGAAAATGATGCAAATGTAAGAAGACATCAATTTTTTTTTTTTTTTTTTTTTTTTTTTTTCAACATATCGTTTTTGGATGGATTGAACTGTGGGTACAGAACTATCATCTTCAAATTTAATGGATTTTTGTTATGGAATTGATTAGTTCGAGGAAGGCTCCTCCATCAAATGATGTATACGTATTTCAGTGCCTGGTTAGGCTTGTTTGAATCCCTCGCGGGAAGCACAACAACTTATAAGGTATTGACAGCATTGTGACTACGACAGAATCATCGTCAAGATTCCTTATCCTAAGTTGCGACTCTTCGAATTAGTAAACTAGACGGCTTTCTGCAAGTTCGTACACCATATTATGATAGCTCCGATGCTGTTAGTGCGAAGATAGGGCTTCTACAACACATCTTTTGGGCCTTTTGTAAGTGACATATGTTAAAGCTGATATTTTCGTAAGCGGTCATCAAGGGTCAACACAAGAAGTCATTACACATAGATCACTTCTTAAAAACTACAACAAACGGTACAAGGATATAGCACTTATTTCAGATCTTTTGCATTGTGAGCTTTACCAGGAATCGTTCGGCTTTCTTAATATCCAGTTTGTTTGCCTACTCTTCGTTCCTCAGGAAAGCATTAAAATAAAGGCTGCTATGAAATAAATAACTCAACTCAGCGCAGGCTTCTAATAATAATATTTGGATGAAGGTTATATCCGCGTCCCACAGACTATGTTAGATCTGGCTGCTTTAGGAATACTACGAGTATGATGGAGATATTTGGGACTATCTTCAGCATCAGGGCAAACTATTTTACTTACATACTTTAAGTGTCGGATCTTGACCTCAACCAAGAAGCGTTTCCGCTCTGTTCGCTTTTTAGCTAGCCGCCACCAGTTTCACACGCTAAATTGGCTGAGGTTCCCATCCGCTTGCGTTCACCACCGGAGTCACGGCGGATTCTCTACATGACCCAGCCATCTCAGTCTCTTCAGGCTAGGTCGATGTCGCTGTACAGTCCGCCATTGTATATCATCGTACATTAATCGTCTCTGCAGACAAAACCGAAAATCACCCGAACAATATTCCTCTCAGCGATCAAGATCACCCTTATCCATTTTTGCCAAAGTCCATGCCTCTGCGCCAAAGATCAAGACAGGGATTTTTAAGGTCTTATAAATGGTAGTGTCACTTTTTTTTGTTCGTGAGAGGCCATTGCTAGTCAATTGTCTTCCCAGCCCAAAGAAGCAGCGATTGGCAAGAGTTATTCTTTGTTTGAACTCAGCGCTGGTATCGTTGTTTGAATTGATAGCGGAGCCTAAGAAGGCAACCCTTCGAGGGGGACTTTCCATCCGAGACGTCGATTTTGGGTGTACTTGCTAGTTGACAGCATATTCTTGGCCTTGCCCTCATTGACCGTTAAGCCCATTTTTGTTGCGCTCATTTCAATACTCGCGAGTTACGTACGCGATTAATTGGGCGAATTTTTGAAAGATTTCTGAACTACAGCGCGTCGCCTTGTCTAAAGACTTTTTTAACATCAAAGCTCTAGGTGAGTTCGTTACCCACACTGATGGAGCAGAACACTAATGCGAATCAATCAGATTGTTGATGAACAATACGGCGATGTTAAAAAGACTGATGCTTTTGTAGTTGGCGCATTCAGAGGGTCTCCTCTTTGAAGATCGGACAAACAGTGCTGAGGTTCCATTCACTGGGCATACTTTCGTCCGACTTAATTTTACAGATGAGTTTGTGTATGCTCCTTACCAAGTCATCGCCCGCCGCTTTGAAAAGCTTGACAGACGGGCCGTCCACTGAAGTAGCTTTATTGAACTTAATCCTAGAAATGGCTATTTTTACTACATTCAAGTCGAGTGTACGGAATGATTGGTCTACATCATTCAGGTTAAAAGGTTCATTCTGTCTGATAGTATTAGGTTTGTCGTCGCCGTTTTACAGTCTACAGAATTGTTTTTTCCAAATCCTCAGTATCGACTTCGACTCTACTATTAAGGTAGATTCGATCAGAAATGGATTTGGCCATCTCTTACGATTGTAGCCATTCGACTTCAAATTTCCTCACAGTGTTAGCTTGCGTTGGTCAATTGGGTTGCCGGTTGATTGATTAAGAGTTCTGCCAGCGCCGTTGGGAATTTTTAGATGTGGAAACCGGGTACTAGCTACTACAATTTTTTGTCCCACATCAATTAGCCTGAATCCATTATCGGAGGTAGTGTCGTTCAGAATTTATCCTCCTACAGTACTATTAAAAGTGCCCTCTCTTCTCAAATTCGTTCTAAAATCGCCGAATACAGTTTTAACATCATAGGTCGTAGGTCTTGTGTAGAAGTTCGTAGAAGCCATATTTGGTGTTAGCGGATTTGTGTACCTTTAAAATGTTTGTACCCAGCGCGGGCGAAGGAAACTAAGGGAAGAAGAAAAAAGAGGTACCGATGTACATTGGTTTTAAATGTTTGGAAGTTATAATGACCAGGAAATAGAGAGTTGGACATTATATTTCATAAGCGAATTTTTCGATTTAGGAACGAATTTAAATATTTTTGAGTACGTTCAAAAATGTGCTTAAGGGTATACGGATGGGGATTCATAGCGCGACAGGTATTACGGTTGAGGGCTTGAAGGGGCGAAATGCCACTGGCGAATTGTGGGGGTGTATTATCAAATTTAGCTCTAACACGAATTGTTACGAGGCGCTCGTTAACATGTTGGAAACTTAAAACTTCTAGCTTAAGTCTGCCTTTAACAAAAAGTCCGCATCCAAATAGGCACTGGATGGATAGCAACGACGTAGTAGAAATGGCAATTTTTCATCCTCTTTTTTACCGACCCGTCCCATCGCATTATTTGGATGGCGGTAATATCTGCTTTGGAGCAGTCTGGAGCCTCGGCAAATTGCTCACCTGCACGTGGCCTATTAAGGGAACTAACATTTCGAGAGCAGATACGAAAGTCGTTGTTCTTTTTTCGTTTGCAGGGAAGGTCTACAGTGGATCCGTCCGTATCCTAGGCTTGTTGTTGCTTCATTACATCCCTCAAACTGGAGAGCCAATTCCATTATAAGTTCAGGGTTTGTAAGCTCTGCCATTTAGGGCTCATAATCCACTATCCCTTTTCAAAATCCTAACTGAACTGAGCTCCAGATATGTCAGAGACTATGGGATTATATCTCACCGTTGTTTTCATCCAGGAATCCGCTGTCCCGTTTGTCTGCTGTTGAGCACTCACGCTTTTAAGTTCGGTAAGTCGAGTCTGGATGGACATCGATCAGTACTCGATAGTTACAACTTGAAGGTAAAATAAGCACAATATATGGTTAGAAACAGTTGCAGCACTAGGTATCGCCAGGTTGACATCGCTCCGTACTTATCCTATTTCTACAGCACCCATCTATCTATCTGCCGCGAGATAATCGTGCCTCAGACCATATAGTTGATTAATTGCCAATAAGTAGAACTAATTTGCGGTGAGGTTTAGCAACAGTTTTCATGGCTCCCTTGATTTGAATACTTGTTGCAACGACTTCCCATCCTTGGTTGTTAAGATTGGGTTTGAGATTGATTGAGATGTCTTAAGTTCTTAAGTATGTGATTTTCAGGGTTGTTAAACTCTTCTTAAGACTGAAGAAGAGAACCACTCACCACTCTTGGGTGGTCATGTCATATCGCATAATAAGCTTGAATCCCTACAAGATATTCGGCTATCAAAAAAGCAAGGTTTTCCCTGCTCCAATTAGGGTCGCCATTGAATTTTTAGTTCTGGTTGATGCCATTGTTCTTCAGATAATTTTCACTCTGAAACACAAAGGTCTCGTATTCCTTCTTCATTCATCGCGTATAAGCATACCTTGAGCTAGACTGGGATGATACCGAATCATAATTTTGCAGCTCACAATTATGGCTTTCTATCCGATTCATTGATGATATTCGGCTATCAAAAAAAGCAAGGTTTTCCCTGCTCCAATTAGGGTCGCCATTGAATTTTTAGTTCTGGTTGATGCCATTGTTCTTCAGATAATTTTCACTCTGAAACACAAAGGTCTCGTATTCCTTCTTCATTCATCGCGTATAAGCATACCTTGAGCTAGACTGGGATGATATCGAATCATAATTTTGCAGCTCACAATTATGGCTTTCTATCCGATTCATTGATGTTTTGCATCCCTTATTGTTGACAACTTATAAAATAGTTTTGAACGCAATTAGAACTAAATTTAATTTTTGCTCTTCCTTAAGAAATCATTGGTGGTATGCCACAAGGTTCGATTTTAGGCCCCCTACTATTGAACATTATGTAATGTGAAATTTGTTCGGATATAATACCCAAAAACATCATCATTACTTCAAACCTTGTTTAGCAACGAAGATTATATTTTCAAATTAACTAGATTGGAGTTACCTGCTGTACTTTAATGTGTATCTTATATGGTGTTTCAAGAACTGGTCCCTCAAAGTAGAGTATCAAGTTGAACTAAAATTTCATCAGAAACAGACCTGGCACGCAACAACTCCTATTCAGTGAAGGCCTAAAAATTTCTCTATTACAAACAATAGAAGTTCTTATCATTATTATAATAACAAATTGTGAATTCGCATATCTTTTAGATCTTTTTCCCTAGAACCATAAATTTCCCTAATTTTAATGAAAGCAACTTAAACCTGATAATCCTTTACTAACTGTGACTTATACCCAACGTCCATAATTAGATTGCTATCTTGTAACATTCCACATCACAATAGCCTCATGAGGGAAAAAGCCGAATTTCAATTACGCACTGTCTATTCAGGTCAACATTACTATCTGAAGGATATTGATTCAAAGTACTCGTACAACATACATATGTATAAGTAGCCCTTGCCCACCTGTTCATAGTTGCCCCAAGGCAAACACGTTCACCAACAAAATAGACACCCGAAAAAAAAAACCCTAAGAGGAAGAAAAACTGAATGAATATGTGACCCCATAATTTTTTCTATTAACTACAACAATACACCCCACATTGACACTGGAAATGACGGTAATAAAGTTAAATCACTTCGTTGGAAGATGTCACGTAATACAAATATAACAGAACTCAACACCCCACATCCGGATCACACGTGAATCCTTCAAATTACCTCCGATTATGTCTTTGTTCTGTTCCTCTTACCCTCTTTCATTTCACCTTGATTCGTTTTGTTTTCATCATGGCCCACCCATTGCCGGTGGTAGCAATATAAATGCGGAAGGTAGAGTTGTAATGGAAGAGAGTATATCCGTTGAATGAATTGTGCGTATCTAAAATTCCGGACGCGTATCTAAGTACCGGCAAACTGCTTCCTGTTTTGAGATTGTTCTTTTTCTACAACATCCGTACAAATACACAGACGCCAAATGTACACAGATGCATAGATGTACAAAGTATACAGTTCCATCTATTAAGTTAATAGAGTCATAATGATTATCACTGAATTTATGCTGAGCTGAAATTAATTGCAATCCATTTCAAGGGAGAATTCGGTGTTTCCGTTCCATTCAACCCTTGACAAAGGGGGGTAGTGTTACCGGGATACAATTAAAAACTGGATTATTCTGATGAAATTAATATGAGATGCGTCTGCTTCCGTAACATCCGTTAAAATATTGACAATCCAAAGAACCGACCGAAATTCATGGGAAGAAAGTTGATGAATTTTGCTGTTACCGATGCTTTGACATTCCGGTTATTGAATTAAAGCACTATTTTGGCTTTGACCTTTTTTTAACCGTAGACCTACATTTTTTTTTTTAACTCAAATATGCTGTCAATATTTGCTCTTGATTTCATGACTTTGTTAGTTATACCCTAAACCAAGTTGACCGTCTTAAAAGTGTATTCTTAGAGGGTGCTCTTTCCTTGAATTTGAATCTTTTCTGTCAGATTTGATCGTTTTCGACTCGTACGCATTTTGTATGGATAGCATTTCTAAACTTTTTTCTTTTATTTTTTTTTTTATTGTTTCATATGATTGTACAATATTTTAAGATTGTTGTGTCAAAGTTTGAAACAAATCCAAGTAAAACTAACTTAGATTCGAGGAACTTACGGTACGCATAATCGACCTACTGAAACAATGAAACCACTATTGCCAATACCATTCGCAAATTTGAGGCCCAGTTTACATTACTGGATGATATTCGACCGATTAGACCACATCCAGCACGTAGTGAAGAGACTATAGCAGCTGTACGCGAAGACCGTGACGAATCTCGGCTTAAGAGCGTACAAAATTCAACTTGTGCAAGAATTAAAACCAGGCGACTTGAATTTTGATTCGTTCGGTTTTTTTTTTTTAAATTTGAACGTTTATTTAAGAAAAACATGTACAATAGTATTATTCAAAGTATTGCCCATCTGAAGCTATGACTTTTTCCTATCTTTCTGGCAGTTTTTTGGATCCCATCCCAAAAGAACTGCGCCAGCATAGCAGCCAAGAATGATTCAAGCCAATTTTTTATATTCTGCTCTGATGTGAACCGTATTTCAGTGAGGGCGTTCTGCATCGACCGGAACAAATGGTAGTCAGAACGGGTCTAGGTCTAGGCTATAAGGCAAGTGGGGTAAAACTTCCCATCCAATTTCTGAACCGGAATAGGAACGTGGGGCCGAGCGTTGTCATGATGGAAAATTATTGCCTCGTGTCTGGTCGCATATTCCGGGGGTTTTCGGCTACTGCTCTCTTCAAACGAATTAATTGTGTTCGGTAGCGTTGTCCATTGATGGTTTCATCCGGTTTTAGCAGCTCATTATACAGCACACCCATCTGATCCCACCAAATACAGAGCATTACCTTCGCGCCATGGATATTCGGCTTTGAAGTTAATTTGGCTGGTTGGCCGGGTTTCACATATGATTTTCTGCGCTTGAGGTTGTCGTAATGGATCCATTTTTCATCACCAGTAACAATCCGATGCAAAAATGACTTCCTTTTGTGGCGTTCCAGCAGCATTTCGGACATGTAAAACCGCCTTCCGGATTCTCTCGGCTTGAGTTCATGTAGAACCCAATTTCCTTGCTTTTGAATATATCCAGCTGGTTTTAAACGTTTTGAAATGGCTGCTTGAGTAACACCCAAAGATTCTGCGAGCTTTTCTTGTGTTTGGCAACAATCTTTATAGAGTAATGCTTCCAGTTCTTCACCTTCAAACTTTTTTGGCTGCCCAGGAGGTTCATCGTCTTCCAAGCCAAAATTACCACTTTTAAATCGTGCAAACCACTTTTGGCACGTTCGCTCAGCTAGCGCATGTTCACCATAAACTTCCACAAAAACACTTTTTCAGGCACAAAGTTCGACATATTTGAGTGAAAAAAAAATTATTGTTGTTTACCCTTCAAATGAATGACATATACTGAAATGACGTACAATGACAGTAGATTTCCAACGCATGTTCCAATGGAATAATACAAGTTACGCCATCTCTTAATAGTTATGGACCCAATATTTTCAGTAAATGGGCTCTGGGAAAACTTAATGAAAATGCGGTGTTTTATCGTGAAATTTTGTTCAGCGATGAAGCCCATTTCTGGCTCAATGGAAAATGGAAAAAAATTGCAGTATTTGGGCTACTGCAAGTTTTATGCTCTTGGGGTCCTTTCTTTTGTTCGTCAATGGGTCATTGTAGGTACAGTAATGTAAACTAATGTTCTATAATTCCGGTGTATAGTACACATACAAGGTGTGTTCAAAAAGTAAGATGACTTTTGAAACTTTGAAACTTCGAGCAACGTGCATTCGATTATTATGGTGCAAAGAATTTGCATCAAATTTTGAGTTAAGAATGGAACCAAATGCTCTAAAATACTTGAAATATTGACAGTGACATACAGTTACAAGTGGTACAAGCCCTTCCAAGATGGCCGAGAAAATGCCAATGACGAACCTCGCTCTGGACGCCACAGCACATCAACAAAAGATGACAACGTCGAGACTGGGAAGAAAATTGATTTTGAAAAAGTCGAATTGCCATAAAAGAAGTTGCTGAGGATGTTGGCATATTGGTCTTCTCGTGTCATGGAATATGTGTCAGCGAAGTTTTTTCCGAAACCTCATAATTTTGACCAGAAGAACCGTCGCATGAGCATCGCTCAGGAGTTCTTGGATGACGGTAATCATGATCCTGATTTGCTCAAAAGGGTCATAACTGGTGACGAATCATGGGTGTATGGTTGCGACGTCGAAACCGAAGCCCAATCGTCCCAATGGAAGAATCCAGAAAGCCTTAGACCGAAAAAAGCACGCCAAGTTCGATCAATACGAAAAAAACTTCCGGAATTGTGGAAAAAAAGTTCATAGCTTTTGCATCACGATAATGTACCTGTTCATTCATCGTTGCTTGTGGGAGATTTTTTTGCCAAAAACAACACGACAATCATGTTTCCAAAACTGAAGTTGCCTATGAAAGGACGCAGATTTGCAACGATTGAGGAAATAAAAACGGCATCGCTGGAAAAGCTGAAGGCTATACCAAAAAGTGGACAACAACAACAACAACATAATGTTGATGAATAAATAAATGTTTCAGTCACTCTTCTTTTTGAACACACCTCGTATAATCTGACGTACTATCTGACGAAGAAATCGACTAAAAGTCATAGATAAATTTGCTCCGACTCGTAGCTTTTGGGAAAAAAATGAGTTGAATTCCTTCCTCAGTTCAACAACCCATTCTCATGTGTCAAAGTTGACGAGCAATTATTTGGTTTCCATAGGCGTTGCTCATTTAGGTAGTGTATGCCAAGTAAACCAAAAATATACGACTTGAAATTTTGGACTTGTACTTATGCTGAGACTTCGTACATTTGTAACATTCAATCTTATCTAGGAAAAGAAACAAAGAAACTGTAGCTGTAGCTAAACGGAATAAAAATTGAATCGGTGGTTTTAGATTTAGTTGAAGGGTTGAAATATCACAACATAACTATGGACAACATTTTTTTGTCATACGAATTGGGTCAAAACTACTCCAAAAGAATTTGACAATGGGTGCCAACCATTAGAAAAAATAAAAGAAGAATACCTCCGAAATTTTGTTGGGGATATACCAGCCACTGTTTCAATCAACATTTGCATTTACTGATACCACAACATTCATATCGTACATAAGCTACAAAAATAGATGCACCGTCGTCCAAAGTACAATGCAAAATACTCCTAATGTTGGACTTGAGCCGAAATTATCCAATACTACAACAAAACTAAAGGTGATGTTGAGAATGCCGACAAAATGCTTTCCGGATTTAAATCAAAACCAATGTGCGTGTTTACCAGAATCATCGACAATTCCACATTGAATACCTTCATCGCTTATACACAGATCGATCTAGGATATCAGACTTTGAGAGGCAAATAAAGTCGCAAGAAATTTTTTACATGATCACGAGCACCTCGAGCCACGAAAGCGAAGATCCAATTCAAAGTTGCGACTTTTTCTCAAGAAGTTCTAATTTTTGAATTTATTTTCTTAAAAAAAAAATATATACAAGGGTCGAAAACGACCCACCAACATTTGTTTAGTCGTTTTTAGTTGAACTTAGGTCTACGGTTTAACTCGAATATCATAGAAGTTAAAGGGGATGTAGTGTCTGGGTGACAAAAAGCAGATAGTTATGGCCTCGGATGCCAACGGACTACGAATTGGGTGAATGCATCTGTAACGTGCGTACCTCGAGTGATGCTCAGAAATTTAAATTTGTCCTCACGGGGTACGAGGCAGATATTACTGCGATCTAGAAGATACGATGGATAGGATCAAGTATGCAGAAATGGAAAAGTTACGACATTTATTACAGCTGCTACAAAAGGCTGCACATATTACGATGCTAATGGGCTTTAAACCGATAAGCAATGACTTCAAAATTATTCGATTTTAAGCCAGTAAGCGGTCGGCATCAAGACATTATACCTGCTGACGGAAGCTGAACACTCTGTCAAGGAGTTGTTTTATAATCTCCTGATTGGAGTGTACCAAGTCTATTTGAGGTATGATGTCAAAATTGTATCCGGGGTCGAAAAGAACAGTCTCAACGACATGACAACAGATAACGGCTTCCGTCTAATCGATTTTGCGGTAGCTCATAATACAGAGATAAGTAAATGAGCAAATTCTTGGCTTACGAAGTCATTCAATTCGTTTCTGCGGGCTTTTATAAGGCTTTCGGCTACATAACGAACGCTGAAGAATGTTTGTCTAAGTCTGCCTCGAATAGCGATTCCACATCTATCTTTCTTTGTAGGAGTCGTAATAATTTTGAGTTGATAAGTTAATGCTTACCACTTATTTGTTTAAGTGGTCCATACAGAGAGTCCAATTTATAATCACTTTTTCGAGCATATTGGCTGGTGTCTCGCTAACACTACTTGTAATGTTGTCTTCCAAGGCTGCAATCGACTCCTGTTTATTGGCATATACGATTGGTTTAACGTATCCCCATAAAAACTAGTCTAAGAGCGTCAAATCGCACGATCTAGCCGGTCTTCACCGGTCTAAAACAGCGATAAATTGCTCACCGAATTCATGGTATGTAGTGCCGTCTTGCTGGAACCAGGTTCAGTTGGTGCATTGTGCAAAAAAAAAAATTGCCGACGTCATTGAATGATAGCGGGCGCTAATGACGGAAAAGTTGTTTTCACGGTCATCTTTGAAAAAATATGGGACAATGTTTACGAAGCACCATAAACCGCACCAAACAGTGCTTTTTTTCCTGGTGCATTGGTAGCACTTGTATTGCCTGCGGTTGCTCATCGGCCCAAATACGGCAGTTTTGTTTATAAACATACCTATTCAACCAGAAATGAGCTTCGTTGCTGAAGACAATTTTTCCATAAAAAAAGCAGATGTTCCTTAAGCTTTTCTAAGGCCCGTTCATTAAAAATTCGACGCTGTCGCAGGAATTCGGTTTCGGCTCTTGCACGAGCTGTATATGTAAGGTTTAAGACCAACATCCTTATGTAAAATCTTCCACGTCGTCGTATCGTATCTAAGTTGTTCAGCTGTACTACGAAAATCAGCGTTCTGTGAGAAATGTTTTTCGTGCGATTCGAGGAACATACGGTGCGCACGAAAGTGCACGACCTACTGAAACCACTATTGCTAATACCATTCGGAAATTGGAGTCTCAGTTTACATTAGGGGATGATACTCGACCGGTTAGACCACATCCAGCACGTAGTGAAGAGACTATAGCAGCTGTAGCTGAGAGTGTACGCAAAGATCGTGACGAATCGATTCGTAGTCGTTCTCAGCAGCTTGGCTTGGCGTATTCGACAACTTGGCGTATTTTATTTGCCTCATATTTGCAGTGAATGGGCTCTGGAAAAACTCTAGGAAAATGCGGTGTTTTATCGTGAAATTTTGTTCAGTGATGAAGCCCATTTCTGGCTCAATGGATACTTTAATAAACAAAATTGCAGTATTTGGGCTGATGATCAATCCGAAGACTACCAAGAGCTACCACCATATTCATTGAAAACAACATTATGATGTGGCTTATGGCTTGGTCTACATTTCTTCAAAAATGAGGCAAATCAGAATGTTACCTTCAATGGCAACCGCTATCGCGCCATGTTAACGGACTATGTGCTTCCTGAAATTTAAGCACATTGTCTCTGTGAGCTCTAGTTTCAACAAGACGTCACTACGAGCCATACAGCGCGGCTGCGATAATATCTGCTACGATTCAGTCTTCGGCCTCTGCGAGTTATTCGGCAGCACATGATCTGTAAAAGTTTCTAACATTCCACGTTCAAAGAAGAAATACATTGTCCTTAAGTCGGGTGCTGGAGTCGTCAATATTATATCCGTCCGTATCCAAGGCTGCTGTTTTTCTCCGAACCGTTTTATTTTTAATGAACATGGAGAACTGGCTCCCACAATCCACACCCCGCATGGTTAGGTGTTTAATAAAGCCCCTGGAAGCCCCAGCCGAACATTGTGGTACCAGTAGCTTCCATGAGATTATTAGAGCTGACGTTGCCATATTCAGTTTTTTTGCACCGTCATCTCTACTACATTTTCTTGACAAAAACATGCAGCTCGCTGTGAACCTGAGCTCCGAACAAGTCGAAGAATCTCAAAAGGGAGGTGTGATACAAGTACTTTGAGTTGACTAGAACGGTGGATGCCGCCGTTGATTAGTATATTTGTCGTCCTGATCATGCAAGCATTCATGTGGTTCGAATAACACCACACCTTCTAGCAACCGCAAGACAACAAATTCAATTCGTCAAGTGTATCTCGATCTTTAAATTAAATCGAAATCCAACAATTTCTTGCTCACAAATTTATAACTCTCTTTAAGATTCTAAAATTCAACAGATTTTCCAACACACCAGACCATTTACGTTTGAGTAGGTGCTCGAGATTGGTCGACTAAGCTGAAGGTGGTTAGACGTCGAAAATTTCTTATGTCACTCAAACTTCCCTTAATAAACAAGAAGTGAACAAATTTATGCAAAGTTAACACTGAAAATTACTATTGCAACTGAAAACCATCTGAAATTCCTAGATTGCAAGAGAGATTTCATCGCCACAGGTATCAACTACGACGAATTGTGGTTGGGGTATCCAGATATAGAAGTATCCATAGTTACATGCGAGTAAACAAATACAAATACTCGTTTCGCATCCATTTGGTTATCCAGGAGTAGGAGGACAATTATATGTGAGACTGCATCCTCCTACATATCGGCAGGAGTATCTTTCTCTGGACCAGCCAACTATCATACAATATATACAACGACAACGACGACAACGACAAGGAGATGATACAAATATTCATTACGCTACTACGCACTCGGCCAGGAGACATCTTTATATTCACATTAAATCTAGATACATTTTGATATTTGTATTTGATCGCTATAAATTACCATTTTAGACACCAATGCATCCGTCTCCGGAATTTCTATTTGTTGTAGTCCTGCTCCTGGTGTGCCATAGTCCTGCTGGAGTTCTTCATTCTGATAATGGGCCAATGTGTACTATGGTTCAACCGCATGCGGTGAATGACGACGTCAAAATGTTTGGTAATGTATCGAGGATTTGCCGAGGCTCTAAATTTGGAACTCTTACCAGAACCACTCCATCTTCAACTATATGCAAATCGACAAACCTACACATGTCCGCATAGGTATATCTCGTTATGAACAATAAGTAGGGAGAAATGTTTGTTTTTTAGGAGGTGGTGACAGCAGGGATCTATGAGAGTCGAATGTTTAAAGGACAGCCATGATGTTAGTGACAAGCGTAAAATTTAATTTATTTTGTTTATGAACTGAATTCAACCTGAATCTGGTCATACTACTGGCATTGCTACTAGTTGGAGTAGATTCTCTGTATATTGCTTCCGATGGTTATTGGCAGATTAAATTTGCTCTTCGGTTATGGTCTTTAAGCCGAACACGTGAGGCATTAACCTTTAGTAGCTTACATATGAACTTTGAGGATTATTGCATCTAGACTTTTCCATCAGAGATAGTTTAGTTTTTATTTATCGTAGGGCTGTGTTGCATAACCGGCTCTATTGGTTTGAGCATATTTTCGTTCAGATATTCGGATACATAACAGAAATTGGTAATGAGCACTTGAGCTGGTCTTTTATCTGCCAGTAGGAGTGGTTAAAAGTGATACGTTGACTGGTTTTGTACAAAAATAAGAGCGATACAAGCGGAGACAAAGGAAAGAAAAAGGGCCAAGCAACAAAAAACTATGTCGGTAACAATTACAAAACTGCAAGTCTCATTCAAGACATCAAATCTGTTTATCTAGCTTTGTAAAACTTTCCAGTACAATTCACTATACCTTCTTTTGTAAATGCAATGAGTTTCAAGATAAGATATTCAGTGTTGATGTTGATGCTGCTCCTCACCCGAAAAAAAAAACCTTAACTCTACTGTATGGATCTGTAGAGAACACATTCAATCAAGTGGCCATTTGGGGATTGAATTTTACTTTGAAGTATGGTTAACGATTCATCTACCCAGTACCAGTCAACTAATTTCTGTTCGTTCTGGCTAAGACGGAACAAGAAAAATAAGTTGCTCTGAAAAACTAAGGAAGCATTCTATAAGACTGTTATCATCTCGGTTAAATTATCTGGTGCGGAAGCATGGATAGTAAGTTAGGTAGTAGCGTTGTCAAAAAAAACGAACCTAAAACTTTTCCTATTCTGTCTCTTTTCTTAATTCAGAACGGTGTTCATCTGTCCAGGAAACCAGCAAAGCCTGACATGATGGTCCTTCTTATTGCCTTGAGTATTGTGCTATATTGTAACTATAGCCAGCTGATATCCATTGCGATCGACGCAAAGCACTACTCTAGTGTAATGTCAAGACGTTCCGAACAGCTAACACCAACTTGGACCACATTCTTTTTATAGTCAAGGCGCAGATACTCGCAACCGCCCAAAGAGAGTGAACCATTCAATACCCAGCATCAAACAGACGAAGAGTAATCAGAGAGGCCGTCTCTGAGGCGCTCTGTTTCAAACTGTTCCAACAACAAGAGATTATTCGATTTGCAGGCAAGCAAATATTGGAAAACAGCAAATGTACCGAGGGGCCCTACAGAAAAGAAAGGTCCTACAAAAGAACTGAGAAGTTTTGAATCCCACCTAGCAGAGATGTTTTAGGAGCACCTGACCAGTTGTGGGAATTGTGGTCCAATTTCGGGCGGATGGATGCCTTATACTCGTATGCTGAGGTTAGATCAGAAGTATTTCTTACACCGCTTGAGGAAACATTGACGTTTCTCAGCATTTTTGACGACACCGAGTATGTAGTCATTCCAAGGTAAGTTGTTATTGACACACATACCGAGAGTGGAAAGTTTTTCGGTTTCGACTGTTAAACATTCAACCTAGACCACGACAGACAACATTTCCGTTCACCCGACCAAAAGGAGGTCAGAACAATATTCACCAAGCATAATTCCAACAAAGCTGCTGGATCCGATGGCTCAACTGAATCATGAATGGATATGAAGCATACACTAACTCATCTCCAAATCGACGCAATTATGCCAAACGAATAGAACAAACAGCATTGTTTGTCCGATACCAAAGAAGGGTGTTACAAAGCAACAAGAGTTTTCCCGACTTTCGCGGTTCGCTCACAGCATTCCCGTCGTCAGCCGAATGAAAGAATTGGATGCTTAGGAGAGCAGTAGGAAGTTGATGGCCAAGCGATGTGTGTGGTGTGAGGTACGCTTAAACAATCTTAAATCGTCTAAAGAGCCAAAGCAATACACCACAAGATTATTGCAGCTCATGGTGAAGAGGCTTAAATCAAGTACATGGGCGGATTGATGTTCCACTAAAAGAACCGATCATGCAGCGCAAGGTGGTCTTAACAATACACTAACAGGATCGAAGGCTCTATTTTCTGAATTTAAGCTTTCCCTCACTAAAATTTCCACGTTTTCTAGGTCTTTTCAAATGAGGCCTAAATTTAAGGGTCTGTTCGAAAGCTTCAAAAGCTTCATTATTTAAAGGTCAGTTTAAGTGGTGAAGTCGAAATATTTCTACGAAGCACAAGATGCTAGAGGATTTCATGTTAATGAGGCAAGAAATCAAGAGATAATTGGACATTCTGCTCCAACGCTCGGCCAGTTGAAATCAAATAGCAATAATTGTGCTTTCACCAGTCTTGATTTGATCTACAAAGCTAGTAAATCGCGTACGCCGTGTTGTCTCTCACTATTCGCCAGGGTTCTGGTATGCATGTTCCAGCGCTAGGCTAGCTGTGAAGATTCTCTTCAGAGTTAACGGCAGCTGATCTATACCTGTTTGCAAAGTAACTGTGTACGAGTATACACCATTGGTGCCAGGCGACTTGAAACCATGAACGGAGGAACAGCAAGCTTAATGACCTCATCCGGTAAGGTTTGAATGGATCTTTCGTAGTATACGGAGATTTGTTCGTTCCCTCCATAGGAGGTGTGGTGGGTTGATAGAAAAAAGAAGAAAGAGACTAGGGCTACGTAAATTTTAATGATTAATGTTGAAGAAAATAGAGTTGTGAAGTTACGCGCTTTCAACGTGACCTGAAAGGAGTCCATGAATGAAGAGAGGGTCGGCAATGGTGTTTAAGTTGATAAGTTTGAGACTATTTTGATAAGGAGGCAGAATAAAAGGATCATCCCAATGCATACCTCGAAGAGCAAATCAGAGAAAACGGCGGTTATTGCTTTCAATTTCGAGATATGAACTCGATAATATTAGGACCTTACTTGAGGGACCTGGTCACGAATGAATTGGTGAATTTTTCGGACCACCGTTTTACAAAACCTAGTACAGAGTTGGCTTCAAAGATTATCTCATCCATATGTTGAACTCCTATGACACAAAATGCAGAGGTCACGAAGAGGGAAGGTTAGTTATGGAGAAGGTATAGTCGAGGAGGAGATTGGTGCCGCTTATGTGAAAAGGTGATGGATTTTTGAGGTTCCAGATCGAAAAACGAAACAACAAAGTTTTGCTGAAAGAGGAAGGAGTCTTGGGGTAAGGAAATCATTTTGAAAAATTTGGTATCGACATAAAGAGAGAAAGACGAGTGTTTAATGATCCCATCGAGATCATTTATGGTTAATATAAAAAGAAGGGGACCGAGATGGCTGCCTTGTGGAACTCCTAAAGTGGCCAAAAATGGAGCACAGTGGGCTGACCCAAAATTAACACTGTAAAAATGGCTTTCATGGTAAGAGGATATCCATTTTAACAGTATGGGTTCAAAGCCGAGGCAGACAATTTGAAGAGTATTAATCGATGAGAGATTTTATTTTGTTAAAATCGATTGCAACTACATCGACTTCGTTACCATTCTCTAGGGCAGAGAAGGTAAAGGATACGAATTCATCGAGATTCCCTTAAGGAACCCATTTTGTCTATGGGAAATAAGTGATTTGCATTGGAAGCTTAGAGCTAAATACAAAATACTTTCGAAGAGTTTGGATATATGGTATGGGAGAGTTTAGCGATGGGACGATAATTGGTTATTTCATTCTTTGATCCATTTTTGTGGATGTGGGTTATGAAGGAGGTTTTCCAAGCCTGAGGAAATTCTTCTTGTAAAAGGGATAAACGAAAAAGATGAGAAACGGCAATTGAAAGAGAAGAGGAACATTTTTTTAGGAAATATGGCAGGGAGACCATCTGGGCCGGGTGTGAATTATCATAAAGTTGATGTAACTTATATTAGAAAAGTCGGCCAATGAAAAAGTTTAGAAGGTAATTTAAATAGGATGGATCTAGTACAAAGGAGTCGTTAATGAGAGATTGTTTTCAAGAAAGGTAGCAAATAGGTTGCAAATAAGAGGGAAGGAAGACAACCATCGGAGTTTCTTGGAATAAAAGACTTTGAGTCGTTTATAAGGTTGACTTGTGGATTGTTTAGGTAGCGCTGGTAAAAGGAATCATAAAGTTCTGTAAAATGAAGATAAGTACCGCTATAGTTGGAATAGTTGGAAAAGGATCTGGTACGAAAGAAAATAGTTCATAACTGGTTTCTTTTATATCGAAGGGAACAAAGCTTGCGATTATACCAGAGAGGACTAGTAAATGATGTTTTAAGGCGGAAAACGCAACGTAAAGGGAAATTTGTACAATAGTTAGGTTAGGTTGTGAAATTTAAAGGGTCATTTGCTAAGATAGTCACTGATTTTGCGTAAGTTTACTTTATGAAGGTAGTAGAATTAGTGGACTGGACCGAATAGTTTATAAAAAACAGGAGAAGAAGGGTCAATTGTTGAGAGAGATAAGGGAAAATGTGAGACTGAGGAGTTGTAAAAATAGGGTCTAATTTCCTGTTCATTTAGTTAAATATATCTCTGACTTGGCATAGACTTGAGTCTGTTGAGCGATCTAAGAAGAAACATTCTTTAGCTGAGCTGGCATTTGAAGCGGAGAAAAATGATTGATCATCTGGTGGAGTCCACTGTAGGTCGATAGCAAGTTGGTAAGATTCGATAAGCTGAGTTCATAGACTGTAGCAACATATAACGTAAAGGGACTTGAAAGGGAGTATTGTTTTTATTGCGACAAAGTCGACTTTAGGAGAAGAAGAAATGGTAATGGGAGAAGAGTCAAGGCTGTTGTGAATAGCCAGTAGGACGCCTCGATAGGGGAAATTATTATTTGGGCGGGTAGGATCATCGTTGTGAAAAACATTAAAAATAGGCTGGAATAATTCCTAGTTCATTTTGTCGCGAATCAAATTGGTTTCAGTGAGAGCATAGATATCAAAGGAAAGAGCATGCGTTTGGCATATAACAGCATTGGTTTTTAGAACGAAGACGTTTTACAATCTGGTAGTAACAACATTCATCCAAGTTATGGATGAAAAAATTTTTCGTGGTTGGCTCGGCTCCGCTGTAGGTGTTAGACCTGTTTAGAATGCCACTTTCGAAGGGGACATGCTAAAAATTTCGTGGTACCTGACATAGAGGTTCTTGAGATAAATAGGATCGGTAGGACAGCCTTCCTCCTGAATGGAAACCATGACGCTGGTTTTGATCTTCCCTTCGTGAAATACCGAGTCCGGTTTTTTATGTGGATCATCTATCCACGATTGTTTTCATATATCCTTCTTTCTTTAAGCCTAAAGAGTGCATAATGGCGTGGAAGGTTGAGAAAGGAATATTATGGGTGGTTTGGGTTAAGTTGAAAGAGATGCTTTCACCTGCACGGAGGATTGGTGCCTAAGAAGTCTGTGTGGGGTAAGTGAACAGGGAGGACCAAATTTGGGGAAGATGTATGTTTTGATCTTAGGGTGGTGATAAGAGCTTCGCTTTCTATTTCTTTGTTACTATAGGAAGGGAGTTGGGGAGGGGTCCTTGTTAAGCCTATTATTAAAACTGCGCTTATTTTTATTTCACGATTTCGGACGTAAGTGGGCTAGAGGGTATACTGATGAGCATTCATAGCAATCACTGGTGGTGGAAATAGCGATGAAATAAAGTGACAGCAAGGACATTTCGTCGGTGTTCAAGGGTGTCAATTGAAAGACTGACATAAGTATCACCTATAAGATTTAAAGCACCGGTTTGAAGCTCATCTAGTAGGTGCAGGGATGTTTTAGGAGCACCCGACCAGATGTAGGTATTTTACTTCAATTTTGGACAGATAATTGCCTTGAGCCATTGACCATTAAGGCCAGATCAAAGGGGGTGAAATATTTGTTACATCCTTGATCAAATCTAGACATTTCGCAGCATTTTTGGCAACATCGAATATGTTGTCATTCCAACGTAGCTTGCCACTGACGCACATACCGATAATGGAAAGTTTTTTTGGTTTCGACGATACAAGTGCTATTCATGGATAATGACTGGACAGCAGACAGTATTGAGTTTTCGAAGCCATACCGTTTTTTAAGGAATTTTTTCTCTAACTGTGTAGTCCGTCGAGCTTAGAGGGGAGAGCACATCAACAGTGTACTTATCAGGGTTAAAAGTTAAAAATAGTTCCAAGGTGTTGGCGGTATGACTATCAAAGTCTGGTGTTCGTGTGGCCTTAGTAAAGAGCTGGGTCAAGTTATTTTCCGCAGCGAAGATCTTCATCTTACAAATTCTTCATATGTAAGTATGTGATCGCCAATTACTCTTTTAAGATGAAGCTTGACGGACTTTACTCCCGCCTTCCACAATCCTCCGAAGTGCGGTGAAGAGGGCGGAATAAATCGCCACGAAATTCCTCTCAGTTGATAAATGATCTGCAACAATATTTCCTTGATGTTCCGCAAGAAGTACTGAATGCATCTAAGTTAGCTTCCTATAAGCTCCCTTGAAATTTGTTCCGTTGTCTGAAAAGATTTTGACGGCTTTCCCTCGGCGTGCGATAAAACGGTCTAGAGCAGCCAAAGACGCCTCAGTCGACAAGCCTCTAACGAGTTCTAATTGGATTGCCTTGGTAACGAAGCAAACAAAGAGTGAGATGTATGACTTCACGAAGGTGGGGCGCTGCCCACGTGTCACTCGCAGTGTGACTGGACCAGCAAAATCAACTCCCACCCGCGCAAAGGGATAGGCGAAATTTACGCGCTCGGCGGGGAGAGATCCCATGAGTTGAGAGCAGGTAGATTTTTTGACTTAAGCACAAGCGACACAGTTGAAAACTATTTTTCGAATCAGGCTTCGACACTCAACGATCCAGTACTCCTGTCTCAACAAGCTGAACAATTCTGCAACTCCGACGTGAAGATATTTTTCGTGATAGTATCGGGAAAGTAGTAAAACAACGGCATGTGCTCTAGGCAATATAATGGGGTGCTTAGCAGATGATGTTAACGCAGATCTCTGAATTCTTCCCCCTACGGCATGAGACTTAATATCCTTAAAGCTTGGTAGAAGCGGCTGGCCTTCCTTCCAGAAAAAAAATCCCTTGTACAGTTGTAAAAAGATATGTTTTTGCTGTTGTAGTTTGCTGGTAGATAATGAAACTATGTTTCGATCACATGGCGATAGGCGACAATTATTAGCAAACCGAAAGCAGAATGAGAGTATGCGAATGGCTTTTACAAATAACGGCGACCGAGAAACAACAAGTGGCAAGCAGTTAGTAAAACGGATATCGATGCACCACGTCGAAGTTCCAACATCGGTTCTAAAAAATCTGTGTCGGATGTCGTATCTTCATAATTAGGCCAATTATTCGATGACTCTAACAGCCAAGGAGGCCCTTTCCACCACAAATGGAAATCCTTCAACTTCGAAGGGCGAATACCAGGGGAGGCACAATCAGCTGGGTTAAATTTGGAGCAAACATGCGATGAAAACGCTCCAGCGACCTGGATGACCAGACAACCAGTGCAGAACTATTTGTGAATCCGTCCATGCATGTATTTGTACCCATTCACCTTACAGTGATGTTTTAAGTTTAGCAAAGAGTCGGCAAAGCAACAGCGCACCACATAATTCCAAGCGTGGAATAATTACTTCTTTGAAAGGGGTAACTTTACTTTTTGCAGCAACTAAAGATGTTACAAAAGATTCATCAGAATTTTAACTCTTGCAATAAATAACTGCTGAATAAACTTTTAGGGAAGAATCACAAAACCCATGATACTCCACCGAGCTGCTGTACCAAATACGACGAGGAATCTACAACCCCTACATCAATGGAATTTCAGAGCGGATATTAAACCACTCTCTCGCAATTTCGACAGGAACAGCGTCATCCCAAGATAGTTTGGCTTTCCATATCTGCTGAAAAATAATTTTTAATGCAATAACACTTGGTGACAAAAATCCAAGGGGATCAAATATCCGGGAAGTGTCCGATAAGATTTTGCGTTTAGTACATGCAGGACGCTCAGGCAAAGCAACCTTAAACTGAAATGAATCCTTAACTGGATTCCACAGTAAGCCCAATAACTTAACCGATTCATAAAATTCGCGTTCGAAAGAAGAGTGCTCACGAGCATCATCTGGCAGCGATTCTAAAAACTCTGAGCAGTTGGAGCTCCACTTTCTCAAATTGAAACCTGCGGCTTCTAGCAACCTAGTTACATTTTGGTGTACTTTGAAAAGTCCTTCAACAGTATCAGCACCTGTCAACAGGTCATCGACGTAAAAATCGTTCTGTAGGATTTCCGATGTTCCGCAAGATGTTCCGTACGAAACCGTAAGAAGTCGATAATGTTTGACCGGCTGAGATGAAGACTCTTCTGAAAATCGACATATTTCCTAGCAACCCAAATTTGCCTAAACATTTTCTCAATATCTCCTGATATTGTGTACGTATGACGTCGAAAACGTAGTAGAACAGCTAATAAATCCCTCTCTCTCTCTCATTTTTGAGTGCTATCTTCCTTAAATGCTATCCTCCACATGTCCTAGCTTAATATATTCCGAAATAAGTGCGCAGTACCTTGTTTTGAAGACCGGATCTTTTACAAACCTTCGTTCATTGCTCAGCAGGCGACGAAGAGCAGCTGAAAACGTATTGCCATAATCAACTGATTGGTTTGGTCGGAAAGCAAGTTCTACTACAAATTTTCCATCGGACAAGCGACTGTGAGTGGAAGACAAATGTTCTTCTATCTGTGCGTAAGAATTTGAAATATGTGTCTCGATGGAACCAATTTTCTCCTTAATCTCACAGAATTTCTGCATTTCCACACCCATATCGGCATGAAGGGCAACAGTTGACAATAATGGAACTGTTGTATCGTAAGTGGCCACCAGATTTCCTCCAAAAACCCAACCAAAAGTAGTCAAAATCGTGTTAGGAAAACCACGTTGTGTTCTGACAGGAGCTGATTCTATGACATGAAATACGTAGTCGATCCCTAAAATAAGATCAACCGGCGCTCTTATATTAAAATTTGGGTCAGCTATTCACTCCTCTATGTGACTTATATTATTGAAAACGAAATCAAATGACTGTTTAGGTAGAGGATCGCTTAACTTCGATAAAATATTTTGGGCGAAACGAGAAAAAAGTTGAGTTGATATCCTTCCACGAGTGCACCCAACATGTGTGCCACTTATTCCATTAAGAGACAAACGAGCATATTGACGATATAATCCCAACCTTTGAACATACGATTCCCATATGAATAAAGCCTAGGACCAACTATCTAGAAGAACTCGACAGGCTTGTAATTGTCCAATGGAGTCGGGAACCAAAACGATAGCAGTTGGCAGTAAAATACTTGCTGTGGGTGTTGAAAACGAGGCGCGATTATGAAATGACGATAAATGGTTGCTAGTAGAATGTGAGATATTAGGCGATTGGTTACAAGACGAAGATTCTACTACTGGTGATTGATGAACGAGAGTATGGTGTTTGCTTTTGACTGCTCAATTGCAGTTGAGAGACTTATGTCCAGATCGAAGACAATTGAAACAAATGGAACCTTCTTTTACAAATGATCGACGAGAATTAACATCGAGAGAGAGAAACTGTGGACAATGTGCAAGCACATGCTGTTGTTTGCAATTAACACAATTGGACCTTTCAGCGCTAACATGGAAAGATTTTATAACACGTGGTTTAAGGTTTGACCTAACCTTCGTTTAATCCTGACACACTACCAATGAATCACAACGTTTATCGAGAAAACTCAGAAACTGCTTTATGGAAGGAAGCAAAATCCTCATCTCGTGTCATATCTGCCCATTTTTGCAGAGTATCCAGTTTGTTACTAGGAATATGAATCAGAAAAAACATCACGAGATTCAGCTCCATCTCCTAAAGCCTTTAACCCACGAAATAACTCATCAGTTTGATCGCTTAACTTACGGAGAGAATTGATACTAGAGACTGTCGATAGATCATGAAATGTAATCCATTCGCTAAATTCACCTGTAAACTTATCTTAGGTAACTGTTGTTCAACCCGTTTTGTCGAATCTGTTGATATCTTTTCCATAAGTTCCGTTTATTGTTTGGCGAATTGCTGGAAGTTTTGATTAACGCCACTTTGATTAAAATTACCTTTATCCAACGAAGGAGACTTGATTAAAAGTCAATAAAATGGACTTCAATTCGAAGTACTTATTTTCACATTCCACGAGATCTGGATCGTTTGCTAAACTCTCGGGATCATCCGATTTCTCCAACATGGCGTCTGGGATCTATTGATATGTACTTCATGCGGTTTCCAATCTGTCCAATCTTAACTGTCAGTCCTCGATGCTGCTCACACCATCCGAAATTGCGTTAGCGATTTGTAATGGCACCTTTCACTGCAGCGCGCCTGGCTTTTAATATTCTCATTTTTTGTTTTTTACATGGTAAAGAATGAATCCAAAACAATTATTTTAGCCGATAAGATTCCCATACTACCAGCGGCTGTCGGTCCACTAGTGCCTCATGTTAGGTTTCTAACTTCTGCTGTGAAAGTGATGATGACACCAAGGGGCATTAACTCAGAGTGTCTAGCAACACTAAAGCGATTCCACTAAAATGAACCTAAAGGAAGTGTAGTTGATTAGACCTTGACTTAGTGATCGGTTTTGATAGAAATTGTTATTTTTTTTATTTCTGAATATGAGTCGACGGGAATGCTGGTTTAAAACCATGAGTATCTTGGTCTCTTATATTATGCCACATCAAGCAGCTTGTACTGGCATGAGTGGATCTCCAACTCGCTTATATTCTTCGATAAAAGTGTGAAGTTCATAACGCACATTCGTTAACAGATGGCATTACGATACGTTCCTCTATATATTTTTTTCGAGTGGTGAAAAGCTTAGGACATTTGTTTAATACTCATGAGACGAAGTCTTTGAAATTGGGGTACCTGCACGTACCTGTACGTGTCATCGTATACCATAACAGTGATGACTTGATTTTTTAGTATTTTTATGACATTGCGAAAACTCAAATTTCACAGGTCACAGGTGTATCGGCCCCAAAATTCACGCAACTTCAAATCCTCACGAAAAACAATCCATCAAACACGAGTACTCAAACAAGGTGCGTTTTCTCCTTTCCTGCGTAATAACCACAATTCCCAGGTTGTCAGATCCAAGGTGGCAGATATATTTTTAATGGTACAGATATCCTCCATGTAAAAGTATTAAATTTAAAGCACACGCCTGTGAATTAATTTCCCTGAAGGGTAATTTCATCAAAACATGTTCAGAGGGTATTCCCGAGAAGTTTCTCCTGTTTTTCATATTGAGTTGAACAGTTTCGCAGTTCAAAAAAAGGTTCGCACAGTCTCCTTCGTGTGACCCTCGTTATTTTACACGGTTTTCTAAAAAAAAAGTAAAAAAAAAAAAAACAAATAAATAAATAAAAACACCGCTTTCTTCCTTGTACTGGGAAACCATAAAAAAAAGTTAAATTGGTTTATTTGTGCCGTTTGAAGGTAATAACTCTGCCGCGACAATCTCTGCAAGTTGCTTCTGATTGTTTTGCCTTCGATGTTACTGCCTGCTGCTGGTTGCGATTCATTGCCTGGGGCGATAGTCCTTGAAACATGCCCTATGTGAATGGGAATGAGGAAAGAAATGGAAATGGCTTTGTTTAGATGCGATTTGGTTAAATGCCGGAAAATAAGGCCTCTGTTTCTGTATTCAGTTGGTTTGGTATAGTGTGCCAGCACAAATGACGGAAATAAATTCTCACAAATTACGCATGGGAGTTGGAAGAGATTTTGCAAATTGAAACTCAACTGTCGTTGATTTGTACGGTCGGTATGCTCCCTTTTACAAAATCTTAGTGCGTTGGTCTGGACTATTCTCTGGGGTGGCATGGTATTTAACGTTTTTTACAGATTTGACCAGGTTTTTTTGAGGCTCAAATCGGAAAGGCATTCCATAGCGGATTTTATTAATTCAAATCACATTTTTTTGATACAGAAACCGAAAGCAGTAGAATTATGAGAGAACAATCAAATTGGTGTAGATAACCAAGGGTACCACTGGATTCGCTGTGGTGACGGAAATTCACACATTTGTGTAAAATGATACAAACATTATTGTCCCACATGTGATTGAATATTTTTTACTCCGATGGTGAGCTGTCGATTTCCTACATAACCTCCTTTCCAACTTATCTAAATCTAAAGGAAATGGAAATCTCAGTGACATCCTTAGAAGGAAGAAATCAGATTGGGAATAACATCATCACTCAGTTGTTTGCCGCATCACACGGTACGACACCGATGATGGAAGTGAATACTGGTGATATGGACTAACACGCATCTTCCCACACCGCCTGGGGACAGGAAATCAGCGAGTGACATACAAACTCAAACACAGGCGAACACATACATCGATCTATTCACTCATGTGGAAAACTCAATTTGCATAATAATTTTGTGTTTTTCTCTGGTTTTTCCAAGGTTCCTTCCTCGTATCTGATTTCCGTATGGTGCTCCTTCCTATTTGGCTTCGTCTCTTAATGTTGCTCTCGGCTCTCCATTGGTACACATTTGCCTTTACCATCACCCAGACCATTTTCAGGATCTTCTCCAACTCTTCCCGCAAAAGATTGTTGCTGTTATCGTTGCTGTTGTTGTTTTTATTGTTATTATTATGATCGAGGGGAGAGATGGGGTTGATATTTATATTGTTACAGCCTGTGGCATTATTACATTTTTATCCTGCATCCTAGTCCCCTTGTTGTTGTTATCCTGACAAAATGTTGGAGTTGGGCTGGGTGGTCGATTGTATTTACGTACAAGAGATATTTAAACATATTTCGGGCCAAAAACCAATGGAATATTGTTGATATTCTTGCTTGTAGATGTAGAAAAAGGATATTTCGGACTAAAAGCTGCACACAATCCACCAGGGACATGGAACACCATTTAAAATCAATTTTTAAAATTTCAGTTCACGCTCTTTGGGCTTTTTATTACACGCATGCCGGTTAAAAGTACTCTTATAGATGGAAATATTTGAATAGAAACATGTTCCCGCTTTAGGAGGCTAAACAGTGAACATGCCCATTCACTTGGAGCTTAGGCGTGAATGAGTTTTATACTGATGGAATGCAAAGCGCTCTTAACACGTCCCAAGAACGGTGAATGAGTTTTTTTTTTTTATTTCGAAGTACAACTTCAATAGATTAGATTGGAGTTACTTAAAAGGTTTTAACACATTTTCTATTTGCAAACGAGGTTGTTACTTTTAATGGGGAAATGTTGATTCTTGAACCCCTTACAGCTGCTTAATTTTATCCAAAGATGACTCCGGATTAAAGTTGTTGGGTGAGAGCTTGTGTCTTTGTTATGTCGAATAGAGTCTCAATGACTTATCTTTTGCGATAAGACATTAGATGGAATGGAATAATTCCAAACTACTACCAACACTAAAGACTGAGTCTTTAGTGCCTTTTAGGCAGTGAAAGTGCAACATGAAAGGCAATCAACTCATGCGTTTCATGGTATCTTTAACTATGTTATCAACAACATTGACTCTGAATACGTATTTAGAAGGAAGACATCAAATATTCGACTCTGTTCAACAAGTACGCTGAGAAGCCCACTAGCTCAAAAGTATTATACAAAAGGAAGTTTCGAAAAAAAACTGACTGGACACATTGATCGAAAACTTTGACGAATTTGTCAAAACAAAAACTAAGCACAAAACGAGGCAGAAATTAAAACAAATTGCTTAGAAGTGAAGGGTTCAAATATTTTGGAATTACGTGCCCTGTCTGAATAATCCCCACCGGATCGCTTGTTTCATGATAAAAAGAAATGGACAGGAATTCTACATCGATTGCTACATCGATTTATCAAATGACTGCAACAGGCTGGTTAAAATTCTCAAAAAAAGCTAAAATCACTTAAAAAATCTTTTAACAGATTCCAGCTTCATTTCCAAAACTCACCCATTTCTCAAATAACTAAAGCTTATCTGAGTGATACAGTTGATTGTCGTTTGTGTATATCATTGGCTGTTTCCACATTTAATGGCCTTTTGTCGTCTGGCAACAATAAAGTAATTATATCCATTAGCCGTGGTTTGAAAATAATCTTCACAACAGAACAAAAATGGGTCGAAATCACGGCATAAATGAATCACTAGATTGAAGTAACACAAGCAAGGACAGTTGCGGTTGCCGCCAGAAGACCAACACTTCGGAGGTGAAATCTCTGACTTCTAGACGGGGTGAAAAGTAACCACTTGACCGCCAGAATGCAAAAAAGGTTATGGTGCCTTGAAGTCCGTTCATATTTAGACAGACATGCCAAATTTCAGTGCGATATTGTCTTTAGTTTTGTTTTGACAGCTGATTGCTGTTGACGTGTTTGGCATCATGTTGAGTATGGACAAAACCGATTTTCGTTCTCTCATAAAACATTATTTTTTGAGAGGCAAAACGGCGAAGGAAACAAAAGAAAAGTTGGATAAATATTATGGGGCTAATGCTTTGTCAGATTACACCGTCAAATATTAGTTTCGTGGTGGTCGCAACTCCACTACCCATCAAGTCCGCAACGGCAGGCCCTCCGATGCGGTTACAGAGGACAATGCCAAAAAAAAAAAAACATAAAATGGTGTTGTTGTTGGCTGACCGGAAAATGAAGATACCACAAAGATTAGTACTGAGCGCACACGCCATATTTTGGCAATATTCTGCATATGAGAAAGTTATCCTACCGCTGGGTGCAGCGCATACTCACTCCTGACCAAAAACACGAACGCGAGAGCACTTCGAAAGAGTGTTTAGACTTGCTGATACGGAATCAGGCGGACTTTTGGCATCAATTGGTAACTGTTGATGAAACTTGAATCCACTATTATACACCAGAGAACAAAATGAGTGCCCGGCAATGGACTGAAGCCGGCACGAGTGCTCCGAAGCGGCCGAGGGAGGCTCGATGGGTCAGAAAGTTTATGGCGTCGGGGTTTTCTGGGATTGTCATGGCATACTCTTCGTGGACTACCTCGAAAAAGGAAAAACCATCAACAGCGAGTATTACTGTTGGAGCGATTGAAGGCCGAAATCGCTGCAAAACGGCCTCACATGAAGTGAAAAAAAAAATTTGTTTTTGCAAGACAATGCACCGGCGCACAGGAGTATCGCAACCACGGCTAAAATCAATGACTTACTGCTCCAATTGCTCGATTTTGCTCCCTCGGACTATTATCTCTTCCCAAACTTCAAACAACCCTCTTTTTAGCTCTGCGTTCCCTTGAATAAGTTTAGGGTTGTTCCTAGAGCAATGCTCATCCAAGGAGCTCCTTTTCCTCTGTTCAGAAATACGCGCATAACATTCTGATGTTGAACTTTTTTTTTTTTATTTACTTGCCGGAAACTGAAGACATATTGCCTAGATTTGGTCCAATTGATAAATCCACTTACAAATATGCAAGTCAGTACCAATTGTAGCAGTAACATATATTTGTGTATCGCAATTTTCATCTTCACTTTTCCGGCTTGTTTCATCGCTTATTTTGGTGATGGTTTTGTCCAAGGTTTCAACTTATTATTTGGCTGCACAAAGCATATGAGAACACCTACGAGTATTCTGCCAGCATTGGATATTCCTTATCCAATTGTTTTGTTTGGTTCTTCGTCTTCGTCTTAGAGACGTCAAAAATCATCCGTTTGATCCTCCGACAACTTGGAAATCCATGTCATCTACAGTTGCGTTCATATGATACCAAACTTTCAGTGGAAGCCTTAAAGGAGGATGCAAGCAGACCTTACGTAGGTTCGCCTCTTGAAAAAATCTCCCTGAGCCTTACCAGTGACCAGACTGGGATTCGAGATCCATATAGGACTCAGAAATGTCAGCTTCTTGACTGCGTTCAGTGAAATTTTGTCGTAAGAGTGGTTAAGAAGACTTTAGGCGTAGCTTGACAGTTCCTATGAATGCAAATGGTTCACCACCTCCACCTCTTCTTCACAATATAGCTTGTTGTCATCAAGATTGCGAATATCTAAGCTTTGAGAACAGACGTCGTATTTGTTTTGTAGCCACCCGCTCTGTAACCTTGAAAAAGCAATTTGCTGACCAGAATGCAGCTTATATACCTGACACTCTTCGAGAAACTCATAGGTTACGATTGAATTTGGGGAAGATGATAAAGATGTCTAGATTTTTCTTATGAAGAGTATTGACCCGATTTACCCTCAGTCCACAGCTACGTGTTCGAGACGAAAGTGTGTTTGAAGCGCAGTGGAGAATATTGAAGAGTACTTTTGTGTATTTGTCCGAGACATTATAACTGATGTCATCTGCGTAAGCTACCATACCACATTCTACGTCCTCTGATTTGGTAGCAGCCCATTGAGGACTTAATTTTATGGACAAGGTGAGAGTGTACTCCCTTGGGGTGTTCCTTTTAATGGTTTGTCTCTTGTTAGGCAGCAATTAAAGATAGAATCTACAACTTTCCTGTTGAGAATGGACAAAATCAAACTGCAAAAATAGCCATTTATGTATATATGAATATACGTATGCAAATCTTCTACTCTTGGTCGACCCATTTTTTGCTAGCATTGGGTAGCAACACAAAAATGTAGAAAATGCATTAACGTCGAAAAATCTCAAGTATGGAGGGTTCAAATAATATAGAAGGAGCTTTTTTCTCTCTCACCCAAACCCTTTCCAATTTTATAACATTCATCATGGTGCAAGAAACTATCCAAAATCAATCTCAAATTCTTCAACTCCCTCTATTCAATAAATGAACAAATCTAAAATTTGTTACTGGAATACCAAAGACAAGCCAGCCATCACCAATATCGCGTCAATATCAGAAACCTATCCCACCGATGAACACAACTTTCAAATAAAAGGACAAGTGTTCTAGCATTCACCCACATGACAAAGATCTTTAACCACCTTTCTGTACAGAAATACCAGGAAGAATATCTCCAAGCAATATCTACTTGTCTCACTGTGTAGACCGAAAATATAACAATAACAGCCATATACTGTCCCCTCTAAATTCAACATTTCGACCCAACAATACCTCAACTTTTTCAGCAGCCTTGGGAACAAAATTTGTAACATCTGGCGACTTTAATCCTAAGCACACCTAGTGGGACTCTAGAATATCTACCCCATAAGGCAGACAACTTTGATATGCGCTCATTCAGAGTAATCTTGACTTCGTCTCTGCGTATCAACCCACCAACTTGCCTACAAACTGACGTAAAACCACGGACCTTATAGACTTTGGAGTTACAAAAGATATTATCAGACACCACCTGAACATAATCTTTCATTTGACCACCCACCTGAGCTTATCACACTGACAGATTCAAGAAGATTGAAACAAGGTCAAAAAAACTTTACAAACAATTGGACATCTCAACCTGCTAACTCCGATGTCGCAACCTGAAAACCTAGATACTGCAATTTTCACTTTAAACTAAACAGTAAATCTTGCTCCAAAATACTCCATGCACCTCAGCTATAATTGAAGAATTGATTCGAGAGTGGCGAATCAAAGATCTCCCCTTACCAATCAACAACTTACAAAGGCAACGAAAGCAATGCAAATATTTTTCAAACAACATGAGCAGAGAAGCTTAAGAAAGTATCTTGAAGACTTCACATCAAATGGATTGGTGGCACGACCCACCAATCAGACTAATAATGGAAACTGGGCAAGAACAGACGATGAAAAAGCAAACACTTTGCCAAATCTATCCTAGTCCTACAAAATTTGCAATACGACTCTCTAACATACATTTTTTAAGAAGCAGGTGCTGTATCATGCTCTAAAGAATGGAAAAAAATTCACAAGAAGGCACCAATGCTGATAGAACTCCCAGAAGTAGCAATTGAGCGTCTTAGTCGAATTTTAAACCCCAAACCCAAGAAGACGTCAAAAACAATCATAATCCCGAAGGTCGGTCGGGATGGACCATACTTTTGTATCGTCTTATCGACCAATAAGTCTCTTGCCTTAATTATCCAAAGTCTTCAGGAAACTACTACTCCGAAAAATAACTCCATTCTTGGAAAAAGTAGGAATAATATCCACTCACCAATCCGGATTCAAAGCATAGCACAATCGGACGGCTCCAGAGGGTAGCAGAAGAGTGTAGAATAGCTTTCTATTAAAGACAATGCTGTACGCCTGTGTTTCTTGACGTTGCACAAGAGTTCAACAAAGCTTGGCCCAATGGGCTCACAAAATCTTAAGATCGTACCTGATAAATCGCCACTTCGGGATAGGATCAAAGTCTTTCACATCTAAAGCCCATTCTATAAGAGCATGTGCCCCAAAAGAAGAGTCCACTTCTGGCCCACTTCTATACATATTACTATCAGATCTTCCGACAGACAACAGATTAACCATCTCTTACTTCGTAGACCATACCGCGATACTAGATAAGCACTCACAGCGACCCCAAATTAGCTTCAACATAACACCAACAAATTGCTCAAGTCGTTATAAAGAGGACTCTTCGAAATCAAAACTAGCTTCTCTTTTTTATTGAACTTCGATCTGTAAAGACTTCAGTCTTCCTCCAAGCTGGTCTCAAGTGACCTGTTTACAATTTTCCTGGTTTCTTAAGGCGGTCGCTACAAATCTGCGTTCCACCACAGAACAGGCGATCTGAAGGATACGTCCGCGCAATGGTGAAGACGCCATTTAAGTTCGGAACAGCTTTCTATAGCTTTGGGTTATTCTGAGTTTAGGAGAAATATTAACAGACTTTCTGATCTACTCCGTGTCTAGTTGGTTTTCTGCGCTTTTCTTTTCTTTTTCCAGTTTTCAATTCTACGTATCTATTGTCTGACATGAAAAGCTCTGATAGTAAGATAGTCTTTATACGATAGCGATAGGTTCAATTCTTGTCTTACTTTCGTAACTGATGTTAAATGGAAACCATCATGGGAATCATTGTTGCAAAATTGCCCAAGTATAGATGGTGAGAGTCAATTCATCACAAAAAGCAATTTCTCCGATCCCCCGTCATATAGTGGTGTGAAATCCCTCAACATCCGTGGATTCCGTGCGGACCATGAAAAGCCTTCTACAAAAGGATCTCTTAGCAGACTTAGAATCTCGTAGGTTGGTTTCTGGGTATCAAGACGCATCACTACATCCTCCGTTTCCGTGAATTGCCACAGGATTCAGAAGATTACTCGCTGCAGCTTAGGTGGGCTGCAAATCTCAGATGTCGTAGTTTTCAGGGCGATTGTTTACCCATTCTAGATTTAGCTGCGTAGAGTACTTCAACCTCTTTGAATGCAAACACTCTCTGCTTTAGCTAGCTCCCTCATTTGATTAACACAGTGTTTGCACTCAGCATCGTTCAGACTGTTGTCACTGTCAGCCTTCCCAAATCGAAGCTTCAGAAGGTGTATAGCGGCATCCTTATAGGTTCGTCGGTCTCGTATGATTTGACGTTTTGAAGTTTTATTGAAGGTTAATTTTCTGGCGACATCCAAGTTCCTTCCATCTGAACTCTTAACTTCGCTGGTTTCAGTCTGATCATGTACGTTGGAGAGCCACCACCATAGTTGTGTCTCAGCGTGGGTTTCACCGCATCAATAAACTTTGATCTCTCTAAGGCAATTATAAATGAAATACAACATCGTACATTCGACCACCATAGCTTCTGTTGCAAGCGACCAACCGCAGGTCAAAATTGTCTATGACTTTTGGAAGAATAAGTGGGACAATCTTCGCAGTTTTAATTTGGATGTTATGTTTAAGATCCTGAATTGTTGCTGGGTTATTGGCAAAGGTGTCAATTCGCATGACCTTGGAGGCCAATCAACTTTTCCACTAACTAAAATAATTCAAATTCCGTACGCAATAAATTGATTAATTGATGGCTTGTAGGGGCGGTAGTACCATCAAGTTGAAATCAAAGATAGTCCAGATCCAATTCATTCAATTTTGGAAAGAGCAAAATAGCCGGTCAACATGTTACGGCAACGTTGTCTATTCACTTTTTTCAGCCTCCATTCACTCCGGCCTCGTCTTCAAAAAATTACAGACCAATGATGCCGCAAACCCATAATCCGTACCATACACTGACTTTTTTGAAATGCAGTGGTTTACGTGAACTTCGTATGGGTTCTTTGATTCCCAGAAACTAAAATTTTGTCGATGACAAATTGTCCTGGCAATCCAACATCCAGTTAACACATCGACGACATTGTAGATGATCCATAGATCAACTTTTAAAATTCGCCGTAAACTGCCATGAGTGAGGCCCAATTGTTGACTTCGTCTAGCTGATTTTGAACACTTTCGCTCACAGAAGTGATGTTTTGGCTGATATAGAGTTTGACCCGATACAGAACCAGTTTCTTTAAAAAGCTTCACCATTCCGGACTCACTAGGGTGATTATGTTGACTGGAAAATTCACGAATTTTACGAAATTTTACTTCAACAGATCGTCCAATTTCGTAATAAGATTGAATAACAAAAGTGCGTTGTTGCGTGGTAAGCTACTCCATAACTAAAACTGCCAAAGATTGCATGACATCTGTCAAAAATATCAATCACACTGAATTCAGTAAATGACAGTAATTGACAGCCAACATCCACACCATCTGTTGGCTCACCCTTTACAATTCTTTTGGGTTACCTCAATGTACGTCTAGTTTAGATGTCTTTGGAGCTTTTTTTCAAATCTGGGGTACATCAAATACCACAATCAGTTTGAAGCTATTTAAGAATAAATTCGCAAACTTGGAGGGAGTTCAGTGTCCTTTCAATGATTTGTCAGTTGGTTGTGCCCTGACCATAAATTATCAAGGCAAAGGAAAGAAAAGAGATCACTTAGAAATGACATTTTGGTTTTCCTTGATCCTCTCACTCATATTTCTACCCAAAGACCGAGTTGATGATTGGAGTTGAAACTCTCAAAAGTCACTACTACGATATGGTTTGACTGCTTCTTTAAATTATGACCCAAAAACTCTCCTCGAATTTATCCAAAAGGTCTTTTTGTATCCAATGTGCGTTCATAACTTAAACTTTTTCTATACAATCGTCCTTGTTTTGAATTTATTTTAAATATTCCATTAGAGCAAATTTATTAAACCACCAGCAATGAACTCTTTATCCATCAGCAGTATCCCTAGATCCAAACAGATTTGCTAAATTTATCCCATGCAAAAGAGTTAAAAACTCAACTGAGTCTCTCATTTACCGGCGCTTCCGTCTCCATGTCCATCTATTCATCAGGAACATAACATAAAACCTTCCCAAAACCATTTATACTCGTGTAGTTCTACTAAAATTAATTAGCAAACATTTTCCCAGCAAAACTCAGAAGGTCTTCAGACAATTTTGAATTTTTAACATCAAAGTGGAAGAGAGACTTTGTAAAAATGCAAAGCTTCCGACCGTCATGACCGTCAATTAAGTGCTTCACTTATCTATTTCCCTTTTTAATTTTTTGATTTGTTTTTCTGACAAAAATTGCAACTTCTTCACTCAGAAAGGACTTCAAGTGTATCATATGGCACTGTAGCAGAGGAAAATCGTCTATATATTCGTACATTTGTTTGTATGAGTGCACAAGTATCTCAACGCAACTCAAGATAAATTTCCAAGACAGGGACTACCCAAGACAAGGTTTCCAAGTTGCGAGATTTCTCTCGTGTCTACAGAACGTCGTTGATAACGATGATGTGAATCTATCAAATCTGACAGCTTACATCTTGTTAAGACAATCACACCTGTCTCATGGGCATTAATCTGGATCTGGAGCTAAGTTTTCGGTATGTGATTTCAGTATGCGGTTGTATCTGTTCATACTTGCATCCTCTTATGGAAAAACATACTCCGTCACATTCGAACGATAGAAAGGAACGAGTGTAGACATCCGACGTTCGTGCGAATACGTTGGATATTCAAATTTTTGTCAAAATATCAACATGGTACGTTGAAGTCAGCCTTTTGGGATAACCATCATCACATATCACTTCGTCATTCCTCTTCTCCTCCCCGTGGCTGGTGATGAAACTGCGCGCTACGTCAAGAAGAACAAGAAGACATACGACTACGGGTACAAATACGAATACGAATACGAATGCGAATACGAATAAATTCGTACATGCGTTTTTGTTGACACAGGCATCGGAGTCCCTTTAGGGGAATGAAAAGTTCGGTTTTGTGATTTTAGTGCTGGGCTATGAGCAACGTTAAAGGAATAGAACGCTTACAGATTGAAAAGTTACCAAATAGTGGTGGTGCTTGACAGAGTCTGGTGGAGGAAATGATTTCATCAACTGACATATGATGTACAGATACGTTATGAGCTTGGGTCTTTGTAATGAAAATAAATTGGCAAGTTTGTCTTGATGTATGAAATGATTAGTTATGCAGAGTATTTCAGCCAAAGAAATGATTAAATGGTAGTCTTTCCAAAATGTAGAAAACCATCTGAACCGAGCCATCGTTTTGTACTACTAAACACAAGAGTATTACTGTTGAGTAATCTTCCTTTGTCTTGATAAAAATGAGTGATAAATGATGCCATAGGCAAATATTGTAGTTGTTTTCATCTTTCTTTTCTATCTGGAATTGAAAATTAATTTTCTGAGATCTATTCTTAAATTTAGGGCACTTAGCATTGTAGATACTTTACGTTCAGTGGAATCATCGTTCTTTATGATCTATGATCTTCTGATCTATGGGATTTCAATTTCCTAGCTAGAAGCTATCGCGAAACATTGCACTTAAACGTCTAAGAGGCAGTTGAAATGAAGAAAATAGGTAGAGGTAGACACAGCCGTAAGTAGAAGCGCTGAAAGTCACTCTCCCTGCATAGCGACAGTAACGAGAAATAGGTCCATCAACCTCCCGGAGCTGAAGGTGCTTCTCTGGTTCTTAACAATTTCTATACTCTAATTTCTAGCTACTACCTTGAACAAAAAACGGAATAACCGTTGGATCCGTCGTGTAGCAGCAAAGTTGGTGCCAAAAGACCTCAATTTCATGCAAAAAAGAGACAGTGTTGACGTCGGAAAAGAGGCAATGCTCACGTTTTCATGGATTACAACGGTGTAGTACATCATGAATTTTTTCCAGAAGGCCAGACAGTAAAAAAAGAGTATTATTTGGGCGTTATGAGACGTTTGAGTGAAGCAATTCGTAGAAAGAGATCAGAATTGTGAGCAAAAAACTGGTGGATTTTGAACCATGGTAACGCACCGGCGCACAGTGCCATCATTATTTGTAATTTTTTGACGAAAAATGCAACAAATACCATACAACAGCCACCGAATTCACCTGACTTGGCTCCCTGTGACTTCTTTCGTTTCAATCGAGTTAAAAAACCACTACAGGGAACGCGTCTTAGCAGCCGAGAGGAAGTAATTTAAAAATCGCAGAAAGCACTAATGGACATATCGAAGACCGAATATAAAAAATGTTTCGAGGATTGGATCAAGCGCTGGCATAAGTGTGTTGCAGTCGATAGAGATTACTTTAAAGGGAAAAATATAGATTTAGATGAATAAACTTGTATTTTAAATTTTCTGAATAAATTCACACGGTTAAGCTCCTCATGTTGGCTTAAACTTACATGGCACTCGATTATGAAGACTTAGACCTTAAAAAGATTATTCCTCGTGAATATAGGAACTCCGTCTAGCTTTGATTCCGCCAAGATGGTAAGCGGTTAGGGGATATCGGGTGATCAAATCTAATTAACAATTCTACAAGTACTTCTCTAATGAATGCGTTGTTAAGATTAGCGACGCCTGGAATGGCTTGAAGCTCAAGCTTATGCCAGCAAATGCCATCACAGGGAAACCTAGGGTCTGCATTTGAAGATAGATTGGGGAAGTCTCTTCCATAACACAGCGGTTCCAATAGATGACTGGACAGTCATTAAGGCGGATAAACCCAATAAGAACAATATGTCCCTCCTGCTCGTCATTAATAACAAGTGCCTGGCAGCATTAGAGAAGGCAGATCACAAACTTAGGTTTAAGGATTTCTAGTCCCTGAGTCCTGAGGACCATGTGGACATCATCGAAACCGAAAAGTTGTTGGAGGACCTGGACTAATCTAAGGCACTCCAGGAGTCCCTTCGATAACCTGCTAGTTTTCCTAAAGAAGAGAAATATTAACACCAGCATTATCCAAAATACCTGGAAGAACGCCTCGGCCATATTGGGGTTTCAAGATAAACACTACGACAAACATCAGGCTATCGCTAAGCCTAAAACAAACATACTCACTAAGGAACATATTAAAACGTTTTTGTGTCCTATTCTTAGCTCATATCCACAGAAGACGTGGAGCAGCTTACAGCCACCATAACAAAGAACGACAACCTACTGATGTTCTGCGATGCCAACGTGAGGCGTACAGTATGGGAAATCACGGAAAATATTGAAAGTATTGTATCACCTTTTCGATTTTCTTTTAACCACTAACCTATCTGTCTGCAATAAAAGCACAGCCCCAATCTTTGTCTTTCCTAGTATGGAAAGTTTCAGAAGGTAGGAAGAGGTCCTAGACATTACACTCAAAGTAAATAATGACAAGTTAAGGATACAAAATTGTAGAGTTTCCAATCTGGAGTCACTATCAGACCCCAGATGGATCCTTTATGATTTGAGTCTTGAGGCCGAGACCACTAAATGGTTTAGAAAGCTCTAAGTAGTTAACTGGACCAAGTTTGGGCAAATCCTTAGGAAAAAACTCAAAAACATGCCCGAAATAAACACCGTAGAAATGAAAGAACTGGAGTCAAAGGTAATGAAATTTGAGAAGGCAATGAGCATTGTAAACAAAGTCTCGTGGTTAGTAGAAAACTTTTCCCCCATGGTGGAATGAAGAACTCTCTAATCTGCGAAAGATAACCAGAGCGATTTTCAATATCTGCTACAAACAGTCCTACCGGCAGCCTTACAAAGATTGTTTACGTTTGTGTAGGAAAGCCATTAAGACATGCCATTCAATAATAATCAATCCTCAAGGACTCCACAAGGCTTAGCAAAAAGTCAGATAGAAGATGGACCAAATATTCTGCTAAAACCCTGGAACTCATGATTAAATCACATTTTTCTGGATGATATTAGTATCGAATCCGGATGATGTCGGCAAGTAGAACCTAAATCCCACAGAAATATCAATTCAACAATCTCCGAGGAAAAGATTTCCTTGGCGTTCAAATCTCCGGGCTCTAAAGGCATTCTACCTGTCATGCTACAGATAATGCAAGACCTAACAATACCTTGGCCAGTGTCAATCTCCAGAAGCTATTAAGTACTGAACCATGTACCCAATTCTCGGAGACGTGCTTGAGTGGTTTTTATACTGAAGGTAGGAAAGCGCGGCATCCACATGCGAGTCATTCAAGAAGAATCGTCGCTTTCCAAATCCCAACACGATTACGAGGGAAGACTCACGGAAACGGTTCTCCACGAGGTACTTAAACAAGAATTATTCAGGCTTAGTCGCTTAGCAAAATTCGCTCATAGAGGAAACCCGACAGGGCGGCATTACTTCTCCTCTTCATAATGGTAATGAACAAAATGCTGGGCCCCAAAGAATGCCTTTGTTGTACTCCCGCATTTTCTGCCTCTTGACCTTCATACAAAAAATATCGCACTTTGCAGCGTAGTCAGACTAAAAGACTGCATTCCTTACCAAACGGTGAGATCACGCCCCTACACCTCTCTCAGAATCACTGAAAATATCAATATCATACCGCTCGCTGATATCAACACCATACAGGCAATCCGAGAAGCTTATAGTACACGCAAGTCGGGCGTGACACAATATACAAACAAACCTTGCTTGCTAGCCTCATATATAGCCAAGCTGTTATCAAAGCTACCATATCCTTCAAATTGGTGCGGGAGTGCCGTAACGAACTTGCCTGCTTAAGTGAACGCTTCAAGATCACACTGCTTTGGGTCCCAGGGCACAGTGACATAAAAGGAAACGATCGTAGCGTTGAACCCTCTAGGACCGGTTATAGGACAAATTTACTCATACTTATTGCAAAAAGTTAATCTGCAATGAGAAGGGGGTTAAACAAGAATGATATGGCCGATCTACGAAATAAATAGAACAAAAGATCTACTAAGCATGCCAGAATCACGGCGATAATCACCAATTGATCAATTGAAGATATTGTGGCTAAACTAGGTACCCCATACATCCTCCCCTGCCGCAGTTGCGGTAACGAATATGAGAAGCAAACTCTCTCCCGTTTTCTCTTCAAATGTCCGGCACTAGCAGGACCCACACTGACTAATAAACCAGCAATGATGTCACGACGACCTTAATAGCATCTTGCGTAAACGGATACGAGTTTACGATATCTGTTTTCGTAACTCCACAGGCAGAATCTAGGTACCGACTATATCACATTCTTAACAACCCACATCATTAACAAGGTCACAAGAATCGTGCTAAGAAAGAGGAACGTTCTACTGCTACTTGGGCTCATGCTGAAACTATTCCAAAATATGATAGATGCCAACTTTTGAAAACCCATCTACCATGGACAAAATTGTGTAGAACAGATGATAAGCATATCCTATACGACAACTTGTCTCGCAACGAACTTAATCTTATTGACTTTGCGACATGACAAAATATCTCTATAGGAAGCACATAGTTTCATGATCTCAAAATACACGGGGGAACATGGCAGTCTCCGGATCATGAAACGGCAAACGAAGTTGATCAATTTGCAAGTATTCTGGACATCCGAACCTTTCGGATAGCCAACAATGACTTGGATCACTACCTAATTGCAACCAAGGTACGAATGTGAATTTTGTCCCAACGAAATCCCTCAACAACTCTTAAGCCACCAGCATCTAGTCCCGTAGACCAGTGGTAGCTCTGCCAATGTGCGTTCAGAAACGTCGAAACTGATTAGCTGAGTTTTACCCGACTATAACCAAGAAATCATTGGTTTGATTAAGAATCCCGACAGCCACATGTAGCTAAAGAAGAACCGGCGATACAACGAAGGGTGAGAGCTGCTTGCGAGCTCTATGAGCAAAGAGACAGGAGGAATATCGGCTTCTTCAGAAGATGCAAAAAGATCACGAGAAGCGTACGCAATAAGGAACCTTGTAGTTAAGTGACAGCCGATGCTGAGAATATGAAAACACTTCATCTGCAGAATGTGTTACGGCGATAAAGCCAAATTTCTGACTAAAAGAAAGTAAGGATAGTAACATCTAAGGTTGAATAGAACTGCTGGACTGGCTGCTTACTGACCAAGGTATTGGAAATTACTTTGTGGAGCCCATACAAGAATTCATTTCCTCAGATCTGGGCAGAAGGCTGTATGCATGATGAATGGAGTCTCAACACCGTTCGTTTAGGCATTAGTTTCCTCAACACCGCATATAAGTACACACACATGATCTTATCTGCTGTCTTGTGCTTACTAGAGATCTGATTGGCCCCTATCCCTGCAGTTTTAGGTCAGGAAAATCTTCAATCGACCAAATTTTCACACTCCGGTAGATCCTTGAAAAAACTTGAGAAATCCACACCGATACTTACTATCTTTTCTCAATTTTAAGTCCGCATGTGACACCAATGTCCAATCTAGGATTCCTGCCAAACTAGTCTTCTTTTATAATTAGCGCACGCTTAAAGGATTTGAGTACCCTTAAAATGTTTGTACCTAGGTACATTGGTCTTTAATGTTTGCACGTTATAATGGAAATAGAGAGTTCGGCAGGGTATTCCATAAGCAAGTTGTATAGCTCAGGAATCACGATATTTCAGAGTACGTGCGAAAGTGAGCTTCAGGGTATACTTATGAGCGAGACGAGACGAGTGTTACGGTTAATGATTTCAATGGAGCACTGGTGGAAATAGCGATAAAACAAAGTGAGAAAGAAGACATTATGTCGGTGTTCGAGGGCGACAACTGACTGACTGATATTAATATCACCTATTTCGGGCGGATGAATCCCTTATATATTGATTCCAGATCAGAGGGGGTGAAATATTTCTTACATCGCTGGAGAATATTCGCATATCGAATACATGGTCATTTTAATGTAGGTTGTCATTGAAATACATAGCGAGCATTGGAAGTTTTTCCCACTGAAGACTCGACGCACTCCAGTGTAGTCGCAGTTAAGGCAAAATTTGGAAGTGTTGAGGTGGCCGCAAAGAGTGCAGCAAGCAGATTAGTCTTGTCCAAAGAGCTAGCAGCTTACGCAGCTGATGCAGCATTTCTAATATCTTTGACCAATATCAATATCTTTGTTATTTGTTTTTCGTCCTATTAGAATTTCACCTGTCGGGTTGGTCCGGAAAAAAGCCTGATTTAAACCTGATTTAAACCTGATAGCCTCTTTAAAGCTCGAATCGTGCAGCGCCTTTTCTTTTAGTTTGATTCTCTTCATTCGATGAGGGATAAAGCGTCTCATTCCAAAGAGAATACTGCCTGTGATCATATCAGCAGAAGGTGTAGTGTACGCTCTAATTGGCTTTTTTGTATTGCCATACGGTTCTTTTAGCAATCTATTCTCAAATTTTTTGAGAAATAAACTTATATGACACAGTGGTCTGGGCCCAGAGAGGAAAGCACATCGACTTTGAACTTATCAGGGTGAGAAGTTAAAACACGTCCAGGGTGTAGGCTCATTTACAAGCTGGCTCAAGTTGTTTTCTGCTTCGAAGATCTCAACACACCTTCCTTCGAGTGTTGTCTGTTTGGAATGTCGAAGTCACCCAGAATTGGGTATATTAAATTTGCCCTTAATAATAATTTCAGCATGAGGATATAGGGTTACGATTCTTTGAATGAAGTCAGACAGCGCATCGAACTCGTTAAAGGTCGAATCGCTGTCCAGCTTGGGGCTTCTGTAAATAATGCTGTATCGGATAATTTGCTCACGGAGATTTAATTTTGACCACAAGAAGTTGGGTTCCGGATTGAAACACGGATCACATTGTGGTGGAGTTTGGTAAGTTTCGTCACTACTCACGTTAATTGCGAGACCGCGGTGAGAGAAGAATAATGGCTGGTTCGTAGCTACTCAGTTTCAGATTAGAGTAATCTGAAAAGTGTGCGCCTGGATCTACCTGAGTTTCACTAAGTGCCAAAACAGCTGGCCTGTACGTACGCAGAAAAGTGATTATTTTTTGGGCCTCGCTATTTCAACCCTAAATTTCCAAGTTGTAACCACGATAAGGCACAAAAAAACTCAAACACTGACGATCATAAGCAAAACTCCGAAGTGAAATTATGACATTGGCTTACGGAATCAAATTGTTTTAGGTGTTATGCTGATATAACAACCTTCACACTTGCAACTTTTTTAACGCCTTACATGAAACTAATTGTGCGGAACTCCTATGCTAACAGTGGAGGCACCCAAAATCTTTCAAAAGTCTGTCCAACTACTGGCAGAACTCAGCGGTCGTTTATATTCGGTGCGTTCTCTAGTATTGAAGCGTATGGTGCCAAAATGGGTGTCAGTCAGCAAAAAGGACTGTTTCTTTGGGATACGGATTTAATCGAGTAATAAGACCGTTTTCCGAACAACTTAGGAGGCTGTAAGGCTGACTCTAGGACATGTAAGGCGAATAGGCACCAATGCTTCAGTCTTCAGTGTTTGAATATAACCTGAAGAAACAACGAAATAGGGGAAGACCTCGCTTTAGCTGACGCTTATAAAAACCTCAACCGATTTGGAGTGGGTAACAGAAGCGAATAAGCTAAAGATTGAACTAAAAACCCCAGTTCACCCCACCACATAAGTTAATAATTTTGTTCAGTGTTCCATTTCTGGCTCAATGGAAACGTTAATAAACGTATCAGCCCTTATTTGGGCTGATGAGCAAGCCGAAGAGTACCAAGAGCTACCATTACATCCATTAAAAACAACAGTATGGTGTGGTTTATGGGCTGGTGGAATCATTGGTCCATATTTCTTCAAAAATGAGGCAAATCAGAATGTTATCGTCAATGGTAACCGTTATCGCGCCATGTTAACGGACTATGTGCTTCCTGAATTTCAAGCACATGGTCTCGGTGAGCTCTGTTTTCAACTAGACGGCGCTAGGAGCCATATAGCGCTTAAAACAATGGACTTTTTTGGTGAGCACTTAATTTCACGTTTTGCTACGGTAAATTGGCCGACTAGTTCGTGCGATATCACATCTTTGGACTATTTTCTCTGGGGATGTGTAAAGTCTAAGGTTTTCAGGAATAAGTCAGTTGCGATTGATGCTTTGGAAGCCAACATTACTCGTGTTATCTGCCAGATACCAGTCACTATGTTCGAACGAGTCACCCAAAATTAGAACTTCCATATAGAGCACCTCAGACGTAGTCGTGGCCAATATTTACATAAAATCATTTCTAAAAAATAAATGCCATAAATTGTTCTTTTAACCGATAATAAAAATTTTAAGTTCGTTTTCAAATATATGTATTTTATTTTACATTATAAATCTAACCTTACGATGAATCACACTATATCTTAAGGTTATTTCATTTTGAAAATATGTGAAAAGATGCCTAACTAAGCCCTTCTCTGGCTGGAAACATCAAGTCAATTTAGGTAGCTGGAGGTGCTTGGGACTAACTGGAGCTGATTTGTTAAACAAGGGTCGAGTTCACGTTAAGCGGTAGTATTATGCTAGTGAGCAACTTAACGTTAATGATGTTCAAAGTAAGACCAGTTGCCTCTTGCATTCAAGGACAAGCCCTGAAGCAGTTTCACTGCCCATAAATTTGCTTAAAATGACATCTCCTTTTGGTAGGGTCATTTGCATAATAAGGTTGCTAAGTTTGAGAAGTTTCCGACCATACTACCTGCTTACTTGATAGCCTAGAAATCATGCATTGCCAATTATTGTAGAGTTCAACTCACAGATTTTTTTACTATGGACGCATATAATGGACTCAGATAGCTTTGGTGATTGTGTGATGGGCAAAATTATTGACAAGAACGATCTGAACTAATGCAGAGCCACTGCAATCGAGATAGAGACTTTTAGTTAAAGCCCTTATCAGACTCAAAGATATACCATATTTGCCATTCTGGTTCTGGAAAACCAACATATCTCCATAGTCACGGAACCACTTTCTTTCAAAAAAATTAATTCATTCCACTGGATAGAATACACATTTCCGTAGCATCAGTTGGAAGTACTCTTATTCATTCAGTAAAACTACACCAAAACCCTTGTGCTTACCTTGTAAATCTATATTTCGACACATTGTCCATCTTGTTTAGGGTGGAAATCCCCTAAAACAACTTGCAAATCTCCATGGTGCCCAATCACTTTCGGTACACAATATACGAGTTCGAGTATCTAGGTTCATATCCAGCACAGTGGTGCAGGGATTTTCCCAGCTAACGACCGAATTTCCAGGTTTACATGGATAATTATGAATCATGGTCAGTTTGCGGAAGTAAACTGAGTACACTATCCCATTGCGGTTGTTTCAATACCCCTATGATGGTTCTAATTGTAATTGGCTGTATCGGTGTTAAATATTACGGCTGCTGTTCCTGTTGGAGTGGCAATTTGTTTGCTTATTCTCTAACACCTCCTCCATTTTCACCTTTTCGTCTAGGAACAGAGGCAGATGTGTCGTATTGAATGTTTGAGCAGCTCGGGATGGTAGTTGTGTGGTTAAGAGGAAATCATATCAACGGTTTAGCTCGCAGTAAAAGCTACTTATCCGTACACCTAAAGTGAAAATGATTTAATTTCCACTTCAGGATAGCTTTAATTACATGATAAGTGTTGTAATACGATACTAGTTGCCTTTAATTCTTATTGATGGTTTCAGTTTGGCTTAATGAATTGGATGGGCAGAAACGAATTGATGAATATTTTCAAGGTGTGTGTCTTCCTAACGTTTTGATAGAACATATCTTGTGAAGGTGACTGTTTAGGAATAAACGATTCGAATTTCAATATGACGACGACGAATAATTAAGAAGGACCAACACTCAGAATGAAAAAAAAAGAAACCAAAGATAAACGACGATAGTTTAATATTTATTGGAATGGTACTTCGGTACTTCGGTCGATAAATTAAAAATGTGGACTTTCCTGGCCTAAAACCGTACTGATAGAGTCATATCAAATCATAGACGGTTTCAGGCGTTCATACAAAACGACAGATAAAATCTTATATCTGACTGATGCCTCTTTAGTTGGTGCAGTTGTGAGCTCTCCTTTCATGTACACAGACAAAATATGCTTGGATTTCATTCATCAGACATACACTCTTCATACCAGATTTTGAGTAAATGTTAGGTCTCTACAAAGTGACTCAGAGCAACTTTGAATACCTCAGGCGGTAAGCCGTCAGATTTTACAGATTCGTTGGAATGCAGTTTAGATATTGCTATTCTGTGCTCTCTCTGGTAAGGTGAACTGAAGTTTTGACTAATATCGTCTATGTTAAATGGTTTATCCTGCCTGACGGACGGATGTCGTTCTTCGTCGCAGTTAAACACTCTGCAGAAGGAATTTACCACTGGCAGACAGTGGGTTTTCTTTGTGGGGACTCTTGGGAAATCCGCATTCGTACCTCGGCTGCAACTAGGCGTGCTAGATGATTATAACGCAAGAGTATTGCTCATACCTTATAGAGGAGCTCGGAGAAACACTTTTTGGTGTAGTGCTTATCGCTGGTTTTCTATTAGCATTACAACAAGCACCACATGAAAGGTCATTCCATAGAAAAGAAAACACAACCCTTCATGGGATATTATAGAGCCAGGTCGTTGTCTTGGGAAAATTTACATTATACTTCCATCAATATGTAACTACTCACGATAGCTTCTTGAGATTTAGTTAGGGTTCATTTGTATACGAGGCTCGTCTCTCTATCTCTTGTACTCATATAAGTTAATCCTACGTCACAAACCTTACCTTGATAATCAGTTCCTCGAACGAGAAATCAGTCAAAACCGATGTAAGCACTGGATTGGCCCAATAAGGTTTCATCAGTCAGCATCTCTTTCTTAAGCCCTAGTTTAGTCTTGGAGATTCTTATGGAATTGGTTCTTATGGAATTTGTGATACGATTCCGGATGAACAGCAGTTTCAATGTGCCACTTGAAGGTAAAAAGCACATTTATTGTGCAATCATAGTTACAAAACTGACCATTGGCTTTCAGTATCTATCGTATTCTTATTGAATCCAACCATTTCGCTGAGTTCTAAACAAAAAGGAAACCAAACGTTTTACACAATAAGATAAAATCGATTAATTGTATCCATGTAGGTGTACCTGCCATGCACCATACAAAGACTCTTAACGGATCAAAGGCCAATTAAGTGAAGAAGCAGATAGTAGAGCTTTGTAGCCAAAGAACCAAATCAAACAGATCCATTTTCTTCGTAAGATCTCTTCAAGTCAGCCCTTATAAGTCTGGATTGACTTAAAGCTTAGTTTGGAACATTGGTCACCAGCGAGCTCTTTCGTAATACTATAAAAAGCTTTTGCTGCCGCATGTTTTTTGGGGTTTCTAAATATTTTTGTAGATTTTTCTTCATGCAGTACGCTCTACTGTCGAGGCCGCTACAACCTATTCGGCTTGATCCAGAGATAAAAACATTTCTCACAGCGATAAAGTGATCCAAAAGCGAACTAATTGATTATTTCTGTATTTTTGACAAAGTGGTCCTATATCTGTTGGCTCACTAGTGGATTCCAGAAACCTGTCTGTCATATTCCTGCGTATCTTTAGCAAGATGAATCTTTTGCTGCTAACAGATGTATCACAAAGACGTATGTATAATAGCTACTATTAGATGGGGACTTGTCCTCTATCCGATGTCAGTATCTAGTTTATTATGGACATCTTGTATGCATTTTTTTAAGCGTCGACTTATAGTAAAGTGCGAATCAATTTCGAACAACACTGTAGATCTGTCAATACTAACTGTCTTTGAGGTCAAATATTCGTACCATCTTTTAAATTTACCAACATTAGCCTTATCTGCGCGCACGCCCAAAGATAGCTTATATGAGCTCCTGGACCTCCTTTTGGCCTTAGCAGTTTTATTACAAAGCTAGTAGAGTAGTAGAGTACTTATCCTTGGTAGTACTTTCGTAAAGTTTAACTTATACGACACCATCTCCATTGCGACGGTGGCACATCGCAAAGCCAAGCGAATACTGTGAGGAAGTTTGCAGTCGGTCGGCTACAATCGCAAGAGATCACCAAATCCTTATCCGATCGAGTATCCCTTAATCCCCTAAGAGGTCCTATGCAACCAGTATTAAATATCGAAGACCAGAGATGTGCTGGGTTTCACTCACCCACCACAACGCAAACCGTGGTTTGACAGCGAGTGTCGGCAAGCACTTCAGCCGAGCAAGAGGTATACAAAGTTGGGCCACAAGAAGGACTAGAGTTGTACGAGAGCTGGCTTTTCAGGAGGAATGACAAGAGCACGGTCAAAAAAATTGAGAGCTACTACTTCAGAAATGAGATTCGGAAGATTTACCAAAAGCAAAAACAACGTATCAAGGCCATATACCCGTACAACAACCTGTACAGATGAAGAAGGAAAACTTGCAATAAAGTCACAATCGGTGATGGGAATATGAAAAAACTTTTCTGTAGACTGTAAAACGGCAATGACGGACCAAATACCGCTATCACGTACCTTTCAACCTAGATGATGTAGACCCGTAATTCCAAACATCCGATATGGACGAAGTGAAAATAGCCATATCTAAGCTTAACTCCAACAAAGCCGCTGGAGCAAATGGCCTAACCGCTGAGCAATTCAAAGAGGCAGGCGATGACTTGGTTAAGAACATGCACCAACTATTCTGTATAATATGGTCGGATGAAAATATGCCCTATAAATGGAACTTGAGCATTATTTTTCCGATCATCAAGAAAGTAGACACTCTGAACTGCGCCAACTACAGAGCCACCAGTTTTCTTAACATCGCCTACAAGATCTTATCTGCCGTATTGGGTGAACTTCTGAAGCCTTTCGTCAACAACGTGATTGATCCATATCTATGTGGCTTTAGGCCAGGAAAGTTCACCATCGACCAAATATTCACACTACGTCAGATCTTGGAAAAAACCCATGAGCCCCAAATCGATAAACATCGCCTGTTCATAGATTTTAAGAGCGCGTATGTCAGTATCTATAGAAGCGAACAATACAGAGGAATGTCCGTTAGTGCAGGATGACGATGCTTCATCAAAGACAAAGCGATACGTTGTCATGCGATTTTCTTAAAATCTTTCTCGTAAAGAATAGTCCTTTCAAAAGTCCGTTGAGTTACTCGCGCTTTTGTGGGTATTGGGGCGGAAGCGGTGCAGATGAGTTTAACGCTCGATGAGGACAAGTATAGCTGTCACCCAGAAAGGATGCTCAACGCCAACATCTCGGGCAGAACGTCACCCTCGACAGAAGAACTTTGTCTATCTCACCAGCGTTGCGATCAAACGAAAAATACCTCTTATCAATCGCTGCCTCTTTGGGATTAGACGGCAATTGACTCGAACAACAAAGTGACCCTTTATAATCCCAGTTCAATTCTATGGCGGAAAGGCATAGACTTGAGAGGAAAATTCTTCAAATGGTTGTTGGAGAAGATACAACGACGAACTGTACGGCCTGTACGGAGACATTGACTTAGCCAGCATAGTAAAGGTTCAACGACTGAGGTGGCTGGGTCATGTCGAGCAGATGGATGGTCCGAAAAATCTTCGAATCCGCCCACTAGGGACAGCGCCGTAGAGAAAGATCGCAAATCAGGTTGCGTCCGCAAGTGGAAGGGATCCTCACCCAACTAAGCGTGAGAAACTAGAGGCAGATAGCTAAAGGTCGAGCGAACTGGCTGTAGACGCTTGTTGGCCCTGTGACAGTTAACACCAATGTGAACGCTATGTGGATCTAGAAGCCTACGACTTAGTTTCAAACTCTGGTTAAAACGGATGATTTAAAAAATTTAAAGCTTGGTTAGAGAGTGATAGAGGCATTTGCATATACTAGCCACCAGGATCATGCGATCTAAAGCCGCTAGATTATTATCCATGCGGCCCCGTGAAATATTTTGTTGAAATGGATAGACCAGATACAACTGAATGACAATATTCGGCGAGTTCTTGCGGTTACACGACCCCAGATGCTCTAAAAAGCGTTCAACAATTTAACGACTAACCTTAGTCACTTTGCAAGAGTTTGTTAATGCACTCGGTCCCTTGACCTAATAAACACGCGATACAGTTGCCTGCGTATGCTATGGAATAGTGAAGTAACCCCATTAGATCGCTTGGTTAGACGGTGAATAGTATCTCGGCATATTAATCGTACTTTGAATTGCACCGAATTCTGAAGAGTCTGAGGTCTGAATCGACTATTACAGCCTGCTTGCCGATATGAGCCGATAATCCCAGTTCTTCTTCTTTGCACCTTGAACGTTGTGCTCTTCAAAAGAATTAATGACGCAATATTTGTTTTTTTGGAAGACGCTGGGTTAAAACCACCGAACAGCAGTTGTTAAAGAAGGTATCTAAAGCAAACATACGCTGCTCGTTGATCAATGCATGATGACCGCTGAAACACTAATTAACAAAACTTTAGGATCCCCTTCTTGAACGAGATAACTCACAGCTCCCTGGGACTTCTATCGATTCCGGAGAGATCACTTCAAGTAAGAAAGTTATGTTGACGCACATTGTATAACGTAACATGTGTACAAAAGAAACTATAGCCGCTGTGAATGAAGGTGTGGCGGAAGGGCTTGAAATGGTAAGAGTTTGCTTTTGTCCATTCAATATCTACAACAGGCCTATAATCGTGTAAGATCCAGTTGGTGCAAGTACTACCATATATCCAATAGACCAAGGCTTGTGAAGAGAGTTTGCGGATTATTCGCTTGAGCGGTTCGAGTGATGCCTTACTTTTATCGAAAAATCCTGTTTCGTGACGATCCCACTTTTAACTCAACTGAACTGTTGTTGTTCTTGGATTGAGACAAATCCAGAAGACGAGACTCAGTTACATCCACTCATCGCCATTTGTCCTTCTTATTTCAAAGAGAAGGCCGGAAATCCCGAGGCAGTCAATCGCCAATGTAACCGAACAATGATCCGTCACTCAATAACCCTTGTTGGACTATTTACAGTACAAACCCTCTAAGTCTTCGAAACAAAGCTCTAAAAAGTAGACTCTTGCAGACATCATTGACAATATTGACTACATTGGGTTCTCCCTTGAAACTACCTAACATAGATTTTGACCGTCGACTAAATCTATGAGGATGGGAAACATATCAATCCGAGTGCATACTGCATTCTGTCACATCGGGTACAGGTCTATAACCAAGGTCATACTACGAAGACTACTCAAGCCAACTTTATATTCTATCCTGGATCCAAAACCTTAACAGTTGACGTCTCTGTGGACTCCGAAATTTAGAACCGTCAACAATAAGTACACAGAGAATATCCTAAATTTGCATTTGTTGGTAAATGACCAACGTGTTAATTGTTTCAGACCTACTCAACTACTCATACTGTTGCCATATGACTCAAAGATGTTTTCAAACCAATTAGCAGCTTGCGAATACTACACAATATTGTCTAAATTCTTTCCAACAACTTCAACTTCAAAGTTCATTTAAACTTAAGTATCTTATTCAGTTGCCATTAAGATGGCATAAATTCATATTTTAATTTGACTTTTAGTTACTTTCGCTTTTATTTTCGGTTGAGTATTTTCACAATCCTTCCCCCTTTTTCTCTGTAACAGAGAAACTCCAAAGGATGTCTTCTTACTGTTCCGTTCGGTACTGTTCTGTCTATGGGAATTTGTTCATTTAATCCAAACATGCATTCTTAATGAAATGCTACAAAGTAGTTCAGAATTATCTATTTTGCCTTATTCTCAGAAGCTAATTGAAGAAAAGCATGTACCCAAAGGAGCAGGAAGTGGAAAAGGAAAAACAAACTGCAACAACAAGGAGCACAATAAGACAAGACACAAGACCCGACAACATAGGGAACAACCATAAACCAAAGAACATTCATATCCATCTAGAGCGCATACTGTTAACAGTTGAAATCATTTAATTATGCACAAAGAAACAGGATTCCAGACTAATTATTGACATAGAAACACACAGGGACTACCACACCCACACTCAAAAACAGGAATGTTTTCTATGGTCGGGATTGGTTGCAGTAAGTGTGACCATTTTAGCGCTGCTTTTCGTGCCTTCGATAAATTGTCATCTATTAGCCTGTAAAAGATACAGGTTCAATCGTCAATTGAACATTTAGATCAGATAAAAGTGCTAAGAATACGCATGGTAGAATTGTGAGGTAGACCTCTTAGATGATTAGGCGGGAATTGAATTTATTAAGAAAACAAAGCTATAGATGGTTAATATTTACAGCAGGTGTAAACATGACAAATCAGGTTTAGCAAATTATCAGCTTCTCCTCACTTAATTTAGTTAAAATACGACCTTTTTTCGAGGCCGCTCAGATCGTCTTAACTCCGTTGGAGTAACCGATGAATGTTAATTCCCTACAATGTTTCTAGGATGTACCATTTTATTGAGACTGCATGCATCCGGATGCATTAGAACGTCAGATCTGTCTAGTCTATCATCGTTTGATGCTGCTAGGCCACCATCTGTGTTGGGATTAGGTAAGACTTGTTCATGAGCGTCTTTAATTTCAGTTGGAGACCGAAATTTCATCGGATTCTGGTAGTGTCGGAGTGTCCCTGATGGCACACAATACATTCTTATTTGTAAGTTCTTCTCTGCAACTGCAGCAATCTATTACTCATTGATATTGGCATACGAAAACCAGTTGACCAATAGAAAATTTTTTTATTTGATTTTCTGGCTTCTGGGACTATCGCAGAGAGAATAGTGCGATATTGTCTTTCATGGAGCTCTTAGCTAGTGAAATTCCAAAATCATCTGGTGTAGAATGATATGTGGTGTATCCAGCAACATTTTTTGAAGAGCGGTTTTAAAAGTCTGCACCATCCTCTCAGAAGATCCATGGAATTCTGAGTTGAAATCGCTGATGCTATGTGCTTAACTGAGTTGCTTCGTCCGAAATTGTGGAACTCATTGGAAGCGGACACTATGGTTGTGGGAAGTGATCCCAACGCTTGATGTGGAATATGCAATTTAGATGACAAATGGGAACATTGGCTTGGAATCGACAATAATTAACTACATCTGCTTCTGAAACAGTCCAGAAAAATCGATGTGTACTCGTTCCCACACTCCTTCAGTAGTCGGTCAGCTGGTATAGTCTCGTGGGGAATTATTTGCATTGCTATGATACACAAAACATATGGTAATAGTCTTGATGTCTTCATCAATACTGGGCCACCGGCAATACCGTCGATATATCTGCTTCATATCGGGGTAGTCCCTAGTATCCTTTATGGATAAGTCGAAGACCTTTGGTTGTAGCTGTTTGGGTAAGTAGATACTATTTACCAATCCTAGAGCACCTGGAGCTTGGAGAGTGAGTTTATAGTTATACGAAAATCACCACGAATACGTAAACTGCCGTAGTTTTTTTTTTCACCACGACAATGAGTGCTGCCCATTGACTAGTTTCAACAGGTTGAAGAATGCCTAACTCGTGCAAGAGTGTCATTTCAGCTCAGACAGCTTTTATTTAGTTTCAATGTCAAATGAGCCACAAATAGTTTACTGCAACCTAATTCTGGATTAAAACTGCTTCGTGCCTCTCACAGATGGACATTGCATTGGTTGCCAAATTATCTCCGTTTACAACTTATAAAACTTATTCTCAGTTTGAAATTAAATGCCTCAAACCGATCTAAACCCATTATATCTACACGGTTTCGATACTCGCTTACCAAAAAAAGACAGATTGCAAACTTTGTTTTTATATTTTATTGACGCATTTATGACTCCCTTGATATGGCGGCTAATGCCTCCATTGAACGACTAATAGATCCACAGGTGGGATTCCTAAGTGTATGATACCTCTCGAGGCCGACCAGTAAACATGTTAATCCAATGTCTAACTGAGAATGAATTGGTTGCTGATTAACGTAAAGCGACACAAAAACTTGGCGGTCCTTTTACTTGGCCTCCCACTGAGTTAACGAAACCTAATCGCCCGGACTATCTTCAGTTATTTCATTGATTGAATGATTTGTCTCCGTTTGCTTGGAACGATTGCTGGGGTTTGAGCGATTATCATCTTCATGCGTAGCGAAGGAATGTGATGATGACCTATGTCTGCAGCTTTTGCAGCGTTGCTGTTTCTATATTTTTTGTTGACAATTCACATTCATGTGTTTGCTCTGCTCGCGGTCGTGGTGGATTATAAATACAACCAGGACAAGACTTTCTAGAAAGATAATGTTCATTGGACTCACTTGGACGGTTTTGGTCACGTTTATGGCTGAGTTAATTGATATTTCGGATCATGCAGTGGGCGTATGAAGTACCGCCTTTCATATGTCGATATAAAGAAGTTGGTAGATATAAATAATATATTGCATGGACGACAATTAAGCTATTAACTACTGACTGGCTTTGAGTAGGCCAGCAGTGTAACGTAACCAGTTCGCTTCAGTTACTTGCTTTATCACCGCGTGCTGCATTCTGAAAACACTAGACTAGTATAAAACAGATCTAGCTGTCATTCTAGAAGTACGATGGAACGAAATGCGTGTAAAACGCATAAAAAGCTACGACATAGCGGCTTTTTGGATGCAGATTTATCATTAGAGGTTGAGAAAAGAAGAATTTGAAGTCTACAGCATGCTTCTTTTTAGTTGTCAGCAGTATGCTAACCAAGTTTTTAGTTAATGTGGAATGAATGGATCCAACACTATTGTTCAGCAGGTTCCTGACCATCATTTGACGGTTCCGCACCACCAGGATCATAACTTAATCAATATTGTCCTCATTTGTGGGCTGTTAAGGATTAAGATTCCTAAAAGAAGCATATGGCAATACAAGAAAGCCAATTTGAGCGGACTTAACAGATTGTTTGAGAATTTCAACTCGTTATTATGTTTTTTCGCTGCCAATATGATCACATGCACTATTCTCTTTAAAATGTGATTTTTTTCTGCAATCGGACTAAGAATATCAAGCCAAAAGAAAGGGCAGATAAATATTTTTTCGATCCTACAAGACCAACCCGACGGAGAAAACCGCAAACAGTTTAAACGAGATAAAAATAACTGCAACGCTTTTCAATACGACCAAAAACTGAAGCAAAAAGTTTTTAGTGTCCTAAAGGTAGTAAAACTTTTGGTCGTTCGTCAAAAACATTAAAAGCTCTGCCCCTATCTCGGTCCCAACACTTATTTCCAATGACATTCCAGCTGTTAGCTCTTTTGACAAAGCCAATCTGCTTGGTGCACACTTTGGGTCTGCTAACCACTTTCAGATTGTGCTTTGTCCCCGGGATGAATCCACAATTAATCTCAACATGCACCAATCTGCTGGTCCAGATGGTGTATCACCCCTTCTTCTGAAGTGGTGTTCTTCTTCGCTGACAAAACCACTGCGTAAGAAAACAGCATTAGTCAAGTCCGTCCCTAAAAAAGGCGAATCTCATTCTCTCTTCTTTTATAGACCCATTGCACTTTCGTCTTTTCTTTCCAAGGTCATGGAAACGCTGATTAGCCGTCAGCTCATGAAGTATCTCCAAACGCCAAAACTTATTAATGACCGACAGTGCGGTTTTTGTAGCAATAGGTTCACTGGTGATTTGATGTCAACTCTCACCGAAAGGTGGAATCGAAGCTAACATCCATCTGGCTAAAGCAAGATAGTTGTACTTGATATTTCTAAGGCATTTGATAGAGTAAAGCAGAGTAAAGACTCGCTCCCTCAATGGATTAGAAACTATCTTTCGGAACGTTTAATCAGGTTGTTTTGGATGGTTTCAAGTCTGATATTCACAAAATATACACTGGTATGCCTCAGGGCTTCTTTCTCTGTCCAACACTCTTTTTATCATTAATTAATGATTGAGAGCACATTAAGTAAACTTTTTCGTCTCCGATTTTAATATTTCTACGCATGTCGTGTCGTATTGTATCTCGATACACGTACTAGGTTCCTGTATTGAAGCCTCTTTTGTCTAAAAGTTTACTGAATGTGCTCTCAAATAATAATTAATGATTGACGCTCTGAGCATCTATGCACTGCCGTCCATGTTTTAGTTTTTATCATCGATCTTTTGTCTGTTACTTCTAATCCAATATGTTCCTTTGCTGACGACAGTACTCTCTGATTTTCATAATCGTTCGATGGCTGGTCACACTGTTTCTACCTTGGAATTCAGAATCTGCAAATCTCGCAATCCAATCCGTGAAATTCCCACGAGCCAGTGTGTCGGGAAACTTTTCCTACCCCCTTCACCATCGCTTCTCGGAGTTGCTTCATTTTCACGTTGCTCAAAAACTTACGAGAGAGTGTAACGTCGTTGTTAAGGTGTGCTGTTCTGCCTTTGCACCATTCTCCTGATATCAGTGCTGGTAATGGTGATGGTGATAGTGGCATCAAGTAGTGGTATCAAAGATAAATACCGTTGTATATCAGAACTTTACATAACGATCCAATTAATTCATTATAAAGCTCTGAATTAAATTCAAATTATAGTTGAGTCTTACGTTTTATACAAACAAACACACTTTTGACTACATCCATTCCCTCACAGCATTACCCCTCCCCAGATCCAGTTAGTAGAGAATAGATGGATTCCTTAATAACAGTGTCATTTGAAGTTATTACAAATATCGACGCTGGCATTGCCAGAGCGTGAGTGCTTGTAAGTAACTGTATCTGTGCGTGGAGGGATGTAAAACTTTTACCATAATCGAGGTAATTCACATTCCCGATGGGGAGCTATTGCAGAAATTTGAATCACTGTCTCAATGTGGGAGTGATAAGTGGGCGTGGGCAGACACGGAGAATTGGTAAAACGTTTAGAAAACAAATTTCCTGAGATAACAACAGAGCTCATCGAGATATTCGTTGCAGTATCCTTTGACTCTGAAACATCGAGTCGTAACAATAGGGGGTGGAAGATTGGATGTAGATGCATAAAGTACTGAAATAGATCCCCGTACATGCACACGATCTGAAGGAAATCTTTAAGAAAGAAGATAGAGAGAAAATTGCGATACAACTTGATGGCTATTTTTATATTTAGCTTGCAGCAGGACGTGCCCTAAATGAAGGACACTGGACGGAAAGAGTTTGGATTGAACTTCGTTGTTATTAAGAGAGGACACCATCACTTTGTTGGTATGTTTTTACGGTTCTTTTTTTATGTATAAAATAAAGTATGCATGTGACTTCTTTAGAGATTGAAATTGAAGGAAAAATTGGATGGAGAAGGAGCTGGAGACAATCCTGTTTTGAGTGGGGTTTCCTTCTGTTTCGAACTTCAAAGAGGGTCGGTCATTCAGTGGACAGCGATTGTGAACTAAATTGAAAAGCATCCCGAAACTGTAATGCATCTATTTGGTGACTTCGTGATGGATAAACGAATCGAAATGAAACGTCATCGTTGGAATTCTTTGGTCCTCGCATAGATGATATTGTCGAACAAATTTACTGAGATGGTAAATCACTGATGGACAAGCGGCTATAAAGATCTTACATGTGAGTGAGTCTTAAATTATGTAATAATATAGCTAGCAACTGTAGTAACGTCATTTTCTTAGGAAGTGAGTGGATGTGTAATGCTTTTTGAATGCAACATACCATCATCTATAGAGTTTGCCATTCACTCGTATGTATCTTTGCTTATTCGAAACGATATAAAGATTTAATTTCCCTTGCTCGATATTTTATTTTTTTTGTTTCGAGTATCGCCATTATATTTTCAGTTCTAGGTCTACGTCGTAGAGATCGGAGGATTAACTGCGCCATAGCCGGCTTCAAACTTAAGTTGAGGAAGAGACAGAGTGCTCGATAAGAATAGGATTCAACAACATTCAGCAATATACTGAGTCTGAGTAGACAAATGTAACTATGTAACACTCCGACCTTTCAAAGGACAGTTCGGTCAAGACGATGGACACGTCTGTCCCAGCTTATGCACAATACGGACACTTTTATGAAGGAACTCTTAAAGGCGATGTCAGCGGCGTATACACCGATGACTTCGACATATTCCGAGAATATAAGGAGTTCTTCTACATATGAATAAGCAGCTCGTCAGAATAGAGATGGTAACGGTGAAGTTCTAATGAAACCTACGTCAGCCCTCTATCCCCAATTGCTGGCTAATATCCTCTGAAGAAACTGCTCCCTTAGATTGGATATTGTGCCGTCATTTTAAATACTGCATACCGTAAGGCAACAAGCAGCCTTGAATATAGATGAATTTACTGTTGACAATCCCAGCAGACGACAAAGGGACAACGACTATGCACATGTAATGTTCGGACATTTAAAGGTAAGCCACGCAATTAGTGGAGGTCTTACGCCGCCTACGCCATAATCTTATAGATGGAAACGACGCCTTAATTAAAGATTGCTTCTATGGCTTTTAAGACCAGATGTATCAGAATTGTTCTAAGCACGTCGTTAAACCAAGTTGAGAAAGGAGAAAATATTTCGGCGACACAATTGAAAAACACGGCGCGCACGACATCAACTCAAGTCTCAGTCTAATAGACTTCGTGGTCGCATACGCTTGCGACACCTCAACATCATCAAAACGACTTGGTGATCACCTAATCAAAATACTGTCAACCGGATTGGCCATCGACACATCTCTTACCAACTCAGACTACAACCCTTCTTTAGCCTTAATGCGCATGCAAATACCTCCGATGACAAGACACTGAAGAGGTATTATAAAAAAATTTGATCTCGGATGGCTAAAATTACAAAAAACTGGCAGTCCCTCTTCTGACTGAGTCTCCTAAAACCTTTGGAGAAGTCCTATGCTGCCGGCATCAAATGTGGAAGATAAGCGTCGCATTGGCGGTAAGCTATTAGAGATAGTACGTCTGGTGTATTTGATTTCACACTACTATCACAACGAAACCCCTGCCTAAACAGCGGGTCGGCAAGCAGCGAATCAAAAGACACATAACTCTTAACTGAAGAGGTCGGAAGAAATATTGACTTCCCAAAAATAAAGAAAAATTTCAGAGTAGCGCTCGATCGAATTCACGTAGAGCTGCTTGTTCAGAAAAAGAGTTCGTAATATCAGTCAAAATGTGAAAAAAAAATTATCAGAACACGAAGACTGGTTTAAACGTACTTCTCTGCAAACTCTTTAGCAACGAAGACGATAAACTTTCCACCGTCAGGCAGAATGAGCCATTCAACATAGATGATTGACAACATTTTCACCCACTCGATCAACAGGAGACCTAAATAGAAATATCTAAACCAAAGATCAATGAGATTGCAGGATCAAACGGACTACGTGCAGCGGAAAATGACTCAGTCAGTCTGTAGAATACAGTCAGATGAAATTATGCCCGGGAATGAAATCTCGGCTATGATAAATCCCATTTTCCAAAGAACTACACACGTACTCGCGTATTTTAAGTGTAGTAATACCTGGTTTGTTGAGTTTTAAGCTATTTTTTAGAAAGAAATTAAATTACACCCGTTGTTTGGTGGAAAAACTCGAACGAAAACACGTCATTGTTGCTCTTACCAGACTCCAAAGAAGCGTCTGTATCAGCTGCATGGGAACTTTCCCTAGCACGCCTGGATCCACTTTAGATGCATTGGTGAATCTCCCTCTCCTCGATATTTATATCATGGGCTGCACTCTCAAAACTATTTCCAGTTCAAAAAGAACGCACTGGGGCTTTGATGACCCTGCGCGACGACTGTCTTTTGACTCTGGTCTTATGAAAATGCTATCTGATGCAGTGACAACAGAGCTCCATGCTGCGAAAAAAAATACGTAATCGACTTACTCTGTGCCCCAGACTGGTTTCAGCTAGAATTTGAGCCAGGAAAACAATCTTATGGATAGCTCCAAAATCGATCTAGGATGTGGCACAAGTGTTTTCTAGAGACCGATAACGTTAGATCCAGATAGAGATATACGTTATCTTGATAATGATTTAAGTTTCCGTCATGTAGCAGCAAAGTTGGTGCCAAAAGACCTCAATTTCATGCAAAAAAGTGACAGTGTTCACGTCGCAAAAGAGATGATTTGAGAGGCTGAATCCGATCCCACATTCATCAAAGGGATCATTACTGGAGACGACACGCAATCCAGACATCAGGCAAGTGAATGGCGTTCACCAAATGAGCCGAGACCCAAAAAAACCACGTCGTTTACAGTCAAAAAAGAAGGCAATGCTCACGATTTTCATAGATTACAACGGTATAGTGCATCATAAATTTTTGCCAGAAGGCCAGACAGTAAACAAAGAGTATAATTTGGGCGTTATGAGACGTTTCCGTGTAGCAATTCGCCGAAAGAGACCAGAATTGTGGGCAGTAAACTGGTGGATTTTGCACCATGATAACGCACCGTCACACAGTGCCGTAATTTTTCCTAATTTTTTGAATAAAAATGCAACAAATACCATCTAACAGCCACCAAATTCACCTGACTTGGCTCCCTGTGACTTCTTTCTGTTCAATCGAGTTAAAAAAACACTACGGGGAACGCATTTCAGCAGCCGAAAGGAAGTAACAGAAAAATCGCATAAACATAAAAAGTGTTTCGAGAATTGGAACAAGCGCTAGCATAGGTGTGTTGCAGTCGATGGGGATTACTTTAAAGGGGACAATATAGATTTAGATGAATAAACTTGCATTTTTTGGTGGTATGCATGTGTAGCGACAACTAAACTGCGCTTAGAAAATTATTGCATCTTCACATGACTTTCAAGCTAGTTCAAGAATGCAAGATTTCACTGAAAGCAATCGGAAGGCTAAGTCTTATTTGGAAGAGTAATACTATCTGGCAATAGAAGCCCTAACCGTGGACGTAGCAGCCCTAACGCCTTGCTCAGCAAGTTCGTCGGCGATTTTATTTCCTGTATTCCCATTGTAACCAGACTCACTGGATTCAGATCTTTGACTGTGTTTAGAGAGGCCTCGCATTTTCGGACTGTAGTTAGCTTACAATTTACAGCGCCATCCCTTAAGCGTAGCTTGATTATTACTGCCGATACCCTTGTCCTTCCACCCATTTTAAACAATTTATATAGTTCACTGCCATCGCGATTGCGTATATCCGAAAATACATATATCCCCGCTTGAAACACAATGATGAGTAAAATCTTATATTGTCGTCCTCGACACAAGCACCACATCATATATCGAATTCGAAGCCTTCCGTGATTAGTTAACTACATTCTCTTCCTGGCTTAGACTATGATCAAGGCCATTTCTGAGCACATGAAAACTCAATCTCGTATTCTCGCAGCAACCGGAGCATTGATACCATTACATTAGACGCAGAGCCAGGAGTGCTAAGGAAAGCCCCTTACACCCGATACCGACTATTATAGCGAATGTTTGACGAAGCTACAGTCTTTGGTGGATATAACGTCCCCTTCTACTTGTGCACACCACTTGCTGCGAGGCCTTCCTCTACTGTGTTGTCTCTCCGGATTAGAGTCAAAGATTCTGCGGCTGAAGCATTGGTATTCATTCGCTTTACATGTCTTAGTTCTTTGACCAGGTCGATGTCACTGTAGAGATCGTTGAGTTCATCTTTGAATCGTTCTTCCAGAAGAAAGAGCCATTGTTTCGGAACCAAAGAGCAGGACTGGGATTACAAGAGTCTTATAATGAGTTTCCTTGGTTGTTCGGGAGAGGGTCTTACCCTTGTTGTTGACAGCATATACTTTGTTTTGCCCTCGTTTAACGCTAGACCCATTTTGCACCAGTGACAGCTCGCTGTCTTCTACCAGTAATATCAATATTATCGGCGTATGCAAGCAATTGAACAAACTTTTAAAAGAGCGTACTTCGTGTGTTTGCTTGTGAGTTTTGCACAATTCTTTCAAGTATGATGCAAAAGAAGTCATATGACTACGTGTCGCCAGGCCTAATTCCTCTTTTGGCATCAAAGGTCTTTGTAAGGTTGTTACTGACCTTGATGCAGGGGTGAGCTTTCTCATCCTGTCCAAGCGGACGAGTTTAGCAGGGATGCTAAATGTAGATGTTGTTATATACGGCTTTAAAATCGATAAAAAGGTGGTGAGTATCGATCTGATTTTCTTAGATTTTCTAAAGGATCTGCCGTATTGTGAATATTTGGTCAATTGTGGACTTGCCGGACCTAAAACCGCATTGATTGGGTCCAATCAGATCGTTGACAAATCTATCTTATAAGCGATGTTTAGGAGACTGATACCTCTAGAGTTGGCATATTTTAGAGTGTTTCCTTTCCTGTGAACCTGACAAACGATACTGATACCATCCAGTAGGCATACATTCATTCGACCAATTGTTGGAAATAAGTTGATGTATGCTCTCTACCAAGTCATTTCCTGCTGCCAAGTCCAGCCGGCAGCCTTGTTCGACTTCAGTTTAGATATTGCTACCTTCACATCATTTTGATCCGGTGATTGGAATTCTTGGCTTGCATCATCAGTATTGAATGGTTCGCTCTGCCTGACAACGGGTTTTTCCATATCCTCAGCACCGATTGTAACTCTACTTCCTACTTTAACGCTATAGGTTTCCGTTCGATGTACGATTTGGAAGGGCTTATTATTTTACAACTGATGCACGCAAGGTTGACACAGCGAAGACGTATGCAGTTCATATCACCGAATTGCTTTTTTCATACGCATCAGATATTCAATACTATACCTCATGTAAGTTCGTTCAAATCGGAAAAATGGACAAAGTTTTTCCGCTACGCAAAGCAATGAAATGAAAGGAAAAACCCCGGGAATGTGCTGCGTGAGCGGAAAAGTGAAGCTACCTGAACTTGAGTAGCCAAAAGAACCACTGAAAAGTTGGTAAATGGAATTACTAATGATTCAAAACATTTTCTCAAAAACATCAGACATTACAATCCCTGTTTTCAGATGACTTTATTTGACGCTAACTTTATAGCGCAGCATTTTCTGCTGACATTTCAAATTCAGGGACAAATTTACCACAGAGCTGGTCCTTTATTCACCACTTTTATCGAAAACTTTTAAAGCACTTTTATGAACGTTGAGTATTGCAGTTCTGTGAAATCCATAAAACGTCAACAAAGGCAGCGATATGGTCATGTTTGGAGATTCAACCAGAAGTAATTTAGATGAAATCTCTTAATATCAAATCGGCAGATACTAGGTGGAGTGAAATGTAACCTCTTTGACCGCCAGAATGCGCTGCTATGTTGTTGTTGTTGACGTGTTTGACATCATGTTGAGTATGGACAAAAACGATTTTCGTTCTTTCATAAAACATTATTTTTTGAGGGGCAAAACGGCGAAGGAAACAAAAGAAAAGTTGGATAAATATTATGGGGCTAATGCTACGTCAGATTACACCGTCAAGTTTCGTGGTGGCCGCAGCTCCACTACCGATCAAGTCCGCGACGGCAGGCCCTCCGATGCGGTTACAGAGGACAATGTCAAAAAAATACATGAAATGGTGTTGGCTGACCGGAAAGTGAAGGTGCGCGAGCTAGCAGATACCACAAAGATTAGTACTGAGCGCACACGCCCTATTTTGGGTAATATTCTGCATATGAAAAAGTTATCCTGCCGCTGGGTGCCGCGCATACTCACCCCTGACCAAAAACACGAACGCGAGAGCACTTCGAAAGAGTGTTTGGACTTGCTGATGCAATCGATTGTAGCGTGTGCTGTGTGGCTTGTGGCACCATCCTGTTGAAACCACATGTCGTCCAAGTTAATATCTTCCAACTCGGGCCAAAAATAATCGGTGATCATGGCGTGATAACGCTGACCATTCACAGTAACGTGACGATCGTTATCGTCGACGTAAAAATATGGCCCAATAACGACGCCGGCATGCAAACCGCACCAAAAAGTTATTTTTTTTGGATGAAGTGGTGATTCATGAAGCACATGTGGGTTTTCACCCGACCAATAACGCATATTTTGCTTATTGATGAACCCATTGAGCCAAAAATGAGCTTCGTCATTGAAGGTGATTTTGCGATGAAATTCATCATTTTGGCGCATCTTCTCCAGAACCCAATCGGAGAACGTTTGCAGACGTTGCTCGTTAGTGTACTTTACCAAGATGAAAATTTTGAGTTTACTGAATAAAAGTGACATTTTGATGATTAGTGAAAAAGTGCGTTCACAAATTAAATTCAAAGTTGTCAAGTCCCTATTGGAAAACCCTATTAAATGAAGCGCTAATCTTCATTGAAGATCTTTGTCTTGCAATGTGTGGCAAGTTGTTGACACAATTGGGAATAACAGCACCAACTTGATCCATCAATGCAACATTCGACAGAGAACTGCCCAGGCAGCAATCATACGAAAGAAATAACTTACAGTTTTTTGTCCAAGAAAATACACGGAAACTCCTTCCAGAACAAAAGATAGCATTTGATACAATCATACAAGCTGTGGCCAACCAATCTGGTGGATTGTACTTTTTGGACGCTCCAGGTGGAACTGGGAAAACATTCTTAATTTCCTAGATCCTGACTAAAATTCGTTCAAACAGCAATATTTCGTTAGCTCTTGCTTCTTCAGGGATTGCTACCACGTTGATAGAAGGAGGGAAAACAGCGTATTCAGCTCTAAAACTGTCACTAAACCTGCAATTAACAGGAAACCCAACATGTCATCATTGTATGGGATGAGTGTACAATGACTAACAAGAAGTCATTGGATGCATTTGGTGGAGGGTTGGTGTTACTATCGGGTGAATTCAGGCAAACGCTTCCAGTTACACCTCGCTCAACACCAGCTGATAAATATCATGCTTGCTTGAAATATTCAACTTTTTGGAGCAAAATCAAACAAATACACTTAACAACAAATATGGGAGTTCAGCTTGAAGCCGATCCAACACCTGACAAGACAATTATTCGAGGTCGGTAACGCCAATGTACATACAAATCCAGAAACTGGAAAAATCACCTTCCCATCTAATTTCTGCAAAATCTTGAATTCAAAAGAAGAATTAATAGACAAGGTTTTCCAAAGCATCGAAACAAATTCACACATGATTGAGCGGAAGAGCCATTCGACGTACACGATATGAACAACATCATTCTAAACAGAATCGCAGGTGAAACAGTGACATACAAATACAAATTGACTTCGTGATGAACCAAAGTGAAGCAGTGAATTTTCCAACGGAATTTCTTAATTCTCTCGATGTTCCCGGTTTACCGTCACATATTCTGAATTTGAAAATTGGACTTATGCAATGGCATACGATAAATAGATAAAAAATTGATGAACAATCTAATTGAAGCAACAATTTTGATTGGACCTCATAAAGGTGAAGACGTACTACTTCCACGAATATCACTCATTCCGAACGACATGGCCTTCGAGTTCAAACGACTTCAATTTCCAATACGCCTTGTGTTCGCTATGACAATTAATTAAGCGCAATGGCAATCCTTACAAGTGTGCGGTTTGAATTTAGAAAACGATTGCTTCTCTCACGGGCAGCTATACGTCGCATGCTCCAGAGTTGGTAAACCTTCTCATCTTTATGTTTATGTAGAAAACGAACAAACAAAAAAATGTAGTTAATCTACCAGCTTTACAATAAAACATTATATACAATACATGGGCTGAAAAGTCAGTGCCGTTTGTAAGAGAGGGCACCACTTGAATTAAACCATTTTCAGTTAGTACCAACCTTCAAAAGATACGTGTATAAATTTGACAGCACCGAAGAGGCTGTTTTAGATGAAAACATCATAAAAGTCCACAAAATGATTACGAATGACCGTAAAGTGAAGTTGATCGAGATAGCTGAGGCTCTGAAGATATCAAAAGAGCGTCTTGGATACATCATACACGAATATTTGGACATGCGAAAGCTCTGTTCAAAGTGGGTGCCGCGTTTGCTCACAGTCGACCAAAAACAACAACGTGTTGATGATTCAGAGGAGTGTTTAAAGCTGTTCAACCGCAATAAAACCGAATTTTTGCATCGGTATGTGACAATGGATGAAACTTGGCTCCATCACTTCACATCAGAGTCAAATCGGCAGTCAGCTGAGTGGTGAGTAGGCGACGAATCTCGTCCAAAAAACCAAGGTTATGGCATCCGTATTTTGGGATACACATGGAATAGTTTTCATCGACTATCTTCAAAAGGGACAGACTATCAACAGTGACTATTACATTGCGTTGTTGGAGCGTTTGAAGGACGAAATCGCAGAAAAACGACCGCTGTTTCATCAAGACAATGCACCGTGTCACAAGTCGATGAAAACGATGACAAAATCGAATGAATTCGGCTACGAATTGCTTCCCCACCCACCGTATTCTTCAGATTTGGCCCCCAGCGACTATTTCCTGTTCGCAAACCTCAAAAGAATGCTCACCGGAAAGAGATTTAAGAGCGATGAAGAATTAATCGCCGAAACAGAGGCCTATTTTGAGGCTAAACCGAAATCGTACTACAAAACTGGTTTCGAAAGATTGAAAAATCGTTTCAATTAGTGTATCGCCCTCGAATAAAGTTGAATTTTGCAAAAAAATTGGTGTTTTACTATAAAACGGCACTGACTTTTCAGCCCATGTGTTACATAGCCACTGAAACGCAAGGCAGGGTATTGAATTGAATGTATTTTCTCGGTGAATTTATGTTCGTTAGAATACATTTATTTACTTTCCCATTTATATTATATCAAACTGCGATTATATTATGCAAACTGCGATATATAACGCGCGGGTCAGCTATATAAAATAATAAATAGGCAGAGTAAGCTAGATTACAAATGGAACAAATAACAATATTATTGAATAAGTAGCGTCTCAATAGATTAAAGATAGAATGGAAACAACCAACGTTTAATATCTTTTAAAAATGTAGACATAACCCTCAAGCATCTTAATCCAACATCCGCAATAATTTATTGCAAACACGAAGAGATATCACAGTTTGAAAATGGGAAAAATGAGATTTATGTATCGTAGGTATTGTTGCAAAATTTCTGTAGTTAATTCTTAAATCAAAATTATCGTTATATCTGGAAACATGATAACCAGCACAATTGTTGAACATTTTTATGACTTTAAAACAATACAGATGCCTAAGGGGAAGAACATTCAGATACACAAATAAATTAAAACTAGAGTTTCAGACATTGGCTTTCATAATTAACTGTTTTTTTGTTTTGTTAATAGGGGTTCAATTTTGTTACAATGGATTCTACCCCAACTGGTTATATATCGAAGTTTAGATTTACCATAAATAGACCATTATACACAGAAATACTCGCAGATCGATGATATAAATGTCTAATTAGTGTTAAAATAAAAGGTGATTCATCGTAAGGTTTGATTTATAATTTAAAATAAAATACATAAATTTGGAAGTGAATTTAAAGTTTTTATCATCGGTTAAAAGAACAATTCATGGCATTTACTTTTTAAAAATGATATGATGTAAATGTTGGCCATAACTACGTTTCAGGTGGTCCATTCGGAAGGTCTAATATTGAACGACTCGTTAGAGCATAACGACTGGTATCTCGCGGATAACACGAGTAATTTTGGCTTCCAAAGCGTCGATCGTAGCTGACTTATTCCTGAAGACCTGAGACTTTACATATCCTCAGAGAAGATAGTCGAAAGGTGTGATATCGCATCTAGGCGGCCAATTTAGCATAGCAAAACGTGAAATTAAGTGCTCACCAAAATGATCTTTTAACAAGTCCATTGTTCCACGCGCTGTGTGGCTCGTAGCGCCGTCTTATTGTAACCAGAGCTCACCGAGACCATGTGCTTGAATGTTAGAAAGCACATAGTCCGTTAACATGGCGCGATAACGGTTACCATTGACGGTAACATTCTGATTTGCCTCATTTTTGAAGAAATGTGGACCAAGCCATAAACCACACCATATCGTTGTTTTTAATGGATGTAATGGAAGCTCTTGTTACTCTTCGAGTTGCTCATTGAGTTTTTCAAGAGCCCATTCACTGAAAATTTAACGCAAATTCAAGTCGCCTGGCTTCAATTCTTGCACAAGTTGAATTTTGTATGCTTTTAGGCCGAGCTCTTCACATAAAATAGGCGAAGCCAAGCTGCTGAGAACGACGACGAGTCGATTCGTGACAGTCTTCTTGTACACTCTCAGCTATAGCTGCTGTAGTCTCTTCACCACGTGCTGGATGTGGTCTAACCGGTCGAGTATCATCCACTAATGTAAACTGGGACTCAAATTTGAGAATGGTATTGGCAATAGTGTTTTTCAGCACAAAAAAACATTTATTACAGAACGCTGATTTTCGTAATACAGGTGAACAATTTGGAGACGCTGTTGTGGTTTGAGTGTTTCCATGATGACTTGCTAAACGTTGCTGAGCAAAAATTAAAAAGCAGTTTGATCAACCAACCTCAAAATCACTCCTTATTTCTTTAGATCATTTATATGGTATACCTAGCTAAGTTTAAGGTTTAACAAAACACTCAAATACTAAAACGTGTCTATCCTTTCAACAATAAAACAGTCATTGGAATTTTAACTATGTAACGGGTGACCAGATAGCAATGAAAGTTTCTTCACTTGTTATGTTGCAGAAGTTGTCATCACCCATCGTTTAACGCCTACCAAATGTGCGGAAGTTATTGAAATATATTATCGAAACCAAAGCTCAGTTGTAGATACATAGCGTGAATTTCGTCTTGAGATCGGTTGTTTTCAAGGCCTCACTGTGCAGGCAATTCGCACCGCGGAAGAGCTTGAGTATGAGCACACTCTAAAGCCATCAACCAGGCAGAGATTGGTATGAAATGAAGAAAACATAGCCGACGTAGCGGCCAGTACAAAAGAACATCCAGAAATGTCGATTCGGCGCCGATCAGCTGAATTGTTCATCGCCAGAGAGTCAACCCGGCTTATTTTGAGGTTGGATTTGGGCATACATCCATATAAGATTGTGCTGACGCAAGAAGTAAAATAGGACGATCATAGACAGCGCGATGAGTTCGCTAATTGGGCGCTGGAAATGTTAGACGGAGATCCGGATTTTGGCAAAAATTCATCTTCTCAGACGACGCCCATTTTTGGCAAAGCAAAATTGCCGTCATTGGAACGAACACAATAAACAAGTGTTTGGCGAAACATCAATGCATCCACAAATATTGACTTTTTGGTGCGATTAATGGCATGGCCGCGTCATCGGACCTTGTTTCGAGGAAATTTCGAAATGAAGAAGGTGGCACATTCACCATCTATTGTCTCAGGTATCTGGTTAAAGCTCAACAGCATCAATATATCTGAACTGTGGTTCCAACAAAGACGCCGTAGCGGCCAGTATCGAATAAAACCCAGAAATGTCGACTCAGTGCCGATCAGCTGTATTGGTCATCGCTAGAAAGTCAACCCGGCTTATTTTCCGGTTGACTTTGGGTCTACATCAGTATAACATTATGCTGACGCCAGAATTGAAGCCGGACGACAATAGGATAACGCCGTGAGTTTGCTTATTATGTGCTGGAAATGTTGGCCGGAGATCCGGATTTTGGGAAAAAAACATCTTCTCGATCGAGGCATATTTTTGGCTTAGTCAACAAGCAACAACAAGTGATTGGAGCGAATATAATCCACAAGTCTTCGGTCAGGTATCAACATATCCACAAATATTGACTGTTTGGCGGCATCGTTGGACCTTATTTGTTTCGAAATGAGGAAGGAAACACCGTTACCGTCAATGGTCTCAGGTATAGAGCTATGTAAACAGACTTTCTGTGGTCAAAACTCAACAATATGTTGTTCTAACAAGATGGGGCTACATGTTTTACAACGCTCCAAGTTATGGAGGTGAAACTTGGCAACTGGCGTTCATAAATCGTGCGATTTAACACCACTCAATTCTTTTCTCTGGGGCTATGTCAAGTCCTTATGCTACGCCACCAAGCCAACCACTTTAGACGAGCCCGAGGCCAATATTATATAACACACTATTGTCGGGATAACGCCGCACATATTGGACCGAGTCATAAAAAATTGGACCGACTGCTTGAAGCACTCTCAGCAAAGCCGAGGGTTAAAATTGAATAATGTGCTATTCCACAAATAATGGCATGAACGTAGCTTCAAAATAAAGTCAAAATCAGAATTTTTTATTTCACACCATTGTTGTTTTATTCAATTTTTTTCTTTTCTTATCCTTACCTGGTCACAATATACATCAAAAGTTCAGTAACAGCGATCCATGGAAAGATTGAAACCAGTCAATTCCACGCTATTGGACATCAAGCCACCTACCCGTATGCATAGAGTGCGTACAGAGAAAAATATGTCTGTCCATTCGTCGCCGTTTATAGCAATTGAGATTATGTTTCTCGACTACATAAAAAGTCTTATGCAAGGATCTTGGTCTTAGACAGATAGTGCAAGAACTAAAGCCGAACGACCTGCCACGTCGTCGGATTTTCGGTCCGGCCTTACAAAAGTTGGAGGAAGACAAAATTGTCATATTTGGTCCGATGAGCAACTTCAGGCAATACAGGAGCTGCCAATGCACCCCGAAAAATGCTCTGTTTGGTGCGATCTATGGTATCTTTTCAAAGATGATGGTGAAAACACCGTCACTGTCAATGTCGCCCGTTTTCGTTTAATGATTTCGAATTTTTTTTTTTTTTCTCAAAATGCACGAGGTCGACATGTAGTTTCAGCAAGATGGCGCTACATGCCACAAATCGCTCGAATCGATGGAAAAGTTAAGAAATGGATTCGGTGAGCAATTTATTTTTGAATTGGGCTACTAGATCGCGCAGTTTGATGCCTTTAGGCTATTTTTTATGGGGCACGTCAAATCACTCATCTATGCCGATAAACCAGCGTCAATTGCAGCCTTGGAAGACTTTCGATCATTCGAAACAATGATTCAAAATTTAACTCTCACGTATGTATGGTCCACTGAAAACGTGGTGGTGGTCAATATTTACATGAAATAATCTGCAAAAACTAAATGATAAGCATTATTTTATCAACTCAAATAAAACTTTTATACACTTTTGCAATTTTCTGCAATTAAAAACCAAACGTTTAAAAAATCACCTAAAACCAATTTTGAATATCTTATCTTGCAGAATACTATGGCCAACAGCTTCAAATGCTTTAGCAACATCAATAAATAAAGCAGCAGAAATGTTTAAATTGTTTAGACTGCCATTAATTTCCCCACAAACATTAAGCACCGCGTCTTCAATGGATTTCCAGCCTCTGAATCCGAACTGACAATCAGTAAAAAAATTTATTTTCCTGAGGAATGAAAGCATGCGAGATTTAATTAGCTTTTCAAAGACTTTTGAAAAAAAAAAAAAACAGATAACAAAGAAGTAGGACGATAATTACTCAAATCAGTTTTATCGCCCTTTTTATAATGACTTTAAGTGATTCAGGAAAAATATGTTTTCGAACTCTACGAAACGTACAACAACCGAAACGAAAGCGGAAATGCCTTCAGAAGAAATTTAATCATGAGACATTGAATACGATGTTTTAAAGAAGGAATAGTGCTATGGATTTCAAAAGATGTTAAGTCTTCAAATAAGAAACTTTGTATCTGAAAATGTTCCTCACATAAAGTAATAGGTCATATAAAAAGTCTCCGCGGTTTTTTTTTATACATTTTTAAAAAAATAGTTCCTTTATTCAAAATCAATTGCAATCAAGTGCATATTGACCACTATTATCTATATTCCATCGGTGTAGAACTTCTGTGGTTTATCAGCGAAAAACTTGGCCAAGTGATTTTCAGCGGCTCTTGGGGCGGCCAATTTTTTACCATCAATAGAGTTTTGCAAAGACCATAACAAATGGTAATCAGAGGGTGCAAGGTCCAGGCTATACCGCGGATGCATCAAAAGTTCCCAACCAATCTCCGTCAATTTGTTCCGACCCAGCATTGTCATGATAGAAGACAACTCTCTTTCCATTGGTCAATTTTGGTCGCTCTTTCTTGATAGACTCATTCAACTGTTCGAATTTTGCACAATAGAGTATCGAATTGACCGTTTCGCCACGTTCTAGTTGCTCATAATAGACAATTCCCATCCAATCCCACTAAACTCTCAACATAACCTTGTTTGCCGTTAATCCAGATTTGAAGTCGTTTGTGGTCAGTCCCCAGCCTTTGATCATGATCGTTTGCATTGGATATTCTCGTATTTAATCCATTTTTTATCGCCCGTAATGAATAGTTTCAAAAATGGTTCTATTTTGTTACTTTTCAGCAGCGTTTCACTGATGGTTATTCGGTCGATTAGATTTCTTTGCGTTAATTCATGTGGCACCCAAGCATCGAGCTTCTTTGAATAGTCTGTCCGTTTTATGTGATTCCAAACTGTCATATGGTTGATATTTAGTGTATCCGCTATCTCCAGTCTTGCTTGCTCCATCAGCTGCAAAATTTCTTCGACTTTTTCAGTGACAGGCCGACCAGTGCGAGGTGCATCTTTTCCATAAAAATTTCCGGAACGGAGTCAAACAAACCACTCCTGGGTCCGGCGTTCACTCACAGCATTCTCAACATAAACTGCACAAATTTTTCGGCAAGTTTTTGTAACGTTTTTTTCTTTTTTATAGTGAAAAAGCATCACATAGCGTATTTCTTCAGATATTTCACTCATACTCAAATAAAGAGCAACGAATTACACAGCTGTCTGCACAAAAAATGTAGCCTGACATGTCACCTTCCAAACACGTGCTCGTTTGAAACAATCAGATTAGTATTTCCAGATAAATGGATATCAACACCATCTAGTGACAAAAAAACGCGGACACTTTTTATATGTTATAATATTTTCAGAAACACAATCAGATCTATAGTTTAAGTTAGGACTTACTAGGTGGAGTGAAAAGTAACCTCCTTGACCGCCAGAATGCGCTGCTACTGCAAAAAAGTTTATGGTGCCCTGAAGTCCGTTCATATCTAGGCAGACATGAACGTCTTAAGTTCAGACAAGATACTGTCTTAAGTATTGTTTTGACAGCTGATTGTTGTTGACGTGTTTGGCATCATGTTGAGTATGGACAAAAACGATTTTCGTTCTCTCATAAAACATTATTTTTTGAGAGGCAAAACGGCGAAGGAAACAAAAGAAAAGTTGAATAAATATTATGGGGCTAATGCTCCGTCAGATTACACCGTCAAATATTGGTTTCGAGAGTTTCGTGGTGGCCGCAACTCCACTACCGATCAAGTCCGCAGCGGCAAGCCCTCCGATGCGATTACAGAGGACAATGTCAAAAAAATACGTCAGATGGTGTTGGCTGACCGAAAAGTGAAGAGCGAGCTAGCAGATACCACAAAGATTAGTATTGAGCGCACACGGCATATTTTGGGCAATATTCTGCATATGAAAAAGTTATCCTGCCGCTGGGTGCCGCGCAGCCTCACTCCTGACCAAAAACACGAACGCGAGAGCGCTTCGAAAGAATTTTTGGACTTGCTGATGCGGAATCGGGTGGACTTTTGGCTTCGATTGGAAACTGTTGAACACCAGAGAACAGAACTTAACAGACTGAAGCCGGCACGAGTGCTCCGAAGCGGCCGAGGGAGGCTCGATGGATTGGAAAGGTTATGGCATACTCTTCGTGGAATACTTCAAAAAAGGAAAAACCATCAACAGCGAGTATAACAGTGCATTATTGGAGCGATTGGAGGCCGAAATCGCTGCAAAACGGCCTCACATGAAGTGAAAAAAAATTTGTTTTTGCAAGACAATGCACCGTCGCACAAGAGCATCGCAACCACGGCTAGAATCAATGACTTACGGCTCCAATTGCTGTCGCATTAACCGTATTTTAGTATAAAACTAAAAGTGGACTATATTGAATAAAATAAAAAAAACATTTAAAAAATTTTTATTCACAAGGTGGTTACTTTTCACCCCATCTAGTTTCTTCACGAAATAATCATGAAAAAGATTTGCGATTTGAAAAGAATCCAATGTGAGATTACCATTATTCTTTTATTCTATACCATATGCACTAGTAGAGTTCCTATTTAAGATTTTATTTACTACAGCCCATTCTTTTGTAGGGCTGCGAATATTCTCCGTTAGCATACTTTTGTAATAAGAATCTTTGCTAAGAGGCATTTCTTATTAGTAGAGTTCATTCTTATACAAGGTGGAGCAAAATTAATCATCCAATTTTGTTTTTGAATTACATTTTTACTAAATAAAATGATTTTGAGTGAAGCAAACCTTTATTTGGACCTTAAGAATTGTGTCAGTTAAGTGGAAAAGATGATATCCGCCAAGTGGCTGCCGCCAGTGTTGATACATATTTATGCCCGTTTTATCGCATTTTCCAGGACTTTCCGCAAGATTTCCGGTGATAACTGTTCGCATTCCTGTCGAATATTCTCCTTAAGGGCTATGATTGTCTGAGGCTTGTTGGCATAAGCCCGCGTCTTCAAGTAGTCCCAAGGAAAAAAGTCTGGGAGGGTTAAATCGGACGATCTTGCTGGCCGCGTCAAATCGCCAAAGCGGGAAACTACGCGACCAGGAAACGCTTTCTCTACAATATCCATTGTGGTTCGTGTTGTGTGTGCGGTTGCACCGTCTTCCTAAAACCACATGTTCACCAGTTCCGGCCATAAGATGTCGTTTATCATGGCCCTGTAGCCTTCCCCAGTAACAGTGACCGTATTGCCGATGGAGTCCTCCAAAATATACGGCCCAATCACTCCTCCCGCGTGATTGCCGTCCCATACAGTGGCTTTGAGTGGATGTAATGGCTCTTAGTGCATCACACGCGGATTTTAAGTGCCCCGCTTAAGTGGAAATGCGCCTCGTCGCTCATGATGATTTTCGACACAAAATCGTCCTCTTTATTGTTATTATTGTTGAGATAAAACTCGTTGTATGGTCCGTCTGGAGATGCCCAATTGCGTTACCTGGTTGATGTTTCTTCGTTCTCAGCAGTATCGGCAGCCACAGTCGCAATATTCTCGGCCGAACGACCAGTTCAATGGCGTCCGCGCCCTGCATGGTCTCCTGTGGTTCCACTCTGTTTGAGTCGAGTAGCTAAGCACCGGAATGTTTACTCAGCTTGCGCGACACGATTTGGAAATCGACAGCGAAATTCACTCTGCGCTAACACCGCCGACCGATTATTGGTCAAAAACACCGACACAATTATTCCACGCTCTTGCGGAGTATAGCGCTAAATTGTTTGTCTGTTTGTACACTGCAGCTGTCTTATTCACAAATGTCAAATATGATTGACGTACGACGCCATGTGCAAAAATTATACCATATTCCGATAGAGTGATTAATTTTACGCCACCTTGTATTAACAGGAACAGAGTGGTTCTTATTCAAAACGTGTAGATTTTTTTTGGTTTTTTTATTTCTTTTCGTCTACAAATATTACCCTATTTTGCTTTTTTTTTTAACAACTGCATTAACACGTGCCGCCGTGAGCTTTGTTTACACAGTGTCAATGCAACTTCATTGTTTTCAGTACAATTTTTTCCAGGTCTCTGTATATAGTTGATTTTGAAGTAAATAAACCTTTGTTAATGCGTCAATTGAGCCTTTAAATAGTTCTTGGTTAGTTACTACTAAAATTAAAAAAAAAAAAATTAAATGTTCTTCGAAAAATCTAATTCTCGGCTCTTAATTAACATCAAAACGAGACGTACTTAGTGTTGTTGTCCAACTTACTGATTTCTGTGATTTGTTTGTTCCAACTTGACAATAGAGAACACATCTATGTCAACTCCTACAGGCGCCACCCGACGGAAGCCTATCATTTATTCTAATTCAATTTGAACACCTTCCGAATGGCAACGTAGACTTGACTTGGCCGTGGTGTAGTGGTAGATGCATAGACTCCTCAAGCAGAGGGTCACGGGTTCGAATCCCGTGCGAGGCAATTCTCTGAAAAAGTCTTTTAATGGAATTTGTATTTAGCTATATGTAAGCCCGTTGGCGTCAACTCTGACATGAACATAACACTGATGTTGGAGTGGTTCTGGCTGGGCTAAATGTAACAAACTAACAATAAGCACAGTTTGACAACCAGCTCTGTGAAAAATATCAAAAACCTAATATACCTGAGTTTCAAACTACTACACCACCCACCCGCGCTCTGGTGAAAAGCCAGTAAAAGAGTATTCATATCTCCCTGGTGCGCGCGCGGAATTATAAAAAAAGAAAAAAGACTTGACAAGTTTGCTGTAATTGGTCACTACGCTTCTTATCAAAGGTGTCCCCCAATCGCTGATGTAGATTGGATTTCGAATTTCTTCGAAAAGAAATCTGACAGCTCACCACAGAAGCAAGCGCAGCTCCCAACTCAATCTTCCGGCTATATATGAATGTTTATTCCATATAGTTGAGTATCTGCAAATTATTGGAAAATATGACCAAAATGCTCCTACGTGGAGCTTTTTTCCCTGGGAGAGAGCTGGATTTGTACAGAGAAGGTAGAGGATTGTCTATTCTTCCTTCTCATCCATGAAGCTTCTACAGAAATCGTTTGTAAAAGCTCCAAGACTTCTTGCATCCTTGCCTATAAGGCAGTGTCCAGTGATGACTTCTATGGTGGTGCTGAGATGTTTCCTATTTAGAAGAATTAGACTCTTACAGCGATTCATATCCAGCTTTGGCCAGATCTGTTTAGTCGCTAGACATGTTGGCCCACCGGTTCATCTATGGTCTGTTCTTTTATTAGCATCCAATTAAATAATAAATTTTCACGTAGCGATTGGTATACCTATGCTACCCTTTTCCGGTAGAATAGGTAGAGTGGTTATAATTTTCGGGAGTTCGTCGGCCCTACAATTTCTTGAAATGTCCCTGTGGCCCTGCGCCTAAGAAAGTTGTAGGTTGAACTTCTCTTCCGTCTCCGTAAAAGATTATCGGCATTCAAGGGTGGACTTACAGTTTAGTGAAACCGAGTCCAAGTTCTTGATAGTGGCCTGACTATGCGAAAAGATGCGGATATCCTTTGCTGATATCACGTTTTTCTTCAGACAGGTCAGAGCTTCCTAAATCGCCGAAATATCCGCCTGGAACACGTTACAGTGCATCTGTTTCCAATGGCTTTTTGCCAGAGAAAAGCTACTGTACGAGGGCGGTCCCAGGAGTACCCGGCCTGACCAACATTTTTGTGTTTTCTTTGTTGGGTCGGGTACTTCTGGGACCGCCATCGTAGCTTTCTTGACTCTTTATTGAATGTTAGGTTTCCAGTTTAGTTTGCTGTCGAAAATGAGACCCAGGTATTTTGCTGTATCGGAAAACACTAAACTGATACCGTTTATTGAAGGAGGCTCTACAGTTGGAATTTTATATTTTTATATTCACACTGAACCGCTCAACTGGTTAATCTGTTAAGATTTAGCTAAAGGAGTTCTTTGTTGGTATTAAAATGCTTGCCTGAGACGGCTATAGCAATGTCACCCGCATAGGCAATCACCCTGCTCCCTTCCGTTTCCAGGTACAATATGTTAGCAGTTCATTTACCACTAAGTTTCAAAGAAGGGGATAAAGGACACCGCTTTGCGGCGTGTCTCTGCTGACACGTCTTTTAGTCCAGTCTCACCCAGTTTGGAGCTGATTATTCTGCTAATTAGCATAAGACTGGTCGATTCCCCAAATGAGTCCTCTACCTGCAGATGTGACAGCGCAGTCTTGTTAAAAGCGCGTTCTACTGCAGCTAAGTATCCTAACTTTATTAGTTCTCACATTTTAAATCCCACTTCTGATATCCTGTCTTTGACCCATCAAACTTCTATTACTGGCGATACCACCAAATGTCGCTATGCACTCTCTAGACTTAGAGATAAAAAGATATACAAGAACATACGTCGATATCTCGCCTATATCATATGCACGATAAATCCGATTCGGTGTGATAGAAGGGTGAAATAAAAACAAGGACGGACCCGAAGTCCTTTTTTCAATTCGTCAATTGCAAAAGTAAGGCCGAAGGTCATCCTTCCTCCCTCGCTTTCGAAACAAAATCTTCAAGTAATCCTCCTACCATTGTCAACTTTTTTTCTACATTTTTCAAATAATTATTTTCCAACAACTCCTTCGTACCAGATCCCTCTTTCAACCCTGCAGTTATTGAAGATAAGTTACTAAATCTGAAAGATTTAATCTTAAATAAGGGCTTCAGTGATAAGGGTGCCTGCAGTACCAGCATCCACCACATAAGCCCCGAGTACCTGCAGCCTGATACGAGAGTAAGTCGGAAATTCATGTAGATAGTGCTCCGCGGTATCGTAATCACTTTCACAGCAAGAATCAGAGGGTGGTGTGCCATTTATGCGCAGAACATTTAAGTGCTTTGCAAAATTATAATGCCCTATTACGACGCCAGTAAGCAATGTACAGTCTTTCTTGCCCTCCTGCCACTGCCCTCCTAGAGACGTCGAGAAGCATTTGTTATGTCTGCCTGCATTCCGTGGGGTTGTACCATTTGCAGTTTTTCTCGTATGAGATCCCATTGTCAATGGCCTTAACCGAGGACGTAGGTAGACCCAACGTAGGTTCGAGTCCTGAAAAACTCTTCTCTGAACTTTGCCTGGCAAGCTCATCGGCGATTAACCTTGTGACCTAAGACCCAGACAAGGGTCATTGAATTTAGCCTTCCAACTGTGATCAGTGATTTCTTGCATTCTTGAACTTGGCTTGGCTGTCGCTACAGATTTAAATGTTTCGCCTATTTCACCTGTTCTCCGCAGTATAGTTCGTTACCATTAGGATTGGAGGACAGGTGAAAACTTTTCAAATGTGCAGTGACCTCGAACGTTGTCATAATTCAAAAAGACACCAGCGCCACATCCTATATTGGTTTTGGAGCAGTCCGTGAAGATCCGACCGCATTCCTTTCCTGGCTCAGATTCTGGCCGAAACCAGTTTTGGGGACAGGGAAAATCCATTTCATATTTTTTTCCCGCAACAGGAGTTCTGGTGTCATTGCATCGGACGGCATTTCCATAAGTCCAGAGTCATAAGGTAGCCGCAAGGTCATCAAAGCTTCAGTGCGTGTTGTACCAAAGACCACTTCTTTTTAGATGAAAGATGGCCTTGAGAGTGCAGCCCATAATCAAGTGGATTGAGATTCATGAATGCGTCTAGAGCATAGCCAGGAGTGCTGAGGAAAGTCCACATTCATCCGACACAAGGCGTTCTTCGGAGTCTGATAAAAGCAGCAATCACGTATTTTCGTGAGGGCATATTCCACCAGACAACTGACGCATAGGATATAATTGTCCTTATCATAGACTCATTACTAGTGCACCAGTCGACGATTACGTCTAGGGCTGCCTAGTACTTTACTTAGCTTGCACGTATCACATTTTTGAAATTATTCTTCAATTAGTTTTCATCGGATCTAAGGTTAAGCAATTTTCTTGTCCTGATATCCTTTTGTTTCAAGAATTTAACACACAATGGTCAATGGACGCAAAGTCTATTAATGTTGTTGCAGATGTAAGGTAAGGGATCCTGTTGTTTGTAATGTCAAAGTTGGAAGATAATTTTCCTCGAGATTACCACAAAGAGTTCTTAGAGCTTATTGTTATTTATTTAGAGAGGACTCCTTCAGGTGGCATTAAATTTCGAGCCTCAGAAGCCTATCATTTGGCGCAGTGGGTGACAAAAGGAAATTTATTGCCTTAAAATGCTATTATTTCACCATCAGAGACAAACATTTACTGTTTTATTGTTCAACGCTACGCCTTATCTAGGTTTTCTGCCCCAAACATTTGGCAAGCATTGTTAAACGAATTTTATTTATTAAAAAGACTCAACTCGTATAGAGAAGATGACAAAGTTATAGCAAATATTGCATTAAGAAGTTCATAAATTATTTATGGAACCTGAATGAGGAATGCGCCGCCTTTTCTTTTATTGATGACAGGGTGAGCCTTAAAGAAAAATGAAAAATTGTATTTAAAGTTTAGAAGATGATGAACAAAAGGTAGAGGAAGTAAAAAAGAAATTTTGTTTGAAGCGAACTGATGTTTCAAATTTTATTACCAAAGATCTTCCATCTGAACTATTGTCAGCTAAATCTATGAAAATGTTTGAAAGGTTTGGCTTATCTACAAACTTTGATCTAATATTATGGAATGACCAACAACAGACGAATCTGAGGAAGTTACGCGTACATTTCAACACTACTACGTTGGCAAAGATAAAACGACTAGGTGGCCCAAAAATGTCCCTTCTTCTGCAGTGAGAATAGTATAGGCTTTTCCAGTAGGGACTTGACAACTTTGAATTTAATTTGTGAACGCACTCTTTCACTAATCATCAAACTGTTACTGTCAATTTATTCAGTAAACTCAACATTTTCATCATGGTAAAGTACACTAACGAGCAACGTCTGCAAATTATAAAAATTTTCAACAGATATTCGGAGTCAGTGACTGCAACTTTAAGAGCGTTAACTCTAATTTTCGGTCGTAATTCTCGCCCTAGTAGACAGGCAATAACAAGTTTAGTGCAAAAATTTGAGTCTACACATTCGTTGTGTGATGTTGCCGTGTCAGTGAGACAACGGGTTGGTCGAAGTGTCGAAAATATCGCTGCCGTTCAGACGTCCGTAGCAAACGATGCAAATCAGTCAATTCCACGGCGTTCTCAAGAATTGGGGATCACTCAGGCCTAATTATGGAGTATTTTGCGAAAGGTTCTTGATTTACACCCGTATAAGATCAAACTGATTCAAGAATTCAAGCCTATGAACCTACGTTCTCCGATTGGGTTCTGGAGAAGATGCGCCAAGATGATGAATTTTATCGCAAAATCATCTTCAGTGACGAAGCTCATTTTTGGCTCAATGGGTTCGTCAATAAGCAAAGTATGCGTTATTGTTCGGGTAAAAACCCACATGTGCTTCATGAATCACCACTTCAACCACAAAAAATAACTGTTTAGTGCGGTTTGCATGCCGGCGGCGTTATTGGGCCATATTTTTTCGTCGACGATATCGATCGTCACGTTACTGTGAATGGTCAGCGTTATCGCGCCATGATCACCGATTATTTTTAGCTCGAATTGGAAGATGTGGACCTGGACGACATGTGTTTTCAACAGGATGGTGCCACAAGCCACACAGCACACGCTACAATCGATTTATTGAAGAGTAAGTATGGTAGCGTGTAATCTCAAGACATGGGCCAGTCGATTCGTTCCACCTCGTTCGTGCGATTTAACGCCGCTTGACTACTTTCTGTGGGGCTACGTTAAGTCATGAGTTTATGCCAACACGCCGACAACGCTGAAGGAGCTCAGAGCCAACATTGAACACGAAATAGCGGCCTTTTCGGCCGAAATGTGTGGATGAGTCGTTGAAAATTGGGTCCAACGAATCGACCGCTGCAAACGTGCCCGCGGTGGCCATATGAACGAAGTCGAGTTTCATTCATAAATGTTTTGATTTTACTTCAAGCCAATAATAAAATTTTTGAAATATCTCAAATGGTTTGCCTTTTATTTAAAAAAAAAAAAGTTGTCAAGTCGTTTTTACAAAACCCCATATTATGGAATGACCAACAACAGACGAATCTGAGAAGTTTCGCGTACATTTCAACACTACTACGTTGGCAAAAATAAAACGACTAGGTGGCCTAAAAATGTCCCTTCTTCTGCAGTGAGAATAGTACTTGTAATGCAACTTCCTAGCGTAAAAAGAAAAGCATGAAACTTGAAAGATCCAGGTCAGAATTGGAAACTTTTCATTTTTGACACAGTTATCCGCATAATTACGGTGCATACAAACCAACACATTAAGCGCCTCTAACCTGAATTAAAACGAGCTAGAGACTGTCATCTTACTGACGAAGATGAAATTCAAGCCCTGCTTGGTCTCCCCTTCTTTTCTGTGGGGGGGGGGGGGGAGGAGGGCAGTCGGCTTAGTAATGAGTTGGAGTTGTTTTTACCTCCTATTGAGAAACCAGAAATCAGCATGCTTCAGTTGGCAAGCTAGCTTCCAAAAGAGACCAATTTGAAGAAATAGTGCCAAATTTTAAAAAAAATATTTCAGCCGCTCTGCATTCGTTACAATTGGAAGCTGTAGCTTCCGACAGTATATACCTTCGAAGCCAAATGAATATGGATATATGCACTCACAGATGCTAAATGATTTTATACGTCAAGTTTCGAAGTTTATATAGGACGACAACCAGAAGGACATTAGTCAAGCGTCTTTGTTCTGTAATTGATGGATCTGGTCGAAATGTAACTTGTGATAATTTCTTCACAAGCATCTCTTTAGTCGACAGTTTGATGCAGAATCACAAGCTAACTGTGATAGGAACAATTCGAAAAAATAAAAAAAGAATTGCCAAAGGAATTTACTGATGTAAAAGGTCGTAGAGAAAAATCCAGTTTATTTGGTCACCGAAATAATTGTACACTAGTTTCAATTGAAATGTTTTTATTGTCTCTCTATGTATGCACAAATAAATGAAGAAACTCGAAAACCAAAGATAAATTTAGGTTATAACGTGTAACGGCTGGGACAAGAAGTTGTAGTCCCTTGCGTTGGAGTGAGTTTCGGCACGTTATCGACACCTGCCTTAAGGGGGATCTTTCATTCCACATGACCGCACAAAGAAATAATAAAAACCTTACTCTCTTACCGCACTATTTAAATAATGGCAGAATGTGATTTTACCACTGCCTTAGATAGCCCCTCTAGCATCTTATAAAAGAGCTCCACACCATGGTTATTCCCTTGTCCAAGTTTTTTTTTTTAAGGAATAACCCCCTATTTCTATACATTTTTTCTTCTCTACTTCAGCTTACGTTCAATTTCAGTTCAGTTCTCGTCACATCTCTCTAGTTCTTCATTTTATCAAAACAAAACTATCACTTTTACCATATTTAAACAAATTTATTAATTTTAACAAATCGTAATTAATATTTTCATATCTAGGACTTAACTTAAATTGAATCAAATTATTCAAAGAAAGCTTAATCATACTGTTGTACCTGTGGCAACACCACGAATCGTTAGCCAATATTAATTTGGCAAATCAAAGCAATGAAAATCAGGAATTATCATTTGAAAAATCAAAAGTGCTCTTCGTTTGCCCTTGAAAATGGGCATTATTGAATCATGTGTCCTAGGATTCATTATTTGCCTAATGTTTGTACTCAGACTCCTTTCTATCGAAATTTACACATAAGTACTTTCTCTTAACTTTATTTTTTTATAACATTGATAATCACTTCACATCAGTTTCCTGAATTTGAATATACACCCTGACTGACTCAAACTGCAACCAACTTCAGACTGCTATAATTTCGAAACCGTTCATTACTGTGAGCTCATTTACAAGCCTTTTAAACGATTTACTCAGTTGTGTTGAAAAATTTTTATCCGCGATGGAATTCAAACGTGATAGTGTGATTGCTTTATATTTGGCTGGAAAACAACTTCAACCCTCCAGCACCTCAACGGGAATAAATCATTTGTGTCTCGAACCATAGCTCGTTACCGTGATACTGGCAGCGTTGCAAAACGCCATGGAAATGGTCATAAAAAAACAGCAACATCGGCAGAAATGGTTCGAAAAGTGAAGGCTCGAATTGAGCGAAATCCGCGTCGAAGTGGAAGAAAAGTGGCTCGTGAGTTCAACATATCGTTAGAACGGATGCAACACATACTGAAAAATGAGCTTGGACTCAAGCCATTGAAGTTCCAAAAAGTACACCATCTTACACCGCAACAGAAAAAAGTTAGAGTCGAAGGAGCTGCTACGCTTGCACTAAAGTGGTGAGTTGCCGAATTTGTTTTTTTTTCCGATGAGTCGCTATTTGTTATAGAGCAATATGTCAACAAACAAAATGACCGATTTTACTTGCCAGAGAGGTCCTTCGAAAATTTACACCTTCGGACGGCCACCAGAATGCAGGCAGCATCGATGGTGATGGTTTGGGCCGCCATAACCGCCGATGGTCGGTTTGCGATCGTATACCGTAAAACTGTCTTAGAGACAGTATTGAAGCCTTTGGCAAACAATCATTTTGGCCGGAGACCGTGGGCATTTCAACAAGACTCGGCACTGTCTCACAAAGCGCGCGTCAACCAAGATTGATTAAAAAACAATGTTCCACACTTCATTTCTTTGACATATTGGATTGCAAATTCTCTAGATGCGAATCCGTTAGATTTCTCTGTCTGGGGTATTTTGAAGGCGAAGATTGGTACTAAGAAATACCAAAGTTTGGACCACCTTAAACAAGCACTTCGCCGGGAATGGGCCAACAACATGGTTTGCTTTGGCACAATAAAATTTACCAAAAAATTATAGCATTTCAAAAAGTTGCAGTTCGAGTCAGGCAGGGTGTATTTTCTTAAAAATAATCAAGAAAACTACTTAGAAAATACATATTCAAGAAAATACAGACAAGATAAAATCTCGGTCTGAGAGACCGTGCGCGAGGATATGTATGCTGTGAAAACGCGCGAGTACAGGAAGGTTAATAATAAAAATCCACTAAAAACTAGGATCAGAAGCAGTTTCTTCTTCAAGTTAGTACTTTTTTCTTTTGCTTAAAGAAATTAATAACTTGTCTAACAAATTTTATATTCTCAATTTCCATCATATTTTAACAAAATTCAAAATTTTTAGAATGTGCAAATTTTCACCAAGAAATACCTAGAATGCAGCCAAATAAACTATCAAAACTCGCTACGATAACTATTAAGGGTATAACTGAATAGTTAAGAGTTTGTTTGAGATGCCTTAACTTGTATTATTCCATTGGAACATGCGTTGGAAAGCTACTGTCATTGTACGTCATTTCTGTATATGTCATTCATTTGAAGCGTAAACAACGATAATTTTTTTTCGCTCAAATATGTCGAACTTTGTGCCTGAAAAAGTGTTTTTGCGGGGAATTCTTCTTCCTTACTTTAATATGAAGAAAACTGCTGCCGAAAGTCATCGTATTTTGGTGGAAGTTTATGGTGAACATGCGCTAGCTGAGCGAACGTGCCAAAAGTGGTTTACACGATTTAAAAGTTTGAAGATAAAGAACTGGAAGCGTCAGTCTATGAAGATTGTTGCCAAACACAAGAAGAGCTCGCAGAATCTTTGGGTGTCACTCAAGCAAGCAAGGAAATTGGGTTCCACATGAACTGAAGCCGAGAGACGTCGAAAGGCGGTTTTGCATGTCCGAAATGCTGCTGGAACGCCACAAAATGAAGTCATTTTTGCATCGGATTGATACTGGTGATGAAAAATGGATCCATTACGACAACCCCAAGCGCAAAAAATCATATGTGAAACACGGCCAACCAGCCAAATCAACGGCAAAGCCGAATATCCATGGCGCGAAGGTAATGCTCTGTATTTGGTCGGATCAGTTGGGTGTGCTGTATTATGAGCCGCTAAAACCGGGTGAAACCATCAATGGACAACGCTACCGAACACAATTAATCCGTTTGAAGAGAGCAGTAAAAACGAAAGCTGAAAAACGACCGGAATATGCGACCAGACATAACAAAAATGTAGGGAGTATACAAATATTCCAGCTATGCAACTTTTTCCCCTATATTTGTTAACCCTCCGACGAGTCAATAGGTCCCTGGGGACCTTTTTGATTTTTGAAGCGATTTTACGACCATTTCCTGCAAAGCATGATACTTTCCACCCAACATGTGCATATTCCAGAAACATATTGTTTTTTGTATTTTAAAAGAAAAATCAAAGTGATCGATGCATAATTTTATTCTTTTATTGAAAAAAAACCGGGTACATTGATAACAGCAAATGATCTGCTAAAAATATCCAAAACCATTATCACGGAGCCGATTGCATTGCTTATTTTACGAGAAACAGACCAAAAAGGATAACAAGTGACCAAGGAATGGAATGATGCTCATCCTCAGAAGCAAGAACAGTGGAAACCTTTCAATATGATGGAGATGGATGCATTTTTGGCAATAATTTTGCTTTCTGGACTGTGCCAATCAAATAATGAGCCAGCCAAGAAGTTATGGGGTGCTTCCCATGCACCTATTTATAAAGCTGCTGTAGCCTTGGACCGGTTTTTGTTTCTGAAGAAATGTATCTGCTTTGATAACGTCAACACTCGCACAGAACGCCAAAAAAGGAGCAAGACAGTGGCAATTGATGATGTCTGGACAATGATGCAAGCGAACCTAGAAGCGGTTTACATACCACAAAAATTCTTTGACAGTTGATGAACAACTGTTTTCGTACAGAGGTCGTACAAGGCTTACACAATATATACCTTCAAAACCGGCACACCAAATCACACTATTCAGGATCAGCAACGTGAAGTGAATAAAGGGCAGAAAGTTGTGCTGGAACTAACGAAGAAATATATACATACGACCCGCACAATTTATACAGATAATCTTTGTACTACGATGGATTTGGCAAAGACACTTTTAACGCAGAGAACCGCATATGTAGGCACAGATTTATTCCAAAGGAAATTTGTAAAAATAGGACCCGTCCGGTACTTAGCACGTTATTTGGATTCCACGAAGCTGATATTGCACTCTGTTCATATGTGCCGAAGAAAAATAAGGCGGTCATTTTATTGTCAACTATGCACTATACGCGTGCTAAAGACAATAGCAAAGCAAATGAGCTTTCATAAATATCTTTATGCTCTAATAGGGGATCCCAAATCGACATTAATGGGACTTCCGAAACCTTACAACAAAGCATAAACAGAACAAGTGGTATAGATGTCCATGGCCCAAATACAAACGCTCCAAGGACAATGGAAAAAAGTCCCAGCATCTTTCAAATTGAGCTTAATGTCATCTAAGAACGCCCCCATACATATATTCACGGACACTCGGAAACCATTCAAAAAAATGTGATCAAACTTGTTTGACTCCAAACACATGTTAGACTAATACTCAAGCTCTGGTGAGTACTAGAGCTCAAGAATATTAAAGTAATCAACAAATCAGACAAATTGTCTACAAAAGGTTCATCTGATCCATTTCATGGCTCAGAGCCTTTCTGTGGCATCCTATTTTCAGTAATAAATTTATTGATAAAAAGCTGGCATAGCCTTGTGAGAATATCCTACTACGAGAATACACCAGGTCTTCGACAGTAAGGGGTGAAAATACAAGCAGTTAACCCGATCTTTATTTATGAAACATTACTCCCTTCAAGTCAGTTGAGATCTCCTACTACCTCTACTTGTACTCGACATCAAGATTTAAACGTTTATTTAAGAAAAACATGTACAATAATATTATTCAAAGTATTGCCCATCTGAAGCTATGACTTTTTCCCATCTTTCTGACAATTTGTGGATCCCATCCCAAAAGAACTGCGCCGGCTTGGCAGCCAAGGATGAATCAAGCCAATTTTTGATATTCTGCTCTGATGTGAACCGTATTTCAGTGAGGGCGTCTTGCATCGACCGGAACAAATGGTAATCAGAAGGGGAAAGGTCTGGGCTATAAGGCGGGTGGGTAAGACTTCCCATCCACTGTTTTCCAAATAGTTCTTAACCGGAATAGCAACGTGGGGCCGAAAGTTGTCATGATGGAAAATTATTGCCTCGTGTCTGGTCGTAAATTCCGGGCGTTTTTCGGCTACTGCTCTCTTCAAATGGATTAATTGTGTTCGGTAGCGTTGTCCATTGTTGGTTTCACCCGGTTTTAGCGGCTCATAATACAGCACACCCATCTGATCTGACCAAATACAGAGCATTACCTTCGCGCCATGGATATTCGGCTTTGCCGTTGATTTGGCTGGTTGGCCGTGTTTCACATATGATTTTTTGCGCTTGGAGTTGTCGTAATGGATCCATTTTTCATCCCCAGTAACAATCCGATGCAAAAATTACTTCCTTTTGTGGCGTTTCAGCAACATTTCGGACATACAAATGTGGAACATAATTTCCTTGCTTTTAAACGTTTTGAAATGGCTGCTTGAGTGACACCCAGAGATTCTGCTAGCTCTTCTTGTGTTTGGCAACAATCTTCATAGAGTGATGCTTCCAGTTCTTCATCTTCAAACTTTTTTGGCTGCCCAGGACGTTCATCGTCTTCCAAGATAAAATCACCACTTTTAAATAGTGCAAACCACTTTTGGCACGTTCGCTCAGCTAGCGCATGTTCACCATAAACTTCCACCAAAATACGATGACTTTCGGCAGCAGTTTTCTTCATATTAAAGTAATGAAGAAGAGCTCCCCGCAAAAACACTTTTTCAGGCACAAAGTTCGACATATTTGAATAAAAAAAAATTATCGTTGTTTACGCTTCAAATGAATGACATATACAGAAATGACGTACAATGACAATAGCTTTCCAACGCATGTTCCAATGGAATAATACAAGTTACGCCATCTCTTAGCAAACCGCAAACAGCAGATTTAGCAAATTAAGTTATAGACCCAATACTATGTATAGCCAAAACCTGGATTCACTTTAATATCATACAATACATAGGGGTTTCTTCCGATTGCTTCAATTTTTTCTGGGATAATAGATTCTTTGAAAATCCTAGAGTGGCCTAACAAAAGATTGGATTTTATGCCGTCTAATAAAGGATGACCAGATAAGAACGATGGTAAAAAACGGTGTGAGACATAAAATTGATTCTGGCTTTATTTTGAAATTACTTTCACTCCATTATGTGTGCAATAGCACATCATTTAAATCGTCGCCATGCCTCCGCTGGCAGTTCTTCAAGCATGATTCTACTCAATATGTGCGGTGTTATTCCGGCAATGGCGTGTCGAATGCTGGTTAATCCGCTTCAACTTTCTAACACCACTTAATACGAGGCCTTCCTGTACAGCGTTATCCCTCCGGATTAGAGTCGAAGATTCTGCGGGCTGTAGCGGTGTTCATTCGCCCTACATGTCTCAGCCATTTCAAACGTTCAATGCACAGTTTGTTTATGACGCTGTACAGCTCGTAGAGTTCATTATTGAATTGTCTCCTCCAGAATCCGTCAACGCAGACGGGACCAAATATCTTACGAAGTATTTTTCTCTCAAAACGACCCAGAATGTCTTTAAAAAGGATCCATGCTACGCAACCATAGAGCAGGACTGGGCTTACAAGGGTCTTATATAGAGTTTCCTTGGTTGTACAGGAGAGTTGCCTTCTCAGCCCAAAGAAACAGCGATTGGCAAACACTATTCTTCGTTAGATTTTTACAGATATGACGTTTTCAGATGTGATAGCAGAGCCAAAGTAAACAATGTCTCTTACTACCTCAAAGTTATAGCTGTCGACTTTGACATTCTGGCCGATTCGTCGATGTTGTCTTTCCCTTTTTCTTGAGAGCCTATACTTTGTTTTGCCCTCGTTTACCGCTGGATCCATTTTTCCCCCTTCTATTCCTATACTCACAAACTCATCCGTGTGACAGCTCGCTGTATTCTCCCAATAATATCAATATCGTCGGCGTATGCATGCAATTTAAAGGTTTCGGTTAGGTCGTTACCGGCCTTAATGCGGCAGCGAGCTTTCCCCATCATCATTCTGCACAAGCGGACGAGATGCTTAGGAGACTGATACTTCTATAGTTGGGTCAGTTTAGGGGGTCTCCTTTCTTGTGAACCGGGCAAACGATGCTGATGTTCCATTCATCAGACAACCATTCATCTGACCAAATCTTGGAAATAAGTTGATGTATGCTCTCTACCAAGTCATCTCCTGCTGCCTTAAATAGTTCGGCGGGTAAGCCGTCCGGCCCGGCAGCCTTGTTCGACTTCCGTCGGGTGGACGGAATTCTTCACTTGCATTGTCAAGATTGAATGGTTCGCTCTGCCTGATAGCGGAATTTTTGTCGTTTTCGCCATTTAGAAGTCTGCAGAAATGGTTTTTTCATATCCTCAGCACTGACTGTTACTCTAGTACAAGAATACCTTGTTCATCTCTACAGGTTTTGGTAAAATTTGCTAACATTATTCCTGGAGTAGCACCTCTCTATTTCTCGATCGCGCTTCTCATGCTCTTTCGTTTTTATCCGAAGAAGGCGATGTACTTCCCTCCTCTTCTGCTCGTAGAGCTCAACAGCCGCTCTCGTTGCATGTGCTTGTCGGAACTTTTCATTAGACCAGAAGTTTCGTGGTTGTGGGCAGGTGAAACCCAGCATTTTTGATGGCTTCTCGGCCACTGATGGCCACTGGTTTTCAGCACTTGATGCTGGCTGTAAAAGACTTTTTGAGTGATTGAGGGATACGCGATCGGCAAAGGTTCTGGCGGCTTGTTGCGATTGCAACCGTTCAACGTTAAATCTCTTCGTCATATTTCTCCGTTGTTGTGTCATCTGAGATATCCGGAAACGTACCTTGGCTGCAACTAGGTAGTGCTCTGAGTATTCGGATATCTAAAATACTTGAGGAGTGCCTTAAGTCGATCGCAACATGATCAATATTGTTGTCAGTTTGCTGATCTGGTGTCCGCAATGTTCCCTTACGAATATTGAGGTGGGGAAACCGTGTGCTTACTATTGAAACGTTACGTCCCGCAGCGAAACGACTAGTTTAAGTCCGTTTCTAGACATGATGTCGTGTAGGCTATGTCTTCCGAGTGTGTTACCAAAGATGTCCTCCTTTCCTATTTAGACATTAATGTCGCCTAGAACGATTTTAACGTTATACATCGAACATTGCTCGTCGGTTTTGTCGAAGAGCTCATAGAAACTTTCTTTGGTAGCATAGTTCTTTTCCTCTGTTGAGGTATGAGCAAATATAAGGATGGTGTTAGCAAATTTACCATTGATACGGATTGTTATACGGCGTTCACTCACGTATCGAAAGCTCAAGATTTCTTGTCTAAGTCTGCCGCTTACAACAAACCCGCATCCAAATGACGCTGCTTACGTTCCCTATAGCAATGCTGGGTCCATCCCACCGCAATTCTTGTACGACGGTAATATCTGCCGTAGTCTAGGGTCTGCGCAAATTGTTTGGCTGCACGCGACTTGTTCAAGGGCCGAACTTTCCACGTGCAGATCCGAAAGTCGTTGTCTTTTTCAGGATTGTCAACAGTGAATCCGTCCTTATCAGAGGTTTATTGTCGCCTCGTAGCAATTACTTTTTTTTCGTAGTTGGGCAGTTAACCACACACAACCCCCAACCTGGAAGGCCAGGCTTTTTTAGGACCCCTAGCACAAAAGCATCCGGACCAAATTCCGGAGCCAGTAACTTGCTTCGGGAATGTGAGTGCTGCCGTTGATCCTGCCCTGACTTAGTGTTGGAGATCCCTATAGACCTGGTATTCAAGTACTTTGAAGCAGCTCATATAGAGAAAGCACTAGTTCGACCTAACTGGAACTGTGGACCCCACCTTTGATTCCATCCTTAAGATCCGTCCGCTACCGCCCGGAAACAGGAAAAAGTGCCTTAGTGAGATGGCACTGCTGCTTCCACACTCTCTCGACAGCTGACACCAACGACCTTCCACAGGAATTGGTTACCCCATCTCCAGTCGAAGTACTAGGCACTCAGCAGTCACCACATGGAGGTGAGTAGTAAGAGTTGATGGTGTGAGGCAAAAGTAAGAACGCTTGTGTGCTCATATAATCGCATTCACCATCCTATTGACTACCATACCTTTTACATAGAGTGTGGTTAACGCAGCAGTAACGTATTTTTGTAAAAGCTTGTTCCACCAGACAACTGACACATAGTATAGCCCTGTATATCTTAGACGCAGCGACATGCTAAAAACTTCCTTTCACCGCCAGAAAGGGTCTTAAAAGTTTCCGACATCCAAGGAAGTTTGTTATCCAGGAAGACACCGAAAGCCCACTTCTGCTGCACTATTCGCTAAGCATAATCGCACTTTATCTTCTTATGCCTAAGCTTGATGTTACATTGGGAATAGAGGATGCATTTGCAAAGCAGTCTTGCACACATGCAAATCAACGGTTCCCTCCATGCTCCTCAACATGAAGTCATATTGATAAGTCTGAAGCTCATGGCAAGCGTATAGTTATATTTCCGTTTTTCGGCATCAAGCCTATTAATACTGTTTGCCAAGGTTGTGTATGTCTGCCAGTGTCAGCCTGAAAATGAAGACAGTACGACTCGCTACATTCAACAAGGGTTTACTTCTATTTTCCCATAAAATGTTGAAACTACAGTGGTGGACAGTTGAACTGGAGTTATCATAGATAGTGAACGCATTCCACTCCTACATCTAATCCAAATAAGTACTCCTAGGTGCACGACCGATGGCAAGATCGTCAATTTAGTTAAAAGTTGATATAACATAGGCTTTTCCGTAAAGGGGCAAAGATCTTTGGCAGACGAAGCCATCTCCCTATCATGACTTCTGATTCACTCGGACTTTACCCACATGTTGGTACAAATGAAGGGATTTGAGAATGTAACTGAGAAAATAACAACCAACAAGGAGACACAAGAATAATTGAAAACCACTTAAGAGGAATGTGAAACGGACCAGAAAAAGACATATAGTGACCTTATCCCGAAATACCCAATACTTCATCAATCAGCTCTCAATCCGATTGATCATATTGAATACTGTAAAGCCTTCCCACTGACCGAAATAAATTGGTCAGCCATTATGTAGCCACTATTTCGTAGTAAAACCGTTCAGTGGTTAGGCCCTGGTCAGAGCATCTATTTGGTTTTTGTACTATTTATGAGAACAAAGTAAAAAGACCTCTCTTTGACACCCGAAATATGTATGCAGCAACCTGTTTTTGAGTGACGTTCTTCTATATAGTGACTCTTTAATGACCAGTTGTGACATCAATCGAGCACCACCGACTATTCAAATTTTTCGAATTCGTATGCTAATGTCATTTGTGGTGACCAACATTCATACAACATTCCATCTGAGAATTCTAGAGCTGAACTAACCGTAAAATGTCAGTCTTCCATTAAATTACAAACACAGGAACACATAATTTGATTAGTAAATATTTTAATAACGTCAATCAACAAAACGGTCCAATAGACAGGTGGACGCTGAACATGAGTGTCCTCCTATTCGCCTTGTTATCTTGTCTATTCATCTGTTGTCTGAATAAAAAAAACAAAAATTTAATGAATATGATTTTCCATTGCCGACCATGGATTTTGGAAAAGCCCTTTCAGATGGGCGGCGTGCTGAACTAGCTTGATCCTGGCCGGTAGGTGGTAGATAGTAGGCCTTGCATTGAGTGCAGCCAACCAGAATTCAACCTTCGCACGTCATAATATAATATAAAGCTCCACATGAAAAATAATTCTTACGGTCTATCGAACACAGCAAACAAAAGTTTTCATTATTTTCGTCCTTTCTCGGCAAAAGTTGAATGATTCACGGGACTGCAGAGGTAGGTAGGTGATTGGAAATTGGAATGCGACTGGAGATGGATAGATCAAAACATGATTTCGATTTGGAGCTTCAATATGATTTTTGTTTCGTTGCCGCATTTAAAAATCACGGTGGACACATGCATACACATTCTTGTAAGTAGACACAATGTGAATGAGAGCAACAAAAATGGGGGAAACAACAAGCGAGGGGACACCAATGAACGATGTACAACGAACAACAACACACGAAATGTTCAGCAAACTTGGTGCTGTTTTCGGTTGAATACGTGCCAGTGCTGTCACTTTATTGCAGATGTAGATGCATGGAGTAGTAAGTGCTAAAGTATGATTTCCTTTTCGGTCTGGTCTTTGTTTTCTGCATGCAGTGAAATCAAGTATTCAAGAGCAGGGAAGACAGCTCGATTATTGAGAGAATCTCCATCAGAATTTTTTAGCCGGGTTTTCGAATTATGACATACGAATCCAGTAAGCTTGGCCAACTCGAAGCCCCTTGTGTGGTACCTCATCACTAACAGTAGAATCCTCCTGTGATGTTATGTCCTATAAGCTGTATTTGAAGACTCGCTGAACTGTGGTGTTGGTAATAACACGCTCAACTTATCCCAGCAATCAAAGTTGCCAGATGCCAAATTTCTTTATGATGCCCACATCAGCGTATACTTTACTTACTAAGATGGCGCTACAGTCTAGTAGGTTAGGACCAGTGCCTCAACTAACATGTCTCTTCAGCTAGCGCGATCTTTTGACGGCTGCGTCCAGTTCCGCACACGAAGTTGACTGAGGTCCCCTTCTACTTGAGGCCACCTTAGATGAGGTAATCCTCTTCTACTTTGTTGTTCCTCTGGGATAGAGTCGAAAAATTTCCGGTCGTGGACGTTTATGTCCATGTGCTCAAGGTGGCCTAGCTATCTAAGAAGGTTATTCAAGTTTTTGTTAAAAGATACGACTTCATTCATGTGGCTGCCTCAGTTGGCTTCACAGTAGCACATCCTGTCAACCTAATTTTCCAAGACCTTCTTAACTATCTCTGGCACTATATCAAATGCCTTGAATCATTCGCATAGTATCGATCTTTAAGGAAAACCCACACCAAAAAATTTAACGGCGTCAAATCACAGCTCAAAGGCAGTCAATTGACGTCCCAAGACGGCTGATAACTTGATTACCGAACATAGTGCGCAAAAGATCGATTATTTGATGGGCTGTGTGGCATGCCGTTTCATTATTCTAAAAGCAAAGATCATCCAAGTCCATGTTTTCAATGTCAGCCCACACAGCCCACGGCGTTCCCTAGCTGAATTTTCGAAATAAAATAGGCCAATAATGCCACCACTCCAAAATAAGCACCAAACTGTCACTCTCTGCAGATGCATTAGCTTCTCGACAATTACGTATGAATTTTCCGATCAGAAGATGCGAAATTTTGTTTATTATCAGAGCCGTCGAGGTGAAAAAATGGTTTTTCGACCAACTTAACGTCCAATTCGTAAGTCTCAAACTCAGAAGCGATAACCACATGAATAGTCGTTTGCCTTCGATTGCTGAGTCAATTGGACTTTGTAAGGGAATAATCCGAGATCTCTGAGCTAAATTCCTATCAAGCTAGTGCGTGAAATGTTGAGTTGCTGAGATCGATGTCTAGTTGATGTTCCGATATTGAGTCAAACATTCTCGTAAACAGCCGCATGAGAGCTAGTCTCCCGAACTTTTTGCACAACTTTGAACAACCCACTTTTTCGGCAACACAGGTATAAGTTTCCAATATTTTCCAAAGTTGTTCAAGCGTAAAATGACTTATTTCACTCTGCGAAGGTATGATACTGACTGGCTGTCAACATTTCGGGCGGTAAAAGTTGTCAGTGTCATATCATATGGTTCAAAAAGAAACTTGTATTTGGACCCGTTAATGTCTTTTGCTCGCTCCAGGGAGAACTTTATTACTTATTCGGCTTTCAAGCTCTAAAAAACAGAGATTAGGGAGTGTGATTATTCGCATGATTTCCGCGTTAGTGTCGTTGTTGAAGTTGATAGCAGAACCAAGGTATATTAAGTTCCTTACAACCTCAGAGTTTTAGCTGCCTACCGCAATTTACATTTTTCTTGTAAGTAGTGAGTTTTGAACAATTCTTTCGAGAACGAGGTTGAAAAATTCACTTTATAACGCATCACCCTGCTTAAGTCCTTTCCTGATATTGGAAGTCTCGACCATAACATTACCGAAGGAGCAGGAGGTATTTTCCATCGTCATCCTGCATAGTTGAGTGAACTTTGCAAAAATGATAAAACTAGACATGATTCTGTATAGACGCTCTCTTCTAACCTGCCATAATATGGTCTATGTTGGACTTTCTTGGCCTAAAACCACACTGAAAGGGACCGATTAGACTGCTTACGAAGGGTCTTAGGTGTTCACATTATACGCCTGTAATTGGCGCTTTCAGAGGATCTCCCTTCAGAGCTTAGAAATTTTTGTCAATTCTATTACAACAGCACCATACTCCAGTAACAATGACAACTATTCTCGTAAAATTAATTGCCATAATAGCCACAGGAACTTTTTTTATTTTGAACGCTCGAGCCATCCTAGAACACTTCATGGATGACTGCAATATCTGCTTTTAGCAGTTCAGGACCTCGTCAAGTGATTCAATCGTATGTAGCCTACTATAAGCCTATTTTATAGTTATCAGTGGACGCGAAAAGACTATACCTCGAAGGTTCCAGCTTGAGACAACTTAAAAGTATATCTTTTTCGATAGAGATCCCAACGACCTTACATAGGCGGCGGTAAAATCTCAACTCAGTTCATTGCTTTTTAATGTTTTGCCATATTTTCGGTCGCAGTAGCATATTTCTTTCTTCGATGTTGAGAGCGCTACCATAGACAGCAATCCCACTCTTGGTATTGAAAACAAAGAGATTCGAACTAAGAACGGATCTCGGGCTTTTTAAATCCCCACCCAACCCTGACATCTATTTAAAAGAAGTTATCGCTCCGAAAGGCGAAATTTAAAAACTTGGTTAACACACCAAAAGAATTGCCATGATGATGTTGTACATAAAGCTAGCGTAAGATGTGTTAAAAAAAATACACTTAAAGCTTTGTTACAAGCAACAGTGGTTTCTCCAGTTTGAACATTTTAGCTTTACCTACTTTGGCAGTGCTACAGTTTTGGGTGAATTAAACAAAATGCGTCTTTAACAAGCTATGTTGTCTATTAGCTATCTCCAACTCTACACATAAAGGTGACTAAGACCTCTTTCGACTTACTTTGGTGGTGGAATCGAAGACTTTGTAAACTAGAGTACTGGTGTCCATCCCATCTACATGCCCCAACCATCTAAAATGATGAAGTTCATACCGCTTTACATTCCGTGTACTTCTTAATTAAATTCCCCTCGACACAGACATCCTATTTTCATATTGTTTGAGTGCCATAGAAGAGGACTGGACTTATCCGAGGGAGGGCTCTTGTATTTAATAGACTTCCAAGCCCAAAAAATAGCGATTGATCGAATGATCTTTAACCTGATGTCGTTGTTTACATTAACTGCGGAGCTCAAGTAGACAAAATCTTTGCCGACCTCGAAATTGTACCCCTCTATTGCAAGGTTTTGCCCGAGTCGTCGATGGGGTACTTTTCTTTTCCCAGTTTACCGCCAGATCTATCTTCTCCACAAAGAGTTCACTGCATTTTGCCAATAATGTCTATATTTACATGCAAAGCCGAGTAAATATAGCAGATATGCGATACGTGCTATCGGCGGTTTTAAAAGTAAGAAATTGGTAGTTTTTGCCGATTTGGAATTCAATGGCCTTATCCAACACCTGAAAAAATGTAAAGATATGGTCGAAGATGTCATTTTTGGTCTTGAAACCACACTGACTAGGATCAATTTTTTGGTTGGCAAAAGTCAACAATATCCGCTATGTTGGCAACACTTATAACTATACTTTTGGCTGCATAGAGGAACTCGGGCATGCAGAACAGAGGTTTAATTTGTGTGTACCACATCGCACCATATTTAAGGTAATTGGTGTATTGTGCGTGTTTCTTTTATAATGAATCAGAAACTTAAAGTAGACATAGTAAACATTCCCAGGCTAAAAAGTAATCACTCCTCAGCGTACGTCCACGTCTGTAAACACAGACCAGCTATTTAAGCACTTAGAGAAACACAGGTAGTTTTCCGCCCACACCTCTCAGATCTAATGATTACTGCTTACGAACTAATGCCATTATTCTTCTTTCAACGCGGTCTCGCCATTTACGTGCGCAGTGACGTAGGTTACCAAACTCCAACACAATATAATCCCTGCTCCAATACGGAACTAAATTTCATGTGGATATAATTCCTTCTCCACTACTGCCTTACTTACAGAAGCTCCATACAGGTCAGCAATTCGACCCGACAGACAGTACCCAAAGGACTGTGTGCTGAGATATTCAATGCAGAAAACAACTTGTCTCAGTTTGTAAATGAGCCCACGCGAATCTTGACGTTAACAGTCATACAACAACACCCTGGACTTAATCTTAACTTCTTATCCTGGTAAGTGCAAAGTTGACGTGCTATTTCCTCCAAGCTCGTCAGACCACTGTGCCACATCAGCTAATCTCTCGTTCACTGACCACACAGTTAGATAAAAGATTCCTAAAAAAACCGGGCTTAACACCTTTTCTAAGAACTTTAGCACGTCGTCATATTTCCTCCATAACGACATGAATTTCGCTGCTGATGTGATTACAGACACTTTTTTCGTTGGAACGAGATCCTTTATCCCTCTTCGGAGAAGAGTGTCAAGCCAAAAGAAAAGGCAGGGTACGACAGTCGAGCTGTAAAGAGGCTATCAGGGTTTGAGAATGATTTTTTTCGGTCCTACTAGGCTAACCTGACAGAAGAAAACCGAAAAAAGTTCAAACGAACCAGAAATGACTGCAACGTCTTTCTTAAGCATGTAAATTTCGAATACGACCAACAAATGAGATAAAAAATACAACAACATCTCAAAGGCAGAAAACACATCAAAAACATTAAAAATTCTGCCTCATCCCCTATTTCAGAGCTCATTTACAATGACATTCCAGCTAACAGCTCTTTGGACAAGGCCAATCTGCTTACTGTACACCTTGCAGCCAGCTCAACACTTCCAGATTGCGCTTTGCTTCCCCCTACATTTGAGTGCATGGAATCTTCGATAGGACGAATGCACTTTCGCACTCGTATAATAGCAAAGGTACTTAAAGATCGAGTTGTCTTGACATATCGTGAAATGTCTAAATTTCTTCAAAGGATGTAAGAAATATGCTGATCTGGCCTCAGTATATAAGGCACTTATCCGCTCGATAACTTATTCTCATAAGTGACGCCAAAATTGCACAGTCAATTGACACCCTCGAACACCCACATATCGTCTCTTACCTCATCTTGTTCTATCGCTATTTTCATCAACAGTGCTCCAATGAAATTGCCTATAGGATTCCGTCCCTTCAAACCTTCAATCGTAATACCCGTCTCACTGTAAATGCTGATCAGTATACACTCAAGCCAACTTTCGCCCGTACGCTAAGATATCGTGATTCGTTCAGAATGCCCTACGTAGCTCTTTATTTCCTAGTCGTTATAATTTGCAAACATTTAAAACCAATCTACATCGGTACCTATTTTTTCTTCCTATCTAAGTTTTCTTCGTCCACGCTGTGGGCAAACATTGAGCGCGTGCTAATTAAAAAAAAAAAAAAAAAAAAACAACATCTTCAGCTTAGGACATAGGTCGTCATTGCACTCAGGCCTTGTTGGATATGGTTACCATTACATCATCGTGGTGGTCTAGATGGCCTTCATATCCCACTGCCCATCATCATCCAGGCTAAATGTTTTGTTTTGCCTAACAGCGAAATATTCACAGCACTGACCGGCGAATCTACCACTAGGTTTTCCCATTCGTCCTTACAAGCTTTCGCTCGTATTTAGTTGATCTGGCATGTTCTTTTGAATTTCATCGCTAAATCTGCTTTTAATATCCTTGGCATCACGCTCCTCATCCTCTTTTTTGCTCGTAGAGCTCACGAACCGATCTAATACGCCTTTGTAGTGTCGCTTTACATGGCTCTAATTTTTCTACATGCATTACCTGGCATTTGTCTTCAAACTACGGACTTCACACTAATGACCTCGAATCTCTGATAGCTGGTTGACAGTTTCGCAACAGGTCTCAGGACAAGATGCCAGTGGCGTACGACATCGAACGAGCTTAAAAGACGCTTGATAGGCATGGACTTGATGATTTCTTGCGATTTCAGCCTTCCGACGACAAGGAAAGCATATCAACTACGCTAGGAAAAAGACAATATGCTCATATGACTTGAGCATGATGTTAAAGTCGTTCTAAGTAATTTTAATTCAAGCTAAGCAAGAAGAATATCGTAAGTTGCACAGGCCTAGATTGAACTACTTTTGATAACGGATTCAAGGTTAATGACTTCGCTCCGGGACTAAATGTTTTCGTAGGAAACACCCGTTTTCGGCATACCAATATTTACACGTACAAAGGAACTTCGTGATCTTCAATCAATTGCGATTACCGGAAGGGCAACAATGACTGGGATCACTACCCTTCTGTGACAAAGATATTCGTTCCTTGACTTGTCCTAGAAGGACAAGATATTTGCTAGCTTCTTTACCCGATTTCGCCTTTATTGACTTGATGCTGTTTCTCTTTGGGGAAATCCGAATCATGTTTCAGAACTCATTTTTGTATCCCGTCTTTTCCAGCGTTATGTGGCACAGGTGTAACAGTTCAATCGGAATCTCGAACTGATCTTTGCCAAGAGATTCTTTTTCTAATTTTAGATTTTCTCGATTTTCCAATTTTTCGGTGGCGTGCTATGAGAATCAGCGGTCTTGTTGCTTCTCAAACTGACAAACATCTTAGCCATTCTTTCATATGTTTCCTCTCCTTTTTTTAACGTTTTTGCAAGTCAGATACTGTTGCTCCTAGTAACAGCTGTTATGCCAATAAAGTCAGGAACTTGAGAATCTTCTCAAGGTCAGAGGTCACGAATGCTGGCCATTATGACAGATGAGTTGTGAGGCTCATGTGCCGTAGGTGTTTATCAAAATCCTTTCTCTCCGCTATTTCAAGTGTAAGGGTTTGAAAAAAATTGGCTTAGTGTCCGATAGCCTTGGTATGTTTTGGAAGGTTTTATTGGATTTATAGGAAAAAAGGAGACTCCTCAGATGATTTCTGATGGGATTCTGACTGACTGTGTAGAAGGATTCATTCGCCAACTAGGATAAGGTTAACTAGGCTTATTCTTGTTAGTTCATAGAGTATCTTAACAATTTCTAGGATGAGCTTGTATCTTATGGTTGGTCTTTTAAGCTAAGCTAATCTAGGTGTTTGAAAGAGGACGACTTCTAGCTGGACGCGAAATCTGTTCTCTTCTTACCAATTATTTATTTATTGTACTTATTGTCCACTTAGGGTTGCCAAAAGTGCTGCATCTAAGTATCTGCTATTCACTGGACTTCGGTGGCCAGGTCTCCCCGTTGGTAGGTTTATTTCGTTATATTGCATGGTCACCTTAGGACAGCATCAATGTATTTCGTGAAGTCACGACACTGATGTGGACGATGAGTGCAGTCATCTGCAGTGCAGAGAACCTCTCAGTGATAGCACCCTTCATAGACCCTGTCCAAAGACTATAGAAATGTTTATCTCTTGGAGAGTCAAAGTTTGTCGTACCAATTTGATATTGGCTCTGTAACTTAATTCGTGCGGTTTGCTAAGAGATGGCGTAACTTGTATTATTCCATTGTTATTACTCCATTAGAAAATGCGTTGGAAAGCTACTGTCATTGTACGTCATTTCAGTATATGTCTTTCATTTGAAGCGTTAACAACAATAATTTTTTTTTACTCAAATATGTCGAACTTTGTGCCTGAAAAAGAGTTTTTGCAGGGAGTTCTTCTTCATTACTGAAAACTGCTTCCGAAAGTCATCGTATTTTGGTGGAAGCTTATGGTGAACATGCGCTAGCTGAGCGAAGGTGCCAAAAGTGGTTTGCACGATTAAAAAGTGGTGATTTTGGCTTAAAAGACGATGAACTTCCTGGGCAGCCAAAAAAGTTTGAAAATAAAGAACTGGAAGCATTACTCTATGAAGATTGTTGCCAAACACAAGAAGAGCTCGCAGAATCTTTGGGTGTCACTCAAACAGCCATTTCAAAACGTTTAAAAGCAGCTGGATATATTCAAAAGCAAGAAAATTAGGTTCCACATCGACTCAAGCCGAGAGACATCGAAAGGCGGTTTTGCATATCCGAAATGCTGCTGGAACGCCACAAAAGGAAGTCATTTTTGCATCGGATTGTTACTGGTGATGAAAAATGTATCCATTACGACAACTTCAAGCGCAAAAAATCATATGTGAAACCCGGCCAACCAGCCAAATCAACAGCAAAGCCGAATATTAATGGCTCGAAGATAATGCTCTGTATTTGGTGGGATCAAATGGGTGCGCTGTATTATGAGCTGCTAAAACCAGGTGAAACCATCAATGGACAACGCTACCGAACACAGTTAATCCGTTTGAAGCGAGCAGTAGCCGAAAAACGCCCGGGATATGCGACCAGACACGAGGCAATAATTTTCCCACGTTGCTATTCCAGTTAAGAACTATTTGGAAAACAGTGGATGGAAAGTCTTACCCCACCCGTCTTATAGCCCAGACCTTGCCCCTTCTGACTACCATTTGTTCCGGTCGATGCAGAACGCCCTCACTGAAATACGGTTCACATCAGAGCAGAATATAAAAAATTGGCTTGAATCATTCTTGGCTGCCAAGCCGGCGCAGTTCTTTTGAGATGGGATCCACGAATTGCCAGAAAGATGGGAAAAAGTCATAACTTCAGATGGACAATACTTTCAATAATACTATTGTACATGTTTTTCTTAAATAAACGTTCAAATTTTGAAGAAAAAAAACCGCACGAATTAATATATATACCCAATATATTGGGTGATATAAAAAGGCTCCGCGGTTTTTTGTCACTAGATGGTGTTGGTGTCTATTTACCTGGAAACACTTATCTGACTGTATCAAACGAACACGTATTTGAAAGGTGACATATTGGGCTACATTTCTTGTGAAGACAGCTGTGTAATTCGTTGCTCGTGTTAAAAGTTATACTGATTCGAATATGAGTGAAATATCTGAAGAAATACGCTATATGATGCTTTTTTACTATAAAAAAGAGTAAAACGCTGCAAAAACATGCCGAAAAATTTGCGGAGCTTACGGAGAGAATACTCTGAGTGAACGCCGGACCCAGGAGTGGTTGTTCGATTTCGTTCCAGAAATTTCGATGTAAAAATGCACCGCGCACAATACGAGAATATTCAATGCAAGCGATCGTGGCCAAAGGCCGGTGACTGACCACAAACGACTTCAAAGCCTGAATTGACCGCAAGCAAGGTTATGTTGAGTGTTTAGTGGGATTGGATGGGAATTGTCTATTATGAGTTACTAGAACGTGGCGAAACGCTCAATTTGATCATCTAGTGTACATTACTCGAACGGTGGAATGAGGCTATCAAGAAAGAGTGACCAGATTTGGCCAACAAAAAGGGAGTTGTCTTCCATCACATCTTTGATGACCCGAAACAAATTGACGGAGCTTAGTTGGGAAGTATAGCCCGGACCTTGCACCCTCTGATTACCATTTGTTTCGGTCTTTGCAAAACTCTCTTGATGGTAAGAAATTGGCCGACCGAAGAGCCGCTGAAAATTACTTGGCCAAGTTTTTCGCTCATAAACCACAGAAGTTCTACACCGATAGAATATAGATTATAGTGGCCGATATGTACCTGATTGCAATTGATTTTGAATACAGAAAATATTTTTTCAAAAATGTATAAAAAAAAAACCGCGGAAACTTTTAATGTGGCCCAATATATCTCATCTGTCTCATATGTCTTTTGCTTAGGTGCCCCTGCGTATAACAGAAAATCAGTAGTAAATACTCCTTCTTTGTGATTCTCAATGTTTCATGTACGAATTTTTAAATGTTCATTACTCAACTGCTTAAAAGTTTCATCCAAGTAAACATCGTCACGAAAGGACTATAAAAATGAGCCCAAACAAGAGCTCCAATCTGCTACCAATCTGCTCCTTACATGCCTACCAAATTGTATGACTCTAGTCCTTGCAAGAGTGGAACCCTTGAACCGGATCCAGGTACAAATATATATTCTGTATTTTAAAATCCTTTTTTTTATCTCGCTCAGCATGTCCTATAATGTACGTATGTACAAGTGATATGATGGCAATAAGGCATCAGGCGTCCGAATTTTCAGGGTTGAATGCATTGGTTTTGTAGCTTACTGGTGTGTGGATTCATCCAGTTGTTGTTCCAGGGATGTTGGACTGTTTTCATTAAGGGAATGCCTCAGTGCCGGCTATGTAATATGATGGACTTATTCAGGCAAATGATTGAAATCGCAGTACGTGTCACAAATCACAGACATTGTGTCAAATGGAAGAGAAGAGATTCACACATTTCAGTGTTTAAATCGAGAGTTGTTATCCTCATATATAAATTGGTTGTTGCAATTTGTATTTTTTTCTTTAATTTTTTTTCGAATATTTATTACTTTTAATTTTTGGTTAAATTAAGTTCTTGTTTTAAAGCTTGGTTGTAGAGTTATGTTCCATCGAGAATATATATTAATCTTTAAAATAGTGACTCGAATAGAACTGGAATATTAAGCGAGTTTTGTGACATTTGAAAGTATTGGATCATAAGTCTGCGCGGTTTTTCGGTACATTTTTGGGAAAAAATTTCATTTATTCAAAATCAATTGCAATCAAGTACATATTGGCCACTATTATCTATATTCAATCTGTGTAGAACTTCTGTGGTTTATGAGCGAAAAACTTGGCCAAGTGATTTTAAGCGGCTCTTCGGTCGGGTAATTTTTTACCATCAAGACAGTTTTGAAAAGAAAGCTTCCAACCAAGCTCTGTCAATTTGTTTCGGGTCAACAAAGATGTGTGTGGCCCAGCATTGTCATGATGGAAGACAACTACCTTTCCGTTGGCCAATTCTGGTCGCTCTTTCTTGATAGCCTCATTCTAACGTTCGAGTTGTGCACAGTAGATGATCGAATTGACCGTTTCGCCACATTCTCGTAGCTCATAATAGACATTTTTGGACGGTCACCGGCCTTTGACCATGATCGCTTGCATTGGATATTCTCGTATTTTAACCATTTTTCATCGCCGTAATGAATCGCTTCAAAAATGTTTCCATTTCGGTACGTTTCAGCTGCGTTTCACTGATGGATATTCGGTCAATTAGATTTCTTTGCGTTAATTCAAGTGGCACCCAAACATCTAGCTTCTCTGAGTAGAATTCTCATTTTAGATGATTTCAAACTTTCATACGAATGATGTTTAGTGCCTCCGCTATCTTAAGACAGCTTCCGTGTCGGTCTTGCTCCAACAGTTGCAAAATTTTACCGACTTTTTCAGTGACAGGCCGACTAGTGCAAGGTGCATCTTTTCCATCGAAATTTCTGAAACGGAATCGAAGAAACCACTCCTGGGTCTGGCGTTCACTCACAGCATTCTTACCGTAAACTGCACAAATTTTTTGGCATGTTTTTGTAACGTTTTTTCCTTTTTTATAGTAAAAAAGCATCGGATAGCGTATTTCTTCATTACACAGCTGTCTTCATAAAAAATGTAGCCTGACATGTTACCTCTCAAACACGTGCTCATTTGACACAATCAGATTTGTGTTTCCAGATAAATGGACAGCAGCACCATCTAGTGATACAAAAGCGGAGAGTTTTTATATGACCTAATACATATCGTAAGCTGAAACATCGGCACAATGACGGGCAAACGTTTCGAACTAGGACCGGTATTATCGATATGACATGTGGGTAAGTAGTAAAATGTTGTTAAATCGGCCTGGTTCTTGGACTTGCAACCGATTGCAAACAAAATGTAATTTCACAAAACGGACCAAAATGAGAACAGAGTAGCAAAGATTTTGACAGGAAACTCGTAGACAAGATCAAAGGCTTCTTAGAAGTAAGGGGTTGGTTCTAAAATGCCATGGTGAAACATGAAACATTGTGCTGTGACTACAATGCGAAAATGTCAGTTAGGATTAAGAGAAACCTTTTTCACATGAAGTGGAAATATCGTACAAAATAATAACGAACGCTGCAAGAAAGTGACGAAAACTGTGCTAGCTGGAGCATAAGTAATGTTTGTAGATGTTAAGGGGTTATATTGACTAGGTAAACGTACTGTAAGCAGCGGGACATTTCAAAGTACATCTGAAGTTTAATTGATGAGAATTAATAGAGAGGCAGCTGTTACGGTTGAAAGTCTTAAATCGCCGAATGCTACTGGAAATTTCGATGAATTACTATTGATAAAAATAACGATGTTTCACTTAGCGCAGCATCTGTGTAAGCTTTTTGGAATTCTAGGTGCGCTTCAGCCTTCGTTTTCTTCGAATAAAAGAAGAAAATCAACACTTGCCGCAAATGACGATTATTTGGCACAAAATCAGAGATTTTTACACAGCCGAAAGCACTCACTGCTGGAGTCATCTTTTGACAACTTGAAAACTATTGAGAACTTAGTTGCGCATCTAATACTTACATTTTTTTTCGGCTAAATGGTTTAACATGCATATATTCGACTTATAGAGAAGGGAAAGTATTTCAGTTTCCATTATGCTAAAGCCATTCTTAGTGACAGCAAAAATCACTCGGTTGGTTGTTCCCTAGTTTGTTATGCCGTTAATGTCAGAATTTAATGAGCTTAACATTCTACAGCTGGAAAGCAGGGCCAGCAGTCCAGAAACAATAATGAAAAGCAGAGAGTACCGTTGTCAGCAAAGGGATATATAAGGATTAGAAGTAGCATAACAGAGATAACTGATGGAAATATAAAAGAGTATTGGAGACAGAACTGAGCTCTGTATTACACCAGCATTTAGTTTGTGGATATCAGGCTTGAAACAGACAATGATAACTTACATTGCAAGGTTATTTCTAATCCATTGAAAAAGAGATTCGCCCATCCTAAATGTACGCAATTTCCGCAAAGAGAGCCTGATCCTAAACTATGCCAAATGCCTTAGAAATATCAATTGCAATTATCTTGCTTTCGCCAGATTGATGTACGCTTTGGTTCTACTTTTTGGTGAGACATGCCATCAAATCCAAAGTGAACCTATTGTAACGAAAACCGTAGCGCCGGTCATTGAGAAGTTTCCGTGTTTCGAGATACTAGGTGGGGTGAAAAATAACATCCTTGGGAATGAAAGTTCGATTCACTTATTCTAGCGATTTTCGAACTTCTTGATCCCGTCCGAAAAGTAATTTTCCGGAAGGTCTGCAAAATACTCCTTCGTGGCGTCGATGATTTCCTCGCGTGATCTGAATTTTTTATTGATGAGCCATCTTTTGAGGGTTCGGAAGAGATAATAGTCCGAGGGAGCCAAATCGGGCGAATACGGTGGATGCGACAGCAGTTGGAGCCGTAAGTCATTGATTTAAGCCATGGTTGCGATGCTCTTGTGCGCCGGTACATTGTCTTGCAAAAACAAAATTTTTTTCGCTTCATGTGAGGCCGTTTTGCAGCGATTTCAACCTTCAATCGCTCCAATAATGCACAGTAATACTCGCGTTGATTATTTTTTCCTTTTTCGAGGTAGTCCACGAAGAGTATGCCATAACCTTTCCGACCCATCGAGCCTCCCTCGGCCGCTTCGGAGCACTCGTGCCGGCTTCAGTCCATTGACGGGCACTCATTCTGTTTTCTAATGTTCAACAGTTACCAATCGACGCCAAAAGTCCGCCCGATTCCGCATCAGCAAGTCAAAACACTCTTTCGAAGTGCTCTCGCGTTCGTGTTTTTGGTCAGAAGTGAGTATGCGTGGCACCCAACGGCAGGATAACTTTTTCATATGCAGAATATTGCCAAAATATGGCTCGTGCGCTCAGTACTAATCTTTGTGGTATCTGCTAGCTCGCGCACCTTCACTTTCCGGTCAGCCAACACCATTTCATGTATTTTTTTGACATTGTCCGCTGTAACCGCATCGGAGGGCCTGCTGCTGCGGACTTGATCGGTAGCGGAGTTGCGGCCTCCACGAAACTCTCGAAACCAATATTTGACGGTGTAATCTGACGGAGCATGAGCCGTCAAAAAATAATGTTTTATGAGAGAACGAAAATAGTTTTTGTCCATACTGAACATGACGTCAACAACAATTAGCTGTCAAAACAAAACTAAAGACAGTATTGCACTGAAATTTGACATGTCTGGCTAAATATGAACGGACTTCAAGGTACCATAACGTTTTTTAGCGTAGCAGTGCATTCTGGAGGTCAAAGAGGTTACTTTTCACTCCACCTAGTAGTTTACTGGTTGGAAAATATTAGGCGTGCAACTAAGTTCACAATAGATGGCTCCAGCAGTACGTGCTGGTCGATTTTGACATATCCAAAACTTCACGAACCAAACTTAGGCTTATGGTAAGCAAACCGTTTTGACATATTAGTGCTTTTGCTTTGGCGTCGTATACTTTCTTTTTTTCATTCGAAGAAAGCGGCGGCTTAAGCCAAAATTTTACGGAGATGCTGTTCTAAGTGAAAGAATTGCTGGGATTGTTTCTGTCGCTTTAAAGACGGTAATTTCAATGTTGAACACCGTCCGTGTGAATGAAGCTCAAAATCCTTCGAGGACGCTAAATTGGAGGCATTGCTTGATGGGGATCCGTGCCAAGCGCAAGAAGAGCTTGCTATAGCATGCCGATAACCGCAAAGCGATTGAATGCGTTGGGAATAATTCAAAAACAAGGAACTTGGGTTCCTGATGATTTGCAGCCAAGGGATGTTGAGTGTCGTTTTTCCGTCGTTTTGTTTTCTATAAACAACTGCTCCAGCGTGACGATCGATGAAAAATGTATTCAATACAGCAACTCTAAGAGAAAAACGTCATGGGAACTACCCGTTCATTATTCTACGTTATCGGCTCGGCCGAATATTCACGCTGCGAAGATTATACTATTTATTTGGTAGGATCAGGCCGGTATTATTTATTTTGAACTGTTGAAATACAACGAAGCCATCACTGAGAAACTTCAATTGATGTGCGAAAAATGGCCACATTACGAGCAGAAGCACGGAAAAGTGATTCTACAGCATGATAACGCTCGGCCTCACATTGGAAAACCTACTTGAAAACGCTCAAAGGATAATCCTACCTCACCCGCTATATTCTTCAGGTATTCCGTCACCCGGTTATTACTTATTCCATTTCATGGCACATGGTCTGGCTGTTCAGCAGTTCCGTTCACATGAAGGAATCAAAAAATGGCTTGATTCGTGGATAGCCTCAAAAGATAAACACTTTTGCCGTAACGGTATTTGAACTCTGCCAGAAAGATAGGAAAAAGTAGTAGCTGGCGATGGGCAATACTTTGAATGATTCATTTGTAACCATTTTTTCACAGGGCGGATGTGTCCTGCAGATCGCCTCTTTCGTGATGGAACAAATATTTATAGCGACTACGTTAGAGAACTAGAAAATTTCTAAACAAGTCACTGAAAACTAATTTGTAGAAAGACTAGAATCTTTACAGATCAGAGAAGAAGACTTTTGCTTATAAAGATTTTTGCTAATAGATCGCAACACTCGGTAAGATTAGCAGGCTGAACCAGGTTCTCAAAAGCAGTAAATCAGCAGGGCTGGAATCACGCTAAAAATCAGATAGCACTTATATCGAGCCGAAAGTCACATAATCAAAACCAGATCACAGCCATCTCCTGTCAACGATGCTGCAAGTAAGCTGAGTGATTCAACACGCAGGAGCTGATATCTGTTAGCGGTTGTGGTGATGGAGGAAACCATATAATATACACTGGAGTTCCGTTTGATGGCTTCAAGTCGTCTGGCAACGACGATATACATTCAGCAATGACGCAAAAAGATATAGATGAACAGAATCTTCAAGGCGTACCTGGCGTTCAGTAAGAGTAGCCTATATGACAGTCTGACGAAAAGCATGGATGAGAATTATGTGCCCAAAACTGTCTACCAACGCAGAAGGTCCTACGAGACTGGGTTTCAAAATCTGTTGGGCAGAATTGAAGGCTCAGTCAATAAGAAGGAAAGCTCGCTGGGTATTTTTATCGAAAATAAAGATGTCTTCAAGAACGCTACTGGACTGTACATAGACTAATCACTACTTTCGTTGATAAGCGCAATGCTATTGAATAGAACCGTGATTGCCGATGCTGACCGCGATCAGTATGTGATGTCAGAGGTAAACAGGTGTTTCCCGAAAGGCGGGGTGCTCTACTCAGTGCTCTCAAGAGTTCTGACGTATACGCACATACACCGCCAGATGATGTAGCTGTACTGTCTGTTGGATCAGCCCTAGCGACTGAAGGATCTAAAGCATAGTCATGATAGACGATTGGTGCACCAAAAATGGGTTTGCAGTCAATCATGTCAAAAATGAAATTATTCCCTGTCATCCTAGAAAACGAACTTCTAAGGACTATGCATATCACGTCGAAACCCACCAGGGGCTCTCGGCTTCTGGCAGTTTAAAGGAGCAAATATGAGTCTTGTCATTGAGGAGGGTCCTCTAGATATACATTGCTATGATAAGACCAATTACATCCTATACGTCGGTTGCCGGGTAGAACAAGTTTTCACATAAATGTGTCACTGCTGCGTTTACCATGCCCCAAAGAACACTCTATCCTGGCTACATGGGACTTTCTCTTTCTACGACAGACTAAGTAATCTCAGTTAAAGGGGAATAGAAGGAGTACAAAGGAATAGTTCTTTAGTGTTAGTGTTAGTTAGTGTAAGGTTCTCTTAGAAAAGAAAATTCTTTACTCTACGACCTCAGAAAGTCACAAGCTCCATCTTCGCTAGGACTTTTATATGTCCCTTACCTTGTTAAGCTCTTCGAAAGCCAAAGTTCATCTTAAAGGTCCATCTAATTAACCCAAAGACCTTTCTCAATAACTGTATTACATTTCAAGGTCAGTACCAAGTACAATATATCCCATGAATTCGATTAATCTCAATATCCTAAGTTGGTATTTCCAAAAGTCCAACAGCAAGGACTTCCCGTAAATGCTTTTAGCCTCTGCAGTAGTAATTATTATTTCAATATCGCAACCGCCCACAATGTCGTGTGGAACTGATGTAAGGATATTGTCATTGGAAAATGAGAAGGAGTACAAGGGAATAATGATACCCAACTGGGATAAGGTATGGCAGGTGGCGGTCGTGTGTCGGTGGATAAAGTTGTGTTGGTTGTGTCGGTGGATAACGCTTGAAACCTGACCTGACCCGAGACTTAAGTAAATCCAGTGGTTACCGGTAGCACTTCGTCTGCACTCAATTATTTATCCAAATGCGGTTAAACAATGACGATTGCATCCGATCACGATGAGAATTGCATCTCGATTGGGTTTTGCAATGCAACATACAATGCTCTGCGGTATCAGTGTTGTAACTGTTGCGACAAACTGAATGCTTCATGGTGGTCCTTCGTTGCCCGGTTTCAGTTAAGCTTGGTTCTCCTCAGTTCAGTTCGGTGTCCTGTGGCCTAAAGGATTTTCTTCCCCATACAATACCATTCCGTGTTTCGATGTGAATGACACAAATACTCCAGCAACTTTTGCTTTTGCGTGTAAACTGATTCAAGTGGTGTATCTGAATACCAATGCAAACCGCTACAATTGGTAATGGCTACTGAGACACATGTTTTAAGTGAGTCCTTTAGCCGATATACTCGTAAGGTGTAAGTAGCAAAAGGCGGAGTGGTGTTCGTGATACACATGGAATGGGGCAGGTAAATTACATTAATTAACAAGGAGGAAAGCACTCAATTGGCTGCATTGCCTTTTCTTAATTTACCTGAGATATTTATATGCGCGTTCGAATGAAATTAAGCAGACCTAGAACGAACAGCATTGTACATTCCAATTAGTCAGTAGTCGGGTATTGTATGCAAAGGTTCCTCTAAGGCAGGGTAATCATCATTAAGTTTTGAATATGCTGTTGGTGTACGAAGGGTTTTTATTTATACAAAATTTGCTTCTGGACTTAAAGATTCAACTTACTTGCAAACTATGTGATTGAAGGACTCGCAAACCAAATCCATAATGCACATTGAATTGTAAATTTGGATCGAGATTCGTTTGAATCGAAATTTTATTTAAGAAAACGTGTTTGTGCATATTTTTCTATTGACTGATGACTATTTTAATTGCCACGATATTGATACTAGCCTCAGGTTCTGTCTCTCGATAGTCAATGACTACTTTTCTGCCAATGTTTTCACTAGCCTAATTCAGTGCTTCTTGAAAAGATCTTATGTGTTTTTAGGCGTCACAGCGAATACTACGGCGTGCGACTTTCGGGACCGGCTTGATTGTCTTTTAGACACAGCTCATAAATTCCGGGCGAGAAAGTGACTTTATCTCAACTCCTAGGCCACAGCATGGGGGGAAAAGAAAACTGAACCTAGAAGACTGGGAGTACTAGAAATAGCCGCGAGGATCAACCGTGTTGAATTCTGGTGATAAAGTGACGTTTGAACGGATTAGAACCAGAAGTTGGGTGATCGACGGGAAGCTCGCAATGCCATTCGTGGCTTAGAGAACTACACGGTGAGTGACCAGTAGTTCATTACCTTCGTAGAAGGGACGAGCCGTAAGGCTTAGGTAAAATGCGTATGTTTAGAGCCGAGCCAATAGTGAACCCAGGAAATAGCAATTCTGCGCAGAGAATGTCATGTCTCCCAGAAGCTCAGAAGTCGGAGGGATGCGAATTTGGGAGTGACGGTCTATAACGGAACAAAGAAAAACTTGGTGAGACCGACAAAACGAGCAAAGGTCGCTCTGGAGGAAGTGGTCTTCATCCTGTTCCCATTTCACACCCGAAGACCTCAGAAGGGTATCAATGGGCCTGCCAGCCCATAAGACTCCTTGCCAAATCAAGGGTAATGAGCAAAGTTTTACAATCATGCCTGCGAAGAAACCGCATATGTTCTTGGACATGTTCAATGCATGTTTACTTGCAGGACTATTCATTGGACACTGGTAACTCCAACGCCTAGTTTTTTGGATAAGGGCAATCCACCCCCTGGACTATGTCGTCATTTCTACCGCTGTGTATGCTGGATAGCGCAATGAAAATGTTGTAGCCGTTGCTATGAGCGAGGCCGTAGTCTATCCGATAGTCAGTATGGGTATGGCCGAGGTTATAGGGATCTTGAAGCAGTCTTGGCAAGCCACTTAAAAGAGGAGGAGTGCTCTGCAAGATGAAGCGACATCCGAGAGGCCTAGAGCCAGCAAAGTGTACCGGATTACCTAAGAAAGATACTAGATAGCTATCTTCGGAATCGAGTCCTCCGGTACGACACAAGGGAGGGTCGAAAAGAGAAACGGTTGACGTTGGGGTGGCATAGGGCTGGGCACAGTGCTGGGCACTGGGCCTCGACCTCTGGAACCTCAACGGTCTCCTGGCCTTATAAATGTCTCCGGGGCCCAGGCTAATCGGCTTTACGGATTATATCGCACTGAGTTTGACGACGAAATACGTGAGGAGGCCAAGCGCAGAATACTGTAGACGGTCGCTAGAGAACACACTGGCTGTGGAATCACGGGTTTGAACTGACGGCTCGAAAAACAGAGTTGGTTGTCCTCACCAGTTAACGACGGTTCCGGGGGGAGAGGTGGACCTTTGGATGAAGGTCTCAACGGGCGCAGTATTACGCTATCTCAAAATGTGGGTCGACTCACGACTTACCTGTGGGAAGCATATAGGGAAGGCGGCTGATAAGGCCACCAAGGTAGGAGCCGCACTGTGTAGGCCGATATCCAATGTTGGCGTCCGTAGAGAGGCCAAATTAAGTTTAATATCGTCAGCGGCGAATTCTCAATGGCTGTACGGCACCGGAATGAGGGCAGTTGCGCTGTAGAGATGGGGTCTCCAAAAGCAACTTACCTCGGTACAACAGGTATTCGAGCTATTTTTTGGTTTCTTCTGGAGACTCTGGACTTTAATATTACAAGTTCTCTCGGATTTCTTCCGCATCAAATAGTATCCCTATCAGTAGATGAGTGAGAACAATTCACAAAGGCCATAAAATAACCACTTCTTTGTGCGAGAAATCAATAATTACCTCAGGGGCAAACACTGTCCATAATGAGATGTCCCTCAAACCTTTCTCCATCATCGACGACTTATGTACAAGCCAAACTAGAAAATTTGGAATGTGCGGTGACCCACAACTGCCACTGAATCTCTACTTGCCCTCACTCCTCATACGACTCCTGAAGTCGACATGCTCTACCACATACCAAAAATTGTATGCTTCGACAGGACATTAAAAATAGTTATCCCGAATCGACAAACATAGTACTTCCAAAACCCAACATAAAACCTTAAAGGTAGCCATCGATTGGGCTGGGACATTGATGCAGTCCCAAAATCTTTCAAGCTGAGTCTCATGCTATCGAAGAATCTGTCAGTATCATCCTTGCAATAAGAATGAAAGGGCGGAAGTATCGTTGAAGGCGTTAAGCTTAAACCTGTTTGACTCCAAATCGGTGCTACACTACTTCAGTACTCCTCAGGACTTATCTAAAAGAAACAAAGTCAAGTTCTAGTGGATACCAGGGCACAATGCACAAACTCAGTATTTTGCACGGAATTAGTGTTCGTTTGTATGGAAGACTACGGCTCTATGTGCCATAAGGAAGCATTCATGGAAAAATCGTAGTAATAGAAGAACTGCAAACAATATCCAACAGAGTGATCCTCAACTAACAGGACCCCAAAAAATAAAAGATGCGAGGGTAGGACTTAATCACTCTGGGTTGCTTCGTGAATTCTTCGACGAAAGAGGTGTCGGCGTGCTATGGGCAACTGAGCCGCATGGTACAGCGCTTGTCAAGGGTTTCTCTTAAAGCTTCCAGCCCCGTATCGTGCAGTATTCGGTGTAGTATAGAAATTTTTGTACGTAACAGAGCTATATTTTGGCACGATCCAGATGAAAAACACAGAAAAATGAGTTTTGGGTTAAGTTAGGGAATTAATTCTTTGTTTTCGGTGGCCAGATTTACAGGCACAGACTTCTCAAGGTACTCCTGAGTAGAGCGTTGTATTCAAATCTTATCAAGAATGCAGTCATCAACTAAGATGTAAAACGATTTCCACGCCTATCATTAATTTGTTTTTATATTATTTATTTGGTGAACTGCGTGGCAGACGATCTGGAAGCTGGATTGGACCAGCAGTGATCAAGTGATCAAGTTCATAGTGTAGTGTTTGCCTTACCTCTAAGTGGTGGTCTCCGGTAACTGTATGAGTAAACCCTAACTCATTCAATTGAAGATGGAAAGGGCATGCTCGGCCAGTAGCATAAATACTGGCATTCGCCGTCATTAAGCTCAGAACTCTGTACGAAAGAAATTAAGATGTGACGAATCAACTAATGACCTCGAATAAAAATGGACTCACTGGGAACCCTAGAAATCGTTTAAAGTGCAACGAGCTTCTGCACGTGGAATATTCGGACCCTTAACAACGTGCACCGAATAACTAGCAGAGACCCTTGACTGCTATCACGTAGATATGAACCGGATGGACGCGGTGGGATGGACCGGACAAAAAGCGAGGGAAAAATTGTGATGCATACTATGGAAAAGGATTAGCGCTTATTCAGATGCAGATTTGTCATATACGGCAGACTAGGGTAAGAAATCTTGAACTTCAGACACGTAAGCGAACGTCCAATGACAATCCCCATCAAGGCTAAATTCGCTAACATGGCGGTCTCGGAAACGTGAAATACTAAATCATATTGATCACATTGCGATGAACGTAAGTCATGCCTTCAGTATCCTAGACCCGAATTACCTCCTCGTTGCAGTCAAGTTACAAATGCGTATTTCCCAGTGTCACAACAGAGAAGAACTTCTGTGAGAAGATATAACGTAAAATAACCGCAATCACAAGAGACTGGCAGAATCTTCACCGTAGTCCTATACCGAAATCTCTCAACAACTCATATGCTGCCAGCATCAAGTACCGAAGACCAGTGGAAATGCTGCCAACGTGCTACCGCAACTAATGTGCTGGGTTTCAGCTTACCACAACTAAGAAATCCCAGGTTTGATGAAGAATGCAAGCAAGCACATGCAACTAAACAAGAAGCCTACAAAGCGAAGCTGCAATGAAGGACGAGAGCCGCTCGGTACTTTTTACGAGGAGAAGAGACGGGATAAACATCGGCTTCTCAGAAGAAGAAAAAAGAGCACGAGAAATCCGCTATCGAAGATATTACGAGGTTGTACGCCAAGAATAACGTATGAAAGATTAATCAGCTGGTCAACTGGTACAGAAGCCTGTAGAGATGAAGAAGGAAATCTTAGAGCAGAGTCACAGTCGGTGCTAAAAATATGTAAAAAAAAATTTCTACAAACTACATAACGGAAAAGAAGCCCAACATCCCACCATCAATCATAATAGACCATCCAACTTAGACGATGATAGTTAGAACTCTTTCCTCGTGACCAGATCAAAGCAAGGATAGCAATATCTAAGCTAAAATTTCACAAATTCGCTTGACCTGACGGCTTACTGGCCAAGATATTTAAAACTGTTACAATTGACTTTGTGGAGAGCATACACCAACTCATTTCTCAGATCTGGTCAAAAGAGTGTATGCCTGATGAATGAAATTTCAGTATCGTTTGCTTGATAAATACGACAGAAGACCTCTAAGCTACGCCAATATAAGAGGCATATGTATCATCAACACCCCACACAACATCTTATCTGCCATATTGTGTGAACCTCTGAATTCTCAAGTAGTCCAAATCGATAGCCATCATCGGATAGAAGCTGTTCAATGTACGTTTTTATGATTTTTTTTAACGTGGCCTTGCCTGAGATAATAACCAAAACTTATCTCCATACACTAACCGGCTGAAACTTATAAATTTAAAACCCCTTTCTATACGTCGAAAAGTTGTCGATTCTCTTTGTTCATCATATCTTAGCTGGTAATATCGATTGTCCTTCTTTACTTCAACTTTTTTCTTTTAACACCAAACCCACGCAATCTTTGGTCTGTGCCACTTTTCTGGCTCAACCTTCCAGAACGAATTACGGACACCTAAAATGCCTTTCTTCGACTACCACCTCAAGAAACACAAGAACAAACGCAAGAACACTCTTATGCCTACGCTTCACGTTCTAACTTTCTTTAACTGCTCCCACCCTTTAGTGTTTATCTTTAGTTTTAAGTGGAATTGTTAGTTTTAAGAATACCTGTACTGAATAAATCTGCCTGGGGTTGACCCGGACCACAATTAAAAATTATTTTTCCATCGGTTTAAAGGCCACATATGACAGCATTTATAGAGTCGCTCTATATATGTCAAAGGTGAACCCTCGCTGCTCCATCAAAGTCGCACAGTGCAACGAATCTCTGATTAAGCGGAATTAAATTAAATAAATGTTTTTGTTCAGGTTTTTTGTTTTTTTTTTAATTGAAATTGTTCACGGAATAGAATATAACAAATTTTTTTAACATAAAACTACAAATTTCAAGACAAAATAATACACAAAAACCAGCTTTTGCTGGCTTCATGTTCCATGACACTTTTCTTTCTTCTTGGAAAGCATCTTAGACTTGCTAAGAAAGGATCTGAGGTTAGAAGCAATCGATTTAAGAGATCAGTATTTCTATCCACAGTTCCCTAAACCTTCTATTTACCTTGTTTCTTGCCTCTTGCGCTTCTTCTGAAAGTTGCCCGATTGGAACAACTTTTCCATGAAACAAGACCTCATGCACACTTACTGGCATAAAATACCAGGCATAATTTTTAAGATATAGTTCCCTTGTTTCTTTTGCATACTTCTCAAAAGCATCTGCATCTATTGGGAATCCAGACCCAAGAGATTCCAAGATGATATGAAATTTTTTGATAATTTCTTTATCTATCCCTGTAATTTGGGCAGTCTTTTCCTCATCTCTAAAAAATCTTCTAGCTGTGTTTCCGTCATTAGTATTGTCAGACTTTAAGTTGGCATAACTACCAATAACCCTGTTTCTCTTCTAAATTATTCTTGGATTAGTTTTTTTTTGGCTTTGACTTTTTCTTTACTGCCTTGGTCTCTTACGTGCCACACCTTGACATCTAATCTATACGCTATGTGAAGGATGCATTCCGTAAAACGTATCCCATGAGTGAGGACATTACTTCTTGGTTCACATGCCTAGTTGAAAGATTAGTTAAATTGTTCATTTCAGAGGGTTTGGCACCGCAAATATAACAGGTTTGTGATGAAGATGTTAACATAGTTAACAAAAACACTGGCTTAATTATGATATGCAAACTGTCAATGTTAAAGTAGGGTTTTAATTTGATCTTGAATTTGATTGTACCTCTGACTTGATCAAAGCAAAATTGAATTTTATTGGTCGACAACATCGGGTTGATGATGGGGCAGGGTTTCGCCAAAGTACTTGCTTAATTTTATCCTTAAAGAAATACATCTGGATGGGAACCATTGAGATACAAAAAAGATTTTCATCCGAATTATCACCAGGAGAAAATTTTTGTTTGTATGATTTCTGTTGAGCACCATCACGGCCATCTTTTAGGTCAGCAACGGAGCTTAAAACGTCTTTTTGAGTTAACATAAAGGCTCAACGCTGTGATTTATTTAAATTTGCAATCCAAATTCTGCAGAAGTTTCGCTTACAGTTTCATCATTTGGGTAGCATTTCGTCTTAGCTTCTTTAATTTTGTAGTGTGAAGGTAATAAATTGGGAACTTTGTTGTTAATTTTTGGCGTAGTATTTCGTACTGTTGAGTTGAAAGCTTAATGTCCGTGAATAATGCTAGTGCATCATCTGCAGTTATTGGTAACAATCAAGGAGCAGATGTTTTTCCTCACAATAGAATCTTAAAAACAAAATTTAACCTACAAAAGATCACTTTTTTCACTGCAATAGCAGTGATCATGAGCCATTGCAATTTCTTCAGCGCTAAAAGAATCTAAAATGGATTTAACTTTTTTCATCTAGCTTTTCTCACAGCACTCATCAAAGCTTTTTCTCGGTCTTCCTACTATAGATGATGAAGGTATTTCATCTAAGATATGTTGTGGTAATGTTAGATTTTCATTTAGACACAAAAAATTTGAATTTTTGAAGCGCTCTTTATGCCGACCACTTTTGGCCCATCTCTCGTCAAAAATTTCAATGGGCAGCCTAAAAAATGAAAAATTTAGTATGAGTGTCGCAAGAAGTTGAAACACATTTTAGCAGTAAATATGAACAACACTGAACAACTATACTTTTCGTCTAATGAATACAAAAAACAAATATTTTATCTATAAATTTTACTTTCATTTACCCGTTATATTAAACAAAATCTCTAATTATTTAAGGAAAACTTACTTTTATATCAATTGACTGTTTACTTATTGAGAAAAAACAAAAAACAAAAAAAAAAAAAAAAACTATAAAATGTACGCGAACCAATTAAAAACGATATAAACACTTGCTCTTCAAATTGACCTTCTTATATAAAAAATTATATACAATTCGAAGTTTAAGATGATTTTTTTTTTTGCACAGTCATGACGTAGGAGGTTTACTCTCTGAGTTAAACCGGTTTTTGTTTAATTTTGTGCATGTCATTTTTTTAAATAAATCAAGCTAAATCAGCGATTTGTCACACTGTGGGTCGGTAACGACTTAACCGAAATCTTTGATGTCAAAAAAGGTTTTGGTCAAAATGCCCCGTTGTCTTGAGACTTCTTTTACCTCGTACTTGAACAATTAAGCATAACTTCCAAGTCAACACAAGAGGCATAATCTTTCAAAAGTCTGCCCAACAACTAGCGTACGACGATGATATCGGCATAACTGTAGGAACTCAGCGGGCTATCACCGGCGCGTTCGCTAGTATCGAAATGGAAGCTGCCAAAATAGTTTTAACGGTAAATGAAGGCAAAACCAAGTATATGCTGTCAACAAAAAGGAACTCACAACATCGAAGAATTAGACAGAGTGCTATAACTTCGGGGTTGTAAGATCTTTTTCCTACATTGGCTCTATAATCAATTCTATCAACAACATTTCAGTATAAATACTAGGTGGAGTGAAAAGTAACCTCTTTGACCAACAGAATGCGCTGCTACGCCAAAACACGTTATGGTACCTTGAAGTCCGTTCATATTTAGCCAGACATGCCAAATTTCAGTGCGATATTGTCTTTAGTTTTGTTTTGGCAGCTGATTCTTGTTGACGTGTTTATCATCATGTTGAGTACGGACAAAAACTATTTTCGTTCTCTCATAAAACATTATTTTTTGAGAGGCAAAACGGCGAAGGAAACAAAAGAAAAGTTGGATAAATATTATGGGGCTAATGCTCTGTCAAATTACACCGTAAAATATTGGTTTCGAGAGTTTCGTGGAGGCCGCAACTCCGCTATCGATCAAGTTCGCAGCAGCAGGCCCTCCGATGCGGTTACAGCGGACAATGTCAAAAAAATACATGAAATGGTGTTGGCTGACCGGAAAGTGAAGGTGCGCGAGCTAGCAGATACCACAAAGATTAGTACTGAGCGCACGAGCCATATTTTGGCAATATTCTGCATATGAAAAAGTTATCCTGCCGTTGGGTGCCACGCATACTCACTTCTGACCAAAAACACGAACGCGAGAGCACTTCGAAAGAGTGTTTTGACTTGCTGATGCGGAATCGGGCAGACTTTTGGCATCGATTGGTAACTGTTGAACATCAGAGAACAGAATGAGTGCCCGTCAATGGACTGAAGCCGGCACGAGTGCTCCGAAGCGGCCGGGGGAGGCTCGATGGGTCGGAAAGATTATGACGTCGGTTTTCTGGGATTGGCATGGCATACTCTTCGTGGACTACCTCGAAAAAGGAAAAACTATCAACAACGAGTATTACTGTGCATTATTGGAGCGATTTAAGGCCAAAATCGCTGCAAAACGGAATCACATGAAGTGAAAAAAAAAAAATTTGTTTTTGCAAGACAATCCACCGACGCACAATCGCAATCCAATCGCAACCATGGCTAAAATCAATGACTTACGGCTCCAATTGCTGTCGCATTAACCATATTCGCCCGATTTGGCAACCTCTCACTATTATCTCTTCCCAAACCTCAAAAGATTTGATTACTTTTCGGGCGGGATCAAGAAGTTGGAAAATCGCTAGAATAAGTGTATCAAACTATGAATAAAATGAAAAAAACATTTAAAAAAATTTTTTTTTTATTCACAAGAGGGTCACTTTTCACCCCATCTAGTAAAACGAGGAATCACTCCTACCAATCGCTGTTTCTTTAGACTAAGATGGCCATGACATGGACTCTTACGTAAGCGGAAAAAGATATCCTCATGTAGAGCAAATGGACACTAAAGCTCAGGCATGCAGTGTCTTCGGATTAAACACGGTGGGATAACGCAGTACACGGGACCTCACCTGGAGACAACTGGTGATAATAAGCTAGGTAGGTAGGTAGCTAGGTAAGTAGGTAAAAGTGGCTGTTGGAATGACCAATCCACTTAGGGCTATTTGCTAATCGTGATGCCACGTGGATCTATGACCCTCTTACTCATGAACCAATTTAAGCTTATGATGAAGCGTAGGAGACTATTAACATCTGTATTCTTTAAATCGTTTAAGTCAGCTCTAATAAGTGAAGTTTCCTTCTTTTGGAGGGTGCTAGACATGTACAGAGAAGGTGGAAGACTGTCTGCTCTTCCTCCTTGTCCATGCAGCTTTTAAAGAAATTGTTTGTAAAGACGCCAAGCCTACTTGCATTATTGCTTATAAGACAGTGTCCAGTGATGACACCTATGATGCCGCTGAGATGTTTCCCGTTCAGAAGGATAAGACTCTTAGAGCGATTCAGATTCAGCTTTGGCAAGATCTGTTTGGTCGTTAGATTTGTTTGTCTAAGAGTCCACCCAAGGTCTGTTCTTTTGTTTGCTACCAGCTTTAACATTGATTTGAACGTAGCGATTGGTATACCTAACCTACCCTTTCCGGTAGAATAAGTAGAGTGATTCCAGTTTTGGCAATTTCGTTGGCCCTACAATTCCTTGAAATGTTTTTGTGGCATGGCAACCAACAAAGGTTAAGGTTAAACTGCTCTTCCATCCCCGTAAGATATGATCGGCATTCAGGGGCGATTTTAGAATTTAATAAGACTGAATCCGAAGAGATGCTCATATCCCTTGTAGATATCACGTTTTCCTTTAGCCAGGACAGAGCTCCTTTAATCGGCAAAATACAAAAAAAAAATATCCACCTAAAACACGCTACAATGATTTAGAAGACGGAAGGAAGGGCTTAGATTTAGCTTATCTGAGAAAACACCGCCACCAACCTCGCTGTTGGTTTAAGATCCATCTGATCTAGAGGGGAAGCTTACATGAAATTCTTTGTCACACAAAAGTTCAAGTATGGCGTAATCGATGTTTTCTGTGAGGATTCGTAACATATTAAGAATATTAGCGTGGTCAAATAAATTATTTGTCGAGGGACGTCAAGTGAAACAGAATATCTAATGCCGTGGTGGAGTAAAACTTAGGGCTCCGTTTATGCATAATCAATTAACTCACGACCAGGCTAATTGGATAGGCTTATCAATTGAGGGCCACCCGAACTTAAGCGCCATATAAGTATGTAAGTAAGTATTTATCACTCTAGGGTCGGGTCGAAGTTGGTATCACAAGCTTTAATCCATTTTTTGTGATAACTTTTCCGTAACACATTATGATGAGGAAGAATAATAATCAGATTTTTTTAAAGCAAACATAGAGCAGCCACAATCTTCTAGGGGAAGACCTCACCGAACGACCTGAATCCACACATTTTCTAATTCAAAAGATATCAATGTCACTCAAAAGACATTAGCGTAACACAACTTAAAACCATATTTACGCAACACGTTCTACAGCTTTAGTCTTTTTAAGAGCGAAACCATCTAATTTTATAAAGTTGAAGCTCAAATCAAATGTAAAGCACTTCCACTTTAACGTAGACCTCAATTTATCTCAAATTTTCAAATCTTCCCATAATGCCCTCGTAACCTCTTTAATACACTCTCTCCTTCCGTTCCATGGTTCATTATGAAATCAAAAGAAAAACCACAAAATACTCAGGATGGAACCGTACAGGCATATCTCTAACCTAACACAACGAACAGAATAGGAAAGTATCCCGAAATCCGGGATAAAAAGAAATTCAACACAAAATCTAATTCTGGATACAAGTATGTTGGTATAACCTTAAAAAATAATAAAAGATTGTTAAACGCATGTTCCAGCGAATACCTTGGCCCAGACGAAGACCACATCACCATACGAGGGATACATATTCCAAAATCCACATACGATTATCATCCAGTTTCATCAGCGTTAAGATTAGAGACCATCGCATTAATATTTCATGAAAATTTTGTATATTTACCTCCAATTGGATTGTGTGCCTGGAATACTAAATGCGAACAGAAGAACTTTTCTCTTTTTGGTGGAGCCCTATGTAAGAAAATATATTTTGGCAGTTCAACGCCATCATCATCATCATCAGCAGCAGCAGCAACAGCATCACAAACATCGTTTTAGTTGTCCTTGTTGTTGTAGCCCTCGTCCTGGTGCTCGTCCTGGTTGTCGTTGTCGTTGTCGTTGTCGGAGTATTCGAAGAATGAAACCGAAGCTGGAAGGAAAACCGACACCATGAGCAGACGCCACCGATAATCCTGTTTTCGGTTCTGCAGTTTCCATTCTTGAAGTTCATGAAAACTAAAAAAGATTCACCTTTAATTCATTCATCGCATTCTATCCATTCACCTTTGCTGGGACACCAAAAAAGATTGCTCCTGTGATTTTTATGATTTTTTTTTTTTTTTTGCATATTTAAATTTTTTTTGTAAATTTTTGTGAATTTTTGAGATTCTTTTTAGTATCCCATCTCTGACGGATGTTTCGTTGATATTACTTGAGTTGGCAGGAGTCGGTGGAATGGAGTGCAAGGATGTGGTTTCTAAAATAGATTTGATGTATTCCCAGGAGTTGGTAGATTGAAATTCATATGCGGCTTTCGATGGCAGTATCAGTATAAGGAATCCACTTTACATAAGCGTAATAGAAAATTCAATTAATGATAGTTGGAAAATTTTCGAGGTCACTCGGGAAACAATTCTCGAGGTGCGAAAACTGGAACTGGGATGCGCCTTACAACACTAATACTATCCCCCAGATCAGTATAAGCCATACGATGGTGACATCTGGCTATTGTACCTGCTCAACTGAATTACCTTAGAGAAAGAAAAAAATCTAAGATACAGCTAGTTATGTCGCCAATAATTCCAATAATGTGATGTGTTTCAACTCCTCTCTTCATCATAAGTGACTTCTATTACTCCTCAACTGATCTGCACCACGTCTGCATAGGTCACCTCAATCTTTTGTCTTCTACGATGAACATATTTAGTCCACTTCATGGAAAACCTTATAATGGAGCTCAAGAAGCAACATTCTATCACTTCCTTTGCCGTAGAATAATGCCCTGCGCTGTTTTCATGTAAAGATGTTTGTTTAAGATGCGGTTTAACCAGAATCTCCCTCAATGTTCTATTTATAAAGATCCGAGACATAAACTCACTTTCATTGCAAATGCCATCTATGAGATGGCATCATCACTGAGAAGTAAAAAAATCAGCGAAACCTGAGGGCAGACCGAATGTTCTACTTCAACATCTGCCTCTCCCTCCCTCCCTAAATCCAGTTCTCAAACGGCACAAATTACACATCCAATACAGTGAATCTTCAGTCGATAAGTATGTAAAAAGGTGGCCAATAAAGCCCTGACTAAGGTTGAGGTCCTTCAAAGGAGGAAATAATCCATATTTGAATCACTCAGAACACCCTCTGACACCTACACTAAGCCGAAATCAGGACTCTCAGGACGAAATCTGACTCACTTCGCTGCTAACCTAATCGGAACCAGCTCCCACCTAACTTCTATCAACGAAGCTGCAAGCGAGATTAACTCCTAGCAATATATAGGGTGATTCATCGTAAAGTTTGATTTATAATGTAAAATAAAATACATTAATTTGAAAGTGAACTTCAAATTTTGATCATCAGTTAAAAGAAGAGTTCATGGCATTTACTTTTTAGAAATGAAATCATGTAAATCTTGGCCAAAACTACGTCTGAGGTGGTCTATTCGGAAAGTTAAATTTTGGGCGACTCGTTCGAGCATAGCGACTGGTATTTCGCGGATAACACGAGTAAATTTGGCTTTCAAAACGTAAATTGTAGCTGGCTTATTTCTGAAGACCTGAGACTTTAGATATTCCTAGAGAAAACAGTCCAAAGTTGTGAGTCCATTGTTTCATGCGCTGCTTGGCTTGTAGTGGCGTCTTGTTGAAACCAGAGCTCACCGAGACCATGTGCTTTAATTTAAGGAAGCAAAAGTCTATTAACGTGGTGCGATGACATTGTGTGACGGTAACATTGTGATTTGTCTCATTTTTAAAGAAATATGAACCAATGATTCCACCAGCCCATACTGTTGTTTTTAATGGATGAAGTGGTAGCTCTTGGTACTCTTCGGGTTGCTCATCAGCCCAAATATGGCAATTTTGTTTATTAACGTATCCATTGAGCCAGAAATGGGCTTCATCACTGAACAAACACCGAATTTTCATTGAGTTTTTTCAGAGCTCATTCACTGAAAATATGACGCAAATTCAAATCACCTGGCTCCAATTCTTGCACAAGTTGAATTTTGTATGCTTTTAGGCCGAGATCCACACGTAAAATACGCCAAGTTGTCGAATACGTCAAGCCAAGCTACTGAGAACGACGACGAATCGATAAGTCACGGACTTTGTGTATACTCTCAGCTATAGCTGCTATAGTATCATCCACTTATGTAAACTGGGACTCAAATTTGCGAATGGTATTGGTAATAGTGGTTTCAGTAGGTCGATTATGCGCAACATAAGTTCCTCGAAACGCACGAAAAACATTTCTCACAGAACGCTGATTTTCGTAATATAGCTGAACTTGGAGACGCTGTTGTGGTGTGAGTCTTGCCAAACGATACTGAACAAAAATAACAAAGCAGTTTGATAGGAGTCATGCGTGAAAAAACCTATTGAAAATCAAACTTCACAACGAATCACCCTATACGAGGTGTATTCAAAAAGTAAGGTGACCATTGAACATTCGGGCAACGTACGTAAGTTTTTTTGCTGTGTTAGTACACATGTCAATTCAATTATATAGCATACTTTGACAGATAGAAAGGTTAGACATGTTTTGATGTGCTCGACGATTTTCAATTATTATAAAAATTAAGCAAATAATTTGCATCACAGCGCTCTAAACCACTTGAAATGTTGAAAGTGGCATATGGTGAGTTTGCTCTAAGAAAAAAAAAAGTCTAGAAGTGGTACAAGCTCTTCCAAGATGTCCGAGAAAACGCCAAAACCGAATCTCGCTCTGGATGCCCCAGCACATCAACAAAAGATGATAACGTCGAAGCTGTGAAGAAAATTGTTTTGATAAGGAGTCGACTTCAGCGCTATGCTGAGAAGTGTAGTCCTGAAGCTATGACATTTGATTTGCCATCAACAATTTTGACGGCTTTCCAAATTTCGGGTGAAGATCTTGATCCATTTACTAGAGCAATATTTTGTTGCTCAAAATCTATCTTTTCTGAACTGGAAAGAACTTTAAAATTTTTATTTAAATCATTTTTGTTGGCTAATTTTCCTCTTGGGTCCTTCTGACGTTTATTGAGAGGCGGGTTTTACACTTTCTGTTAGCATATCGATATCGTAAGATTCCCGAAAACTGTCTTTCCATACCAACCAACTTCTGTAGAAGTTTTAGTTAAGATGTACTTGCTGCATTGAGGATGGCGGAAGCTCTAAACGAGACTTCTAAAGGTATATGGTCAGAGAACATTTTTATTTCTACGCGTAAGTCACTGATGCGAAAACGCCAATTTCCAGATATATTGCAGCAGTCTTTTAGCGAGTAGATACTAGATACCTTCAAGCACCATTTTGATTATGTGGGGACAATGACAAAAATTATGCTCCATAGGGGTATGTATTCGGTACAAGAATGGAATAACTTAGCATCGGATTGCGATTTTAGTCTGTTATGAACAGGCCACTTCCTTAAAATAAAAATGCAAAACTTTGCTGGTAAAAACTGGTCAAAGTATGTACCAAAAATTTACAAATGAAGCCCAGTCATCGCAATATCGATAATATTACAAAGAAATCAACCATAATTTGGACGACAAGACGTATTTTTTGGCAAGAAACTCAACGCGTATGTTAAGCACTGTCTTCATAATAAGAGGATAACTAACTAACCACACCGCCCGGAACTTCGAATTTTGTGTAACCTTTGTAACATCAAAGTAAGAGATGATGTGCTCCACTTCGTTGCAATACCATATGTCCCAATCTAAAGGAATTCCGCCTTAATTTCCTTGGATCGCAAATACTCGAACTAGGGGAGGCGTTAAGCGTACTAAACGAAGATCAAGGCTGAAATATATTGTATAACTACACTGTAATTGCACTACGCTACAAAAATCCCATTATCGACGAAAGCTTCTAAAAAATGAAAACGAAATTTTATTTTAACTAACTCATCAGTGTCACTAAGTGTGCTTAGTATCATCGGTCCTTGTGTATGTCTTTTTTATAAGGACCGGAAATTCAAATATTCGCGGGCTAAAAAGTAATCACTTTTTTGTGTACGTCTACGTCTGTAAACACAAACCAACTACTTTGCCACTTGGTGAAACACAACCCACACCTCTCAGATCACCCTGATCTGAAGCTATCTGGTTACAAACTACTGCCATTGTTCTTCTCTTACCGCGGTCTCGCGATTTACGTTCGTAGTGATGTAGCTTACCAAACTCCATCACAATGTAAGCAGCCTCAAACTGGACAGCAATTCGACCTTAAACGAGTTTGATGCACATCCTGTATCCCCATACTGATGGAGGAATGGGGATGGAGGAAAACCAAAAAAATTTCAAACGAGCGAGGAATGGCTGCAGCGTCTTTTTTAAGCAATAAATACAACAGTGTCCCAAAAGTAGTAAAATTTTTACAATGACATTCCAACTATCAGCTCTTTAGATAAGAATAGTCTGCTTGATGCACATTTTTCGGCCAGCTCAACACTTCCAGCTTGTGCTTTGTCCTCGCCTACACTTGATTGCATCTAATTTTCAATGCGACGAGTCCACTTTCGCATTAGTATAGTAGCAAGTCTCTTTAAAAATCTCAATATTTGTGTATGATCCAGATCCAGATGGTATATTTCCCCTTATTCTGTGTAAGTTTTCCAATCACTTCTACACTTTAGGACTCTTTCCGAACAGATGGAAAGGCGAACCTTCTTCTCTTTCCTCCTAAAGAACTATTGCACTTATGGCAGTACGGTTTTCGTATCAACAGATCCACTGGTGATTTGATGGAAAGTCTCACTGAAAAGTGCAACCAAAGTCTGCATCAATCTGGTGGTAGCAAGGTAGTTGCACTAGATATTTCTATGGCATTTGACAGAGTTTGGCATCGGGCTTTTGTGTCGAAAATACTGGAATTGGGATCTACGAACCTCTGCTTCAATGGATAAGAAATTACATTCCGGACCGTTCAATTCAAGTTTTCTTGGATGGATTCAAGTCTGATATTCACCAAATAAATGCTGGTGTGCTCCAGGGCTCCGTTCTGTCTCCGACACTCTTTTTAATTTTCATTAACAATCTCTTGTCTGCTGCTTGTAAAACAGTACTCTCTGCTGTTCATATTCGTTTCCGAACTCACGTCCCTGCTCTTCGGCTGTAGAACGGGAACGCCAGCGTATATTAAACTTATTGAATTCTGATACTTACAGCATTACTGAATGGGGAACTGTCAACACAGTGGAATGAAATGCTTCAAAAATACAATGCTGTCTGCTCTCGTCTGCGAAATTTAAACACTCAGTCATTGTACATGGATGGCACTTCCACCGTGGAAACCGAATAACTTTCCATTCTCGATATGCGTTTCAATGAAAACCTATGTGGGAACGACGAAGTATTCGATGTCACCAAAAATGCTGCGAATTGCCTAGGTTTCCGCAAACGATGTAAGAAATACTTTCCCCCTCTAATCTGACATCAATATTTAAGTCATTCATCAGGCCCAGAATTGGAGTACAATGCCCATGCTCTTAAAACATATCTGCACATGCGATGAAACTTATTGATACCCTAGAACATCTATCGCTATTTTCACCACCGGTGCTACACCGAAATTGCCAGTAGCAATCCGTCTTTTCAAACTTCTAACCGTTCAACTCACTTATGGAAGGGCATGCTGAGCTCTTTATTTCCTAGTCATTATAAGTTTCAAACATTTTAAACCAACGTTCATCGGTACCTCTCTGATTTTTTTCCGTCCACGATGTGTGCAAGCATTTTAAGGTACCCAAGCATTTAGAAAAAAAAAGATTATTGTAAACAATATAATTTTTCTGCAATTAACAGTCACTTACGAGTACTACTACTACTTTATTATCTCAAAAAATCAATAAACCGTGGATTATATCTTTTGTCGGAAGTGTTTCGTGAATGGTAAATGTGTGTCAAATATCATACTCCAAAGTACGAAAACCTTTGGTTATTAACTTCTTTCTTAAATTCAAATCATTAGCGTTCGACTCCATTTAACCTCAAACATCAGCGCACAAAACAAGGCTCACCCCCTGTATATGCATAATAGTGTGTATCTAGCAAGCAACGTATGTCCTCATATGTGTTACTTCGAGCAAATAGATTATACGTTCTTAATCACATTCAATTAATTAGGGTCGTCCTGTCATCTCACCCGCAGCCCGTACAAAAGCATCGCCAAACACCATCAGTTAGTCGGCCTCGGTTGGCTGCGGAATATTCTCCAGCATCATTAGTACATAGTAAACGAACCCCTTCCACCACCCTCTCCACAAACAACAATAACAACAACGGTATAAACCACCAGCCCCATAACAGGGATGATATGTTTATGGAAATTTTCCAAAAGATAAGATTTATCATGACAAAGTTATAAATAGCATCCTTAGACTAAAGTCCGTTACATATACGAGGTGTGGATGCATAAAATATAGATTTAACATCACACCCCGTAAAGGGTGGGTTCAGTCAATTCCATCACTTTCATCGAACCCAAACCGGCCTCCTGTGCCAAAAGTCCACAATCTTCTTTCGAAAACGCATCTCTATCTGTACTTCATTCTATCCGTGCTAAGCTTACTTTTCGTCATTCTCGTTTTTATTCATGTATCCGTTTTGTTACTATCATTTGCACCTTCGACAAACTGTCATTAATCTTATTTCCTTTCAATAATAATTTATTGTCTTTTCAGGATAACGTCAAAAGAACACCGCACACAACATGCCACTGCCATTGAGAAGTACGCTTGTTAGGGTGGGTGGCAACAGTCAAGAGGATGAGAATTTTCTAACTTCTGGAATCGTCCTTCATCGTAGCTTTTGTACGAAACAAGACTGTAGAATGTGAATGTGTGTGACACACATACGATAGATCCGGGTGATTGGGAGATATGTCACCATCGATGTGAGGTGGTGGCAGGATAACGACTGTAACATCATTTAGAATGGTTTTTGGGTGTTAAGAAATTTATTAATGCGATCTTTGAGTTGCGCGTTTCGGCAAAGGAGTCCTTACAAATTGATGATACGTTAGCATTAATGTCGTCTTATTTTGACACAGTTTACGGCTGACATGGAGTTGACAATGGGTTCAGCGATAGGGGAAGGATAAAATACAAAAATTCTTAAAGAGAATGATTTTTATCGTTCCGTTTGGTGTTATTTGGTTCCGGAATACAATTAAAGGGGGAAAAGGTCTTTAAACAGAGTCCTTACTAACTTCACTTAGCAATTGAAAGAATGAATTCAAAAATGGATATGGGCAACACATGTTTGTATATAGATTTCAAGAAATTTTTCGATTGTTTCCTTGCTCCGTGACTCTTTTGTCTCTGACTTTAACTTATGGAGATCCTTAAAGTTAGGCCTTCTCATGGTTTCAAGAGAGCCGAAGTAGTATTCACCACGGCGTTTGAAGGAAAACTGGCTTACAAAAACCTTGTGGAACCAGCAATCAGCATTTTTACATTTTTTTATAATTTGTTATTATACCTGACTTTTGCCCTTCCTTGTAAAAGGTTCTCTTTGCTTTGACTAAGACTTATAGGTCTACCACTACAACAAAAAGCAAACGTACAAACGTCTTTTATACGGACATACGAATCTGGCAGATAGGACTACAAGAAAGGGATTCTGAAACGTGCAGACTCTATCCGCCGATGAATTGGCAAAAAGGTAAATAACGTCAGCTAAAAAATTGGGCTTAATGGAATAAGGTAGGTCAGGGAATTTTTGTCGCCATCCTTCCTGTGAGCTTTGCTGACTTTTGCAATGCGAATCGCCTCATCTTCGAAGGCATTTTGCTTAACAAAACCTACATGTTCAAAATTGCATTGGACCAGCGCTCAACTTGTATTAGCAGTTAGTTAGTGGAGGTGACCTACGATTTAATACTGACCCCGAATAAGTCAACTGACTGACTTAAACATGGATAAGGCCATGTTTAAGTTCGCTTAAGCTGAAATTACAAGTGTGCCACAAAACTCAATGACTCAATGGAAGAATTACTTACGGAGTTAATGGTGCTAACTGCATCCAGCCTTTTGACCTAGTAAGTGTCTAACAGGGTTACTTTGCATTCCTATTTAAAGTTCTTTTAAGTGCGCAACTAAGTTCTCAAGTTGTCAACATATAGTTTGACATATCCAAAATGTCATGAACCAAGCTAAGACATATGGTAAACAAAAAGTTTTGACACTTTACCGACTTTTGGTTGTGTGAAAATGTCTGATTTCATTCGAAGAAAACGACGGCTGAAGTACATAGAGAGCTTCAAAAAGTTTACAAATATACTGCTCTGAGTGAAAAAAACGCCCGCATGAAGGAAGGCCAAAATCCTTCTAAGATGCTGTATTGGAGGCATTGCTCGATGAGGATTCGTACCAAACGCAAGAAGAGCTTGCTTCAGCATTAGGAGTTATCCGGCATGCCATTTCCAAGCGATCGCAGGCGTTGAGAATGATTCAAAAATAAGGAACTTGTGTTCCTTATTAATAAAGCCAAGTGACGGTGAGTGGCGTTTTTTCTTCTGTGGACAACTGCTCCAGCGGCAAAAAAAGGAAGGGTTTTCTTCATCGCATCGTGACGGGCGATGAAAAAATGGTTTCATTATAGCAACTCAATGAGAAGAAAGTCATGGGAACTGCCCGGTTATGGTTCTACGTTATCGGCTCGAATTCACAAATTTACGAATATTCACGCTGCAAAGGTTATGCTTTGTATTTTGTGAGATCATGTCGGCGTTATATATTTTGAAGTCTTGGAGCCCAACGAAACCATCACTGGGAAACGGTATCGACTTCAATTGATACGCGAAAAATGGCCAGAATACGAGCAGAAGCACGAAAAAGTGATTCTACAGCATGACAACTCTCGGCCTTACGTTGGAAAACCTACTTGGAAATGCTCAAAGGAAAGTCCTATCCCACCCACCATATTCCCCAGGTATTGCGTCGCCCGATTATTACTTGTTCCATTCGATTGCACATGTTCTGGTTGTCAGCAGTTCCGCTCATATGAAGACATTAAAAAATTGTTTGATTCGTGGATACCGTGGATAACGGTATTTGAGCTCTGCCAGAAAGATGGGAAATGTTGTAGCTAGCGATGACTGATTTATTTTTAACTATTTTTCACAATAAAATTGCATTTTCATAAAAAAAACTTAGTTGCGCTCCTAATACTTCAACTAGGACATAAATTTTGGCCGATGAAGCAGTTTGACTGAATTGCTTATTTAGTGGATCTCGTGCTGACAAAAGCCCAACTGCTGAGTTAACATTTTAGTTGGACTTTGTTCACTTCGGAAGCGATTCATAAACAATTAGGTTAGAGCTACATAAATAACCCAATTCGAGTCTGAATAAATTTTCTGTAGCACTCTATCCACATCTGAAACGGGTAAGCACGAAGGATGACGTTTCCACTCTCACCGCCAGCGAGAAGCATTCCATTCAGCGGCAAGATTGGAGTTCTGTTTTGAAATATGTTACACCGAAACTAACGATAAGCGGCGGTAGCGAATACTAGCTCATTGCCAATAGGCTGAAGATACTAGGCTGGTTCAAATGGGAATTTTAACTGATATTGAAGCCTAGACGTTCTACAAGACTATACATAGTGTAACTCAATGATCAACTAATGATTTAATTACCGGAATCTGTAGCTAATTGCAGGATATGCATTGAACCCACCGTGGTGACATTAAATGGATAAATCTGATGGAACTGCCTGCAGACAAACAGCAAACTGCACTGTTCAGATAAGAGCTTATATGTCATTCTTATACATACTGTATGGTTCCGGATTTGATTATCTTGTGCTTTGGTGAGTGTAAAATGCATAAAAAGGTCGAACAATAAATGGCTCACTCATTTATACTATAGAATCAACAAATCTCATAAATACCAGGAATACTAGTGTGTGCACACCTTTCTTCTGGCTACGGTACAAGAATTTACATGACGACACTTTTTCGTCATCACTCTCACGGTGTTTCACTATTTTGACCAGCAAGTGTCTGCAATATAATCTTTTTTAAATTAATGTGAGTCGAGATGGCTTATCTCATGAGTACAGGAAGCCAAAAATTTACCACGTAAAGGATGAGTGTTTTCAATTTGGTCAAACTTATAAGCAACCATATCTAGTGGTTCTAGTTCTTGCCACCTCAGTGCGGTTTCCAATCAGAGTCGTGCCAAAGCTGTTTGCTGTCAATTGTTTTTGTACTAAATCTTTTCATAAAGATCCATAAATAGATCCAATGCGGAATTAGGAACTCATGGCAAAGTGTTAAGATGAACTCTATCACAGTTTTCGTCATAATCGACTCGCCGAAAGGACGTAAGAATGCTAAGAAGGCTATGGTAGAATTGAAGAGATCTCAAGTCTCTTAGTTTTGCTTTTGATGATTTCGGAGGTCATCTGCTTTTTCATTCCTACCAAGCATGCAGTGTGGTAGCAAGACTCCTACTGTACTTCCACTTATGCATGATGCAAGCAAGGAAGTATTTCCGCAAAGCGGAAATGGAAAAGTCCTCATATGTTTTGTGATACGACCCAAATATCCACTGAGCCCAAGGTAACGTGACAAACCTACCAGATGGATTATTGATATTAATATTGCTTCCAGTATGACTTCGTCGTTTAATAGTTCCCTGATGGCACTATCAAACCAAGCTCGGTACAAGTATTTTTGGGATAGAAGCAAATATAGCGTGCGAGTCATACTACTCGTATCATGTCACCAGGCGGTCGACAATGTTAGTTCCCAGACAACATTTGTTACGATAGTAAGAAATCGACTTATCAGCAACAGGAGACTGGAAAGTACTATCGGAAGTATCCATGCCACATCATAGGTACATCGGATTTAGATTTGGATACGGGGCCTGGACCTTATTAACGCTCTAGAGAGTTGTAAGAATTATATCAGGGATATAAAGATAATATAGCTGCACTGCCTGTTAGATAATGCATAGCGACTGTCGGCTCTAAAGCGCAATCTACTCGACGATTGGTGCACTAGAAATGGGCTTTCAATCGTTCCTCTTAAAGCTAAGGTTTTTCTCTTCACGAGAAGGAATAAAGACAACACCATTCGATTCTTCAACGAAGCTAAGTATTTAGTTGTCATCCTGGATAACAAACTTCTTTGGTCTAAGTCCTTCAAGCCCTGCCGGTTTCTGGTGTAAAGGAGCTTTCGGCAAGACACTTGGCTTTTAATCGAAAAGGGTCCTAAAAATCTACACGGCTATAATAAGATCAATTATGCGTCGGTTCTTTGATAAAACAAGCTTTCACCTTATTCCGTCACTGCTGCCTTTACCATACTCCAAAGAATAGTCTATCGTAGCTCTAAGTCCACAGATGAATCTCCCTCCCCTTGATATTCCTATCATCTGATCCACTTTCAAAGCCATTTCTTATTTAAAGCTAAATGGTCTTTGGTAAAATGCACATTTGAGCTTTGATGACTTTGTGAGTCTATCTTTTGACTCTGTCTTATGGACATACCGTCCGACCTAATGACGGCATAATTCCTGCTGTAGAAAAATTCGAAATTGACTTTCCCTATGCTCAGGAAAAAGATCAAAAGTTGGGTTTTCACGAAAGTCTCTTTAAGCATTTTAGAATACGAAACTACTGCCTTTTTGGAAGACGACTTAGACTTTAGTCCACGTTAGGAAAATTTCCGGCTGTCTTCTAAGCGGAGAAATAAGCAATCCTGATTGAAATGTACTTTACTGTGAAGTATCATTGGAGTGGACAAAGGTTCTGCGCCTTTAGCGACAGACATGCTGCGTTTAAGATTTTGCGATTCGGAAGGCTGAATACACAGGGTCTTGTCAGGACCTAGATCACAATGAATTCACGAAAAATTAAATTGCCAACGAACCTGATAGGAAGGGATCAATGAAAAATTTTTCAAGAACTTAACCTTTTATTTTTATAATTTTATTTGAGTACCCTTAAAATATTTGTACACAGCTCGAGCGAAGGACAATCAGGGAGGAAGAAAAGAGAAATACCAATGTACATTGGTCTTAAATGTTTGCAAGTTATAATGAATAGGAAATAGAGAGGTTGGCAGGGCATTCAATAAGCGATTTTTACGGCTTGGGAACGAATCACGATATATCAGAGTACTTCTGAAAGTGGCATTGAAGGTATACTGATTAGCATTCATAGAAAAACAGATTTTAGGGTTATAAGGTTTGAAGGGGTGGAATGCTACTTGCGATTTCTATGAAGTACAAGTGGTCGAAATAGTCATAGATCAAAGTGAAGCACGAGACATTTCCTCGGTGTTCAAGGGTGTCCATTGACTGATTGATATTAGCATCACCCATGAGTTCTATCGGAAGGGTTTGAATCCTATCTAGTGAGAGGAGAGATGTTTTAGGAGCATCTGACCGGATGTGGGCACTGTACTTCAACTTTGGGTAGATGAATGCCGCCAATGCAGCCAGATCAGAGAAGTTGAAATATTTCTTACATCGGTTGAGGAACCCTAGACATTTCGCAGCATTTTTTGGTGGAAACGAATGTGTGGTCATTCCAACGTAGGGTTTCACAGACACATATACCGAGAATGGAAAATTTTCAGTTTCGACGATACAAGTGCCATTCATGGATCATAACTGTGTGCTTAAATTTACTTTAATGACAGCAGACTGCACTGTGTTTTGGAAGCATTAAATTCAACTCCGTAAGTGAATCCCCAATTAGTTATGCTGTTAATAATTAGAATTTAATGAGCCTAACATACTCGTATGCTGGCGTTAACCTTCTTAAACGCAAGAGCGGGGCCACCAGTCTGAACAAGAGAAAGTACTCTCGTCAGCAGACGAACTGAAGAAATGCTTTCAAATCTGCTCTAACAGAACGCTAAAGAGTAGGATTGATGAAAAAGCTTGCGCGTTGGTTTTGCCAGCAAGCAAGAACCCTTCTTCAGAAGAAGGGGATATATACCATCTGGTCCAGCGGATTTGTGTATGTTGAGATCCTTATGCACTCTTGATATTACACCAACGTTAGATCTTGCTGTGTTCTTGGTTGGCTTCAATGGATGTCTCTCAATAGGAAAAACTGTGGTTGACACTACAATTATGATATTCATAAATGGTACAATATCCTGCAACACTTGATGTGAAGTTGACACCTATGAATGTCCTGCATACGCTCGCTCTTCCACTGCTCCTATTCTTGATCCCCTTTTTTCCCCACTGTTAAACTAACACAGCAAACTAATGGCACTACAGAAAGTCGAAATGCACTCTCTAGGCTTAGAGAAAGAAAGATATATGAAAACACTCGTCTCGGTCTTGCCTATATATAGTACATAACAAATCGGACTCGGTCTGCTACGAAAGGAAAAGCAAAACCAGCGTCAGAAACCTTTATGTCAGCAACCACGAGATTTTAAACATGTCCCCTCAGAAAAAAACAGACGACCACACTGGCCGAGTGCAAGCCAGTACGTTTACTCTAAACGAGTCTCACACCTACAGCGAAGCCGAGCAGACCACGACAAATTTTTTCGCTCTAAGACCAATGCTGGCTTACGTCAATCGCATGCTCTTCCCTTTGATATTTAAGCCTTGACCGAAACCCATTTGATTCTCGACATAAAGAACCAGGAATTGTTCCCCACGACTTTTAATGTATTTCGAGATGACGATCTTACCCGCACAAATGATGATTCCCCCTGTCAAGGCGTCCTACTGGCGATCGACAACAGCCTTAACTCTTCTCCCATCACAATTTCTTCATCCTCTAAAGCCGACTTTGTCGCAATAAAAATATCACGCCTTCTCAAGTACCTTTACTTTATATGTTGCTACATACTACCAGCTCAACCTTTTGAATCTTACCAACTTGTTATCGATGCGATCGACCACTTAATTGACCTTGCAGACTCTATTGATGATATCCTTATTTACGGCGACTTTAATCTTCGTCTATCAGATAATCAATCGTTTTTCATTGCTTCAAATGCCAACTCAACTATGTAATGTCTCTTCTTAGATCACTTAACAGACTCAATTCTATGCCAAGTCGGTGGTATATCTAATTATTTGGGTAGGCAATTAGACCTTATTTTCACAACAGATCCAATTAACTCCCCAGTCTCACTTTGTCCCCTATCTCTCTCAACAATCAATAACTACCACCCCAACCTTCTACTTTAATTTTTTCATAACTCTTCATTCCAGTCCACTCCCCTCACAACTCTCTCATCCCACGACTTTCATAAAGCAAACTTTCACAAAATCAGTGACTATCTCAGCAGATCCCTCTTTAACTTTCACAATCTAAGTATAAATGATGCCTTATCCATTTTTTATAAAGAAATAATTAAATCTTTTTCTCTTTACGTTCCCCTTTCCCGCCTTAAAACATCATAGTCCTCCCTGGTATAATCGCAAGCTTCGTTTCTTACGAAATAAGTGAAACAAGTTTTGGGCTGTTTTCCTGCGTACCAGATCCTTTTCCAACTATTCCAACTATCTTGGTGCTTATCTTCATTTCACCGAACTTTACGATTCCCTTTATCAGCGCTATCTTAAAAATGCGCAAGTCAACCTTATAAACGACCCTAAGTCCTTTTTCCAATTTGTTAACTACAAAAGCAAGTCCGATGATTACCCTTCTTTCTTCTCTTTCAACAACAAGTCATCAACCGATCCACTCACCATTACCAACCTATTTGCCACCTTTTTTAAACAATCCTTCACCAACGACTCCTTTGTACCAGATCCATCCTATTTTAGTGACCTACTGAACTTCTCCAATGGCCCACTTCTCTCTCATATTTTGGACCCGTCTTATATCAAATATAAATTACACCAACTCAATGACGAATTCACACCCGGCCCAGATGGCCTCCCTGCCATATTTCTTAAAAAATGTTCTTCCCGTCTTTCCCTTGCCCTTTCTAATCTCTCTCGCCCATCCCTTTCACAAGTAGAATTTCCTCATAACCCCGATCCATAAGAAAGGATCAAAGAATGAATTAACCAACTATCGTCCCATCGCTTAAGTCTCCCATATACCCAATTTCTTCGAAAGTAATTTGTATGAAGCTAAGCTTACTTACCCGATTCAAAAGAATTATTTTTCAACATAATCGCCTTTCAGCTTTATGCACTTTTCCCAGCGATGTTTGAAAAGTTCGATACCCTTTTTATAATAAGAACGGTCTTGCTCCTCAAAATAGCCATATCGCTTCTTCATCGTTGGAAAATCTTTGACCACTGAGCAATTTTTTCTCAGGTTTGGGAACAAAAAATAATTCGAGGGGGCTAAATCTGACGAATAGGCTGCATGAGGTAGCAATTCAAACTTTAATTCATTAATTTTGGCCATTGCAGTAACGGATTTGTTGATGAAACAACACTTTGTTTTTAGCCAAATGCAGCCATTTTTGCTTGATTTCTTCGCTCAAACGTTGCAATAAGTTCACATAATGCTGGCCGTTGATAGTTTTTTCCTTTTTCAAGATAGTCAATGAAAATTATCCCACGCGCATCAGAAACATGACATGTCATGACAACATGACGTTGCCTGCAAATGAAACGGTCTTTGTCTTCTTTAGAGCCGGTTCTTCCTATTTAATCCGTTGTTTTGATTGGTCCTTTGTCTCGGGTGTAAAGTGATGGTCCTATGTTTCATCCATTGTTATGAAACGACTCAAAAATTCTGCTTTGTTGCTGTGAAACTTCGCTAAACACTCAATTGAAACATCTTTACGACACTGTTTTTGCTGGAGTGTGAGCAATCGCGGGACACATCTTCATGTCCAAATTTTCAAATAATATGCAATGTACCGCACTTTTTGAAATGCCAACAATGTCTTCTAGCTCGCGCACTTTTAGTCGTAGATCATCCAGTACCGCTTTGTGGATTTTCTTCACCATTTCTGGAGTCGTCACCTCATTTGGTCAACCACTGCGATGCTCGTCTTGGCAGCTCGTACAGCCTCGTTTAAACTCAGCAACCCAAAATTTTACTGTTGTAAGAGAAGGAGCAGACTCACGCAGAGTAGAATCCAATTCAGCTTTTATATTGGTTGGGCTGAGGCCTTTCAAATAAAAGTATTGTATCACATAACGATGACCCATTTTCTCCATTTTCACAAATTCACCTGACAACGTTCACTATTGATGGCTGCCAAACAAATATTTAACAATGTGGCGCTTTCAAAATTGAAACATATGCTTTATAGACTGCGTACTTTCTAATACAGTGATATTTTTAAACAACTATCGTCATGTCTTGGTCAGGCCTGGTACAACATGGCTTCCTAAAGGGTCGGTCAACCACCACAAATCTCATTGATTTCGTATCCTTCGCCCTCTCTGTCCTAGAGAATGGCAACGAAGTCGATTTGGCTGCAATCGATTCTAGCAAAGCCTTCGATAAAATCTCTCATCGATTAAAACTCTTTAAACTGTTTGCCTCGGCTTTGAACCCATACTGTTAAAATGAATAAGGTAAGAATCTTGAAAACCGTTCATACAGTGTTCGTTTTAGGGAAGCCCACTCGGCCCCATTTTTGGCCACCTTTGGAGTTCCACAAGGCAGCCATCTCGGTCCCCTTCTTTTTATATTAACCATAAATGATCTCGATATGACCATTAAATACTCGTCTGTCTCCCTTTACGCCGACTATACCAAATTTTTCAAAACCATTTCCTCTCCCCATGACTCTTTCCTCCTTCAACAAGATCTTGTTAGTTTTTCGATCTGGTGCCCCAAAAATTCTTTGGAACTTAATATCGCCAAATTCCAATCCATCACCTTCTCAGATAAGTGGAACCAATCTCCTCCTCTATTCTATCTTCTCCATAACCAACCTATCTCCTCCGTACAATCTCTTTGCGACCTCGGCATTTTATTTGGTGGTCCAAAGAATTCACCAACCCATACGTGACCAGGTCCCTCAATATTACCTTTGTTCGCCCCCTCCTAGAGTACGCCAGTTAAGTATGGTCCCCATACCATCGTGTTCATATCTCAAGAATTGAAAGGATCCAGCGCCGTTTTCTTCGATTTACTCTTCGAGATATGTTTTGGGACGATCCTTTTAATCTACCCCCCTATCAAAATCCTCTCAATCTTATCAACTTAAACTCCCTTGAAGGTCGCAGAGATGCAGCAGGCTTTCTCTTCATTTATCGACTCTTTTCAGGTCACGTCCCTTCACAACTCCATTTTCCTCAACACTAACCCTCGTAATCTACGTACCCCTCGACTCTTCTATCTACCAACCCACCACATCTCCTATAGCGCGAACGAACCATTCTCCCGAATGCTACGAAAAATCAACTCAAACCTAACCGTCTTTGACTTCCACCGCACCACTTCCTACCTCAAATTCGTTCTCCTTCACCACTCCAACCAACCTTAGCTTTAAGTTTTAGTTTAAGTTTAATTTTTAAGCTTAAGCTTGTATTAAGCCGAATAATTGGAGGCATTTGCCCCCACCAAAATTAAAATTTAAGTTTCAGATATTCGGCGCTGATATGGTGGGTGCTGTGGGTGGGTACTATAGGCTCACTCTTCTTTTTTCGAAAGACTGTGAAATTTTAGTGGCTCTGGATTAGGTGATAATGTGAAGAAAGGAAAGTCGCTGATGAACGTAGATAATCTCTTTGATAGCGAAATTCTGCGGGATAAAAATCGACGTATCTGCAGTTGATTCATCGGCGTTCAAAGGTTGATTATCAGCTGAATCAACAGATGTACTTTCTGCATCTACAACGGTGCTGGATTTATTGGAATATTCAATTCCCTGCTTTCTAGAAGCACCAAATGACAGCGCAGCATCAGTTTTAGAAGACATTAATGTTTACGAGTCCTCTGATTCATCAATTTAAACGAATTTCTGATTCTCTGACTCTGTCGAGTCACTTTCCCCATTGTTTTAGCTCAATTAATTCGCTTCATCCAGCTCTCGCGGTCAAACGATTCAAGCCTGTAGAGTTTGATAGAACGATGTAAGGACAATCCTTCAGCTTGTGGCAAGCCTTTTCAAATAGATTTACATGAAAAATCTAGTCAAGGACTCACGTTCCATATACGAGTAAGGGAAAAAAAGTGAAATTTAGTTCCAAAATAAAATATTGAAAGGCTGTCTTCTTTACCCAATATTGCTCTGTCGGTTATACGCAATGTGCTTTGTTAACCAGAGATTCAGGAAAAATAAATAAACGAATGCAAGTTATAAGATCGATATTCGATATCACATCAAATTTCAACGAAGGATTTAGTTTTATGAATGTTACGTCCAAATTTCATGTCGACTCAGAGAATGTCAGTTACTTTTGTGGAATCTACTCGCATTTATTTAGAAACCAAAGACTGCCCTGAATTTCCTGGAATGAATAGTCTATCTCAAAGCATTATTTATTTTTAAAATCCTTCCAGCTATGTGAGTAAATCACCTTGAGCAACTACACCTAGACCTTACTCTCACAAACAACTATTCCGATTGCGTAGAATTCATTCTTGTTTCCCTGTACATCTTCATTTCGAGGAACACAACAGAACACAAGTCTCTCTTACCGAAGCAACACAATGCACTTAACGCAACTCCAACAAAGTGCATACTCGTGTCAGAGTGCGAAAATGTTCTTCCAGATAAACTTTCTCAATACAGAAGTGCTTGTATCTACCTACAGATTCGAATGGTTTTCGCGTACTTCTTCAAGAAGACCATTCCACTTTTGCTACCCTTAAACATCTTAAACAATTCCAAAAAGGGGAAAGTCCACCTGGTAGATACGACTACTTTCAGGAAATTATGCAAATCAGGTGAATTTAAAAAGATAATGCATAAATTGCCAGTTGGAAAGCGCGTTAAACGTGCCGACTATTACGCTATACTGGTACAAGTTTATATAGGTATATATATGTGTTACATATTCGCATGCTATTCCTTGATTCACTTCGTCAAAGACATTCATCCCCAGCTAAATCCAGTACTCATACCCGAAATGGGTATGGGTAAAATAGCTCTTGCCAGTCTTGGTACTTGGTACTTCTGCTACCACTAGGCACCGTAGTCATTCGAACCGAATTAAGAGATGAAATAATTCTGATAAGACTCTTTGCGCCCCACCAGGGAAGGATAATGTTGCACATAAAATGAAATGCCAGAGGGTAATGCTTTTACGGGTTAAGCTAATAAATTTACGTGGCTTAGTCTTAAAGCTGCAACAAATCTAGAATCTTCCTCTCACTATGTCTTCTATGGCATATCCAGCATTCAACTCCAAGGGTTACACAGATAGATAGACGGCGGCGCATTTTCTTTTTAATAATTTGGAGCTCACGAGAAATTTAATTCAACAGCACAGAGACAGAGTGGAGTTTTAGCTCACTCCTGCCGTATTACAAGTCGTCCTTTACCATTGAATATCGATACAAGAAATGACGATATGCTGGGAACTATAACAAGTGTCGACAGTCAGGAATGTATAGTGTACACATTCTTCTTCCCTAGCCCTCACCCCCGGGAATGTGGTTCAATAACATTTTATATCAAAGTAAAAAGAATACCTCGACTTCAATACGAGTATACTCGTACATTCGAATGTATGTACATAGCATGCAGTTTAGACGGTACAACGGATATGACTAGGGATATGGAGACGGATCCAGATAGAGTGTTGGCGATACCCGTACACAGTCGAAGAATGTCTGGTTTTGTTTTTATTTTTTCCGGAAAGAAATGGCTTTTAAGAAACTTTGTGGGAAAATTGTATCTCCGCAATCCATATGGCAATGTGCTGGCGAACTCGTATATATATCTATCTCCAGCTGTCTATGAATATCATGGAAAAGTTTCTGTTGCGTGAATATGTGCGAAGGATTAAATCTAATAGGGCTTATAACCCAAACCGAAGACTCCCAACTATTTGACATAATATTTTGTTTATCTTCGAATGCAAATAGTTTCATTTTTCGTATTTGCCCGATTGTTTGTATATCTATATGTGAAAAGGAATTTTTTTTGGCCAATTGTGCATGTCTCACGGCTAATTTAACATAGTTTTGAGCTGTTTAATGCAAACGAAACGAAAAATTTAAGTGAATATCTACTCAAAAATATGTCGATACGTATTTAGTCTGCTAAGAGTGGTTGCCTTGGAAGTGTATCTGTTGAGGGTTTCCTCCTAGCGACCTACTTTTGACACTCCGATGGAGCGGCAGAGCTTACCCAAAGTTCTATATTTGGAAGCTTAATCGCCAGCTAGATGTTCGTTAGGAATCTTTCCCAGTCTTATTAGACCCTCACGCGTCAGTCTACGGACTTCTTTTGATACTCGGTCATGCTAATCGACTTTGCGGCCGGGCGAATCATTGTCGTAGCTACCACGCGGTTCCCACTTTTTGATATTCATAATAAGACCTGGAGAACTCCTGATCAATTAACTGTCAATCAAACTGACCACATTGCGATCGACGCAAGGCACTCCTCCAGAGTTATGGATGTCCGAACGTTCCGAGGGGCCAACATCGACACGGACCATTACTCCGGATACCCCCAACATCGCAAACGCAAGCTAATACTATGAAGAACTTTAACGTCGTTCGGATACAATCGGATCAAGTAGGGGAGTAGGGGAGTTCCTATGCCGCCAGCATCAAACTACGTCAGAGATACCGCCTCTAATGTTCTGGGTTTCACTCGGCCATTTACACGAAACCACTTGTTTGACGACGAATACCGGCAAGCACATGCAGCTGAGCAAGAGTCATACAAAGCGACGCTGCATAAAAGAACTGGAGCTGCTCACGAGCTCTACAAGCATAAAGATAGGAACCAACACCGGTCAGGAAATTGAGATTCGGAAATTTTACAAAAGGCATAAAAAACACACCACGGACACAAACACAACAGCAAAGGAACATAGTAGAGTCACTGTCAGGCAGAATAAACTTTCCAACCTAGACCAACGATTCCATCCAATCGACCCGGATTAAGTGAAGATAGACACGCGGGTATCTAAATTAATTCCAACAAAGTTGCTTGAGCAGACGGCCTGACTGCCGAGCTGTTCAAAGCCACAGACAATTACTTGGTAAAGAGCGTACAACAGCTCATCTGTAGAATATGGTCGGATGAAACTATGCTTTCCCTGTGCATTGTTTGTCCAATCCTAAACAAAGGAGACCCTCTGAACTGCGCCAACTCCAGAGGCTTTAATTTACATCGTCTACAAGGTCTTATCTGCTGTACTGAGTAAACACTTGAAGCCGTTCGTCAACAACCTTTGTTTCTATCTAACGAAGGCGTAGGAAGAGCGACTTTAAATACTTTGAAATTACGATACTTTGCTAGAAAGTATTTTTAGTCTGCACACTCAAGGGGTTGTGAATAACCATAAAATGTCCACACACACCAGGGGCGTTGATGAATTAGTGATGAAACAAGCAGAGGTACCGATGTGCATTGGTTTTGAATGTTTTCAAGTTATAATGACTTAGAAATAAAAAGTTCGATAGTCATTCCATAATAAAATTTTACACTTTAAGAAAGTACAACGATATTTCAGAGTACCTCCGAAAGTGGACTTAAGGATAATCTGAAGAGCATTCATTGAGAGACAGATATTTCGGGTCAATACAGACTCTATAGACTTTTATCCATCTTTTATCCATCGACTTTTATTTCTCTAGTAAAGTAACAGAACTCAAAATTAGACAAATTTATCCGTAATAAACAGATACCACACTCGTTCACAGACCGTTGAGAGTTACTACATTTTTCGCTTATTCTTTGAAAATATGTTGAGAGTTCACCTAATGAGTGAGATTTATAGGATTTATTTGGCTACGATTTAAGTAATGTAAAGCCATGTAAGAGTGGTCAGCTCTAGGTTGAAGTAGTTCCAGCTACCAGGTAAATAATGTCATTGAATGTTCTGGGAAAAGAAGAAGAAAGCACAAGCCAACTTCTAAACTAGGCAAATGAACCTCGCTTTCAGCTTCATCTGAAAGACGCTCAACTGAAGTGAGGGAACAGCAGCAGCAAAAAAAAAAAATGTATCATGAGTCTTTATGCTATGAGTAGGTACTCATAAATATTCGAAGGAAGGATATGATATAGGAGGAAGCAATACCTTCATCTATCTGGCTGACTTGGGTAGATGCAGCAAAGAGTGCTTGCCATAATTGTCAGACAATCTGCATACAAGAGTACTCGTAACAACACCAGCAGCATCAACAATAAAAGTTCCACCTACAAATAATTTTTTCCATGTCTTCTTCTAAGTTCCTTTAAATCAAATCTTTCAGTCTTTTAAAGAAAGATGATTAAACGCTGCATTGATAAAATGCCTACAGTACCAGCATCCACCATGTCAATGCCGAGTACCGGCACGTATGCCCAGATCAAACTCTTAGAGCGATTCAGATCCAGCTTCGGCCGCTTTAATATTAATTTGCACTTAGCGACTGGTAGAAAAGGTAGAGTGGTTAGAGTGGTTCCAATTTTGGCGAGTCCGTCGGCCCTACAGTGGAATGCCTCTTTGGCCCGGCATCCATCATAGGTGAAAATTGAACTGATCTGCCATCTTCGAAACAGATGATCGGTAATCAAGAGCGGTTTTAGAATTCAATGATACTGAGTAGAATGACTTGATAGCGGCCTGACTTTCCGAAAAGTTACGGAAATCCTTTGCAGATGTCACGTTTTTCTTGAGCCAGCGCTTTCCTAATCGCCAACATTTCCACGAGGAACAAGTTTCAGTGATTTGGAGGGACCCTATATAAGACATAAACAATCTCAGTCCTGCTCTATGACGTAGAGGCATGAACTTAATCAAAAACGAATGAGGTTGGGTGATTTTCGGTTCCTTCTGCATGGACGGTGAGAATAGAAGGAGATACAACGATGAACTGTATGAGCTGTACAGCGACATCGACTTAGCCAGTTGAGCGAAGGTCCAACAATTGATGTGACTAGGTCAGGTTTTGAATCCACAATGTGGGACAGTGCAGTAAACGATATCCGCCAGGTGAAGCACAGAAGTGAAAGGGTATATCAGTCAACTTAGCATGCGAAACTGAAGTCAGCTAGCTAAAGATCAAGCTGGCTGGACATAGTTGTTTCTTGAGGTCCAGGTACAGGTCCACCCTGGAGTGTGGCACCACCTAAAGTAAGTAATTAATTCTCTTCAAGTTTTAAGAAGAAAATTCTTCGGGTGATTTTCGGTTCCTTCCGCATGGACGGTGAGACTAGAAGCTATACAGCGACATCGACTTAAACAGAAGAGCGAAGGTCCAACAATTGATGTGACTGGGTCAGGTTTTGAATCCACAATGTGGGACAGTGCAGTAGAGGATATCCGAAAGGTGAAGCACACAAGTGAAAGGGTATCTCAGTCTCAAGCTCATCGAGCTTTCTGGAGATGGTTGTTGGTTGAGGTCCAGGTACAGGTCCACCCTGGAGTGCGGCACCACCTTAAGTAAGTAAGTAATTCTCTCCAAGTTCTTCAATATGAACGAAGTCAAACTAATAGGTCTGAAGCTCTATAGGATCGTGAAGCTTTCGTTTCTAAGTTTTGGTATGTATGACATTACCTGGCTGGTAATGAAGATTCTTTGTGAGTTACCAGTATCTCATCTATAGTATACCTTTTTGTGTCATAATTGGGTATACGTTATTGGTACCAAGTGATAATCAAAAAAGGAATCAACAGCGTATCTCATCCACCAATGAGATATACAATAACAACTAAGGCATGCTGTATTATTCAGCTCATAACCAGCTTCGTTTTTAAGTGCTGGTTTTGAGATGGTTCTGATTAGGTTACCTGGGAAGTGGGTCTCAAGCATGAAATGGAGATTCTCTGCTTTTAACTCATTAAACGTGTCATCAGATTTGTGAGTGATTCCAGCCTGGTTTTCCTCATTTGAGGACATTAGCTAGTCTACTGGTTTCGGTAACAATTTCTATCTTTTCGCAAAAGTCTTTTAAAATTTAAAATTTTTCTGGATTCTTCATGTAGTCGCTGCAGATCTACATTCCACCAAGCAACAAACGATCTGCAGGATAGTTGGACACGTCATTTAAAAACACTTGGTGGGACCGTCATCCAGTTCCTGAACAGCTTCATCTAGCTTTTGTTTGTTTCTGAGTTTTGAGAGAGCATTAACACATTTAATGATCTCCTCCTTAAAGCATGCACAGATGGTTTTGCGTGGATTTTTTCTGTTTAACAAGGTCGAGACCTCGCATCTAATTTTTAATTCAATGTTCTTATGGTCTGACTTGGAGACTAAATTCGTTAATACATAACCTGAAGCCTTGGTCTCAACTTCCAATGTACGTCGAATCGAATTTCTCTTCAGACATGAGAAACATTCTTCATAAATGAGATGAAACACAGCTTTAGGATACATACTGGGACTGTTTGATGAATACCCAGATTAGAAATGACAACGCAACTTCTTTAGGTTTCGAAAATTTGTTTTTCAATGTAATCCCCTTTCAACTCGATACACTTTTCCCAGTGGTGCTGGAACTTTTTTAATTCCTCCGACGACTTTTGTTGGCCTGCAAAATTCTCGTCCGCGGAGGAGGACCGTTCGACCCGTACTTCTTTCCATTGAGCGATAATAAAATAAGTTAGATTGTAACGAAGCAAATCCGGAGAATATGAAGGATGGCTATGGCGACTGCGGTGCGTAATCGTGGTGGTATAGCACTTTTTCTTCGCCAAATGTGATCGTTTTTTCTTCAAATCGGCGTTGAATCAGCCCAACAAATCGATGTAGCATGCTCCTGTGATTGTTTTTCTCTTCTCCAAAAAGTCAACGTAGATTTCACCATTCCGGCCGAAGACACGGTCTTCGCCTTCATTGGAGCACGTTCACCGGATAAAACCCATTGTTTCGATTGGTCTTTGGTCTTTGGTGTGTGCCAATAAATCCATGTCTCATCGACTGCCACGAAACGACGCAAATACTCCTCTTGATTTCGATTAAAAAGGCCAAGCGCGTCTTAGAAGTGGTCTCACGATTGCGCTTGTTCCTGGTGTCAGCAAACGCGGCATCCATCGCGCGGACAGCTTTCTCATGCCCAACATCTCGTGCAGGATATGGCTAACATGTTTAGTTGAGATGTCTTCTATCTCAGCCAACTCGCGAGTTGGGTTATCAAAAACCGACATTCGGCCATGTTGAAATTTTGCGAAGCAATGGTAAGCGGTTGTACGGGAAGGTGAATGGGTCCCATCCACACCATCGAGAATGATTTTAATTTACTTGCAGGTTCTGCCACTTAAAAACAAGAATCGAATCACGGAGAGATACAACTCTTTTTCCATGGTCGCAAGAAACAGTAACACGATGTTTTTCGGGTGTCAAAACAAAACTAAGCGTCACTTAATTTTGACAGGCGCGCTAAAAGAGTTTGTACTAATTGATGGTGTACTCATTTTTCCTCAGTAGCGCCATCTATCTTCCAATCTGGGTACTCATCAAACAGCCTTTGTATTCGTAACACATTATTTTACTACAACCACCTTCAATTGGTAACAGTGACCTATAAAATAATGGATATGTGATACCACCAAAGCCTCTGACCGACCCATTAAACCTTCAACCACTTTCAAATTAAAGCAAACAAAGAGTTCTTACAACCACTTTTGCAATTAATCAATTGTTTCATTATTTTTTAATTTCGCAAAAATCACCACATCCATGACGCTGGAACCTCAGAATTATAGCGCACTAGTCCAATCCACTTATTCCAGCCATCAGTCCATAACTGCACCGCGATTGTTTTTTTGTGCCACGGAAATTGTTCAGCAGTTTCCACAAAAAAAAAAAAAAAAAAAAAAAAAAAAAAAAAAAAAAAAAAAAAAAACATTCAAACGAATAAATGAGCCAACAGTGACAATAATAAAAATTAAAAAAAAAATAATAAATAAATAAATACAAACCATTTGTTAGATTCAATTTTAAAGCGTTGAACAGAACTTCCACAAGCCATCCCTAGCGTTGGAATTGTAGCGTCGTCGGTACCCCGCTAAAGGCAGCAATAATTTTAAACTATTTTGTGGTAAGCCACCGATACGTGAGCGACCATGAGTTATGGACGATAAGCACTGGACACTGAACACCACTTTAGTTCGTCTCTTTTCTGTGTCTGTGGGGCCAACAGACTAGGATTGGTTGGGACCAGAGTGATCAGATACTGTCTGTAGTGCCATTGCGAAGCGTTTTAATATGAGCTCGACGAGCTTGCGATTACCAAACCGGATAAGAGGATGGAGTAAACTTTTAATTAAACGGATTTTCTGATTTATATCAACAGGATACGAGTATCTACGTGTAGTATCTGTATATCTGTGGGTGTGTCTGACTATGTATAAGTGCCACATTCTTCAGCGATTAATCGTTTTTCTGTAGATTTATTGTGTCACCGAGTGATTTGTGGTTGAATTACAGGATTTCGCCAGAACGAGTCCTAGTGGTGGAAAGAGATGAGCGCACAAATAACGACTAAATGTGCCAAACTACCCCAACATACCGCCGCTTTCACCGAGTGATGATGGTGCCACCTATCGCGCCGCAAAACATTTTACACCTACATCAAGGACGAAGCATTCCTCACACTCTCGCCCGCATTATTTACACCTCTGGTACAATTAAATTGTCACACTGAATGCTCGCGACTTTAATGGTACGGTAGAATTGCCAATGGTTGGGATGGATAGGAGTAGGATATTGCTACCGGAGGTGTTGCGAGTCTAAAAGGTTTGATCTGTACCTCAAGGATGTTGGGTGTGTCGATGGCAGTCGTAGGGGAAGTGAAAGTATTTTAGTACAAGTGGCGGCAGTGGTTTATATTTTTGCAAGCTCAAAAAGTATTACACGTTTGCGGTTACCGATGAATTTGTCTGACACCCTACCATCATCTTCCACCACAGTCACCGTTGTAAGCGTCGCGGTACTTTTTATTGTACGTGCGAAGGAATTTCGTTTTTGCATGTTATGCAGATAAAACGAGCTCGCATGCCATGTCGGCAACGGGCACAGTCATTTACACACCTACAACTACTCATACATACGACAGCTCAAAGGAAAGCGGATATCGGTATTCTAGAGGATTAAAGCCGGTGACTTTTTGCCCCCGTCATTGTCAACCATAACACCAATGTCGTTGAGCTGTGGTATTTATTTGTATAATCACACTTGGAATTTTGTTTATGAACATTTTTCTTCACACGCCAAGTAGTTTTTGGCACATCCTGGAATGCACCTACTCATCTGTATACACGACGGATATAGTCCTCCCTGAGGGTGGCATGAAAATTTGCTCAACATTTTAATTAAATTGGGTCAGAGTTAATGTAGCGAGAAATTGCGCTCAACGGGACACCGACAATTTTGAGGTGGCAGTTTTTTTTTTCAACACCAAATGGCTGACAATAGAGGTTGGGGTGTTCGCGTATTAAAATCTGAACAAAGGATGTAAGGTTGTTTACAATTTATTTCAGTTATTAAAGTTGGAAAAAAAAAAATTAAAAAAAAAGATGATGAGTTTAACAATGGGTCCTGGGTCTAACATAAAAACAAACCAACGTCGATGCTTCGGAGAGCGTGATTTTAATTTCTGTTGAAAAGTTCAAGGGCTTGGATCAATTGAATTACCCTTAAAGGATATCGTGCTTGGAGTTGGGGTTAAATATGTAAAGGAGTGGTTCAAGGATGCTTCCACAGAAAATGGACTAGAATGTTAAAAGCACAAGCAAACTGCACTGCTTAGTCTTACGTTACTTTTTCGATTTGGTTTTCGAATTGGATGACTGAATTAGTACTGTATATGGTATATGGCAGATCAGGGCTTACGATCTACTTGTAGTTTCAACATACTCGCACAACAGGAATGAAAACAAATGAATACAAACTACAAAAACAAAACATAGGAAATCGCAGCTTAGTATTTCAGTTAACGTTCAGCCGCCCTAGAAAAATGTATCTGACAAGTGAGCTGTTTGCTGTTCATTCCATTATGACTTTATGCGTTAATGTCGACCCTTGCTGGCACATAAGGTATAGTATCCTTAATACCACTCATGGGTTCAAAATGTCTTTTACGTTGGTCGATGTATTCGCCAGATATCATCATCACCTTCAATGATCTATATTTTAAAGGTCAGCACGTTGATAGATAACTAAGCGTGCAATGCATGAGAAAACTATCATAGTTCCAAGTGCTTGGTACATAATACACTTGTGCCGTTTTTTCTCGGTCCTGGCTTGGCTCTTCTTGGTGTTTCCATTGAGGCGATTAAGCTTTTGTTTTGAACATATACCCATGATTCGTCACCAGTTAATACCCTTTTGAGCAAGTCAGGATCATCACTGACGTCATTCAAGAGCTCCTGATTGATGCTAATGCGACGGTTCTTCAATCAAAATTAAGAAGATTCGGAACAAACTTCGCTGACACACGTCGCATCCCCAAAACATCCAAAAAAATTGCATGGCACGAGTTCACCGATATGACAACATCCTCAGAAATTTCTTTATGGTAATTCCAATTTCGATTTTCCAAAACAATCAACTTTTGTTAATGTGCTGGGGCGTCCAGAGCAAGGTTCGTCATTGGCATCTTTTCGGTCATCTTGGAAGCGCTTGTACCACTTCCAGAAATTTTTTTACTTAGAACAGACTGAACGTATGACACTGTCAACATTTAAAGTATTTAAGAGCACTTGATTCCATTTTTAACACAAAATTTAATGCAAATTCTTTGCAAAAAAAACTCAGAGATTGGGGTAATGATGTATCAGTACCTGGAGGGAATTTTTTACGCAATTGAGGTCAGTACAGTGTTATGCACAGGTTCTAAAGCGACGGATAGTCCATTTCCCAGATACGAGTTCTGTTTTCTGCACACGGATATAACTGTGAACATTGTGGTATAATTGTATTCCTACAATTATGGTAGGATACGTTGGACATACTTTCCCAGAACATAGACAAGAGTACTCTACTTGAACTTGCTGTTCCCATCGACCGACAGAAATCTATTAAATACCACGGTCGGCAGGTACCTTAAACATTTAAGGATCGCTCGAATGACAGATGATGCAGAAACTGAAAAACAACTTATATCAGGTATAGATCCAGGAGAAGCTTTAGGTGATTACAATTTCTTTGTCATCGAACTTCTTGAGAACAAGGAGGAGGTCATATCGAGTCCTTAGCAAAATGTCTATGTTACATTTGAAATGAAATGGATTACTGGCGAATCGAGAACCTAGGTTTTACTGAATTCATTGTAGAAAATGAGGCCTTCGACACCTTATAGTTTGAAGATCTTTCTTTAAGCTGAACTGGGCTAAAAGTACTGCCAAACATTCTTTTAAATATGCTTACCAACAGACAGTTCAGGTCGGCAATAAGGTGTGGATCCTATTCAAAATATTGGCAAGCCTGTAATCTTGTCGGGTTGATCATGTATACGGTCAGGTATAAAAATTGAGGCCTTTAATATGCTCCTGTAAAGTGACTTCTTATTAAACGATATTGCGGTGACTCGAAATTAAAGATTGTCCATCACAAGTCGGAAACTTCTCTTGAACCAACACGGGCAACGACTTGCTTGTAAAAAAGTAGTCAGATACCCTGGCTAGATCAATCTCGGTTTTTAAAAAAGAAATTTAATGAATACCGAGATATTGCTCTGGCCTAAGTCAAAGATTCGTATAAGCTCGATACCGCTACAAGTTATAGCAAGTTTATTAAAGAAATTTCAGGTGTTTTTAGATAAATTGCCTTAACGCTGGCCTTCGCTTGTACAGGACATCAGAGTTGGAATGCCTAGAATTCGATCTTAATAAAATCTTGTGCGACAGGGTGAGCCTGTGGTGAGTAGATAATTTCATTATTAAGCCGGCTCGAAAGCATGTTCCACGAACGATAACCTCGAGAATGGCTCATCCAGGACAAATTACCGGCGCCGCAAATCTTCCATGTCGCTCGAACAGCTGCAGACAAGCAAAAATGACGAATAAAGCATCGGAACACCTCCGATCCAGCAGGGTAGTAGAGATGTTGCCTGGCAGCACCAGGAATTTTGATAGCTTACTGAAGGAGACGAAACTTCTTTATTTCCTTCAAATTTCGTGTAACCACCATATGTATGTATATTAGGGGGCAAAATGAGTGGGCTTATTTTTTATGTCATAATGGCGTTCATTAATCATGCTTCGAAATTGCAATCCATTTGGGGTAACAGACAAACCGCTTTCATTTTCTAAAAAATAGAAAATAGTAACAAATTGTACCATAGAAACGGCGCTTCTCGGTAATCATTCTTGTATTTCCTGAGCCCCAAATGAGGCAATTCTGTTTATTAACAAAATGATTTTTTAGTTAAATTCTCGTATGCATTTCCAACACCCAATTGGCAAAGTTACGACGCTGTTGACCATTAGCAGTCTTGAATTTCTGCTTCAATTGAAACTTAAAGGCATAATGAGCCATAGGAAAAATGTGCTGTTTGTGGTGTGCCCAAATCTAGGAGTTTCATAGGATCGACAAACCTAGATTTTTAGATATACTTTAAGGTACAGAAGCGACATCTCTAGTTAGTTTTCCGCGATAGGAACGATTTTGGTTCTTTACATCGCTAAATAGTCCTAGTAGTTCAAATTGTTTAATGGGAAGATGCTTCACGTTGATCGAGGAAACTTTTAAGTTCTTAAACTTAAAACTGGAATATATTAAGAGATTATACAATATATGCAATATATGACCAATGACGGCCTATGTCTTTTTCGTCCTCGGAAGGACGGCTGGCTTTTTATTTTCTCTGACGAATTGGCAACTTCAAACAGCGTACGTACTTGTACTCTTACCTTTTATGGTTCCAATGAACCAATCGTCCGCGTTCTTCGTAAAATCAACTCAAACCCCCCCTTTTCGATTTTAACCTGAGCACTTTCCGTCTAAAACTTTATCTCCTCGACCATTCCTTTACTTCCTAAACCTTAATTGTTATTAATTTTTAAGTTAGTTTAAGCTTGTGGTAAGCAAAATAAATGAGGAGGTAGCCCCCACCAAAATCAAAAAATCAAAATCACACATCGATTGATCGGAATTTTCCATACACACACAATTATTTAGATACTCTGTCACTTCCTTATAATTGTTTTCAATGACGTTACATAACATAGCCATGATTAATAAGACATAACAAACCTGCAAAGCCCAGAGGACTTCGTAAGACATATGATGGGTTCAGAAGCCGACTGGATAAATGGACTGGATGATGATTTATAGTGTGTGTGCAGAAGGAAATGCTGAAATGCTTCGAAAGATACAGCATAATAGCTATCCTGCCCCGAGGACTTCCATTTCCTCGATCGCTTCTTTTCCGAACTTTTTCATCTCTTTGTAGCCAGCTTTATATGCTTTTTTGTTTGACTGCAGGCACCTGACTATATTCATCGTCAAACCAGAGGTTTCTTTGTGACAGAGTATGAAACTTAATTACATCAGAATCGGCTTCTTTGATGGCTCGTTGATAACATTCACATCGGTGTTCTAAGGCTTACGTATGAAGGCTAGGATTTCGAGAGAACTTAAATAAAATGAGATCGGCAGAGATTGTAGTCGTATCTTGCGATTGCAACTTTTCCATCTCTAACTTTTGTGGCAGTAGGTGATTCTCCCGTACTTGTGAAATTTGCATTCATACCCCATCTGCGATAAAGTAGTGATCCGAGTCGGTGCTGTCTCCTTGGAAAGTTTGGATATCCAGAATGCCATAGGAGTGCCTGGCGTCGATTTCCATGTGATCAATCTGGTTGATGGTTGATTAATCGCGTCGTAACCAAGTTCATGCATAGTTGTTGAGATGTCCAAACCACAAAATCATATGCCGACTGCTAAAAGGTAATGCCCTTTACAAACTCTAAAAACCTAAATCCATTGTTGGTGCTATACAGGCTGTGTTTTCCGGTGACCCACTTAACGGCTTCTTAAGCCAGTCTTGCGTCAAGTTCTTCTGGCACAACGTTGGTGTCATAGCTGGGGAATAGTCTAGGACGTCGTAGAAATCGTATTTGATAATATTATCCTTATCCTCGGTAGGAGGATGAACGTGTCTCAGGCTTATGTCTCGGAATTGGAATTGATGCGGATTGTTATGAAGCGTTCACTTGAATGCCGAAGGCTTAATTGCACTTTTGCCTAAGTCTCGGTCAATCAACAAATCCACATCCAAATAAGAGTCGTTTTCCTTCTATATACGAAGGCTGTTTGATGAGTACGCAGATTGGAAAATAGGTGGCTCCACCGAGCCAAAAACTGAGGTTTTCGATGAACCGCGGCAAAGTGGCCCAAAAACGGTTACCAGAGAGGAAAGCGTAGATAAAACCCATGATCTTGTATTTGTGGGCCGGCGAGCTGAGGCATCTCAACTAAACGCGTAGGCCATATCCTGCACGAGATTTTGGACATGAGAAAGCTGTGGATGCGATGGATGCCGCGTTTGCTCACACCGGGAACAAGCGCAATCGTGATACCAATTCAATGACGTGCTTGGCCCTGTTTAATCAAAATTCGGAGGAGTTTCTGCGTCGTTTCGTGACCGTCGATTAGACATGGATTCATTGATACACACCAGAGACCAAAGAATAATCGAAACAATGGGTTATACCCGGTAAACGTACTCCAAAGAAGGCGAAGACCGTGTCTTCGGCCGTAATGTTGAGATCCACGTTGACTATTTGGAGAAGAGAAAAACAATCACAAGAGCATATTTCGTCGATTTTTTTGGGCCGATTTAACGCCGACTTGAAGAAAAAACTACCACATTGTGCTCTTCCACACCTCCGCAGTCACAACAGCTAAATTGGTCGAATTGCACTACGAGTTACACCTGCATACTCCGCATTCTCCGGCTCCGGGATTTGGCTACCTGTAACTTCTTTTTGTTCCCAAATCTTAAAAAATCCCTCGCCGAAAAGAATTACGGGTCGAATAAGCAAATCATTGCCGCCGCGGAGGAGTATCTTGCAGGCCAACAAAAGTACCGAGGGGTTCAAACATTTGCAGCACCGCTCTGAAAACTGCATCGAGTTGTCGCAATTTTTCATAGAGTTTTTGGCGACTCCATCCCCTTGTGCTTCTTGGAAAGCGGTAGTGGTTTCTTTATAGCAGCCTTGTATAGAGCTTCCGCTAACTTCCAGCCGAAATTCATTTTCATGCCGCAGTAGAGAGTTTACCCAAACGCAAAATTCCCAACCTGGAGTGACAAGTAATTAATAAAACCCCTAGACAAAGTGTCCGGCAAAACGTTCTGAAGCCAACAATATATTTAAGGTTATGGCAGCTGCTATTGGGATATTTGGGTTTCTTGCACCGTCACCTCTACCTCAGGATCCCGACACAACTTAAAAAGTCCCTTTAGACCTAGGCTCTGATTACGTCGCAGTAGCTCTTAAGAGAAGTTGTAGCTCAAACGGACTAGAGCTCTGGATACCACCGTTGATTTTCTCTCTCGTCTGCAGCCGCCAATGACATGCAGTAGAGGTTGAGGATATTATCTTCAGCCAAAGAGACTAGGCTCCCAGGTTTCTTCACGTATAGGTAAGAATAAGATGGGCAGAGGCTTAAGTTCTGACACTTAGTCTTTATAAAGCTCTTAAAAACCTTCAACTTGGGCTTACATGGAATCCAATTCAATTGATGTCGTTATCGTTTCGGATAGATACAGCTTTCAACACTTTAAATCTGTGAACCACAAAAAAAAAAATCCAATCGTAAGTACACTCTTCTAAAACTTTGCTTAAAAATTTCTCGGCCAAAATAGAAAAAGGCCTGCAGAACAACCTGCTCGTTCACTCAGTCTTTTTATCACTTTTTCTAAACTTCCTGCCTACATTTATTAATATTTATTCTTTCTTGTTTCTTTCTTTCCAGGATAACTTTTCGAAAAATATCAATGAAAATTGTTTATTCGTTTTAACGAACAACAAACCCCATTTTTCGTTATTTTTCTTTTGCAGTTAAAGTTTCTGTGAGCAAAAAGTTCGGGTGCATTTCAAATGCAACTTGGCAACTTGTTTATGCAAACAGGATATTAGAAAGAGTCCTAGAGATATTAAGGGGGTGAAGGAAGAAATAAAGTTTTTGGGGCAAGCTAGTGTCAGTGCAAATGGCATATTTCTGGCAGAAAGTCCAACAGCGGTGATTGACACGATGAAAACTTCTGGCCAACATTGGAAGTAAGTTTTCAAACCAAGAAATGGACATTTCTACTTGCTGGAACTGGAATTGGTGTTGGTGCTGGTTCTGGGGGCTACTGCATTGGTCGTTTCGGTCACTTGGATTGTTGGATACTCTCTGTTTCTGTTTTTTGTGTTGCCCATGGTAATGGTAAATGGTATCCGTAGTGCTTCTCGTCTGACTTGCAGTTGGCCTGGTAGTTGAGTTGTTGAGTGCATTTTAATTGCTGCCGTAATTGTGCAACATTCATTGTTAAAGGGAAAACATTGTTTCACAGAGTAATTATTGTGCCATAAAATATGAATATTTTAATTAATGTCCCGTTGCGTAGGTGGCGGAATTATTGCCACGGCAACGGTGTCAACGGCTTGGTTAAGTTCTTTTCAAAAACCTTACGTGCGAAGTTGACTGGCTTTTTTTTTAAATAATTCATGAGATGGCGACATAATTGTAGCAGGATGGACAATTGAAGGTTTCAACCATGGGACTATAATGGCACAAGAAATTATCGAATCCGCACAACTGTGGGATTAAACGACAAATTTGAATGGGAAAAAGTTATTAATGATATTTGCTCAGGAATACGGTGGTGGAAACGTGCGACTATTTTACGTGTGAACAGCTGACTTGCGGGGATCAACACTATCGTCATGAGCAACACCAAAATTCATTCGCAATTTTTAGCATAATTATCATGATTAAGTGTCATTCAGCGCAGGTACGAGTATTAGCAAAGTATTATGCTGCCAATGGTATTCGCAAATTACGCAAAAACGAAAATTCACCAACTGATTTCTCAACTGTGGCTGGGACAGGCTTTCTGGATATTTCAGACAACGAATAGTTTAAGGATCTAGGCGTTGACCTATTAGTTCTCTTGCGACATGTTCAGTAAACTCAGCTTATTCGATGGAGTAAGTAGAATAATAACCTCTTACACTATTAAATAAGGGAGGCAATTGAAACGAGTGCTGTTTCCAAAAGATTGACTCATTAAACGGAAAAGTTTTTAAAGAGATTTAAAAAAACCATACCCTGAAGAGCTATCATTTAAAGGTCAGTTGAAGAAAATAAGAAGCCTTAGATAGTCTACGGTGGCAACGTGTTAAAGGGTAACATTCCCAGCTGAAACTGTTAAGAGAAGTCAATGAGTAGAAAGAGCTCCTTCTGACACCGATCCATATGTTATAGCCTTAAATAGATCGAAGGGTTATTCTTGGGAGTTTTACTGAAGATAGGATACCCAGGTGTTCACACTACTGCACTTTTCCTTTATCTCGTATTCGGCGCATGAATCCCAAATATAAATCGACGGCCTCATCCACGGCTCTTCTAAGTTTGAACTATTGTACAATATTTAGTGCACATCTCTTTCTAGAGTTACTTTAATGTAATCTGAGTCCAAGTCTAAAGGGAAATATATGGTTATGTCGAGACTCTGAGGTTGAGATAGTGGCGCAAGTGAGCTGAATAGGCCAACGACAATTCTCATAGCCTCAGCGCGCGCCGAACTGCTAAGCCAGATTTTTTACCCAGAGGTTTTACTAAGGATCTAGCCCACGAAATTGGAGCTTGTGGATGCAGACAGCTTCCCCAACATAGAACAAAAGAAATATGGTATTCTCGTATACGACGGTTATAATGCTGACGACCTCAACAAACATTTTAATGCAAAAGCAGACATTACCACAATCTATGAAATGCCATAAAAACAGCGACATCTATTGGGTCTATAATTCGTGCGGTTTGCTAAGAGATGGCGTAACTTGTATTATTCCATCTTAACATGCGTTGTAAAGCTACTGTCATTGTACGTCATTTCAATACATGTCATTCATTTGAAGCGCAAACAACAATAATTTTTTTTCACTCAAATATGTCGAACTTTGTGCCTGAAAAAGTGTTTTTGCGGGGAGATCTTCATGAAGAAAACTGCTGCCGAAAGTCATCGTATTTTGGTGGAAGTGTATGGTAAATATGCGCTAGCTGAGTGAACGTGCCAGAAGTAGTTTGCAAGATTTAAAAGTAGTGATTTTGGCTTCGAAGACGATGAACGTCCTGTGCAGCCAAAAAAGTTTGAAGATGAATAACTGGAAGCATTTTTCTATGAAGATTGTTGCCAAACGCAAGAAGAGCTCGCAGAATTTTGGGGTGTCACTCAAGCAGCCATTTCAAAACATTTAAAAGCAGCTGGATATATTCAAAAGCAAGGAAATTGGGTTCCACTTGAACTCCACTTGAACGAGAAACGTCTAAACGCGGTTTTGCATGTCCGAAATGCTGCTGGAACGCCACAAAAGGAAGTCATTTTTGCATCGGATCGTTACTGGTGATGAAAAATGGATCCATTACGACAACCCCAACCGCAAAAAAATCATATGTGAAACCCGGCCAACCAGCCAAATCAACGGCAAAGCCGAATATCTATGGCGCGAAGGTAATGCTCTGTATTTGGTGTGATCAGATGGATGTGCTGTATTATGAGCTGCTAAAACCGGGTGAAACCATCAATGGACAACGCTACCGAACACAATTAATCCATTTGAAGAGAGCAGTAGCCGAAAAACGCCCGGAATATGCGACCAGACACGAGACAATAATTTTCCATCATGACAACGCTCGGTCCCACGTTGCTATTCCGGTTAAGAACTATTTGGAAAACAGTGGATGGGAAGTCTTACCCTGGTCGATGCAGAACGCCCTCACTGAAATACGGTTCACATCAGAGCAGAATATCAAAAATTGGCTTGATTCATTCTTGGCTGCCAAGCCGACGCAGTTCTTTTGAGATGGGATCCAAAAATTTGCCAGAAAGATGGGAAAAAGTCATGGCTTCAGATGGGCAATACTTTGAATAATACTATTGTACATGTTTTTCTTAAATAAACGTTCAAATCTTGAAAAAAAAACCGCACGAATTAAAATATATACCCAATACTAAGGCGGCTACTTCAAAGAAGACGACGGTATTTTGAATTTAGATTTTCTATTCGACTGAGACCAAGGCAAAAAGCCTTAACATTTTTGCACGTAAGCAGATCGCATTAGGTCTTAGTATAAACCTGATTTGAATTTATGCCCCTACAGAGGATGGCGATGACACCTTTAAACATATGCTCAGTGCGCCATCTATGACACCGATCTCATTTCTCTCAATCTCTCTCAAAATCCTAGCTCTCCCAAACAAAATTTAGAACACCAACTTGTCAACGAGACAATCACACAAGCTGCTTCTGAAGTGAGGGGTTTCAAAGCGCTACCACAAAGAAACCTCTGGTTTGACATGAATGCAGGTATACAACTGCGCTGCATCGAAGGATGAGTCAAACGAGAAAAGAAAAAGGAAATAGGACTGGCACGTGAAGCGCGCGGTCAAGAAAATAGAGGGATGCTCATACATAACAGGGCTATAAAGCCAAAATTGAACCCTGGAAAAATGACAGCTCAACTTGCTTCTAACGTTGCCATGGACCACATCCTAGCAAAATCTTTGCTGAAATGCCCGTACTCTGTTTCGTTTGCACATGGGTTATGCACTTTAGTTCATCCAGCTGTACTTGTGCAGATCCCCGAAATTTCAGTTATTTTTGCACCACAAAAAAAACAAGGTGTCTAGGATATTATATTCAGTGACATCGAAGTCAGCATAATAGGTGTACTCGTAAATGCATAAAGAATGACCAATAGACAGGTTATAACATATGCGGTGCCGTTGCATTTTGCTGGGGTCACTAATGACTGTAAAAACGTGATATGCCAAGCTCCATTTGTGGACAGGCATTGGATGCACGTTAGTGTCAATATTGGGAATGCTCTTGAGGGTTACTTACTTGTACTTAGTAACCGAGCGGAAGTTGAAATAATTTGAAAGGTTGTACTAGAATGCTGAAAGCAGATTCTTTACGTGGAAGTATGAAAGACGATAAAGCAAGAGTCGATACTTTTTAAGTAAAGCTAAACGATGTAAATTGCATTCGATTAGAGAGGATGTCCCAGTGTTCATTTGTTTCTCGTATCTTAGGTATATGTACATACCTAACCGTACTGCTATGTGATAGGTATAAAATATCCACGTAGCACTAGACAATCAGGGAGTAATTAATAAAAATTAAAAATTAATATCAGTAATAAGACACACATCGATCTAAATTGAAATTTGAGGTTTCCTGGTTGAAAGTACAAGTGAGGATCGGAAGTAATGAAAGGCACAAACTTCCTGGCAAATAAAAAAAATTGATTCGATCAGCATAATGGGTTACAACCTTAAGGCATGCACGAAATCATGGCCAAACTAAAGAGGTTGTGTTTGATTTCAATGTCATAAAAGTAACTTCTTCATGCACAAAAGGAAAGATCCATCTGGTTGGAATAAAAACTCCATATTATCCATGTCCACCCTGAACTTTAAAACTTAAATTCACAGCGTTCCATTAGCTAATTGCCGTCATATCCTCCTACGTTCTGACCGACCTATCAATGATCAAACAGAAATCCGAACAGTGCATCTAACAGCAGAAAACAACGTCCAACGAAATCAGACAATGGAAACTATTTCCCTGGGAAGACAAAAATAAGTAAAAAATAAATCATCTTCATCAAAGGAACAACAAAACAAAAAAACTGCACCAATAGAGATTACCGCGTGCCGATATCAGTTTTCGCAACGCATTTACAGTCGTCAAATTGAGAAAAGTCGATTTGCATACGATCGACAGTGTTTTCGCTCAATAAATCCATCCATCTGTGACTAATGAGTTTCATTTACAAAAAAAAAAGAAGTCATAGCCATGAGCATATGAGTAAAATCAGTGCATCATAAGTTGGTTCCAAGAAAGACCTGCTCTTGATAAATGATCGATGCTTTATTCTGCTCCACCAGCGGCCAAATACATATTTACAGTATTGCTTGAGACTACTTAGGCTTATTTACAACAGCAGAGCTATTCTGAGCAAGACGCTGACAGACCCAAGCAGTTGGTTGTATGTAAAATACTTGCCAGGATGAACAATAGTAGGCGTTCGGCTTGGTACAGGATCATGTTGCACAGATATGCCAGTGGCTGGAAAAAAAAGTCACAAGATTAAAGGGCTTACACAGACTTTGACTGCAAAAACTTACTCCTAGAGAGTACATGCACAAAAACAAAATTCTTTCAGAAAACACCACGAAAATGGAAAGACCTGTCAGCAAGCCCAGAAGGGTTATCAAGGTAAGCACCTCAATCAAGCGAACGGCAACTGGCATTTTTATTTAATTTTTTTAATTTTTGTGTAAACTATGAATTTTATTTAAGCAAAAAATACAATGTCAAGTTTTATTTGAAAAAATTGGAAACTGTCAATCCGCCTACGTTGTTTGCTATTAGAAGTGTTGGGTTGGCTTGCCAAAGTCACCGATACCATCTTCTAGGGTGAATAGTTCTACAGTTTTCTTGAACACGCCTTCGCTGAACTTTGCCTGCAAATATAAAAGATTAATATATAACTAGATCTGGCTAATCTTATGACTAGTCCACCAGCCACTGGAAAGTGTCCCTAAAAGCCTCATCCAAGTACGAACTGACATGCCCATTTTGAATTCGTTGAATAGAATGAAATATTAGCTAGAATGGGACATTTTTATGGTAGTTATCTAGCGATTGACTATTTTGTCTTACCAGAATGAAAGATATTATTATCAGTGGGGACAGAAGTGACAATACTACGCGGAACATGAACTTAATGGTATACCATGTGATGAGAAGCAATCCAATGTGGATGAGCCATGTCAGGGGATCAGAAGGCATTTGTATTATTTGTAGAAGCCATCTGGATAATTCATTGTACAGTGACAGGTCCTGCAGAAGACACGGTATTTCATTTCAAAGTTTCATTTAAATGAAATCTCTACTTACCTTAAGGCGGTCACAGAATTCACCTTCACCGGAAGTAGCCATAGCTTCTGTGAATTTGGAATAAATAGATTTCTTACAAAATTTGATAAAACTCCTAAATTTGGCATCCAAATTTGGAATGATAGAACAAAAGGCAGAGGCTACTACGTATGATGGCAATAAAGCTTACGATAAATTCTGGGTTGTGAATTTTCTACATCTTGGGGGCAGAATGTATATTGTTGACCGCATAGACCGAACGTGTGCTCAGTACATCAGCTATGACCCAAACATTGTGCTAAGAGATCTTAATGCGATGCTGGACAGGAAAGAACTCTTTGAGCGTGTTATAGGAAAACACAGTCTGCACCAATCCTCATCTGACAATGGTTTTAGGGTCATAGAATTTATAACGGTTTCTACATATTATCTTCCAGAAATGGACTTGGTAATACCCTGACCAGTAGACACTCACCCGCTATTCTATATGTCCGAAATTTGTCCGAAAAATTCGAGGAGCCAACGTCAACTTCGACTGTAACCTCGTTGTAGCCAAGGCACTGCAAAAGCTGCAATCGCAAGAGACCACTAGAATCTTCATCGACCGCCTTTCAATTAGGCTATCTCAAAATCCGAGCTCTTATTCACAAAACATAGAACACCAAAGGGCATATTGTTACCATATTGTGGTCAAGGTAATGGAGAGATCTTATTGCAGGAATGATGTTCAAAAGATTTATCACTCAATAAAATGAGCATGCCAGGGCTCAAAGCTAGAATACCAGGCTGGAAAAATGAATATGGACAACAAGCTGTAGAGTCGCCGTCAATGCAGAGAATATGGAAAGGCTCCTTCTGCAGTATGTATAAATGTCATACAGAATGAATCACTTACACTGAATGAAGAGTACAAAGAACTTCACCTCCTGATCTAAACGCAGTCATGGTATCAATATTCATTAAAGGCTAACGAAGCTGCTAACGCAGATGAACTGCCTACTGAACTGTTGAAAGCAGCTGGAAATGACCTAATTGGAAATACATATTATCTCATCTGTAAGGCGTGCTCGTTTGCCTGATCCAGAAGAGGATAAGAGGGGATCCTTTCGACTAGGAAAGTACACGATTGATTAAATATGCCAGATCTTCGGAAAGACCCGGGGCTTTCAAATCTACGCTCACTACCTAGTTTTTTTTACTTTAAAGCCGCATATGACAGCGTGCATAGGTGACGAACTAAAGAAGGCCGTGTCTAGTTCAGACATCCGCTCCAAACTCGCATAATTACTCTTTGTTGTTGCTTTGGACTCTCTCAAATTGGCTTTATACAAGAAGCCTATCATTTCGGTACTGCTCTATGGCCTAAAGGATTTGACCTTGTCCTAACCGGATGAAGAAGCACTTGGCTGTTCCAAGTGATTTTCGACCTAAGTTTGGCTCCCATTTGTCCCATTTGACGAGGAATGGAGAAGAAGACGCAACCATGAACTGTTCGAGGTATACAGCGACATCGGCTCATTAAGTGTCTAAATAAAAAACTTCTGAGATGGGTGAGCCATGTTGAGCGAATGGACGTCATGGCTTTGGCCCTAAGAGTCTTCGAGCCTAACCCGAGATGGAAGAGCGCATATCAGAGCATGACCGCATCTAAGGTAGTGAACGCTGCACTGGAGGCAGCTGGCGAGAGATCGTCCTATCTGAAGAGACTTGTTGGTTGAGGTTATAAGGGACTGTAAACCACCACTATATAGAGCTAAAAGTATAAAGTCTTCTGTCACGCTGTCTGTTGATACAATGTGAACACAATGTTCGAATGAAACCGGGCCATCAAACTGCAAAGATCATAGCACCGAGGGACAAATATTGGCTAAATCATTTAAATCTGCATAAATAATTCCGGTGCCACATTTCATCAATTAGTAAAGGCTGTATCTAAGAAGCTTTTTTTACAGTATGAATTGAAGATACTAGAAATTACAACAGACAAACCGATCCAATTATAGAAGCTAGTCAAAGCAGAGAAAACCTACTTCCAGCCAATTGGTAGCGATCTGAAAAACGAAGTTTGGTTGATGCGCTTTTCACAAAGTAGAGATCGTCCGTATCCATGTCCACAAAAAATTGCTTATCATGTCTCGGTAGTACACTCCATTGACCAAAATGGATTTTCCGTCTCATTTTCAAAAAAAATACTGCCCTATGACACCGCCGGTTCATAAGCCGCACCAACCAGTTACTCGTTCTGGGTGCATTGGCATCTCCTGAAACAGTGTTGAATTTTCGGTGCCCCAGATGCACCGTCAATGTGAAAATGGGCTTCATCCGAAAACACGATTTTCTTGTAAAATCGTCAAATCTTTTGCCAAAATTCGGTGCAGTGTGTCTATGAAGAGGTCAAACTCCTGAGAACCGTGACGAATGGAGGTGCTTACACCGTTTTCGACACTTTCTTTTATTGCGGCGATATTTTCCATTTAACATCCGGAATCAACACGTTTCGGCGTCTGCACATCTTCTACTCAGGTCGTCTCTTAGAATTTTAAATTGACTGGTGTTATTGCCGGAGTTCATATCAGAGCCTAGGTAGACAAGGTCCTTAACCACCTCAATGTTATATATGTCTATAGTGACATTCTGTCTGAGACGTTAGGGTTGTGTGTCCTTTCTTGATGACAGCATATAGTTTTTCTTGCCGTCATTGACCGCTAAATCCATCTTCGCCACCTCCGTCTCAGTACTCACGAAAACGCCAGTAACATGCTCCTGCGTTCTGCCGATTATGTCGATGTCGTCGGCGTAGGCGAGTAGATGGACGGACTTTTGAAAGACAGTGCCTCTGATGTTGGTGTTTAAGTTTTGCACTATTCTTTCAAGAACGATATTGAAGAAGTCACATGACAGTTACTAACCGACCTTGATGGAGCAGTGTGTGTTCTCCATTGTCATTCTACACAAACAGACGAGTTTGGCAGGGATACCAAAACTAGACATTGCTCTGCATAGCTCGTTTATATAGGCGGCTTTAAAATCGATGAAAAGGTATGAAGTATCGGGTATCGCTTACACAAGATCTTGTAAGCGATGTTAAGAAGACTAATACCTCTGCGGTTGGCGCAGTTCAGAAGTTCTCCTTTCTTGAGCATCGGGCAAACAATGCTGAGGTTCGATTCATCGGGCATACTTTCTTCCGACCATATTTTACAGATGAGTTGGTGCAGGTCATCGCCTGCCACTTAGAATAGCTCGGCGATTAGGTCATTAGGTCAGCAGCTTTGTTGGACTTAAGCTTAGATATGGCTATATTCACTTCGTCCAGGTCGGGTAGACGGAATTTTTGGTCTTGGTTAATTCTGCTTGAGAGCGGGATTTGATTCGTCATCGCCGTTAAAAAGTCTTCAAAAGTAGTTGTTTCATATCCTCAGCATCGACTGTGATTCCTCTATGGTGTTCCTTTGTTCGTCCTTGCAGGTTTCCGTTCGGGCTCTCGCAGGTTCTTTTTACCTTTTAGTAAAGCTTACGAACAGCTCTGGTCCTTCTTTGCAGCGCCGCTTTGTATGTCTCTTGTTTCGCTGCATGTGCATGCCGGCACTCGTCTTCGAGTGAAACCACGACTCTGATGGAGTCTTTGATGGCTTTTTGGCAATATTGCCACTGGTCTTCAATGCTTGATGCTGGCTACATAGAACCTCTTGAGAGATTGAGAGAGACTCGATCGGAGAAGGATCTGGTGATCTCTTGCGATTCTAGCCGTCCGACGTCCAACTACCTCACAGTATTTACTTGTCTTGGCGGTGTTCAAGATATCTGAAGTCTTTCCTTGGCTACAACAAGGTAGTGGTCCGAGTCAATGTCGGTCCCTCCGAAAAATCGATCCGTTATACTGGAGAAGTGCTTTGTGTTGATCGCAATCTGGTCAATCTGGTTGATGGTTGCTTGATCGAGAGATGTACATGTCCTTTATGAATATCGAGATGCGGGGACCGCATACTAGCTATGACACTATTTCCCCCCGCCGCGAAGTCGACCAGCCTAAATCTCTTATCGGAGGTGATGTCGTGTAGGCTGTAATTTCCGAAAGTACTTCCAAAGATGCCCTCTCTTCCTATCTTTGCATTAAAATCATCTAAGAGTTCTTAGAACCTCTCTTTGATGTCGTCGTCTTTCTCCTTCGTGGTGGCATTCGCATATTAGGCTAATGTTGGCGAATTTAGCCTTGATGCAGATTGCCGTGAGGCACTCGTTCATATAATTGAAACTTAAGTTTTCTTGCCTAAGTCTGCCGCCAACGACGAATCCACATCTAAATAAGCACTATTTTTGTTGTCGATAGCAGTCGACATAATAAATATCGCAGTTTTTTATCCACTTTTTGGCCGGTCCATCCCATCGCACTTCTTGGATGGCGGTTAGATCTGCTTTATAGCTGCACGCGGTCTGTTTAGGGACACATTCTACGTACAGACCCGAAATTCGTTGTCCTTTCTTCGTTTGCATGTTTCGTCAACAGAAAAATCATCCGTATCCGAGGCCTATTGCTCATTCGCATCTATATATATTTCACGCACTCGGGCAGTTACCCCGGCGTAAGACCCCCAACCTTGAAGGCCAAGGGGTTCTGAACGAAAGGGGCCGGATCTTCCCTTGTCAGTAATCCACTTTGGGGATGTGGGAGCTGCCGTTGGCCCATAAAGGGTTCATCCGCCACCAACTCTGTTTCAGGACCCTGACTTATCTTGAAAAATCCTTGCTGACCTCAGCTCCAAATATGTCAAAGAAGCTCAAGTAAGGTATCTACCAAATTGGCTGTTGCGGCCACCATTGATTCAGTCTAGTGAATTCATCCGCCGTGAGTCCTTCTTAGACTCATTCAGTCAGTCTTTCCTACAGAGCATTATAGTGTTGATATTTTCTTCATGTCTTCATGAATTATTAATTTTACAATAACAAATTGGCCCATTTTTTAGGCGAAAATCGGTGTTTTCACTTTTAAGTGAGACTGAAAATTAAAAAAAATCGAAAAAAACTTTCCTTCCAGGGATACTTTGGGAAAGCGATTATCTAATAATAGCATTTTGATTTGATGCTACACTCTCGCTTGGCAGATCTTTCCTTTATTCTTAACAGGACATTTGCTTTGAATTTATCTCATATAAAACCCTACCAGAACACCAGAGAAAAATTCTCATATGAGAACAACTCAATCTGGTCCCTTTAGTAAAACGAAATTCAGCATTCATCTACCATCTCTAACATCCTCTTTAGAACACTTTTCCTTAATTATCTAAAGATCTTAAAGCCTGCCACTAAGTATTGTCTCCAATTTGCATTAATTACACTGAAACCCACATCCACACCTAAATTAATTTGATTCATTTCGAAAACGAATCACACTGACATTGGACTAAACATCTACATATGATGCTCTCCTTTCCACAAAAAGCCCTTCATCAAAATCCTTTCAGCCTTCTTCAGAGTCTTTCGTTAGATCCTCGGCAAAAGGACAGTCATCTGATGATAAAACAAAACGTAAAGAAAAGCGGTCTTCTCCTGTCGTCTATATTTAATCTCCCCATGATAATTTTCTTTTTCGTGAAAGTAAGGAATGGATCCTGTTTTTTCCTTTCTGGAGTTGGAGTGTTCTTTGACTGTATCGGTTTGGTGTTCCCACACTGAGAGAAATCCCTCTGTCACTACAAATAGAGGACTCAAATTTATCTCCGATTTTTTGTGGGGGATACCAGGTTTTTTTTTTCTTAATTCCGGCCCGAATATAGGACATACTCTGAATGTTGCCATCAGAACAATTTGTTCGTGGTAAATCGTTGTAATTTCTCATCGTGATTTTGTCATTGTTCATTCAGGTCTTTGTCATAAGGTTTACTCAATTTATTCGTAGTCCTTCTAGTCCCAGGAGGTTATGTTGACATGTGTTTAGATATATGAGTGCGACGTCACACACATGTGTGTGCCGGTGGGTGTATGCCTCTGTAAGATGTCCCAAAGAGCGTGTATATTTGAACAAAAATCTAAGCCACACTTAAGTGGTATGCGGTATCAAATGACAAATTGACAACTTTGAGAATGTCCTTTTGTGAGGTTACAGTAGAGTGTGCAGGTAAGAATACAAATTGAATACGCTTTTTCTTGTTTTTAACGTTTCATTGTCTTGTAGATTGTATAGTTGGGGATTTAGTTCATAGTATACATACAAAAAGTGTTATCTGTACTTTGCATCCCTGTCGTTGTCTAATATCGTAGGCGTTCGCGTTTCAAGGCTATGAAGTTCCACCATTCGAATCGTCATCACTTTACAGAATGCTACATCTATCCATGTAAATGTAGTTGAACACTTTGACCTGCGCAAACAAGGCTGAATGAATTTCAGTTCATCTAGACAAGGTATAATATAAACCTTTTAGCAAAGAAATTTTCCTAGATGCAGGTTCTGCAGAATCAAAGCACACTGTGAAAATACAAACATTGACTAAAGTCTTCTAAGTTGACTGATGGGAGCGCTTATACACCTAAAGTGGAGGAGCAAATTTTGAATACCTTAGCATGCAAACTGAGGACAATAAATTGCAAATAAAGTAACCAAACATTTGTCGGAGTCACCAGACCACTACAAAGCGGCTATCACTGTCATCTAAGAAATATGATGGGATGATCCAGGTTCTTTTTGGTGCCTCAGCATCCACAGAGAAGAGCGTCATGCCCCTGATCAAAACACTGACAACAGGATTGTTCTCATTGGGCTCGACGCAAAGCATAGTTCCAAAATTTCGGATCTCTGAACACTGCTAACCAAGATATGCAGATATCCTTGAAAACAAACCACCAAAGATGTATGCTAAAGGAACTTTTCGTCTATAGAATCTCGAAAAACCTCTTAAGAAGTCCTTTGGTACCAAGTGCAGGAGACCGGTGGTAACTTTGTCAGCAAGATATTCCAGACGCCGTGCGTCTGTTGGATGGATTTCATCTGATTGTAACAATGAAACTCCTGGTTCGATGAGTGTTGATAGTGGAAATTTGAAATTTATGCCAATCTGTTGTTCACATACCCTTATGTTTTTTTTTTTTTTTTATTGAATTTGGGGGTAACATTTTGAAATTTTTTCTAGCTTTCCATCACTGGTCTCTTCATTTACCCTATACAACCTGTCTTGTTGTATAGGTGTAATGACCAGTGCTGTACGCACTGGTACTTCTCACTGATGTACGCCAGAGAAGATCTTGCCTTACCTTGCAGTGGTAATCCCTAGTAACCACATAAATTAACCCTTCCCCGTGCAGGCTATACAGGTCATACTCGGCCAGAAGCATAATAGGGCTCACATTCCTATACAGAAGAGATGAAAAAGATGTGACGAACCAACTAATGACATCGGATAAAAATGGGCTCACTGTCGACGACTCTAGCAAACGTTTAAATAACAACGACCCTTGATCTGCAGGTGGAAAGTTTTGACCCTTAACAGGCCACGTGCGCCCGAATAATTAGCAGAGGTCCTTGTCTACAATCAAGCAGATATCACCGCTATTGGTGATTTGCCAACATTTGCTTCCAACACCATCTTTTGACAATCCGCGTCAAGGCTAACATAAGCCTAATACGTGCCCATACGCCTACGGAAGAAAAAGACGACGCCATCAAAGAATGTTTCTGCAAGCTCCTCGACAAAACATGTAGACATGTGAGCAATGTCTAAAATATAACATTGACACGACTGGATAAGAAAGCAGGACATATTGTTTAGGACAGTTGGCAAGCATAGCCTACACGACACCACGTTTGGTAACAGACTTAGGCTTACTAATTTCGCGGCGGGACGATATATCACAACGGCAAGCACCCGGTTTCCTCAACATGGTGGTCTCTGGATAATCAAACGCTAAATCAAATTGATCATTTTGCGATAGACATAAGATATGCCTCCAGACGTTGAAACATTTTGGGTTGAAACATTGACTCGGATCACTACCTTGTTACAGCTAAAACACGAATGTGGATTTCGCAAGCCCCACAACAAATAAGAACTACTGTGAGGAGATATAATGTAAAAGAACTGCAATCGCAAGAGACTGCTACAATCCTCCTCAAACGCGTATCAGCTACTTAATAGGAAGACTACAAACGGCTCTAAAACTAAGGACGAGAGCTGAGCATGAGCTGAGTAGAAGATACGTGAAGAACATCGATTTCTCCAAAACAAAAAAAAAGAGCATGAGAAACTCCTGATCGAAGATATTGAGAGGTTCTACTCCAGGAATAACGTACGGAATTCTTACCAACGGGTATAAAGAAGACCCGTAGAGCAGCCTGTAGAAATGAAAAAGGAAACATTAGCCAGAGTCGGCACTGAACATATGGAAAAAAAAAATCTGTAGACTGTAGACAATATCCCGCCATTGCGCAGAATAGATCATTTAACGATGATAGCCAAAGTTCCCCACACCTGACCGGAATGAAGTAAGGATAGCAGTACCTAAGTTAAAATTCAAGAAATCAGCTGGACGTGATGGCTATCCGGCCAATGTATTCAAAGCTGCTGAAAACGACTGCTGCATATGACAGCATTTATAGAAATGAGCCATATGAAGCCACGATTAGTTTCAGTATAGTTGCCAAACTCGTGCGTCTGTGCAGAATGAGACCTTTGATGTAAAAAAAAAATAAAAAATTAAACAACGTGACGTGCTGTCACGGGACTTCTTTAACATTGTACTTGAAAGAACTATGCGGATTATGTAACTGCAACTACTGGTGTACGACGATGATATCGACATAATTGACTGAAACCAGAAGGTGGCCAACTAACCAAACTAAGGAGACTCTATATTAAACCGTGAACATAATAGTACTACTCCATGGCGCAGATGCATGGATCCTATCGAAAGCGGATGAAGATATCCTCAATTGATTTGAGAGAAAAATTCTTCGAAAAATATTCGATCCCGTTTGTGTTAACGGGCATGGAAGGAGAAGATTCAACGACGCACTATACGAACCTTACACCGACATCGACCTTGTTAGGGAACTGTGCATCTGTCACCTGAGATGATTATGTCATGTAGAACGAATGGACTCAATGATTCAGTCCGCAGAATCTTCGAATCTAGCTCAAAGGGGCAATGCAGAAGAGGAAGACCTCACCTTGAGCAGCGCGCACAAGGAGAAGGAGACCTCATCAAACTTACAGTGGACAACTGGAGGCAGTTAGTTAAAAACCGGACTAACTAGAGAGGATTATTAGTTAAGGCTCAGGTTCACTCCGAACTGTAGCAACACCTAAGTAAGTAAGTAAGTAAGTCATTTACACACATACCTAGAGCTGTGTGTTTAAATTTTTCTTAAATGACGATAGACAGCAGTGTGTTTTGAAAGCATTAAATCTCACTCGGTTGGCAGTTCCCCGATCAGTTATGCCGTTATTCCTGTACGACACCCGAAGAACAGGGACGTAAATTCGTGGACACATATGAAAAGCAAAAGTGCTTTCGTCTGCAAAAGAATATATTGAACTGGAAGTAACAGACAAGCGATCATTGATGAAAACTAAGACGAGTGTCGGAGGTGGAACGGAGCTTTGGGGCACCCCGGTACTTATTTTGTAGATATCAGACTTAAAACTGCCGAAAACAATTGAATTGCGCGTTCCAAAAGATAATTTCTTATCGATCCCAAATGCACGCGTTTTCAACAGAAGAGCTTGATGTCAAAATCTATGAAACGGCTTTGAAATATCAAGTTCAACAGTCTTATTTTCGGAAGAATTGCTTTGCCCATGGTTCCATTTTTCAGTGAGACTTCCTATCAAATTGCAAGTGCACCTATTCCGACGAAAACCTCACTGCCGGTCATTAAGAGCCTTCTTATTTCAAGAGATAGATGGAAACAAAATAACTAGGTGCAATGGGTCTGTACGGGCGGGTTGAACGAATGCTATCTACTCGAGAAAAGTCCTTTAAGAGTAGAACTAATAAAGAAGCTTACACCGTGGGTTTTTCCAGTGTGGAACATCACCTCTTCAGATTAAAGGCGGATGAATCGTATGGACTAGGATTTTTTTTCGAGTACTCTTGCTTGTACAGGAGACGGAAAGTCCCATACAATATTCGACGCACTGTAGAGTAGGTGGAGATTGTCGTAATATAGAGACATTGAACTGGGTACAAAGTGTGCGGCAATGGTTTCATTGGTTGCTCTCATTCCAAAGAGAAGACTGCTTGTAGTCATATCAGCAATTTCATTCGGAAATATACCGATCAGTTCAAATAGCTTTCTTTAAAGTTCTTTAAAGAATTTTTCCTCTTACTTTGTGGCCCAATGAGCCTATCTTATGTAGTCAAATAGGGAATCAAACTAAAGTCCAATTGCTGTCCAGTTTAGAGCTTCCATATGAAATTCTAATCAGACGAAATTTATGTGGAAAGGAAATCAGATTGTGGTGAGGTTTGGTAAACTACCTAACATATTACTCCTCACATACATGGCGAGACAGCCCGTATCCAGTATCCAGCCAGCTTCAACATTTCCGCTTTCGAACACAAACAACACCACTATGAGGAGGAACTGAAAGACAGGTCCCTTTCGAAATCAACTAAGAAATCAGTCTGTAAGGCCTCAAATATATGGTCCTATCCAGTCCGGTTTGCCTAAACTTTGGCTGAAATTGTTAGAATAACGCGTCCCCGGTATGCTGTATCACCTAAGCTTAACTTCAAAGGTCCCATGACGTGCTTGAATATTGCATTGTGCCCTCTCTATATCAATATGACCATGACCCTTAATTTCAGCAGTAACACAAAAACCACGGAATAACCACCGTGTGGCGCTACCATTGTTCCGATTTGAGTTATGTTTTTGGTAAGTTGGTACATCTGTTGTTGACATTCCCTCTAAATCTTAGCGTCATAGCTTGACACTTGCAAAAATTACATAGCCAAGAGTGCATCTATCTCTGTGTGTGTTGGCGATTTTTTACAAAGAAAAGAAAAGAAAACGGTCGTTTACCAGTGGCACAAGCGGTTCAAAAGTGGTCGTGAGTCAGCCGAAGATGATAAACGCATTGGCAGACCATCGACGTCGAAAACCGACGAAAACATTGATAAAGTAAAAGAAATGTTGGTCCATAACCGTAAATTACCCATCAAAGAGATAGCGGAGGACTTGAACATTGCCTATGGATCCGTCCAAGACATTTTGGTGGCACAGTTGATGCCAAAAGACCTCAATTTCATGCAAAAAAGAGACCGTGTTGACGTCCCAAAAGAGATGATTTGCGAGGCTGAGTCCGATCCCGCATTCATCAAAAGGATCATTACTGGAGACAAGACGTGGGTTAATGAGTACGACACGCAATCCAGACATCAGGCAAGAGAGTGGCGTCAAAAAAGAAAGCAATGCTCACGGTTTTCATGGAATACAACGGTGTAGTGCAGCATGAATTTTTGCTAGAAGGTCAAACAGTAAAGAAAAATGATTATTTGGGCGTTATGAGACGTTTGCATGAGGAAATTCGCCGAAAGAGACCAGAATTGTAGGCGGAATACTCGTGGATTTTGCAATATGATAACGCACCGTCGCACAATGCCATCATTATTCGTAATTTTTTTGACGAAAAATGCAACAAATACCATCCAACAGCCACCGAATTCACCTGATTTGGCTCCCTGTGATTTTTTTCTGTTCAATCGAGTTAAAAAAACACTACGGGGAAAGCATTTCAGCAGTCGAGAGGAAGTAATGGAAAAATCTCAGGAAGCACTGATGGACATACCGAAAACCGAATATAAAAAATGTTTCGAGGATTGGATCAAGCGCTGGCATAAGTTTGTTGCAGTCGATGGGGATTACTTTGAAGAGGACAATATAGATTTAGATGAATAAACTTTTATTTTTAGTTTTCTGAACTACCTTTTGATCAAGGTAGTAAGTTTCCACTCGCATATGTAAAGCGTGACCCAACAGCTTGTGTGGAAGTTTTCCATAAATTAAATACACATATTTTGTAAAACTGACATAAAGTTTTATTTATTTATAAAGTACTATCTATGGCAATTAGAATATTGTCCATATAACTACCACAGTTTTTGTTTCAAGCGATCAGCCGAAGATAAAATTAATCGATGGCTTTTTAAAGAATGCAATGGTCAATGGCCGCATTTTCAGTTTGGATGTTATGTTTGAAATCCTGAATTGTCGCTGAGTTGTTGACATAGACTTTACTTTTAAAATAACCCCACAGGAAGAAGATGTATAGGTGTCAAATCGCATGAACTTGGAGGCCAATCAACTTCTCCTCTAACCGACATAAATGCGATCTTCAAATTTCGTACGCATTGAATTGATTGATTAGTGGCTTGTGTAGGCGGTTGCACTATTCTGTTTTAACGCAGATGTCAGACCAAATTCATTCAATTTTGAAAAAAAAAAAAATAGCCGGCCGACATGTTACGGTAACGTTCTCCATTCACTGTAACTGTCTCTCTAGCCTCATCTTCGAAAAAGTACTGGCCAACGATGCATTGGTTTTTCTTGAATCTTGTATGAGTTTTTCGGTCCGTACGTACACATCCATCCAAAAATGAGCTTCATCGGAAAAGATCAATTTCGATGAAAAATTGTCCTGGCGATCCAACATCCAGTTAACAAGTCAGCGGCGTCGTAAATGATCCAAGGGCTTCAATTGTTGTGCAATTGAAGATCAACTTTTAAAATTCGCGGTAAAGTGCCATAAGTTAGGCCTAATTGTTTACTTCGGTGTCGAATTGATTTCGCTCGCTGGTTCTGAACACTTTCGTTCATCGTAGTGTGTACAAACTGGCCGAGCATACTGATAAAGAGTTTGATTCCATACAGAACCTGTTTCTTCAAAACCCTTCACCATTCCACGAATTTCGGACTCACTAGGGCGATTATTTTAAACGAATTTTCGTTATAAGATTGAATAACTAAAATACATTGTTGCGTAGTAGATGAATACATGACTAAATTTGTCAAAGATTGTATGTCATTTGTCAAAAAGACGAACTACATTGAGTTCAACAAACAGCAGTAATTGACAGCCAATTTCCACACCGTCTGTCGGCTCACCCCTTACTCGTATTTGCGAAATTAGAACGTTTTCTGCCTAAAGTTGCAACAGGCAAGATAATGATGAGCTTCTCCCATGAATGCGTCTGGTCAGGATTTGTGGAATTATGAGTAAATAGATAAATATGTATGTAAGTTCAGTAACTAGAGAAAGTGCCTATAAAATACCACCTTAATAAACCGACTTTGCTATAGATGATCAACAAACACCAAAATAAGTGTGTTCGGTGATAATGACAGCATCCGAGTTACAGTTACAAAACATACATCTTGTTGAGCCTTAAAGAATGCTACTATAGGAACCCCGGATCTAACTCTTTCATAAGCCTAGAAAAATCGCAGTACAAACTTATACAAGTCTTTCCAGCTGGAATGCGGACATCCGAATATCGAAGATACTCGCCTTCTTATTCGAGGATAAACCAAACGATTGCTTCGAAAAACAAAGAATCACCCGTCTAGTGCTAAGAAGAAAACATCACAAACGATAGCTGCAACCCAAAGATGGGTTGTCATATCACAAATGACATCTTTGACAAGGTAGCTAGATGTCTTAGCTAAAAAGCAGAAGCTTTGCTCTAACGAATTCTGATCGTTCTGGTCCCATTATGTGGCGTCAAGGAATCGAAAATATCTTCAAAAAGAAACACACTTTTCCCGTATAAAACAACTTAAATTCGTTCTCCATCCTCTCTTATCCTCAGGATCAAATATATGAGATATTCACTGCTTTATGGTACAAATTCTTTTACTAATGCCATGTCTGCACGGAAACCTTAAAGAAGAAATGATATTAACATGATCTCTACAAGAGGCAAAAGCTCGAGCATGTCGATCAGAAAGAAAAATGATTCTCAAAATCTCAACTTCAACAGATCTAGAAATACTTTTCCTCTGTTGAAAATATCTATTCATATTGAAGGGACCCCAGAAAATAGATTCTCAAGATTTCACCCTTTAAGTAGATAATAAAGTGATGACGTGATCATCCCCGTAATCGTCTTCCCACAGATTGACTTAAGCGTCTGCCTCTTTTTTGTTTCAGACAGAAAAGCCAAGTGAAAAGTAGTCTTTTGTTATACCAGCAACCTGACTCCAATAACCTTTCACTTCCGCATTAAATTTTACAATGAATTTCAAAAAGTTTCTTTGGAATAGACAACCCTTTCCTCAATTGGACAGTTCCTGACAGTCCTTCTTATTTTTCTCAAATTACAACAAAATCTTTAGTTTGACTATGACACTCTGCCAATTGTGAGTCAAATCATGCTCATTACCAACAGGGATCAAACCTGCCCAACCTGCCAAAATTTCATCTCCTTTGTGGTCCAAATTATAACCGCCCAAATAAAGTAATAAAAAAAAAAGCCTTGATCTCCTGTTTTTGTAGGACTTACTGTTCTTTTCCTTCTAATCCTTAATGCGGAAAATTTTTATGAAAGAAACCTTTCATTCGAGATGTCGAGAGATGTACGAGCGTATAGAAATATTGTGTCGTGTTATCTATAGGCGATGTCATTAATGAACGTCACAAAAGGAAGCCTGTGTTTTGTTTAAGAAAGGAAACCACTCCGTCCACATCCGCCACCCGATAAAAAAAAAATAAAATAAAAAAATAAAAAAAAAACCGACCCCAAATGAATAGCACACCATCGCCGACTGAAGGGTTCACGTCAACGAAAGGACTATCCAACTACAACGACAAAACGACACCCAAGACGGATATCATAAGATGAAGACGAAGAGGATGAAAAAGGCATAGACGAACCCTAAGATCAAAATCAAGTGTACATTGTAATCCTTTGGAAAATATTCTATACGACGACAGATGATGATGAAAATATCTATCCTTTTGCGTTCCGTTGCGTTGCGTTGATGATATGAATAAGATGGATTATTAAGATTTATCACTTGTGTTCAATTTGATTTATACGAGATAATTTCTAGGGATATTGTAGGCATACTACTTACCAAAGCCCACAAAACAATAGCGCATAGCGTACGTCCTGCATTATACGCCTTCTGTAAGTGTAACTATGTTACATATACATTTGTGAGAAGGGGGAGAGTATCCTTTTTCCACAATTCTTACGGCGGCCTGGAGAATTTCATTAATATCCGCTGGAGCAAATTTAAATTTTGCTAACCCTTGTCCTTAGTACGTGTGGATGCGCATTGATCGGTGGTTTCGGAGCTGGAGGACTTTTGTTTGCCAATTCAGAAGTTCACCCCTTCTGGCACTCTTCGACTTCTCACCAACCAAGAGGGAATTACTGAATTTAATGTCAGAAGTTAATGTTCCATTTTATAGGACTGGAAATGATGGGTTGGTTCTTGCAGATTGTAGAATACCATGTCCTGTCCTTTCACTGTGTGGAAGGAAAGGATTTCGCTTTAAAGAATTTTTTTTTTTTTTTTTTTTTGAGTACTTCTACTATAAGTTATGAAAACGACTCGCGTGGTGTATTTTTTATTTTTTGGCTTTGGCTACAATAGTATCAGTTGGTGGCGGATGTATTTGTATTTGAGTGCCCTCTTCGATACACTTAATTATTTGAATTTGGAACAGTGACTTTTCCAAAGTCATGATGTTTAATTAGTTGTTGAACATTCCATTCTAATACCAAGGGTTTGGTGGTGGGTGTAATTAAAAGTACCGGCTTTGACTTTTTTTTTTTTTTTTTTGTTTCGAATCCAAGTTGATTCCAAAAGTTTGTAAGGGAGGAAGAGTGCTGACATTTTCAAAGAAAGACATTTATTACTGACAACGGTTTTATTGCGGACAATTAAGAAGTCAATATTTCCTAGCTGGTGAGCGATGATGGATTTTATTTCAAACCGAGGGCTTTTAAACACTGCATAAATGTTGGAATTATGTGCTTTGTCGTTAAATATCATTATCACGAAAAGGACAATTAAAAGATGATAGGATTAAACTGACTTTAATATCTTCCACAATTCGCTTTGGTGGATTTAGCTGGCAGTTGACTATCGTACCCATAAATTCTGAAAACATTTTCATTGAGGAATTGTTTATAAATTTTGAAAAGGCCTATTGACCCATTGGGATGCCACGTAGATCTGTGATCCTCCTATTCAGAGAATCAATTTGAGCTTATGATGAAGCGTAGGAGACTGTTAACGTCGATATTCTTTGGATCATTTAAGTCATTCCACAATGCGCAAGTGGAAAGTGTTAAACTTACGCGCAAATAGCGGCGCGAGTTAATATGACTAACTGTACATCACCGGATCCTGCCTCAAATGTGTTATCAGTAATTGGCCCTCGGATGTCGCCAAAACACCCGATCTAATAGACTTCTTTGTCGGAAAAGGAGTAAACGCTAGTTACGTCAAAGTTGAAGAGGGCTTCGATCTTTCCTCCGATCATTCTCCAGTTATCCTCTCACTGTGCGAATCCTTGGTTAAGAAACAAGGACCACCCAGATTAACTAACAGCAAAACTGACTGGGAAGATTTCCGAATAGACGTTGTAGTCAATACTGAGTTGAAAGTAGCACTTAGAACCCGGGCACCACAAGATAAAACGTCCTTCAATAGGCTCTGCAACTTGTTAAAAAAATCGATCAAGGACTTCAATAATCAAAGTATTAATAACTACCTTGAAAGACTCACAGCGTCAAAGGATACCAACTACTCCATATGGAGAGCCGTTAAAAGTGTTCAAAAGCCCCAAATACACGTGGCGCCAATAAGAAGAAACCAGGATGACTGGGCGAAAGAAGATAAAGAAAAAGCGAAAACGTTTAAGCCATTCGATGGGGGGGTGCTTCCTGAGAATGTCAATACGCTAGACGTGACGACAAACTTTCCAGTAGAAAAGGCTACACTTAGGGAACTTAGACAAGTTATAGACACGCTTAAGCCCAATAAGGCTCCGGGATATGAGTTAATAACGGGAGAGATACTTAAAGCGTTGCCGAAAAAAGGTTTGCTAAAATTGCTCTATCTTATAAATGCCAGAATTAAATTAGAGCACGTACCGCTAGAGTGGAAAGTAGTCGAAGTTATTATAGTTCCGAAACCCGGTAAACCGCTGACTGAAGTCAAGTCATATAGACCAATATTACTTCTTCCGATTACGTCGAAGGTCTTCGAGCGAATCCTTCTTAATCGTCTTAAACCAATTACCGACACAAATTCCCTCTTGCCTGATCATCAATTTGGCTTTAGAAGCCAACATTCTACACTTGACCAAGTGCATCGAATAACCGATGTAATTGAATGAGCAATCGAGTGTAAGTTAGTCTGTTCAAGCGCATTCCTTGACGTTTCGCAAGCCTTTGATAAGCTATGGCATGAATTCCTAAAATATAAACTCCGACAAGCCATACCCCAGCAATTGTCTTGTATTTTAGGTTCATATCTGGAAGACCGACTCTTCCGTGTGAGACATGGAAACGATTATTCCACTTTTAAGACAATAAAGACTGCCATTTTGGAAACGGCTAAAACAGTCGAAGAAGCAACTGCCAAGTTCCAACGTGCCCTTACACGGATTAACAATTGGACAAAGACTTGGCGAATCGCGCTTAATGAAAACAAGTCTGTCCACGTGAACTTCACTCTCAAGAAAATTGAGAATTCACCGGTGTTTATCAACGCAGTACGAACGAGGCCAAATATCTCGGTATGACACTCGACGCTAAACTAAAACAAAGAGCACACGTCAAGAAAAAACGTGAAGAGCTTGAAATCAAATGTAGAGATATTTACTGGCTTATTGGAAAGTATTCCAAGCTTCGCTTAGAGAACAAACTGCTGTTATACAAGCAAGTGCTAAAACCGATCTGGACATATGGTGTACAACTTTGGGGTTGTACTAAAAATAGTAACATTAATGTATTACAGACATTCCAAAATAAAGTTCTTCGAGGTATTGTTAATGCGCCGTGGTACATTAGAAACGATGATATCCACAGAGACTTAGGAGTCGAAAACGTTCAGAACGTAATTAAATTGTTTGCGCGAAAACATAATAATCGATTACAAGGTCATACGAATATTTCTGTTCAACAGATCCTCGACGAGACAAATTTATTGCGCCGTCTAAAAAGGACTAAGCCTCTTGATTAGCAGCGCAAAATTTTCCTAAAGTACACAAGAATTTTCAATGGAAAATCGCCTGCAGGATATCTTATAAAAACAAAATAAAATTTGTAGAAAAAAAAGTTCCTAAGTGAAGATTTCTTCTCCGGTACAGAGCTGGATATATACAGAGAATGTGGTGGATTGTCTCCACTTCCTCCTGGTCCATGCAGCTTCTACAGAAATATTTTGTAAGGGCACCCAGCCTCCTTGCATGCTTGCTTATAAGGCAGTGTCTAGTGATGACAACTATGATGGCGCTGAGATGTTTCTTGTTTGGGAGGGTCAGACTTTTAGAGCGATTCAGATCCAGCTTTGGTCAGATCTGTTTGTTGGTCCAACAGTTCGCCTAAGGTCTGTTCTTTATTAGTATCCAGCTTTAACATTGATTTGCATGTAGCGATTGATATACCTATGATACCCTTTTGTGGTAGAATAGGTATAGTCCTTCCAATTTGAGAATGTCTCTGTGGCACCCAACATAGGTGAAGATTGAAATGCTCTGTCATCTCCCTAAGAGATGATCGGGATTTCAGGGATCTAATAGCAGCCTGAATATCCAAAAAGATGCAGATATCCTTGACAGGTATCACGTTTTTCTTCAGCCCGGATAGAGCTTCTTTAATTGCTAAAAATTTCCGCCTGAAGCACGCTATAGGTATTTGGAAGACGGAAGGAGAGTCTTAGATTTAGCATTTCAGGAAAAAAAAAACCCCACTGTCTTAGATCCATCTGTGTAAAAGTGGATTGACTTGTCCTCCTTAAAAGCATCTTCCTCTCAGAAGGATCTAGAGAGGAAGCTTACATGAAAGTTTTTATCAAAACAATGTTCAAGTATGGTGTAGTCGATATTCTCTGTTAAGATTCCTAATAAATTAAGAATATTAGCGTGGCCAAGTAAATTATTTGTCCACTGTGAAGACTCTATATCGAGGGGTGTCAAGTGAAACAGAATATCTAATGCAACGTAGGGAGTAGAACGTAGGGCTCCGCTTGTGCATAGAAATGTTGTTCTTTGGACTCTTTTTAGTTTGCTGCAATTGACTGCATTGTCTAAGGCCGTTAAACAGACAACAACCCCGTAGGTGAGTATCGGTCTTGCGACCGACATGTATAACCAGCCCCATTTGTTTCCAATGGCTTTTTTGCAAAATAATAAAGCTACTATAGCTTTCTTGACTTTTTCTTGGATGTTAGGTTTCCAGTTGAGTTTCCTGTCAAAAATGAGATCCAGATATTTTGTTGTATCGTTTATTGAGGGAGGGTCTGTGATTGGAATTATAATTCCCAGCCTAGGGATATGAATTTAATACAACAATTTGGATAGTTAAAAATTGGTGGGCAAAAAACTGTATAAACTTACTTACATGATTACTTAGGTAGCGCCACAGTTCGGGGTAAACCTGGTCCCCAACTAACAAGCCTCTGCAGTTAGCCACCTAAATCGATGTCTTTCTGCGTTGTCTCTCCGGGTTAGATTTAAAGACACTGTGGACCGAAACATTGGTGTTCATTTGCTTTAGATGTCGTAGCCATTTTAGACGAATATTTTGAAGTATTCTAACTAGATCGAGGACGCCATACAGCTCGTATAGTTCGCCTTTGAATATTTCACTGCAAAATCCGTCGACGCAAACGGAATCCAATATTTTTCTCTCGAAATGACCGAGAATATCTTCATCCGCTTTTGATAGAGTTCAGACCTCACTGCCATAAAGTAAGACTAGGATGATCAAGATTTTATACAGAGTCTTCTCACTTGTACGGGATAGGGACTTACTAAGCAATTACCACCTTAGCCCTTCGTTTTAATCAGATGGGCGGAAGTTTTGGCTATCATCAAGTAAGTTGGATGGTTTATTCTGCTTAATGACGGGATGTCGCCGTTTTACAGTCTGCAGAACAAGTTTTCCTATATTTTCAACACCCATTACGTCTCTATTACAAGCTTCTCTTTTGTATCTTAACAGGTTTCTATGCTGCACTTTTTGCCCTTACACATTTAACTGTTGGTAAAACTTTCCTACGTTATTACTGGAACACAACTTCTCAATATTTTCGATCGCGCGCTTCTCGTGATATTTTTTCTTCTTTTTTAAAAGCCGATATTCTTCTCGTCTTTTCTGCTCGAGGAGCACACGAGCAGCTCTTGTCCTTCGTTGCAATGCCGCTTTGTAGACCTTATGTTCTTGCGTATTTCTTGGGGGAATTCGGATGAAATCCAGCACATCAGTTGCGATGTCTCTACTGACACGTTAGCAGCATTTCCACTGGTCTTAAGTACTTGATGCTAGACGCAGAGGAGTTGTTGTGAGATTTCGGGATACGCGTTCGGCAAAGATTCTGGTGGTCTCTTGCGATTACAACTTTTCTTCGTTATATCTTCCCGCAGTAGTTCTTCTTTGTTGTGATGCTTGTAAAACCCGCATTCGTATCTTGGCTGCAACAAAGTGGTGATCGGAGTCGATATTGGCAGCTCAAAACGTTCGGATATCCATAACAATGAAGGCATGTCTTACGTTGATCGCAATGTGGTCAATTTGGTTTAACGTTTCATTATCTCGAGACGGCCATGTCCCCTTGAGTATATTGAGACGAGGAAACAGGAAGCTTTCTAAAGTGACATTTCGTCCCACTGTAAAGTAAATACGTATAAGTCCGTTGCCAAACGTGATGTTTTGGTAGGCTATGCTTACCAACAATCGTGCCAAAGATCCTTTCCTATCCTGGCTCATATGTTTTGTCGTGGAGTTCATAGAAACATTCTGTTTTGTCTTCCGTAGGGCATGGGTATATATTGGGTTTATGTTAGCGAAATTAGCCTTGCTGCTGACTTTCAAAAAAATGCTCTCTCACGTGTTGGAAACTCAAGACTTCTTGCTTAAGCTAGCCGTTTATTACATATCACCAAAGTAGATATTTTCGTTTACTCGGTTTGGTAGAATTATGTTTCCTGGTTGTTGGTAATATCTGAATGATAGCAGCGAAAGGCCTCAGCACGTGTTCTGTTGAGGATCCGGACATTCCATGTGCAGATCCGAAGGTCGTTGTCCTATAATCGTTTGCTGGGGTCGTTAAAAGTGGATACGTTATTATTTGGTTGTTATACGCTGTATCGTGACATTCATGCTCTTGCCATCTAAGTCTACATAAGTAAAGATTTACTCATGCCTTTACCGCGGCTGCTAGCCCAATCCTAGTCAAAGGGAAGTCAATGGTTTTCCGATTAATCGTCGCGCAGATCCCCCGTGTTCTTTCTTACTTATTTTAATGCTGCTACTATCCGAAATGGACTTGGGTCTGTACAGTTAACACTTTCTTCAGCTAATTTGCTTTAGTTTGCACTCAAAGATCGATAAGGCTTTTACCACTTCTGCGCGAAACCTAAGGTGGGGCCTTTCTCTACTGTTTTTTCCCCACGTAAATGGGTTCAAAAACGTTGAACTGATGTGCTGTTGTTTGTCTGCTCTGCATGGCCCAGCCATCAAAGCCAATGAAATCTGACTATTTAAGCTAAATCCACGTCGGTGTACTCCCCATTCAGTTCTTTTCAAATCTTATCCTCTATGCTCCATCGATGTGGACAGGGCTGTAGATCACTCGAAGCATCTTTTCCTCGAAATTGCCAAGCGCCTCATCTTCATCCTGAGTGTGTTCCTCAGTCCCGTGGAGGACAGGGATGACCAATATTTTACAGAGCTCTATTTTGGAAGTCCGTAAAAGAGCTCTTCTACTCAAGATCCTACTGAGCCCAAAAATACGACTCTAAAGTGGTGTCGTTTCTTCTTTATAAAGGGTTTTCCAATAGGGACTTGACAGCCTTGAATTTAATTTGTGAACGCACTCTTTCAGTAATCATCAAACTGTCACTGTCAGCTTATTCAATAAACTCAACATTTTCATCATGGTAAAGTACACTAACAAGCAACGTCTGCAAATTATAAAAAAAATTTACAGATATTCGGAGTCGGTGACTGCAACTTTAAGAGCGTTAACTCCAATTTTCGGTAGTAATTCTCGCCCTAGTAGACAGGCAATAACAAGTTTAGTGCAAAAATTTGAGTCTACATATTCGTTGTATGATGTTGCCGTGTCAGTGAGACAAGAGGTTGGTCGAGATGTCGAAAATATCGCTGCCGTTCAGACGTCCGTCGCAAATGATCCAAATCAGTCAATTCCACGGTGTTCTCAAGAATTGGGCATTGCTCAGACCACATTATGGCGTATTTTGCGTAAGGATCTTGGTTTACACCCATACAAGATCAAGCTGACTCAAGAATTGAAGCCGATGGATCATTTGAAGCGACGTACGTTCTCCGATTGGGTTCTGGAGAAGATGCGCCAAGATGATGAATTTCATCGCAAAATCATCTTCAGTGACAAAGCTCATTTTTGGCTCAATGGGTTCGTCAATAAGCAAAATATGCGTTATTGGTCGGGTGAAAACCCACATGTGCTTCATGAATCACCACTTCGTCCACAATAAGTAACTGTTTGGTGGGGTTTGTATGCCGGCGGCGTTATTGGGCCATATTGGTTAAGTCATTGGTTTATGCCAACACGCCGACGACGTTGGAAGAGCTCAGAGCCAACATTGAACGCAAAATAGCAGCCGTTTCTGCCGAAATGTGTCGCTGAGTCGTTGAAAATTTGATCCAACGTCCAACGACCGCTGCAAACGTTTGCCTTTTATTTAAAAAAAAAAAAGTTGTCAAGTCGTTATTGGAAAACCTGAAATTAACTGCAAGAAATAGGTAGACAAAGTCCTTTACTTGTGCCGATAATTTCTATGTCATCCGCATAGATTTCCAGATTTTTGGAATTTGCTTTTCTCTGAACGATGTGTCAAGTACGATGTCAAAAAAATTAGACGACAATGGATCGTCTTGTTGGAAGCCTTTTTGACATCAAAGGTTACGATAAAAACATAACCGACTCCCGCTGGCTTTTACTGTTGTCATACAGCAGATCAAGAAATGTTTAACAAGAATGTTAAAGCTGGACATGTCTTCGTTTATGTTATTCCAAAACTACGCTGTCATAGGTGACCTTAAAACCGACGAATAGATGATGAGTGTCGATTTGGAATTTTAGGCTATGTTCCAAGAGCTGCAGACATGCCTAATGAAACATTTGTTGAAGGAGATCCTAAACCCAAACTTAGAAGAACCAAACTTTTGGTTGACAGAACAATTTAAGCGATTACGTAGGGTGGCTTTCGTCCAACCATATTTAATAAATTGTGCATGCTCTTCACAAAGTCATATCACGCCGCCTTGAGCAGCTGTCAGTACCAGCAGTCTTGTTGGACTTTGGATATGGACTCTACTTCTTCGAGTTTGGTTGGAAGAAATTGTTTCCCATTATCGTGCAGGTTTTATTTTTCATTCTGCATGACAGCCGAATGTCGATTCGCCTTTTCATACTTTGTTGACCTACCATGTTCTTCTGGAAACATTTTCGATCGTCTTTCTTTCTGTTGCGTTCAAGTTTTCTTGATCTCGCGCTTAGGCTTAGACATAAGAGGCCGGCTGCACTGGTATAAGTAGCTCTGCAGAAAAGATTGAGTACTCCATATTGACTCAACTTTCAGAAGCTGTGACACCTGGTTCGCGGTTTCAATGTAGGCCTCTATAAGTTGCAGTTTACACATACAGTTTCCAGGAGCCACCACGACAAAAATTACAGGAGCAATTACACACTTTTCTGCTATTCTCTGGCCTATTTTATACTGCAAGAAGCTCGTCATTTTTGCTTTAGAGCTTAGTACGATAGAAGCATATTAGGTTGTATAGGCACTCCATTTTCTTTTTTCGGGATACGCTCATCATCAGAAGGCCTGATACTAGTAATTTACTATCCAAAAGAGATCACGAAAACCATAAATTCCCCATTTCCACAAAGTGAGTTGAATTGAATTCATAACCGGGACCGTAATTCGATACACCTGGATCGAATCAATTTCCCTTCAATATTCCATGTCGAAGTTCTTGAGAACTACTCCCCGATAATGCACTCTCCATATCTCCCTATCAATTACAAATTAACCTTAATGCTCTGCTTCTCAATTTTCGTTTTCAGAAAAAAAAAGAAACACATGCATATCAGGTAACGGTAAGTGACCCTTCCATTAACATGAATTAAGTGAATTAAAGTAGAACAAGAAAAAACCCTATACTCTCCATTCTTTTTACACCTTCATTGGACTTAATCACCCATTCTCGCTTTACAGACTTTTAAAGTCCTTCCATTTAATTACTCTTTAAATCGCTCATAGTATATAATTACAATTAGCAGGAGAGAGTCAGCACAAGTACCGTTGCATGTGTTATCCTCATACAAAGAAGTCGGGAAAAAAAAGAGGAAAAAACGAAATCAATCCTCCTGTCATGCAACACAGGTGACAGCCAACACAAACGTCTGAATTATGACTGCATTATGGATGGCTATCGGCCATACACGGGTAGATGGCGTGCTTTGACACTTTACCCAACTACCACTTGACACTTTGTCCGACAATAATCAAGAAAAATGCGCAATTAATGAGTCCAATTGCTGCATGAAGAAGTGGTGGGATTGAAAAATGCCTCTCTCTCTGCAATCACTTACCGCACGGATGCAAACGAGAGCAACAAACAACGGTATGGTGTCACAACCAATCTGACGGTTGGAAGCGCGCCTTCAGCCAGCACCTCTCGTGTGATTTATATCATGCGATTTGTTAAATTACAAAAGTGTAAACACAGCCTAATGGACGTTTGTCACGGAAATCGGTGTAAAGTGGTGACGCTAAATAATTTTAATTAGACAGTCAACTTGAAAATCGTGTAGTAGCTGTTTGTTAAATGTCCTGCACGCTGGTTGAAGAGGACAACGGCGGTAGGAACTGAAAGGCAGTGGTAACAACGCCAACTGAGACAGATTGGTGGTGTGTCTGTGTTCTTTCTCTCGCTATCTTGTGCATTGACACAAATGAATAATTTATGCGGGGCCAAGGTAATTAACTGTGTTACCCCACCGGAACAATTCGTACTCAGCATTAATCACTTTGTGGATAACAATTGAAAGAAGACTACTCGTTCCTACCTTTTAACATGCCGTTAGCTGAAGGACTACTACAATTTGTAAGAGATTACAATCGGAAAGAGGGACAAGCTTTGAAATTCCCCTCGGTTGTTCTTAAGGTAATTGAATCTGTTGCCTGTCGAGAGCTTGTTAAATGTGTAGACGGTTTCTTTCAATAACAGAAATATGAAGATCAGGCATTCAGAATTCAGTGCCATTGCCAACTTCACACTTATTGGGAGCTGAGAATTCATATTGGAACCTGACGATTAATAGGTACAAAACAACGATGAAAGCAACGACTACGCAGCATCGTAGCACAGCGTGCAATCCTCATAAGCAGCTGTGAGGTGAGGTTTAAAGATACTCCCACGTACATCAAAACAGGTTAGCACAGTGGTGGCATTCGAGGAATCTTCTTCTGTCTACATCCTTAAAGTTTCAGAAATCGTATAAAAATTAAACGCCACCACACCTCAAACCATTTATCTCCAAATTAAATTCCTTTATTCACCACGATAGTGTCAAAAAAACGCTATTCGAACTTAGCGCAATAACTGTGTTTGGAAACCGAATTTTATTCTGTGGGCTAATACTTTGTATACCCCTATGTAAGTACCAGTCATTAGAAAAATTTGATTTTTCGTTTGATTTTGACATCTATTTCACCATGATCATGTCGAATTATAGTGACAGAACGAATTCTCGTTTACAAATATTTGAATATACTCGTAAAATTTGTCATAAAACAAAAGAAAAGGATTTGTTGACTTTTAGTTTACCAAAGAAGTGTCAAAATTTGACAAGTAACTCTATCTGAGGTAGCTATTCAATCAAACCAGATACCTTACCATTCAATAGAACAAAAAACATCCAAAACTTTATCCAGCCCCTTGAGGACTAGTCGACCCAACTGTGACGAAACTATTGAACATAATTTCAGTGCCTTTCTTTAGCATTCCTGTCATGAATCGAAAGCAGAATAAATAAGCAGGGAAAGCGCAGTGAACAGGACGAATGATTGGTGGCCTGAGGTTAACTGGGATGGGATATTGCTCCGACTTCGTCTTGCATATTGAATACGAGTTTAACCATCGCGGCAGCTTTCAGCTGTGGGAGTTATATTTCTGTTTCGATGTTCGTGCGTGCGAGTCTTTCTCTTGCATTTAACGGTGTGCACACGAATGTCTTATGTTCAGATTTGTTCTCATAATATCTTGGGGGTATAGGTATGAAGCAACATATAACATAGTGTGGCCCCTTCAAGGACTCGGAGAAGATTTGTTGCTGATGCTTGAAAGAATATTTGGTGTACATATATGCCAGGGATGTTAGCGACTTTAGCACTCCACGAACGACTGTATTTTTTGTGGTTGGCAATAAATTTAGCTTGGGAATGTGAGAATGCATTTTCAGTTGATTTTTGATAAAGTTCGACGGAACTGTCGGTGGAGGGATAACCACGTTTTGTTTTGATATAAATCGACTTGGAGGACCTACGATAAAAGGGAAGGAAATACTAGATTGGATTTTTATTTTCGACTTTAGCAGATAATCGAATGATTCTTTCGGAGTTGATGTTAGTGCGTGTTTGGCGGTTATAAATATTTTTAATAGACGTGAACTTATGTTTCATTGGTGATGGGTCTGTCAGACATCTGGAAATTGTGTATTCCGTTTGAAATATTGGAAACTGTTTAAGAAAATTTCGAAGAATATGATGTGCTAATTTGCTGCAAGTCAAACCAATAGCTTAAATATTTTGCCACTTTCCATTGTGTAAAATGAGATACCTATATGTCCCAACTGGACACGATTTAGGGAGGAGCTCAGGACGTCCAACAGTGCTCCACCTAAGTTCAAAACCAAATAAAGCTAGGGGAAGATGTTCAGAAGATAAACGATATCTTCACTTAAACTGGTTTTAAACTGGCATGTCCAGACAAAAAGCAATCATGTAGATCACTTATACCTTAGTGGGAAACAGATCTGCCTTTTGCCAAAAGATTGAAACTGTTGGTGACACCAGCAGGCTAACCAAAGTCTTCAAAAGGGGAGAATCAGCCATCCTGGAATCACTCATCAAACATGATGAAACGTACACTGAGTCAAAAGCTGAGAAGAGGTGATCTTTTTAGAACCAGCTCACTAACAGCTCTCATTAACAAAGCTGCTAGTGAGTTGAATAACATAACACGCAGCAAATGGTATATATCACCGGTTTTAGTGACGATTGAAGCCATTAACCATGCTTCAAGTTACCAAGCACCGATAGCATACTCGTATACCCAGTAATATTACAAAAAGTATAGACCAGCTGCTGGTTATCCTGAAGGGAATCATCATTGCTAGCCAGGAACTGGCATATATACCGGAACTCTGGCAAACAATGAGAGTAGTCTTTATACCGAAAATCGGAAATCCTCTTACATTCTCGACAAATGCTTCAGACCTTTAATTCGACCTCCCTTATGTTAAGCGCAAAATGGCTTTGCGAATGTAATATCTGTCTGAGATGCATCATGCTTACCAACGTATATAGAAGATATAGCGAGAATGCGTTTCAAAGTCTCGTAGGAAGAATTAGAGGAATACGAGCTGAGCATTTTTATCGACATTAAAAGTGCTTTTGACAACGTAACTTTTGACGGCATGTGTAACTCGGCCATGCAACGCGGTGTAAACGAACCACTACTTACCGGGTCAAGGCAACCTGGCTAATACTTTGATGGATGCTGAGCGCGGCCAATATATAGGTGATAGAGGTGGCAAGAAGAAATTGCCCGCAGGGCATCGTTCTGTCTTCACTACTATGGTGCATGTTGGTCGATTCACTGCTCAACGCGCTCAATAGTTTTGACATCAATGCACAAGCGCACGCGTCTGTTGAATGCTGTCCAGCGACTGTCTAGATAATTGGTGCACTAGAAATGGGCTTTGAGTTAATCCTCTCAAAACTGAGGTTGTTCTATTTATGCGTATGAGGAAGCATCACCACTCATTTCTCCAAAGTAGCTTTCCGATTTTGAAATTAAGTTAAGACAATTCGATTGCTGGATGGATGCTGTAGAAATAGGGTGGACACAACTAGAACTAAACATCGATTTTGCTCCAAGTGGTAGCCATCCGGTACTGATTGTTGTCCATTCCGAACTCTAATGGTGAAACTTATGAGCTCAAGTCTTGAACAAGAGGCAAAAATAGCAACGGAATCAACTCTGTCACCACAGCTTCAAATGCAAGCAACAAGCAAACATATCTGGGCTACTTCGACATTTTTGAAGTTCAGGACGATAAAGATATCCAAGAATAAGTCGAGTTCGTGGCAAGGAGATGTGGCGGATGAGCCCTTAATGGGCCAACGGCAGCGCTCACATACCCAAAGTAGGTTACTGACATTGGTTCAACCGTCCCCTCGTCGTAGGATTTTCCCAACTGGCACTCCAGTTTGTCCCGTCGGGGTGATTTCGCTATCAGGAAAAAAAAACTGCTATTTATGAGAGAGACACCAGCCTTGGATTCCAACGGAACCCCTCAGTTAAGATTACGATCCGGAACATTCACGGACTATGAATTGAATGTATGTACTTTAAACATACGCACACTGTACACCCCGATGCTACTCAAAAACTTAAGTCTGTTCCCATGAGGTGCAAAGCTGATATAACCGCGATCCAGGAGATAGGATGGATGAAAAATGTGTGACTTTGTTTCAGCTGCCAGAAAAGACCATATATGTTAAGATGCAGATTCAGTAAAATTAGCTACGGCAACGATAATTGACTTTTTACCGATGAGGCATCGCCTGACTGTGATCCGCATAAAGGCATCATTCCAAAACACCAGCCTAATAAATGCTCAGCCGCCTAGTCATAAAATTAAAGACACCATTAAGGAGGAGTTCTATGACCTCCTGGATGAAGCCTACAGAGCCCCACTGCAGTATGATGCCAAAATTGTACTCGAGGACATCAATGGTTACATCGGTAAAGAAAACATCTTCAGCAAAAGATACCGGCTTCCGGACAATCGATTTTGCAGCAGCTCGTGTTATGGTGATAAGTTCTACTAGGTTTCAAGGACAACGAATCCACATAGCATCATGACGCACCCCAGATAGTCAAACTGCCACCATGTCATGTCCTAATATTCGTAGATGCAAGGCAAGTATCAGACATTCTGAATTTGCAGAGCGGCAAACGTTGCAGAGCTCGACTATCAAACGAGAAAAAGCTGCGAACCGTCCAGAAAAATAAATTCAACATTGGAAGCCTTAGCAAGATTAGAGTAGTTAGAGAGCGTCTGAGTGAGACTCTTCGCTATGCATTCGCCATCCACAAATGCCAAAAACCTGCGGAATTAGTATCGCGACATCATCAAAGAGGTAGTCGTAGGCTAACAGCCACCTCCGAAAAGGAGGTGTGTCATGATGAGTGCATACGCCGGAATTGCTGCAGCGCAAAACAAGGGCAGCGGGGGAAGCCAGAAGAAGGAAGGACAAGAGGAGGCAGTATACGCAGCTTAGGATATCTAAAGTCCCACAACAGAAACAACAACCCGATGTTTTTTAGGAAAGCTAAGCGACTTTTAGCTGGCTTCAAGGCCGGAACGAAGCGCACGGAAGAGTAGATGTGTTTAAGCAATACTTACATGAGCAACTTAATGGACATTAGGTAGATAGAGTGATAGGGTAAGAAGAGAACTCACATCCAGTGAATGAAAAAGCCCTCAGCTATCAGAAAGCTGAAAAACAACAAGAGCACCAGTTCTGATGGTCTATCAATATGTAGGTGATGTCTTAGTAGGGTGCATGTACCAAATTATCGACCAGATATGGGTGGATGAAGCCATGCCTAGACTGGACTCTCAGCTCTATATGCTCTGTCTTCAAGAATGGCGATCCTATGCCTTGTTAGAAATATCGAGACATATTCCTGCTAAATGTAGCATATAAGGTCCTATCAAATGTAATATATGAGTGGCTTAAGGCCCGACATATCAACAATCGACCAAATTTTCACCTTAAAGCAAATTCTGGAAAAGATTAACGAATGTCAAGTCGAGACTCACACTCTTTTCGTCGTCTTCAAAGCCGCATATGACAACATTGATCACATTGAACTCTAACTGGAGATGACCGAATTTGGGATCCCGGAAAAACTGATCCAACTGTGCCACGTGATGCTGCAATTTCGAAGCAGTTCCTTCGAACTATTCCAAACCCGTACCGGATTTTGGCAAGCACTGTAGATGCACTGTCATGTGATTTCTCCAATTCAAAATTCAATTGTCCACTATTTTAAAAGATCTTTGTTACGTTAAATTATGTTAAAGCTTGATGAACGACTGTCGTTTACAACAGACTTTAAGGTGTAAATGGCAATTCTCTACCTATAACAAAATACTGAAGAGTTTTCGCGCCCTTTAACCCACTTCACAGCAATTTTATGTGCGTCATCGTCATCGCAATTTTCTTAGTGATTAGTGACAGACCCTATGTACTCGTATGTCGGACTTCAATACGGTGACTCCTTCTAAATACGAGCAGATGTCAAAAGTTTTGGATTTCGAGTTCGGAAAACGACAATGTAGATACTCGGTCTTAGTTCACGTTCTTACTTACTTACTTAGGTGGCGCTACAATAAGTGGTGAACCTATGCCATAACCAACAAGCCTCTCTAGCTAGTACTATCTCTCATAATCTGCATCCAGTGCCGCACTCACGCTTGTTTGAGATCCCCTTAGGGTCCCCTGGGGTTAGATTCGAAGACACTTTGTGCCGCAGCTGTGCTTAACAGGGCCCACATATCTCTGACGTTGGATCCGTAGATGCCTGAATAGACTGAGTCGCTGTACAGCCCGTTGAATCACCTTCCCCATTCCCCCATAATACAAACGGACTTAAAAATCACGCGGAAAATCTTGCACTCGAAACGCCAAGTACCTCGTCACATGCTTTGACAAGCCCCCGCCTTTGCACCATACACTGGACTGGGAAGATAAGGGTATTAAGTTAGTTGTCTCTTACGAGAAAGGACTTTGTTTCTAAACTGCCTCTGCCTTCAAAGAAACTGCTATTGGCAAGAATAATTTTGCGTCTGAAGAGCTGGAGAGCTCTATCGAACGCTTTTTGCAAATCCGATGAAGACAAAATGCAGGTCTTTCAAAGCCTCGCGGTGTTTCTTCATCATATACTGAATCGCGTCATATGTTAACACGCCTCCTTAATAATATTGCATTCTCAACGATTTAGAACTCTCTCACATACGCATATTTATAGTATGCAGCATTAGTTTCATCTAATATTAATTGTTGCAACATTTCGTGTCGTTTCTGCCTTTATAGGTTGGAACAACGGACTTTTTAACATCCGATCGCATTTCATTATGTTTTTTTTTTTTGAACAAATTCGCGAGCTATTTACACCCAACATGTCGATTGTCGTCAGTATTGGAGGGTATGTAATCCGGCCCGACTGCAAGCCTTCGGTTCACTCACTCCATCGTTAATTTTGGTCTCTGTAAATATGCCGTTTCCTCTTCGTGTGCGACAGCTGTGGAAATAGTGCTGCACGCGAATTATTCTGACAATAACTGTCATAGTCAAATAAAACCATCATTTAGTATAACCTCTTTTCAGCCCGCCTGTCAAAATTTGGTGACAATCCGACTCTTAGTTTTGTTTCGACACCGATTTCAAAACATCGTGTTAGTGTTTTTTGCGACCATGGAAAAAGAGCAGTATCGCCTGCAAGGAAATCAAGCCCATTCTCGATGGTGCTTATGGGACCCGTTCACATTCCCGTACAACATGACTTTGGGCATGGGAAAACTGTTCGCGCGATGGGTGCTGTTTTTGCTCACACCAGAGAACAAGCGCAATCGTGAGACCACTTTAAGCACGTGCTTGGCCCTGTTTAATCGAAATCCGGAGGTTTCTGCGTCGTTTCGTGACCGTCGATGAGACATGGATACATTGGTACACACCAAAGACCGAACAATCGAAACAATAAGTGCCTACGGCCGTTAATTGGCTACCGTTTTCTGGGATGCGCGAGATTTGATCCACGGGAAAAACAATCACAGGAGCATATAACAACGATTTATTGGGTCGATTCAATGCCGATTTGAAGAAAAAACGACCACATTTGGCGAAGAAAAAAGTACTCTTTCACAACGATAGCGCACCGGCCCACACCTCTGCAGTCGCCACAGCCGAATTGTACTGCGAATCACTCCTCTATCCTCCGCATTCTCCAGATTTGGCTCCCTGCGACTTATTTTTGTTCCCAAACCTTAAACCGCGGAGGATAATTTTGTAGGCCAACAAAAGTCGTACTATACGGAGGAGTTAAAAAAGTTGCAGCACCACTGGAAAAAGTGTATCGAAATGAAAGGCGATAATATTGAAAAATAAATTGTCAAAAACTAAAAAAGTTGCGTTGTCATTTCATTTAAACAGAACATCATGGTGGACCTAGCCCTACTTCAGGAAGACAGCTAAATTTTACAAAGAGCTCAGGCTCGCCCACGGTATCAAAAAACCACTCACATTTTATTATTATAATTCAATACTATTTCCAGCTTCCATTTTACAGTGTTACGCTGTTTTCGTTCTTGTTTTATCTAAAAACTGTTTAAAGAAATCGTGTGTGAAGAATAACAAAACTTTATCCACTGCTTCCTCATGAACACTGTGAAAATACTCTCCACTCATTGTATTTCCACCCATAGTGCACATGTCTGGTTCGTGTCAGTGCTCGGCAACGAATTGTCAAAACCATATGTTTACCTTTTTTTTGCGATTATTCAATTAGTTTGGCTGAAAATTTATTTTCTTCTTCGATACTCCGCAGAAATAACCGAAAAAAACGAATCACTGCGCTAAATAAAAATGTTATCTGTGCGCACCCTGTTGCCGTGCCTCCGGCAGTGTGTAAATCATACAATATCATCCCACAAATTGCTTATAAACCAGTCGCTCAAAAGTTGCACCAGTGGGGCGTCCATAATCAGTCAACTGCATCGTTCCTTCGCTTCAGAAGCACCTGATCCAAACCAAACCCGGATTTACTATGGCACACTAGCTTCTCGGATGAAAGCCGTTAAAATATTCTCTCTAACAACAAGTTTAACCGGCATCGCAGCGCAACCAATTCTGCTCGAACAAGGCATGAAGATGGGTGGTGCCGGCATGGCAGTAGCTCTCTGCTCTGTTGCAGGATTCTTCACATTTGTAACACCACTGCTCCTGCATTTCATTACGAAGAAGTACGTCACAGAGATTCATTACGATCGGAAAACGGGAGAGTATACGGCAACAACGATTTCCATTCTGTTATACAAGATTCAGGTAAAGTTGGATTGAAAGCAGGAACTCTTCGTGTACTAAGTGTGTTCCCTTACAGACAAAGTTTAGGCCAAGTGATGTAACAGTGCCGGAGGTTCCTGGAATGTTCACATCTTTCAAAGTCGGCGAGAAACCTCTATTCGTGGATCCAACGCTATTTGAAGAGACGGATCACTACGTGAAGATTATGGGCTACGATAAGCCGATAGACTTCAAAATAGATTTGTCGGAGGTCAAAGGTAAACCAATTGACAAGAGTAGTATGAAGTAAGGGGGGTTGTAGCGGGAAATAAAATGCAATTTTTAGAAACCGATGTTTGTTCCATGTCAATAGACAGAGGAGGTTGAACCTGTTCGTGCAGTGAGTTATGTCCTCAAATTGAATGACCAGTTCCCTGGTCCCTAGCCGAACCGGCAGATTTCTTTCTAGTTGTGCGTATTACGTAAGGCGAGGTATTCATCTCAAGAAGCAATAACGGAGCAATGTTGGATGAAATACCTTCCTTGACGGTGAGTTAGGAATCCTTTATTTTCATCCTGGCTTGTCAGGGAAACTAAAACTGAACATAACTGAGAGGCATATGCACGGATCCGGTTGTGGACGGGAACCGTGGAATAAGGCTATCATCTGTACCAATTCGATAGTAATCATGTAAAGCTGTGTGAACTTCGATGCATAGCTTGGTCTTATTCAACAAGCGAAAATGCACGTGCACCTATAGTGCACCACTGGCGTTATCCTTCGAATCAGACTTAGTGATTGCCAGAGAGAGAGAGAAAAACAGTCGTCTCTTAGAGTGCGAATTTATTGTTAGAGGAAGACGTAGGTAAATAATCTTTCCAAAATGTATGCAAACACCTAATTTGAATTTGCCTCAATACCAAGTCCGTCAATTTAAGCTCGCGCCGCCACAGACGATTTCGTGTTCGTTGTATTCGATGCAAACCGATTGCTTTGCGTCGAATATCCACGAGGGCGTCAGAGTTAATATTCACTTTGAGGTAGGTAAACCACTTAGAAGCTTCGGATTTGCGGTCGTCAACAGTGTGATTTAGAGTGGATGCTGCTCGACTATTTTACATGTAAAATGTTCACAAACTTAACGGTCCTAAGCCATGAATAGCACTGCCACATGAGAAATGCAATGGGATGGTGAGCTTAAACTAGAAAACTGTGTACGCTACTACGGTGAATAGAGAAGCAAAAGAGGGTCCATTTGGATTTGGGTTTGTTATCAGAAGAAGGTTTCAGGCATCTGGGTAAACGTCTGATTGTAATCCGTATCATAAGCCTAATATGCACTCACGCCTCGAAAGGGTAAGACGGCTTTGCACCGACACCGAAGAATGTTTCTACGAGCTCCTGGATAAGACATACCTATGTGCAATAACCGAAATGTAGAATAAAAAAGAAAGCACAGCCAAACGATACCATGCCTGGCAACGGACTTAAGCTTATTAATTTTGTGTCGGGACGATGTACCACTATGACATGCACATGGTTTCCTCATCTCAATACACACAAGGGAACACGGCGGTCTCCGGGTCATCAAACGCTAAATCAAATTGATTATTCTGTAATGCAAGTCCCCAGTATTCTGGACGTCCGAAAGTTCTTATCAGAGAAACATCGACTGGGATCACCACCTTGTTGCAACTAAGATTCGAACGCGGGTTTCCCAAGCGCCACAACAAAGAGGAAATGCTGTGAGAACAAAGAAAAGCTGCAATCGCAAAAGACTTTCACCGAACGTGTATCCCGAAACCGCTCAACAATCTCTATGTTGTCAGCATCAAATACCGAAGACCCGTAGCAACGCTGCCATCAGAGACGCCGTAATTCCTGCTTGAACGGAATGCGCAACTTGGACAGACAACACGACGCAGACGAATCATAAGTTTTATGAACAAAAGCAACGCAGGTGAATGTGACCCTGTTTGCGGGTGTTGAATGTGGTCAATATGTGATGACGGAGCTAAACAGTATTGCCCACTTTTCAATGGTCAGGCATATTTACCTATGGTCCAGCTAAACTGGGTGTGGGACCATGTCTAGGGAGTGTCTACTCTAAATCGCAGGCAGTCCAAGATATGATTGACAATTGGTACATTAGAAATCACCTTCAATTAATCCTATCAAAATTTTTTTACGGCCTCACCATCTGTCTTAAGTAACACAATTCCTTTAATATTTGACATGTAGCGTTGTCCGCCGGGACAAGTACACGTCATTGCTTTTACCAAGCTAAGAATGTTCTATGCCGACCAGGCATACCTGCCTTTGCTCTAGCCACGCTTGCGCGCTGACTGTCTTCTAACTACGGTCTTACTCTCTGATGCTATGATAGCAGAGTTAGTTTTGCGGAAAAAGTTCGAAATCCCATCCCACATGTTTGAACTTCTCATCTTGCTCCCGAAATGGTAGTAGGTATAAAGATCCGCGTTGTCAAGATATCTGCTTATACAGCGTAGTAACTTTGTGCCATCCAAATTGTGGCTTTTGGTCCGTCCGAAGTTTTGAACCTTCCAAAAATCACGCATGAGTTGAGGCCAGTATCTGCAGATCTTTTAAGCACCTTTACTCCGAAGACATTTTGTGAAAGCGTTTTATTTCAGCAAATGCATTTGTCGTTGATGGAGATAACAATATTTTGAATGCTAGTCAGAATCATCTTATTGTAGCTTAGGATAATGCATATCGACACGGCATGAACAAGGAGTACGTGGTTTCGAAAGCTTATCCCTGCTCGCTAAACGAGAAACGAGAACTTCTGCAACTAGTCATCATCCAAATCGTTTTTGGTTATTTCAAGACATTTGCTTCGACTGCACTTAGATACACATGTTATGTATGTGCCATGTGAAACAGGATCTATATCTCTAAGTAAGAGTCTTACCTATGCTTAATCGTCAAACTCATTGCCGTCTTCTTTGAATAAGTCTTCGTATTGCCTGAGTCCTTCAAAACTAGTTTTGCTATTTCCCGTGCCATAGCGAAATTCGTGAATGCATTTCGCCAATGCATCCATTTTAACTCAGTTGCTGTTCCACTGGTCGCTGCATTACTGTTAGTAAGTTGCAGGAATTTTCGAAGCAACTCACTGCTTTGATCCAACTACTTTTTTGTTGTGCAATGATTTGGATCAAAACATGCTGGTTGCACTGTTTGATCCGTTCCAACAGGAAAAGTCAAAATAACAACTAAATTGAGAATGTTGGTGAAGTACATTATTTATCCACAAACTTTACTGCGATGTCTGAAATTGTAAGAATTTAAAAACTGGCTGTTATCGATATCAAAAAAATAATTTTCTACAAAATCTGCGAACATTGTCTGTCAATCATTGCCAACTTCGTGTTTGTTTATTTTTTATCTGATTAGCCGGTTGACTGTTTTGACAATTGTATCTATCCACACGTGAATTTCGCTTTCCAAAAACAATCGTTTGTATCGTTTTCTTCCTTAATTTCCCCCTAAAATGGCAAAACCTGATCTGAAAATTGTTTTAGAATTTGGGTAAGTACCCTCTGCGGATTTGGATGCCCTGGCTGCCACTAATTGCAGTTGCTTTCAGCGCTGGAGCTGAGCTCCTCTTTGGAAACATAAAGAAGCGCGTGGTCTTCTTGGACGGAAGCAAAACTTGTAAACCAAAGTATCTAGGAACGAGGACATCATTAATAACTTAAGCTTTCTTTGATTATAGGGACACTAAAGGATTTCATTAAATGGATGCACGACTCAATTCTCACAGAGCGTCCAGAGTTGTTCATTCAAAACGATTCAGTGTAAGCATTCAGACGCAGCAGTCTGGAGAACCAATAATGAATCTTTCCATTGCAGACGTCCGGGAATACTTGTTTTGGTCAACGACACCGACTGGGAGCTCTTAGTAAGTGTTGCGAATGTGTTTCCAAGAGGAACCTGTAGATGAATTTATTGGTTTTGCTCTCTTGTAGGGCGAGCTGGACTATGAACTGCAACCGAACGACAATGTTCTCTTCATTTCGACCTTGCACGGAGGATAGACGAGGAATTGCTGCCTTTTCAATAAGGAGAGACCTTTATGCCGTTTTTTTTTACCGAATTTCATGTGATAGGAATAAGGAGAATGAAAATAAATTGTGCTATTATATTTAGTGGAGAGTTTTCTTATTGGTTTGTGCGTTGGATATATGATTAAATTTGTTCTGATGCGCTTTTATTTGCTTCTAATTCGCAGAATATTTTTTTGCGATGGCGACATACCGGACTATTCTGACAATCACGCTTGAGCTTAGCGATGTGATGAAAAATTTTCCCTTGAACCTTCATGTGAGCCTTGCTTTGCAAGGGACGTAATTCTGATTGCGCTAGTTTTATTCGGACAGCCTTTTTGCAGGCTTTCTTTTTATGTTAACACCAGGATTTCACTGTTAGTATCAGAATTGTAATAATGCGGGCTGAAAGAGTTTTAAAAAAAAACGAGGAACGACGAGTGTATTCATGGGACTGAATAAAAAGCGGCGGGGTCAACAGTAGACCCTCATAGATATATAAGGACGTCAATAAGGATTTTCAGGACTTACTTAATCGTACTTTCTTACTTAAGTAGTGCCTTAGGCAGCAGAGAACCTCGGCTTTAACCAACAAGCCTGTCCAACTAGCGGGATCTTTCGGCAGCTGCTTCTAGTGTCTTACCCCAAGTTTGCTGTGGTTCCCTTCCGCTTGCGTGCGCCATTCCGTGACAGGCAATAAGACTTGAAGACTTATTGTGCTGAAGCTGTGGTGTCATTCCCTCAAAATGGCCCAACCGTTTTAGGAGTTGAAGACTGGACCGATGCCGCTGTCTACATCCCGTAGAATTCCCCCGTCAATACGGTAGAGAATCACAAGCAGAATCTTTCTCTCTTGACCGATGTTCTCCTTGAGGACTGATAGAATTTATGGCTTGTTCACATAAACCCGTGACTTTACATTTGGTGGTCAAATCAAAGAATCTTGCGGGCTATATATCGAACGGGAAATGCCTGCTTTAGAATTTGGCTCGTGCAGTATGCGCCATTGCTGCGTCCTGCTGGAGCCACATTCACCCAATTGAGGAATAAAAAATTCATAGGTTATGGCTCTAAAGCGCTCACCATCTACAATGACTGTTTGGCCGTGCCATTCTGAAAGAAAAAAAATTGTCCAATGACTTCTCCAGCGTAAAAAATACACCATGTAGTGACTTTGAGTGGATGTAGTGGCATTTCGTGCATTACTCATGGATTTTCAGTGCCCCAGAAGTGCAAATTTTGTTTGTCACGCATTCACATATTTGTAAATAGCCTTCTACTTGCGGGCGTGAGCGAAATTAGACGTGATTCACGGTCAACACCCATCACCTGATGGACTGTCTGCACTTTGCAAGGAAACATCTTTTTTGGTAATTGGCGCGCGCACAAGAGATTTTCCGTTTCAACAATATACGTCGCAGAAACGTGCGTGGAATTGAAAATTGCGTGGCACGTCATTAGTTCGATGTCGACGGCAGCAATATTCTTGGACGAACGAGTGGCACGAGGTTTTCCAGGGCTTGCTTGGTCCCATGTTGTTCAAGTCTCTGCGGCTTGACGCCGCATTGAACAACCCGTGGGAGCTGGCCATGAAAGTTTCAAAGAGCATTTCTATAGAATCTTCTCTTAGATGGCAGACTGCCATACCATTCCCTTTCTTCTTTTCGGTAGGTGACATCATACTACGGGCATCTTTTCGTAACGTGCTGTCTTGGACTTTTCAAAGCATTCAAAAGCAACTTTTTTATTTTTGACAGCCGAGCTGCCGGGAGACCTGCGTAGCAATTGATCGGGAAACTATGTAGGTACTGCCACACGCAATCATAGAACTCCCTATCCTACACGGAAGAGATTAAAAAGATGTGAAGGGTCACTGTTGATGACCCTAGCAAACGTTTAAAGAATTATGATTTTCGGATCTGCACGTGGAATATGCTGACATTTCACAGGCCACGTGCAGCTGAGAAATTAACAGAGGTCCTGCTATCATCGCAGGAAGTGTGTTGGTATGGGCTGCACTTAGGCTTATTAATTTTGTGGCGGTACGATGTACCACTATGGCACGCACGCGGTTTCATATACACAAGGGAACGCAGCGGTATCCGGATCATCAAACGCTGAATCAATTTGATCACTTTGCGATATACGTAAGGCAAGCCCTCTGTAATCTAGACGTCCGATCGTTCCTGACATTAAACCGGATCATCATCTTGTTGCAACCAAGGTTCGAACGCGGATTTCGCAAGAAGAACTACTGTGAGAAGATATAACGCATAAAAGCTGCAATCCCAAGAGACCGCCAGAATCTTTGTCGAAAATGTATCCCGAAATCACTCAGGAGCTCCCATGTCGTCAGTATCAAGTACCGAAGACCCGTGGCAACGCTGTCAGAGCTACTCGTGCGCTCTACGAGCACAAAAGACAGAAAGAACATCGGCTTTTCCAGAAGAAGAAAAAAGTGCACGAGAAGCAATTGATCGAGCATACTGAGAGGCTATACTCCAGGAATAATGTATAGAAATTATGCTTACAGGTAAGAAGAACGTGTGAAGGCGTGAAGACCCGTACAGATAATGATGAAGAAGGAAACCTTGTCTGTCACCGTCGGTGCTGAGAATACGGAAACAATTTTTCTGCAGACTGTATATCGATCTCGAAGCCCAATATCCCGCCCTCAGGCAAAGAAGACCATTCAACTTAGATAATGAAAGCCAAAACTTCCATCTCTTTGACCAAAATGAAGTAAGATAACAATATCTCAGCTGAAATCCAACAACGCACTTTGACCTGACGATGCTGAAAATGACTTTCTGGACAGTACGGACAAGCTCATATCTCAGATCTGGTTAGAAGAGTGTATGCCTGATGAATGAAATCTCATCATCGATTGCCCGACCCACAAAAATGTTGAAGTTTGCCCAACATCGGACACAAGATCTTATCTGCCAAATCTTAATCTGCCATGTGAACGTTTGAAACCCTTCGCCAACAACCTGATTCAACGCTATCAGAGCGGTTTCAGAGAAAGCTCACAATCGACCAAATCTTCACACTCCGTCATATGATGGACAAAACTCCAGAAGTCCAAATGGATACGCACATAAATCCGTTTATACAGACGAGCTATATAGAGCCATATTAAGTTTGGAGTCCTTCTATTCAGAATGACGATTCTGATGCCCTGTCGAGCTCGGTAACGATTCAACCGAAACTTTTGATGTTAAAAAAGGTTTTGTACAAGGTGACGCACTGTCGTATGGCTTCTTTAATTCATCATACTTGAAAGAGTAAGCTAACACTGGAAGCACAATCTTTCAAAAGTTTGTGGAACTGCTGGCGTACGCCGATATAATGGGTAGAGCACTGCGGGGCCTCACCGATGCGTTCGGTTGTATTGAAACGGAAGTTGCCAAAATGGATTTGGCGGTAAATGAGGGCAAAACCCGGTATATGCATGCTATTAACAAGAAGGGACGCACAACATCGGCGAATTGGACAGCATGTCACAGTCGACATACCAATAATTTTTCCTGCATGCTAAAAAGGCAATTGAGTAATTAGGCCCTGTCTCGAAAATCTAAGGAGACTCTATGTAACACCTTGATAATCCCGGGTCTATTTTATGATGCTGAAGCAAGGTCTTAATCGAAAGGGGCATGAGAAGATCCTTAGTTGTTTCGAGAGAAAAATGCTTCAAAAATATTCGGTGCCTTTTGCTTTGACTGACCTTGGAAAAGAAGATTCAACGACAAGTTGAACGACATCGGCCTAGTCAGAAAATGGCCCATCAGTCGCCTGAGATTGTTAGGATATGTAGAAGGAATGGACAACAATACTCCGGATCGCAGAGCCTTCGGTTTTTGAGTGACAAAATCATCGAGGAAATCAAGCCCATTTTTGATGATGTGTATGTGACCCATTCACCTTCTCGTACAACTGTTTACCATTGGTTCACAGAGTTTCGCCGTGGTCGCATGTCGGTTTTTGATGAACCACACCCAGGTGGCTCAAAAACACAGGAAACCGTGGACAAAATCCATGATCCATGATAGCAGGCATCTCAACTGAATGCGTTAGCCATATGCTGCACGAGATTCTAGGCATGAGAAAGCTGTCCGCACGATGGGTGCCGCGTTTGCCCACTCCGAAGAACAAACGCAATCGTGAGACCACTTTAAAGACGTGCTTGGTCCTGTTTAATCGAAATCAGGAGGAGTTTCTGTCTCATTTCGTGACCGTTGATGAGACATGGATTCATTGATATACAGGTACACCAGGGACCAGAGAACAATCGAAACAATGGATTTTACCCGGTGAAGGCGAAGACCGAAAATAATTGCCACCGTTTTTTGGGGCGCGAGAGGTGTGATCCACATTGATTATTTGGAAAAGGGAAAAACAATCATAAGAGCATACTACGTCGATCTATTGATCGGATTCAACGCCGGTTTGAAGAAAAAACTACCATATTTGGCGAAAGAAAAAGTGACCTTCCACCATACAATAACATATCGGCTCACACCTCCGCAGTCGCCACAGAAGAATTGATCGAATGGCACTACGAATTGCTCCCATATCCACCGTATTCTCCGCCTCTGGAATTTGGCTCACTAAGACTTCTTTTTGTTTCCAAATTTTAAGAGTTCGCTCGCCGGAAAGATGTATGGATCGAACGAGGATTTGTATGGAAAGCCATACAAAGGTTGCCCACCTTCTATCTACCTGTTAGCCGAATGCCGACCATCACTGCAGAAAAACTGTCTGCAGATGTTATCCTTCCCCGTTTTTTTAGGGACCGATTACTACTATGTTCATATTCTTATCCTTGCAGCATTCTGTTCGGGCTTTGTTACCTAACCCTTACATTTTTTTTTTGTTTCTGTGCACATCCTTTAGCTAAGCCGCTGTTGGGTAAAACGTTAGACCATCGAATGCAAAAATCCTGCCATGACACGCTTATCACCACAAATGTCTCTGGTTTTCATTTGCCGTTCTCAAAAAGCCTACGGAACAGCCCTGGCAAAGCTTTTTGTCCACGTCAGAGCAGATGATCTTTTATCTTAAATTACCTATCCTGCAATATGGAGTTGAACTCTTGTACTTGATCCCACATGATTCCAACCGTTTAGTGGTTGCCGGTTACATAAGTCAGAAATTGAAATCCTGCTCTTTATGCAACTTCTTTGGAAAAAAAATTAGCAAGTCATGAATTGCAAGAACGGATCACACCTACAATATGCATATCCACAGCCCTCTTCAAAACGGGACATGTTCGCAAGCCGTCATATTTGTTCAAATTTAATTTGAATAGTGCATGGTGGATTCCAATGATGACAAGGAGATCATATGGTGTGTTAAGTTAGGAATCCCTCACTGGTCTAGCGGTATATGCCACAAGTAGAGCGCCTCTGTATAAACTTCATTTAGCCGAATGTTAAACAGCAAACCACGTAACAATAACTAACGTTCGCGACATGAATCTACAATTATCCCTCCCGATTGTCATACTAATAAACCTCCCTGCAGTCGTCCCATAGATTCCAATCTAAGTCCGCTTATGGAAAACCCAGGTGAGATAGTAGTTTTACTATACCAAGTGGTGTTGTTGATTTTACGCTGACTAACGGTATAAATTGTTCTAACAAAACTCACTCACGTGCAAATGTTTATGTTTACAGAAACGCAATCGGCAACCACAGTCCGACCACTCCATTGGCAATGTCTTGTCCATGATCACTCACCACCATCCAAGATGAGGTCGTAGCTGGAGTCGAAACTGAAGCTGGAGAGAGCTCTTATGGAGCTGAAGCTGATTAAACAGCCGCACGAATGCCAATGCTAATATTATCCCTTGTCTTGGATTATCGGTTTGCCATCTTAATGTTGATCGATACACGAAACTGTCCAATTGCTAATGGAAGAATTGCCCTGGTTTAGCTCGCACTTTACCGCCAAGATGAAGGAGGTGCATCTATGACTTGAGTCCAAGATTGGGCTAGAGAGCTGCTTGGTGCGGGTTTACCATTCATTTGGGCGTTTCACACTTCCGCGTTGAGGTGTTAAATTTGCCTCTGCACAGGCAAGAGAAGCATACCGTTTGCCGGGGTGCAAGTGGAATTCCTAGAATCCGGGGTCTATGTTACTTTGCTGGTTTGCGTTGGTGGACTGAAGTGGACTGGAGTTGTACTATAGAGTTTAATTGAATCCGGGATGGTTAATTATTTTCGGAGAAGCTAATTAAAAAATTCAGAATTTAAGATGTTTAAGCCGTTATTGGGGGCTTGTGGTAGGCAGGTGGTGTAGATACTTGAAGGCGCTTCTCATGCGATTTATTTGACAATGGAATGCACTTCCCACTTCATCGCAATAAAGTTTCAGGCCATAGAAACTGAATCTTCCTTCAGCTAAGCAGAGATTCAAAGGCTGAAGCTCGTCTAACGATGTTAATGCAATTTGCCTAGGCCTGGAGCGTTTTTTTTTTTTTTTTTTTTTTTTAGGTTCCAGATGCGACGACATCGCGTGAACTCGTTTTGTTTGAGTGCGCGCGTTTACATTTCGATTTCGATTTCGTTTAGTAGCCCCAACTATGACTACAGTACGGATACGTGTACGGTATCGCTGCAGCAATACTCTGGGGATGGGATTCGTTTTTGTTGTTTTTTTGTTTTCTTGGTTGGTGCTCCATGGTCCTGCTTTCGATTTTGTGACTCCCGATGCACGATCATGCCCTTACTGGGCGCCGGTAACCTATTTACTTTTTATGGGCTTAGTCCATCGATGAATTTGTTGGTTGTTAGGCTGTCGATTTTAGGTTTTCGGTTTGTTTTTGGAAGGCGAATTGAATCCGAAACAATGACCTGATCTGTGATCCCAGAGCATAGTTGGTACGAGAGGAGTACCTTCTGTTTTTGGTTGGATAGTGAAATTTCTGTTATGGAGCATGCATTTTGCTTTACTACAGTTTGTAGGTGAGGTTAGGGTTCCTTTAAATGGATACCAGCCTCTGTTTTAGGAGGATTTTTTTTTTTTTTTGTATTGTTTTTGGGAAAAGATAGATAAAATCACTTTGGCTAACTTCCATGTTGGGATTTTTCCCAGGGTTTACGAATACTATGTGGTTGACTGGACTGAGATTGAATTGGGAAGCTTTAATTAAAAATGAAATGGGAGATCTACTTTGTTGTTGCCATGTAGGAGCAAAAGAAAATGTTGATTAGTGTTGGATACAAGAGGGATAGTAATTGGGCACTCAATCAGAAATCTTTATCATCTGATCATGAAGTGCACTACGGTAATAGTGCTGATTAGTTTTGGACAATGTGGACTGCAATACATTGTGTAACGCAGAAGAAAAGACAAACAGTGAAGAAACTTTTTTATGGGCCTGCTTAAGGCTGATTAAGATGGACGTGCCTACTGAAACAATTCACTGCGATGCACATTTGACAGGAATGAAAGAACAATCTCGGGGTTCATAAAGAGATTATCTTTAGAACGTCAGAAATCGGTTATTTCTTATGTCTAGTAGAGTGGGGTTTTTATATTTCTTAGATGGTTCATCAATCTCACAAGATTTGGTGTCATTTAAGCCCAGCGTACATGGGTACTAAGCAAAAATGAAGTTGCTCATTAAGACGCCAGTAAGAGGTCCGCAGTCATTCCTGGCTAAGCAGACATGATGCTTTATCACATTCGGAAGTATTCGTTTGGTCTGCTTGCAACCTGGATAGTCATGCAGTCAGTTGGGACTCATTCAGTCCTAACGAAAGTTATTTGTGAAGACCTAGCTGCATTATTTATTTAGCTCAGACTCTGGAAGTACAAATAATAGATGACGTGCTAGGTCATCAAAAATGAAGTGCAGATTGCATCGAAAAGTACTTCTTTTCAAACGAGATGGCCTCGAAATTGCATTCAAACTAATTTTCCAGTGTGGACGTTCGAACTTTCAGGGTGGATCTGGGTCTCAACCACTAACAGTCTCCAGCCAGCTTGATCTTTAACTCGCTGCCTCCAGTTTCGCACGCACGTTTCCACTTGCGGTATTCCTTAATAGCGAGGGACACCTCGTGGGCGGATTAGAAGATATTTTGGACCGGAGGATTGGTGTTTATCCGTTCTACATGAAAGCAGCCATCTCAGTCGTTGGACCTACACTCTTAAGTTAAGTTGATGTCAATGTACAATTAACATACAATTCGTCATTATAGCTCCGAACCGAAAATCACCCAAAGAATTTTCCTCCCAAAGCCGACAAGAGCACCCTCATCCATCTTTAATAAAGTCCATGCCTCCGTGCCATCCCATCCTTTGGGATTATTAGGGTCTTATAGGTATAAGGTCGCTTTTGTTGTTCGGGAGAGGGCTTTACTAGTCAATTGCCTTCTTAGACCAAAGAAACAGCGAATGGCAAGATTTGTTCTTCGTTTGATCTCAGCGCTGGTGTTATCGTCTGAATAAAGGTAGACGAAGTCCTTAACTACCTCAAAGTTATATGTGTCGAGGGTGATGTTCTGCCTAGACATCGGTGTTGGGTGTCCTTTCTTGTTGATCGCATATACTTGGTCTTGCCCTCATTGACCGTTAAACACGTTTTTGTCCATTTTGCTTCAATACCAGCGAAAACGCCATTGATATCACGCTGCTTTCTTCCGTTCATGTCAATATCGTCGGTGTATGCGAGTAATTGGACGGGCTTTTGAAAGATTGTGCCTTTTGTGTTGGCGCGTGGGTTTTGAACTATTCTGTCAAGAATGATGTTTAAGAAATCGCATAACAGCGATTTTTTTTTAAATCAAAGCTCTCGGTGGGTCTCGGACAGCTATCGACCTTGATGAAGCAGCGGGCATTCTCCATTCTCCCTGCAGTTTGGCAGGGATGCCGGATGAAGACTTTGCTTTGTATAGCTCGTCTCTATTGATATACTCGTATAGGTAGTTTGTATCGATTTTGAACTCATCTGCTGTAGTGTGAATTGTTTGGTTGATGTTGGACTTGGTGGACTTTCCTGGGCTAAAGACACTCTGAAAATCAAGTTGTTGACGAATGGCTTCAGGTGTTTAGACAATGGAGCAGATAAGATCTTGTAGGCCATCTTAATAAAACTGATGTCTCTGCAGTTGGCACAGTTCAGAGGGTCTCCTTTATTGAGGATCGGATAAACTATACTGAAGTTCCATTCATCGGGTAACAGATTAGATTCGATTGTTGTGGGAAGTGGTATAATGAATCTCAGATCACTGTGGCCACTTATGGGCCTATTGTGATGTCCTTCATTTAGAGCTCATCTATGATGGCGCAATTTGTGAGGAAGGCGGCTAAGTCTTTAAGTGAGCTGGAAGAAATGTACCTAGGTCACGTTGACGTGTTTTGATTAAACCATTGCAGTCATAAAGTATGTTGTCTGCTGTTTTCACATCCTGGTTGCACAATCTGCATGTATTGCCTTGTGCTACGCCCATGGTCATCAGGTGTTTTTTCACATTCATCTGGCATACTTTCGTCCGAACATATTTTCGTCCGCCTCAGCAACTTTGTTGGACTTAATTTAGATACTCGTCTGGCTATCTTAGCTTCATCCAGGTCGGATAGATGGAATTGTTGGTCTACTTCGTCCATGTTGAAAAGTTCATTCTGTTTGACAGCGGTATTTGGTCCTTCATCGCCGATATACAGTCTACAGTCTAGAAATGCTCTTTTCAAATCTTTAGGTTTGGGGTTTGTGTCCGTGACATGTTTTTTTTTTTTTAATTTTTGGTAAAATTTCAGAATCTTATTTCTGGAGTAGCATCTCTACGCTAGAAAACACCTTATTCGTGAAGGTAAGGGAAATTGATGGATAGTTGGCGCAGCTTAAAGGATCTCCTTTTATGCAGATTGGTCAAATGCTTTTGAGAGTCCATTTACCGTACATATCTTCCTCCGAGCTATTCTTGAAAACAAGTCGGTGTATCCCATTCTGCCTCAGATTATTCGGCATTTGGCCTGGTTTAAAATATTGCTATTTACTTAGGTTTCCTTCCTCCTAGTTAAATGGTTTGTTATGCCTGTGTGACAGTTGAACCCTTTACAGGATTAGTTTTTTCATATTATCAGCAACGATAGGTATTCTCCTATAACATCTCCTTGCTGAACTCGAAATCATTGAACGATAGCGGGCGTTATTGACGTTAACGTTGTTCTCACGTTTGTCTTTGAAAAAATACCATAAATCGCGTCAACCAGTGCATTGTTCCGTGTGCATTGGCAGCTCTTGTATTGCCCGAGGTTACTCATCGGACCAAATACGGCAGTTTTGCTTATTCCCATACCCATTTAACCAGAAATGACCTTCGTCGCAGAAGACAATTTTTCGATAAAAAAGCTGATCTTTCTCCAGCTTTTCTAAGGCAGGTCGTTTGGCTTCAGTTCTTGAACGAGCTGTATTTTGTAAAGTTTAAGACCAAAATCCTTATGTAATACATATATTCTACGTAGTTGAGTAGCACAATCGAAATTGCTGCGAATGGACAAATCACGGTCTAAATAAACACTGGCAGATACAGCAGCAATATTTTCCTCTGTACGCACTCCATGCATACGGGTTGATGTCCAATAGCGTAAAAGTGCGAAATTTTGTCACTTGAATTGCTTGCTCAGTAGATCGATTATGAAGACCGTAAAATAGTCGAAGTGCGCGAAAAACATTTTTCACTGAGCGTTATAAGCATTCTTCGGGTGTAAGTCTTTCCGTGATGAAATGGTAGGGCTTGCTGAACATGTTTGACTTTGACACATTTCACGAATCACGCATGAGCTGTAATAAACTCAAACAGCAAAACAATCAGCCTTTTCCTGATCTATTCCTTTGTGAGCATATTCCGTTCCGCAGCAATTGATTCTCAAAAGATCTGTCCCCTTCCTGTTTGACCTTGGAATCACCCTAAATGTTATCAATGTCAAACTTATGGCATTGCTCGTTGGTTTTGTTAGGAAGTTCATGGAAACAGAGTTGGTAGCATCTATTTCTTTTGGGAGCAGAAGTGCTTGTTCAGCTTATGTTGGGAAATTTGTGCCAAAAGCTTATGATTTCTTGCCTTAGTCTTCTGGTTACATGAAATCATCATCCAACAGACACTGCCTCTGTTATCTGAGTAGTCACAGTATGTATGTGCTATATCTTATCTGATGCGCGCCCTTAGATATAATAGGCCGGATATTAAGGAGCCACATACCGCTTAGGGGATAGGTTTCATTCGCTACCATTTTTATTTCAGTTCCCTGAATAGTCCCGAAGATTAACTCGAATTCATCCAACCCATTCTTAGGTTCAGTCATTTCTTACAGAACATTATAGTGTTGCAAGCTCTCTTGCTTAACACTCAACACTGGATGAGACCAGTGCCCGGTGACTATTAATAGTCGATACAATACCATCAGCAGAATGGAAGTGTTACTAGTAGTACAGCTGAAATATATATTTTAAATAACTTTGGTAGCTAAAGTCTTAATTTTGGATGATTCCTTAGAATCACTGGTAAAACATGGGGATTAGAGGGTCACCACAAATACATATCACGCTGAAGAAAGGTGCTAGGCTGAAGTTTAGGTTGATTAGCCTCATTGAAGTTCATTCTCTCAACTTCAAAGATAAACTTAGCCTTGATAATGTTTTGATTGCAAATAATTGCAGTCACTATCATTATGTTTGTCCTATTAGATACAGATTACGTTTGTTTGTTTGTTTTGTTAACTTATATCTTATCAGAATCTTGATCATCACATTCAAATACGATTACTGGACGATTGAGTCAATATATTTGATTATGCACCTGAATCACTTGTCGAGAGTATATAAACCACCGTCTGAGACCAAACGGCATGCAATCTTCAACTGAACACCTCAATTGATCAAGGTAAATCTTTTGTATTTCTGAGATAACGATTCTAAATTTTTACCTCTCTTTTAAGATGAAATTCCTTCTAATTCTCTCATTGGTTACCTTCGCCTGTTCGGCAAGGATCCACATGAATCAACCATTCTACTTGATTGAACTTAGCCGTACGAGAACACTGGCCGATGATTTTAGGGAGATCCGAGCTCTTATCCCTGAAAATCAATTAGAAGATCTCTTCCGTAAATACCTACTTGGCGATGCACAATTCCAAGGAATTATTCGTTATATTGGCTCTCCGGATGTCCTTCGAGCCGCTGAGTTAATCGCTAGCCAGCCAGAGTTGAAAGCACTTAATTCATGGCTTGAACAGCAGATGCCATATGGTAAACTTGGCTTCCTATCTGATGAAAGTGAATCCAGTGAACTGAAACAGTGGTTCAACTATTATCTACTTCAAAGGGACCAACCACTCGGCTGGAAAGGATTTATGGAGGAGTTTTTGAGCATCTACCCAAGGCAGGAAATAAGAAATCTCATACGTGATAAGGTTGCTGCTAATGGTATTTTCGCCAAATATTGGAGCAAACTGATTTCTTTGAGGCCAATGTATGAGAGAATCATGAAACTGCCAGAGATTCGAAAGGTTATTGAAAGATTCGGGAAACTTGGTGTTGATGTTGGACAATTGGATCAATTGATTCGCGAGGATTTTGGATGGAAACTTGCAGGAAATCAGCAACTCGATGGAAACAACAATGGAAAGCAGCCACTGAACAAACCTCTTGGTAACCCCAATCCAATCATCCCAAAGGCTTGAGGTGACCTTGTTTGATAATTATTTTTGATAACTGTTTTGACTTGATTGTTTTATGAATTCTTAATCACTGGTAATAAACCAACGTCGCAATTTTATTTAGATGGCTTAACTTCAATCTGTCTTAAGTTTTAAGTCCTGCACTTTCAGACTACCTTATTCGAATGATGATTTCTCAGACTCAGAAATATAGTTCGAAAGGCATTCGAACACCCATCTATCTGAGAAGAAGTTGAAATGAAATGTGTGGTTTTCATTGTACGCGCATATTGACTCTTTGCCTATCCAAAGCATTGTTAATGTTAAGAGTCAGAGCCGAGTATAATCAGTATAATGCGAGTATGGGCCGGAAATTTACAGAGGTATTGTGGTTTCTTCATCACTCTTACAGAAAACGTCGTAGGATGTTTTGACATCTAACTTAAGTGCTTAGTCTACTGGGAAGCATTTGTTTGGTTTACCGGCATCCTGAAGAATTATGCCATCAATTACATTTTCAAATCTCAATAGAAACCCCAACTAAGGATGCAGGCAGTCTTAACGCAAAGACTAATTTTCCTTAAGCAGAGTTATCTATACATGATATGTGTCAAGGGGACGGAGATTCAATAACGCATCAAGGGCAGAGCCAAGCAGAGAAAGCCATTCTGTCGGTTATATGAGATACTTGATTCATCAACCTCTTTCCTCCCACTTGTCTGGCTAATCTAAACGATAGACATGTACGGAGATAACACCTCTCTCTCTTTTAAACCTCTAAAATGCTTTTGTTTTCCAGTTAATGTCCTATTTTTAGACAGATTATCTGAAGCTAGATGCCTGACGTATCTAAATGTTCCTGAACCCAATATCGGTTAGAAGATTTCAGCACAGCATAATCAAATTTTATTTTAGGGCTTCTAGGTCTCAAATAGCTGCTCTTAGAAATAGTGGGAGATAGTCTGTCTATAGTATGTATGTTGGTCAAACGTTTTATGAAGATACAAGCATCGATACTTAGACCACTGCCAAACAATCCATACTCTCACCTCCACGTGATGAATCCCAGAAGCCCAATATCTAAGCGCTGCAGATAAGAGGGAGGGAGGGCGTTTGAACTAGGGCGCTTTTTTTTCATTAGGACGGTGGAAGAAGAGTCCCATATACGGATTATGGTTTTAGTCAGTTTGAGGTACTTAATCCACACCTCCCTTTAGAGGTATTATACTTCGACGTATTCGGTACCCAGATCTAAAGAGAGCGTCACGCCATAGCAAACCTGAACCTGAATAGACAAATGGTGGCCCTGATATACGGAGGGATATAATGTATATAACCCCAGCAAACGTTTTACGAACAATGAATTTCGGCTTTGCATATGGGATGTGGTCCTTACATAACAGAATGTTTAGACTGCTCTTAAACTGATAGAGAAACGCGTATAAGAAACTACGACATCAACTACATCGACTCCTATAAACAAGGAGACGACACTTATTTGGTTGCGGATTTGCTAGTCCAGGCCAACTTAGACAAAAAGTCTTTAGCTTTCAGCTTGTAAGCGAATGTAACATTACTATCCGTCCGTTAATGTCACTACAGAGTATAGGAATGACATCAGGCTGCATGTACTCGGTGGGTGCTGGTACTAAAGGCACCTTATCCCTGAAGCGTTCACTCATTTTTTTTCGTAAGACTTACAAAAATTACAATGGACTAGTTCTTTGTCTGAGTGCTCTCTACCGACATTAAAAAAAAAAAAGATACATTAGGGATCAAGGAGAAATTTTACGACTTCCTAGAGTGAGCATATGCTCCCTCCCCCAACTGTGACACCGGAATTGTTCAAAGAGAACAAGAGAACAAGGACTGGGTAAGGAAGCCATCTTTGAGCGGGTCGGAACCTTTAGTCGCCAGCGTTCGGTTGGGACATCTTAGTATCCACATTTATAGGGATTTGGCTATCCCCTCCTCAACCAACGGTGAAGATGATTGAAAAGATGATAGATTGCGATCAACGTCAGGACTGCTCCAGCTCCAGCGGATGTCCGAACTTTCCGAGGAGCCAACATTGGCTCAAATCATCACCATATTGCAGCTTGGGTACAAATACGGATGTCATCGTTGTAGTTTAAATTTTTGCAACCGAAAAAGGCCTCTGGAATATTTGCCCATTCAAAATATTAGCCTCCATAGACAAACCGCAGAACACCAATGGGAATGTTGCCAACGAGCCATTAGAGAAGCTGCTTCTGTTGTGACTCGTTTTAAGGCGCTGCCATAGAGAAGCATATGTTTCGACGAAGAATGTAGGAAAGTCGTGAGTTCTAGGAGCAGAAAAGAAGGCAAAGGCACAGTTTCTCGGAAAGAAAAAGAACGATCACGAGAAGTGTGCGATTGAGGAGATGGAGACATATCGCTGCCATATTCTGTTCGAAAATTGTATCAGAAAATAAAACGATTATTCCATAGATGAACATGGAAAACTAGTTTTAGAGTTGTAGTCCCTGCTTCTTCAAACCATTTACCTTGGACGAAGATGACAGAGAGTTACAACCCCATGATCTAGATTAAGTTAAGGTAGCAAAACAAAAGCTTAAGCCTTATAAAGCTGCGGGCGAAGACGGACTGTCTACTGGACTATTGAGGTAGCTGCAGATGACTTGGTTGCGAACATGCACCAAGTTGTCTGTAAGAAACGGTTGGAGGAAAGCACGCTTAAAGCATGGAATCTCAAATATAGATAAAAAAGTCTCCTCAACATCGTCTATAAGTTGTGAAACCATTCGTGAACAACCTGGTTGGTATCTGATTTCAGGCCAGAAAATTCCACTAACGAGCCAGGAATTCCAGATGGAAACTCATTTTCTATTTTCGACTTCTAACCGCATATGACAGCTTGCTTAAGAACGAGCTTTACAAAGTCAGGTAAGGTTATGTCAGGTAAGTTTGTCAGGTTATGGAAGATGACTATGAAGAATTCACGTTTCTATATCAAGGTCAGTACTGAAGTAAGGTTTCAGAGAATGCATTGCGCAGTCATATGACTTTTTTCGAACGTCGATCTCGAAAGATCCGGCGAACGTTCAATGAAGCGTTCATGACTATTGAGGTGGTAGTGGCTAAAATTGGTCTGACGGTAAACGAGGAAAAACAAGGTATAAAGTATGCTTTCATTAGAAAATAAAGTACCCACCCATGGCAATACATGGCTTTGCACGCGTTTCGCGTTTATTTGTATCTAAGCGTGACATATATGTCAAATGTTTGTGCATTTTGTTGTTGAAACTCAACCTAAAGAGACATGAGTTGGAGCGATTCTTTCGAGTTTTATGATTGCAATTGGGGTTCGAATATGGAGAACTTTGAAGAACTTAGTTAAAAAAAGAGAAAAAAGGAACTGAGGCAAGGGAAAAATTGCGTAAAATTTACGGCAGTAATGTCTTCGAAGAACGCCAGTGTGAGAACTGGTTCGCCCGATTTAGAATTCGTGATTTTTCATTTGAAAGCGCTCATCGCTAGGGTAGGCCCTCCGAGATTGACGACGACAAAATCAAAGCATTGATGTAAGCGAATGACCATTGAATGGTTCGTGAGGTTGCTTTTGCTATAGAAGTGTCTATTGGAGGCCTTTATGCCTATTTGAGATCGCTTGGTTTCCTTAAGAAGCTCGATATTTAGGTACCGCATGAGTTGAAGGAAATTCTGACGAAGAGCATAGACGTCTACGATAAACTCACCAAACGCGAAGAAAACGATCCAATCTTAAAGCGTATGATTACGGGTGACAACAAATGGATTGTCTACAACAATTTTAGTTGAAAAAAAGATTGGATTAGCCGAGATGGAGCATCAGAAAAACAATCAAAGGCGGACATCCACCAAAAGGAGGTGATGCTGTCAATCTGGTGGATTTGTAAGGGACCGGTCAACTGAGAACAACTACCGAAATTAAGTAATGCCATCGCAAAGAAACGTCGTTTCATCATGCACAATTCACAATTCAATACCACACCGGCCAAATCTGGCGCCATCACACTTCCACTTACTTTGTTTTTTGCAAAACTTCTTGAAGGGTAGAATATTTGCTTCTGCAGCGGATGAAGATAAACTTGGCTATTTTGAGAGAAAGATACTGCCTGTGATTTTCAGTCCAGTTTGTGTTTACGAGGAATGGAGCACGAACTATACGGGCTCTACACCGACATTGGTCCAGTCAGGCGTCTACGGATACAACGTCTGAGATGACTACTTCATGTTGAGCGAATTGACTCCACAGCTTTGGCTCAAAAAGTTTATGAGTCTAACTCCAAACGAATTGCACATGAATTAGACCTCAAGTTTCTTGTTGGTTGAGGTATATCCAAGCTTCACTCCGGACTGTAGCGCTACTTTGGTAAGTTACTAGGAACTAAGAAAACATTTATATCTGTATAACATGAGACATTTTCGATTCATGTATACATCTCTATCTCTGAATTAAAGGAAAAGCTACTTGATTTCCAATCTGTGTAAATTCAAGTTGGAACAAATAGTTGGCTTTTTTGTAAAAATTTATGTTGCCTAGATGGCAAAGTTTTTACTCGTTAACATATTCTTGATTGAAGTTTAACGAATATGTACCACTATTCCCAGAGAAGCGGTGGATGTCGTTCTCAGTGTAGTTATTTCAAGGATGCCAGAGTAGTTATATGTCACTTTTTTCCAGTATGGTCTATCAGACTGGCAAAGAATATTCAGTGAATAAGCATTTCCTCTGGTATTGGAGAGCTCAGACGGCCATTCGACTATATTGTCTTTCATCTTTTGTATAGCTGTGTCGGCTTTTAAGCTGGGCGGGAGAACTAATTCTTCGACTGAGATGTGTTCATTTCTTGCCCTATCGCTCTCCCTTGTTCATGTCCATCAAGCAACTGCTGAAAGTGTTGCTTAAATTCATCCACAATTCTCTGTTGGTCAGTGCCGAAATTACCTTTGCAATTTCGAAGTGTCTGGAGACCGGTTTCAAAGCATTTGGCTAGGTTTTTGGCCTTTTTAAAAAAAGCTTTTGGTGGCTGTCATTCTCTAGCAATCTTCGATATCCATGAGCTGGGAGGCTGCAAAGGCTCTTTTCTCTTTCCTTCTTCTAGACCTGTACTCGCATCTGGTGATGATTTTTGCTAAATGCCACATCTGTTGACATCTTTTTTTGTAGACAATGGCATATTAGAGAGTTGGAAAGAAGTTCTTAACACAAAATGAAAGATTTACTTTGGTTTGAGTCTGATCGGGAATTAGTAATAACTAATCTAAAATACTCTCAACCACAACATATACTTTCTGGAGTTCCTCAAGGTTCAGTTCTCGGCCCAATGCTTTTTCGTCTTTTTATTAACAATTTACCAAAAATGTGTGGATTTACAAGTTGGGGTAAATGTAATGTCATAATGTGAACTGGGTACCATTTTGTAAGAAATGAACAAAATTGGACTCTGTTTCAATGAAAAGTTTATTTGGAGATGTGAAATTGATGACATTAGGTTGAAATGGTATCAGTCAAGTGACCACCTCGTGACTTCGTGAGTTGATGTACATTTGTGCTCGTTTTACGGCATTTTGAATTGTTGCTCGCAAAACATCTGGCTCCAAATTGGCGATTTCTTCTTCAGTGTTGGCTTTTAAGATATTGAAGGCTTGTAGTTTGTTGTGGTAAACGGGATGCTTCAAAAAGCTTCAAAGGAAGAAGTCTGGCGTCGTCAGATATGGCATTCAAAACGGGAGATTACACGACCTGGAAATTAAAGATTCAAAATCTCCAGCGTTGCCCGAGTTGTGCGAGCGATTGATCTGTGCTACTGGAACCAACAATACTTGAGATCCAATTCATTAACCAAGTCAACAAAAAAACTCGTTTAACATCTGTCGGCTCACCAGGTGATGCCGTCGGCATAGTCAAAAAAATAAGAGCCAATCACTTTTTCACTACAAATATGCAAAATCATTCTCTTCTTGCTCCAGAGCATTTGGACTTGTCTTTCATTGCAAAATGTCTCTGGATATGGTCTGATTTTAAGTCCAAAACAGAGTCAGCTAATTTTGATTTCAAAGAAACTTTACAAAATTGAATAGTTGCTGCCCATTTTTCTCAATTCCACGAGCTAACTTTTACTGACATATTGTGGAAAGCCTTTTACATAAATTAAATCGATCCCTTTCTGCCACTGATCGTGTTATTTTAAATATGTTATGGCACGAATTTTAAAGGATAACTAAAGCTCTAACTGTTCTCTAGTTTTACACATGTTAATATAAAACCGAGGTTGATGAAGATCCTTCTTTTGCCGAGCTTTGATTATGCCATAGTTACTGGTATCTATTGTAAGTAGATACCCCAGCACAAATTACTTATCGTTGTTAAAGGTATGGCTCGACATGCCTTTGGAGTAAGAACACGCGACCATATATCTCATTTACAATAAGCATGTCCTTGGATGTTTATTTCTTAATTTTTGGGAAATTAGATGCTGTGTTTCTTAACATAAATTATTATTGTATAGGGTGACCAGATAGGAATGATAGCTTTTCCAATTGTTTCAGCAGCTATCAAAACTGCCAATGACATCCAGCTCTCAAAATATTCAATGAGGCTTGCCATATCATCATGCATAGTTTCACGCTTGCCGAACGTGCGGAAATTATTGAAAAATATTATATGATAGGATTCAAAATTGTGCGATAAAACTCATAGGTGACAATAATATTACCCATACAATGGACGCCTTTAAACATCGACGTAATATCTCGTGTCTCACATTGTTTTATCGCTATTTTCACCACCAGTTGCCCATTGAAATCGCCAGTAACATTTCGCCCATTCGAAATTTTAATCGTTACACCCGTCTCGCCATGATTGCTCATCACCCCCAACCCCATTTTCGGACGTATTCTAAAATATCGTAATTCGTTCCTAATCCGATTATGAAATGCCCTTCCCAGCTATTTATTTTCTAGTAATTATAACCTTCAAACATTTAAACCCAACGTTCATCGGCACCTCTCTTTCCAACCTCGCTCATTTTCTTTTGCCCACACTGTGTACAAGCATTTTAAAGGTACTAAAAACAATTCCTTGAACGCGCGCATATTATATACTAGGTGGGGTGAAAACTAACCTCCTTGGGAATGAAAAAAAAAATTTTTAAATGTTTTTTTTTTTTATTTTATTCAATATACTCCCCTTTTAGTTTGATACATTTATTCTAGCGATTTTAAAACTTCTTGATTATGTCCGAAAAGTAATTTTCCGGAAGGTCTGCAAAATACTTCTCCGTGGCGTCGATGATTTCCTCGCGTGAGCTGAATTTTTTATTGATGAGCCATCTTTTGAGGTTTGGGAAGAGATAATAGTCCGAGGGTTGCGATGCTCTTGTGCAACGGTGCATTGTCTTGCAAAAACAAAATTTTTTTTCGCTTCATGTGAGGCCATTTTGCAGCGATTTCGGCCTTCAATCGCTCCAGTAATGCACAGTAATACTCGCTGTTGATGGTTTTTCCTTTTTCGAGGTAGTCCACGAAGAGTATTCCATGACAATCTCAGAAAACCGACGCCATAACCTTTCCGACCCATCGAGCCTCCCTCGACCGCATCGGAGCACTCGTGCCGGCTTCAGTAAATTCCCGGGCACCCGTCCTGTTCTCTGGTGTTCAACAGTTATCTATCAATGCTAAAAGTCCGTCCGATTCCGCATCAGCAAGTCCAAACACTCTTTCGAAGTGCTCTCGCGTTCGTGTTTTTGGTCAGGAGTGAGTATGTGCGGCACCCAGCGGTGCAGAATATTGCCCAAAATAGGGCGTGTGCGTTCAGTACTAATCTTTTTGGTATCTGCTAGATCACGCACCTTCACTTTCCGGTCAGCCAACACCATTTCATGTATTTTTTTTACATTGTCCTCTGTAACCGCATCGGAGGACCTGCCGCTGCGGACTTGATCGGTAGTGGAATTGTGGCCACCACGAAACTCTCGAAACTAATGTTTGACGGTTTAATCTGACGAAGCATTAGCCTCATAATATTTATCCAACTTTTATATAGTTTCCTTCGTCGTTTTGCCTTATTTTTTGAGAGAACGAAAATCGTTTTTGTCCATACTCAACATGATGCCAAACACGTCAACAACAATCAGCTGTCAAAACAAAACTAAAGACAGTATCACACTGAAATTTGGCATGTGTGCCTAAATATGAACAGACTTCAAGGCACCATAACCTTTTTTGCAGTAGCAGCGCATTCTGGCGATCAAGGAGGTTACTTTTCACTCCACCTAGTACGTATAGGGTGATTCATCGTGAAGTTTGATGTTTTTGACAGATCAAGCATGACTCCTATCAAACTGCTTTGTCATATTTGTTCAGTGACGTTTGGTAAGTCATTATGAAAAGACTCACCTCACAACAGTTTCTCCAAATTGTTCAGCTGTATTAAGAAAATCAGCGTACTGTGAGAAATGTTTTTCGTGCGATTCGAGGAATTTACGGTGCGCATAATCGACCTACTGAAACCACTATTGGCAATATCATTCGCAAATTTGAGTCTCAGTTTACATTAGTGGATGATACTTGACGGGTTAGACCAAATCCAGCACGTAGTGAAGAGACTATAGCAGCTGTAGCTGAGAGTGTACGCAACAATCGTGACGATTCGATTCATAGTCGTTCTCAGCAGCTTTGCTTGGCTTATTCTATAAGTTGGCGTGTTGTACGTGAGGATTTCGGCCTAGAAGCATACAAAATTCAACTTCGATTAAATCCATTAAAAACAATGGTATGGTGTGGTTTATGGGCTTCTGGAATCATTGGTCCATATTTCTTCAAAAATGAGGCAAATCAGAATCAGAATGTTACCGTCCGTTAACGGACTATCTGTTACCTGAAATTCAAGCACATGATCTCGGTGAGCTCTGGTTTCAACAAGACAATGCTACGAGCCATACAGCGCGTGAAACAATGGACTTGTTGAGAAATCATTTTGGTGAGCACTTCTTCAGTGTGCAAGCAATCCGCTGCACCGTTTGAAAATTTGAGCATGAGTACACTCTTTTGAATCTCAAGCCAACAACAAGGCGGAGATTGGTACAAAATGAAGAAAACATAGCCGCCGTAGCAGCCAGTGCGAAGACCCAGAAATTCGCCGCCGATCAGTTGAATTGGGCATCGCCAGAAAGTCAACTCGTCCTATTCTGTAATTGGATTTGGACCTACATCCATAAAAATTGTGCTGACGCAAGAATTGAAGTTGGCCGAGCACAGACCAAGCCGTGAATTCACTAATTGAGTACTGAATGAGGTGGCCGAGATCCGGAATTTGGCCAAAAAATCATCTCCTTAGGTGAGGCCTATTTTCGGCTCGGAGGCAATGTCAACAAGAAAAATGTCCATTATTGGAGCGAGCACAATCCACAAGTGTTCGAATAAGCATCAATTCATCCACAAAGGTTGAATGTTTGGTGGCGGCATCATCGACCTTATTTTTTTTGGTAGTGTTAGGTAGACTTTCTGTGATCAGAGCTCAACAAAATCGATATATTCGAGCTGTTGTTCCAACAAGACGGCGCTAAATGCCATACAAAAGGCGCAACGCTCCATGTTGTGGAGGAGAAATTTAGCGACTAGGTCATCTCATGGCGAGAGTTCATCAATTAGCCGCCGCGATCATGCGATTTGACACCACTCGATTATTTTCTCTGAAATTACGTCATGTCCTTGATATACGTTAACAAGCCAACCGCTTTAGACTAGATTGAGGTCAACATTCGATACGTTATTTCAGGAATAACGCCGCACATATTAGACCGGGTCATCAAAAATTTAACCGATCACTTGAAGCTCTGCCAGCGAAGCTGAGGCAGCCATTTAAATGATGTGTTATTCCACACTTAATGGCATGAACGTAGCTTCAAAATAAAGTCAGTATCATTTTTGTATCTCACACCGTTGTTGCCTTATTTCATTTTTTTTCCTTTCGTTTTTATCTGGTCACCCTTTAGTTCCTGAAATGAACGCAACGTTTAAAAGACGAATTCGTTTGCTTCCACACATGTTGAAAGTCTAACTCCAGTGTGCTGGTACTTATATTTTGTCATAATGAGTTAGTTTCCTCGTCTTCTTATTTACTGCCCCTTTCTATGAATATGGTGTATTGAGATGAATTTCAGTATTTTTATTTAGTTTGTTTAAGAAGCCGATCAAACACAAAGTTAGCCGTGTATTGTTGGTGACAGTCTTTGTTTTGCAGTTAGAGCAAGACCGCTTTGTGAACGATCCCAAAGTTGAATGTATTTGACAAGTCCCCCGTTGACTTGTGAAACTATCCTGAAACTCTGTAAGGAACTAATCACTCAGCTTGAGATTCTGATGCGACTTCACCATATCTCCATTACCTGGTGTTTCTGAATGATTCATCTGATGTTAAAAATGCCATTTAAATAATGCCGGTAGGTCGGATATTCCAGCCTTTAGATATATTGAGCTTGTTCACTATTTAAAATCCAATGACCGCATTCAAATGAATTACCCTTACAGAAGAAAATTCAACTGATGACTTTCTTGGCATTATATTGTATTGGTCATTGCGACATCCAAGATCTATAAAGTTAATTTCTGTCAACTGGCATTAATTCAATTCAGACTGCTGTCAGTGGTATCGGCTTTTGTCAGCTACACTTCGTCTTTTTAGTGCTCATCTAGCCACTTCTTTAAAAACCGAGTTAATCCATAACGTGACCAGTCTCGGTTGATCCACTTAAAAAATCATAAACACTGCACCTTATTGGGTGCGTAAGTCATTGCATCTCTTCCGAGAGTTAGTAAATCTTACTCGCTTCTGAGGCAAAACTTTCCTCTTCTCTGGTGCTTGATCTTTATGATCACTTCACCTTTGGCGATGGAAGTCAACCTCACTCTAACCCAAAGTCACGTACCATATCTTGTTTGGTAGGTCCAAGATCCTGCTCCTTGCTTGTCTGACCATTTGTTGTTTATCATTTTATCAAAATTTCAACCCAAGTGCATGATTTACGCACCTTTAGCCCAGGGCCATCGAATTGGGTAGATTTTTTAGTTGCCAGATGCTAGGTCTCACAGTCTTTAAAAAAATTACTCTCGATTTTCCTTCACCATTTCTCCATTTCACTTGTGACTATGTCTGTATGAGATCTTGTACTCGTATGTCTGGTTGCTCGTCTCCCAAGTGACTGTCGCTTCCACAGAATGCCACAGCGAATTCCTCACAGCTGATTGAGTTACTTTTACCTGATTCCAAGTACCAAGTACGAGTATCTATGTATATATGTAGTCAACCTCCGATGCTGGTGACCAACTTTTGCCAATAATATGCCCATTGTCTCAGATACGCGATGCTGCGCCAGCCGTGTCCGATGCTGATTACTGATGATGGCCCGGCCGGCCTGAGATGCTGGGTGCACCATGTATATTTACTGGGCGCGCGAGCGCGGCAGCCAATAGTACGCGGTTACACTTTCTTTGAAGGTCGCCCCAGTTAACCAAATACGTGTACTTCCACTGCCGGTTACCGTTCGTTGGTGCCTGAGATATTTTTGCAAAATGCCGCGATCCGCCACTGTAGGCAAAGCCACTTCACTGGGTTTATGGGAGTACTTGGCCCCGGATGGACTTGATACGAATACCATGATGCAGGTACAATACCAATTATCTGGCCGGTGGAAAATGAGAGTTGTCGAGAGCGGAACGGGTTTGCCTTTTTTCGTTTTTTTTTTTTTTTTTTTTTTTCTGAAAGTGAGTTTAAAATGTAGACACACACTCGCGAACAATGAGAGTGAAATTGGTGGGAAAATTGGAACTTGACTCTTGGGACACACAGATACAGAAAAAACAGTAAACAGAATCAAGGGATCTCTCTAGTCGTTGCTGGTAAAGGAAAACTGGAGAATCGCCGATATGAATCTGTGGAAAGGAAACTAAAATTGAGATAAAGAGAGGCGGACAAATTTTAATGCAATTTTAATTTGATCAATGGCACTTGCAGCTAACGAGACGTGGATTCTCTCCATGAATCTGGAGAAAGTCTACCCTGAGAGTTTGGTGTGAGGGATGGATGGTCCTCAATGTTAATTTAAGAGAACGCTCAAAGACAGGAAAAAGTTTGAAAGCTTTACCTCAGATAACTTTAGATGAACAAGAAGTAAGCTGGATACTGGAATACTAGATATGTATATGTTGTATTCCGAAAGCAAGCTTTTCTAAATAAATTCGCAGATAGCAGGCCAATCCTAGTCAATATTGTCAGCGTACACTAGTATCTAAACCGAATTTAGGAAACAAACTTCATTTGGAGTCCTTTACAACTTATTCATTTATGACGTTACGAATTCGTAGTGTTCTGTAGCGTTTCCGGGGGTCAAATTAATTTTTTTTTAAAGGATCTGATTGGTAACAAAATAAACAGCAGCCTGGTGTCCACTTTTGATCCATCCATATACCACTTGATACCTGTAAGGTTTGAGGTGTGGTTTTTTTGTTCCATGCTTTTCGACTTAGGATCAATAGAATTTAACCTTCTGTTTGACTAAGAATATCACTGCTGTTGCCGAAAACGTCCGAGAGAATCTACAAACATCGACGAGACAACGATGCACACAATTTGGCATCAGAAAACGTTCGTTGCGTCGAATTTTGGTGAAAGACCTAAATATGTTCCTTCATAAAGTGCAAATCGTTTTCCAATTGCTACCTACTTACCGTCAAGTGAGGCTTACTTAATACCATGCTCTGTTAAACCTGGTGTATTTCCACTTAATTTTGAACAAAATTTGCATTTCTTAGGCACGGAGAATCCACATGATATGCACGAACAGCCATTGTAATGAAAAAGTGATTGGTCCTTATTTTTTTTAGGACACCGACAGCACAACCCTAAAAGTAACTGGTAAGCTTTACAGACAGATGTGAACTAGTTTTTCTTTGGTGTAAGTTGCTGAAGTTGTAGGTTCCAGCAGGACGGGGCAAACCATTCGCACAGCTTGAACAACGATGGAGATTTTGAATTACCAATTTCCAGGTCGTGTAATCTCCGGCTTTGGCGATCCGCCGCCAGATCTGGCAGCGATAAGCTTCTTCCTTTGGATTTTTTTTAAAATCTCGCATTTACCACAACAAACAACAAACCCTGCAAGTTTTCAAAGCTAACATTGTCTTCTTAAATTTGAAGATAGATGTTTTCAATCAACACTTCAAAATGACGTAAAACGTTGGAGTTAATCCTAAGGTCTTACCATACACATGACGCCAATCCCACAAAGCTTAAGCCGCTTTGGTAATTTCTTGGTAAGAATTCGGATTTAGTTTTTTATCGGTAAAATGTACGGTCAAATGTATGTATCGGTAGTACGCCTTTCAGAAAGCGAAACTGACGGAAAGTGCTCTGATGAAGCTGACAGCTAAAACCAAAAGCTGCTTCTGATGTAAAGAAATTGCATTTTGCGCATTTCTTAACATAGGGGATGCTTTCGGGAATACTAGATATGACTCCATATCAAATGGCTTGCTCCATAGCAAAAACGATCAACCTACCATTAACTAGGTCAAAGCAATGCTTGAAAACCGGATGATTACTACTTCGTCAGGGCCGGCTTCGGTATCAGTATCAGCCGTAAGAGTCTGCCCGAAGGGAGGCGTATTATCGCCCCTACTGTGGTCTTTGGTCAAAGATGATCTGCTTACCATTTTAAACAATTTAAGCAACTTAGGTTACAACACAATTGGTCATGCCGGCAACCTAGTCATCATCATTAGGGGCAGAGAGACTAACGATAGTTTCAAACTGGTGCACCAGAGAGAATCTCTCCATAAACCCAAATAGGGATGTCATAGTCCCTTTCACTAAAAGAAGAAACATAAACTTAGGAGTAGTTTTACTTAACGATAAAGTCGTGGTCAAATATCTGGGAGTAACTTTGGACAAAAGGCTCAACCAAAACTCTCACTAAAACAACAAAATAACTAAAGCAACTAACGCTTTTTTGGCCTGCCATGGCATGTATAGTAGCACATGGGTCTGGTGAGCTAAACTCACGCAAAAGACCGCCATTTTATAGCCCAACGGAGTACAACATGTTGCATGTCTGGGCATTTCCGGAGCCTTTCAGACCTGCCCCACAGATGTGACAGAAGCAATAATTTGTAAACAAGGTGGCATTGCGCAGCACAGCAAGTCTGGCACAAATTAAAAAGTTAAGTCTTAGTGATCCTCCGGACCAAAATACCGGAACTTGATATGATCTGCGCGGTAACAGACCGCTTTAAAAAAAAAAAACATTATGCTACAATAAAGGCTTCTACACGGAAACTCACATCAAAGAAGCATGGCTTAGCAATAACCCACCAAACAGCCACAATGGCATAAAGTGGTATACGGATGGTTCTACAATGGAATCGAGAGTGGGAGCTAAATAGCCTAAATATTGCCATACCAATGGGGAAAAAGTTCCAGTGTATTTCAGGCGGAACTCCACGCCATTCAAGTATGGGTCAACTATATTTACAACTCTGGTATCAAAGGCGCAAATATCTATATATTCACGGGCAGTCAAGGATATATAAAAGCCCTTAGCTCACATTCCATTGACTCCAATCAGTCATGTACTGCTTCAAAGCTCTTCCAGACCTAAGCTCTAGGAACAAAACCAAATTGATGGGAATAGACTTGTACACTTCTGATGCACTCCTAAATCAACAGTCAATTTAGCTTTTAATAGCTGGGAGCATTCGAGATGCATCTCATATTGGGAAAATAGCTCCGGCTCTAAAACAGGCCAAACGAGCCATCCTGCCCTTTAATAAAAATGCCAATACATGACTAAATCTAAGTTGGCACGATATCACAGTCTAAGATATCACCTCAACAAAATGAATCTAGTCAACTCTATCTTAAAGAAGACGAAACAGCTGAATACATCTTATGTCCAGCCCTCAACGGAATTAGACGGAAGATTTTCTTTAGGGAACAATTCGGCTCCAACGAACTAATAAATTCCTCTTCTAGTAGTCTTATCAACTTCTTTCCTAAGACATAAGTTCTAACCAAACGGTACAAAAGATCTTTCAAGTCAAAGTGCCTTATTTCGCAATTGGTGAGTCTGAAAATTAAAAAGAAACGAAAGGAAAATGTCTTATTGTGCCTTGTATAGTAGTAGTTGCGTGACTTATCATACTGCAGAATGTAGGTGGTGGTTTAGATCCGCAATTTTCCTCTTTGTTTTGCAGCGGCTTAAGCTATTCACCAACAACCTGATCGGTAAAGATCAGTCGTGTTTTAGGCCTTGAAAATTCAGACGGTCAGATTAGATTATGAAAGGTAATGGAAGCGAATCAGTAGTTTCAAGCCCACATGTTTAGCAACATGAGTTTGATCAACAGAATCCGAATCCAACTTTAAATCTTAATGTGCTTGCCTGAAGAGAAAGAGGAATCTTCGTATTCGAATTCTTGATGACCGCCTTAACAAAGGTACATAAGGTTGTAGTGGAAGTAGATTTTAACTGGATGCAATTGTAGGGAAGGATAATTTGTTGCGACTCAAAACCATTCCGCCGAAATACAATATATATTTTCCTTGTATACTGATACGGATGCAATTTCGTTGGAAACTCTACTGTCGCACTAGAGGTTATAGATGTACGAGTAGTTTGTATTAAACCCCAAATCTTCTCCTAAACAGATTTGTTAATACAACAAACTAATGAAGTTGTGGACTTACACATACCTCCCTTATGTTTGTCCAAGGATTTTTTGCCAATAAAGATGATATATACGAGTATCTTTGCATTATGCATATGATTAAACGGATTTAACTTCTCTAGCCTTTGAAAGTGAATGTCAATCGAGTGGCATAAGCAAATTCTCCGGCATTATCTCATTCAAATTAAAAGTATTGCCTGCCTGTTACTCATTAAATGTATCTGCGTATCGGCAACCATGCGGCAGTTCACGTCTCTTTGTGTGTAAACGTGAAGTCACTTATAATTCTTCACCTTGGACACGCTGGAAAATCCACCACCATCAGGTCAAAGGATACCACCTAATGATGTTGGCATAGAGAATGTCGATAAGACTTCCGCATGCTACAAGTATTGACGGCAATAGTTGTGCTCGCTCCATCAGTGTTTGCATTACGAATTACACCAAAGTGGCGATTATCGTAGATATTGATGCACAGATGACTATGCACAGTCTATCCGTAGAGGGCCGACACCATCTTTGGCTGAAAGAAGATGAGCGGATGAGAAATACATTTACTTTGACCTTATGTCTTGCACGGTTAATCCTCTAAAGATAAACGCACACGGAGGAACCAAAAGACCAAAAGATTGAACTCCAAACTCCAAAGCTATATTGATGGAAATGAAACAACAGAGACGGAGGCAATGTTGGGACAATGATGGTGGCAGAGTCCACGTAGGAAATTGTAATTTTACATCAAGCGTGTGGCAAATCAATATTTTTTATTTTATTATTATTATTTTTTTTTTTTTGAAAACAGGTTGTTCTTCTAGTGACGATCTCAACATCACCCACAATCAAGTGTTTCTTGCTCCATCGGTTGCTGGACCTGGACACTTTGGTATCGAGTGACCATGTTTGGTTTTAATTGCTTGGTCACGGAGACCAGCTGGAATGCATTATATTCTGAGCTAAAGCTCTTGGGTACAAATGTTTGATCTTCGTGAGTAACTCATCCTAGATAGAGGTATTTATGAGGTCTTCAGGTTCAACAGGAGATACTTATAAATTTTATTGTTAAATCGGGAACTTCTATTTGATGACCAAGTAGTGTCCTATGGCATTTGTTCCCCCATTATATTTCATTTCCATCTAATCACAGCCCTTATTTGTAAATGGAATCTTTTACTTGATCCTCCAATCAGATTCGGGGTTTGTTGGAACGATTTACATGTGAACTTAATGCTTAAGACAGCTAAATTATGAAACGAAGTATAGAGCTACTCCCAGTTCTGTGATCGCTCCATTCCTGGAAAAGATTTAATAACAAGAGCCTGAGTTCGCACCCACCTTTTAGCCATTTAAAGCGACAGTCATGCAGGCATTCAGACACAAGAAAACAGTTGACTCCACCAAAAATTAGGACCAGATGTCTGGTGTAGTGTGACATGAAGGTCATTTCTGTTTGGGATCTTGCAATAAATCTGGGACTCATGAGACCAAGACAACGCCGTAGATGTCGTGACTGCATTTCTTGAGAGATCATTGTGCTGCTGTTGCAAATACGAGTAATATATACTTCACAAGAGTATTGACGTTGTTTCGGAGTGGTACACTATTTGGAACTTTGGAGTTTGACGTGGTTTTGTGTTTCCTTTTTGATTTTGATTTTTTGTTGTTGTTGTGAGGGTACAAAGGTTCTGAACCTAACATTTAAGGTGGCAATTGTAGGTGTGACTTTGCAAATGAATGAGCCAACAATCATTTGTACGAGTTGTTCTGTTCTACAATCATAATTGGGACATAAAAAAGCGCTGACCAAACGAATTGACTGTCATGTATTAACGATTGAGCAATTGCAGCTAGGATTTCGATCAGATTGTGGTAGGTGGTAATCGACCTTATGGCAGAGTTAAATTAAGATGTCGCCTAAGTTGGTTACTCATTTGATTTATAACTTGCGCGTGGTTGCATTGCTTAGTTTGGGAACTATACGGCACTGCATTCTTACGAATTGTTGGAAACATATGTATTCCTACTAAAACAAACTCGGGTTACCTTATAGTCATCGCACTTACCTAGCGATATCTATAATAGTAGACTGCTTGTAGACGTAGCTTGTAGCTTGTTTTGTAGTACTGCTGGCAATTCTGGTCAAATATAGGACAACGAGCAAGAAATAAGTTACTTTGTTTCTGATGGTACAAAATATATTCCAAGATATCCGATTTATTTGTAGCTAAGATACCTTACTCATTGCGTGCTCTATGCAAGGGAGACTGTAGGTGGCTTGTCTGGTTATGTCCAATTGGGAGCGCTCAAAAATCGTAGGCTGGTTGACATATGGGTTCTAGGAATGGGTTTTATTTTGTTTCCGAAATTTTTTTTACTATCTTAAAGCTGAGAGTTAACTACCTGCTTAAATGTTTCTTACAGATACTAATCATCGACTGTGACTTTACTGCAACGAATTTTTGCTCATTTTTGTAGGATCCTGAATACGCTTTATAGCCTTGGCATGCCATTTTCAATCTTTAGAATAAGGTTTTGGATATCGCTTCTAAAATAGGATTTCTCTTCTTTTGTTTCCTTTTTTTTTCTTCGAAGAAAAAGCCGTTGGATATAGTTTGTATGGGCGTCGTACTTTCCGCAAGCAGTTCTTTTTTTGCTTTACAGCAATGCTTATACGTAACTCGCTCAATCATGTGCATTTATGACTTCAAAACTGATATTGAGAACTTGTATCTATCACGATCCTTCGCAAGCTGCTTCCAGTTCAGAATTTCCAGTTAGTTGAGGTCCTCTTCCACTTGAGTGCACTACCTTAGATGCAGTCTTCCTCTGGTTCGTCTTTCCTCAGGGCTATACTGGAGGGTGTCGCCAAGCCATCTCAGATGTTGGATTCATAAGCGCCTGACTAAACGGTTATCGTGGAACAGTTGGTGGTTGAATCTGGCAAGCGATTTCTTGAAATCGCAGCTTCTTAACGTCGAGCTCTGGTTATCTTACTCGAATCTGTTGATTGAAAAACCAGAATGCTGAAGTAATGTCTGGGGTCGATCGCAACTTGGTTGATTGTTGATTAATCAGGGAACATCAGTCCTTTAATGGATGTTGAGATTTGAGAACCGTGAGCTGGCTGCTAAAGTTCTACTGAAAGATCATTTTGGAGTACTATTTTAGAAGTTCTCGTATAGTCTGAGAAAACTACGATAGGTGACTTTGATAAGCAGCATAACGCTTACGGGGTACCACCACTAGGAGGTATGGCAAACACTTGCGCTGTGGACCCATTCCGCGTGCTACTGAATAACTACCGGAGATCCTGGTCTACAACAAAACATACCTAACTGCCATTCAAAAAAGTGCAATGGGGTGAACCGAACAAAAAGATGATGGCAACTGTGATACGAGTATGTACTATGGAGAATCGTATAGACAGACGGGGCGACAAGGAGAGCAGTTGCATTATTCATTCGGATTCAGATTCGCTGCGAAAGGAAAACTTAGGGAATATGCTTGAGCCTTTTATATACGAAAAGGGATCGTATTGCCGTCGACGCAAGGCACTCTTCGAATGTTTTGGATGTCTAAACGTTCCGAGCAGGCGAGAAGCCGTCCCTGATGTGCTGGGTTTAAAACCGCCCAAATGGAGAATGGAGAAGATGTTTCAACAGTGAACTGTACAAGCTGTACGCCGTTGCCGACTTGCAACCGAGGTGCAGCAGCTCTACCAAGGACCGTAGCAACAACTGAGTAAGTAAGTATCATTAAGGGGAGTTAAGCTTGCTTATTATACTGTTGAAGACCCATCAGATTATTATTGTCCGTATTCCTGCGAATCGGGCTAAAGATGGTGTGATTCAATTGAATGAGTTAGAGTTCAACTCTCGTTTGAATGTTGTAATCCAGACATCTAGAGGTCCGGAGCTTGTGTTCTAGCATATTCTCTTCATGTTCCGGGATCTTTTGGTCATCATATTTGCAGTAGCAGCCTTATGTGGCCCCAATTGATCGATTTTCTAGTTAACTATTTCCAAGGAGGCGGTATATCTACTACTCGTTTTGCTCTTATACTCATAGTTCTTGAGCAGCTCTTGAGTTTCTTTTCAGAATTACAATCTTCACCAAGTCAGGGGTTTCGTTCTTGTGGTCAAGTGAATCCTTAATTGACAATTTTGTCACTTGTCTTTTGCGCTTGATGTTGATACGACAGTTAAATGTTAAATTTCTCCATAGTACTTCGTCGTCGTATTGTAACATTGGTGACAACGAAGTTGTTATTCTTTTCGGATACTCAGAGTACTGGAGTTGTGTCCTACGTCGCCCCCACCGTGATCAATTTGGTTGTCGGTTATTTGTTCAGGAGATCGTCAGGTCTCTTAATGTGGGTTTAAGTGTGGGAAATGCGTGTGAACTATGATGACATTTCGGGCTTTACGCATTAAATATGAAACTTCGGCTTGTAATTGATTCAGTTTAGGGGCCGACACTTAAGACTTCCAAATTGGTACTATTGGCTCTTCACGAGACTCATTTGTCAACTTCAACTTTTGGAATTAAAACTGTGCACGGCTTGGTCAGAGGATATGTTTCTAACATTGTCTCGAACTTTTATGGAGAGTTTTAATAGAAATTGTTGCTGCCGTGGATGACTTTGCTGCTTCGTTTGCTTAAGACCGAAGTGCCTGTATTTTAGAAGCTCGCCGCATAATGGTGTGATCTCAAGCCTAGTTGGTAGAGTTTCATTGGGAGCGTTTTAAGAAGTTGAAATTTATTTTGGTTTTGCTCATGGCAAATTTTCTTCAACGCTTGAAGGTACTATTATTTGTTTCCGGAAAGACGAAACATTCGGCTTAGTTAAGGACTCGAAATCATTTGGCATTAAAACGGCTGTCCTTAGCCGTAAATAATTGTTTGGTCTCTGCTTCTCTTCTCTCAATTCTGCATAAATATCCTTCGAACGCGAAGAAATCTTTCTTTCCTGTGGTATCAGTGTAAGCCGATATTTGTTTTTAAGTCCACACATTGAACTAATTTTCGGTGATCTGGGCCGAAGTTTTTTGATCGCATCTTCTGTGGATGATGGAGCAAGTTTTCTCTTTAACAAAGGCTGTCCCGGACTCCTGTGCATATTAGAAGGTGTAGTACTTGACGCTTTCTGTGGTGTTAGTGTTTTTGGTGCTTTTGCAATAAGTGCTACTAGGCGAATTGCTAGAACTCACATTCGGAAGTACCAACCGGCTGTTGTTGCTGATACAGGTGATTTATTAGTATATAGGGTGTTTCCTTTGCTTTCGCTCTTGACTTCATGGACAACGCAGATGTGTTGCTCACGACTGAGCTAGAAAAGATTTCTATTTCTATTAGATGTAATGTGCTAGATATTCCTGGACCACATTGCAGGAAACGGCTCTGGTTCTTCTTGTACATAAATGTCCACCATTTCAATTTTACAGGAAACCGGTGGAGAAACTTTTGGTTCGGTCTGAGCTCGTGTGGCTTTACTAGCTTTCCCTTTGCGATTCCAACAACTTCCTGAACCATCCACCATGGCATAATTAACAATGTGCTCATATGTATTTGGGACAATACGAAAGACAGACTTCGATCCTTGAGTCCCGAATCTATTCGTCGTATTAAGCATTCCCATTTATGATGTCGTCCATCCTCGCAGAAAAGCTATCTATCTGAAATACTGTAGTAAACCCATTGACCAAGGTTGGCTAATTTATTATAACCGGTTCCGTATTGAATTCTTTTGTATTTAGTTTTGGAAATAAGGTGCTGAACATTCTGCTTAACATGAGGCTTAAATCGCTAGTTTCGGGTGGTACATTCAATACAGCTCCTCCAGGATCATTGTCACAGAATAGGTAAGCAACCATAGCGCTAATTCAAAACAAGAGTTTGAAAATCAATGTGTTACTCGGAGATATGGGGGTAAGATTCTTGAAGTTGGCGGATAACCCAATTCATAAAGATTTATGAATTAGACTTACTATACTTCAGATGTCGAGGATGTCATATTCAGTGACTTGTTCCTCCCTTAACAACCCGGGCACATCGAGGTCAGTGCAGTAGGTATACTCGTATATAAAGGATGATCAATATACTTCCTAAAACATTGTAACTGGCTATAATTTTAAAAAGTTGATATGACGAGCTCCATTTTTGAACATGCATTGGATGCACTTTAGTGTCAATATTGGGAATGCTCTTGAGGCTTACTGTATCATGCTTAGTAAGCAAATGGAAGTTGAAATAATTTTAATGGTTGTGCTAGGATGCTGATAGGAGATCTTTCACCACGAAATCATGAAATACGAGCAAGAGTCGATATCCTTTAAGTAAAGCTAAACGCAGTAAATTGCATTCGATTGGAGGGCATATCCCCGCGTTCCAGGTTGACTAGTTTCTTTTGCTTCCCGTACTTTTGATTGACAGTTTGTATGATAGCTATTTGACCACATATTTGGCCACAAAATATTCACGTAGCACTAGACATTCAAGTAGTGATTAATATTAGTATTAAGGCACAGAGGGTTAATCATTAGATCAATCTCAATTAAAGGTTGAAGTTTCCTAGTTGGAAGAACAAGTAGGAGTCGAAGGTAACGAAAGCCACAGACATCGTGGCAAACATTAAAATTGATCCACTTAGAATTATGTGCTAAAATAAGCTAAAAGCATGATGAAATTCGGTGAATGATTTCGTTCAAAAATGAAGTATATTTCAATCCTAAGAAAGGTGGTTAGACTTGAAATCTCGTAGATGTGGCAAAATAACAGCGAAGATTATATTAGGAGGACTTAAGCTTAATGGTACTTGGTCTTATTGAAACTTGAATCATTTAAAGGAACATAAAACAGGTGGAGATGCAACCTTTAGGCATGCAAGAAAGTAGCAATTAAGGTTGGTAGTGCCTGATTGAAATGCCATAAAAGTTACTTTTTATGCACAAATTTCATTGGATCCATCCGATTGGGTACCCCTAAAACCACAAACAAATAAAAATTCCAAAGTATTCATGCCCACCTTGAACTTTAAAGTTTAACAACATAGTCTTCCAATAGTTAATTGCCGTCATATCCTCCTACGTTCTGACCGACCTATCAATGATCAAACAGAAATCCGAACAGTGCATCTAACAGCAGAACACGACGTCCAATGAAATCAGACAATGGAAACTATTTCCCTGGGAAGAAAAAAATGAGTAAAAAAAAATCATCTTCATCAAAGGAACAACAAAACAAAACAACTGCACCAATAGAGATTACCGCGTGCCGATATCGGTTTTCGCAACGCATTTACAGTCGTCAAATTGAGAAAAGTCGATTTGCATACGATCGACAGTGTTTTCGCTCAATAAATCCATCCATCTGTGGCATATCCAAACTACAGATTCGGTAATGGCCGTCAATACGTAGAGTTTCACTTTTTAAATCGTCCCAGACAGTCGAACGGATAGTGTTCAGCATCTCTAGTAGACTCTCTAGTCATTTTGTGTTACGTGGAAGAGATGTGTATTCCCTTATCGTGATGGCCACTGTAAAACAGTGCACTCTGGCACTACCAAATGTATCATGATCATCAGCGTCAATCAACTGGTCATGCTAATGCTGCTCGATGTTTTGCTCCATCTGTCAATCTTGTTTGAGTGTTAGTTCCTTCAGAGATGTTGGCTTTTGGGGGAAGCGTTCATGTTAGCGCATAAATCACGCTCAAGTACTCCGGGGTCAAGTTTCACTTTTATGTTATCCAATCGAGGAGTACGAATACAATTACAACTCTCTAGCTATGACTGAGACTGACGACGTAGACGACGACGGTGACTACAACAATTATAGTGCGTCCATAGAGCCAGGCTTTGGTATTTGGAAATTTCATTAAATCAAGCGATAGACATGAACCCTGCTTTATGGTTTCAAAAGCCTAATTAATGAGTTTCATTTAAAAAAAAAAAAAAAGAAGTCATAGCCATGAGCATATGGGTGAAATCAGTGCACCATAAATTAGTTCCAAGAAAGACCTGCTCTTGACAAATGATCGATGCTTTATTTTTTTTTTATTTTTTGGTCTGCCGCTGATGGCCAAAAATATATTTACAGTGTTGCTTGAGATATCAGTAATAGACTACCAAAGCCTATTTTCAACAGCAGGGCTATTCAGAGCAAGACGCTGATAGACCTAAGGAGTTGGTTGTATGTAAAATACTTGCCAGGATGAACAATAGTAGGCGTTCGGCTTGGTACAGGATCATGTTGCACAGATATGCCAGTGGCTGGAAAAAAAGTCACAAGATTAAAGGGCTTACACATACTTTGACTGCAAAAACTTACTCCCAGAGAGTACATGCACAAAAACAAAATTCTTTCAGAAAGCACCACGAAAATGGAAAAACCTGTCAGCAAGCCCAGAAGGGTTATCAAGGTAAGGACCTCAACCAAGCGAACGGCAACTGGCATTTTTATTTAATTTTTTTTATTTTTTGTGTAAACTAGGAATTTTATTTAAGAAAAAAAAAAAAATACAATGTCAAGTTTTATATGAAAAATTTTGAAACTGTCATCCGCCTACGTAGTTTGCTATTAGAACTGTTGTGTTGTCTTCTAGGGTGAATAGTTCTACAGTTTTCTTGAACACGCCTTCGCTGAACTTGCAAATGTAAAAGATTAGAATATAACTAGATCTGGCTAATCTAGTCATCACTAGTCATCACTAGTCCACCAGCCATTAAAAATTGTCCCTAAAAGCCTCATCCAAGTACGCACTGAGATGCCCATTTTGAATTCGTTGAATAGAATGAAATATTAGCTAGAATGGGACATTTTTATGGTAGTTATCTAGCGATTGAATATTTTGTCTTACCAGAATGAAAGATATTATTATCAGTGGGGACAGAAGTGACAATACTGTGTGGAACGTAAACTTAATGGTATACCACGTGATGAGAAACAGTATAATGTGGACGAGCCATGTCAACAGATCAGAAAGCATTTGTCCGATCTGTAGAAGCCATCTGGATAGTAGACTGCATAGTGACAGATCCTATAGAAGACACGTTAATTCATTTCAAGTTCGAAGGAAGTCTCTTCTTACCTTAAGGCGGTCACAGAATTCACCTTCACCAGAAGTAGCCATATACTTTTACTATGGCTTTTATTCTACTATGGAATAAATAGATTTTTTCTTATAAATTTTGAATTTGATTTGATAAAACTCCGAAAATTGGCATCTAAATTTTGAAATGATAAGTCAAAAGGCAGAGGTTACTACGTATGATGGCGATAAAATGTAGGATAACTTCAGAATTGTGAATACCCTACATCTTGGGTCAAAATTTACAATGATTGCCTCCTAGAGCAGTGCCTTATCTTCAATACCAACATTGGACTAGAATTCTTTAAAGCAAGGCAGGAAAAGTAATTCCTTTTGAAGATATTGATAATGTATATTAGTAGCCCTGTAATTCAAACCAAATTATGGTTATTGTTAGTAACAGTAATGAGGGTATAGACAGCATAGAACATTAGGGATTTAGTGGCTGTCAGGTTTTTTTTTTCGTTGTATTTTTCCCTCAAATCCACAGTCTGCAAAAAGAACGATTCTGTTTATGGGGTAGATGAGCCCATGTATCCCTAAAGCTAAAATATTTAAGCAGGATAACTAAAGCTAAGTTGGGATGATTTGGTTGAATAAGATCTTTTAAGAGAATGGTTCGTTTATTAAGAATTTACAACAAAAAAACAAAATGAGGATTCCACTTTGGGTAAGTGTAGAATCAGCCTACGGCGGACCCAGTTATAAAGGTTTTGTGATGCTTTACAAAAGGCATACGGAGCAGCAATATATTTACAAGCAGAAGACGACAATGGCAAGATGTTGTACAGATAGTAAAACTTCCTCGCTCGGAATCATGTGGTGGCCAAAGTAATCAACTATATGCAAGAAACTCTTTGCTGGAAAAATGTGAAAAGTTTTGCTTGGATTGACTCGACAATCATCTTGTGCTGGATTCACCCTTACCCGTCGACGAGAGAAACCTAAACTAACAGATGTCAATATATGGAAATACGTTGCAATACAACACAACTCAGCAGATTTCGTCTCTCGTGGTATTTTACCCTCGGCCTTCATTCAGCCACATCTTTGTTGGAATCGTGCTTCATTCTTACAATCAACATCAGATTTGCAGATTTCAGTTCAACTCACTACTGAATAAGGGCGAATAGTTGTAAAAGTGCACCAAACTGATACCAAGTACAACATCTTCACTCAGTTTTTGAACGTACCTCAAGGTTGAGTCGTCTCATAAGAATTCTAAGAAGAATTCTATCGTAAAGATCAACAACTCAAAAAAGCTCCCCAAATCATCGCTCAATATGCTCACAGAAAATGTTTTCCAAGAATGCCAAAACGAGTAGAGGTAGGGTTCACTGAACGTTTTTGTAGGTGTTGAAGACATTCTTCGGGTAGGCCGATCACAAGACTGATCATCAGGGTTCAAATGATCAGAAACTTCACGGTGAAATACATCTATTGCTGGCATTTCTTCGAATGATATACTGGATCTTTCAATTTAAAAGGACTATCAAGAAACACATACACACATAATTGCATGAAATGCTACAGACACTGAAGTTCATGAGATAACTTCCTGCATTGATATTTAGTATCTTAAGACCTTTTTCCCATACAAGGGTTGATAAAGTAGGATCCATCAGGTTACGAGAAAGGGTTATTTGCTGTTGCAACTTTCTGTCCACTTGGAAGCAAGAAGCGATTTAGCAACGCAGACATTCTTGGCCACATTTCGACGTTTCGCGGCACGCAGAGAAGTCTGTGGTCAAATCTACACTGATTGCGATATGAATTTTGTGGAAGCAGAAGGAGAACATAGTCGTCTTATTAAAGAAGCTTCTCAGGATTTGAATGAAATAGTCATAGTGTTGGAAAACAAAGGGACGAAGTGGAACTTTATTCCCCCAGATTCTCCTCACACCCTCAAGTATAGGGTTTTCTAATAACGACTTGACAACTTTTTTTTTTTTTTTTAAATAAAAGACAAACCATTTGAGATATTTCAAAAACTTTATTATTGGCTTGAAGTACAATCAAAACATTTATGAATGGAACTTGACTTCGTTCATATGATCACCGTGGGCACGTTTGCAGCGGTCGATTCGTTGGACCCAATTTTCAACGACTCGGCCACACATTTCGGCCGAAACGGCCGCTATTTCGCGTTCAATGTTGGCTCTGAGCTCTTCCAACGTCGTCGGTGTATTGGCATAAACCAATGACTTAACGTAGCCCCACAGAAAATAGTCAAGCGGCGTTAAATCGCACGAACGAGGCGGCCAATCGACTGGCCCATGTCTTGAGATAACACGCTCACCATACTTAATCTTCAATAAATCGATTGTAGCGTGTGCTGTGTGGCTTGTGGCACCATCCTGTTGAAAACACATGTCGTCCAAGTCCATATCTTCCAATTCGGGCCAAAAATAATCGGTGATCATGGCGCGATAACGCTGACCATTCACAGTAACGTGACGATCGTTATCGTCGACAAAAAAATATGGCCCAATAACACCGCCGGCATGCAAACCGCACCAAACAGTTACTTTTTGTGGATGAAGTGGTGATTCATGAAGCACATGTGGGTTTTGAATCGATCAATAACGCATATTTTGCTTATTGACGAACCCATTGAGCCAAAAATGAGCTTCGTCACTGAAGATGATTTTGCGATGAAATTCATCATCTTGGCGCATCTTCTCCAGAGCCCAATCGGAAAACGTACGTCGCTTCAAATGGTCCATCGGCTTCAATTCTTGAGTCAGCTTGATCTTGTATGGATGTAAACCAAGATCCTTACGCAAAATACGCCATAATATGGTCTGAGTAATGCCCAATTCTAGAGAACGCCGTGGAATTGACTGATTTGGATCGTTTGCTACGGACTTCTGAACGGCAGCAGTATTTTCGACACTTCGACCAACCCGTTGTCTCACTGACACGGCAACATCACACAACGAATATGTAGACTCAAATTTTTGCACTAAACTTGTTATTGCCTGTCCATAGGGAGAATTACGACCGCAAATTGAAGTTAACGCTCTTGAAGTTGCAGTCACCGACTACGAATACCAAAAAAAAAAATTGTTGTTCGTTAGTGTACTTTACCATGATAAAAATGTTGAGTTTACTGAACAAATTGCTGGTGACAGTTTGATGATTAGTGAAAGAGTACGTTCACAAATTAAATTCAAATTTGTCAAGTCCATATTGGAAAGCTCGCTACGTTTCTTACCCAAATTGAAGCGTGTTTAAACTCTTACTCCTTATGTCCCTTATAAAAAGATTCCGACCACTTCCAGACAAACGAAACTATGTCCGACGATGGAAGGCGATTCAATTGCACTAACAAACTTTTTGGTGGTAGCGGCAACAGGAGTACCTATCTCAGCAAAGGTCGAAATGACTAAAATCGCAACCTCAACTCAAGATAGGAGATTTCGTTTCGCTGAAAGACGAACGATTACCATTAGCAAATTCACGTCAAGACCACACCAAGGAAACCTACCCAGGGCAAGACAATATACGTGCGTCGTCAAGATAAAAATGCAAGACCACAATGAGATATATGTTGGCATATCCAATGGTCTTAGGTAGGTCTAAATCAGATCGATGAGCACACCATATGTTAAAAATCTAATTGAAGTTAAGTTTTTGATACTGAATCATGGTATCAATAATGTTTCCATCAGTCTTATTTTAGTTCCGATTGGAATGAGGCGAACAGTTATCAAGATATCAAGCATTGATACGACTTACAGTGTAGGTTACTTGATCAGAGTAAAACAAACGGCAATCTGGTTTAAAATCTAAACACGGGACTTTAGATATAAATGGGATCCGTGCGTTGTTTAAGGAAAGAGAGGGATGATTTCTTTTTTTATTTTGATTCTGAGAAATCGGTATTGTTTTGGACTTAAGTAGATTTAAGGTCAGTCCATTTACAACAGCCCAGTTAAGTATTCTACGAAGGTCTTCATTTATCCTACAAAAAAAGGTCTTCTACTAGACCCGAAGGCATGGAAAGATAAATTTGGAAAAGAGACGCTTTTACAACACTGGGCAATATCGTTAACATAAATGCAAAAAGAATTGGATCTAGGATAGAACCCTTAGGGCCCCCTTCGTGTAGATATTTGTATTGTGACTGTCACTGAAAAGTGAAGGAAGCAAAAGATTGTCAAATTTCTCAAAATCTCGTCTGACAATCTGATTGACTATTAACCTTTCAAATACTTTTGATAAATTCGGCAGAATGTTTATCGACCGATAATCAGAGGGTTCTCACGAGTTGGTTTTTTTTTTGCGATTTCTATAATTCTTGATATTTTTAAAGAAACCGGAAAAGTCGAAATTGATTAAAGGGATGATTGAGTCTTAGATAAATGGCAAAGTTAATTTTAAAAGAGGTACCTATCTCATTTTCATTTTCTCTTCCTAAAATATCGCTTTCTATCATAGTTTCGAAGTCTTTGCCCAAATCTATGCATAAATCCCTGTTGATAGAAAAATTATGACTTTTTCCTTTATTAGAAAAGAACCAATTTAAACGATGTAAGTCAAGTAAGCACTCAGAATCACTGCATCCACCAACACCAATTGTACGCAGATTTTTCCACAGTGGAAAGAAGCAAAGGCTGAGCCAGCAGATGGTATGGATGTTGGCTACCAATTACTGCCATTTACTGAATTCTATGTGGTTGGTCTTTTTGACAGATGTCACGCAATCTTTGGCAATTTTAGATATGGAGTCGTTCATCACACAACAACGCATTTTTGTTATTCGTGAATTTTTCGGCCAACATTTTCACTCTAGTGAGTCTGGAATTTATGCAGTGGTGAAACGTTTTGCAGAAACTGGTTCGGTATCAGGTCAAACTCCATCTCAGCATGCTCGATCAGCACGTACACGCTAAAATATCACCACTTTGAACAAAAGTGTTCAAAACCGAAATTAACAAAAAGCCCATTTTTGGATAGATGGATACGTATTAGATGCACAACTAAGTTCTCTGTTTATCAATAGATGGCCCCAGCGGTAAGAGCTCATTGATTTTGACATACCCAAAACGTCATGTAAAAAGTTTACACATATGGTAAACAAACTGTTTTGACACATTAATGATTTTGCTTTGGCGTCATATACTTTTGATTGTGTCAAAATGTCTGATTTTGTGCCAAATAATACATGGTCCGTGTCGTTTCTAAGAGAGGGCACCATTTGAATTAAATTCATACTATTTTTAGTTAGTGCCAACCTTCAAAAGATACGTGTTTAAATTGGACAGCTGTCGGACGATTAGTTCTCGAGATATAGTGTTGTGAGTGAAGCAACTTTTGTTATTGTGAAAAAAAAAAAAAATGGATTCAAAACAATTTCGTGTGTTGATTTATCATTGCTTTTTGATGGGGAAAAATGCAGCCGATGCAAAGAAATGGCTTGAATAGTGTTACCCGGACTCTGCACCAGCCGAACGAACCATTACCAAGTGGATTGAAAAATTTAGAAGTGGTCACACAAGCACCGAAGATGATGCACGCAGTGGACGTCCAAAAGAGACTGTTTCAGATGAAAACATCAAAAATGTCCACAAAATGATTACGAATGACCGTAAAGTGAAGTTGACCGAGATAGCTGAGGCTCTGAAGATATCAAAAGAGCGTGTTGGATACATCATATACGAATATTTGGACATGCGAAAGCTCTGTTCAAAGTGGGTGCCGCGTTTGCTCACAGTCGACCAAAAACAACAACGTGTTGATGATTCAGAGGAGTGTTTAAAGCTGTTCAACAGCAATAAAGCCGAATTTTTGCGTCGGTATGTGACAATGGATGAAACTTGACTCCATTACTTCAAACCAGAGTCTGCAGTCAGCTGTGTGACGAGCAGGCGACGAACCTCGTCCAAAACGACCAAAAACTCAACAGTCGGCTGGCAAGGTTATGGCATCCGTATTTTGGGATACACATGGAATAATTTTCATCGACTATCTCCAAAAGGGGCAGACTATCAACAGCGACTATTACATTGCGTTGATGGAGCGTTTGAAGGACGAAATCGCAGAAAAACGGCCGCATTTGAAGAAAAAGAAAGTGCTGTTTCATCAAGACAATGCACCGTGTCACAAGTCGATGAAAACGATGGCAAAATTGAATGAATTCGGCTACGAATTGCTTCCCCACCCACCGTATTCTCCTGATTTGACCCCCAGCGACTATTTCCTGTTCGCAGACCTCAAAAGAATGCTCGCCGGAAAGAGATTTAAGACCGATGAAGAATGTCGAAACGGAGGCCTATTTCGAGGCTAAACCGAAATCGTACTACAAAACTGGTATTGAAAGATTGAAATCAGTGTATCGCCCTCGAAGGCAACGATATTGATAAAAAAAAGTTGAATTTTGCTTGTGTTTTACTATAAAACGGCACGGACATGTTAGCCCATGTTTTAAACATCATTTGAGCGAAATGTTGATTTTCTTCTTTCATTTGAAGAAAACGGCGGCTCCATAAAGCTTACGGAGATGCTGCCCTAAGTGAAACAATGTGCCGTGATTGGTTCCGTCACTTCAAAGACGGTAATTTCGATGTTGATATCCGTCCGCGTGAAGGAATGCCAAAATCCATCGAAGACGCTGTATTGGAAGCATTGCTCAATGAGGATCCGTACCAAACGCAAGAAGAGCTTGCTTCAGCATTAGGAGTTACCCGCCATGCCATTTCCAAGTAATCGCAGGCTTTGCGAATGATTCAAAAACAAGGAACTTGGGTTTCTTATGATTTAAAGCCAAAGGACGTTGAGTGTCGTTCTTTTTCCTGTGGACAATTACTCTAGCGGAAAAAAAGGAAGGGTGATGAAAAATGGATTCATTACAGCAACTCAAAGAAAAGAAAGTCATGGGAACTGTCCGGTCATCTTTGTACGTCATCGAAACCATCACTGGGGAATACAATAGTGTCAACTTCAATTGATGCGATTGAGCCAATCACTGCACGAAAGACGGCCACAATATGAGTAGAGGCAAGAAAAGTGATTCTACACCCTGCCTGATTCGAACTGCAACTTTATAAAATGCTATAATTTTTTTACTTTTTGATAAATTTTATTGTGTCAAAGCAAAAAATGTTGGAAAATACATCAATTTTCAAATTGTATTAGTAGTTTTCAATATGTCTACCTTTGGCGCTAATAATGGCCACGCAAGTGGCTCTGCAGTATTTTGCCCCATTCCCAACGAAGCGGTTGCTTGAGGTGGTCCAAACTTTGGTATTTTTTAGTGCCAACCTTGCATCCGGAGAATTTGTAATCCATTGTGTCGATGGAATGAAGTGTGGAACATTGTTTTTTAATCAATCTTGGTTGACGCGCGCTTTGTGAGACGGTGCCGAGTCTTGTTGAAATGTCCACGGTCTCCGACCAAAATGATTGTTTGCCCAAGACTTCAATACTGCCTCCAAGACAGTTTTACGGTATACGATCGCATTAATTTTAGACGCCACGGTTCAAAAATACGAGCGGAGAGCGACCATCGGCGGTTATGGCGGTTCAAACCATCACCATCGGTGCTGCCTGCTTTCTGGTGGTCGTCCGAAGGTGTAAATTTTCGAAGGACCTCTCTGGAAAGTAAACTCAGTCATTTTGTTTTTTGATATATTACTCGATAATAAATGGCGACTCATCGGAAAAAACCAAATTCGGCAACTCACCACTTTCGTGCAAGCGTAGCAACCACTTCGACACTAACTTTTTTCTGATGCGGTCTAGGACTGTGTGCATTTTGAAACTTCAATGGCTTGAGCCCAAGCTCATTTTTCAGTACGTGTTGCATCCGTTCCAACGATATGTTGAGCTGACGAGCCATTTTTCTTTCATTTCGATGCGGATTTCGCTCAATTCGAGCCTTCACTTTCCGAACCATTTCTGCCGATGTTGCTGTTTTTTTCATGACCAACTCCATAACGAGCTATACTTCGAGACACAAATGATTTATTCACGTTGATGTGCTGGAGGGCTCTAACGATAGATACTTGAGGTTTTCCAACAAAATATAAAGCAATCACACTATCGCTTTTGAATACCATCGCGGATAAAATTTTTTCAACACAACTGAGACGCAAATCGTTTAAAAGGCTTTTAACGTAACATTTTTAGTCCAGGGAAGTTTGTTATCCAGGATTGCACCCAAATACTTAGCACTAGATGAGTCAGACTAGGAAGCTTCCTCAGTTTTGAGAGGATTGACTTAAAGTCCATCACTAGTGCACCAGTCGCCGATCACGTCAACAAACAGTGCTGCTACATCATCGCGTGAGCAGTGCGACAGAATGCCGCCGTCTTGCGGGCACGCCCCATTCCGCAATCAATATCCAATTCACCAGCATTGCCTTTATCCACAAATCTAGTGTTGTCTGGCCATGCCAGACAACACATGCCGTCAAAAGTTGCGTTGTCGAAAGCACCCCCAACGTCGGTGCAAATCCCCAAGGCGTATTCCTTCTTGTCTGATGGACCTTTAATTTTGCCTACCAAATTCCGAAACGCACTCTCTCTGTAACATAACTGGGTACATACTATGGATGGCAGGCGATTAAAGCCATTAAAGAAAGCAACAGCATATTTAATGGCCTCATCCATCACCGCAACAGCTACGACGTGTTGTGTTGTTCACCTCACCACCAGCTTAGTTGACAGGAGTTAGTTGTGAGCTGGTTCCTATTAGGTTACATAGGAAGTGAGACTCAAGCATGAGATGGAGAGACTCTGCCTTTGACTCAATGTAGGCACGGTCAGATTTTGTGAGTGGTTCCAGTCTGGTTTTACCGATAGTTTCGATCTTTTCGCAAAAAACCTTGTAAGAGGCGGTCTTCGAAATCGGAATAAGCCTTTTCAATTTCTTTTTATTTTCGATCTGCATAGATTCCAGTCTTCTTCCAAATTAATCTGAAGTGATCTGTTTAGAAGTTTTCTGGATTCTTTACGAAACCGCTACAGGTCTGCGTTTTACCGAGGAATGGGCGATCTGCATGATTGCTTGCTAGCTGGACATGCTATTTCGTGGGAAACGTTCACGTTCTGAACAGCTTGCTTTAGGGGCAGCACTATTGTACTTATCGAGCTCCTTTTTTAACCTTGTCCAGTTGGTTTTATATGGATTCCTGCTCTTTAACGAAGTCGAGACCTCGCATCCGATTTTGAATTCGATGTATCTATTAAGCTCTCCGATAGTACTTTCCAGTCAGCAATCTCCTTAGCACACCTGTTGGATAAAGTTCAGTCTATTACTAGATGACTTACTCTCGTGACAAAAGTTGACTAAGAACCAGGCCAGACGATAGTATGAAATCCAGAATATGATTACCTTTCACGTTGAGCATTAGCATCGCACCATATGATGAGTTCCATCTTCCCGGAATCACAATATTCAACGAGTTCTGCTACCGCCTCCGGTGATGGCGGCGCTTACGAATCGCAGGGGAAATAAGCAGACGCAACGACGAATTTTTACCATTCTCCATTCTTTTTGTAGCTTATGTCCGCAACAACTAAATCTTGGTTACAAAATTGCACAAGTTTAGATAGTGAAAGTGAATTGAGACATAAAGATAAGTTAATTTGGTGGGACCTCCAGAATCCATGCCCCAGCCGCAGTCGAAAAGACCACGGGTGGATGGTCGCTTTTGCGAGTATCACCTAGAGTGTACCATAAGCTTTTGGGGTCACTGTCAATCATTTTACTTCTCGTTTGAAGATCTTTGTTTGATATCATTACTTGTGTTTACTTGATTTTTTGTTTACGTTGGCATTGACTTGACAGTACAATGAACATAAGGAAAAAATAGTACCAGAACCCGCTTTTAGCCCATTTCCAAGTGGATTATCCTGTTTTTGTGGGCATTTTATTTGTTTCTTATTCGGTTAAGTTTCCAGGTTTTTTCTTCTATTGGCACTATAACCATTCCTTTAGGGATTTTAAGATTTCGCGATTACAGACTACCCTCACTTATCGAAAACAGGAAAAAACATTAGATTTGCTTAGTAAACAAACCTGGCGGTAGCAAATTATTTGTAGTTCACTTGAGTAGCCTTTCTCTGTAATGCACCTTGAAACTCTTTTTAAGCTATGCTACCTGCATTTCGATCAACTTTTAAACCAACAATCTGCAGTCATGCAGCTACTGTTTGCAACAAATATTTGTCCAACTTTCATTGAAACCACAGCTCCACTTAGCCCGAAGGTAAAAGCATCTTTCCGCCTGATCTGGTCAGTATGTCTCGGCATCACTTAACCCATAAGCAAAGCGTTGACACCGGCACTGTCGGACAACTTCACTATGACGATGGTTTCCCATCACCTGACCTAGGCCCAGACTATCGTTGGGCTCTTATTACAACAAAAGACACAACCATCTCAACTGACCTCAATTTCTACCTTAAATCGTGAAGATATTCAACCAATCTCACGGTGCCAAGAGACGACAAGACGATGTTAGTCGAATGAGCATCAGTGCTCATGGAAAAGCGATTAAAATACACACGCTGACCACTTGACATTTATTGTAGTGTTGTTGTGTTGTTGTGGCAGTTCCATTGACCACTTTCTTGTGAACGATTTGTGGAATTTTGAACTCCTCCACAGTGAACATTCCAACATTTGACCTCCAGATAGAGTCGGGCTACCCTCTCGAACACTATTAATTATAAATTCGCGCAATGCTAGTGGTGCCGTTTATCACGTGGTCTCCAATTATAGCCATCGCAAGAGGTGCGCGATTTGCGATGCGACTACACATGTCCCGACACATGTTAAGCTGATGACTCCCGATACCCGGCCGCGAGAGTCAAATCCGAGTTCTAGAGTTATGACTGGGAAATAAGGAACACGCGACATGGACACTATGTTCTACCTCAGGCGGAGGATTATCCTATCTTCTAAGTTTTCATGTAGCCAACCTCATCTTGGTTCAACGAACAATCATAGTGTCGGGGGGAATTAAAAAGAATGCTGGTGTCGTGATGTTGGAAGGATAACCACAACGATTAGTAGAAATATGAATAGAAGTATGAGTACCTACGGTTGTGGATACCACCATGATACATTCAAAAGCCGGATCAACAACGTTCCAAACCTGCGCACAAAATTTAGTAATAAAACGCAGTCTAAACTTACTTCTAAGGGTATAGATACTGAGTATCCATATGGAAACTTCAATGAATTTCTGAGTTTTGCGTGACTCTTACCGAGGTAATTAATGGCCATTATATGGTCTGGCCAGACATTCAATGGACCACCTTTTCATTACAGATTCTCCACAGATGCCCAGCCTGGGTAGCTAATAATTAAAATCAACATTAATGCACCACTGAGCCTGAAGCTGAACATCGACCATAGCCTCATCTGCGCCTCTGTTCGGACTTGATGGAGGAGGAAAGTTCCAAAGTTAGAGTGGGTGGACCTGGACTTGAACGATATGTGTGTGCATAATGCGAAGCGAGCAGCTCACCTGTTCTTTGCCAGGTGATCATGAGCCAGCCAGCTAGCATCTAACCTGTTCGGCTGTTTAGCTGTTTAAACATGAAATTAATTTGCAACACACGCCAAACGATAGCGATGGCAACGATGATGCTAACTCCACCGATGGTGACGGTGACGGTGACTGTGACTGTGATGGCGATGGATGTGGAATTATAATCGTTCAGCGATGGGTCCTCGACTCCTGCCAGAGAATGGCAATTTTTTCTCATATCTTCGTCTTTGACTTAGGCTTAGGTCTTGCTGTCTTAGTTGTCGTTTTTTAGTGGGCTTCCTTGTGGTATCGCGCCAAGATTAAACGAAGAAGACATAAGGTCAAAGTAAAAGTATTTCTTTTGGTACTCCTTTGCTCCTCTGTGCATCTTCGTCGTATTCGTCTTCTGTTCAGATCGTTGTGGGTGTCGTGAGTGAATTTCTATTTTCTAATGGAATCTGTTTGCATCAATATCTGGATAGTGAACTGTTGGTTAAATAGATAACTGTGACTGCGGTGTTGTTGTTGTGATAAGAGGGCAAACAGAGTCGAATTTGTATCGTGGTACACGCAATTGTGCGGAAGTTTTTGAAAAATTTCCAGGTAGGTTAAGGAAAATATTTTGTTCGAGGATTTGTCGATGACTGTTGGTCTTCGGGTATTTCGTCCGAAGTGATCCATTAGTAGAAAGTCCTTTCTAGTTATAACTGGTAGGGGACCAAAGACGATTGTGGACAGTGCTTTTAGGTCGGTTAGCATACATCAAATTGGGAGAACAGGTAATTCATAATTAGTAATTCTCTCGAAGGTGTTTAATATCTGCCCTGCTTATGGTGCAGGATTCTGTGTCGTGTAGTACGACTGGCAGAACCAGTGTTTTGTAGAACAGGCATTTCGTCTTCTGAGTAAGAAAACTGTGAATTTGAGGTAGCAACAGCTTTCTAGGGTATGTATTCGTTGAATTTTCACAAGGACGCCATTCTTGCAATGTATGTATCCCGAAGAAGGTAAGTTTCTTTACAACTTCTATGCTGTTCTTAGTAATTGTCAACAGTGCCGCTTTGTCTTTAGCGGTTAACAACCGCTTTTTCTTTGTGGACAACGTATGCTTGGTTTCGTTCTTATTTATTCTAAAAGGAACTCGTTTGGTCTGTTCTTTAATCGCCACAAAAGTCTTTATTACAGCTCAGAGTGATCGATGATGCCAATATGGTCTGTGTATCTCAGCAGATGGATAAATTTGTTATAGATAGTGCCTTCCTTGTTGAAACCTGTTCTGCGCACAATCTATCTCAGTACTAGATTAAATAAGTCAAAGCGCGCCTCCTTGCTGAGATGGAGTTAATTCCGAAATGCATATTGTGTTGTCTGTTTTCAAGCGTCTTGTGGAATTATGAGTACGAAATCGCCCTGCAGAACTCATAATGTCTAATGGCGTAGACTTTAAAGCTGATGAATAGCTAATGAGTGTCGACTTGAAATTCTTTGCCATTTGTATAGTTGATCTGTAGAAAACTTCATTTGTACCTATTCGACAACTATTGTGTTGCAGAAGGACTTGAGACGTTTTCACATTAGCATAGGACCTTATATGCATTTAGCAGAGACCAGCTGGATTGATTGCGGTACATGTGATCGACGCAATGTGCACTTCTAGTGTTCTAGAAGTCAAAAGGTTGTAATCGGAAGAAACCGCCAGTATTTTTGCCGATCAGTGGTCACTTAACTGTATCGTTGCCATTGCAACTTGTCCCGACTCCCGACAACTAAAGCTATAAGCCATAATAGATGATGCGTTCTACTGCCACTGCAAAATCCATGGTTTGACGATGAATGTCGTATAGTGTATACAGAGTAACCAAAAGCAAACAAATCAGCTGGTGAGCTTTGCGAGGAAAAGGCAAGGACAAACACCGACTTCTCGGTGGTCTGTCTCGGTCGAGGAAATTGAGAAATATTATAGCAAAAGTAACATGGTATGAACGGGATCCGCAAGGGAATCTCGTAGTAGATTCGCAGTCAGTGCTGTTTAATGGGGACGGTGATAAACATCCCCCTCTCGATAAAGGTGGCGCGAGATGACTTCGTGAAAATCATACTTCAAGTCATCTTCGATCCTGAAGAAAATTGACCCACTAGTCTGGGTCAAGTGTAGAGACATCAGTTTGTTCAATATCGCCTCTAACATCTTCATTACTGCGTTGAAAGTCTGTCACTGACCAGATTTGTACATTACAGCAGTTCTTGGGAAATGACCATCGAATGTTTAGTTGACACCGCGTATATAACGAGAACTTATACGAAGCGATCCACTTTCATTTTAGTGGCAAAAACGGGTAACACGAGAGAAAAGACCGAATTCTTCAACGAGGTGTGCAGTGCTGCAAAAAAAAAGGAGGACAGCTAAAACTTCTTCCTAAACCGGAGGCGATAGACGACAAGCTCGAGGTTGATATTCTTGGAATGTTTGATCCTAACGGGAGATTCACATATGACGAACAGCGGCTTGTAGAGTTCTGCTTACTAAAATACTTCTAAGGAGGCGCCAGAACATGCTCCCTACCACCTTCTATATAGACGCTGGCTCGCACGAGAAGTTCGTGATACTTCAGCTTGTCAAAACCAGAACCCGGTGGACTTCATTAAGATTATCATAAGCGGTCCTAGTGAAATTTGGCCAGAAGTTAACCACAAGTGCTTTGATCCTAAAGATCTTGGGATATCAAAACCCTGCACTGCGACGCAAGCTGCAGCAAGATATTCAGCAGCAAGAAGGTTGTCATCAGTCGGTCTACCGTCGTCTGCTTGATAGTCGAATACAGTCTTTTGCTTCGAATAAAGAATTTTACCATTAACTTTGGTATTATATTGCAGATGTAAAAATTAAAGGAAGAGGAGGATACCGCAGTCGACTTATCGGTCACATCTACCTCTTCAAGTCTACTATGTCAGAACCTCCTTCACCAAACAGAACACCAACCAGGGCTACGACGATAGCAGAGTCATCCAAAAAAGATTTGGACATCAATGGAACTAAATGTTAATAGACCTCCACAAGGTCAAACTCGTCGCCTCAAACCCTATCATGTGCCTCACTGAGAGCAGTGAGCACATTGCTGTTATCCAGATACTATACAACATCTTCTACTTAAGGTGAGAAGGTATGTTTAATCTTGCCAGATCGGAAGTTTATGTTTCTTTTATCCCTTAATACAAAATAGACAAGCTTGCGATACCGGTGCTTACTTCTAGAGAATTCGAAAAGATAGACTTCGTACATGGGTATCTGCGCTATCTGGTCACCCGGAATCAATAAAAAATTGTGTTGGGTTTCGACGCACGCGCACGACTTACACTAACCCCAGGTTCCTATTTTGTAGTAATATAAGTTATAGTCCTCCATTCATTGCAAATAATTCTTTAAGTGGATGTACAATTGAAAGTGTCGGATGAATTGCTGTGATCATCGATACTTAAGGTGCATATCCTCCCGCTTTCTATAAGGCATTCGTCGGAGAATAAACGCGTTCGCTTATGGCAAATTGGGAAGATGCTTTCTAAATCTTAACTTAACTCAACTTATTTTACAGTGAGGAGAATATAGGGCAATCATCTCACTGGTGGACCACGAATTCATGAACTGTGCTGGTAGATTAGGACAATTTTAATTCTATTTAATTTAATTCTATATGGGAGATTTACAGGGAAACCTTGAGGATCTGCAAACGTTTATCAGCACAAGTGCATTCGGCAAGTTTTCTTCAAAATAACTTTTCCTGCACAACTCAATGCCTTCGTAGTTTCTTCATACCTAAAGCAAGTAAAACCACCTTTATGCTCCCGAACGATCTCAAACCCATCAGCCTACTATTCTTCGATCCTCGATCTTCACATCAAGTACAATTTCAATCACATAAGACTTACCAAAAATAATGAATACTCGGTTGAGGTCTAACGATCCATTCATCCTTTCAACAATGTTGGCACATCATCGATCATCAACTAAATATAAATGACTGGGCCACAGAGACATAGGTGTAACCTTTAATTGTTTCGGTATATAAACTAAACTACATCCAAACAATGTCACTCTTATGTGTCGGAAACACTTCAACATTCCGCAGTAGGCCTCAGGCATTAGTCATGTAGTTATGGCCTTATCGTAGGTCCCATTAAGACGTAGCTCGCCCTCTTTACAAGAAAACCTGAGATACTCTGCACTATACCTCTAAGGCAAATGAGTTTCTACAAGGGTGCCAAGTATCCAGGCGTCATCCTGGACAGCCAGCTGAGGTGGAATAAAAACGGGCTCTAGGCTAAGTATAAGGTCTACAATCCAAAGTTATGCACTAAGTAAATACCATGTTCGTGAGACCAATTTTGTTGTAGCCGTATGGTAGTCTGCATGAGTTTCCTGTATAAATATCACTGCGCATTAAGGACCTTTTCAACGGGGTTCCTAAACCTTGTTCCAATTGGTACCTTTAAACTTCTTTGGCACACAGATAGCAATTGTGAAAGGATGAAAGACACTCAGTTTGGGATATGCCAGTCTTTTCACACTGGATCGTTGGCTTCCCCAATAAACCGATCTACAATTAACTGAAACTAATTCCATCGCTAACTTCAATCACTTAATTCTTCTTCTTCTCTGAGGACAGAGATCCTTTCTTCTAATCCGAAGTCTCAGTATTTTATGAAACCGCTGCTTCAATTATTCTAAAGCCAACACTTGTATCGGATATTGCAGTGAACATAGATAGTTAAACGGCGATCAAATTCTTAACTTAGTAGTTAGAACGGCATTTTCAGAATCGGAGGACTCCAATAAAACCATGGTGGAGGCCACTCTGGGAAATTGTAGCAATGACACGATTTCTCCAGATTAATCTAAGCCACTCAAAAAAGGCTTCGGCCGCACTTATTCTGCGTCTCCTCAAAAACGCAGAACATATCATCCTAATTCAGGAACCATGGATCGTAGAAGGCGTAGTTCGTGGACTTGGGACACTTTTATACGCTCCACTTTATACAAAAGACAAGAGTAGGATTATAACTTGTATACTAGTGAAATGTAGCCTTAATGTATTTTTACTTCCTAACCTTAGCGACACCGACTTAACCGTTCCAGGCTGGAGACTCTCAAATTCTTCTACTGGCTGCCATCGGCGTATCTTGGCCACCTTCAGGTGGAACTGGCCTCATTATCGGATACAACGCTAACGCTCATCACACGGTATGGGGCAGTACCGACATCAACGATGGAGGTGAGTCACTTTCTGATTACATTTTAAGTACTAACCTCATTGTTTGCAATATTGGCAATGAGCCCACTTCTATTCACTGGTGGTCTCTAGCACTATGAGCGCTTACAAACACCTGCAGAAAATTTTTCAACCCTGTAAAAAGCACAAGAAAAGTGATTGACTGGGACACATACAAAGAGGACAGCAAAGCGTCAATCTTGGAGATTATTTTGTGACAAAATCACAGAAACCTCTGAGGCATCGCGGTTAAGAAAAGTCCTCTCTACAAACCTTGTGATGCCTAGATGTTTAAAAAAAAAAACCGATGGCTACTGGATAACCTCAAGTGATGAATCACTCAACTTGCTACTGGATACCCACTTTCCAGGTAGCACCTCATTCCCGGCAAACAGGACTACTGCAACCGAGAATAAAATTTATGGTCTGATTACCAGATACAAACTGCTTTGGGCCCTGCATAGCTTCAAACCATACAAGTCTGTGGGTCCAGACGGTATAATAACGGCCGAACTACAAAGATCCTCAGATATTATCTTGCCCACGCTAGAGAATATCATGAGAAGCTGTGTAGAACTGATCCACATTCCATTGTCATGGAGAGAAGTCAATGTGGTTTTCATTCCCAAGACGAGAAAATGTTCTCATGATGTCACAAAGGACCTCAGTCCTTTGATAGACCTATAAGTCTATCGGCTTTCCTTCTAAAAACTCTAGAACGACTGATTAATACCAAGACTTTTGTCAAGGGCTCAACATGCCTACCGTAAAGAAAAATCGGTGGAAACGGCTCTGCATTCACTGACTAGCTACATCGAACGATCCCTACAATGCAGAGAGTACACAATATTTGCTTTCCTAGATTTAGAGGGCGCCTTTAACAACGTCGACACATCAGCAATCGCGACTCCTCTATCACATCTACGGGTAGACGACTCACATGGGAGTTGATCAGTCTTATCCTTCTGGGAGTAAGATGCTTTTGAGGGAGGACAAGCCTATTCATTTCTATATAGATGGATCTAAAACCGATAGCGGGGTTGGTAGAGGTGTTTTCTCAGATAAGCTTAATCTAAGCCTCTCCTTCCGTCTTCCAAATCACTGTAGCGTGTTCCAGGCGGAAATGTTGTCGATTAAAGAAGTTCTGACCAGGCTGAAGAAAAACGTGATATCTGCAAAGGATATCCGCATCTTTTCGGATATTCAGGCCGCAATCAAGTTTCTGAACTCGGTCTCACTAAATTCTAAAACCGCCTTTGAATGCCGATCATCTCTTACGGAGATGGCAGAGCATTTTAACCTTCACCTTTGTTGGATGCCGGGCCACAGAGACATTCCAGGGAATTATTTAAGCTGGATGCCAATAGAAGAACAGACCTCTGATGGACCGGTGGGCCAACATGTCTAGCGACTAAACAGATCTGGCCAAAGCTGAATCTGAATCGCTTTTAGAGTCTAATTTTCCTAAATAGGAAACAGCTCAGCGCCATTATAGTTGTCATCACTGGGCACTGTTTGATAGGCAACAATGCGATACAAACGATTTCTGTAGAAGCTGCATGGACGAAGAGGAAAAGGAGACAATCCTCTACTTTCTCTGTACATTTCCAGCTCTCCCTCAGAGAAAAAAACTCCACCTAGGAGACTTCTTCTACAACAACTTTAACGGTCTAAAAAAAACAGCCTCCCCTCTTCATTTTAAGCTCAAATTGGTTCCATGAGTGAGGGAATTATAGATCCACATGGCAGCACAACGGACCAATAGGCCTAAGTGGGTTGGTTTTCCAACAGCTACTCTCACCTAACCTAACTTATGGTTAAGTAGCACATGATCACATTCTTTTGGGTTTCATTACAGTTGGAGGTCCCAGGCAACTGCGTCGCTGAACTTATGAAGAATTATCTAGCGCCAGTCATAGCTGGACTTATCGATACAACTGTGAGAGATCTGGATTAATATTGCCCACACTCTATCCTAAGTAAACAAGTAATCTCCAAATTCACAGATGTAATCACGGGACAATGTGGCACTGAAAGACATGAGCAGTGGCTGAGTTTAACCCAACACGATTTTTGCAGAAGCTGTAGGAACACAGTTTCTCTGCAACTGTCCTGCCATAGCATTCATCGGAATGCAATAGTGATCCTTGCTCTATGAAAATCACCGACCTTAACCAATTTATCAATAACTCACTTTTGTTTTAGGAGTAGTCAGGGCTTTGCCTTACCATGCACCCCCAGTAGTAACTCAATGAACCTTCAAATGGTTAAGGTGCAACGAATACTTCTATATCTAACCTATGCTAAGGTATATATTGACCAAGATACCAACTCTTATGGACCCAGATATATGTTGCATTATCAGTACACAACCTCAATACTATCATGTAAACTCACGGATGCCAATCTTTAGCCTTGTCAAGAAAAGAAAAGGTAAATCACCGTGTAAACGACTTGCGTAATTATCATCGACAGTTGTGACATAAAATCTCTTTTAGCCGTCATAACTGACAATGCCAGTTACTCGGTATTATCCAATAAGACCTCTAAAAGCCTTCACATTTGGCAACTTCAACGGTAAGCCCAATGACGGGCCTAATTGAAAAATCCAAATTGATTAATGAATAAGTATCAACGGTTGGGTTAGCACAAAAATTCTCATTTGTACCAATCAGTGTTCAGGAGCCGCCTGTGAGCAGAACAAGGAGAAGGACTGCCAATATTTGGTTAACCACTGATTCTTTAAGGTCTCCAAGTTTATGGACAGCTCTTTTCCAGGGTATACTACAACAGCTGACCAAATCGGAAATTCCATTTTGCCAAAGCAGGTGAAAGTACACTCATGTGGCTTCTACATGCGTCCAAGGATGCATAAATTAAATTCACAGCACCAAAGGAACACATTACTCGGGACATCATCAATTGTACTGATACTGATGGTGATGCTGATGTTACTGTGGCTGCTTTGGTATGAGGAAGACTCTGGTGCTCCGCACAGCAGAAGCCCGATGACAAATGACCGGACAATATGCGCGGCGACCGATGGTGGTGCGCATGTGCATAAGCATGAGCCTGATAATTCGTATTTGCAACCACAATCGCAATCGCTGGAATGTGGAAATTTACAATTTAAACTGAAATTTATTGATATGTAGCCGAAACGGCACCACCTACCTACAGACCTCCATTTCGACTTGGATGGATTCACAATCCAAGTAACAACAACAACAAGCAACAAGCATACAAACGAGATGGTTTAAGGGGGTCACATGCTGATGGGGTATACCTGCGTCCATCCACCAGTGGCGCTGCCGGTGACGGTGGCGGTGGTGACGGGGCAATTGATTATTGATTGAACGATTTGGTGAGTGCTTGCTTATGGGGGGCTAATACTGGTCGCGATCGGCAAGGTGCATTTGCATTTGATTTAAGTGCATTCTCGATATCGACTTAGAAGACTGGCTATGCTAAGCTATGACATACCCGCAAACCTGTCTGTCTGTTTTTGCAATGGTCAATTGGGGCGTCCAAAATAAGTAAGTCCGCGATGGTTGTTATCATGTCTATTGAGGGTGCAACATAAAAATGAAGGTGCACTCATAAATTAAGGCTGTCACACCCTATTTTATGTATAGAGTCAGCCGAACTACGCTGGCTTTGATAGCTTTCGCACTCTACAGCTTCTGAGCATGGTCTAGTTTTTTTTTTTTTTTTTTTTTTTTTTTAAGAATAAATGGATTAAGGAGTTGCTGCAGTTATATCTCTTCTTTGGATTCGAAGACGGAGACTTATTGCAACATCAAAGGAAACAGAGTGACCTTCACTTAACCGTCGGTGGACATGGAACAAATATTTGGGTTCAGTTGGCGATTTTTTATTTGCCATCAAACATTTTTCGAGGAGTGGTTTAGGTCAGATTGAAATTGTCTTGTCGTGCCTTGTTATGGACATGATGAGTCAAATCGGCTTAGGTAAAGGAGCTTGTTGAGATTTGGGTTTGGCACTTAAGAATTTGTCTTGCTATAGTATAAGTTTGAACGGTTTTTCATGTGCTTGATCCATTGAGAGATTAGTGAAAAGAGTTGTTAGGCAGGTCTTACAAGGTCTTAGCAAAAGTCACAAACGGCTGGATAAAAATGTGCCTTCATCGAACCCAAACAAATACGTATATTTGGCTTCCGGAACTTGGAGATACATAAGCTATTGATTAAGTAAGATTACACAGTGTGTATTTGGTTTTGTACTTCATTCAATGTAACTAGACGTGGTGAAGTGGCGTATGAGTTGACAGAGGTTATTTTATATTGCGATAGAAACTGAAATGAGATCTTAATTTTTCGTGTTCCCTTAGGGGCCCTTTAAAAGGTAAGGTAGCTCAGAATAACGTTCAACATTCCAGGCATGCTTCTGAATCCCATGCCTCATATGGTATAACAACCATGCAGGTGTGGAGAAAACACTGACTATCGTCAGACCTGGCAATCAATAATGATGATTCTCAGCCAAGAACCCCGAGCTGAAAAGTATTTTACTTCCGGAGGTTTCCATATTAGACCATAGGCACATAGAATCCAAAATCGGATGCGAGGTCTCAGTCTTGTTGATTAGGAGGAATTCGTCTGTGGTCTGTTCAAATTCTAAGGGAAAAAAAAGGCAGAGGAAGCTGTTCAGAACTTGAATGGAGGCCTCACAAAATGTTTTGACCTGACATGACCACCCAGAAAAGTTTTGCAGAATGTCCGCAATGGGAAAAGTATCATGAAGGTTTCTAAACAAGTCCCTCTAGACTAATTTGGAAGAAAACTTTTGCGAAAATATAGCAATATTCTGTGAAACAACCAAATCGTCTACATAGATTGAAAACATTTAGAAGATCTGATGGCTCTTGCATCGATTTGAAAGCAAAAATTTTTTGTTTTACACTTAAGACTCACTTCGCAAGTAGACCGATCAAAACCGGCTCACAACTAGTTCATGTCACTGATGCTAAAAGTAAGCTGAGAAATACTGCCCTAATACTGATATCTGGCATAAGTTTCGGTGACAGATAAGGCCATCAATTCCGTAGTGGACCTGTGCCGCAGCCAATCGCACTTCAAGTGGTTTGAGGTCGCCTTCCATTTGGGCGCGCCACCTAAGGAGAAGTTTTTCTCCTCTAACGCGTTGTCCCTAAGACTCTTCGGGCCGGAGCGTTATTCTAGTTAGCTTAGGGGACTAATGTAAGTTTCCTGAACCAGTCAACATCACTTAGCAGCTAATAGAGGTCGTCGTTAAATCTTCTCCTTCAAACCCCGTCAAGGCGAACGAGACCAAAAATCATTCGAAGAATTTTGCCTTCGAAATAGGCAAGGATATCTTCATCCATCTTCTATAATATCCATGCTTCTACACCATAAAGTAAGACCGGGATAATGAGACTTAGTGTCATTACTATTTCTTGACAAGGCCTTATTACCCATTTCCTTCTTAGGTCGAGGCAGGTATAAGCTAGAGTGACTCTTCGCTTAATTTCCGATGAGATGTCATTATCCGATTTAATTGCGGTATACAGAAACCTTGACTACCTCAAGGTCGTAGCTGTCTATTGTGACAGTCTGTTTGATTCGTCGATGTTAAGTGTGTCTTCTTGATGACATCTGAGTTCTGCCAATGATGCCAATGTTATCAGCGTATGCAAATAGTAAAGGGTGACCAGATAAGAACGATAGAATTTTTTTTCTTAAATAAAACAACAGGGTGTAAGATATAAAATAGATTCTGCCTTTATTTTGAAGCTACGTTCATGCCCTTATGTATGGAAAAGCACATCATTCAAATGGCCGCCTCGGCTCCATTAACACTGTTTCAAGCTGTCGTTCCAATATGTGAGGCATTATTCCGACAATAGCTCGTCCAAAGTGGTTAGCTGTTAGCGTGGACTTAGGCCTTGACGTAGCCTAAATGAAAACAAACGAGTTGTGTCAGATTGCATGATCGCGGAGGCCAGTTGATGAACACAGTTGATAACTTGAAGCATTGCTTCGCTTATATGGCATGTAGCACCATCTTGTTAGACCATAGCTCGGATGTATCGATGTTGTCGAGCTCCGATCAGTTAACATCGCTCTATCCTGGTAACTGAAACCATTGAATGTAAAGTTGTCTCCTTCCTCATTTCGAAAGAAATTTGGTTCTATGATGCCCCCATGCCATAAATCGCACGAAACAGTCAATATTTGTGGAAGCATTGATGCTTGGTCGATCACTTGTGGATTATGTTCGCTCCAACAACGGCAATTTTGCTTGTTGACATAGCCGGTGAGCCAAAAATGTGTCTGGTCTGAGAAGATGATTTTTTGGCCTAAATCTGGTTCTTAGCCCAACATGTCCAGCAGCAAATTAGTGAACTCACGGCGTTGTTTATGGTCCATCGACTTCAATTCTTGCATTTAGCTGATCGGCGCCCAATTCACATTGCTGGGTCTTCTTCGATACTGGCGGCTGTTTTTTTTCATTTTGCACCAATTTCTGTCTGGTTGGTGACTTAAGATCAAAGAGAGTGTACTCACGCTCAAACTTTTCCACGGTGCGACGGATTGCCTACACACTAAAGCCATGACGATGACCGACCTTACAACGAAATTCACATTGCGTATTTACAAATGAGCCGGAGTATCGAAGTTTTTTTTTTATAAATTTCCGCACGTTCAGCAAGCGTAAAACGATGCATGATGAAGTGGCAAACATCACTGAATATTTTGACATCTGGATGTCTTTGGTAGCTTTGACAGCTGGTGAAACATAATAATTGGAAAGCTATCATTGCTATCTGCTCAGCCGTTACTTTTGGAAAATTGTGCCTCTGGTGTTGACTTGCGAATTTCGCAAAAAAATTTCAAGTATGGTGTTGACAGAAGTACATGACATCTCATCGATTTGTCGAAATCCTTTTTTGTCATCAAATGTTTCTGTGGTGTCATTAGAGACTCTTATGGAACTTTCTCCATTGGAAATAATTGGTAACACAGAGTGGTTGTGGCAACAACATCGTTGAGGCCGAGCTTTTTCTGGCCAATTTATTTGCTCTTTTATTAACATCATAACCATTGTGTCCTGGCACTTATATTGATGCTGTCTAGTGTTTTTAAAAAGTATAATGCAGTCCCAGGCAATTTTAGAGGTAGATAGCAGGTAGAGCCGCTTTGCTGTCAGAGATCTGTTTGAGTTCTCCCTAATCTAGAGTTCTATTGGGTGTATCTCAGTTTGAAATACAGAGATGTTACTGTCCATCATTGTGAACAGTGAGGTATTTGTAATTTATCCGTGTATGCCTGCTCCAACTCCTTCGTCTGTTTTGGATCCGTCGTTGTACCACACCTGTGAATCTCTTTTAAACTGGATGGCCTATAGACTACATCAGTATCCTGCGAAAAAAAATACATGTCTCGTATAAGTAACTCTTGTAATAAACGTATCTAGATACAGTCCTGAACTTCAGATCTTCCCATGAAAATGGCAATACTTTATCATCTTCATCCTTCAAAATATCGTTTCCGTGCAAAGTAATGGCCATAAATTTCGCCCGATTACACGCTGCCTAAATCTCGGCAATAAAACCATCAAACGTGACTTAATCTTCCAACAAAATAGACCTTCGGTCGTAACAAATTCCTGGAATCCAGGAAATGCCACTCCAACGACACCAAATGTGGCTCCATCCATCCGTATTCGTACATGTAAATAGAAACAATTGACCGTCAATTCTTGACTTCCTTCTCCATCTTCTAAACATTTGTGTTAGAATAAATGGATTCCGGTACTCGGCTAAAATCAACACAGAATCGTCTTATTGTTATTGTCACTACATTTAAATACACACATGCAGCAGAGTGTGTTGTAAGGTGATACGGATGGGCTATTATTGCCACTGAAACATTGCGAGTCAAGCGTGGTCTCTTGTCTTGTTGTGTTAGGAATTCGCATTAGCACAGCTGCATTTGGCCATTAATGGTGAGACATTAACAAAAAAGATTGGAGGCGGTATTCGTATGCTATACGCGGCATTAGTCCAGAGATTGTTTGGAGCTCTGGAGATGCTGGAAACAATCCATACGAGTACAAATATTTGAATTTGCTATAAAGCCCCAGAGTACTGAGTACTAAGTACTGATAGAGTTTGCTAAGCTACACTGGTAACGTATGTCTGTCTGTCTGTCCAAGCATATCACAAGTGCATCTCGCGAAAGTTTATTTAAGGTAATTTCCTCTCAAAGGAAACATAGCCATAGCAGCGTATCGAAGGGGACATTAGGCTGAGTCTATCGTCGCGGTCGGCTTTACCACTAATGCTGTGGAAATTGTTGTTGGAACAGTTGAAAGTACGAGTACAACAAAACTAATTGGCTGCTGCCACAGTGGCTATCTACTGAACATCCTGACCGAGAGTTCAAGAGATGATGACATTAGTCGTCGCAGTTGCAGTGGCAGTTGTAGTCGCCTATTGAGCGTTCAAGCTAAAGTCAAAGTCCAGGTCGTTATTGTCGTCGCATTGTCTTCCAACATGATGATGATGACTACAATGAAACGAAATGACTTTATAAGACCGCAGCGTGTGTGGGGACATTTAGCTCCATAGGCCGCAGCTTTGTCGTGCTACTGAATAATGTCTTCCTTTTGCATAGTGTACGAGTACTCGTACCTTGGGAATGCTAAGAATGTCGTCCTCATTTTCGAAGACAGACTATCCATAGTCACGATTTGAGGAGGGAACACTATTAAAAAAAAAAAAAAAAAAAAAAAAAAAGAGCAAAAATCGTACACCAACACCCTAATTGGTGGAGTTGTAGAGAAAAGCCCAAGCCTACCTGGGAGTTAAAAATCCACCCAAGGACATTTGCTGCTGATCATGCATGCAACCATAACCAAGTATCGTGCGATCGAGAGATTACTCGCATGTAGGTACAACTTGAAACTACGATGACTGCAACAACGAATACGGCTAAGAGTACTCCAATGTTGGTAATTCAATTTTCATTAATGGAACAATTTATTGGCCAACACTGTTGCAGCGGCAGTACTGTAAACAGAGGGAACCCAGACTCTGTATTCGTCTGCAGGGGTTTTTGTCTTGAGATTTTGTATGCATAGAGGTACACAGAGGTACGAGTATCTTATGGATACTTGAATACCACTGTATTCGTATACGGATACCACTCGATCGTGGGCAGTTATTGTTAACTGCAAATTAATGCTTTCGACACGGAAATCGACGTTCTGCAACAACGTACATATGTAAATTATTAGTTATCTGGAAAGAGCAACTCCTTTTCAAAAAAACAATCGTATCCTGTGGGCTTCAATGGAAGCGGTGAAAACTCTACACAGGTGTAATCTATGCCTGGCAATCGATTAATTGAAAATCTCACACAAATTTACATACAGTGGAGTAGGGAGGGAGGCAGACTTGGTTGTTTACGCGCTCATAAACAATCCTAAGCCGGAACACCCACTTATCCAAAACAACAACCTGAAAATGCTGATAAAACTAATTTTTATCGAAAGCTTAACGCCTGCGATTTATTAATCACCCAAGTTTCGAGTTCCCCGTGGTTCATATTGTTATCCGATGCTGGACCGAGGACAGCACAAACCGAGGGTACATTTCATGGAGTGTTCTCACGGTTGTCACGTTTTTTTTTTTTCGGCCACTTATCCCATTTGAATGGAGTGCGCCTTCAATTAGGCCCCCATAAAACTTTTGACCCACTGCTAAGGCGTTGTGGCTATGTCCCGTGAGTTGCGGCACAGCAGTAAAGTAATCCAAATACGGAATGGTCAGTTCAATTGGAATCTAGCCCTATGCAAAGTGCAGAAACTTTAATTTGAATTTCATGTATGTTTATCTTGTTATCGCTGGTTGTGCTGCTGGGAAAATGAATTATTAATTAGATTGGTTCAGACCAGGAACACTGATCACACACCAACCGATGCAAGGGTGAAGGTTGGTGCTGCTGCAGGAGAGTGAGGTCTGGGTGCTACGGGATCTGACAGCTGGCGGTTGTTTGCGTCGGTGGTTGGTTTCAGGAATGTGATTTCGGTGCAGTGGGCGCCAGATAATGAGTGAAATCGTGTTTTTCTCTTTTTCTAGATTACGCATGCCGTAACTTTTTGTACCTTGAGGTAGGAACCTTCACTTTTACTTGGTAGATACCTTACCTATACATAGGCAAGAGTTTGGAATCTCTGGGTTAGTGTTGCGACCTGTAATTTTATTAGGATTAATCTAAGCCTTCTTTAGTTAACCTAAACTTAATGGTGAGCGTCTGTGAAATCGGCGGAGTTGGATACCTGATATTAGCGATACTTTTCAATATCAGGATCCTAGATCTAGGCGAACTTCCAAAACTGAATTAATATTTAAGAAAATAAGACAGCATTCGATGAAGGGTTTCCAAAAGAAGGCATACCTCTGAAAGTGATTTGGAATATCTGGTCCCTAGCTTGTGTAAGAAACGATTTTGTCGTCCAGTTTTAACAGCTTTGAATAGAAAACCTTTAACTGTTCACCTAAGTATATACAAAATAATTGGGTGACATACGATTGCGGTACCCGGTGTCAACATGGCAATGCACAATGCAGAAAATATGTTTAATCAGCGATAAGTCTCATCGTCACAAGCATCAGATATTGGTCTCATCCAATTAAACTTGACTTGCTTAACTTCTCAGCTCGAGTATTGGGCAGAAAGAAAATGAAAACACTTTGATACCCAGAAAATAACGAGAGGCTTTTGCGAGCTCTACTCTACCCTCATCATGGTTGCTGATAATAGTTCTCCTAAAGAACGGACATTTGCTGCGAACAGCTACATGATATACTTGTAGAACAAACAAAGAGGGTCTTTGTTGCAGTCTTTGATTATTTGGCTTTCTTCCCACATTTCTTACATTGCTTGGAATGGTCCATCTTGTATTTGCATTGGAATGCAGTGTGGCCGAACTGTTAGAGGTTTTCGTTCCCGGACGTGACAGCTTCCAATTCAATTTTTAATCTGCCTGACTTTAACATTTTGTGTGCATTGCTTGGAGGAAAGCTAATCGTCGCAATTTGGGTACGTATGTATGTATGTATGTATGTAGTTATATCTGCATTGAGCTGGTATTGCTCTCTAGCTTTCGCCAATCATCTTCTTAAATTAGTCTGTCTTTTCTCCTGTCCCACTCAGTTGCGTCAGCAGGTCCTGTTTCTGGGTTCGTCTAAAATTTGTAACTGATTCACCAAGAACGTCATCTAAACTTTCCGGAGTGTTTATGCCTAGGAAAGTTTCGCCCTCGCTTTCATCACAATTGTGTCGAATCGAGTTTTCTCCTTGGCGGGCTCCTACTTCTTGGCTTGCTTCTTTTCTTCAATGAACCTTGTTCAAGTGTTGTTTACATCACTTTTGTTTGGTTTTCAACCACTTGTGGCCAGTTTTTCGATCTTCGTCCGGTCAGTTTTACGACCTTTCGCGATTTTTTCTTTGCTATGCGTGCCCAACTTCTTACGAGATTTTTCACATCTATTGCCTGTTGGTGATTTTTAACTCTGCTTCGAGCTTGGGATCTCTTCGTTCAGCTCCGATCTTTGTTTTGGGTCCTCTACGGAATTGTTTTGCCGAATGACTTCGTTAGCTCTGCTGTGGCGCATCTCAATCGCTTAATGTTTGTAGAACGCTTTGATGAATACGAGGGCTTCTCTTATGAGTTGATGAATAGAGCCTTCAACATTTTCACCAGTGTTTTTATCTGTTTGAAAAGTTTGTGGAAAACAGATGGCTCGGTAGTTCCCTTCTGCTGTGCTACCGTCGATTTTGGGTCAGTCGGACTTTTCTCCGTACTCTTTTGAGAAGTTTATTACTATCCCGCGGATGACTTCTGTACCATTGACCTCTTCTGAAAAGGGTTAACTCCATCAGCTTCGTTAGCTTCATTTGTTTGATTGTATTCATTGTTATTAGATCCCCGTTATGCCCAAATGTGTAGTAAATTCGGGATCTTATGGTTGTCTTTGCAAGAAGAAGGGCCAAGCGAGGATTGACACAGGCCCTTTTGGTGTGCAAAACCAGAGTCAGATCGATTCTAACAAGGAATCATCTGGACCTACACCACAAAATTAGTGGCCACAAGATATCGAGCATTCTTTGAGATCTAAAAGTGTTTTAACGAAACGGGGGCGCTCGTAACATTAGCCTAAATACTATTTCAGCAGCATTTCACTCCTGCTTACTCAGATAATAGGTACATTTGTCAATCGTTACCTGATGTTGCGTAATTAAGGCTTTACTGGGTTCAGTCTTAATGCAAAAAGGAACTTGGTCATCTGAAGTTCTCCTTTTCATTTGTCCGACACTTATTCTGATTTGTAGGAAGCTCACCAGATGTCCCCTTCACTTTATAATCCCTGGAGAGATTCCCAAATTCGACTGCAAAGGCTCTTCAACGTTATTTAGAGAACCAGCCGGAAGCAGGTACTTCTACGAAGCCTAATACTTATCAGTACCACTCAGGGACAACGTATGTAAGTACACACATGTTGAAAGGCACACAGACAACTTTGTGTGTGCAACTGGACCCAGCTGACAAAAAACACCTCTAGTTGAAGAGGCATGTAATCTGAGGACTTGGTCCACACCACAGTGGAGTGCCATCTAAGTATGCAAGCGATTATATGCTATCGGGAAGAATAATTGAGCTTCAGAACGTGGATATGGGGCGGATGAACCAATCAATTCTTGCGTCAATAAACAATGCACAGCTTGGAGGAAACCTTCAATGAACTTCTTCAAAAAAGTTGAATGTGCGAAAATAGTGTTGGATCCAGAAAGGGAGTTATTATGTCCTCTAAGACTGCTACTGATTCCGGGATATTGCTCTTCGTTCATTCAAGCGGTCGAGAGATTGCGCTTCGACCACATTAAAACTACATTTATGCAACTAAAAGTCTCAGGGATAAAGAAGATTACATCTGTCGACCCACGCAAGCTGTAAAAGCTGGCAGACGCTTAACACACATCAATAGCCACAGAGGGATGTGACCAATAAACCATCAATCATAAATAAATTAAGAGGAGTCAACATGGACTCGGACTATTCATGTGTTGTAGCCCAGCTTAGTATGCGGGTATCCCAGATGCCAAAACGCTGGAAAAATTCAGAGACTACATTTGACAACAAAATGTTGGAGCCCATTTCAATGGAATTTCCCAAGTTCCAACACATTAAGCGCAGAAGACCAGTGCAGATATTGTACACACTTTTTGGATAGCACCACCAGAAAACAACGTGGACAAGGTGGACGATAATCAACAAAAAATTTGTCCAACCGGCCAAGGGAGGATTTGGATATGGAAGTTTGCACTAAAGACAGACAAAGTTGATGGAGTAGAGTCTAAACCATTTAAATTGAGTCAATTTGGTAAGTGACATACAACAATTCGATAATGCGTCCGATTGACGGCCTTGGTTTTAAAATGTCAATGAGTTTGTCTTCGTGATCTTCGCTTTACATTAAGTGGACATCAGGCTAAAAGTCACTTTTTCAAATCGTTCCTTTGGCCTAAGACGGCAACTAATAGTCCATTTCACAAACAACGAGCAATTCACTGTTAAAGAGCTCAAACAACCAAGAGTCTAATGTATCCAATGGGTCCAACATATCCGAAGATGGCAAAGAATTCAACGGATCCAACTTAGCGAAAAGATCCCTCGGGGTCATTGGAGTCAACGAATCTATCGGAGACTACGGATCCAACGAATCCAAATGAGGCAACAATGGGAAAAGAGGACATCGTTGGTAGCATCGGTAAACATTGTCTGTACGACAACACTTCCGAGAATAGAATTAGGCTTATCGACTGAGGTCCTGACAGTCATCTAATCAATCCACCAGACAGATTGATCACACTGTTACCGACAAAAGACGCATCTGCGGTCACCGAACTTTTTGAGGGCTGATATTGATTCGGGCCACTAGCTTGTTATGGCGAAAGTCAGTGAAAGGAAACGGTCATCCACAAGTTTATCCCACAAGTCAATGGCAACTTTGTCAGCAGACCATCATTGCGAAATCTGTGGTTTGAGAGTAAATGCCGGTTGTTGCATTCAGAGAAACAGAAAGCATACACGTATATGTACCAGCGTTTCAAAAGGAAGAAAACTGAGAATGAGGAGCGCGAGTTCGAGGAAATTGAAAGATGTTTAAGCATGAAAAACATTCGGTGATTTTACTTGAAAGTCAACAAAGTAGTTACGAGTGGAAGCCTACAAGGACGAACAAGAGAATCAGAACAGAAGGCAGTGCTGATAGTTTTTAGGAACCATTCTGCAAATTTTTAAATTACAGATGATAAGCATAACAAAGCACTTTACCTGAATGATGATGGCCAACAATTCTTCTCGTATAACCGCGACGAAATGAAGAAAACTGAAAGTCTAATAAGGCTGCCGGTACTACCCAACTATCTACTGAGTTGTTAAATGCAGCGGGAGATGACTTTATAAAGAGCATGCACCAAATAATCATGTTAATATGGTCAAACGAAAGCATGCCAGACAATACGTAGAGCCTTAGCATTGTCTACCCGATCCTGAAGAAAGCAGATCCTCTAGTTTGCACGGAAAAAAGGAGGCATCATCAGATCTTTTGTTAACTCATCCTAGTCACCATTGACCACATCCTTACAAAATAATTGAGCAACAGAATGCTTTCTCAGACAACCGAAATGACGCTCCATATAACATTGACGTTATGGTGCAAAGGCATGGGTTTTGTCGAAAAAAGATGATGAGGCGCTTTGTCGTTTTGAAAAAAACGATTCAAGGCACTGTCAGCATTGACGGAAAGTAGAGGAGAACCTAGCTAAAAGAATCGAAATTGGATAGCTAGAATATGTAGAGCAGATAAAACCGCCCTTACAGTTGGGAAAGTCTTCGAATCAATGACAGAGGATTACCACATCTGGCGGTGCATTCGAGTGCAGAGGGACCTCAAAACATTAAGCGTGGAAAATTGGAAGCAGCTAATGAACAACATGGTGATTGAGACTCAAGTATGTAAGTATGGTAGCTCGTAACCCACGCTGATACCAAAGCAAACTGGTTAAATTCACCGACCGCTACCAAAAGGATATTTGTATCGGCAGACAATATAAGTATCTCACCTTTCTGCCTTTCGATGTCTGCAAAGAAGGCCATTTTTCATCGATCACAAAGGGATGAATAATACATGAGTGGGAAAGACTAGGCTTTGATTCATCCGAAACACCTCACACAAAAGCGGAAAGAAACAGCAACTAAATCAGTAGTTGGAGTTGCAAAAGCTAGTCGCACATAAGTTGATAAATGCAACTTCAACGACAGAACCCTACAGCAGAACCGAAAAAAATCGTAGCGACCTCTTTACTTACTTCAGATGCAAGACATCTTCGGAGATGGAAGCAGCACACCTACCTCTGAGTCTTTGATATGATTGCACTAATCATTGGTAAAAGATAAACCACAGAATTCTCATAGTTTCGTGTCGATAGGTTGGATTTAATTTCGTGCTTTCATCCAAAACCTACTTATAATCATCCTACTATATGACATATGTTTTCCCTGACCTAAGCTTATGTCCATATCCATTACCTGAACTTTCTGTCCATTATTTGGCCATAATTTCAGACCACTAACTTGAACTCAAGTCTCAACTTACGAGTCTCTCGTGATCGGACGATTCACCAATGCTTCATGACTTTCAAAAGCCAATTCAGTCAGGATGCGTTCATCTCTTGGCGACTTGGTAAACACAGCATCATCCATTTACCACCCATTGTTTGGAAATTGTTTTGGAAATTGTACTTCAACCAGTGAAACTTCCCATTAGGTACGAGTATCGCTTTTCCTGCATCTCGGTGTGAAACAACTGCGGGACAATCTAAAATTGTATCTCAATGTACTGGCGATGTCGGCGGCGGCGTCGTCCAAGATGCGAAGTCTGTCCACACTTGCGTAACATTTTGTTTTTATCTATTGCGGCGGAGCTGTATCCAACATCAATGATCATTGTCCATTTTGTGTCCAAGTTGAGTTGGTTTGCCTCTAAGGTTGTATTTTGTTTTTTTGGCACTCAGGTGGCAAATTAGATTCGAGAGAAGGAAAGTGCTTACGCAGTTGACATAATCGACAGCACACGACGCCTACAGTCTTGTCGCGGATTGTCTTCTAGTCTCTTTGCGTCGCAAGGGGCACCATAGTGTGTATGACTATGAGAAAATGCCAAATAAGGCTTGCATACGAGCACATTGAATATACGAATGCATTGCCCTTTTATTCGCCATTTCTTCAAATTCACTCTCAATGGCTGGTTGCTTGGTTAGCTGTCAGCTTCTGGTTACCAAGCCAAATCAGCCGATCACCACCTTACCCGGGAGGAGGAAACCAACAGAAAAAAAAAAAAAAAAAAAACAATCGTTTCCACGAATTTAGCCAAGTCACTAATTAATGCAGTGTCGTGCTGACCCTTGAGAGCGAACTGATCCAACCTCCTTTGACAGAAGTTCACACTACAGCGGTAGCAGCAGTCAACAAAACCATGCACAATATGGCGTGGCCAAGTGTCGCGAACACCTGGGCTAGCCGGAGCGCCCACAAAATGGTTAATTTGTTCAAGTCGTCGTTGGATTCGTCGTAGTCACTGTATGGTCGTTGAAAGCGCATGCGGAAGTCCATGTGGGCACTGCGACTTATTGATGGGCCCTAAACTCCTGCTCGACTGCACACACACACACACACACACACATGACGTTGCAGTTCATCGGCCAACAAAATTAATTAATGACCCAATTCCGAGATTGCCTAGATGGTCGAAATGGCCGAGATGGCTTAGATGGCCGAGATGGAAAATCGAACCAGAATTTGATTGAACGGAATGTAAATGGAAGCACCAAACTGGAACAAAGTCCGAAAGTGAATTTACTTGTATCTTGCAAACCGGATCGGTGGACTGTGATGGAGGTCCTTTCAAAGAATTGGTCCACGACCATAAAATAAATCAATGCCCTGACTTTGGTAAGAGATTGGTCAAAATTAATTGAAGATCAGTGAGTATGCTGGTGCATGTGTGTGGTAGTTGATATGACGAGTGGGCATAGTCTGTCCATTCCCTTTTGGGTAAATGGATTAAGCTGCACAATTAGTGACGCTTGTAATAATCGCAGATACAAGTTGATATTTTGAGGTTGGCATTACTTTGTAGCCCATCAGTTGGTGGGCAAAGATAACATCTCTCTTCGGTTTTTAATTTGGGGCGCTTTTGCATGTTTATAAATCGGCTTTTGACTTCGTGAAAGTGACAGTAATTGCACGTAAGTCGACTTGGATTACAATTTATGGTTGATGAAGTTATTTTTGGCGAACAGTTTTTATAAAGGATTTGTGCCCTTGATTCATTTGGTAAAGTCGCAAGGTTTGTGAACGTTTTTTTCTACTGAAAAATTTTAAAATTTCAATTGTTGTACGTGTCTGTAGAAGTCATAAGCTGTCTGAGGTGATGTAGTGTATATTGAGCTGTCCAAGAGGTTTCATAGCCGACTTCCAAACTGTCAATCGAAAGTGATACAAATGAGAGTTAAGTTAAGATCAGCCAGAGGAAGCTGTGGGTTGAATCTAGTTCATGGGGATAGCTTAGGTAACTAAGATGGAAAGGATAATACCTTGTTCGTCTGAATAGTTTCTGAAGGTCTTTCGCTTAGTGAAACGGCCAAGTAATCTAGAGTTTTCAGGACATAATTATAAATCGAAACCTTTGCAAATGACCTAAGAGATTTAATTAGGTCTTCAAGTTGGACAGCATCCGAGTACCAAAAGTATATCATTGTTTTGTCCCACCACTTGTGCATGCAACGACTTCTTCTTCTACGCTTTTTCACCTTATGTATTTGTACAGCTCATAGATCTCGCTAGTATATGCCATATATATGCGACCCAAAATAATGGGAAAATCGTGTGTTCAAAATGACCAAGGATATCTCCGTCCGACTTCGTTGACACAAAAGCTTCTGTCATTAGCGTATGAAAGTAGTTGCACAAATTTTTGGAGCAACGAACGTTCTTCGCCGTTATTGTGCCTAATCTGACGATCAAAAATTGGACATGCTCTGTGTACAGATGATGGTGGCATATGCGGTCTTTACATCGATAAAGACGAAGTGAGTATCCACTTGGATTTTCCCTAGGTTCTACCGAAGTGTGAGTATTTGATAAATTGACCTTTGACAAATGGTTTGGACATTCATAAAGTACGGGATTTTAAGTAGATTGGCGCACATATATTCGGCACAGTTTAGAGGACTTTCTTCCGATTATCAAGGGCCAATGATGCTGAGGTTTCATTCATCAGGTATACTTTACTTTCCTCTGACAAAATCCTGGATATGAGTTGGTGCGTGCTCTCTACAAGGTCATCTCCTGCTTCCTTACTTCATTTTGATCGGGTGGGTGGAAAACTCGATTTTCATTGCTAAAATTGATCAGTTTCTTCCGTGATCACCGACTGGGATTCTACAACTTGGATCGCCGTATCGTGAATAGATTTCGTACCAATACTCTCTACATAAGGTACCCCTAACGCGTCAACGAATACAAAATTAACTGTAGCCGCATTGAATGAAAATGAGGCCGATGAGCCGGAATTGCCGATTTGGCGCCGATCGCAGCTAGTGTAGGAACTGAAGCTACTAGACCAGGGTTCGCGATGAGAGAGAGCAGCTTGAAGTCTGCCTTTATTGAAAAATCATGCTAACTGAAAAGATACACTTGAGACTTACAAACAGACAAAATTTAGCGTTCCTGAAGTAAGTCAAATCCACAAGAGACTCATGACACTCGTTTTCACCCACAAAAGTGCTTCTCCCAACATGCCTCTCTAATTAGCGTGGTCTTTGCCAGCTGCCTACATTTCCACACACAAAGTTGACTTTTCTACTTGTGTGTACCATCTAAGATGGAATCGTCTTTCAATGCGTTTTCTCTCTGAGTTGGAGTCAAAAACTCTCCAGGTCGAGTTTTCAAGGTGACCTAGTCATCCTATTGGGATTATCTGAGCTTCTTTGACAAGATCGGCATAGCTGTATTAGCCCGTAGAGTACGCTGATGAAACGTTTAATCCATTCTACAAGCGCGACCAAAATTAGAGAGGATTTTCATCTGTATTCAGGCCTCTGCGCCATAGAGTAGGACTGCGTTGACCAGAGTCCTGTATAGTCCTTACTCTTAACAAGAGACTATTGCCTACTAAAGTCAAAGAAGCAACTAGCATTAGTCATTAGCAAAAATGACTTTTCACATGATTTCCGCGCTGGTGTCGTCGGCGGTGATAATGGAGCCTAGATAGATAAAAACCTTATTTTTTTGTTAGAATAGAGCATCCTTATCAAGGCTTAGTCCATTGAACAATTATCTGCAGCTGTAGCTGCTTTTCCTGATGTCTTGCTCTGGGCGTCGATGTTGTGTGTTCCGCCTTATTGACAATACTTCCAGTTCTATTCATTGACCGTTAAACCTATCTTTGCCATTTCTGTTTTATTATTCCCAAACGGTCTGTTGACAGCTCGCCGTGTTCTTCCTATTCTGTTAGTATCAACTTTGTGTACGAATAGCTGAACAGACTTTTTGAAAGATAGCGCCACAGGAGCTGGCTTGCGAGTTTTCTGAATTGTTTGAAGGGCGATTTATAAAAAATTACATCACAGCCCATCGCCCCCTGAATTTGCCCGTATGTATTCGTCGTCGCAGAAGCGGTATCTTTCATGGACCGGGCTGAAACCCGGCAAATCAGAGGTGGACTTTCTGATTACTAGTTGGCAGTAATGTCACGGGTCTTTTACATTTGACGCTGGTAGTATCTGACTGCTAAAGTGATTAGGGGGCACACGGTCGGAAAAGATCCTAGTTGTGTCTAGTGATTCTGGCAGTTCAAAGTTGAACTTACTTACAATGGTTCGCCGACTTTCGGGCTGTTATGGATATCCGAATTCGTAACTTGGCTACAACGAGATAATAGTCTGAACCGAAGTTTGCCCCTCGGAGAGTTCTTACATTCAAAACACTGAAGAGGTCTCTTACTTCGATCGCAATACGATCAATTTGGTTGACAATTTGTTGATTATAACTCAGCCCTTACGAATATCAAAGTGTGGAAACTGTGTGTTACGTTACGACCTGCTGCAAGGTTAATAGGCCAATGACCATTTTCGGAGGTAATGCTATGGAGACTGTAGCCAAAGGCGATTTGACTTCAAATTAAGGGCATTTTTCATAGGACTTATCGAGGACCTCGTTGAAGCCATTTTTGGTAAAGTCGTTCTTCTCCTCTGTCAGGACGTGAGTCTGAGAGTGGAGTCCTTGTCGCGCCGGCTGTATGTAGCAGCCTCCATTGAATCATGTTATTTTAGCGTGCATGCATAAGGATTTACTCATATTTTGCAGAGGACCACCACTGGGTCCGAAACGAACTTGATTGTTGCGCTGTTGCCCCAATACAAGTTATAGGCCAGTCAGCAGTTTCACAATCAATCGCCACATAGAACCTCATACTGGTGACAACATTTGATCTTATTTTTTCAAAAATGACATCGGAATTTGCTTTAAAGCTAATGGCCAACCGGCAGTGATTAGTGATTGTTTCTCCAGAAATATAAATATCTTTGATCCAGAGCACATATGTACGCGCTAGGTGACAGCATGTTACTGGTAAATAGAAAGCATGCAGTTTATGAAAAACAGCCGAGGAAGTCATATGCCTGAAATCGTGTTCAATTGGTGAGAGGATTTAGCAAGACCTTAAACGTAGCTTGGCAGTCGCTGTACATGTCGACATTTCGTGCCTCCATTACGGATTTTTTGCAATGTAGTTGGATTATCTTCGCTTGGAAGACAAACCCAAGTTCTCTTAGCGTTAATAGAAAACTAAAGTTTTTGATATCCAAAGAGACCGGAAAACACTCCTTTTTTTGGATCAAATTATGGTGGAAATCATTCCTGCGCACAGGGAGACTCGATTTCATACGCAAGACCAGTATCAAAATGTCAGTGCGTGTTATACCAAAGACCAGTTCTTTAGATCAGAAGAAGATATGTTTTGGGATAATATGAATACCAAGAAGAGGGACATTCGTCGTTGCGTCTATAGCATACCTAGGGAAAACCTCCATGTAGATGAAACAGATCATTTTTTGAAATCTGGTAAAAGCAGCAAGAGGCGTTTTTGTGTGAAAGTTTGTTCCACCAGATACACAAAGGTTCTCCTCGGAGACAAGCCCCATATCTTACCGAAAACTATCTTTCACTATCAGAAAGCACACAGCTTGTGTAAACTAGCTGAACTAGCTTACTCACTTAATATGGTCATAGGGAAGTCTGAATTTACTAAATGTTAGTTCCATGCCTGGTTCCAGGCATACGCTGAACACAACTGTTGATATGAGTTAGTTCCTGGAAAACAAACTTTACTGCACATTTGACACTATGCCACTCCTTTATACTGAGACTTATCATCAAGTCTCTGATAAGCTCCTCACTTAAGCCCGACCTAACTTTGCGATGGTTAATTGTTTATCAAATTAGGCTGAGTCAGCATAGTAAGCTCAGAAATACGGTAGTCCTTCAAGTCTGGAAGTGAAACTCGTTCCCCCTTTGCATCTAATAAAGAAAGCTCGATTCAAATTATCCTCTAAGTCCATGTGTAGCTCTTAGTTCAAATCGAAATTATTCTGCGAAAGTGGTAAAGCCTATCGACATTCTCTTCAACTCATTTTGATTGTAAGCTCCTGCCAAAGATATTGCCAATCAACCATCAGTAGCAACAGTATTAGCATCAGTATCGGCATCATCATCAGCATCTCGACTAAATCAAAAAACAATAAAAAAAAAAAAAAAAAATAGAAAAACATTCTACCAGTACAAAAAGATATTTTGATTGAAACGTTTTTTCGCATCATTATCTCGACCAAATATGGGCCGATCGATGGCGTCTGGATTCACCTTTGGAGTCAGTCAACTTTGTCAGTTGGCCATCAATCAATTGCGGCCTGCCGACCGCTATTTGTGAGCCATCAAAAGCGGCAGATACCTCGAACATACTCGTAGTCCATCAAAGGCAGAAGCTGATTGTATGTGCGCGTACGCGTTGTATCCGTACATATTATACCTATTCTGATTAACTTTTCATGTTGACATACTTTTAATTGATGCACCAGATTGTTGGACTTTCATTGTCGATTACCGCTTGCCACCGCCGTTGTCCCCGTCTTGGTCATCATCTTCATTGTCAGTTCGACATCCGACAGAAACGACTATCCATCCAACGCAGCATCAATGAAGACGGAAAGTAATGTGCACAAACTTTCGATTTTCATCAATGGCAAAGGCATGGAGCGCAATGGGTGAAACTCCTATTGACGATTGACGTATCTACTGATGCTGCAGCCGATAAGATGCGGGAGATGAGGTCGAAATGTGCATCCCCATATGGTGTGCGTTGTACGGGTATTCGTATCTAACTATTGATCGATTGATCTTCATCCGTTTTGCTTAGATCAGTGCGATCTAAATCATCATAGTGATCATGGTGATCGTTGTGATCGTGGTGGATCTCAGCGATGATCAGCCAGATAATTGTTGACGACGAGATAATTTGGTGCACGTTGCAGAAAAACGAAAGTCATTTGCTTGAGTTCGCGCGCAAACAGCATCATTAAAGTTCCATTGCTATAATCGGTGGATCGTTTTTGACTTGATTGACACTCCATCCGATGATCATCTGCGTAGTCTTTGTCGTCGTTGTTGTCGTCTTGGTATTCGCACGGATAGTCTGCAGGTGATACAGACTGAGTGACGACTGAATGACGAAGGATGGCGAATCCATTATCTTGGGCGGCATGACTTCAACTTTAACATCAGCATCGACATCAACTTCAAAACATCATAAGAAGCGACCAATGTGCGCGGATCTATTCATCACCTGTCACAACCTAATCGACATGTTGATAGAGATGTATTTGTAGAAGATTTCCACTCTGTCGGGTCATCCTCATGTGGGAGAGGAGAGGAGATTTCCCTTCTCACTAATGTAGATGCTGATGCATCATTTCTGCATCGATGTCATTTACATAATCGATCATTTGCATTGACCCACTGACACGGATTGCAACAAATTTTACTAAATATTGAGGTAATTGAGCCGTTCAAGTTCGAATTGGGGTTGTTATTTAGACTAAATTACGAGTACTCGTATCTTTGGTAAGAAATTCTGACAAATTGGAGTCTGACAGAAAGTATGTTAACCGCTAGCGGCGGTTCCAGATGCGTACACAATCAAGATGCAGCGATAAACAGTGCTTTTAAGCGAACGTGTTGAAGTGTCGGGTTGCAAGATTGACGCATCATAGAGAAAACACGCATTTCTTGAATAAATTAATCGATCAAGTAAATTACTTTCGATTTATCAAGTTGTTGCTCGAGAGTGCGTTAAAGTGCGTACGAATATCAGGGCATCTGTGGGTAGTGTCTAAGAGAGATTTGTCAGTGTTTATTAGTTTCATAAAAAAAAGTGCGTATCTGGTGGTAAAATCGAAACTAAAACCGATCAATCTTATCGCAACTTATATAGAAGAAAGTGTAATGTAAGAGTCCTGTAGATAAAACACTTTCTGGGTGAATAAGAATTACAAAAGTTCTTGTAAATGTTACGGGGCAGTTCTGCATTTCTGAGATAAAGCGCATTTGAGTCACTGTTTCGACACTTTTATATCGAAACCGTGATTTTATTCAGTTCGCGTGTTTTTGATGCCATCCATTTTGACCATTCTTCCCGTGAAAGATTGTCGCCTGTTAGCCATTAGTTCGACTTGTGAACATGTGTTAAAGTTGAACTGCCAGCGCTTACGGAATCCTCGCGAATCTTACGATTGTGTCTATTCAATTTATTATGTTCAATTACTGCATCACTGTAAACATAAGTTTCAGTCTCTCAAGCTGTGCTTACCGTAAACGTTACGATACTTATTGGGGTCAATACAGCACTAATTAATCTTCCCAGGGTGGTTTTAGATGCTGCATAGTTTTAGCATTCTACCAGCACATGTTACAGATCCTGTGGTTAAACTTCCTAATGCTGGCATTATGGATATAAAGGTAGTCCTAAAAGCATCCATACCTTCGCAGAAACTGTATACGGTAAGAATCTATCTTCTCATGGTTTTTTTTTTTTGAGCCATTCCTTGATTTTCAGCAGCAGTTTGTATGTCTAACGTCCTTTTGTGAAGGATAATGATAAATTCATTGTTAACGACCTTATCACCGAACTTTGGATCTGTTCGTAGAATGTTCAGGGTCTTAACAGACCGCGTACAAAAGAACAGCAAGTGGAAATCGATGACTAAGGTAAACGAGAAGAAGCTCAGTGCGCAGTGGGTCACACCGGATGAAAAGAGAACGAAAAGCTGTGATATTTATCATAGAAAACTGCTTAAGACAACCAGCGCGGCGAAGACAGCAATCGCAATGTTTATCCGATTGAAGATCTACCGTCATAGGAAGATTAAGGAACCACACCTTTCAGGGATATAAGCAATACACCTGACGTTCGTATATTGTTAGGAAGTTTAACGTTGAGAGACGTTATTCGAGTTCATTCGAGTCTTCCTTAATCACATCCGATGCCGCCAGCATCAAACGTGGAAGACTAACGACATCACTGACAACTTTTGATGGGCTCGGTTTCAGTCCGCCTCAAAAACAGGACGCTTGGTTTAATGACGAATGCAGACATGCAACCCTGAGAAAAACAACAGATGTACTGAGTGGCCCTGCAAAAAAAAAAAACGAGAGTGGCTCGGTGTGTTGTTCTGCGACTTTTTTTTGTGAATCTTGCAAGTCAGCTCCAGTCAGCTCTATGTTGTCAACAAAGAGGGACACCCAACATAGATGTCTATGCCAAAACATCACTATTGGCAGCTACAGCTATATGGTAGTTAGAAATCTTGCGAAGAAGCATTCTTGTTAATCGTTGTATCTTTAGACTTAGTAGGCATTTGAGTGCTAAAGTACCCTCTTAAGCAATCAAAAAAAAAAAAAAAAAAAAAAAAAAAAATGTATGCAGGACCATGATCATCTCAGTCTTGCTCTTCGACTCGGAAACCTGAACATTGATGACAGCGGATTGAGAGAGAATTTTGAGGATGTATAAAACGTTTCAACAGTAAACAGTACAGTGATGCCGAATTCGCCAAAAAGCTCAGATAATCGGGTTAGATTGCTATGCCATCTTGAACGCATGAACAACTGCGCTCTGGGCCGGAAGTCTTTGACTCCAACTATTTAAGTGGCGCACACAAGGGGACCTCAGCCAACTTTGTTAGTGTAACTTGAGCCAGCTGGCAAAACACCGCGTTATGTGGAGGCAGACGACGCTAAATAGCTGCTGTGCACTTTCCCTATGGCCTGACATGAAGCGTATATTCATGAGAATAAGTGCATCTTTATTAATATTACAACCCGGACATTCATTCATCAATCTCTTCCATAAGATCCGATTATATTGCGTCGCTGACATCTTTAGAGAGACTTTTTCCGGGAAGCTCACACTAGGGTTTCATTCTATCTGATGCCATGACTGTTTTAAGCTTTCCCTGATTCCGCTGTATGTTAAGGAGGTCTTCTTTGATATATCTGTCAAAGCACCTTGGTGATGGTGTATAGGCTTTAATATCTCGGTTCCAACTTTTCAGACTCACGGCTGCAGATTCATTCTCCACCAACACTAGTTCTCCTGACTGATACTTCAACGACGATGAATGTTTCGCGTCGAATCTCTCTTCTTTGTAAGTCTTGTTCTGTTTAATATGTAACTGTGTTTCCTTTCACTGTAGTTGCATTTCATCGGCTTCCAACGTTAAACGTTGAGAGGATAATCCTGTGTGTATGCGAATAGGAGATCCTACGGACTTACCTTCATTTTGTAGTTTCTGAAGTATTTAGACTCAATTGAACTCCTCGATGATGATTGGCCTATTCTTCTACCATCCTTACCATTAGCTTTGGGTGTCCTCGAAGCAGATTTCGCGTTCTGGATTTAGCTGTTGTTGGTCAATCTTTTTGTCTTGAGCAACCAAAATGTCGTCCTAATTCTTTCAAGCGTCTTCTTGTCGGGAAGATGTCTAAATTCATTATGGCATTAGCTTCAGAATTATTCACTTCATCATTTTTCATTCTCGCCAGCGCGGCATAGAGTGTTTTAGAAACAAATTCTAGACAATTTCTGGTCCTGCAGTTGCATGGTGGCCACTCAATATTCGTTGAGAATATTCACATTTAGTAACAGGACAGACGGTTCCTCCACCTGGCTTTTATCTTCAACTGACTGTCGTCTTAGCACATCGATGTGCGTAGCCTTTTTCAAACTCTTGCAGTTTGAACTAGAGGCCTATATGATGAATCAATTTCACATTATTACTAGTTGCAACTTTAGCCTCATAGTCCGTGAAGACCTTGGAATGTCTACCACATGTACACCCTGAATCTGTTTTGGTTTGCAACTTTTTCCGGAACTTCAAGTTCATATGTGTGGTACTTCTTCTCATCTGCTCATCTTCTTAGCACCATTTTAGAAGGATTCTGACGCACTTATGAACGCATAACGCAAGCACGAGTGGATTGGCGAGCATATACTTTAGTCTTCGGAATGCTCTTGCTTGCGCTTCCTTTTGTGAGGTCTGCCAATAGACCAATATCAATTGCCTTCTCCCTTCAGAAAACTGCACTTACCAGCGTTCAGTGTGATTTTACACACAACAATAGAGATATGGGATCAGCAAAATATGACTTCTATACAATGTTATGGATACAGGGCCTTATCTGGTACAGAAAAGTCGTTATAATAATCCACAAAAATTGAGTGAGTCGTTTGGTAGTTTCATTCCCAGAAACTACCAAGCGTTTCGACTTCTGAGTGGAGAAGCATATAGCCCAGAATATTATATTGGCATTAGCCAGAGATCGAAGCAGTCGTTGCTTTACTACTGCGTCTTGCGAGTACTACTGTCAATGAATAAAAAACCTATTCGTATGCAATACCAGTGCTACACTGCGATCTTTAAAACAAAGAAACACACTTTTCTCACGCGATTTATAAGGCTCGATTGAACAGAATCGTTCTTCCCATAGATTCCCGTGCCCATAATAGTATAGCTTCTCAAGCAGTACCAAGTATCTACCTCCCAAGTCGGGCCGTAAAAAGATATTGCTATTGGCGACAACTTGGCACCCCATATAGTGCAACCATCAAGGAGTGGCATCAACAATTTAAACCCTGACAATAGGCACATCAGCTCTATCAGCACCTCTCTGAAATTGAAGTTGAAGCTTGAAAGCGTACGGAGATACGAGTACGAGTATGTTACCAAATAGAATTAACATAACACGCCAGAACCACCACTAACACCACCGTCGCATTAAAGACTATAGATACAGGCCGACGAAAGTGATCCGTCACGAAAAAGCTAAAATAGTCTCGTGAACGGATTTACGGATACTGTCTCGAGCAAACTGCAGTTGTAACCTTCGTCGCACACCAGGCAGACAGTAATTGCGCTAGACCTAGCGATTGCCAATATCCCAGCTAGATCCAGAGTGATATCCCAGTATAGGTCGCTTAGTGACAAAGGCTGAACTCGTTACCTCGCTGTCGTCGTCATCGTCATCGTCATAGTAATCGTCGTCGTAGTCTATAGATTCTATCAAAGGTGTCCGTAAGCTAATTTTATTATATCCCCGCCAGAAGAGATCGATCGATTTAAAAGGTGTGTAAGTGTGTAGATGTAGGGTTGAAGCCGGATGGCCGGGGTTATCAGATTAATTGAAAAGGGTTAATGGTTGATTGCAGTTTTTGGTGTGAAGCTCTTTACAATCGATTGATTGGGCAATCGATTCAGTGAGATCAACTATGAGTTTCAGGCCGACGACCTTCTTACGAGTACGTGCAAAAAGTCGGCTTAACATTCATTTTAAGAGTGTGTATCCCAAGTGTGGACACAGAGTATGAATTTCACTTACAAAGTGGTCAGGTCCACCAAGAAGAACCAGAAAAGAGTTACCGCATAATCCATTACACAATGTTACTGTTTAGACTATTACCGGACAATTAACCTCTGCATTCTCTCCAATTCGTTGTCTCCAAAATCAGTTTCCATTAGCGAAAATGGCTACATAATCACTCATGGGATTCCGAATGTAATTGCTTCCATATGAGCAGTGGCGGCGGCGGCGGCAGTTGTCCACCACATAAGCGATCGATTATAATCGCCGACACTCTCATTGACAGTGCTTCCGATCAATTATATCGGCGAAAAAGTCTTTCTTCTTTGTCAATTGACATTGCGCCAATGCCCAAAAGTAGTCATAGAAATTTTATCCATCTAAATGCTGGTGCAGCCGGTCTAATCTGGCAATGGCGGCTTCTTGCCACAATCAAAAGATCCAACTTCAGTTGGAGTGTAAATTCATCTGATTTCAACCAAATAAGGTGGCATAACATTATCACTAGGTGATAGGTGATAATGATGACCACCTGTGAGGTACATGGATAGGTATGAATACATAAGCTGTACATTGACTCTGCCACCAGATCATATGAATACGAACGTCGAAGATTCAGAATCCATTAGCATTTAACACTGCGATTGGCTCGGATGTATTGATATGACCATTGTGGCAGCTGAAATTTGAAGTCGGAATTGATGGCTGTATTTACTCTGACGCCATTTCACTTTCATGGAAATTATTTTTGACTGGTTTCTGAGTTTTTGGATGCCTAGAAGTGTGTGGGCCTAGTGAAGAGATTCAGATAAATTTTCTGCAATCAGTCAAATGGAAAAGATCAAAAGTAAGAGTCGAAGAGATCATGGTATTTATGGAAATTGTTGTGATTGAGGTAGTATGTGGGAGTAGTGACATTTAATCCGAAGTAGACGGCCACAGAACTTCATCAGTTAAACGTCATGCGTCTGAGGACATACACAATTTAATTTATAGTTTTTATTTTTAAAGTAAGTAACACTCAAGAGTTGTAATCTTAAAATACCTGAACACATTCTATATTATTTGGAAACTGGTACAGCGTTTTTAGTAGCTCTGCAATACAAACCAGATTCTCTATCTATCCCAATCTGTAGCAAGTTGCTTCTAGCACAGCACACTAAGTTAATTCAGGTCCAAGATACTTGCTTGCGCCACCTTACAAGGGTTCTTGGGTAGAGGCTGTGGCGTATATTTACTCAACATGTCCCATTTATCTTAGACAGTTCATGGTGAAACTTCATTATCCATTCTTTTATCGACAAGATCGAAGCCTCTGCGCAATAGAGCGAGATTAGGATGATTAGGGACTTATTATTATAAAGACAATGTGGAATTCAAACAGAGGGTAAAAGTTATGCTGCGTCTGATGTGGTGGCAGTACCTTGAAGTCTAAGCCGTTAATAGATGAGTTCTTTTCTGTATGTATGAAGAGAATAAAATTTCACCGAACGGGAACAACAGCCGTTGTATATCTCGTTCACTTGCACAGTGTCATGTGCGGGCTTAAAATCGATAGACAGATGGTCAGTGAGGATCCTTAATTCCCGGATGATTCTGTAATCTGCATTAGAGTAAATATTTGATCGATTGTGGACATCCCTAAGACCACATTGATATGTATCTACGATCAAAAAACGGCAGAAAAGATTTTATGGGTGATGTCTTATTCTTCTATAGTTGACACAGAAAGAAGGGTCTTCAATCTTTTGGATCCGATAAATGATGCTGAGAATCAGGTCTGTCTACACAAGCAGTTGTGATCAAAGCATCGATATCGCTATTTTGACTTCGCCTAAGTCACGGGAATGGAGTTGTTTGTACGGCTTTGCCGAGGTTGACCATTCTCGTCTGGAAAAGTATATATTTTCATCAACTGCGAGTATAGTACTGGTTATATATGGTATGTTCATCTTTACACACCCCCGTTCTGGATTTTTAATCCTGGCATGTGGGTTACTGGATTCAACTTCTCCAATAAAACGGAAATGCACATACAGGTTCAAGTTCTGAACGCGCTCAACTTGGAGAGATGCCAGTCTCCGTATGGTGCCACTTGATAGCTATCTCAGCAACCGCTGAATAGTAAACTAATGTACGCAGCCGTGTTCTAGGGAAGAGGACACGTTCTTCTACCCCACCGAATTTGGTGGTTAGCGGCCCAACCACCTAAAAAAAAAAACCCTCTTTACGAGAGAACTAATGGCCGTAAAATGACAATAACTTAAGATACCACTGGAATGTTAGAGCATTCTACACTCCAGGAGATACCCAAAGACTGGAAAATATTCTCACGCTGTATAAGGTGGGCACTACTGCGATTCAGGAAATGTATTAGATAGGATCAGGAATGATGAAAAGAAAGGAGAGCGACATATATTACAACTGCTACAAAAGCTTGCATGTATTAGGATGCGGATTCGTCGTGGAAAGGCGGCTTAGATTGAAGGTTATCAAATTCAAACAAATTAGCGATCGCCTGGCTGTGATCCGCATCCAAGGGAAATTCTACAACATCAGCCTCATATGTGCATACGCCTGTACCAATAAAGATGAGAGCCCTTCCAAAGAGCATTTCTACGACCTCTTGCACGGAGCCTGTTAAAATTGTGCTTGGGTTTTTAATTGGTAAGGATTGCATCTTTGGCAAAGCCACCACGAAACGACAATAATGGCTTCCCACTCACTGACTTTGAGGCAGCTAGTAATACGGTGCATAAGATTCCTTTATAAGAGAATCCACACTACCAGCATTAACCAAATTGACCACCACCAAGTGCTGATTGACGCAAGACATTCTTCAAAAATAATAAATGTGCAAACACTTAGAGGAGCAATGTCGACTCTGATTACTATTTAGTTGCAGCCGGAATCAGAACTCGATAACCGAATGAAAGAAAGCTGCTCCAAATAACAAAAAGGAGGTACAACATTGGATCCCTGAGTACGCCGGAGATAGTCAGAGACTACAGAGAGCAATAAACGCCAAAAACATGTGGTTACAATGCTGCCTTGTTATTCAAGAAGTAGCCGAAGCAACTTTAGGCTGGCAGATACCCCCACCAAGAAATCCATGGTATGATGACAAGTACATGCAGAAGAAGAAGGCAACATATGAAGCATATAAGAAGACGTTGCAAAGAACAACCCGGGCAACATGGGATGAGTACAGAGCTAGAGGAAGGGATGAGAAAAAGTTACTGCGAAAAAAGAAAAGAGCATTCGCAGTCAACCAGCACAGGGATATCGAAGAGTACAGAAGATGCGAACCTTTTATAAAAATCTAAAAGCCTTGCTGCAGGCTATAGACTAGGAACTTAGGGCCTTCGAAACACTGAGGGTAATCTTATCACCGACTCGCAGTAAATTGTGGATGTATATAAGCAGCATTTCCAACAGTTGTTTGTTGAGCATGACCAGGACAGAGTGATATGGTATGAAGAAAACTTAACTTCAGTCGATGAAAATCATCTGCAAAGTATGGTAGAAGGAAAGCATGCCAGGCGACTGGACTATTAGCTCTATCTGCCCCATCTTTAAGAAATGCGATCAAATCTCTTGTAAGAACTACCGAGGCATAGCCCTGCTTAACGTAGTCTACAAGATCCAATCCAGCATATTTTGTGAAAAACCAAAGCTGTTTTTCACCGCATCACAGCACCATAGGTGTAAGTGTAGGCGAATCGACGATAGACCAAATCTTCACACTGCAGCAAATCCTGGAAAAGACACACAAGTTCCCAACCATCTCTTCACCGTATTTAATTCTACATACGACAGCATTCATCAAATTATATAACGCGTTGGCCGAATTCTGGATCCCAAAAAAATTTATACTTAGAAAAATTCAAAACATGCACCGGATTCCGGCAAGGAGACCCGGTGTCGTGTTGTTTTCATAAAACAAAGTACATTGTGTCGACTAAGACCCGATCCATCGAACCGGGCTAACGAGGGCGAATGGAAAAGAAGATATAACCGCGAATTCTACGAGCTATATAAAGATGTGGATATAGTCTGGAAGGCAAAAATCCGCTGACTGCATTGGCTCGGCCACATCGAATGAATGGGCGAGAATGCTCCAACTAAGAGAATTTTCGAATCGCAGCAACCTGTTTCAAGTAGTAAAAGAAGACCAAAATTCCGAAGATAAAGTAATCGCGGACGCCAAAAGCCTTGGTCTAGTAAACTGGGAGCATGTAAAGCGGTATGATGGAAAGCGACAATAACTCAGGCTCAGACCCTTCTAGGATTACTGGCCGGATAAGTAAGTAAGTAAGTGATCCTGGCATGTTCGTTTTATACTCTGATAAAATGTTCGAAACCTATCAGCAAGAAGGTGGTGATCAGATTCCGCGTAGGGTTCTTAGAAAACCCAGACATCCCGAATACTCGAGGATTTTCCAGGATATATTGCATGGTGGTCAATTTTTTTGTTGGTTAATTGATCAGGGGGTAGAAAAGTCCGTTTATTTTTGTTGATTTATGGGTTCCGGTAGCTAGTCACTAAGAGTTTATGGTTCTTTGCAAATTCTTAAAAAATTGAATCCTTTGTCGGACTTAATGTTATGTAGGATATGCTTTCCGATGACCCGCTCAAAGACAACTTCCTAACTAAGCATTGCGTTATAATCTTCTGCACAGTTTTGGTGTCATAGCTGGGGCACTGAGTATATGGTCGGCTTAATACTGCAGGTGCATGCACGTAAACTAGGCCTAAATTTCCCAGCTTGGCCTTGTTAAGGATTGTTATGATGCGTTCGCTTATTTGACAAAAGCTTAAGACTTGAAGTCCGCCTCGAATAGCAAAATCACATCCAAAAAGACTTATTTGTAACTGCCACCTTAGTAGACATCGTAGTTTTTCATTTGCTTTTTGTCCGGTCCATTTTATCGCCGTTCTCGGATTGCGGTTGTATCTGCTTTGTAGTATTCTAGGAACTCCGCCAGTTATTTGTCAAAACTGTTTGTATGTAGAAACCCTATATTTACTGTCCTTAATTGGTAGTTGTCTTTGATTTGTGATCGTTTTTTCCACAGTGGAGAAGTTACCCCACGTGCAACTTCTTACCAGAAGGGTAAGATCCTGAGCAGTAGCTTCACTGAGTCAGAGGTAATACGCTACCGAAGTTGGGATTAGGAGTTGATTGGCAAAGGCTTCAATGTCGTCGTTTCGCTATCTACAAAACACTTGATCACCATCTTAAACTGGCTAAAAATCATGTTATAAGCAACAGATCGTAGTACTACTGTATCTGAATCCATAGCAACAGTCAAACTATGTGTCAGACTTTATTTGTACTTTCAAACTATACTACTACTTCGAACACAGTAGACATCTAAGAGTAGCGACGGTCGGCCTTGTAGTACAGCCTTTACAGTTCGTTCCGAAACGTCTTATTCATTCTCCCTTGATGCAATAGAGACCGACAATTGCATTCAAGAGCATTTCCATTTGCTTTAATCAATGTAAAAGCTTCTGTGCAATGTAAAAGCAGGACCCAGGACCAGGGTGATCAGTGTCTTGGGTGACAACAAATACATTGTTTTTACTTCGTTGATCGCTAGATCCTTCTCGTCCGCGTACTGAATAGACTTCTAAAATTTGGTAACTCTGGAGTTAGCATTCACAATTTTTTCAAGACCGAAGTTCTCTTCTGATATTGAAGGTCTCGGTTTTGCCATTGCCGATCTTGACGGATCAGCATGCATCGTCCTGCACCGTCAAAGGAGCATGCCAGGTATGTCAAAACTAGACATCGCTCTGTATATGGTAGACGTTCTCATATGCGACATTGGAGTCAACGAAGAGGTGGTGCACCTAAAATCACACTAAAAGGTGATGATCAAACTGTTGACGTTCCCACAATACGGAGGACAGTGTTTTATATGCGATGTTTGTGAGACACATTCGCCTGTAGTTGAAGTGCATACTTTCGTCCGAGTAGATTTGAGAGATCAGTGAATGTATGCTCCGCTCCAGCCAGCTTGGAAATTACTATCTTCGTCTAGGATAAACGATTTGTTATGCTTAATGCTGTGAAGTTGGTCCTTATTATCGTTTTACTCTCTGCAGAAAAAATCTTTCTAGATTCTTAGAATTCTTAAATCTCGCGAACCCTTTCGTTTTTTTCTGCAGAGCCGTCTATCGTTTTTCTAGATTTGTCTATCTACAGTCTCTCTGTCTGAAACTCAGCGCATGCGAGGTGGCCGCTGAGATTTATATTTGCCAGTGATGTCACTTGATGCTGTCGGCATCTGACTGTTTGATAGCTTAAGGGAAGTTCGACAGGAAAAGGTTTTAGCGGTCTCTTGCAATTGTAGCCGTTTGAATATTCTCACAATGGTTTGCTAGCTTTGTGCTGCTAAGGATATCCTTATCCTTATCATGACTACAACAAGATTATGGTTCGAGCCGATGTTAGCTGAACGGGATGTATAGTTATGCAAAATACTGGATGAATGGCTTCCGTTTATAACAATTTGATCTAATTGGTTGACGATTTCTTGATCAGGAGTCTGCCAGGTATTTTTATGAAGCTCTGGGGACCATCTGTCTTCCCCCTGTGGCTTATGTTAGCTCTCTAAGCGCGATTCTTTTTTCGCGAATTCAAATCCGAGTCACTTGTGTGTAACATTCTGCTTAGTAGAAAGTACAGTTGTCCACCATCTTTTTGTTCGGTTCATCCCACCGCACTTTTTGGATGGCAGAAAAGATTTACACATGCTGTTATCGAGGATAGATCTTGCTCACATTAAAATATCTTGCCTTGTTTATCCTAGTGTCGAAAGGGCTTTGAGTTGATTTAGTAAGATCCCGTTTTCGATCCACCTTTCGAAAGGATCGCAGGAAAATTCAACCTCTTTTGACTGTTGAAGAAGAAGTTGGCTCCCTTCACGTTTCCTTGCGCTTCGGAGAAACCTGCCAGACAGGTGAAGAGAATCGATATGCAGCGTTTTTCTTCCTTAGTTAAAGTATCTCGTAACAAACGACAAGAGTCGATAAATCAGCGGTTCTGCCATTCCAGAGAGGTGCTTGAGTTGCAGAGACTTAGGTGCTTAATTTAGAGATCTTTATAGATGTCCACCAGATCCTGGTGAAGAGCGCTTCTAAAATTTGCACGTAGGCAGTAGGTCTAAGCTTATGCTTTCAAAAGACGGTGCGTCTTTATTTTTATCAGATTTGAATATCATATGCGTTTCGTTTCTTTTCTGGCTGATAGAGGGCACTGGTTTCTTTCCAGGAGTCTAGCTGATTAAGATTTATTTATGATTTTACAGTTTTTGTTGTGTAGAATTTGATTGTTGCTGAGGTAACATGTTCCACCAGAAAGATGTGTCGTCGTTGTTGTATGTGCTAAGTAAAAACCTTTGACGCTTTTGTTCTAGCCTTTACACCATACTAACAAACAACAATCGTAACGAATTCTTCTGGCATTTAAGACTGGCAGACACACTCTTTTAGTATCTGACGTGAACTAATACACGCCATTTGTCTCCTACAAAAACTGCATGTCGGCTTACCTAAAAGGCTTTCAACATAACCATCCTTCAGTGTAAGTCCACGGTACCCTAAATAATTAGCAAAACCTTACGTAAGACGTAAGTACTTTCAAGAAGACTACGTTGAGTGTTAATGACGACAAATATGCACTCCTGCGACATCTATTCGTAAACAAAGTCACATTGAACCCAATTCCGCAGAAAACATTGTCAAAACGTGACAATCTAGCCTCAAACGTCAACCAAAAACACAATAAGACTCCTCCAGCTGCGAAGAGGAGATGGTTACCAGATCACCATATCACTTTTCAGCATTTTTTTTTTCCTTTTTTTCTCTTTTTTTATCCGAATATAGAATCTTAAGTAGGAATGCAGATGAAAAGCCTCTTCCATGGGTTGTCCGGGTTGTCCTCCATCTCATCCAACTCCTCTTTTGAATTTTTATTTGATTTTCTGTTTTTGGCGGGAAAAAAATAAGCGTGCGAAATCGGTTTTCCATAATTCTTCGCATGCAAAGCAATAGAGTGCGCTATCTTTCGCGCGCGTACCTCACTCGATATGCGAGCGATGGCTGTTTTGCTGTTACGGCTGCTGTCGCTGCATGCAGCTAGATTGACTGCTTCTGCTGCATTGCTGATGTTGGTGTGCTAGTGCTGCATCATAGTAGATTCGATGCTGCTGCTGTCCTCCTCCTGTGAGAAAATGAGGAAGAGATCAGTGTTTTGGTGTTTTGTGGCATTTTTTTCGTGTAGTTTTCGTGTTGCTGATTCTTTTTTTTTTTTGTTTTTTGTTTTTGTCTTCATTTCTAAAGCGATCTTCGGGGGTTTCTTTTGTTTTTGTTTTTATTTTTGGTGTTGTTGTAGTTTTCTTGAGGGTTTTCTTCAATCTTTTCTCTCAAGAAGAAACTGCAAACATTTTCCTTTATTCATCTCCCATTGAGCTTGAGATTTTCATTTCTTCTGAGGCTATGCACGATTATGCTAATCTAGGGAAAGTGCATTTTTATACACCTATCGGGTGGCCAAATTGCATAACTTGATCTTTATTAATTTTTTTTCGTTTTTGGCTTGGCATCATCCAGGCCTTGTCGCACTTACCTGGGCCTTTGGAGTATGAGTACTTTGTAGTCGTACGCAAAACATGATGTCGAATGGCGTTTATGGATCCATCCAGCAAATGATGGCTCTTTTGCTGTGGTAGTGTGGATCCTATGGATACAAATTGTTTTTGGTTAGAGATTCTGTTTCAGTTTTCTTTGGTTTTTTGTTTCTATAACATTGTAACAGCAAGGTTAGGCATGTGACTCTAGTGGTGGATGTGGCGTACAACTCAAAGGAAGACATTCCATGAATTTCAGTTGACGATGAATGACATCCTCATTGCGATTGCGAACCATTGTTCAAATAACAAATCGGAATGTCAGTTCCTTGTTTGACATGGGATGGTTTCTGGGGACAGAAATCTGGTTCCTCTTAATACATTGTAAGGAAACACGAAAGCAGGTGAAGACAACTGGGGTCAGATTTTGTAGCCAGTGGACTGTTGAACTTTTTTGAATTGGATAACGAGTGAGAGTAGAGTATTTTTAGTATTCAGAAGCAAAGTTTGGTAAGACTGTTAGGTCCTCTGATAAAATTATCAAAGATTCATTAAATTGATGAGAGAGCCGGGTCTCATTGAAGGCCAGATCGAACAGGACTAGCGAATTCACCGATCGAACCCAAAGGAATATTCGGAAATCACATTGATTCCATGGGGTTTTTTGTGGCTCTATAATGTGGGTTGGACCTGCGCACCAAGTTAGTGCTTGGTGCTTGAGCGTGCCTTTTAAGAAAAGGTCTTCTTTTACCGCGCTGTTTGAAAACATTCTTTTCGCCGAAGCGGTAATAACTCGCTCGACATATACTAGGAATGGTAACCAACAAATTTTAATCTTTTTCACTAAGTCAATGCATCTGTATAGCGTACTCAACGGGCATATTTTCACGCAGCCACATTTTACAGATGAGCTGGAGTTTGGAAGGCAGTTCGTCTACTCAAACAGGCTTATTGGTCTTAAGTTTAGAAATCGCTATCAAGAGCTCTTCTTAGTCGGGTGGATGAAATTGTTATTGTCGTTTCCAAAGTAATCCCCGTTTATTGCAACGCCGGGTATGTTAACATGCGGGTTTTTTGCAGGAAATTCAGGTCCTTCAGCACCGGCTCTTCAGTGACACGTCTTAAGTCCAATTGATTGGTTAAAATTCCGTGAAAGGATAGAATCGAGATGTTGGTTATCTCTACTAACTTTACTTATTGGACAATTTGGTGCTTATGACCAGTCAATCTTTGATTCCTGGCTCTTCAGAAATATCATAGTTGCCAAGTTAAGTCTGAAGGGGCTAAAAAGTATACGCAACTTTTTAAAATAATTTTCTGGAACAACAACGAACCAAATTCAGCACAAAATGAAGAAAATCCAGCGGAAAACTTTTTTTTTTTTTGTCGGAACATTGCACTTATACAAAGAACTAGACCACTATACTCCTTGTAAGTTCCTTTTAATGGAATCTTTCAGTCCTTTAAACGAGTAAGCGCTTCAGTGATCAACGCCGAGTATCTGCAGCCCCATGCGAGCGTATACCGGATAGCCACTGGGGTAGTGCCCCGCGATTTTCTTATCATTTTCACAGCGTCGCATGATGTTGTATCACTGATGCTACATTTAAGTATTTAGAAATAGTGTAGTGCCCCGTCATGATGCCAGTAAGCAGCTTGCAGTCTTTTTTCCTGAGGCCTTAGAGACGTCATTTCTTTGGTGTGGCGACAACCTGAAGAGTCATGCCATTTGCAATTCTGCTCATATGAAACCCAATTGTCAATGGAAGCACTAACTGATGAAGTAGGCAGACCTTGGCAAGTTCAGAGACCTAACGTCTCTGAGCCTTGGCAAGTTCATAGGCGATTTTATTTCCCGTGATTTCATCGTGACTTGGGACCCAGACAAGACTCAGTGAATTCAAACTTCCGACTACGTACACTGATGTTTTGCATTCACGAACTGGCTTGAAAACCGTGAGAGTCGTAAGGCTCTAACTGCAGCTTGGCAGTCGCTGCAGATGCAAATATTTCACCCTGTCTACCAGTTCTTCACAATATAGCTGCCATCAGGATTGCTAATATCTCTGCTTGTCACACAAACGCAAGTTTTCCAGAAGATGACTGAAATCTAATGTTGCTGTCCGCAGATTCTATATCGGTTTTGGAGCCATTTGTGAAGACACGTCTACATTCCTCTCTTGCTAAGATTTTGACTTAAACTATTTCAGGGAACAGGAGTTCTGGTGTCATTGCATCAATTACCATGTCCAGACTCAAGTCAAAAAGCAGTCGCTGTCCACTTCTCTTTAAATGGAAAATAGCGGTGAAAGTACCGATGTCTCTTTGACTGTCTCGATCTTGGCGAGTTCTTGTTTGTCTCCATTGACTTTCTTGATGACAAGGATATGAATCTTCTTTTTCGTCGGTTTACTTTCCTCGGTAACTGTTTCAATAACCCGGACATCTTCTGGAAGCTCCTCTATTTTCTCAGGTATCTCTTCCAATGGTACTTCTTCAACTGTGACAGTGTTTCACAGACATTTCACGGGATGCCCATACAACTATGGGGACAAGCATACGCCTTGCCATTGCTTGCATGGAATTTATTATGAATACCAATACGGAGGCGCAATTCTACCCTTGGTATGCAACTTATTAAAGCTCTACATCGCATTTAAATCAGCTGGAGGATCTTTTTCGAGACTTTAAGCTTAAACCACAGCCCCCATGACGCTCACACAAAGAGGCCCACCTTAACAATCCAAGCTCGGATCGAGATCCGAGGAACTTCGGACTTCTATCGTACCGTGATTTAAGTCCTGGTATAGACTACCGGTGGATCTATGATTGACAGCTTGTAACTTGCTTATTATTCCTCTTGTAGCCATGTTGACCCAAAGCGCTCTCCTCAGTGACAAACTCTTAAAGGGGTTCGTCGGAGCATCTTAAGTCCAAAAAAATTAGTTGTCCAGGATGGCATCCAAAGGCATAGGTTTGTTAAAGAAACGGATGGTGATGCTTTTAAGCACTAAATGATTCAGTTAAATCAGGTTGCTTCTTCCCGTAAAACAACCTCAGTTTTGACCAATCGTCGATAACTTCTAAGGCTTCCTGCGGCTTAGTGATGACGATTGCTAAGCTTGCCCCAGCAGACAGTACACCCATACCTGAGCATGGGCATCAGAACTATTGAGAGCGTTAATCAGTGAGCCGATCAATATGCACCACAGCTGTGGGGACGGAACTGCATCCTATGTGCAACTCCTGCGCATATTTCTCTTTATTTAGCGGACCTTCAGTTCTGCCTACCAGACTTTGAAGTGCTCTCTCACAGGATCTTAGGCGTATAACAACTTAGACAGAGTATGCATATGCCAAGAAATTTAAGGCACATTGCGATCAACCTTGATTTGAAGGAACTGAGGCTTATAGTTCTAAGGCCCTTGGTGATCGTGCAATTATCGTTTCCTTGTATAGTACAACAAGGTGATGGTCGATGACAGTATTTGGGCAGATTTGTTAGATTCCATTTTGGATGTTAAAGTATAGTCGAAGTTGCTAAAAGTTTGGCTGGAGCCCTCAATAGTACATAAGTCCACACATGCAGTTTGTTCTTTCGCAATATACAGCGTTTTACGTGGTCAAGCAGATAACCCGGCGGTACAATCCCTAATTTGGAAACCCAGATCCTTCAAGTGATAGCACCAGTAGTTCACCATGGTGGCATGAGCGCTGCTTTGGTATGCTTGAAATTCCTCCGTCATCATCTATTATTCGACAACCTGCCTAAATGTAGAAAAAAACCCGTGTGCCCGGAATATGTCGAAATATTTAAGCTAAAATGAAGTCATCTCTGTATACGTCTCTGGAATCGCCATTACTGAGAGTGCCTTCGCCCTGTTGTGCACAGGTCCGAGCGCCCAGTTACAGTTGCGTACTCAGGCTTAATATATTACAGAATGCTGGTGGTGGTTATCCTCAGAGACTTCAGTTCTTCTTTCTCGGTCTAGGCCTAGGTCCTAGGGCTATGGATAAGTACTTTTCCCGATACTAAACCTTTAGTCTCAGTTCCAGGGTAGCTAGGCCACTACCGTTTCGCTGCTATATTTAACCCCTATTTGGTAATAGTATAATACAATACCATCCATAGGGTCAACAGATGAGATCATCGAACATTCAGTCGATTAAGAAATTGTTTGTCTCTGCTGTATGGAGGCCTTTCTTTTGTACAACTGACTATCCTATAGACGCCCACAGAGTAAACCAAGCCAAAATTCCCATAATTAAGCTGACACATTTCCTGACACTGGTAAACCTGCATGTAGGGGTTTGTTATGCCTTCAGATTGCTAACTCACTCCAGATACTCTTTTCACTTCGAATCTTATCAGGAATCCTTCAATTTACGAGTATGTCACCTGAAAGCCATTTCGGTTACTTACTCGTATTTACGATATCACACTTTCGAGCCAGATAACGCACATTGCACTCCCTCGATAGGTTTTTTATCGGAGTTTTCTCTGCCATTCAAATGGATTTCCTTTCGCTACCACTATGGCTGAGTATGGCCTTACTATGCAAGGCTATAATGTCTCCTTGATGTAACCACTGTGCATGGATCCAACTGTAGCTGTAGAGCACCCGTTTGTTTCACTTTCATCTTCGAGTGTAAGCATAGACTTGAAACGCCAAAGTCTTGGTATTTTCTTTGCTTTGGCGTAATTCTCAACTTAATCCAACATCAAAGCACTTGGCCACTACACTAGTACCTGGCAAAAGATTCAATTTCTTCTACAAATCACGCCAAGTCATCAAGATTAAGCTAAAAAAAAAGAAATACAAAAACAAAAACAAAAACAAACAGTACTCGGTCTTGAGATAGCAGGAGCAGTTGTAGACAATTTTTGACCAAATACGGATTCCAGGTTAAGATGGATTTTTTTTCGTATTAACTTGGTTTCAAGAGCAAAGAAAGTAACTAGCATTAGGATACACTTTCGCACTGTTATTGGTACTGGTACTGGTAAAATGCCTTGGGACCGAAAGGCTAATGCTTAACGATCATCGATAGATTCCACCTTCACCTTAACCGCCTTTACGATATACTCTTACACCACAACAAAGTGGGGGGGATTGAATCACATCGGATTAGATCCTAGGCATTTTGCATACACAACACCGGGTAGGTAATTGATGCTCTCTGAAAGCGACCGTACCAGTTCTTAGGGGGAATTTATCTATCCATTGTTTTGGCTACTGAAAAATGAAACTGAAAATTGATCTTATCACCGTTACATCCATGTTAGTCGGGTGTCGAAGGCAACCAAAGCCAGCGCAGTAGGCAGAGAACTGTGTTGGCCGGTGGTAAATGATCAATTTCAGACCAAGACTTGATTAACTGATGTGAAGGGAGAGAAGAAATGATAAGTGTTATCATGGCTTTGTTGGACATTTTGACAGCGAACTGATTAAAGAGTTGGCAAAGCCACGACTAACACTTGAATGTAGCATATATGTACTAGTAGGCAGCACCAGTTTTATGTAAACTACATCAGTCAGTTCCACATTGTCTATCAAGATCTGTAGACGACCAAGTATCTAGCAAAGACCCACATGAAATTTAGCTCGAATGATGGTAGGAAGCTTGAATGTACATCTGGACTTAGCTGTGACAAAGATTACAATCTCGAAGATATGGCAGAGTGCCTGACTTAGTTTATGGTATAACTTTCTATGGAATCCTTAACTGTGTGTAATATACATATGTCTAGTCGGGTCATAGGAAGAAGAGTTCCAAAATGCCAAGTCCCACCTTCTTAAGCAAAAATTCATGCGACGTACTGACTCCTTGATGGGGATACGTGGACATGATTTAGATAACCGAGATCGGGCTACAAGACGAAGCGCTCTTATGACACTGTACAGTTAAACATTAGAATGGGGCTAATGTATTATTGTTAGCAGTAATCCCAGACCTCATGCCTCAATTTTGTTTTTCAAGTCTGACAATGACAACAACTTATGTCAAAAAATATATGGCTCTGTTGTGGCTGTGACAGACTATATACTCACTCACAATTCGAGAAGTTCTAAAGGTCCTTCCAATGAGTTCTAAGTAGAAAATATTTTGCATTTACCAAAGACTTTATTCCCAATGAACAATGGGCCGCTCAGATCCCTATATGCCCTTCAGGCATAAATGGGTTTAGCCATCCAAGTTAGCGATTAGGCGGCAGGCTATCAACCAAATAATGTATAAATTTAGATGTTCCAGAAGAGATACAAGCTTTTGTTAATACTTACTTATACACAAAGGTCTTCCGACTCCTCATAGGGTGCCAAAATGCCTGGGCGCCATCGTGTTCGGACTTCTACAATGCGCTTGATTTCCCTCTAATTCTACAGATCTTGATTCCTTTTCGAATATCCTTCTGCCTGATGTGAAGCCTTTGTATAGCCGATTTGGCAAGTAGATTCCACTGCGTGCAGTTCTTAGCAGCAGAATTGTCTTTACGCCAAGTTGTTAGCAAACAACTGTCACTTTTCCTCTGTTTTTTGACCTTTATTGGTTCTTGGGCTTTTATTGCGTTTAGTCGATTGTTTGGGCAGAAGATTCTTAGGACGAAAACATAGCACTGTCTCCCCAGATTTCAATTAGCATACGGAACGCATCTTTTGCTTTGCGAATTCTATTGTCCACATCCAAGTCGGTTCCATCATCTTTTAAGATCCTATTTCCCCTTACCTTCTTCGATGAACACAAAATGAAGGGAATATCTATTCTCGGCGTATTTTCCAGTGATGATTCGTAAGATCTTGATGTAGCTAATGTACCTCGAATCGAAATTCTGCGGGTCGGTACAGCGGTAGAAGTTTGGAACTTTGATTACCAATGAGATCCTTAGTTATAAGGTACTATAGACACCAGGATCTGGTGTTGCACCTATTTCCAACTTTTTTAATCTAGGTGGCTAGTGCATTGGTGCAGTTATGCTTACTCTGTCTTACACTACGTTAGACTTCTTTTCCCCTTGCGCTTCAATTGCACAGTACATCCGAAAATTGGCTTGAGGGTAAACTGATGAGCATTCATACGGTTAGGGTCCGGTGCGCAGTAATGCTGAGGTCGTTGTAATTTCGTAGTTTTGTCGATCCATCTTCTGGTGTCTGGTGTTAACCATTTACATACTTACTCATCTACTTAAGATGGCGCTACTTTCTGGGTGGACTCGGGCCTTAACCAATAAGCGTCTCCAACCAGCTTGCTCTTTAGTTAACTTCTTCCAGTTTTACATGCTAACAAAGGTTCCTTTCTGCTTACGTATGCCACCTAAGTCGCGGTCTTCTCCTACTACGTTGTCCGTTGTGTATCTCCTCCTCAACTCACTGGGAAATCAGTCGAAGAATTTTCCTCTCAAAGAAGCCAAACCCTAGTCCACTTTTGATAAAGACCATGCCTCTGTGCCATAAGACAGAACAGCGATTATAAAGGTCCTATGTAGGATTACTTTTGTTGTTCAAGAGAGAGCATTGCTAGTGAATTGCTTTCTTAGCTTGAAGAAGGAACGACTGATAAGATTAATTCTTCCTACCTTAACTAGTTCTTAACTACCTTAAAGTTATATCTGTTGGGGAAGACGTTCTGTCGGGTGTCGTCTGTGTTGGGTTTCTTACCTTGATGGCAGCATATACTTCATCTCATTGGCCTCATTGATCGTTAAACGATGAGTTCGTCTCTATAGATGCTGTCATATGCGGCATGTGATGGATGTGTATCGATTTAGAGCTTATAAGTTTTTTTAAGTTCTGCCATACATAGTGTGAATATTTGGTCGATATTGAACTTTTTTGGCCTTAAGCCACACTTACATACTGCTTCGGGCGTTCACACAATACGATCTCCTTTATTAATGATCGGTCAAACCATACTGAGGTTCAATTCATCGGGCATAATTTAATCCGACTGTATCTTACAAATCAGTGGGTGTATGTTCCTTACCAGGCCGCAGTCAGGCCGTCCACTTCAGCAGCTTTGTTGGACTTAAGTTTAGATGTGGCTATCTTCACTTTCTAGGTCGGGTGGATGGAATTGTTGGTCTACTCGTACATCCTCCAGGTTGAAAGCTCCAGGTCTTCAAATCAGGGGTTTCGTTGTGATGGCCGAACGAAACCCAGCACATCAGAGGCGACATCTCTGATGACTTTTTGACAATGTTTTTACTGGTTTTTGATAATTGATGCTGGCGCCATAAGACCTCTTAAGAGATGAAGGGAGACTAGTCCAACGTTAAATTTCTTCACATTATGAGTTTTTCTTTGCGATGTTCGGGATATCTGCAAACCTATGTTGGCTACAACAAGAAAATGGTCTGAGTCGATGTTGGCCGCTTTTGGAAATCCATAATACTGGAGCGAATCAGTAGATTTGCAGGTGCCTTTATGAATAAGGAGGTGTACAGCCTGCTAGCTATGACAATGTTTCTCTGTCTCTTCCTTGTTTTGAATTAAAATCACCGAGGACAATCTTGTCAGAAGGCTTAGAAGCTGTCTTTGGCGTTGTCATTCTACTCTTCTGTTGAGGCCGGCGCGCTTATAAGGCTAATTTTTGGCAAATTTGGCAAATTTGACCGTAATATGAATTGTTACGAGGCGCTTGTTAACATGTCGGGAACCCAAGACTTCTTGTCTTAGTATACCTCTAACAAAAAATCCGCATTCAAAGAGTATTCAAGTATTTGCTGTCGATAACAATCGCCGTAGTAAATGTCACAGTTCTTCGAAAGATTGAAAGATTGCATTAAAATCTACTTACAAATGTGCTAACAAAGATAAGGTCTCATTTGGTTTGTTCCGGGGTTTTACCTCACCGTTGATTCTATATGGGAAATTCATCGCTGTCCCGTTTATAGTGCTGCTATAAACACAATTGAGTCACAACACTGGTATCGCTAGATTGACACCTGTCAGTGCCTTCAATTATTCTACAGCACCCAACCATTTGCTTTGGCATTTTCGCTTCCTACCGACAATAGTGTCTGATCACGACGTGATGCTCTCAGAAGCAAAGCTGTTGATTGTTTCTGTATTTATTGCAAAGTGCTTCCTTATCATCTTTAGGACTTGGGTATCCCGGAGTTTGCCGGTATTATACTTTGGCATCCGTAGCAAGTTGGATCGATAGCTGTTAGCAAATGCAGTACGAAGACGATTTGTAGCTTTAACTACAGAGATGGTCCCTCTCTATTGCAAAGTCAGCTCCACAATTACTACGAATGCCTTGTGTGCAATTTCTAAGGCATAGGTCAAGATCGGATATGTAAAGAGATGGTGGTCAGTCATTCGAATACAAGCTGATCTTCTGGTAGTCCTTATGCTTGCTTCCGATAAACAAGCGGTTGACGTTGTCAAAGTAAGCAATTCTTTCGCTGTGTGGTCCCATCACATATCATATCTGAGAGTGTTGATGTCATTGCCTATCCTTGCGTTAAGATTAACCATCATGATCATGACAACTCCGTTAAGTCTTGAGTTTGTGACTGTGCTCAATTCGAAATCATTGTCATCAACATCCGTCTAGCTTGGCTGAGCGTACCATTGTGAAATGATTATGTTCCTAACCTTACGGTTGAACGTTGTGTCTGGCTTCCATCCTTCGTAAGTGGTATTCTTCGGTTTCTCAGAGTAGACCAAGAAGTTTTTCTCTATATCGGAAGCTTGGATGCATTGTGTAGCAACCAAACAGATCTGGCCGAAGCTGTATCTGAATCGCTCTTGGAGTCTGATCCTACTAAACAGGAAACATCTCAGCATCATCAAAGTTGTCGTCGCTAGACACTGCCTTATAGACAAGCATGCAAGAAGGCTTGGTGTCTTCTCTCCCAGAGAAGAAATCTCTACTTATGGACGTTAACAATCTCCTACGCTTCATCATAAGCTCAAATTGGCTCATTGAGTAAGAGTAAGATAATCAAGTTGGTCATTCCATCCGTCACTCTTACTAGTGAATGAATCTTCTAGTACCTCTACATTAAATTTCTGGGAAGATACCAACTGGTCCCAGTGATTTTGAGTGTTTGAATGAGTTAACTATCTATTCTATCGTTTCAAGTGTTGCTTGATTACTTTAGAGTCAAACTGTCGCTTATGATTTTGTAACTCACCGTCCTGGTGCTTCTTGGTCCAGTACGCAACCGGAGAATTGGGTCCGCACAATAAGCTCTAATGTTTACCTGAAGGTGCCTGTGAGGTCTCTTTCTCATCCTTTCAGTGTACCTTTTTGGATTGTATACACTTTCAATAGGGATTTTGTGTCTTACCAGTGACCGAAGTGTTCCTTACATCGTCACAAAAGTTGCTCTAAGATTCCTTCTTCGATTCATCTCCTTAATTCCTTGTGGGAGACTTTTTGACTTTCGTTCTTTTGGCCTTATTGAATTGCTTTTTTAACACTTTGCGAAGTTTTTGTAGTTTGTTATTCCACCAAGGTCTCCTTTTGCATTCATGGTATGAGGATACAATGGGGTCGGGCAGTTGACACTAGTTGTTTTTTTTTTTTTTTGGGTTCTTGCCCCTTAAATCGAAAGGAATAGGTTTATGGTCAGCTATAGAGTCCTCATCAGGAAGCCTCCAGTTTTGAACCAAGTCATAGACGATATAATTAGGTCTAAGACCGCCTGATGTATCGCAATCCCTCATTCTTAACTTCCTCAATAAAAGACTGTCAAGTCAATGTAAACTCAATAACTCAGATGTGGTTCGGTGCATTGTGAGTGACTATTCAAATGTCAAGACAGGGCACTTTCGGTTGACTACCATTCCATTCACCATCTTTTCTTCATCAAAGTATCTGGAAGTTAAATTCGCCAATAAACATCTTTATGCTGAAGGCTTCCTACATATCTCACCTTAGCCCGCTTATTTGCAAGCCCACAAACAAAGTACAGTGCAGGTGATCTCCCCGCTTGATGTAGTCGAGCGGTTCACCTAACTTCTCTCGACTGCATTCAACCTCACAATGTTGAATGTTTGCAATTTTGAATGCTCACGTCTGTGCAATTATGATCTCAAATGATTTACGTTGCCATTGTTAGCCTAACCGACAGTGAGAGTGATGAGATACAATACATCAAGCGGTGATTTATCGCCGACATTCACGGCGAACGAAAAGCTATGTATATGTGTACGCGCAGTCATTTCCTATTTTTCTCTCACACAAAAATTTCCCTCACAATCGGCCTTTGTCTGCCCGCACCTAAAACGCTCGGTAAAATGGTGGCGGCATAGTAAGGCGCGAATAACATCTCTCCATGATGTGCAGATACGTCGACGTGCTGCTTAAATTTTTGCATAATTCTTCGATTGTCTATCGATTACAAGAAGACATCTTCCAGTACACGTCTTCATTTTACAGTTTTTCCCATCACCTATCAGCCATTAGCCATCAGCTGTTTGTATGAGTTTGTAGGTATGATGTTCAGTTCGGAGTTTCTCGATGCGCACCATCAGATACGTGTAAGAGTGCGTTCTTCTATGGCGGATAGGCTGCGAACGAACGGATTTTTACTTTCAGTCGATGTAGTAATTTAAATAATTGAGTCGACACGCCACGCTAACCCCCTTGAACACATTGCATTACACTGCATTGCACTGCACTGCACTTTGCGCCGGCGTTTTGCCAATACAGAGGAGGAGAACAGACAGACAGACAGACAGACAGACAGACAGACAGAAAAATGGATAGACAGAGTGGCGCGCTACAAGCAATGCAACAGCGGTAACTTTCTATTACACTCTAGATATGGGCACTGAACATTGACATTGAGAATCCTATTTAACTAATTAAATTCGAGATACGACCACGCGAACCAAACGCCACTAAATCGTACAGTTACAGGCGGTTGGGCAGGGGAGCGTCACAGACTTAAAAATCTTCCAACGAACATGCCGGTGATTTGTTGAGCAAAATCGACAGACGTGATGTTTTTGACTGTCGGCCAAGTAGTTGAGTCGAGGGGTAGATTTATTTAAACGAATTGAGTGCCAGCCGATTGGCACTGATGGTCGAAATTAACAGTTAGGAAATGTGTTTGGAGCTTAATTATGGCTGTTCAACTCAATGACGCGTTCGTGAGATAGGGCCAAGTGTGAAGGTGTAGCAGGAGGATTGGTTAGTGGGAAATAGCCTCGACCTTGGTTGAGACTTGTAATGTTAGGCGGATGAATCACAGAAGATTATGTAGGAGTTGCGTTCTCAAACCTTGGTCTAATGTACATGGTTAATGCAAGGGCGAGTTGGTAGTTGGGAGAAGATGGCTTGTCGATGATGCTTAGTCATAGGCTTTAAGCATTACAGACCGTCCTTTTCTTAGGTGGATTTGCAAAATTGCTAAGCGAAGACTTGGGGCTTGGGTAGGAAAAGTGAAATCAGCAACGTTCGGCGCAACTGGAGTCAGATTTTTTTTTTAAAAATAGTTGATGGCGGAAGAGTTATTTTAGAGATCGCTGGGAGTATTGCGGATTATTAAATGACCATAAGGCATAATGTTTGCATATATTCAGTACCAGCTCCGACTTAAGTGCCACCTAAGGATTGTTTGCATATATCTAGTCCCAACCTCGACTTATGTGCTAAGAGCTTTTCGGGTAATTTATTCATAAGACTTCCTCCTAATTCTTTATTACTTAGTTCTCCATTCATGATGGTAATAGTTCTTATCGAGTCAGAAAGACCAAAGGACCTTCATGTCAAAGTCAATATCAAAAGAGTAAAAGCAAACAAGAAACGCAGACAGGAGCGCAGCAGAAGCATGGAGTGAAACCCGAAAGAAACCCAAAAAGCTAGCAGCCATCGTGGTTGGCGAAGCAGGGGATTACTTATACACAAGTATCCTAAAAAATGTAGAAGCAAACCTAGATCTAAAGGAGCTGGGTGAGAACGTAAATGAGCTCGGGAAGGCAGCCAAAGAAGTTGCTCATACAGCTCAAGAGGGACGTGAAAACCATTTGGCCTAATATAAGAAAGACATGGCCAAAATCCTCCGAACGGGAGCGAGGGTAAAGGCGGAACACAACACAAAAAACCTTATAAAACTTACACCAGATTTGGCCAACCAATAGTTGTAAAAGATTTGAACGTATTGGTTAGTATGGAGGGCAACCACGGATACGATGCATTGCTGGAAGCCTTTTCTAGGCTTGACTTCGTATAATAATTTAACCAAGAAAGAAAGAAAGAAAGGAAGAAAGAAAGAAAGAAAGAAAGAACGAAAGAAAGAAGACTCCGACAACGGAGACACATCTCAATTATTAATCAAACCTCCGCTGGGAAGGTAAAGGTGAAAACGAGAGATAGACAGGTCTCCAAGCGCCAGCTAATGCACAAGCTTAAAAATGCCAAAGCATCGGCACCGACTAACCTATGTATGAACGATGCACTAATAGACAGTGGTATGTTCCCCATGAACGACAGTGTTAATTTAACGCGAATGATAATAGATAACAGGTACAGAAGTCCTGGTGGCAATGAGGTTATAAAAAAACAACAGAGCTCCCGGAGTGTACGGAATTTCTAACCTTGTACTAAAGTAAGCAACCCTAATGGTGAGCCTTTTTACAAGCAGAAAAGAGATTCCCACAATAATGGAAAATACAGAGGCTTGTACACATTCGAAAAGGTAGTCACCACTGCCGTATAGCCTCCTATGCAGTAGGAGCTTCATGTAATTCCAGTGTTCGCTTGTAAGTTCCGCATAATACACACAATCCTTACTAAAACCTTTTTTGACATCAAAGGTCTCGGTCAAGTCGATATCGGCTTTGGTGAAGCAGCGAGCGTTTACCATCGTCATTCTGCGTAGATGGATGAGCTTGACAGGGATGCTAAAACTAGACATGGTTCTATATGTCTAGGTTTGTCTCTATAAACACTCTCATATGCGGCCTTATAATCGATGAAAAGATTATGGGTATCGATTTGGACTTCTTGAGTAAGCCGTCCGGTCCAACTGCTTTGTTGGATTTTAGCTTAGATACTGCTCTCCTCACTTCGGATGGTCTATTCTGCCTGTTTTTGGACTTCTTCGTCGTCTTACAGTCTGCAGAAAAAGTTTTCCCATATTCTCAGCACCGACTATTACTACAAGATTTCCTTCTTCCTATTTACAAGGTACAGGTCTTCGTGTCTTTTTTCTATTGGTACGTAACTCCGGTAGTACAAACTGGTATGGTATAGGGTTTTCCAATACGGACTTGACAAATTTGAATTTAATTTGTGAACGCACTCTTTCACTAATCATCAAACTGTCACTGTCAATTTATTTAGTAAACTCAACATTTTTATCATGGTAAAGTACACTAACGAGCAACGTCTGCAAATTATAAAAATTTTCCTACAGATATTCGGGGTCGGTGACTGCAACTTTAAGAGCGTTAACTCCAATTTTCGGTCGTAATTCGCTCCCTAGTAGACAGGCAATAACAAGTTTAGTGCAAAAATTTGAGTCTACATATTCGTTGTGTGATGTTGCCGTGTCTGTGAGACAACGGGTTGGTCGAAGTGTCAAAAATATCGCTGCCGTTCAGACGTCCGTAGCAAACGATCCAAATCAGTCTATTCCACGGCGTTCTCAAGAATTGGGCATCGCTCAGACCACATTATAGCGTATTTTGAGTAAGGATTTTGGTTTACACCCATACAAGATCAAGCTGACTCAAGAGTTGATGCCGATGGACCATTTGACGCGACGTACGTTCTCCGATTGGGTTCTGGAGAAGATGCGTCAAGATGATGTATTTCATCGCAAAATCATCTTCAGTGACGAAGCCCATTTTTGGTTCAATGGGTTCGTCAATAAGCAAAATATGCGTTATTGGTCAGGTGAAAACCCACATGTGCTTCATGAGTCACCACTTTATCCACAAAAAATAACTGTTTGGTGCGGTTATAATGCCGGCGGCGCTATTGGGCCATATTTTTTCGTCGACGATAACGATCGTCACGTTACTGTGAATGGTCAGCGTTATCGCGCCATGATCACCGATTATTTTTGGCCCGAATTGGAAGATATTAACTTGGACAACATGTGGTTTCAACAGGATGGTGCCACAAGCCTGTGCTGTGTGGCTTACAATCGAATTATTGAAGAGTAAGTATGATGAGCGTGTTATCTCAATACATGGGCCAGTCGATTGGCCGCCTCGTTCGTGCGATTTAACGCGGCTTGACTATTTTCTGTGGGGCTACGTTAAGCCATTGGTTAATGCCAACACGCCGACGACATTAGAAGAGCTCAGAGCAAACACTGAACGCGAAATAGCGGGCGTTTTGGCCGAAATGTGTGGCCGAGTCGTTGAAAATTGGGTCCAACGAATCGACCGCTGCAAACGTGCCCGCGGTGGCCATATGAACGAAGTCGAGTATCATTCATAAATGTTTTGATTGTGGTTCAAACCAATAATAAAGTTTTTGAAATATCTCAAATGGTTTGCCTTTTATTTAAAAAGAAATTGTCAAGTCGCTATTAGAAAACCCTATATTTTCAATAGCACGCTTCTCGTGCTCTAGTCCTTCGTCGCGGCATCGCGTTGTACGCTGTTTGTTTAGCTGCATGTGCTTGCTGGCATTCTTCACTGGAAGCGTTGACACTTGTGTTCGATAAATGATGCCGGCGGCATAGGAGATGTTGAGAGATGTCAGGATACGCGTTCGGCAAAGATTCTGTTTTGTTTCTTACGACTGCAACTTTTCTACACAACAACCTTTGTTGTGACGCTGTTCTTGCTCTCATTTTTCAGCCCCATCCCATCACACTTCCTAGATGGCAGTGATATCTGTGTTATAGCAGCCAAGAGGCCGAACTTTCCACGTGCTGATCCGAAGGTCATTGTTCTTTAAACATTTGCTAGAGTCGTGAGAACATTTTTATTCGAGGTCATTAGTTGGTTCGTCACATCTTTTTAATCTTTTCCACATGGGGTTGTGAGCCCTATGACGATGGTGGTCAGTTTTATGTATGAGTATAAATGCAGTAAGGGTTTACCCATGTAATTACCGGAGACCACCACTGGGAGGTAAGGTAAGCACTTCGCTACTAACTTGATTGAATCAGCTTACTATTCGCCTACACTACAACGACACTATCAAAAATATAAGAGCTTAGGTTTGTTTACCAGGTCTAGAACTGGCAGACCATGAAATAAAGGCCTTTTTCATATGTGTGATGTTGGATCATAGGCAAAATTTCCGAAAATATTTGAAATGAACAGACAAAAAGGGCAATTGAGCAGCTGCTGCAATTAAAAGGCTAATGTCAAACATTGAAAGTCTCAATGGCACGTGCATGGCTTCTATAAGGGCACCAGCGGTGAGTATGAGAAGATAATCAGTCAGAGAATGCAACGTATACTGAATGGTTTGTGAAAGTGTAATCACCGTAACAGACAGGCAAATCCATATCGCCCTAAGGTCTAAATATCTGCATCAATATTAAACGAAGAAACGGCCATGAAAGAATCTAGAGTAGCAAAGACGACGGTAAGCTGTGCATTCAAACTCTTACCAATCATCGAAGGGAGGACAAACAAAAACCATGGAGAGCTAAGTTTTACCTTACGCTTTCGTAGATCGTTGTAGACGTATTGATTTGGGTACAATAGCTAAATTTAAATTAAGTATTCTCTGATGTAAACACCTATTGGTCTTTCAAAGAATATTCGATGTCAAACTTAAGGGACGATAAGATTCAGGTTGCTCACTGAGTTTGTTACCTAAGGTTAATGGCTATTTTTACCTGCCACTAGTTTTGTGGTATGTATCCCAGATTAAAGCTGGATCTAAGTAAGGCAAACTGGTCGGTAGAATGAATATTGACCTTTTCCGTCGGTTCTCGGTGCCTTCAAAGGCTTAAATGAGTTAATTGCCCATTTGAATTTACCTTGACTGAACATTTCTGCTATCGTTATGGTGGATACTAGATCTCGGCGTAAATTAGTGTTTATTCAGGTCGAACCTGAGAAGTGTACCTCAAGTAGAGTTTCTAAGGTTTCTTCGCGACTACATGTGAACGTACAATTAGATTTGAAAAAAAGACCCATGCAGCCTACGATTATCGGGAGTCTTTTGAGTCTTTCGCAGTTCTCTCTGTTTGATTTTTTCAGTTCTGGCCAATGTAAATCTGTAAGCATCCCCACCTGTGCGTTTTACTTAATTGAAAAGTTTCCTTACCCTCCTGCATAGCTGTTGTAATTGTTTATTCAACCATGGTTCGCAGCTTTTAAACAGTTCAGCTTTGATTTTATGATTACTTCTGAAGGATGATGTGATAGATTCATGGAGATGAGAAAATGCCTATTCTATGTCGTCATCGGATTGTAGCGATGTAGGCAGATTTTCGGCACTGACCGTGATCTGCACGTACTCCAATTTGTTAGTTTTTTAATGTACAAATGTAGTCTGGCCATGTAACTTTGATCTATTGTCGAAAGTTGCAGGCACTCTAGAAATTCTAGAGACCCTCTATGCTAAACGGCTGCTAGTTTTGTTTGTGGTTTCAGTGAGGGGCTGCCTTTTTTATTTTCCAAATTTTTCTGAATGTTGCTGTTGCAGTCAGCTCGTTTGTTGTACTTTTGGCAGCAGTTGTAATGCTATAAGTTTCGTATTCCAGCCTTTTGTGAGTGTTCCTGGTGATTAATTTTTAGACAATTTCTGATGTTTTGTCGGAGGTGTTTGTTACAAGCTTCAACTTTTCAAATCGGTAGTTGACGAGACCTTTAGTAAGGGTATTGAGGCGCTTCATGAAATTGTCATTTATGGCAAAGACCATCTGGACAAGATTTTCCTCTTCCTCTTTCTGACGTTGTTTCCTGTATTTTGTGCGTCGATGGACACGAGAATCTTTTCATTTGCAAGCTACGCGGAAGGAATTCTTTAATGATGTTGGGTTTCGGAAATGAATCTTTTATCACTAACATCACATTCAGCCTGTAATTTTATCCGTTTTTGTAAAAAGTGCCCCTCCGTCATTCTTTATTGGAGTATACGAATAGCGACCATCCTAATTTGTGGCTAGAACTGTCGAAAGATGGTTTGATAACAGCATCGTGGAGATATATCAATACATCAACGTCTACTTTTTTATGCAGGCCTTTAGATTGTTAATAAAGGGGTGGTTGCGATTTATATCTGTCTTAGCCTGACATGACCCAATTGCTATAGGAATTCCTGTCGACTGTAATGTTCAGTAAGGTTTAGTCTTTGGATCGCATACCTTTCACTGCACATTTTTTTTTGTTATTGCTTGGTTGAAGTGCTATGCTGCGTTACTCTAGAATTTCAGTATAGATGTACGATCTAGGACCTATGCCGGAATTGACAAGATACTTTACTACTGCGACTTTCAAAACCAGTATAATATAATTTCACAAACATCTAATGCTGCATATTTCTACCACGTATCTGCATTGACACGTTGCATCATTTGTGGGATGGCGACAAAATCTTTAGATAAAGGCTGAATGTTCCAAAAAAAGATATACAATGCCATTCAAAGCGCCAAAATAAAACTTGAAAATACTCTTGCCTACCGAAATTCATTCAGACCTTTCATACGAGGTCATACAAAGATTAAACCGAATAGAAAAGCAGATCATTTATACACCGCATGAGTATGAATATCTGGGAGACTGAAAATGGTCTAAAAAGGCCCTAAAAAGTCAACCACCATATCTGTTTCCTGAGTAAGGCATAGAAAAAAGAAATCTAATCTAAGCAAGTCGACATATGCCACATCATTAGAAAGTTCTAAGTCAATAGACATACTCGTACATACAATAGTTAAAGTCCTAGCGCCATTAAAATAATATATGCTGTCTGAATCTTCACTGGTTGCTCGAAAACTAATCGGAGAATTATATGAGCCAATCTGGCATTCAGGCTTACCGACTTTGCTTCGGGGCAAAATGTCATCACGTTGATCTCGACATCCATAATAGGACCTGAAAATCTAATCAACAGCACTGAAAAGAAGGCCTAGAGTGGCTCGTAAGCTTACAAACAAAAAAGGAAAGAACGAGAAGGGCGAAATCGAGGAAATTGAGGGATAAAATATGAACGGAAGCCTGCAAGAACGAACAGGGAAAGTTAGTAGAAGATTTACAATCAGAGCTGGGGATATGGAAGAACTATTTCTGTAGACTGTTTAACAGCGATGACGACCAACATTCCGCTGCCGTTCGGAACGATCAATTTAACCTGGAAAATCATAAACAAAAATTCCATCAAAGCTGCTGGCACTGACAGCCGAGTGGCCGAGCGGCCGAACTGCTGAACTACCGAGCTGTTCAACATGGCGAAAACTCAGTTTGTGAAGAGCAAAACATCTTCAAAGTATGGTTAGACAAAAGCGTGCCAGACGGGTGGAACCTCAATACTGTACGCCTGAAGTAGACCCGTAAGTCTGCGCTATAACTATGAGGGCTGTTTGATAATATACCCAGATTAGAAATGACAATGCAACTTTTTTAGGTTTTGACAATTTATTTTCCAATATAATCCCCTTTTAACTCGATACACTTTTCCCAGCGTTGCTGCAACTTTTTTCACCCCTCCGTATAGTATGATATTTGTTGGCCTGCATAATACACTTCCGCTGCGGCGATGATTTCTTCGTTCGACCCGTACTTCTTTTCGGCGAGCAATCCTTTAAGATTTGGGAACAGAAAGAAGTTGCAGGGAGCCAAATCTGAAGAATACGGAAGATGGGGAGTAATTCGTAGTGCAATTCGAAAAATTTGACTGTGGCGATTGTGGAGGTGTGAGCTGGTGCGTTATCGTGGTGGAAGAACACTTTTTTCTTCGCCAAATGTGGTCTTTTTTCTTCAAATCGGCATTAAATCAGCTCAATAAATTGACACAGTATGCCCCTGTGATTATTTTCCCTTCTCCAAATAGTCAATGTGGATCACACCTCGCGCATCTCAAAAAAAGGTGTCCATCACGGTTCTTCGTCTTCAACGGGTAAAACCCATTGTTTCGATTGTTTTTTGGTCTCTGATCTGTATCAATGAATTAATGTCTCATTGACGGTTACAAACCGACGCAGAAGCTCCTCCGGATTTCGATTAAACAGGGTCAAGCACGTCTTTAAAATCATCTCATGATTGTTCTTCGGTGTCAGCAAACGAGGCACCCATTACGCGGACAGCTGTTGACAATTGAGATGCCCGCTATCTCAGCCAACCTCCGAATTTTCACTCAACGGTTCGCCAGTATGAGATTATGGATTTTGTTCATGGTTTCGTCTGTGGGAACCGTTTTTGGGCCACCTGGGCGCGGTTCATCAAAAACCGACGTGTGGCTACGGTAAAACTCTGTGAATCAATGGTAAACGGTTGTACGGAGCTATACTGCTCTTTTTTTATGGCTGCAAAATACACTAACACGACGTTTTGAAGTGTCGCATTGTTAGAAATTTTCGACAGGCGGGCTAAAAGAGGTTATATTAAATGATGGTACACTCATTTTGGCTCAGTAGCTCCGCCTATCTTCCAATCCGGATACCCATCAAACAGCCCTCGTATAGAGCCATTAATAACTATATAGCACTCTATCTCTTTAAGATTGCCTATAAGATCTTCGCTACCATACGGTGTAATCGTTAAGATCTTCGGCTTTCATTAACCATATAATTAGTCCGTTTCAGTGTAGTTTCAGGCCTGGAAAGTCCCCAATGGATCAGGTTTTAGATTGTTTCAGATCTTTAAAAGACCCTTTAGTTTCCGTCTCTGCAAATTTACCTTGAAAAAAGCTCGCTGCTCCGAGATCTTTGATGCAAAAAAAGGCTTTCAACAAGACGGTCCCCTGTCAAATCATTTCTTCAACACAGTACTTGTTTGAAACTTGCAAGTAAGTACCAGAGGCACAATCGTCAAAGAGTCTGTACAATTACTTGTCTATGCAGTGAAACACAGTGAGCCGTTTGCGAGGTATTGCACGCAGCAGAAAAGACAAAAATGGGTTTGGTGGTAAACAAGGTAGAAAAGAAGTAGTGTGTCATCGAGAAAGGACATACAACATCGAGAATTTGTGCAATGTGTCACAAAAGACAGGTATTATTTCGAGGTAATCGTGGGCCGGCTATCAGCGCCCAGGAGTTAATATACTTTAAGCTGCGGCATCACCTGAGATATCGTTCGAAGAGCTACTATTGATAATCGCTGTATTTGGGTTTGGATGGCAATTCAGCAGCAGAGCCCTCTGCTGAAAAGCCAAAATATACGTTCCTATTCAAAGACATGGGGTTTACAAAAATTGAGATCGTTTCCAATGTGTGATGTAAAGCCCTCTTTATGTATATCGACAGAGCGTGGCGGAGAAATATATAAGTCGTACAGCAACATGGACTTCACTAAAAGAGTCAGAGTTCATCGGCTGACATGGATGAACATACTCAAAATGACATCAAATTTCATTGCTGAAGGAAAACGCAGCAGAGAAAGTGCCTACATCAGCTGGCGCGCACAATTGTGGAGGGCTAGCTAGCAAACAACAATCTCAGATGTCAAATCCGAACTTTAACGCCACAGTAGTAAGTACGTCCAGGTTTTGATATTGAAAATTAATGTGGCATGTGTACTATACCATGTATGTTAAACCCCGCAAAATTCTTTTCTTTTTTCCTCACATTTGTGAGGAGAGCAATCTAATTGACGTTAGAGTCCACAATATTGACAGTGAGCGCAGTTGCGTCAATGATCTTTATTGCAAGTTCGATTGATTGATACAATTAAAGAGAAGGACAAGTCTGGAATTGAAAGCAGTTATCGCTTAGTATCCAAAGTTCACGTAGTGACTAAGTATTTTAATAGCTATGCATCCTTCGGCGTATGCTATTTTACCTTGGATTAGAGATTTTTTTCCAAAAGACTTAGTTCTCACATTGCTCACTTTAGCTAAAAATCATGTTGCCTATCTTCATGTCTCCGAACAAATTTTTCCTAGAGTTTCCAAAATAGAACAGGAGCAGAACTACTCCGACAGGGGCATCGTTTGGTTTTGACAAAACTGTGATTAACCGGTGTCCGCCGCGTTAAGACTATGAGTTAGCTTATGTTGATTACTCGTAGGAAAGGATATAGAAAAATAAGACATCCTCGATGCACTACCAACTACAGCTCAACCAACTAAGTGTCTTCTAGCAAATTTAACTGTGCTTTTGAGATGTTTTATAAAGGATTTCAAATGCTTTCAAGCTCTCTTTGGCATCGATCAAGACTACAAAATGTTAAAAAATGATAGGACAACCATTGTATGATATACCATTCCGGTTTCAGTAGTATACCTAGCTATCATATTTCTACAATACCTTCTAGGAAGTGTTTTCAATTTGTCACTTATTGTCCAATGCCATAGTCTAATCAACACTGTCACTATACCCTGATTTGTGTGAATGCATTCTTAAAACAGAAAACGAAAGTCAACGACAACCAAAGTGAAGATAAATCTGCGAAAGTAAATTCTTTTCACATCACGCCGAAGTGTAATCTGCGTGAAAAATTGGGTTAACTTTCAAAAGTTTCGCCTTCTACACTCCTTTGGCACTGTCATTGGCACAGGCTTCATTATTAATTACTCCCTAATTGGCTCTCTATAGCAAAGTGCAGAAGTTCCCAAGCGACAAAAGGAAATCCCGTCCACCCTCAACGGTCATCTGCACCGACAAAACACCCCCTCTGTCCCATTACGTTCAACACTTTCATTCAATTAACTAATCGTATCATATCGTCATCGGTATAGATGCACAAATACGAGTAAGTGCATGTCTGTGCCTTAATATCATAAGCCCGATTCAGTCTTTCTAACGTCTGGGCCTTAACTAATGCGAAGCGTCACACTATAGATTATTAAATCTAGTACCAACCTTATTGCATGTAAATTAAATCCGATTATGCTGCCGGTGCTGGCGATAATGCTGATGTCGAATGCAGTTGAAGTTGAAGTTGCAGAGGAAGCTGGATGGTGCCTTTGCTCGGCTTTGCTCTGATATGCTACTACTGCAATGCGCGCCAATAAAATTGATTGCATTAGCCAATAATTTAGCGTGTAGAGTCGAAGATACAACGAGTACGAGGACGACTACAACTATTCCAACAGGTACAAGTACCAGTACCAGTATATAAGTACTTTGGTTCACACAGAGAGCCATAGTCGATGCCATCACTATAGACAACATGTGTTCCCGGTCTGGTAAACCAAATGTTTGTAGCTTTTTTCGTTTGGAGAGAATCGTCTAAATGAAGGAACGAGCGCGCGCGCGAATACTGTATCCGATGGTTCGCTCCGCTTAGGTAATTGCGTCTTAAGTGCAATTAATTTGAACACTGATTTGGTGGTAGCTGTGAACCGGTCCAGACCATACGGACTATCGCCGAGGAGCCTTGGCTAAATTGTATTTTCGTGATTTATCATCAAACTCCGACCCCGTGCAGCCGATATCTCTTAATATCTTCCGAAAGGGGATTTGCGATTTGCCTTTGGAGCGCATCATCTTTTCGCGATCGATTAGAAGTGACTAATGTTCGAGCGGATAGTTGTTTAGTGGCCGGGATTACGATCGTAATATGGAGGATAACTAAGTACGTTTAGTCCAGTCAGACAGTGCTGGATGAAAGTATAAGATTAGTCCATTGATGGTGTTGGTGTTAGAGCTGCTGCTGCTGCCGTTGTTGCTGGTGCTGCAAAACTTATGAAATATGGGTGATTAAAATGTGGAAGAAAATAATTATCCGTTCTTCGGTTGGAGTCACATGGAACGGCCAACCAACCTGGTCGATGTATACTTTTCAGGTGAGAGAAACATACGAACCACCGTTCATGGGGCAGTTTAAAAATGACGCAGCTGAGCTTAGCCTTAGTTAGATTGTCGTATTAGCTGATTGTATTCATTGAAGAGATTTCCACCCCTAAAGTCGGTAGTGGCTTGTGAGTCGTGTTAACAAACATCCGCTCGTTTATTTGAAGGATGACATCCCGTTAGATGGTGCACAATAAAATAGTCGGAAATGAAGGTACTTGGAGTAAACTAGTAGCTCTTAATGTATGGAGGAAGTTTCCTTTGATCTCTCATTAGTTTTCCATTTATGGGAACCAATTGCAAAAGCCGAGTAAAATGTCTCTGATCGACCAGATTTGTGGTGTTGATGAGTCCTGAAGAAGAATAAACCAAAAGCAGCAGAAGAAGAAAAAACTATGAGAAATGCATTCGATTCGATCTCATACAATCTAAGGTGATGTCCTTACTCAAATTAATGGATGGAGTTGCCTATTAGCAGAATTCCAATTCCTTTTTCTTATTGGCACTTAGACCACAAAACGGTTCAGGGTCAATAAACGAGATGTGAACAGCCGCTTTGGCAAGTTTATTAAAAGTGCTGATCGCTGATTTCTCTCCGTCCAGAGACCCAATTGAGTACGATTTCGTATTCTATTGACAGCTTCAAGCCAAATTAAACTCAAAGCCTTGATAGTTTCGGAAGCCGCTTGGTCTCCAGACAGAAGTGAAGTGTGATCTTTTAACATTTCTTCTGATGCACTCTCTGGTATAATAAATTGTTTTTGGTTTGAATAACCATGTCTTATCGAAGTGCCTGTAGTAGTTCCAGGAGGTATTCGTTCCGTTTAGAATAGCAGTGTCCAAAAGTGATCACTTGCCTGGCTTTTCTTAAAAAAATTTAGTTGAACGCTATTTAGTGATAGCATTTGGAGGCTTAAGTTCATTCTTTTCAAGAGTGGACTAGATACAGCTTAAAGGCGAAACTATTTAAACACGTCCAGAATTAGACAACGAACTTTGCTAACAGGAGCGAAGAAAGGGGCAACTAGAGCATGGAAATACCCGAAGAGACACTGTATCGGAAATAAGAAGATGTACTTTCAACAACCTTAAAGAAGGCGATAAGCAACTGAAGAAGTGCAATGTCGAAGAACAGAAATGCTTATGGCAGCGGAGAAACATGAAGCAAATGATGTAGCTGTACTGTTTGGTGGATTATGCCTAGCGAGTGTCTACTCTAAAGTGCAGGCAAACATCTCAAAATTTAACTTGTTCTGACAGGTATGACTCATCGACCACTATAAAGCACCGCTGAAACGCGTTCCCCGATTCAACAGAAAGAAGTTACATGGAGCCAAATCAGTTGAATTCGGTGGCTGTTGGATGGTATTTGTTGCATTTTTCATCAAAAAATTACGACGATGTGCGACGTGCGATGATGCGTTATCATAGAGCAAAATTCACGAGTATTCTGCCCACAATTCTGGTTTCTTTCGGCGAATTGCTTCACGTAAACGTATCAAAACGCCCAAAAAATACTCTTTGCTTAAGGTCTGGCCTTCTGGCAAAAATTCATGATGCACTACACCGATGTATTTCATGAAAATTGGGAGCATTGCCTTCTGTTTTGGCTGAAAACGACGTTGTTTTTTTGGTCTTGGCTCATTTTGTGAACGCCATTCACTTGCCTGATGTCTGGATTGCGTGTCGTATTCATAAACCCACGTCTCGTCTCCAGTAATGATCCTTTTGATGAATGTGGGATCGGATTCAGCCTCGCAAATCATCTCTTTTCGATGTCGATGGTCTACCACTGCGTTCATCATCTTCGATTGACTTACGACCACTTTTGAAGCGTTCGTGCTACTAGTAAACGACCGTTTTCTTTAGAGAATCATTGCCGAAACACTTTTCCGACATTTCCAACGTTCGCGCACCATTAAATCTGTTTTTTACGCAAAATTTAATATAAGTTCGCTGTAGATGTACTTTTGGCTACGTAACTTTTGCAAAAGTCAAGCTATGACTCTAAGATTTAGAGGTAATGTCAGCAACAGATGTACCAACTTACCAAAAATAAAAAAACAGAGCTCAAAATCGGAACAATGGGAGAGCCACACTGTGGTTTGATCAAGGAGGTATGTTACGTCAAAAGCCTCTAAGGCTGTCAGTGTAAAGAAGCATTCGGCATGACATGGAATTTTGTCTTTTACCAAGCGGTTAACTAAAAAACACGGCACATTTTCTATTTGACAGTTTGACTTTATTTTCATTAATTTAACTTGCAGTTGTTCCACACGCAAGCCCGTACTGAGTAATAGTTGTTATCGGTAAGCCAACTCTGAATTTTTACTTCAGAGCTGTGCTTAGTGTCATCGGTTTTTGTGTTTTTCGTGTTTGCCTTTTTTATGATGATTCGGGACTTTAAAGTGGGTATACGAGTAGCCAATATTCTCGGGATAAATAGCAATTACTTTCCTGCGTACTTCCACGTCTGTTATGGCACTAAGTGAAATACAGTCAGATCTCCTTCCCACAGCTCTCAGATCACTCTAATTGGCTACGAACTAGTGCCATTATTTTTTTCCCACCGCGATCTCCAAATTTACGTGTAGCTTACCAAACTCTACCACAAGATATTTCCTGTTCCAATCCGGAAATCAATTTCCTATGGTTAAAAGTCCATGTCCGTAAGCAAATTATCCAATATTGCTTTATTTTCAGGAGCCCCAAACTGGACAGCAATTCCACCTTTAAAGAGTTCGATGCACTGCCTAACTCTATACAAAGAATTATATGCCTGTATCCTCATACTGAAAAAGCTATTATGGTCTATATCAATGTACACAATTCTAGTTGGCTTCGACATTCTGCACAGACAACACCCAACTTGACCCAGCTTGTAAATGAGCCTACGCTAAAACCATACCGTCAACTCCCTGGACGTGTTTTTAACTTTTCACCGTGACAAATACAAGGTCAATGTGCTATTCCCTCTAGGCTCATCGGAGCACTATGTCATATCAGCTAATTTCTCGTACACGGTCCATACAATTAAAGAAAAAATTCCTAAAAACTCCTTAAAGCCAATTGGAGCAGACTTAACAGCTTCTTTAGGAATTTTAACTTGTCGATATATTTTTTTGATAACGACCGATTTGATCACAGGCACCATTTTTTTTTTTTTTTTTTTTTTTGGAATGAGATCCTTTATCCCTCATTGATCTTCGTAGGTCCACTGATGATTGGATGGCATATTCTACCGAAAAGTGGAAGCAAAGCGTACATCAATGTGATGAAAGTAAGATAGTTGCCCTTGATATTTCTAAGGCATTTGGCAGAGTTTGGCATCAGGCTCTTTTTTCGAGATCGATGACTCTCTTCTTCAATGGATCACGAACTATCTTTCGAAACTTTAAATCCAAGTTGTCTTGGATAGTTTCAACTCTGATATTAACAAAATAAATGCCGGTGTGCTCCAGGGTTCCGTTCTGTCTCCGCCATTCTTTTTTATTTTCATCAAATATCTCTTGTCTTCTACTTCTAATTCAATACATTTGTTTGCTGATGACAGTACTCTCTGCCTTTCATATTCATTTCCGGACTAATGTCCCTGCTCTTGGAATTTAGAACGTGAACGGTAACGTGTGTTCAACTCATTAAATTCCGATATTAACAGAATAACTAATTGGGGAACCAGAGTAAAATTAAATGCTTCCAAAACATAATGCTATCTGTTGTCGTTAAATCGGAATTTAAACACCCAGCCATTGTCCATGAATGGCATTTGCATCAACGGAACCGGATAACTTTCCCTTCTCGATATGTGCGTCAGTAACAACCACGTTGGAATATCGCAAAAATTGGTGTGAAATGTCTAAGTTTCCTCAAACGATGTAAGAAATAATTTCAACCTCTGATCTAGCCACAATCTATAGGTCATTCATTTGCCAAAAGTTGGAGTAATATGCCCACATCTGGTCACATCTCTGCACCTGGTAAATAGGATTCAAAAACGTCAGATAAAACTCATAGGCAATAGTAATATCAGTCAGTCAATTGACACCCTTGAACACCGATATAATATCTCCTTTGTTTTATCGCTATTTCCACCACCAGTGATATCGCCGGTAACATTCCGCCCCTTCAAACCTTCAACCTTAATACCCGTCTCGCTATGAATAGTAATCAGTGTGGTATACCCTTAAACCCACTTTCGGACGTAATCTAAAATATTGTGATTCGTTTCTCTTCATTTCCCAGTCATTATAACCTTCAAACATTTAAAACCAACGTTCAGCGGTAGCTCTTTTTCTTTCCTTCTTGATTTTCCTTCGCCAGCGATATGTGCAAGTCCCTTGAGCGCTTACAAATGATATAAAAGGTGAATATTTAAGCAGGTATTTATAGGTTTAGAATATCAAGGTAAGCATCATCTTGTTACCTTGGGAATGGAATACAGCTTCTTTGTGCAAGTGTCATACACCGGATGTACGGGTTGCTGTGGTTGTAGATACAGTAACATACTAATAAATTTTGAAAGGGAGTTGTGATTGTGACGTTACAATGGGCTTTGTCACGGAGGAGAGTTCTCTGGATCGACATGGCTACGAAAAGCCTAATAATATCCTATGCTTCGGTTGTGTGATGGAACAGCTTTGCGTGAAAATATCTCACTGGCACTTCTAACAGACACCATCGACTGATCTATCTCGGCTGGAAAGGGGCTTTCCCTATGACACGATTACTTTATCGATCAGCTGAATTAGAATCTAATTAGAATTCGCTCATTCGCTGAAATCTCCACCGATTATATAAAGGCGTTTGTACGGAGATGGGGGTTGTTCAAGCTCGGCAGTAATTAACTTTTGCCTGACTTCGCCTTTAATACCACGATTCTATGTGTTATGTGAAGCTTACTTCTTAGTTTGGTCTGGCTTTAAAAAATATCCTTTTGTTTGGCAAGCCAACTTCTGAGATTGTCCCAGATGGGCCTAGTTTAGTTGGCTCGTCATCTGTTATTATGTTGCCTTAGTCGAAGGCTAGAACTCTTTTGAGCTCAAAAGTGAAGTATCAGAAAGGTCTAAGAGTGACTTAACTAAATCTGAGCACTCCCTTTGGGATATACTGATATGGTCAACAGATCGCGTCTTATAATAGGCCATACGGTATCAGAAAGATCTCGCTCGATCTTTAAAGATCGATCGTCTGTTTGCGTCTTTAATTGGATTTCGAGGAATATCAGTTAAGTCAACTACCTTCTGGTAGGCATACATCCAGGGCATATTATTCCTAACCTGGTTTGCAGGTCATTGACATTCAGTATATGCCAACCAAGTTCGAAGGTTGTGCACTGAAATTTTGGTTTAACCATACCTTTCCTGAGGGGTATGACTAAAGTCATCCAGAGCTTGCTTCTATGTAGTTTGTTGTTTTGAAGGAGTAACATGTAAAAATATTATCGATGCCATCACGAGATTTTTTCCCAAAATATACACAAAACCACTTCTTCATCGCCTCACTTTCAACCAAATTTACCAGGGCACCATCGGTGACGAAATACACTCGTAGAATATTCTAGACCTTTGAACCTTCTGACCTATGGGCGATTGCCTTGAAATAGACAAGACACGAATGGAGAAGTCCTTACCAAAAACCCACAGTGAGAAAGTTTAACATCACAAAAGTTTGTAGAAGAGAGCTCTTTAATGGTCGAAAACAGTGGATGTCCTTAGTGATCCATGAGTTCAATCCTTAAACGGAGCAAAACTGATTTTAAGGATTCCGTTGACCTTATATCGCAGTTTTCCATTTACATGTGCGCAATAAGACGTACATGTACAGCATTCCAAGTTTATAGACTTAGCATGCCTTCTGATAAGCGAAAAGGGTCGTTCTAGACATTGTGCTGGCATATGAAGCACATACCATATGTAGTCTATCAGAACATCAGAATTTTGATAAACAGGTTATCTGTCCTTAAAGTGCTATGACTTTATGACTGGCCTTTCGTCCAACCAAAGTTAGTCATCATGTGATGGTCTTCTAAAAAAAAAAAAAAAAAAATTCAAACCACTGGACACATGTGTACTTAAGTGCTGCGTTTGCCGGTTTACATGTCGACAACCTCTGTTTCAACAACTATCCTCACCTCTACACCTTAAACAATCAATCTGCTGCGATACAAATCCTCAATGACAATTATGACTCCAAGCAAACATAACACATCATTATCCCCATCTCTAGGCTGACAAATCTACATTTCCGTCAAAATCGAATCCCCAGAGCAGCTGCTGGATTTATTATCGAGGCAAAGCCCCCGTATTACCACATGAAAGTTCGAAACCGACTCACATTGGGTGGCCATCGTTTCACTTCTATCTGAACGAGTCTCCTCCAACAGGCTTTCATCTCCGATTCAAATGATGAATGTTGCCTCTGACTCTGACAGTGAGCATCTAAGGCGTCCATCTATGCAAGGAGTACCGGTCAGCCCACGCAAAAACTCTAGCTACCAGACGGTGCCTTCATACCAACGAAGACGAAAGTAAATCAGGAAAATACGTTACAAATGACACACTGAAGATGGTTTTTGTGATTGCAAATTTCCGCGGGGGAAATGCATACTTTTCCATTTTTAAAAGTCTTCAGCAGCAAGTGGTGTAGGTACGACTGAAAAGGATCTCAAGTACGTTGCGTGTTCCAAGATGAAGTGGCACGAATGTAATTCTACTGATATGCGACCTAGTTTAAGCGAACTCCTCCGAAAAGCCATTCAATCCGCACAAGACTGTCAGATTGTCACAAATATGGGAAACATCATATATTCGTAGTGGTATACGGATGCAAGACCCAAAAGATGTCGAAGTTCTGTCTTTGTATAGTTCACCAGTTCGCTTTGGGATAGTGATTTTCTATGCTGAATCGACAAACAGCCACCCACAGCATTTGACGGCATCATGACCGGAATGGTAATTGCCATTTAAGTCTGGATAGATCCGCAGATCTGCAGAACCACAGATTTACCTATTCAGAGATGTATCATACATTTGCCATTTGCGTAGATGTCCCACTGACTGACCCAAAGTGAAAATCTCCTACGCGCCTTGGGGGCTTTCTTCTTCTTCTCTGGATTTCAGCTGGAGACTTCTGAGATGGCGAGTGTTTTTCAACAGGTGGTCTTGGATCTTTGGTTCTGGGCACTGGTCACTGGTTACTGGTCACTGGTCACTGGTCACCGGTCACTCGGAACTCTTGACTTAATTCGAGAGCGCTGTGTTGATTAATTGCATTGTTTTGGTCCGGAACTGACCCAAATCCCTTTGGAGTTGCAGTGGATAGCTGTACTGAGATTTTCATGTGTCTGTAGGCACTGATTTATAGGGCGAGATTATGAAGGCTTGAAAGGAAATTGGATCGGGTTAAACTCTAAAGTGACGGGAAAGGAAAGTGTTACGTTCGTTGTATGTATTGTCGGAGAGTGAGTGATTTATTTTAGTTAACAGTAACGGAGGACAAAAAAGGTCATTCATATGGATGTACGCTGCTCTTATAGATTTTAAGAAAACCGAGATGATGAGTAAGCTTACAACGCCCATATGCATTTAATACTTCAAAAACTTTGAACTGCTTGGGAAAGCCACCCATGCAGCCATGAGCGACTGTTTGTGTTCCCGTAAAAGCTTCTTCCACCAGAGAGCCAGAGTATAGGATAAAATTGGTCTTAGCCTAACTCTTTAGATTCAAAGGACTTGCATTGGTGAGACGCTCCATGTCTTGCCGAAAGCTACTATACAAAGTTGAGCGTCTTGGAGTTTTCGAAGGTGAAGTAGTTTGTAATCCAGAATGACTCACAGATACCCACTTTCGTTGAAGTAACAGACAGTAATGCCTCTAGGCTTTGAGTGGGTCAGACCAGTTTTTAGACCATTAACTGAAGTCCTTTTCTAATGAATCAATCGTCAATCTGCGCCTTAAAGCAGTCGTTCCCTAGATATGATCTCACAGACATTAAAGCATCATCCGCATATGGAAGACTGACTGACTGAACAACACATGTTGTTCGCAGTCGATTTCGCAATCGCTCTCAATGTCGATGAAAATGTGCAGCGAGTACTTCTTCATGTTTAGTGTGGCTTCAGTTCGCTCCAAGTCTGAAGCGCAGTTTCGCAGGATTTTTCGTAGCTAGCATGTCTTTCTAATTAGCGCGGTCATCCGCCAGCAAGGCAGTCAGTTCCGCAGACAAAGTTTAATGAGGTTCCCATCGACTTTTGTATGCTAGTCTCCATGCGGTCTGACGCGGTCGGCATCGCTTTACAGCCCTCAAAGTTCAAAGTTGTAACGGTGTAAGCGGAATCGAAAATTGCTCTGAAGAGCTTTTCTCGCGAAGTGCCTGACAGCATTTTCAACCACTTCCACATTGTAAAGCAGGACTGGGATGATCAGTGCCTTGTACAAAGTCTTTTCGGTTGCTCAAGAGATAGCTTTCCTTTGAGGAAGGGTCTTAGGAATTCACATAATATGGCAGACATAATTTATATGCATATTTCGCAGCAGTTGCCGCGGTTCAGAGGTCGGTCAAACAATGCTGATGTTCCATTCGTTGAACATTCCTTCATCTAGCCAGACCCTAGAGATGAATTCATGATGCTAAACAGCTCGGAAGCTAATCCATGTGGTCCAGAAGCTTTGCTACCCTAAAGCTTGGAAATGGCTGCCCTGACTTTATCTTGGTTGTGTAAATGGAAATGTTGTCTGCTTTTACTGCTTTCATCCACTGTGACTGCTTTGAAGTTTCTTTCTCTTTCCTTCCAGAATTCTGTTCAGACCTTAGAGCTTCAACGTCTTCGATTTATTTTTTGGTAAATTTTTCCAACTTTACTGTTCTGGAAGCAACTACCTAAGGTTTCGATCGAGCGTTTCTCGTGCTTTTTATACATATTTTCTTCAGAAAAGCTAACGTTCATCGTACGATCGTAGAGCTCACAAGTCCGCTTTCTGCATTAGTTGTTATTGTAGATTTTCTTTGTTGAGGTGGGTTGCATCCCAGTAGATCGGAGGTGGCCTCTCTGATTGCTCACTGGTAGTTCTGCAACTGGCATTTTGCGTTTGAAATTAGTGGCGTCAGACTACTCGAGAGATAAGGGAAACTCGATCGGGAAAAGCCCTGCCGGTTTCTTGAGATTGTAGTCATACGACGTTAAACTTCCTCATATGGTTATGGATATCCACATCCGTATCCGAAGATAGCCGCTCGAAGCCTTCGGACATCCAAAACCGAGTGCTTGCTATAGTCACATTACGTCCCGCCTGTGTCCGCTTCCGGAAGTGATGGTTTATCGAAGAGCTCGTAGAAGCAGTTTTTGTTTGGTCTTCTCTTCTGTTGTCGCATGAGCGTCTATAAGGTTTATGTTATCGAATTTGATAACCGGCATCTACCTGGCGTTGTCCAATGTTACGACACATCAGTTATGCTTATTTTACTCCCAACTGTAGCCATCGGAAATGTTGTTGTTATGCCTAAACTTATAGGCATGGGTGTTGGGCCTGAGACAAACGGAGCAGCACTATAAACACGACAGCTTGCGAATGGAAGCAACAAATGAACATATCTGTGCTACTTTAAGATTTTTGGAGTTCAGGCCGATAAAGGTCTCCAAGAAAAGGTCGTGTTCTTCGAAAAGAGGTGGTGGCGACAGCGCTTACACCCCTGAAGTGGGTTACTGATATTGGTTCAACCGGACTCTCGCCCTAGGTGTTTTCACAATTGAATTGACCCTCCAGGTTGGAGGTTGTACCGTCGGGGTAGCTTCCCTACCACGTAAAAAGTAACTAACTATGAGAGACACATCAGCCTCGGATGCCAACGGAACCCCTAATTTAAGATCACGACCCGGACCATTCACGGACTACGAATTGAGAAAATTCACATGAAACATACGCACACTGTACATACCAGGTATTGCTCAAAAACTTGAATCTGTCCTCATGCGGTACAAGGCAGACATCCAGAAGATATGATAGATAGGATCAAGAACGCAAAAACGGAAAAATCGCGACATCTATGGTATTACAGCTACCACAAAGGACTTCACATAATAGAATGCGAATTTATTTGACTTTAGACCGATAAATGATCTTCTGGCTGTGATCCACATTAAGACATCATTCTAAAACATCAGCCTTATATGTGCACATGCCCCTACCGATAAAGCTCTATCAAGAAGGACTCCATCAAGGAGGAGCTATATGACCTTCTGGACGGTGCCTACGGAGCAGGTCCAGAGTATGTTGTCAAAATTGACTCGGGGTCATTAATGCTAAAATCGGTAAGGAAAAATATTTGTAGTGAATTAGTCGGAAAGAGCAGCTTCCACGACACGACAACAGCTTCCGACTAATTGCTTTTGCAGCAACTCGTGATAATTAGCACTACACAGTAACTTGATACACTCCACCTGCTCGGACCGTCAGTCAAATCGGGCATGTGCTAGTAGACGCACGCTTCGAACATTTTGAATGTACAAACATTTAGAGGAGCAAGCCTTGACTATGACTACTTCGTTATCCATTATCCAACAAGAAGAAACAGAAAATCGCCCAGAAAGAAAAAATCAACATTGGAAGCTGTAGTACGACTGGAGTAGGCAGAGCCTACAAACGCTAAAAATCTGTGGATCCAGTATCACGATATCATCAAGAAGGTACCCGAGACCATCGTAGACCACCAGCTCGAGAAGGAGCATGATGATGAGTGCATACGCCAGAAAATGCACTCCTAAAAGCGCTGCAGCACAAAACAAGCGTAAGGAGAGAAGAGTATCGAGCCAAAAGAAGATCTAGCGTAAGAAGAAAAGTGCCTTAGCAGTCTCTCATCTTAGGAATATCGAACAGTCCCTCGATAGAAACAATACCCTGATGTTTCTCAGGATGTTTCTCAGGAAATCTAAGCTATTCGCAGTTGACTTCAAGCCGGGAAATTAGGCTCTTTAAAAGAATGAAGGAAACTTAATATAGTTAGTTGGCTCAGCTATCAAAAGGCTGAAGAATGTCTATAAGCGGAGCTCTTTAAACATAGAGGTGATGTTTCTCTAGCGTCAACCGGGTATGTATGGATGAAGCCCTGCCGGTTGACTTTTAGCTCTATATGCCCCATCTTCAAGAAAGAGGATCCTGTACCTTACAAAAACTATTAAAGCATAAATGTAGCATACAAGATCCCATCCAATTTACTGTGTGAACGTCTCAGGCCATTCTTTAACACACTAATCGGCACGTACCAGTGTGGCTTCCGGCCCGGCAGATCGACTATAGATCAAATTTTCACACAGAGACAAATATTAGAAAAGACCAATGAATTTTTAAGTCGAGACTTACCATCTTCAAAGCTGCAGATAACAATATTCATCATCTTGAGCTCTACACGTCTCTACAGTTGCTCTAAACTCTTTCAAGCAAGGATATGGACTGTCATGTGATTTCTTCAGTTTAGTGCTCGAACAGATAGTGGGCAGGGGAGGTGTTAACACGGAAGGCACTATCTTCAACAAGTCTGTTCAGATGGTGGGACACGTATACATCATCGGTCGTTCCCAGCTCGCTGTCGTAGAAACTTGGGCGGCAATCGAAGAACAGGCGAAACAACTGGGCCTTGAAGTAAGTGATGACAGATACATGTTTTAAACAAAGAAATAAGCATATGTCTACCGTCTAAATAGGACAAAACGTCACTATTGACAATAGTAACTTGGAAGTGGCTCTTAACGCTAGTTTACCTACCAGGGGTTCAAAACTCGGAAAACGAAGTGCACGCTATACAAAACGTTGATCCTGAGAGAAATATTCTATTTGGCCATGTGTTGGATGATAAGTAGGAAAGCAGAGCAGACATTAAACACTTTCAAGAGAAAAGTTCTTCGTGAAATATATATGGTCCTGTACGCGAGGACGGAGAAGAAGATACAACTGCGACTACAACTATGTGAAGATGTGAATGCAGTCCAAAAAGTTAAAACACTGAAACGGCCACATCAAACGAATGGAAAGAGAGGCTTCGAGTCCAAGCCCCCAGATTGGAGGCGATAAAAAAGACCGAACCTCCGTTTAAAGGACCAAGCCATAGCGTATGCCAAAGCACTTGGTTTAGACAATGGGAGGCAGCGCGCACGGGATCGAAGAGAGTAGAAGGCTGCTGCGCCTTAGGTCGGGTCGGGACCATTTAACGCGGTACTATAAGTATGTTGTAGCTATTTATTCGAGTTTTCATCAAACGCTATTCTACGAATGTGATTGCTTTGCTGTTTACCCAATCCAAGTTACGCGACAGTCAGCAGGTTCCCGATCAATCACCGCGCAGGTCCACCAGTGAAAATTGTGTCCAAGGTTTCCAGCAGTTGGTAGTCGCAAGTATCTTTTTGTACCATAACTCTACATACTATCGGTGCCAGGAGACTTAAGTCATTAAGGAAACAGAAGCGTATGGAAAGCCTTCTACATAAGTATGCATTAGCTCACTAAGAATACCAAAGGCTGATCTGATGATGTATGAAGATCATCACATCACATCAATTGGCTGCAGTCATTTGAAAGTAAAGTGGAAATTAACCATTTTAAGGTACAGATGAGGACGTGACTCATGCCTAGATCAAAGAAGCTTTTTTCTGAGCCCCCAACGGAAGATGGGCCTTCCTGGTTTCCTCGATTCCTGCAGGAAGGCCGTGAAAGCAGAATTTTCTCTTTTCAATGTCGATTCCAGAGTTTCGAGATACACCGGAATACGAAAGGTAACGCACGTCAGTATCGATGGTCTGAAAAACTGAAAAATCTCTGTTCCAGAAGAAAAATTTTCCTTACGGAGCCTACAAAAAATGTCAAACGTCTGATGTTAACTAAATTTCTGGCCATTGAAGTAGTTAGTAATGTATGTCATGCTATATGCTAGTGTGCTAATCGATGCACTGGATTAAAAGTTTGCCATATTAATGTGCGGAGTCTAAAATCAAGTATTGATGAATTTAGGGAACTGTTTTCTTCGCAACTAGTACAGTAGATGTTATATCTGTTTCTGAAGCATGGTTGATCCCTTTCAGTACAGATGGGAGTGGTGATGATAACAATTGCGTTGCCATTTCTGGCTATAAAATACATCGTGGCGACAGATCGACATAAGGAAGTGGGGTTCCCGACCTTTTTTAATATCGGACATGAAGCTAGTGTTATATCACGATCAGATATCTGTGCCCGGTTTTAACTCTTCTCATGATCTTATATTTTAAACCTACGATCTCCGAATGAATGTGCAACCTTCCCTCAATAAAGTGCTTTTTGCAGATTTCAATAATATGAACTTAGTAGCTCTGCACAATGAATCCTCATTATACCTTTGAGATTTGTGTTGAAGTCTCCCAGATGTTGATAACAAAGTTGCTTTATTCGAGTCAATGGTATTGGAACTCCTCAACAAATATGTACCAATAAAGCAAGTGGTAGTTAAGGATCCGGGGTGCCCTTAGTTTACCTTAAGTATAAAAAAGCTCACGAGACTTCGAGACAAAAAGAACTATCCTTCAATTGCAAATAGGACCGCATTTGTTAAGTTGAGAAACCTAACAATCGCGGAGACTCAAACAAAATAAGTTTTATTACAAATCAAAGACAATCTCAAAAACTATACGGACACTAATCCGATCTATTTAACAAATTTTTTTGCGACTATTTCTGTTTCAGGCAGTTCTATTCCTTAAATTGAAACTAATTTATACCGTAGTTTGTCAGACTTCTCAGCCCCAACATTTTCTTTCCAAACTACTCGGTGGAGTGAAAAGTAACCTCCTTGACCGCCAGAAAGATTATGGTGCCTTGAAGTCCGTTCATATTTAGGCAGACATGCCAATATGTTACTGTCGATACTGTCTTTAGTTTTGTTTTGACAGCTGATTGCTGTTGACGTGTTTGGTATCATCATCATGTTGAGTATGGACAAAAACGATTTTCGTTTTCTCATAAAACATTATTTTTTGAGAGGCAAAACGGCGAAGGAAACAAGAAAAGTTGGAAAAATATTATTGGGTTAATGCTTTGTCAGATTACACCGCCAAATATTGGTTTCGAGAGTTTCGTGGTGGCCGCAACTCCACTACCGATCAAGTGCGCAGCGTCAGGCCCTCCGATGCGGTTACAGAGCACAATGTCAACCAAATACATGAAATGGTGCTGGCTGACCGGAAAGTGAAGGTGCGTGAGCTAGCAGATACCATAAAGATTAGTACTGAGCGCACACGCCATATTTTGGGCAATATTCTGCATATGAAATACTCACTCATACTCACTCTTGACCAAAAACACGAACGCGAGAGCACTTCAAAAGAGTGTTTGGACTTGCTGATGCGGAATCGGGCGGACTTTTAGCGTCGATTGGTAACTGTTGAATAGCAGAGAACAGAATGAGTGCCCGGCAATGGACTGAAGCCGGCACGAGTGGCATGGCATACTCTTCGTGGACTCCAATTGCTGTCGCATCCACCGTATTCGCCCAATTTGGCTCAATAGGACTATTATCTTTTCCCAAACCTCAAAAGTAGGGCTCATGAATAAAAAATTCAGAATACGCGAGGAAATCATCGACGCCACGGAGTAGTATTTTGCAGATCTTCCGGAAAATTACTTTTCGGACGGGATCAAGAAGTTGGAAAATCGCTGGAATAAGTGTATCAAACTAAAAGGGGACTATATTGAATAAAATAAAAAAATCCCAAGGAGATTTCTTTTACTTTTACATATGGTAGATACGCTAACTCATATTTATAGCTGCTGCCTTATTAAATCCTGCTTTCCCTCCACCTGGAAACTTGCAAAAGTAACTCCTATTCCAAAGAATTCCAATCCGTTTGGATACGCTGACTTTCGTCCAGTAAGCATTCTCCGGAGTTTGTCAAAGGTTCTGGAATTAATCGTTAAGAATCAACTTCAAACTCACGTTGACTTACTTAATTTGATAAGCCCGCATTAATCTGCGTATCGTGGAAGTCATAGTTGTACTACTTCACTCGTCTAAACTTTGACAAATCTTATATAGCCCTACTAAGTCTTTTAGATTTCTCAAAGGCATTTGATTCAGTGAATCATGAAAAATTGTATTGGAAACTTATAAATATAGGGTGACTCATCTTAAGGTTTGATTTATAATGCAAAATAAAATACATACAATTGAAAGCGAAGTAAACATTTTTATTACCAATCAAAAGAACAATTTATGGCATTTATTATTTTAAAATAACCTCTTGTAAATATTGGGAAAAACTTCCTCTGAGGTGGTCCATTCGGAAGGTCCAATTGTGGGAGACTCGTTCAACCATAGCGGCTGGCATCTCGCGAAAAGCAAGAGTAATGTTGGCTTCCAAATCGTCAATCGTAGCTGGTTTATTTCTGAAGACCTGAGACTTTACATATTCCCAAAAATTAAGTGCTCACCAAAATGATTTCTCGACAAGTCCATTGCTTCACACGCTGTACGGTTCGTAGCGCCGTCTTGCTCACTGAGACCATGTGATTGAATTTTAGGAAGCAAATAGTGCATTTACATGGCGCGATTATGGTTACCATTGACGGTAACATTCCGATTTGTCTAATTTTTGAAGATATATGGACCAATGATTCCACCAGCCCATAAACCACACCATACCGCTGTTTTTATTTGATGTAATTGTAGCTGTTGTTACTCTTCGTGTTACTCATCAGCCTAAATACGGTAATTTTGTTTATTAACGTTTCCATTGAGCCAGAAATGGGTTTCATCACTGAACAAAATTTCACGATAAAACACCGGATTTTCATTGAGTTTTTCCAGAGCCCATTCACTGAAAATATGACGTAAATTCAAGTCGCCTGACTTTAATTCTTGCATAAGTTGAATTTTGTACGCTTTTAGGCCGAGATCCCCACGTAAAATACGCCAAGCTGTCGAATACGCCAAGCCAAGCTGATGAGAACGACGACTAATCGATTCGTCACGGTCTTTGAGTACACTCTCAGCTACAGCTGCTATAGTCTCGTCACTACGTGATGGATGTGGTCTATCCGGTCGAGTGTCATCCACTTATGTAAACTGGAGCTCAAATTCACGAATGGTATTGGCAATAGTGGTTTCAGTAGGTCGATTATGCGCACCGTAAGTTCCTCGAATCGCACAAAAAACATTTCTCGCAGATTGCTGATTTTCGTAATACAGGTGAACAATTTGGAGACGCTGTTGTGATGTGAGTCTTTCGATGATGACTTGCCAAACGATACTGAACAAAAATGACAAAGCAATTTGATAGGAGTCACGCGTGATCTGTCAAAAAAAAGTTAATAAGCATTAAACCTCACGATGAATTTCCCTATAGCTTTAGTTTGGGTAAAAGGGTTGCTGAGCTTATTCTAAACTATCTTAGCGGTAGGTATCATCAAGTTTCATTAAAGGGAAAAATGTCAAGTAGGCTAAGACTATATCATAACGTTCCTCAGGGGTCAATCCTCGGTCCATTGCTTTTTGTCCTATTTATTAATTACCTACCCCTTGTTGGTATAAATGCCAACGTACATCTATACGCTGCAGATGCTCAATTATACCACCTTGAATAAAAATGCCCACGTATCGTCTCCAGTAATGATCCTTTTGATGAATGTGGGATCGGATACAAATTATCTCTTTTGCGACGTCAACACGGTCTCTTTTTGGATGAAATTGAGGTCTTTTGGCACCAACTTTGCTGCTACACGACGGAAACCCAAATCATTAACCAAAATGTCTTGGGCGGATCCATAGGCAATATTCAAGACCTCCACTATCTCTCTGATGGTTAATTTGTAGTTACTGACCAACATTTCTTGTACTTCAGCAATGTTTTCGTCGGCTTTCGATGTCGATGGTCTGCCACTGCGTTCATCATCTTCGACTGATTTACGACCACTTTTGAATCGCTCGTGCCACTGGTAAATGACAACTTTCTTTAGAGAATCGTTGCCGAAACACTTTTCCAACATTTCCAACGTTCGCGCACCATTAAATCCGTTTTTTTACGCAAAATTTAATACAAGTTCGTTGTTGCAAATTATAAATTTGTAAAAAATCGCCAACACACACAGAGATAGATGTACTTTTGGCTACGTAACTTTTGTAAATGTCAAGCTATGACGCTAAGATTTAGAGGGAATATCAGCAACAGATGTACCAAAAACAGAACTCAAATCGGAACAATGGAAGCGCCACACGGTGGTTATTCTTATTATTTTTTGATCAAGGATGTATGTTTCCAGCCCGCGGGCTAAAATTGATTGTTGTGTCAATTGAACAAAGACTTAGAGGCTGTTCGACTTTGGGCTTCATGAAATGTTCTTCAACTTAGTGCCATAAAAACCTTATGTATTGGAAAGAACTTACAGCATGTTGAAGTATACCCATATGTTCACCAGTCTGAAGATAAAATTAGTTATTCCAATAATGTCAAAAACCTCAAAGTTGTCCTTAAAAACTCTCCTTATGCTAATGATCATATTAACGCATTAGTTAAAAAAATTTAAACTTAAAATTAAAACTTGTACCACTCATAACTTACTCTAGTTTGGTTAACAACTCACTGGATTCAGCATCATTCAGAAAACTGAAACTCGCTTTTAACTCCATGATGAGATTTGTGTTTCACTTGCGTAAGTTCGACCGCATTTCCAGCTTTCGAATGTCAAAATTAGGGTATTCCTTATTACAATATTTAAACTATCCAAACTACCTATTCATTGCCCGACTTATAAATTACAAGAAGCCACATTATTTATATTGCAAGATACAGTTTCCTAGATTATCTAGGATTTTTACTCCTAATTTCTTCTACTTAGAAATTGGCCGTCAGTTTTTTGTTCACTCTGTTAGGCTGTGGAATTCGCTTTCATGGGAAACCCGGCGTTCAAACAAAACGTCAGAACAAAAAATTTCAGTGTCTTTCTATTCGGCTTTTTTAGGCATCTTTGAGGCATACATTGAACTAATATTATTCAATAGATATTTGGTATATACCACCTTGATCAAAAAACGGAATAACCACCTTGTGGCGCTCCCATTGTCCCTATTTGAGTTTTGTTTTTGGTACATCTGTTGGTGACATTCTCTCTAAATCTTAGAGTCATAGCTTGACATTTGCGAAAGTAACGTTGCCAAAAGTACATCTATATCTGTGTGTGTTGGCGATTTTTTACAAATTTATAATTTGCAACAACGAACTTGTATTAAATTTTGCGTAAAAAACGGATTTAATGGTGCGCGAACGTTGGAAATGTTGAAAAAGTGTTTCGGCAACGATTCTTTAAAGAAAGTTGTCATTTACCAGTGGCACGAGCGATTCAAAAGTGGTCGTAAATCAGTCGAAGATGATGAACGCAGTGGCAGACCATCGACATCGAAAGCCGACGAAAACATTGCTGAAGTACAAGAAATGTTGGTCAATAACCACAAATTAACCATCAGAGAGATAGTGGAGGTCTTGAATATTGCCTATGGATCCGCCCAAGACATTTTGGTTAATGATTTGGGTTTCCGTCGTATAGCATCGAAGTTGGTGCCAAAAGATCTCAATTTCATCCATAAAGAGACCGAGTTGACGTCGCAAAAGAGATGATTTGCAAGGTAGAATCCGATCCCACATTCATCAAAAGATCATAACTGGAGACGAGGCGTGTTTGTACTCATAAACACGCAATATAGAAATCAAGCAAATGAATGGCGTTCACCAAATGAACCGAGACCAAAAAAACCACGTTGTTTTCAGAACGGCGTAGTGCATCATGAATTTTTGCCAGAAGGCCAGACAGTAAGCAAAGAGTATTATTTGGGCGTTATGATACGTTTGCGTGAAGCAATTCGCCGAAAGAGATCAGAATTGTTGGGCAGAAAACTCGTGAATTTTGGACCATGATAACGCACTATCGCACAGGGCCATCATTATTGGTAATATGTTGACGAAAAATGCAACAAATACCATCCAACAGCCACCAAATTGATCTGATTTGGGTCACTGTGACTTCTTTCTCTTTAATCGAGTTGAAAAACCACTACGGAGAACCCGTTTCAGCAGCCGAGAGGAAGTAATGGAAAAATCGCAGGAAGCACTGATGAGCATACCGAAAACCGAATATGAAAAATATTCCGAGGATTGGATTAAGCGCTGGTATAAGTGTGTTGCAGTCGATAGGGATTACTTTGAAGGGAACTATATATGTAGATTCAGATGAATAAATTTGTATTTTTAATTTTCTAAATAAATTCCGGGAACAAACTCATTTGTTTTTTTTTTTTTTTTTTTTTTTTTGCAATGTATTGTACTTTTAAAGGAGCATGGCTCTTCTTTATACAAACCGCTATTATTTTTATTTAAATAAATAAATAAAATAGACACGGTTGTGAAGCCCAAGAAGATAGATAAAGTTAGCGCAGTTCACACAAGAATTATCTGAATAGTTGACGGAGGCCGCATTACTCATCGAATCTATGCATTGCTAAGCATGAAGCCATCTGTAGTGGATGTCGTTATTGTGGCAAACCTATTCAAGAATCATTTACTTCAATCATGTCAAAAGTTTCGGTGCCATAAAAGTTTCACCTGTCACTGATGTTAAAGTTAAGAAGAATCAGTCGCTGGTGTTGTTAGGGTCTTTGGACTGAAATCTTCCTTTTGGTTATGTATCCGAATACACTCTCGTGAGAATTACTACATCTAAACAGGCTTCTTCATGCTTATGTTAAAAATCATGTTTCGAAGTCTTTCATCTTCTTCGTAGCACGAATGCTTCCATTCAGTACAGAATTTTTGATGGGAACCTGCTCACAAAGCAGCACGATTATTTATTGTCAATTCCCAGGAAAAGAGTACGCCCTCAGCGCCATTAACATGCGATTACCTCAGATTTCATGGCGAAAATTCAGACAGATAAAAAACTAAAAATAAAGAGAGGTAACTCTTAATAGACCGAAATTTATGAATGGCTAGCCGGTGATTCACTATAGAGTTCATGGAATGAGGAACTATCTTCCAAAAGACACACCAGTCGGTTACGTTATATGAACAAAAAAACGAAAAGAAAAATAGAAAAATTCAGTCTCAACGTGCGCTATTACTCACAAAAGATACAAATACCCTCATCCCGAACCACTGTCGAAACATAAACAAAGAAAAGCTTTACGGAAAAGTGAAAATACACTCACTCGACACCGCCAATCACGTACTCCAGTGCCAGCCAAAGAATAAATCAAAATCTAGTTACTGTCCCGGTAAGCCCCTTCCTAATTCCCTGAACTACCATCATTCTGTTCATTCTGTCCACTCCTGTGACTATAAGTCTCCATAAAAAAAAAGCGAAATAGGAAGCATCTGCAACCAGGCATCGGGAATTCGATTATACCCAGCCCGACTATTGATCAGGCCAGGCTAAGAGGGGTACTCTTATCTAACATCACCATCATCTGAGCGCGGCTTTTATCCTAGCGATGATGTGAACACGATCTGAGATAAAAATCAAAACTCTACGAGCATATGACTATGAGGACGATGACGATAGTTGGTTGGCTTTTGTATAAGCTGCTGCCGAGGTGCTCTAAAGTGGGTCAGTGGAAGAATTGTGGAAAAAAAAAACGATTCCTCAGCTCAGTCCTCAGTGTTGTGGAAGTTTTGTGTCACAGAAAGAGGGAGAAACCTCCACCAATATCCACTTTGGACTTGTTTCCTACAAAAAGAAAACATATACACACTACTTTGCCCGATCACTAGATCGCTGCTCTTTGTTTTCGTTTTCAATTGACAATGCGACATGACAGTCACATGAGTCGCACATGAGTCACCATCGCCATCACTAGTATTACCACCACCACAAGCACCACTAGGCATTCAAAATCAATGTTCTCCTTGCATTAGTGCTCGGATACGAAATAAGTTCGTGTACACCATGAAGGTTATCTCAAACGTAGTTGACTTGGATAGTCCGTCTTAAGATCGATCATAAGATGGGAATCAGATTTCCAGAAGAGAAAGTGGAGCATTACCTGGAACTAAAACAGATGATTAACGATGCAAGTCGCACACTGTTGACAAGTGATCCTTGTCAATTGAAAAGAAGGAAGTTCCTCCTTCCTTTGAGGAAAATTTTCACAATCTTTGCTGCAATGTGTCGTATTCTGACCCTATTTGGGGGCCAACCTCTTAGGCAAACACACAAATATACAAACATACAAAAGTGAACCCTTACAATCGTTTGTTTTGTATTTTGGTACCGTTGTTGATGGCGCGCGCAATCGCAGTGCGACACATAGCCAATTCGTTTACAATAAAATGCCTTTGACCAGCACGGCACGACGTCACTATCGGACGATGGCATCTAAAATTTGTCTCACGCCTTCGATATGGCGTACTTAGAGAACGAGGATTTGTAGCCATCTAAGTATACTTACGAGTATGTATGTACATAGTTGAGGTGGTTGTTAGTACGAGTATCCGTATCGGTGCGGAGTATTGGCGCCTTACTACGGATAGCTGAGCGCTTCTGTTCTCGCCGTTGCAGTAACGAATATTTCTGGGATGCAATGTTTCAGTTTCCATTGACTTCTGTTTGGGAATCCGTTGTGTAGTGGAGATCTATCCAGATCCCTATTTGGGACACTTTACAGTAACACTTTACAGTAACACTAGCGCAGATAGAGGGGGTGGAATCCGCTTCGTACATAATCTCGATGGTGTATTTATGAGATGGCAAAAATGGCGTTTGGTGAAAATTTATGCACAATTGGTCAAAAAACTTTCACACTCATTCCATTGGTAGTGGCTGCACTGGGTTCATCTACTTAAATGTGGTCACCAGAAGTACGAGTACGAGTATCCAAACAAGCCTTTGAGTGTGGGAACATTCGATGTATCTAGTACTTAGCTGTCATTGTTTCCCTTTTGGTTTCGTTGAATTTTGACGTGCTCATTAGATGGCGCGCTCGTTGAAACGAGCAGACAGTGTCCATAAATGGGTTGCCCGGACACAATTTACTTTCGAAGAGGCTAGGAGGACGAATGTTTTGTGGGATTGTATACATATTATTCGTGAACATGTCGGGGTGGTTAGATGGTAGATGGTTTTGGGGTAGATTGAGATGGTGTGGCTTGGTGAAATGTATCTTGGTATACTTAGTTTTGTGCTAGTATGTGTGTGCTAGTTTTAGTCATATGTTAGGAGCTAATCGTACTGCACAATTGTTGATGGACAGAGTGCTCTCAAGGAGTTTTAGGATTGAACACCTACAGGGGATATCCAGATCTAGATCGTCGAAAATTTTTAACCCTAGACAAGGCGAAATTCATACCTTTGGTGATCAAGCTCCCATGCAGTTTCAAATCAGAAGTATAGCAAGCAAAGTCTGGAAGCTGTCTGAAATATCAAGATATGCTAAATTCACATTCTTTCTAAATTTCGAACGGCAAACATAGGAGGAATCTCGCCATTAATCGCTTCTGGTGTCGAAAAAGAACACTCAGTCGGAAAAGCGGTCCATTGTACATGTTCCTTTCAATTAAATTTCTGAGTCTATAGGCTGGAAGCACATAGATATTGCTCTGCAGTATTGTCATCACTCTAACACCAAATTTCGTACGACTTTGTGTTATTTGTGTCCAGTAAACTTAGGTGCTTACCAAAATCGTAATGCGCTGTAACGCTGCTACAAAAGGGTAGCAGGAAAGCGACTAACCTCTAGAGACATAGCGCAGCATCCATTTGGCCTGCCTCTAACCTGAGGAGATATGTTCTTGGCTGGCAAGTTGGTGATCTCATTTCACGTGATCTAATATTCAGTGAATTCGGCCTTCCGAATTTCATCGTCGAACTAGCTTGAAAGGGAGCAACGAGGCCTTAAGCGCAACTGAATACAGAGATCCACAGATTCTTGAGTATATAGTCTGTTACCAACAGGATTGCATTGCATTCGCTTGGAAGCCAGACGAAAAGTTTTCTAATTAAGAGTGGAATCCAACGTTGTCGTTCTCAAGAAAGATGCCGGCGCCGCATTTTAAACCGGTTTTGCAGCCATCCAAGAAGTCGATTTCGTAATTGTTTGCAACAAGAATGCTGGTGTCAGGCCATTCAAATGCCATTTTTCTTTAAGTTGAAGATAGCTTTTGGAGTGCAGCCTATGAGATGAATATCAAGGGAAGGGAAAATCTTCAGTGTATCTAGAGTAAAGCCAGGCCTGTTAGGGAGGGCCTCTCGATAAAATCAGCAGAGACATATATTAGTAAAAATTGTAGGCAACCACAGATCTAAAGAATATTCCTCTATACCAAGCTTTACTTCCTTTGGTAGTTACCGACGCAACATGCTTTATTCAAAGAAGACTTGTATGTGGGATGATACCCAAATACCTTCTGGTGGTGCCTTCAATCACTAGATGAGACAGATTGTTCAGGTGTTCCTTCTCTTTAAGATGAATCGCTGGAGGGGTCGTAAAGTATCGGCGTTTGTAGCAACACCTCAACAGCTCAAGGCCATATTAATTTCTATTGCTCGAATTCCAGGACAGTTCGAGAATGCAATCGGAAGACTGGATTCACTGAATATAAAGAGGTTACACCTGGATCGCGGAAAACCACATCGGCCGGGCAAGGGAGAGCTTTTCACTACCGGTCTTTGTCTTTGGTTAGAGCTTTCATAAGGATTTGACCTTCGTGTGGGCATAACTGCAGATTGAGTAACTAGCTACGATGCCGGCAGACTAAACAAATATTTCTTAACGTCTCGTAGAAGTAATCGACTTCGGCAAAGACTGTAGACTCCTTACTTGCGTCGTCACAGAGTTGGTTAGCAGTTTCTTCACTGCTTACGTCTGCTGTCATTTTGCTTTCTTTGACGCTTGAGTGTTCTCAGCTCTGTTAGGATGGCTGTCACTAACTGATCAATTTCGTTCCATTTTTCCTCTGAGGTCTTATTTCGCTAATAATAACGCTTGGATATGAAAAGTTGCTACCAGGTCTTCTGAAGCGTAGTCAGTGGAAAATTCCGTTCGAAAAGGATAGATAGATTGGGGAGGATTTATGTCCGAGTTTGTGCAGATATTTCCTAAAAACACCATGGTCGGTTAGAAACTGTGTGATATAGAGCTTTAGTTCTCTTACTCTTCGTTTCATCCAAGGTTCTATGTCAGGTATAAGTTGGCATGTCCCTCTTCCTTTGGTGGTATTTCCTCCTTATGGATCTCGCCGATTTATCTTTTGGATCGTTTTTTCGGCAATTATATCAATGAGCATCATACCAGCTAAAAATCCCGCCGCTTCCTCTGAGACCGTTCGGAAGTAAGAAAGATTATCGTCAAAGCGATTAGTCTACAAATTCGCGATATCTTTCTCCAAGATTATTTTATTGCCAGAGCGTCTGTCCATACTGGACGTGCGTACATTATAACTGAGCTAACTTCTTCCGACAGTAGTAGTCTGCGACTGTACCTGGATCCTCCGCTGTTTGGCATTATTCTCAACGGGAAGGTTTGGGCGATCGCTGATTTTTTCCCAACGTAGTCTAGGTGAGCCTCAAAGCTATTATTATCAATCATATCATCTAGGTACTTAAATGCCGGTTTTAACTTTGTTACTTGATCTCATACACGTATGTGCATGTATTCAATGGCTTTGCATCTGGTTATACGAGTAAGAACTGATTCTGTTTTATGTTTCTATTCAGCCTTGCTGACTTTGAATATCTCTTCGTTTGTTGCCGATTCCAATTCGTGGATTTACTTAGTAACGGTTGCGATGTAAATCTTCCGCAAGGCCTAATACCTTTAAGTTTGGGGGCTTTGAGAGCCTGATGACACCACAATAGAGCAAGGGCCCTAAAACGGATCCTTGTGGCACGCCTGCTAAAACGTTTAAGTGTTTGGTGCCCTCTATCACAGACTAGCTTTCCGTTCTTGAAGTAGATAGACATAATCTGGAGGATGTATTTTGGTACATCCATGCAGAAGTATTCATTATAAACGTTCAGTTTACGGAATTGAAAGTATTTCTGATGTCTAGTGTGACCATTGCACCGTACTCCGTTGTTTCGAATCGCCATCGTCGTACTCGTTATTTCAGCGGGATTTTCAAAACCAAAACTGGTATTTCGACAGTGCACTGCTCTCATCTACTTTTGTTGACTACAACCATTTTCTACAATTTTTGCTATGATATCCAGAAGACAAATGGGGTGATACGACGAACGAACTCCCCTCTTTTAGAAAGCTGTAAATTACTTCTGAAAAGATATCCGGTCTTAATGTAATGGCTCTGTTTGGTATTCCATATAGGCCTGCAGTTTTTCTATGGTCTTTCCTTTTCCATGCCAGCAGCAATTCATCTCCTGTAACAGGTGTGATCTTTTCGTCTACAATTTCGATGACTTCGCGAAAACGGTTTGGTAATTGTTCTGGAAACAGCGCCTTCATAATGTTTTCCAGCATTGCCGGGCAATGTTAATTGAGGTACTCTATGCCCTCTGACCTTTGTCAGGTATATCCTGTAGGCCGTTCCCCAAAAGCCTCTTGAATCTTCTGTTTTTGCTGTCTTTAACGGCATATTTTTAAGGAGCTCTCACTTGCTAAAAACTAACCAGATTCTGATTAAAATCCAGACTTCCCCTTGAGCGTTGGGCTTTTAGGGATTTTATTTCATTGTTCCACCAGTAGCACGGTGAGCTGAATGCAGAAATTAATAGGCTGGGCATCCGGAGCTGTAGGTACTTCGCTGTCCCGGGTCTCAGTTGGTGAGCACTAAGAATCTACTCAAACTAAGTGGTCTCTACATTTAGGACCAGTTATTTTAGTGCGATTTCGCCGTTTCTCTTTAAGGAGCTCGAAAATCACAATCTGATGGTCAGTTTGTGTATAGCATTCATGGATCCACCATTTTGTGGCTGACAAAGGCTATGTCTGTCTGCACCTCTTTCGAAAAGTATATTTCTTTCCTTCGTCACTACTCGTCCTATGTCACGAGTAGAGCTCGTCCTCTTGCATATGTCATCCTGCTGCTCCATTTTGTGGCCTCCTCTCCTCTCCTCTTACATACGTTATAACATCATCCTTGTACAACAAGTTTTGATGTTCTTCCGAGGACAGGTTGGCGAAGCATAGCATCTGAAGAAGTGAATGCATTAGCTTTGGTGCTGGCGCCAATTCGCTGGCTTTCTGAGGACTCTTTGTTTCTACATGTCTATATTGCTGATTTTATTGTCTTATTGTACTCAGATACATTCGTTTAGAGATTTATATGTTTCGCTGGTCAGGATCACATCAATATGCTTTTCTTTTCTCATTTGGGTCACACAAAACCCACCGTCTAGTTCGGACGTGGTTCAATTTCGCTCCCCGATAATTTGTGAATATTTGCTTTTCTGATTAACCATCAGAGAGATAGCGGAGGTCTTGAACATTGCCTATGGATCCGTCCAAGACATTTTGGATGATGATTTGAGTTTCCGTCGTGTTGCAGCAAATTTTGTCGCCAAAAGACTTCAATTTCATGGAAAAAAGAGACCGAGTTGACGTCGCAAAAGAGATGATTTGCGAGGCTGAATCCGATCCCACATTCATTAAAAGATCATTACTGGAGACGAGGCGTGTTTATACTCATAAACACGCAATATAGACATCAAGCAAATAAATGGCGTTCACCAAATGAACCGAGACCAAAAAAACCACGTTGTTTTCAGAACGGCGTAGTGCATCATGAATTTTTGCCAGAAGGCCAGACAGTAAGCAAAGAGTATTATTTGGGCGTTATGATACGTTTGCGTGAAGCAATTCGCCGAAAGAGATCAGAATTGTTGGGCAGAAAACTCGTGAATTTTATACCATGATAACGCACTGTCGCACAGGGCCATCATTATTGGTAATATGTTGACGAAAAATGCAACAAATACCATCCAACAGCCACCAAATTGATCTGATTTGGGTCACTGTGACTTCTTTCTCTTTAATCGAGTTGAAAAACCACAACGGGGAACGCGTTTCAGCAGCCGAGAGGAAGTAATGGAAAAATCGCAGGAAGCACTGATGAGCATACCGACAACCGAATATGAAAAATGTTCCGAGGATTGGATTAAGCGCTGGTATAAGTGTGTTGCAGTCGATAGGGATTACTTTGAAGGGAACTATATATGTAGATTCAGATGAATAAATTTGTATTTTTAATTTTCTAAATAAATTCCGGGAACAAACTCATTTGTTTTTGTTTTTTTTTGCAATGTATTGTACTTTTAAAGGAGCATGGCTCTTCTTTGTACAAACCTCTATTATTTTTATTTAAATAAATAAATAAAATAGACACGGTTGTGAAGCCCAAGAAGATAGATAAAGTTAGCGCAGTTCACACAAGAATTATCTGAATAGTTGACGGAGGCCGCATTACTCATCGAATCTATGCATTGCTAAGCATGAAGCCATCTGTAGTGGATGTCGTTATTGTGGCAAACCTATTCAAGAATCATTTACTTCAATCATGTCAAAAGTTTCGGTGCCATAAAAGTTTCACCTGTCACTGATGTTAAAGTTAAGAAGAATCAGTCGCTGGTGTTGTTAGGGTCTTTGGACTGAAATCTTCCTTTTGGTTATGTATCCGAATACACTCTCGTGAGAATTACTACATCTAAACAGGCTTCTTCATGCTTATGTTAAAAATCATGTTTCGAAGTCTTTCATCTTCTTCGTAGCACGAATGCTTCCATTCAGTACAGAATTTTTGATGGGAACCTGCTCACAAAGCAGCACGATTATTTATTGTCAATTCCCAGGAAAAGAGTACGCCCTCAGCGCCATTAACATGCGATTACCTCAGATTTCATGGCGAAAATTCAGACAGATAAAAAACTAAAAATAAAGAGAGGTAACTCTTAATAGACCGAAATTTATGAATGGCTAGCCGGTGATTCACTATAGAGTTCATGGAATGAGGAACTATCTTCCAAAAGACACACCAGTCGGTTACGTTATATGAACAAAAAAACGAAAAGAAAAATAGAAAAATTCAGTCTCAACGTGCGCTATTACTCACAAAAGATACAAATACCCTCATCCCGAACCACTGTCGAAACATAAACAAAGAAAAGCTTTACGGAAAAGTGAAAATACACTCACTCGACACCGCCAATCACGTACTCCAGTGCCAGCCAAAGAATAAATCAAAATCTAGTTACTGTCCCGGTAAGCCCCTTCCTAATTCCCTGAACTACCATCATTCTGTTCATTCTGTCCACTCCTGTGACTATAAGTCTCCATAAAAAAAAAGCGAAATAGGAAGCATCTGCAACCAGGCATCGGGAATTCGATTATACCCAGCCCGACTATTGATCAGGCCAGGCTAAGAGGGGTACTCTTATCTAACATCACCATCATCTGAGCGCGGCTTTTATCCTAGCGATGATGTGAACACGATCTGAGATAAAAATCAAAACTCTACGAGCATATGACTATGAGGACGATGACGATAGTTGGTTGGCTTTTGTATAAGCTGCTGCCGAGGTGCTCTAAAGTGGGTCAGTGGAAGAATTGTGGAAAAAAAAAAACGATTCCTCAGCTCAGTCCTCAGTGTTGTGGAAGTTTTGTGTCACAGAAAGAGGGAGAAACCTCCACCAATATCCACTTTGGACTTGTTTCCTACAAAAAGAAAACATATACACACTACTTTGCCCGATCACTAGATCGCTGCTCTTTGTTTTCGTTTTCAATTGACAATGCGACATGACAGTCACATGAGTCGCACATGAGTCACCATCGCCATCACTAGTATTACCACCACCACAAGCACCACTAGGCATTCAAAATCAATGTTCTCCTTGCATTAGTGCTCGGATACGAAATAAGTTCGTGTACACCATGAAGGTTATCTCAAACGTAGTTGACTTGGATAGTCCGTCTTAAGATCGATCATAAGATGGGAATCAGATTTCCAGAAGAGAAAGTGGAGCATTACCTGGAACTAAAACAGATGATTAACGATGCAAGTCGCACACTGTTGACAAGTGATCCTTGTCAATTGAAAAGAAGGAAGTTCCTCCTTCCTTTGAGGAAAATTTTCACAATCTTTGCTGCAATGTGTCGTATTCTGACCCTATTTGGGGGCCAACCTCTTAGGCAAACACACAAATATACAAACATACAAAAGTGAACCCTTACAATCGTTTGTTTTGTATTTTGGTACCGTTGTTGATGGCGCGCGCAATCGCAGTGCGACACATAGCCAATTCGTTTACAATAAAATGCCTTTGACCAGCACGGCACGACGTCACTATCGGACGATGGCATCTAAAATTTGTCTCACGCCTTCGATATGGCGTACTTAGAGAACGAGGATTTGTAGCCATCTAAGTATACTTACGAGTATGTATGTACATAGTTGAGGTGGTTGTTAGTACGAGTATCCGTATCGGTGCGGAGTATTGGCGCCTTACTACGGATAGCTGAGCGCTTCTGTTCTCGCCGTTGCAGTAACGAATATTTCTGGGATGCAATGTTTCAGTTTCCATTGACTTCTGTTTGGGAATCCGTTGTGTAGTGGAGATCTATCCAGATCCCTATTTGGGACACTTTACAGTAACACTAGCGCAGATAGAGGGGGTGGAATCCGCTTCGTACATAATCTCGATGGTGTATTTATGAGATGGCAAAAATGGCGTTTGGTGAAAATTTATGCACAATTGGTCAAAAAACTTTCACACTCATTCCATTGGTAGTGGCTGCACTGGGTTCATCTACTTAAATGTGGTCACCAGAAGTACGAGTACGAGTATCCAAACAAGCCTTTGAGTGTGGGAACATTCGATGTATCTAGTACTTAGCTGTCATTGTTTCCCTTTTGGTTTCGTTGAATTTTGACGTGCTCATTAGATGGCGCGCTCGTTGAAACGAGCAGACAGTGTCCATAAATGGGTTGCCCGGACACAATTTACTTTCGAAGAGGCTAGGAGGACGAATGTTTTGTGGGATTGGATACATATTATTCGTGAACATGTCGGGGTGGTTAGATGGTAGATGGTTTTGGGGTAGATTGAGATGGTGTGGCTTGGTGAAATGTATCTTGGTATACTTAGTTTTGTGCTAGTATGTGTGTGCTAGTTTTAGTCATATGTTAGGAGCTAATCGTACTGCACAATTGTTGATGGACAGAGTGCTCTCAAGGAGTTCTAGAATTGTACAACTACAGGGGATATCCAGATCTAGATCGTCGAAAATTTTTAACCCTAGACAAGGCGAAATTCATACCTTTGGTGATCAAGCTCCCATGCAGTTTCAAATCAGAAGTATAGCAAGCAAAGTCTGGAAGCTGTCTGAAATATCAAGATATGCTAAATTCAAATTCTTTCTAAATTTCGAACGGCAAACATAGGAGGAATCTCGCCATTAATAGCTTCTGGTGTCGAAAAAGAACACTCAGTCAGAGAAGCGGTCCATTGTACATGTTCCATTCAATGAAATTTCTGAGTCTATAGGCTGGAAGCACATAGATATTGCTCTGCAGTGTTGTCATCACTCTAACACCAAATTTCGTACGACTTTGTGTTATTTGTGTCCAGTAAACTTAGGTGCTTACCAAAATCGTAGTGCGCATTTATTTGGCCTGCCTCTAACCTGAGGAGATATGTTCTTGGCTGGCAAGTTGGTGATCTCATTTCACGTGATCTAATATTCAGTGAATTCGGTCTTCCGAATTTCATCGTCGAACTAGTTTGAAAGAGAGCAGAAAGGCCTTAAGCGCAACTGAATACAGAGATCCACAGATTCTTGAGTATATAGTCTGTTACCATCAGGATTGCATTGCATTCGCTTGGAAGCCAGACGAAAAGTTTTCTTATTAAGAGTGGAATCCAACGTTGTCGTCCTCAAGAAAGATGACGGCGCCGCATTTTAAATCGGTTTTGCAGCCATCCACGAAGTCGATTTCATAATTGTTTGCAACAAGAATGCTGCTGTCAGGCCATTCAAATGCAATTTTTCTTTAAGTTGAAGATAGCTTTGAGAGTGCAGCTTATGAGATGAATATCAAGGGAAGGGAAAATCATCAGTGTATCTAGAGTAAAGCCAGGCCTGTTAGGGAGGGCCTCTCGATAAAATCAGCAGAAACATATATTTGTAAAAATTGTAGACAACCAGAGATATAAGGAATCTTCCTCTATACCAAGCTTTATTTCCTTTGGTAGTTACCGACGCAACATGCTTTATTCAAAGAAGACTTGTATGTGGGATGATACCCAAATACCCTCTGGTGGTGCCTTCAATCACTAGATGAGACAGACTGTTCAGGTGTTCCTTCTCTTTAAGATGAATCGCTGGAGGGGTCGTAAAGTAGTAGTTTGTAGTAACACCTCAACAGCTCAGGGCCATATTAATTTCTTTTGCTCGAATTCCAGGACAGTTCGAGAATGCAATCGAAAGACTGGATTCACTGAATATAATGAGCCCTAGGTTACACCTGGATCACGGAAAACCACATCGGCCGGACAGGGGAGAGCTTTTCACTACCGGTCTTTGTCTTTGGTTAGAGCTTTCATAAGGATTTGGCTTTCGTGTGGGCATAACTGCAGATTGAGTAACTAACCACGATGCCGGCAGACTAAACAAATATTTCTTAACGTCTCGTAGAAGTAATCGACTTCGGCAAAGACTGTAGACTCCTTACTTGCGTCGTCACAGGGTTGGTTAGCAGTTACTTCACTGCTTACGTCTGCTGTCATTTTGCTTTCTTTGACGCTTGAGTGTTCTCAGCTCTGTTAGGATGGCTGTCACTAACTGATCAATTTCGTTCCATTTTTCCTCTGAGGTCTTATTTCGCTAATAATAACGCTTGGATATGAAAAGTTGCTACCTGGTCTTCTGAAGCGTAGTCAGTGGAAAATTCCGTTCGAAAAGGATAGATAGATTGGGGAGGATTTATGTCCAGCTTTTGCAGATATTTCCTAAAAACACCATGGTCGGTTAGAAACTGTGTGATATCGAGCTTTAGTTCTCTTACTCTTCGTTTCATCCAAGGTTCTATGTCAGTTATAAGTTGGCATGTCCATCTTCCTTTGGTGGTATTTCCTCCTTATGGATCTCGCCGATTTATCTTTTGGATCGTTTTTTCGGCAATTATATCAATGAGCATCATACCAGCTAAAAATCCCGCCGCTTCCTCTGAGACCGTTCGGAAGGAAGAAAGATTATCGTCAAAGCGATTAGTCTACAAATTCGCGATATCTTTCTCCAAGATTATTTTATTGCCAGAGCGTCTGTCCATACTGGACGTGCGTACATTATAACTGAGCTAACTTCTTCCGACAGTAGTAGTCTGCGACTGTACCTGGATCCTCCGCTGTTTGGCATTATTCTCAACGGCAAGGTTTGGGCGATCGCTGATTTTTTCCCAACGTAGTCTAGGTGAGCCTCAAAGCTATTATTATCAATCATATCATCTAGGTACTTAAATGCCGGTTTTAAATTTGTTACTTGATCTCATACGCATATGTGCATGTATTCAATGGCTTTGCATCTGGTTATACGAGTAAGAACTGATTCTGTTTTATGTTTCTATTCAGCCTTGCTGACTTTGAATATCTCTTCATTTGTTGCCGATTCCAATTCGTGGATTTACTTAGTAACGGTTGCGATGTAAATCTTCCGCAAGGCCTAATACCTTTAAGTTTGGGGGATTTGAGAGCCTGATGACACCACAATAGAGCAAGGGGCCTAAAACGGATCCTTGTGGCACGCCTGCTAAAACGTTTAAGTGTTTGGTGCCCTCGTCACTATCACAGACTAGCTTTCCGTTCTTGAAGTAGATAGACATAATCTGGAGGATGTATTTTGGTACGTCCATGCAGAAGTATTCATTATAAACGTTCAGTTTACGGAATTGAAAGTATTTCTGATGTCTAGTGTGACCATTGCACCGTACTCCGTTGTTTCGAATCGCCATCGTCGTACTCGTTATTTCAGCGGGATTTTCAAAACCAAAACTGGTATTTCGACAGTGCACTGCTCTCATCTACTTTTGTTGACTACAACCATTTTCTACAATTTTTGCTATGATATCCAGAAGACAAATGGGGTGATACGACGAACGAACTCCCCTCTTTTAGAAAGCTGTAAATTACTTCTGAAAAGATATCCGGTCTTAATGTAATGGCTCTGTTTGGTATTCCATATAGGCCTGCAGTTTTTCTATGGTCTTTCCTTTTCCATGCCAGCAGCAATTCATCTCCTGTAACAGGTGTGATCTTTTCGTCTACAATTTCGATGACTTCGCGAAAACGGTTTGGTAATTGTTCTGGAAACAGCGCCTTCATAATGTTTTCCAGCATTGCCGGGCAATGTTAATTGAGGTACTCTATGCCCTCTGACCTTTGTCAGGTATATCCTGTAGGCCGTTCCCCAAAAGCCTCTTGAATCTTCTGTTTTTGCTGTCTTTAACGGCATATTTTTAAGGAGCTCTCACTTGCTAAAAACTAACCAGATTCTGATTAAAATCCAGACTTCCCCTTGAGCGTTGGGCTTTTAGGGATTTTATTTCATTGTTCCACCAGTAGCACGGTGAGCTGAATGCAGAAATTAATAGGCTGGGCATCCGGAGCTGTAGGTACTTCGCTGTCCCGGGTCTCAGTTGGTGAGCACTAAGAATCTACTCAAACTAAGTGGTCTCTACATTTAGGACCAGTTATTTTAGTGCGATTTCGCCGTTTTTCTTTAAGGAGCTCGAAAATCACAATCTGATGGTCAGTTTGTGTATAGCATTCATGGATCCACCATTTTGTGGCTGACAAAGGCTATGTCTGTCTGCACCTCTTTCGAAAAGTATATTTCTTTCCTTCGTCACTACTCGTCCTATGTCACGAGTAGAGCTCGTCCTCTTGCATATGTCATCCTGCTGCTCCATTTTGTGGCCTCCTCTCCTCTCCTCTTACATACGTTATAACATCATCCTTGTACAACAAGTTTTGATGTTCTTCCGAGGACAGGTTGGCGAAGCATAGCATCTGAAGAAGTGAATGCATTAGCTTTGGTGCTGGCGCCAATTCGCTGGCTTTCTGAGGACTCTTTGTTTCTACATGTCTATATTGCTGATTTTATTGTCTTATTGTACTCAGATACATTCGTTTAGAGATTTATATGTTTCGCTGGTCAGGATCACATCAATATGCTTTTCTTTTCTCATTTGGGTCACACAAAACCCACCGTCTAGTTCGGACGTGGTTCAATTTCGCTCCCCGATAATTTGTGAATATTTGCTTTTCTGATTAACCATCAGAGAGATAGCGGAGGTCTTGAACATTGCCTATGGATCCGTCCAAGACATTTTGGATGATGATTTGAGTTTCCGTCGTGTTGCAGCAAATTTTGTCGCCAAAAGACTTCAATTTCATGGAAAAAAGAGACCGAGTTGACGTCGCAAAAGAGATGATTTGCGAGGCTGAATCCGATCCCACATTCATTAAAAGATCATTACTGGAGACGAGGCGTGTTTATACTCATAAACACGCAATATAGACATCAATCAAGTGAATGGCGTTCACCAAATGAACCGAGACCAAAAAAACCACGTTCTTTTCAGAACGGTGTAGTGCATCATGAATTTTTGCCAGAAGGCCAGACAGTAAGCAAAGAGTATTATTTGGGCGTTATGATACGTTTGCGTGAAGCAATTCGCCGAAAGAGATCAGAATTGTTGGGCAGAAAACTCGTGAATTTTGGACCATGATAACGCACTGTCGCACAGTGCCATCATTATTCGTAAGTTTTTGACGAAAAATGCAACAAATACCATCCAACAGCCACCGAATTCACCTGATTTGGGTCCCTGTGACTTCTTTCTGTTCAATCGAGTTGAAAACCACTACGGGGAACGCGTTTCACAAGCCGAGAGGAAGTAGTGAAAAAATCGCAGGAAGCACTGATGAGCATACCGAAAACCGAATGTGAAAAATGTTCCGAGGATTGGATTAAGCGCTGGCATAAGTGTGTTGCAGTCGATAGAGATTACTTTGAAGGGGACAATATATGTAGATGAATAAACTTGTATTTTTAATTTTTTGAATAAATTCCGGGAACGTGGTATTACGATTTTGACCATAGCCTTGCAACTTGCTAGTGGAACGCCGTGCGCCTTACTACCTTCGCACTGTATCCTGGAGAACATCTAAAACAAACCTTTTCCCTTGTGTCTGCACGTAAAGAATCTAAAGGAATTCGAGTTATAACGATTGTTTGGGCATAGAGAGAGGAGCCATCAGATGGTGGAGTGAATCCCTTAAGCACGTGCTTATGCATATGCCTGATGGGCATTCGCATATTATACATACATTGGCATGCAAGCGTCCGATTAAGGAACATCCGTTTTCTTGATAATTGATGATTTAGTAATACTCGTATCCTGTTAGAAAGTGAGTTGAGTTATCATGTTGGCCTTAGTATTGCTCAGTACAATCATTGAATGTCATTTGCCCTTTAAAAATATTTTTGGCATTCTTACGACTTCTGTTGTTTAAGCTGATTCTTTACCTGGCAGCCAAATTGGGCACAAAGAGGTTCATGGCTGAAGGCTACCGAGCATATGCTTTGGTAGTAGCTTCATTGCAAGTGATGCCTTCAAATATTGCGACTTTATTGTGTGCGACGACGACTTTTAAACAGCTCCAAGCTAGGTTAGACCCGAAGCTAAATTACTGGTTCTCAAATGTTTGGCTATGTGGTATTAAATTGATACCTGATCCTCGAAAGTTTCATCTCTGTCACAGCAGGTCCAAAAAGCTTTTTTTTTGTCCATGTCCTCGAAGTGGCTCACAGCATGTACTAATTTTGTACTTTTTACTGCCAAACCTATGTTTCTATCTCTTTATGCATGAAAATATCCCACTGGCATCCTACTGTGTCCTTCCTGATACTGATACTCACTTTTTGCAATATTTTCGATCAAAGGTTACAATATTCACATCACAGCGTATCGCCTTTTTTCTGACATCAAAGGAGTTTGTGCAATTGTTGCCGCGTTCAATGGAGTACATTGAACCTTCCGTTTCTGAGTTTCGTTAGGCATAGTTCTGTCTAGCCAACCTTCATCTTTGCTAACACAAACGACCTTATGTTGAATTAAGTGGTTACAGGTATAGATCTGGAGCACTTAGGTAATATATAAATATCTCGCCATGTGAAGCTATTGCAGGTGGGGATTCTCCCTAAAAGCAACCTGATCGACTAATGAGTTAGCTAACAAAAGGCTTAACGCGCTAATACAGTCTTTCTGACAGAAACTTATATGCAATGCCTGTATAGGCGATCTTATTTTTGTGAATCGGGCAGACGAAACTCGGATTCCATTTAGAGGCCATAATTCCAGCCAATCAAAACTTTATGGATAAATTAATGCAGGGCCCTAACATCCTGAAACAGCTAACCACCTTCAAATTGGGGAGACGTGATATGGAAAGGGTCATTTAAAAAAGAAAGTAAAGGAGTTCAGATGCTTTTGTGGCAAGGTTGACTTAAAGCCAGCTTAAAGAGTGGAGATAAATGCAATAGGTCTCCTAATTCCAGGTATTGCTATGAGTTAAAACGATAGTCATTCATCTGTTACCATATCGGCCAACTATTATGCATTCCATTACGAGGGATTATAGCATAGATAACATCCTCCATAGCATGTCGAAGGACTTCCCGAATAAGGCAGCTGAGGTGACTAGATGCAAATGTATAAATGTAGATTGTATGTTCTGCAGCTATTATTGTTTAAAGGAGTGAGGAGTGATCACCGTAGCCAAACACATTTACGAAATAGAGTTGGAGTGATCCTGTTTGGAACTAGATGAAGTTGTATTAATAACACCCGAGAAAACCGTAGTGTTGCGAACTTTCGAGTCAGAAACCATGCAATAAAGTCAAAGTAGTTCCTAAAATACCTCGGAAAGATACTCGATAACAGTCTGCGTGCACGTTAAAGTGCACGTCGAGTTCGCCAGCAAGAAGGCATCACTGATGCAAGCAGAGTTTTCTGCGATTCCTCCTAACTTCGTAGCTCTTTATATAACATACATTCCAGGATGCTTCTGCCAGTTTAGTCCTCAAATGCACTGCTTCTATAAAGTCGAATGCATTAGTGGCCAAAGAGCAATCAGAATCATCAGCGGCTTTCGAATTATCTCGAACGAGTAAATTATGTGCTAGCCAGCATAATCCCCGTCGACATCCTTGCGAATGAGATCCAGAATTTGTATCTTAGATGATCCTCGAACCGTAAAGAGGCGAATATAGCGAAAGAGAAAGAAAGGAAGAATCAGCTGAGATATAGGGCGATCCACTAAAGATAGGTGGATCGACAACAAGGACATCACCTTACAAAGTTCTTGTCCGACCACAGTCCCAATTGGAAATATTAAAATTGGTTTGCCACAGTGTTCGGAATTTCCAGGTTGTGGTGTTTTACTGCAGGTGCTTTGCAGAAGACAGGACCTCGTAGATTTCATGAAGAGATCAGATGGTAACTGTATGAAGATCTGTTCCTTTCTATTGCGTCTGCAGAATAAGCTGCGAAAGGCTGAGACCTTGAAAAAACCCCTGGAAGCGAATTCGATGAATACAGCATAATGGGCTACCAGCTCCACAAAGTAATACCGAATAGCAGTTCCACTGAGAGAGTTATTGAAGAGTGCAGAGTTTTTATTCAGCATGTAAGCACAGGCCTAAGAGAATCGTAATCTGCGAATCCTGCATCTATGAGCACGCCACTTCCATTCTCAGGTACATCCTTGATGATATAAAATATAATAAAGTGCCAGCTGTCATCGCCTGAATTGTGTCGGTCATTTCGTCTAGCAATTCAATACAATTCATGTTTGCGACATAGCATTGAACAATTAAACTGAAGAATAAGGTGCGTTTTATCACTAAACGTCTTGGTTCTTACGCCTCCAAACGAAAAAATCAGGCTTTTCGGTATACGCTATAATTCCCTGTTAGCACATACAATATTTCATTCAAATCTTGAAGTGGATTTGATAATTTCTCAGATGCTTACGCTGCGACAAAAGTATTTGTGGATTTGTATTTGAAAACTGTGTGTACGAAAACGTACGTACGAACTATTATTCTTCACGACCAAACCTGTGTGGATTTCCCTAGCTATTTTACCATAAATCAAATTTCCCTCATTCAACTATCTCCATGTCCATGCATCTATTTGTCAAAATCTTTCGAGTCCTCCTCTTTCGTGATTTTCAAACGAAACCGAAAGTTCTTGGAAAAAATCCCAAATCGTTTTGGTTTACCTTTTAATTACACGTTCGGCCCTTCCAAATCTGTAGAGATAAATCACCCTTAATTAGGGAAATATATCACAGACAGGAGCATCTGGACCAAGGCAAAGTGTTGATGGCTGTGCAACATTCAATTTCGAATGCTAATTCCAGTCTAATTAGTAGCGGACCCTTTTTTGAATTTAATTCTCCCCGGAGACAGAGTCTTCAATCAGCAAACCTGATAATTAAAAAAGCTGAACAAAGAATTACCCTCAAACTAATGTAACATATGAAGGCCATATGAAAAAGAATTTATTCAGTTTCCATCTGCCATATGAGTATCTTTCACTGGACGATCAAAAGATTCAACGATTCCAGGTAAAAGAAAAAAACCCGTCACTAGCAATTTATAACTAACCGAGACTGAAGCAATTAAATTGTCACTTGACCCCCTGAATAAATTGAATCAATAATTTGTAATTTACGGCCCAGATACTTTTGAACCGTTGCGCTATTGGAATGCTCTTCATTATTGGATAACTCGCAAAGCTGGTGATATTTTTGCGTACACTATGCTGGTGGTGTTACGTAAGGAACTTACCCGAACATAATCAATGCTTCTGTTTGTAAAATTATTAAGTTAGGTGTCGGGAAAATTTGATGATGATTAATGGATGAATTAATCAGATACACGACATGTGAAACTGATAGTTTAAGAAATGCTTAATCTTGCCCACTTGGATGTAAAACTTCGATTAGCAAACAATCACTCGTAATAGGCATTTTGCTGAGGACCATTGAAAATTGAGGTTCGTGGGCAATCACGATAGTGAAATATGATATTTTGCATGAAATATCGATTAGGGTTTCATTGAATATTGAAATACTAAGCACAAGGTAGAAACGAGTGTATAATTCGTTAGTTAAGCCTAAAGATGACTGATGAGAGATTCGGGACTGATAAAACATCAAAGCTTAGCTTGCAAAGTTTTCAATTTACCATTTTTACTTATGGAAACAATAAATGACCGGCTTTGTTCAGATCCTATCCTATCCTATCACCTTACAAGCATAAGAAATTTTGAATTTTTTTTTTTTTGAATTTAAAATTTTCTCAGTCATAAGACCGATATGCACCTTCGGGGTGGTTATGTGGTAGACAGCCTTAGACAAAACAAGAAACTGCATAAGGCTAAGTAAAGTCCAAAGAACAGCATGACTGGACATAAGCGGAGCCCTACGAACTACTCCTTCCGCTGCTCTGGACATTCTGTTTTACCTTACACCCCTCGACATTTATAGCAGACAAGTAGCCGCCAACGCAGCTATTTGCCTTAAAGCGACTTCACAGTGGGCAAATAAACATTTTGGACACGCAAATATTCTTAACGCACTAGGAATCCTACTAGAAAACATCGACTACGATATACCAAAACAACGGTTTAACAAGGGCTTCCATGTAAGCATTCCCTCCAGATCCTTGTGGGAGGAAAATGTCTTCCTGGATGATAACTTAATCCACTTTTATACGACGGTTCAAAAACTGTCAGTGGGGTTGGCGGTGGTGTTTTTGCCGATAAGCTTAACCCCAATCACTGTAGCGTGTTCCAGGCGGAAATTCTGGCAATTAAGGAAGCCCTATCCTGGCTGAAAAAAAAATGTAATATCTGCAATGGATATCCGCATCTTTTCCGATAGTCAGGCCGCTTTCAAATCCCTGATAAATCCAAGAACAGTCGTGGACTGTCGATCATCACCAATGGAGATGGCGGATCAGTTTACCATTCACCTTTGCTGAGTGCCGGGGCATAGAGACATTCCAGGGAATTGTAGGGCCGACGAATTTGCCAAAATTGGAGCCACTATGCCTCTCACACCTGAAAAGGAAAACATAGAAATAATACATGGGCTGAAAAGTCAGTGCCGTTTTATAGTAAAACACAAAATTTTTGCAAAATTCAACTTTTTTTATCAATATCGGTGCCTTCGAGGATGATACACTGATTTCAATCTTTCGATACCAGTTTTGTACTACGATTTCGGTTTAGCCTCAAAATAGGCCTCTGTTCCGGCGATTACTTCTTCATCGGTCTCGGCCCCCTTCTCTTTATATTAACCATAAATGATCTCGATAGGATCATCAAATACTCCTCCGTCTCCCTTTACGCCGACGATACCAAATTTTTCAAAACCATTTCCTCTCCCCATGACTCCTTCCTTCTTCAACAAGACCTTGATAGTTTTTCGATCTGGTGCCTCAAAAATTGTTTGGAACTTAATATCACCAAATGCCAGTCCATCACCTTTTCACATAAGCGGCTCAAATCTCCTCCCCGATTCTACCGTCTCCACAACCAACCGATCTCCTCCGTTGAATCTCTTCGCGACCTCGGCATTTTGTGTGATAGGGAGCTCAATTTCCGTTTGCATATGGATGGGATAATCCTTAAAGCCAACTCTGCACTAGGTTTTGTAAAACGATGGTCCAAAGAATTCACCAACCCATACGTGACCAGGTCCCTCTATATTACCTTTGTTCGTCCCCTTCTAGAGTACGCTAGTCAAGTATGGTCCCCATATCATCGCGTTCATATCTCGAGAATCGAAAGCATCCAGCGCCGTTTTCTTCGATTTGCTCTTCGAGGTTTGCCCTGGGATGATTCTTTTACTCTGCCCCCCTATCAAAACCGTCTCAAACTTATTAACCTAAACACCCTTGAGGAACGCAGAGACGCAGCCGACTTTCTCTTCATTCATCGACTTCTTTCAGGTCAGGTTGAATGCATGTCCCTTCACAATTCTATTTTCCTCAACACTAACCCTCGTAATCTACGTACCCCTCGTCTCTTCTATCTCCCAACCCACCACACCACCTATGGCGCGAACGAACCAATCTCCCGCATGCTACGAAAAATTAATTCAAACCCTAGCGTCTTTGACTTCCACCGCACCACTTCCTACCTCAAATCGGTTCTCCTTCACCACAACCGGGCTTTCGCCCCCACCAAAATCACCAAAATCAATTAAATCTCTTTCCGGCGAGCATTCTTTTGAAGTCTGCGAACAGGAAATAGTCGCTGGGGGCCAAATCTGGAGAATACGGTGGGTGGGGAAGCAATTCGTAGCCGAATTCATTCCATTTTGCCATGATGCCATAACCTTGCCAGCCGACTGTTGAGTTTTTGGTCGTTTTCGACGAGGTTCGTCGCCTACTCGCCACTCAGCTGACTGTCGACTTGACTCTGGTGTAATGTAATGGAGCCAAGTTTCATGCATTGTCACATACCGACGCAAAAATTCGGTTTTATTGCGGTTGAACAGCTTTAAACACTCCCCTGAATCATCAACACGTTGGTGTTTTTGGTCGACTGTGAGCAAACGTGGCACTCACTTTGAACAGAGCTTTCGCATGTCCAAATATTCGTGTATGATATATCCAACACGCTCTTTTGATATCTTTAGAGCCTCAGCTGTCTCGATCAACTTCACTTTACGGTCATTCGTAATCATTTTGTGGACTTTTTTGATGTTTTCATCTGAAACAGCCTCTTTTGGACGTCCATTGCGTGCATCATCTTCGGTGCTTGTATGACCACTTTTAAATTTTTCAATCCACTTGCGAATGGTTCGTTCGGCTGATGCAGAGTCCGGGTAACACTTATCAAGCCATTTCTTTGCATCAGCTGCATTTTTTCCAGCAGTGATAAATCAACACACGAAATTGCTTTGAATCCATTTTTTTCCACAATAACAAAAGTTGCTTCACTCACAACGCTATATCTCGAGAGCTAATCGTCCGACAGCTGTCAAATTTATACACGTATCTTTTGATCGATATGGATTTAATTCAAGTGGTGCCCTGTCTTAGAAATGGCACGGGCTTTACCGCCCATGTATTAAAGCTGGATGCTAATAGAAGAACAAACCATAGATGGGCGGTTGGATCGACATGCTTAGCGATCAAATAGAAAACATCTTAGCGTCATCATCACTGGACACTTCCTCATAGGCAAACATACAAGAAAGCTTGGCATGTTTACTAATGCCTTTTGCAGAAGCTGCATGAACAAGGAGGAAGGGGAGACAATCCCTCACCTCCTTTGTACATGTCCAGCTCTCTCCCAAAGAAGAAATCTCCAAATAAGGGACTTCTTCAACAACGATTTAAGTGGTTTAAGCAACATAGACATTGAAAGTCTCCTACGCTTTGTTAGGAGCTTCAAAAGGTTTCTAGAGTATGAGGATCACAGATCCACGTGCAATCACAGTGGGCGATATTCCCGATTTTTTAACAGCCACTTAAACCTAACCTAACCTATTTAGAATTTGGAAAGGAATCCGAACAGCGACAAACTTGGCGATATTCAGTGCTATAACTATGATTACACAAAATTTGCGTCTTCTTCAGAACCTTGTGAAAGACGGTTCACATTCAACCGGACTTGACCTGACTGATTTATAAGCTCATATCAACACAATAATGTTTTGTGAGAAATAGCTGAATCTCAAAAGAGGTACCAATGGCGTTCGAATTCGCGTGATGCCATGATAGATTGCCAGATTCCTTATGCGAGACTCTACGACATATTTTGGACTTAGGTCAAAAGGGACTTGTTAGGATGCTGATATAGGATTGTGTGAAGATTGAATGCTAAATGGGTCGAAAAAAGGAAAATGTTTGGAAGGTCCGGAGCAGCCAAATAACTGGCAGGGGCACTACACTATTACGTGTACGAGGTGTGTTCAAAAAGTATGATGATTTTTGAAATTTCACGGGCAATAAAAAATGGAGCAAAGAAATTGCATTAAATTTTGTGTAAAAAATAGAATTAAGTGCTTTAAAACACTTACAGTGGCATACTGCTTTAAGTAAAAAAAAAAGCTTATAAGTGGTACAAGCTCTTCGAATGTGGCCGAAAAGATACCGATGACATAGCACATCTACAAAAGATGATAACGTCGAAGCTGTGAAGAAAATTGTTTTGGAAAAGCGTCGAATTACAATAGGCCAAGTTGCCGAGAATATTGGCAGATCATGCAATTTTTTAGGATGTTTTTGGCATGAGATGTGTGTCAACGAAGTTTGTTCCAAAACTTCTTAGTTTTGATCAGAAGATCCGTCGCATGAGCATCACTCAGGAACTCTTGAATGACGTCAATGATGATGCTGACTTGCTCAAAAGGGTCTTAATCGGTAACGAATCATGGGTATTAGGTTATGACGTTGAAACCATAGCCCAGTTATCCCAATGGAAGCACCCACCAAATGTCACAGTTTTTTTTTCGAGTACCGTAGCGTAGTGCATCAGGAGTTTTTACCTTAAGGTCGTGCGGTCAATAAAGAGTATTACCTTGAAGTTATGCACTCGTTTGCGAGAAGTTATACAAAAAAAAAAAAACATCCGGAGCTGTGGGAAAACAATTCATAGATTTTGAATCACGATAATGCACCTGCTCAGTCATCGTTGCTTGTGAGAGATTTTTTAGCCAGAAACAACACGACATACAGGCCTCATATTCACCGGATTTGTCCCCATGCGATTTTTTCTTGTTCCCAAAACTGAAGAGACCTATGAAAGTATGGAGATTTGCAACGATTGAGCAAATAATAACGGCATCGCTGGAAGAACCCAAGGCTATACCGAAAAGTGCTGATGAGAAGTTCTTCGATGATTAGAAAAAGCGTTGGCAAAAACGTATTATATCTGGGGAAGTCACCTTACTTTTTGAACATTCCGCGTATAAAGTAGATACCCCAACCATCACGAAAGTGGTTGAGATGATTCCGACAAAAGGAAGATGAAAAACTGTGAGTTGTTTTATGGTGACTGCCACAGAGGATTGACGATGTCTATATTTTGGTGCGGATTTGCTGTACGCGGCAAACTAAGGCAATAGGTTAAAAAAAAAACTGTTGTTGCTGCTGTTGTTGTTGTGGTGCTGTTGATGCTACTGTTGTTGGAACTGTTGGTATTGTTGCTGGTACTGCTACTGATGTTAATTTTGCTGCATTGATACTGATTTATGGTGTTGTAAATTGAATAGGCATTCATTGGTTGCAGATATTTCTTGCCCTTGGTGGCTTTTTCGGCGGCCTTGATGAGGCATCAAGTTTGGTGACACCGACAGCAACGGTTTACCTCATATCACGGACAGCAAAACGTCCCAAAAAAGTAAATGTTTTGCTTGATGGAATTGATGGCCTTTGGATTGCTTTTTGTGCTTTTGCAAGAACGATAATCAATCTTTTCTTTGATTTCAGCGAATTTCCTAACAATGTAAGCAGTGTGACAATCCAATACTGGAATATAACCGTTCGAGATCTGACCAGGGTAATTCAATACGATGACTTGAGCAAGGAAATCGGCAGTTCCCTTGGGCGGGCTATTCTTTTAGTCGCCGGCAACGTAGCCACGACGCAATTCCTTAAAGGAAACGTCCTTAATGTTGAAACCAACATCACGTATACAGAAGTGGTAAATATACACTTGGAAACCCAATCATCATTATGAGATGACTCTGGTATGCTACGGTACACTGAGAACATTAATTTCCCTCTCTCCAAAGAGAAAGTAGGTGTTCTTATTAAAATTACGGGCAATTTAGACCTTTAAGCCATGTAAATCTCCCGATCCGGATTGTAATCTACCGATTATGCTACAGAAAGCAGGGGAGATAGCAATCCAATTTTTTTTTAAATTTCTTAAACACAGTCTAAAATAGGGTAGGTACATACCTATAGCTTGGAGGGTAGTTAAGGTGGTTTTAATACATAAAGCTGGCAAACAAAAGGCATATAATAGCAAAAGATTTCAGACCAAAAAGTCTGTCATCATTATGAACAGATGCAGTAATGGTTTTTTGATTGAGCATGCATATATGTTAGACAAATCTGTAGAAACCGCCCTGCACGAGATGGTGAGGAAAATATAAAGGAGTCTACACTTCGACTTGCGATGGCGGCTTTCCTCGATATTGAAAGAGCCTTCAACAACATGGAGTGTACCGCCATTCAAAAATTTCTAGTACACGCTAATATTGAACAGGGCATTACAAACCAGGGTTGCAACAAGCTTGCACGTAACAAAATAAACTAATCGTATTCCATTGGGCAACGCTTGGTAAGCATGTCCTTAACCAGGGGAACCCCTCAAGGGGAAGTTATATCGCCACTGCTGTAGGTGCTGGTTATTAATGACATCCTTAAGAAGCTTAGTACACTGTGTATGAGTGCTACGGCATACCACCTTGTTAAAAAAAAATAAGGGAATAACCACCGTGTGGCGCTACTATTGTTCCGATTTGAGTTCTGTTTTTTTTTTTTTTTTGTTAAGTTGGTACATCTGTTGTTGACATTCCCATTTTAGAAATGGATTTAAATAAGCGACAACGAACTTGTATTAAATTTTGCGTAAAAAAACGGATTTAAAGGTGCGCGAACGTTAGAAATGTTGGAAAAGTCCTCTAAAAAAAACGGTCGTTTACCAGTGGTACGAGCGGTTCAAAAGTGGTCGTGAGTCAATCGAAGATGATGAACGCAGTGGCAGACCATCGACATCGAAAACCAACGAAAACATTGCTGAAGTAAATGAAATGTTGGTCAATAACCGCAAATTAACCATCAGAGAGATAGCGGAGGACTTGAACATTGCCTATGAATCCGTCCAAGACATCTTGGTTAATGATTTGGGTTTCCGTCGTGTAACAACAAAGTTGGTGCCAAAAGACCTCAATTTCATGCAAAAAGGAGACCGTGTTGACGTCGCAAAAGAGATGATTTGCGAGGCTGAATCCGGTCCCACATTCATCAAAAGGATCATTTCTGGAGACGAGACGTGGGTGTATGAGTACTACACGCAATCCAGACATCAGGCAAGTGAATGGCGTTCACCAAATAAGCCGAGACCAAAAAAAACACGTCGTTTTCAGTCAAAACAGAAGGCAATGCTCATGGTTTTCATGGAATACAACGGTGTAGTGCATCATGAATTTTTGCCAGAAGGCCAGACGGTAAACAAAGAGTATTATTTGGGCGTTACGATACGTTTGCGTGAAGCGATTTCCCGAAAGAGACCAGAATCGTGGGCAGAAAACTCGTGGACTTGCACCATCATTACTCGTAATTTTTTGACGAAAAATGCAACAAATACCATCCAACAGCCACCGAATTCACCTGACTTGGCTCCCTGTGACTTATTTCTGTTCAATCGAGCTAAAAAACTACTTCGGGGAACGCGTTTCACAAGCCGAGAGGAAGTAATGGAAAAATCGCAGCAAGCACTGATCGACATACTGAAAACCGAATACAAAAAATGTTTCGAGGATTGGATCAAGCGCTGGCTTAAGTGTGTTGCTGTCGATGGGGATATTTTGATCAAGGTATAATATATAAATATATAGAGGTTGCCCTGAAGATGATCAGCACTTGGGCAGAAAAGTGTGGTCTTAATGCAAACCCTTCCAAAACAGAACGGGTTCTTTTTACCAGAAAGTACAAGACACCGTAATTGAAACTTCTAAAACTCTAGGGAGTGGAATTGTCCCTCTCGGACAGGGTGAAGTATCTGGCTGTAATTTTGGACAAAAAGCTGAATTGGAATCTTAACGTAGCGAAAAGAAGTAAAAAGGCATGTAATGCTATTTTTATCTGCTAAAGAATGGTAGACAATATTTGGGGCTCAAAACCTGCTATGGTGTAGGTACTCCTCGTCTTCTGAAGTCGATGATTCTTTTGGGCTTTTATATTTTTTAGTTTTCGTATTTCGCTTAATCTTTCGATTAATGTTTCTTCAGCTTTGTTTCGTGTTCTTTCTGTATTTTGTTTTTTTTTTTTGGGGTGTCAGTGTAGATCGTGGGATTTTTTTTTCGACCTTTATTCGATTTTCTTGTCGGACAATTTCCGGAGACACAATAGTATCACTTGAAAGTAGCGCTTGTGCACGTGTATTCTGCGTTTTTAAGGTGTAGTTTCTTCCGGAATCGAAATATCTCTTTGCTGGATCTCTTCTTGAGGTGTTAGTTGCAAAGTTTCGTCAACAGCTTGGGTAGTAAGCAAACTATATGGCATTAGAAGCTTAGCTCCCATTGAGTTTTCAGGAGGTGTTTGTATATTTGTCGATGTTAGCGCAATTGGCATAGCCGATGTCACAATTCCAGAAATATCGTAGATCGTCATTGTTTTGCCCGGATTATTTCTCATCCAGGCGTCACAAGTCGAGTTCACTGCTTTTTTGAGTGGGCCATAAGGGGAACGATTAAGAGGCTAAAGTTTGTGCAAACAATAGGGTGGAAAAGATAGTAGCATAATGTCGTTCTCCTTGTAAAAATCGAGTGAATTGATGTAGACGTGCGAGGCATGGTTTTGATATGGAAGGATTTGTATGGTTTTTTCAAATGATCCAAAAAAACGAAGAACGAATCATCCTGCATCCAACCAGAAGGGTTTTCAGCTCCAGCTGATCCAATGGGCCCATCTCCTAAAAAGTAGTCTTGATACCGCTCTCTTGGGAAGACAAATAAAGGTGGATTTACATTTCAGATAGCATTCCCAGCAAAAGCCACAGACACTAAAGTTCCTCTTTCGGCAGAAGTTACAGAGCCAACTTGACGATTACCACGCCTAGTCACAACATTGTCGGGTTTTTGCACAGTTGCGATGCCGGTCTCATCGGCGTTGTATATATCCTGGGATTCAAACTTATGACGATCCATTACAATCGTCAAATTGTCGTAAAATGAGTCCACATTAAATTTATTGAAACTGGTGGTCCTTGAGAGACTAGTTGCCTGTGTTGCTCGTCTGAACAATGAGGGGTTCCGATCATTTTTCACCAGTTATCTCTGGTCGAGTTAAATTATATTTTACTGTTAGTTCAACCGCCAACTGTTTAATCCAAAATAAATATCAGCACATCGTATCAAGTATTTTGATAGCTCCATTTCTTGATCTTGGGAAAATACTTTATTGTGTGCTTTGTATCGCATGGTGCTCTGGTGTTCTCATTCGGACGCATCTCGCTTTCGAATGAATCTTAACAGAGAGCTGTGATTCATTCTGTTGTTCTCTGCCACATTTCGCAATGAAATGCCTGCCTTTACCTCGTCATAAACCACTTTGCAGGCTGACAAGTCCACATCTCCTCTTGTAGTCTTCTTTACACGTATTCAGCGCTCTGTACCACCCCTACGACAACATTGGAAAACTTTCTGCAGCCAACACCGCTTGATTTACAGATCAAAAAACTTGCAGGCAGCAGTGCGATATGACTCACAAATCTGGGTTACTTCAAGAGCAGTAGTTTCGGACATGACATGGTCCTAGTAGAGCTACTGCAAAGCAGTTCAATTCTAACGAATGAAATTCCTTCCTTAGTTGACTTCAACATCCCGTATGATATAATATATCCGGAGAGGGAAGACTGGGGAAAAAATGCAATAATCAGGTCAAATGAAATTGCATATTCCACAGACGGCTCGAAAACAGAGGAATAAATCTTCTCAGAAGACCTAGAACTAAGAGTGTCTATAAGACTACCGGACACTGCTTTTCTTCCAATGAGAAGTTCTGGCTGTTCTCAGGAGAGCTGAGGTAATGCATCGCTATTTACATCGATAGTCAGGCCGCACTCAAGGCAATGGAATCAACCAACATTCAATCTGACACAGTCAGGGCCTGTTGCACAGTGCTCGAAGAATTATTCAGTCAGAACCGGTGAGACTGTGGTTTAGAGGAAAATGAATAAGCTTGTAAGAAAAGGAGGAATACTAGATAATAGTAAGATTGCTAACATCAAACCACCCTTTTGCATAGTAAGGGCACTTTCGAGGAGAAAATCAAGGTCAAGTTTTGAAAGACACAAGGTATTCAAGACTAAGTTTAGATAAGTTTAGAACAATAATAGGAATCCTGACAGGACACTGTCTCCTGCGGGAGCACACAAAGAGACTAAAATGGTCATGTACGGATATTTGCACTTTTTGCAAGCTATTGAGTACATAACACACATGCTTTGTGAATACGAGGCGATATCGTGCAGTCAAAGAAAATTTTTAGAGAATCACGTTTTCGAAAACCCAGAGGAAATAGACGGCATGAACTTGGATGTTTCACCAAGTTCTACAGGTATCGCGACAGGCTTATTTTGGTGCCTAGTGTTTGTGTGATTGCATGTGAATTACATCTTTGTTTTAATCTAACTTAACCCTCTCTTCATGCAGTAGGTTGCTAGTTTCATCTTTTCTCGGGTATTTTTATGCAAATTACGAAGCGTGTTCTGCAATTCATCCACTTAGTCGTTCATCTCCTTAGACTCCTTAGGTGGGGAACCCAACTGTTTGACCAAATATTGAGAATTAAGGTATGTATGTGTCGATCGCGCTCCCGTTGCCAATTGCCTAAAACCTGATACAGATCGTCATTCAAGGTCCTATTGAATCGCTAAACCATTCCATTGGATTGAGTGTGTATTTGCGTTTCTGTATCTTCCTTACTCCCAGATATTGGCACACTTCCTGGAAGACTTTTGATTCAAAGTTTTGTCTTTGATCAGAGTGTTGCACCATTGGGACCCCAAATATGCTTACCAAATTGTTGACTTTACGTTCTGCTAGGTTCTCAGCCCCTTGATTTAGGATCGAGAACACTTCTGTCTAGTTACTGAAGTAATCCATGACCACAAGGCTGCATCGGTTGCCATTAAAATTTGGGGAAACTGGCCGACGATGCCGACAATGCTCCGACATTGTATTATTGCATTCTTCTCTGTGGCTTTCCACAATTTATGAACTTTTTGCACCAAAACTCGACATCTTATTTTGCACTTACTTTGGCTTAAATTGCCAATACTTTGACGTGTTCTATTGTTGCTTCACTCAAAAATTGCTCAAAGTTACTTTTCTTCAAAAAAGTTAACCTTTGCAGGAATTTCGAACTCAGAAGGCTGATTATGTTGATCGAAAAAATCAAGAACCTTGTGACAGATAACCAAGTTTGTATATTTTGAATTTTTTGCGGAAGCACTCATTATTAGCCTTACGGTGTAGATGAATCGCAATGGAAACTTGAATCACAGACCTTATCACACCAGTTGATTCTTTATTCCGGTTTATCTGATATTTTGTTTGTTTGTTACAAAACTCCTTTTACTCGCCGCCTTTTCTCGAAATCTCAATTACCCCTTTGACACTTCCACCTGTTGCGTCCTCCCCATAAATAACAATCTACCTGGTCCACGCCTCCATAAACATGTCAAATCGTTTTGACTTATTTAAAATGTAAAAAACACCAAAACGAAATTGTAGCACCATCAAGATCAATAAATTGCGCGCCGTCCATTACCTCGGTCATACGTTCTGAATTCGTCTGCTGGTCGGCTCTTTAATTCATCATTGGAGCACCCGTGTTCGGATACTAAAAAAATTTCACTTTCTCGAAATAAATAACCTCAGCCTCAGGAAGGCATGGCTTCGACTCCAGCATTTTTCAAAAGACCAAACGCAAGGAATGAGCCAAATCAAAGGACATAAAATCTGACTTTGGACGGCAATCACCTCACACACAGAGAGACACTCACTGACCCAGAAAGGGTTGACAGGTAATTTTCAGAACTCGTTATGACAATGAACGGATGCACTGATGCACCTGTAACAGGTCCTCTGGACAATGTTTCAAATTCAACAAGACTACATGTGTTCGTGGTACATATTCGGCACCGTTTAACAACAGAACTCAGGAAGACGGGGCACTTTCTTCTCGTCGCCAATTAACCGCCATTCGAACGATCCATAAACTGATGGAAGAACTTCAAAGCTCACATAAACTGATCTCTGAAGTCAAACCCGATTCTTTATCTGATCGATGGAATTCCAACGCATGATCACCGATCGTTCATCATTTTATACATACATATGGACGAGTACAGACATTTTAGGAATTCAGGAATAGCGCATGCGGGCTCGTCAGGAGGACCGATTCCGCCACAAGGGGAATACTCTCGATTTTCTTTAGATGGAGTTTCACTTTTTACTAAAGTCGCGTCTGTCGGTCGATTGTCTCCTTCGTCATGGCATAGAATGCCAAAGGAATTCCTGATTCCATACCTAGTTGGCGGTTGTAGTACTTTTACTCTTGTTCAAAGATCGAGATGTATCGCGAACAACAAGTATCTGGAATGGTTACAGGTAATGTTCTCATTTAGAGGATTGTTGATTTTTTTTGCCTTGTTAGCTTGAAATGCGCACTTTCATGTAAGAGGATGTAAGAGGTAGCTTGCACTTTCATCGAAGGTCATATCGTCTTATCCCAGGTAGACGTACATACTCGTACTAGTGTAGGTTGCTTCTAGCGTTTTTTGACTAGAAAATGTGTTTATTCGACGTAAGGAGCTAATAGACATGTTCGCTACCGGTAGGATGTCAATTACCTGGTGAAAAATGACTGTGGGTGTGAGTCGAAAGTGAGTATAAAATGAATAATGATGATCATTTGGAAAGCTACAGAGAGTTCCGATTGTGCGGGAGGGTGTTTGGCTAAAAGATACCCACGTACAACTTGGTGTTTGAGCAAATTTGAAAATTGCAGTCATCAAAAGCAACATTTTTAGAATAATGTCTTTTAGTTGAAGATCTAGTGGAGATCTGGAAATTTTCGATCAAAAAACGACATGTGCCGCCGAGTTTATTTTTGCGTAGAAAGGTGAAAATTTTGCAAGAGTCACCAATTGTCTGCCATTCAGTTTATAAGATCGTCGATGCAAATCGACAAGTCAAACCTGGTTACCTCTGTGTAGTGGATGCATTTAATAAATTAAAAATGTGGAGATGCATAGTCTAAGACATCTAATAAACATTCTGACCAGTTTCTACTTACACTACAATCGTAAGTTAAATGATCAAATAAGAAAAATCTGTGCCAACCATGGAGAAAGAGTTTTAAAATTGAATGCTCAAGTACAATGTAGTCAGATACTGAGGCTTAGCAGTTAATAAAATACAAGTAAATCCCTGCCTACAACTCTCGGATAAGTCATATCTGAAACCATATTAATGTTCACCAAACTCCATCACTGTTTCGATCCGGATTTCAAATTCCTGATTGCATCTCCATGAGAAAGTAATCAACTTCGGTTTTGTTTCCAGAAGCCTCAAACTGGCTACCAATTTGATGTCTGACTCCATATCCCTATATCGTCATGCAGACAGTTTTACTGTGGGCGATTTGAATATAAAAAACTTTCGAGTGGCTTCGACTAAGGATCTACATGGCGATCGATCGGGCAACTGCTGACGGTCTTATAACTTGGATCAGAGCAGCAGCGAAACAATCAAGTAGAGAAGTGTTTACCTTATCCTACCCATGCAGGCCAAAATGACAAGAACATGCTCAACCAGTAGCATAATACTAGCCTAAGTCGTCATAAGGCTCACAACTGTATAGAGAAGAGATTTAAAAAAATGTGACGAACAAACTAATGGCTTCAGATAGAATTAGATTCATTGTTGACGATCGTTACAAAGGTTCAAAGGAAAAAACCTTCGGAACTCCACGTAGAATGTTCGGACTTTTAACAGGCCACGTGCAGCCGAGCAATTAGTAGAAGCCCATGAATGCTATCACGCAGATATCACCTCCATCCAGGTATTGGCCAGACATAACGAACATGAACAACTCTGATGTACGAGTCACGATGATGATTGTTATAGGGGAAAGAAACAGCGTTTATTCGAATGCGGATTAGCCATATGCGTCATACTCCTCATAAAAGTGCTTTGCGGCAGGACGAAATATCACAATAGCAAGAATATGGTTTCCTTATTTCAATATACACAAGAAGATTTAGTGGCCTCTTTATCATCAAACGCTAAATCAAATTGATCACATTGCCGTAGACGTAAAGCATGCTTTGGGTATTCTGGACGTCCGAACGTTCCGGGCAGACAACATTAACATCCCGGATTTTACAAGCGCCAAAAAAGTAAAACTATTGCGAGAAGATATAACGTAGAGAAGCTGCAATCAAATCTCTTAACAAGCATTATTCCGACAGCATCAAGTACCAAAGACCAACAGCAATGCTGCCAACATGCCGACGGAGACGAAAAAGAACCTCAGCTCCTCCAGAAAGAAAAAAACGAGAACTAGAAGCACGCGATTGAAGATCTTGACAGGTTGTATGGAAAAGAAAATGGAGAAATATCTCACTGTCATGCAGAATAGAACAATTTAGACGATGATATTCAAACTTCCGTCCATCGAACCAAAACGAAGTAAGGATAGCAATGCCTTATCTGCAATGCAACAATGCCGCTGAGACAGACGGCTTACCGGCCGAAGTATTCAAAGCTGTAGAATTGTATTTACTAACTCATTTCTCATATCAGAGTGTATGCCTGATGAAAGGAATCTTACCATCATTCATTCGATACACAATAAAGGGGACCACCTTAACTGCGCCATCTATGGAGGTACAAGTCTCCTCAATATCGCATACAAGATCTTTTCTGCCATATTGTGTGAGTCGACGTAACAAATCTGATTGATCCCTACCAAGACTCTATTGAAAATGGATGAAGATATCCTCAGTTGTTTTGGGAGAAAAATCATCCCAAAATATAGCTCAATTTAGTGACATCAACTTAGTCAAAAAACTACACATCAGTTGCCTGAGATTACGAGAAATCCTGTCAGAAAAAACTTCAAATGTAACCCGGAGGGAGAGAGAAAAACCTCATCTTAGCACAAATAGAAGGGGATCTTAGCCGATTTGGAATGCGCAATGTGAGGCAATTAGCCTTACTGGATAGGTTTGTTAGTTGAGGCCCGAGTTCACCCCGAACTGTGGTGCAACCTAAAAGTTAGGGATGCTTCATGTCAAATGTTAATTTCAGAAGTGACACATTGATAAATTAATCGCCTGGAAGAAACACAAGGAAACCATTGATGCTTCAGACTATTCAAACAGCTTGAGTCAATGCTCCTACCTTACTAGAGGAAAAGGATTTTGTTCTCTAAAATATAAATCTTCTCAGTCATGATATGTGAACCGAATGCTGGATGATAAGCTAAGGGGCTGAACTGAAGTGGTTCAACCACAATTAATGGACAACAGTACTCCATTTAGGACGATTCTTGGCTCCTAGCCATCTGATTCAAAATGGAAGATTTAAAGATTAGCTTCTCCCGGACCCTAGACAGCTCTTACAAACTGAAAGTAATGCACCCGGTTATGTAAACGATAGAAAAAGACTCTACAAATTGTAGTTATCTATTTCCAAGGTTTGGTAGCCGGATAGATATAAGATATTATCATCATTGTCGTTTCGGTTTTTAAACTTTGAAACACCATCCATTTATTCCAACGAAGATTAGTGGAACTCTTTCTTGGTGCTGTAGCGACCGCCTTTAAAACACTTCAAAGTCACAGCTGAATGCAGCCAATGTACTACGAACGCACCTTTTGCGGACTGCAGAAGTCAGAAGGCAGGCAACTCAATACCATTTCCGGACATTGTTGGTTTCACCGACGATACGGCTTGAAGGCCGAAAAGTGCTCTTCACCATGCACATACAAGCAGGGAAACGGCCACAAGCAACTTTAGGTGAGGCTTCTCCAGTTGCTGGTAAGTTAAATCGCCACGGTTCCAACTGCAGCACTTTACGTCTTCTCACATCATCCGATGAGTTCTCGTTACAATATGCCATCAACCAAGAGGACGTCTACAAAAACCTACTTTAGCGCCATCCTGCCATCACTCGCCCGCTTAGTGCGTTTCGAACACCACACCGGTTTACTGTCATGCAAGACCGCTTCCACCAAAGTCCTACACGCTGGCTAAAGCAGAGTTCCAACGCATGGTGAGTAAAGGCATTTGTAGACCCTCAAGAAGTCTATGGGCCAGTCCCCTTCACATCGTCACTAAGAAGAACGGCACAATTCGTCCCTGTTGTGACTACAGGCGCCTCAACGCCGTAACACTACCTGACAGGTATTATCTGCCTCGTCTCATGGATTTCCAGCGGATAATGCCAAATACTTCTGTGCTCAAAGGTGACAAAGTATATCTAACTCGCCTCGACCTGGCCCGCGCGTATCACCAAATCCCCATGGCACCAGATGACGTAACAAAAATCGCCATTATAACCCCTTTCGGGTTATACGAGTTCGAGTGGATGACATTTGGGCTACGCAATTTTTGGGGTATCAAGTGGATGCTAGGGGTATTTGACCGCCACAAGATTCCGTCAAGTTGATGGCAGAATTACCAAAACCAACAACCGTTACCGAATTTCGTCGTTTTCTCGGCGCACTTAACTTCTTCAGGCTTAGCATGCCACATGCTGCATCCGATCAAGCACCTCTCTGCAATATGCTTCATGGCTCAAGGAAAAGGGATAATACACTACTTAACTGGACACCATCATCCGAAAAAGCTTTCCTCTGCTGTCGCCAAACACTTACAGAAGCTGCCACGTTGGCACATCCCTTACCAGATTCCTAGTTACGCCTCATGACCGACGCTTCAAACACAGCCGTCGGGCCAGTACTCCTCCAAGTCGTCGATGGGAAATGTAAGCCTCTGGGATTTTTCTCCAAGGCTTTGTCATAGAAGCAAAAGAAGGATGGCACTTTCGATCGTGAGTTGATAGCAATTAAGTTGGCAATCGACTACTTTCGTCGTTTCATCGAGGGACGGCCTTGTGCCGCAAACCATTGATGTTCGCCATGTCTGCAGATCAGAGAACACTGCAGCAGATGCTCTCTTTCGTATCGCAGCCATCAACAACCCGATAACCATGGACAAAACGCGAAGATTGTTTAATAGTCCTCCCACACCTTGTTATTACCTCTGGGTTCTTCGAGCACACTGCTTGACATAACGGTACGGCATTGTTAGAGGTTGGCTTTCCCTCAGAACTATCTATCTGGTAGGCTGGTTTGAGACGCGGTTCGAGAGCCGCGTAGGGTCCGCAATATGAGGGCTGCAAGAGGCGCTGAACATGATCGTTGCAGATGTAAGCTTGCGCCGAAGTCTCCAACTGCCTTGGGATAAACACATCCATCGAGATACGGCTGGAGAATGTTGGTGCAAGCCGTTGAATTGTCTCCCTTAAATCTTGTATGAAGCTAACTGGTTCTTTTGAAGTGGTGTCTGCTTCAAAGCAATCTCCTGGGAGACGCAATTCGGTAACGAACATCAGCTGTGCAGGCATGGTGCCAGATTCGTTGACCATTAAGCAGAGTCCGAGGAGAACGACTGGTAGCGAAGTCATCCCACCACCCCGTTGGTTGACTACAAAGTCACAGCTGAATGCAGCTGAAGGTAGCGAAAACGAGTGTCAGCGTTGCACACCTCTACTCTTTAAGGTTCCACTTTCTCGGTCAAAGGAAGTATCAATAAAGAGGCACGCTGGGTACATATTATTTAGCAAAACTTGGCTAGAAAAGAACAGACAACAAGTACAGATATATAGTTATACTAAGCCATTGGGAAGCGCGGGTAGTCCAAAATGTTATCAGAGGACATTTCACAACAGACAACCATGTTGATTACTTGGATTTGCCTCACTTTTGCACAACAAATTGAGTCTGCTTGTTACCTGCTGTAGTAGATACTTCTTAATAGGGCTGTAACATAACATTGGGCTAAGTAACTTCCCTAAATTCAATCACTACCTTAAGTAGTTTCAGTCTTGATGGATGGTTTTACGGCAGTAAAGCCGTCATAAGGTAGAACAACTACCTTATGGTTTTGGATCACATGATTCACTGTTTGAACGAGAATAAAATCAGCTCCCAATTAATAATACATATTTCAAAAGTCGTCATTTTACATTAAACTGCACCCACCATATAAATAGATTGATACCACAGAAGGCTCATACATGCAAAAGATGCAGATTACCCCAAAGGTTCTCCTCTCAGATATCAAAAGAATACCCTGCACTCTTTGGCCAATAAAGTCGTGACTTTTGTTACAAAGGTTGAGTGCTAAAGCAAGTGTGTGCCATAAGTGGGCCTATATGAGTGCACTCATACAGTTGTTTTACATTTTCTAGTTTTCTAGGACAAAAGCGGATACGAGTGTATCTCGCGGCGTGCTGAACCATTTCCATTTCGATGAAGTTTATACAGATCGTTTTTCCGATGCCAATTGTCTGCGCCTGCTTATTGGTGAGTGAGTCAGAGACGTATCGGGCCCCTTTATTTTTTGTGATTTAATGCACGATCATGCCTAAGGCAGGCGCCACTAACCCATTTGTTCCCTTCTTACCCTACACACGTACAGAGCACTATTCAACGGTTAGCAATTCGCATGCGCGCCAAATGACAAACAAACAAAGATTGTGTATCTATTTGTTGTTCTGTTGGGGTAGGAAAGTGAAACTCTTGTCACATCAAAGGTCTATGAGACTACCAATCCAATTAAATGCAGTTCAATGCAGAGCACTTTTCAGTCTGAACTCTGACCCCGAAAAAAAAAAAAAAAAAATTCACGATAAACATCCTCCTTGTCACTCCAGCTCGGTTCGATTGGAGAAATATTTTAACTTCAACTTGGGTAAGTCCGTTAACTCTACTAAATTACCCAACATTCCATGATGTGTAATAAATTATCGATAAATCAGCAATAAATCAACGGAAAGTATGCATAAAGCGGCCGATAAGTCGCTCCATAGTTAGACATGTTTACACGCAAAGTCAGTAGCGCATAGCGTCTTTGTTTTTTTTTTTTTTTTGTTTTTGTTGAGTAGATAAATTTGCGCGCGCTACCAGTTTGGCAAATTATTCGGTCGGATTCACAATCAGTGAATCTGAATTCAAATCTGAGTCTGAGAGAGTCTCAATCCGAATACGAAAACGAACCCATGCCACCAGCAGAAGTTGAGTGTCATCGGGGGGATCGCACCTACCATAGTGCTGTACGAAGTAGATATCCTAAGTGTGCGACACAGACGACACACTAGCCGTGGAAACAAGTGTCGAGTTGTGAAAGAGTAAAACAAGCAGGCGACAGCCAGTGCTGTGCCTTCAATGATTTATCGTTTCATGTGATTGTAGCAATTAACAAAAATGAACGCCGCCACAACCGCCACCGTTGTCGAACAGACATTACGAATACGGGATACCTTACCTTAGACCGTCCGAAGCGCCATAGCATTGCGGTATTGCAGCGCTTTTGAGTTGCCTGGATTTGGCCGGGCCCTGCCATTGCGGCATGGCTTGGCGGCAAATGAGTGGAAATGAGTGGCAAAAGAAAAACAAAAACACAAAAACACAAAAAAAAACGGATTCCCAAAAAGGAAGATAAATTTCACGTCGAACAACAACAACAGCAAAAAAAAAAGATGGCTCCATGTAGCGATGGAAAATAAGAAAATAAGAAACTTTTGAGTGATTTATTCTGTCATAGGTGCTTGTTAGACCTTGTCAACCGGGTATTGTTTACCACTATTGAACCCTGTAGTAATTATCTGCTTTCTAACTTGGAGCGATTAATCAAGTAGATAAAATGGTGAGATATCTGTAAACAATATGGGTTTTTTCATTTTAGATTAATATTAAGCTGACATGAGCTGGGAAATATTTGCTTATTTAGAAAAATTTTTATGAGGCCACAAGATAAACGACTTCGAGACGATTTATCGCTTATGTAGCCGTGTAATCCAAGTTCTCAGGAGGTACATGTGGAATGATTTAGAAGACCATGGGTCCAAGATTTATTTGCTTTTGTGCTGATTAAACTTTTTGCAATGCTTGCAGGAGGTTTCCAATATAATTCCTGTAGGATGGGTCACGGTTTCAGAAGGATGTCTTACAAAATTTGAGGAAGGATAGAATAAAATTCAACTGCACAATGATAGATAGATATTTTGACTAGAACTATGCAGAATCCTTTGAAGCTCAGAATTTACATACAAATATGGCCGCTTTCTATTCATAATTATTGGCAACAAAATATTCATTCGATCAGAGCTGTCTGAAGCGAAGTCTAACTGTCCCATCAACAATGAACATATTTCTTTGGCGCAGGAACTTTGGTAAGAAATCTTGAATGACCCCCAAAAATATTGCTGATTTAGAGTGTACCAAAACCGGTGGAAATATGTGACTCCATACCCTAGTGAGACTTAGATAAAGCCAAGGAAGCTCACTAAATTTATTTGTAGTACCGATCTTTCAAAATACCTCTTGTGCAACCACTTATACATTGTACTTGCATCCATTACAAAACGTCTGTGGTGTTTTACGTGGGAAGCTACCTTGGTAGCTTAAGCCCACAGAGAGCCTACGCGCTTGGAGATTGAAGTGCATCGATCATCGCCCTGATCTACAATGGGGAACAATTATTACTTTATTAGACAATGACATTGAAAATTTGACGGTGGCCTTCCATCAGCTACAATGCGGACTTTGCTAATATTTTGTTTTTTGTTTTTTGCATAATAAGTGCGCGTTCCAGAGAGCTCGAGCGGATCCAGAATTCACCACATCAGCGTCGATTACCAGTAGCTTGATGCCAATGCAAACCGAACTCTATTTTAGTAAGTACATCTCCGTATTGCCATCAATCAATGCTGTGTCACTTATGTCTAGCAGACTTAGACGCAGTCTAGAGTCTTCGCTACTGACAGAGAGGAGGCAAGACGAAGACCTCTTAAAGATGTCGTTTGGTCTTAGGGTATACTGAAGTGTTATGATTTCTGCAGTTGTGCACGAAACAGAACTATTAACGAAGCAGCCCTAACAGAAGCTGCTTACTTACTAACCTACTTATCCGGCCAGCAACTCTTGAAAGGTCTAAGTCTGAGCTAGTTCCGCTTTTATCCTTCGCTTCTAGTTTACTGGCATCCGCGATTACTTGATCTTTAAGCCGGAGCTTCGAACTTCCTTTTCTTCGTGAACCAGGTGGCTGGGATTCGAAGATTCTCTTAGCTTCTTCTAGCCCATTCGCTCGATGTGGCCGAACCAGTGCAGTTGAAAGATTTCTGCCTTCCGGGCTACATCCACATCTTTATACAGCTCGTAGAGTTCGCAATTATATCTTCTCCCCGACATAGAATTTTTCTTTCGAAGGAACCCAAGGTCTGCTCTCATGTCTTGATTATCGTTCAGCATTAAGACCTATACAGCAAGACTAGCAAGATCAGGGTTTTGTAGAGCATTATTTTGGACCCTGGTTGTTTGAACAAACCAAAGTAGCAGCGGTTGCCTTAGGTAATGTTGAATCTCTAATCTCCGATCGACGGATCGGGCTTTAGTCGAGAGCATATATTTTGTTTTATCCTCATCCATCATGCGACTAACTCGTTTGGCTTGTTCTTTTAAAGCAGTAAAAGCCTCAATAATGCCACGCCAGGAACGCGCGATGATGTTAACATGGTCTGCATAGCCAAGCAGCTGAATAGATTTATTAAATATATGACAGTACCTTCCGTATTTATTCCGGCCTTTCGTACTATCTGCTCCAGCACTAGATAAAAGAAATCTCACGACAGCGCGTCTCCTTGCCAGAATCTGGTGCATGTTTGGCATAATTCGGAGGTCTGTTTCCAATCTTCACGGTGCATTGCGAGTTGTTCTTCGTAGCTTAACACAACCGGATCAGTTTTGACGGGATCTAGAATTCGGCCATTGCATTATAAAATTCAGTCCGATGAATTTTACGACAGCATTCGGCTTTGAAGTCAATGAAGACATGGTGAGTATCGACTTGGGACTCGTTGGTTATTTCCAGGATTTGTCGGGACCATTTATTGTGTCATAGTTTCAGTTTAAATCAACTGAAGATTGACCTAATTCTTTTTGTAAAATTTTATTTAGTGATGAGGCTCATTTCTGGTTAAACGAAATGAGCGAAAACAATCCTCAAAAAGTTCACTAAATGCCATTGCATCCAGAAAAATATGTCGTGTTGTGTGGAATGTACGCCAGCGGTATCATCGATCCTCATTTCTTCAAAAACGAGATACAAATTACTGTCAACAGAAATCGGTAATGTGATATTCAACGATTATTTCTGCTTAAATTTGCGTGACATTAATGTTGAAGAACTGTGGATTCAACAGGATAGTGCTCCATCTAGTGAACGTATCGCTTTGTTGAAAGCACGATTTGACAGTAAAGTCGTTTCAAGAAATAGACTCATCAAGATCATCACACCGAGATCGTGCGATTTTTTCTGTCAAATCTCACAGCCGAAGATTTGACCTGCTTTTAACTTCTCTTCCTGATAATCACACCTTGGTGTACTCTCCTCTTTAGGCTCCTTGGAACACAGTGTCAATCAGGTTGTACCCTGATTAGAGAAAAAAATTCTTAGAATACCATTAGCTAATTCGAGCGGACAGCTTCCACTGCAATTTTAGCTGGCCGTTTTACTTCCTGATTTGATTCTGGCTTCATTTTGTCAATCAATTGTTTGATGATTCGGTCCAATATGTGCGACGTTATTCTGGCAATAGCGAATCGAATATTGGCCTCGAGTTCGTCCAAAGTGGTTGGCTTGTTAGCGTAGACTAAGAACTTGACGTGGCTCCAGATAAATTAATGCCTACCGTGAGATGATTCAGTCGCCAAATTTCTCTTTCATAACTTCGACCGTTGCTTCACTTGTATGTCATGTACCCCCGTTTTGTTAGAACTGTAGATCGGATCCATCGACATTGTCGAGCTCTGATCATCAATCTCTGACTGGTTGGTTTTAACTTAGCATCAATACCTTCAACGTCCATTGCTTCCCTTGCTATTTCAGAATTACATGCCAGAGTTAATGACGAATGCAGTTTCTTGAACTATCTGAGTTCAATGTTTTCGCTTTACATTATAGAAAACGTAAACGTAACTCGAGTAACACCGAACTACAAGAAGACGAAGGTGGCCTAGATCGTTCAGTCACGAGCCAATTCATTGGGTCTCTAAATAGAAAGAAACACTATGCTCGGGAATTCTAAGCTAATGCTTTGGAGAAAAAAAAAATTGCAGCTACATCTAAACGAGTCATTTTTCGTGGGCAAAAAGAGTTGCCAGATGAAGTAAAAACTTTGAGAACACATTTTGATGTTGATGAAATGAATTTGTTTGCGTGCCAGTAAAATATCGAAACTTGATTTCGACTATTCATCGGAATTGTGTGTGCATCGATAGGAATTCTCGAATACTCAATCGGAAAAGGTTCTGGCGGCTTGCTGCGATTGCAACCGTTTAATGTTAAATCTCCTCATAGTATTTACCCGTTGTTGTGGCGTCGGAGATATCCATAGACGTACTTTGGCTGTAACTAGTTAGTGGTCCGTCTCTATGTTTGCCGCTCGGAGTGTTCTGACATCTAAAATACTAGAGAAGTGCATTACGTCGATCACAACATGATCAATGTGGTTGACAGTTTGCTGATCTGGTGTCCGCCATGTTCCCTTGTGAATATTGAGCTGAGGAAACCGTGTGCTTGCTATAGTAACGGTACGTCCCGCAGCGAAATCGATTAGCCTAAGTCCGTTTCTAGACCGATTGTGCTACCAAGGATGTTCTTCTTTCAAATTTTGCTATTAAAGTCGCCTAGGACGATGTTACCGTCATATATCGGAGTTTACTCGTAATTTTGTCGAGTAGCTCGTAGAAATTTTCTTTGATAGCATCGTCCTTTTCCTCTGTTGGGTCGTGAGCGCATATTAGGCTGATGTTGGCGAATTTACCTTTGATACGGATTATTTTAAGGCCTTCACTCACGTGTCGAAAGCTCAAGACTTCTTGCCCAAGTCTGCCGCTTACAATAAATCTGCATAAAAAAAGGTGCTGTTTAAGTTCCCTATAGTAGCAATCACTGTAGTAAACATCACAGTTTTTCATCTGATATCTGCTTTATAGCAGTCTAGTGCCTCCGCTAATTATTTGACTGCACGCGGAATGTTCAAGATCCGAATATTTCACCTCACTATCCGAGGTTATAAGTTGCTTCGTAACAATTACTTTTTTTACGTGGACCTCCAGGACAAGAAACAAGAATTAGCTAAGACGCACATAAGAATTACGAATTACCCTCAATCTATTTTCCCACGAGGAGGCCTAGATCGAGAAGGAGTTGAGATTACTGGAAACTACCTGGACAAAAGTTATTGGCATAAGCTTGAGCCATGAGACAAAAATTGACTGTCAGATCTTTGCTTCACTGTACACAAAGGGCAACTGTTAAGATCATATATCTGCCGTTCAACTACTTATACTCGTTTATGACAATCAATCAGAAGAATTAAAGCTGTGCCGACCATTGTTAAACATAATCGACAACAACAATTTTATGAAATTTTTAAAATCAATTTTCAAAAAAAAAAAAAAAAAAATAAAAATAAAATTTCCCCAACATCAGCTAGGAGTTGTTAACTATTTTTGTGTCATGTCGCAGGAAAATGTCATAAGCCACACAATGTCCTGGTGGTAGGCTATTATTGTGGCGCACTTTTGCCAAACAAAAAGCGTTTGTTCGCGCGCGCATTTACTTTGATTTTCTCCTTTTAAGCTCTTGTTACATCGTTAGGAAAATCTCTACACGCTATCCGATATCGTCGCCAGTGGCTATAATCACATGCAGTGCGATGCAATGAATTACATTAACCTAAAATCATCGCTGGCAATGCATCAACTTCAGCAGTGGAAACTAAAACTGCACTGCACTGCACTTTTGGCAGTGTATAGGAAGTGATCGTGTTGTTGGTTTTTTGTATATATAACTACTCTCTGCCCTGCGACTCTTGTAGAGCAATAGAGCTGGCTTGTAGGCTATGTTTCTGTTTTTTTTTTTTTTTGCTTTCTTGCCGCGCGCGTAGTTTTGCTTTATGTATATCAGGGTCTTTAGCTTCATCGATTCATCGATGATTTTTGATTTTGTTTATTTTTGTTGAGTATTTCTTGTGCCAACAGGTAAAAGATACGAAACACGTCAACGAGAAAGGCTCTAGTGGAAAAGTATTTCAAATGCTAGCGCCAAATGCTTGACTACCCAATTTGGTTAGATATCTAGCCAGCTACCTCTGTTGTCCCTCTTTTGTTGACGAGTACACTGTGAGACTATAAAATAGCTAAGTTGAACGGATCTATCGATCGTACAGAGTACTTCCTCCAGACAAAGTTTGGCGCGCAACACATCGATCATATTGTTTGACAGTAAAATTATGAACACTTTGTGAGCTGCGCACTGTATCTGAACTGACAGAGCATTGCCACACTGTGGTACTCGTGGTGTCTGCTTAGTTTTGGAGTCAAAAGCGCGCGCGCGTTGAAGTATTGTGTTGGATCGACGCGATATGGAAATTACGACGACCATAACGATGATGACGAGGCCAACGACGATGACGATGACGATGACGACGACTACGACGCTGTCGATGACTACGATGACGACGATGAATCGACATCGCTGCGATTCCGTTCCGATGGCGGGTTTTATTGAGTGTGAACATTTGATTTCAATTTAAATGTTGAGACGGCGTCAGCAGAATTGGCATTGGCATCATCACTATGCCAGGATACATGGCTCATGGAGAGCTTTAGTCCAGGTAGTGTTGTTTAAGTGACTGTGTAGGCAATTTGTAGCGTGCCGAAGACGGTAGATTGGATGCAACAGCAGTGGTATCTGCTCGTACTTGTACAACGATGGACTCAAAGTTGCGGTAATAATTCGAACTCGTGTCAACTGTTGACTTCAATAAAAAGGAATTGCCAGAATTGGTAATTTGTATACGTAGCTCCAATTAGGAAGTGGGAAAAGCATTTATTTACACGCTCTGAGATCCATGCAACAGAGAATCAGTGGGTTTTAAGATAAAATACCATTTTCCTTGCATCTAGCTGTTGAGATAAGACCTTGTCTGAGGCTAAGGTGCAATGCAAATTGGTAAACCTTGTAGTCGTTAGCATTTTAATTTTATGAGACAATTGTCAGTAGCTTGTCAGTCTGATTGTCCGCAAGGAAAGAAAGTATTGCAGATTTCACTGCTGCTGAATGAGGAACTCCATGTTTGGTTTGAAATATGAACCTGGAGCAGGAATGCGACACAAAGCAACAAAAAACAAAAAAAAAAAAAAAAAAAACAAAAAAAAAATGAGACCGTTGCACAAGGGGGAATTAATTTCATCATGTGAGAGGTTTGAGCGTCCTTGAGTGGATATGATGTTTCCGATTGCAATTCAGACACTTAGACAGAAATGCCTAAAAGATATTTAGAAGTCAACATATGAGAGTTGTAAGCAAGCTGATTTCCTTCTTCCTCTCCTCGGCGAACTACAGATACTTTACGGAGGATACAAATAAATTTAGAGTTCCAAAGAAAACCTGCAGGGATGATGAGAACAACTTTTCAACCCCCACTTGACATATATATATAACAAGACTAGCAACATCCAAACCTAAATCCAATAGGAGACCTGGTCAGACTATAGAAAGTAGCAGAGATATCCTGGTAAAAAGCTTGCACCAAAATGTCCGATGAAACCTTTGCATGATATGGTCGATTCAAGGCAAACTAAATACACTGAGTTGCGTCAATAGCAGAAGTACTTGTCTGACTGGCTTATTTTTTCCAAATTTTAGTGATGAGATACGCTCAAATTGGCTGCATAACTTATTATTCAGGGCCTGGTTGGCTGCTGTAGAAATAGGTTAGGCGCTGAGAGGTGTCAATTTAGCAATTACCAGTGTAGAAACTGTTTCTATACATCAATTCTGGTTATTTTACCTCCAAGTGATAACCATCGGGTTGTGATAGAGGTCCCCCTGGACTAGACATACTAAAAATAGCAACACTATAAACGGGAAAGTGGATGAATTCCCCAGACGAAATCTACGGTGGTGTAGTATCCAGGAAAAAAAAAACAAAACCTTATACGGGCTATGCGGGCATATTTAAAGCTCAGACCAACAGCAGCGTTCACATCCCCAAAGGGGTTACTGGCTTCGATTCAAGACCCTTCGTCTAGGTATGGATTGAGCTATGGTACAATATCTATAACGGAACTGGCTCTCCAGGTGGAAATTGTGCCGTCAGGGTAACTACATGGACGAATCTACTGTTGAGAACCCCTGCAAACGAAATAGGGATGACAAACTTCAGATCTGTACGTGGAATTTTATGTCGTTTAATAGTCCACGTGCAGCTATAATGCAGATATTACTGCCATCCTAGAAATATGATAGGAAGGGCTCGACAAAAATAGGATGAAAAACTTCTACAAGGATGGTTATCAACGGGAAAAGCAGTAACTACTTGGATGCGGATTTGTTGTTAGAGGTAGACTTAGGCAAGAAGTCCTAGAAAGATGACGACACCAAAGACAGCTTCTACGAACTCTTTGATAAGACCTACGAGCAGTGCACTCGCTATAAGATTAAAATTGTCCTTGGTAATGGAAGATAAAGAGGGAAAGAAGAGATGGCATCTTTAATAGAACTGTCGGAAAGTACATATATTCTGCACGACACCACCTCCGATAACAGATTCAGGCTAATCGTCTTTACTGCGCAGTGAAACATTGTCGTAGCTAGCATGCGGTTCACGTATCTCGATATTCATAAGGGGACTTGGAGATCTCTTGTATCGCGAATACCGCAAAGCTGCTAAAATCGCAAGAGATTGCCAAATTCTTTTACTCACGTAAAGAGTAAAACATACGCAGCATGAAATCAGTGGCACTTTCACGAGACGGAAGCGGCGAAGACGGATTTAAAGGTCAAAGAGAGCATGACCAAGTATACGCTGTCAACCACAAAGCACACCCAATACCGACATATCGGACTCTATCTACGTAGGCTCCCCCATCAATTTAAACAACGATACCAGATTTGAGATCAAACGAAGAATTACTCGTTGTACAATCGCTGCTTCTTTGGGCTAAGAAGGCAACTGATTAACAGAGTCAGTCTCGAACAACAAAAGTTGACAAGTCCTGTCTTATGGTGCTGAAGCATGGCCATGGCTGCTTTGGGAGATAAAATGTTCGGGTGTTTTCGGGTCCCGTCTGCATAGACGATGAGTGGGGGAGAAGCTACAATGACGAACTGTATGGGCTGTACATCGAGAGTGAAAGTCCAACGATTAAGATGACTAGAACATGTAGAGCGGATGAACACCGAAAAATCTTCGAATTCACCCCGAGGGATGGTGCTGTAGAGAAAGATCGCGACGCATGTGTCGCACGTAGGTGGAAGGGGATTTTAATCAACTTAGAAAGCTGACTGGAGACGCTTGTTGATGTGGATCTAGGTCTACTCCGGACTGCAGCACTACCTTAAGTTAACAAATAATTATTAATATGGACAATAAAAACAGCGCATATTCGGATACAGATTGCCTTATACCATTGACTTAGCTAAGAAGACCTAAGCTTCATATACGTGAGTGAGCATCTTATGACAATCTGTATTAAGGCTTGATTCGCTAACATACGCCCAATATGCGCCCGTGCCCCTACGGAAAAAAGGGCGACAGCACCGAAGAATGCTTCTTAGATCTTCTCGACAAGACATATGAATTATGGCGTTCAATTCATACTAAGCGATTTTAACGTGAGGATAGGAAAGGAGGATATCTTTGGTAGGACATTTGGTACGTCAACTTATTGACATTGACGAATAATCATATATCAGGCACACGGTTTACTCATCTCAGTTTACAATAGGGCATATGGCAATCTCCGAATCATCTAACGCTTAATCAAATTCATCATTCTGCGATTGACCTAAGACATCCCTCCAGCATTTTGTACATCCGTACGTTCTGGGAAGCCAACATTGTCTCCATTTTTGAGACCGTTTTTACAAAATAATGGGAATACGTCACTTCCTTGACTTAATGGCCGGTATGTTGATTTGAACTTTGGTTTAATTTTGAGTGGTGGTGATGGAAATGTTAGGGCCTTAGTTTCTGCCGTATTTCTAAATTTTGGACTATCTGGTGCAGGTTCATTATTTAGTATGAAAATAAGCAGATATAATCTGCGATGACGGCAATCTTTCAGATAAAAAGCCATTGTCCATCTCAGTTTCATATTTGTTTCTAATAGAATGGAGCACGCCGCTGATTACTACGAGAAACCGCATTAGTGAAAGAATGCAGGCTTGTCGCACTCGTCTGGTACCTTCGAATTCACATTAACGGTTGGTAGGACGTAACACTCGAACTGTTTTTAAAAGAACTTAACACTCAAGTAGGTATAACTACACTTAAAGTGCCTGAGCACGTGTTAAGCTTTTAGGAAAATGGGACAGAGAAAGAAAAAAAGAAAGGCTACTGCTGAAAGCACGCATATTGCTCTTTAGTTTCCACATTATGCCAGGTTCCAAGGTTCTGCAGTTTGACAATCATTACCCTCTTCCAATTTTCGGATAAGCCTTCAATGTTCCCATAATATTGATGTGGCTTGGAAGAGTTCCGCTGGGATGTCGTCTATGTCAACTGAATTGTTTTTCTTTAAGGCCATGATAGCCGATGTAATTTCAGTTCACTTGGGTTAGAAGTGCGTATTTAGGATTTGGTTTTACCGAAACGCTGGGGCGATTCATTACTTGTTTTATGATTGTGGACTTTGGCCACCTGTAAGTTTTTTTGTGATAGTGTAGAGAGTCCTGCTCTGCTGGTGCGTTATTATAATTTCGCTTATCGCGTTCTACACTGCGCTGGATTTCCTTCTGTTTTATACGATATTGAATGTCCAACTTGGGTCGCTCTACTAATAAGGCGGCTATAATCCGAGCTTTGAAAACTGTACGCTCTTTGATCCGTGTCCAAGTGTATGTTGAAAGCTATTTTTTTTGACAATTTTTCCTTCTACCGACGATGGTGTCTATACAGGCAAACAGTGCTGGTCAATGCTTACAGGAGTAGTGAAGCTGATCGCTTGAGCCTCCCAGACCATTTTTTTGACCCACATGGGAATCCCGAAGCCTATTTGAATTATACCTGGCTATTTTTACGACATTGATGTCAAGTCCTCGTTTATTTCGGACATCTGTGATATATTTTTTAAAGCGCTTTATGAACGATATAGTTCGATGTGTGTGCCTCCAAAAACTATCCGTTCTTTTTCTTTTTTTTTTAAATAGCTCGCGCTCAAGGGGTTAAGATACCCATAAAATGCTTTCACATAGCGCGGGAAAAGAAAAATTAGGGAAGAAAGAAAGATAGGTGCCGGTGAACGTTGGTTTTAAATGTTTGAAAGTTGTAAAGGCTAGGAAATAGAGAGTTTGGCAAGGCATTCCACAAGTGAGTTGTTCGGCTTTGGAATGAATCACGAAGTACGTCCGCGAGAGAGCTTGAGGGTATACTGGTGAGCTTTTATAGCGAGACGAGTGTTACAGTTGAAGGTGGTGAGACACTAAAAATTTCGCCGGTGTTCAATGGCGAACTCATTAGCATGAGTTATGAGTTTTATCGCTCGGTTTTGAATCTTATCTAGCAGGTGTAGATATATTTTAGGGACACCTAACCAGATGTGAGCATTGTGCTCCAATTTGAGGCAGATAGATGCCTAATATATTGAGGCCAGATCAGAAGATGAGAAGTATTTCTAACATCGCTTGCGGAAATCTAGACATTTCGCAGCATTTTGTGCGACGTCGATTATATGATCATTCCAACGTAAGTTGTCATGGATATACATACTGAGAATAGAAAGTTTTTCGGCTTCAACGATGCAAGTGCTGTTCATGAATTGCAGATTGCATTCTACTCTGTTTTACAGTTCCCCAATTGGTTATGCTGCTAATATTTAATGAGCTTAACATACGTTCCCGTTTTACAGCCTTAGAGTAGGAACGTGAGTCCGGGAGCGAAAATGAAAATCATATAGTGCTGTCTTCAGCAGAAGAATATATTGGATTAAAAGTGGCAAAGAAGAGATCATTAATAAAAGTTAAAAACGTGTCGGAGACAGAATAGAGCCCTGGGGCACACCAGCACTTATTCTCTGAATATTAGGCTTGAAACCATTTAAAACAACTTGGATTGACCGTTCCGAAAGGTAATTTCTAACCCAATGAAGAAGAGGGTCGTCGATCTCAAATGCACGCATTTTCGACAAAAGAGCTTGATGCTAAACCATGTCGAATGCTTTGGAAATCTGGCTTTCGCCAGATTGGTGTATGCTTTGTTTCTACTTTTCGGTGAGATATGCCATCCAATCATCAGTGGACCTACGAAGACCATACTGCCGGTCTTTGAGAAACTTTCGAGTCTTGAGATATGTATTTCATGAGTTGACGATTTATCTGCGTTTCCATGACCTTGAAAAGAAGTGACGTAAGTGCAATGGGTCTATAGAAAAAGAGAAAAGAGGATTCGCTTTGTTTAGGGACGGTCTGGACCAATGTTGTTTTGCATCTGCTCAGAAAGAGTTCTAAGGAGTAGGATTGATGGAAAAGCTTATGCAGTGGTTTTGCCTGCATGGAAGAACAATGTTTCAGAAGAAGAGAAAATATACCAGCTATACCAGCGGATTTGTGAATGTTAAGACATTTAAGAAGAGTGCGAAAGTGGATTCGTTCTATTAGAGATTCGAAGTACTCAAGTATAGGCGGAGACAAAGCGCCTTGTCCAAAGAGCTGACCGATGGAATGTCATCATAAATGGGTGCTGGAAACGATAAAATTTTTTACCACTTTGGGACATTGTAATATTTTTTGTGTCGGTTTTGCTCGTATTGAATTTTCAAACTCTTAAGAAAGGCCTTGCAGTCATTCTTATATGTAGGTTCGGTCTTGTAGGACCGACAAAAACTTTTCTCTAACGTTAATAGCTTCTTTACAGCTCAAATTTTACGATGAATTTCCTTTTGGCTTGGTTCGACTTGCGTCTGTGATCATATCATATTGGACTTTCTCGCACTGCCAAGTGTTTTTTTTTTAGGAATCTTTTCTCTTACTGTGTGGTCATTATTTCCATACAATTAGCTGATATGACATAGGCCCGATGAGCTTAGAGAGAATAGCACATTGCCCTTGTATTTGTCATGGTGAAAAGTTAAAAACAAGTTCTGGGTGTTGGAGGTATGACTTTTATTGTCTGCCATTTGTGTGGGCTCATTTCAAACTAGGTCAAGTTATTTTCCACAGCAAAAATCGTAACACACCGTCCACACACAATTTTGTATGTCTTAGACATTTTGAACAGACAACATCCGGGTGTTGCCCGTAATATGAGGTTATAGGGATACAATTCTTTTTATGCCGTCAGTGCATTAAATTTGCTTTCGGAGATGGAATTTTAACCATATGAAGTTGATTCCGGATTGGAACGGGGATTACATTGTGATGGAGTTTGGTAAGCAACATCACTACGCGCGAAAACGGCGAGACCGCGGTGAGAAAGGAAAAATGTCACTTGTTCGTAGCCAGACAGTTTCAGATCAATGTGATTTGAGAGGTGTTGGCGGGGATCTACCTAAGATCATTCAATGCCAAAACGGCTGGTCTGTAATCATAGACGTGGACGTACTTCGAAAAGTAATTGCCCCTCCATCACGAACAGGGTGTCCTCCTTGGGTGTTGAATTGATGACTATATATAGCTGGCTGTAGAAATCATCTTTAACCTCATCAGCCACATTCGGGCAGTTTCAAAAATCGTAGTACTCGATGATAGTTGTGTTGCTAGCTTTAAACCTAAAAGTAGCCATCAATATCGTATCACTGCGTGGCAAATATGGCATGAAGCAACCACTACTTGTGTGGTCATTAGTAGATCTACTTTATTTTCAAATATGGTGTTCTACGGTTAGACGGAGTATAGGAGGAAGTTATTTCCAGTTTCGGATGGATGTGCTAGTGCCACCACCTTATCTCGCTTACTCCAATTTGTATCCCACCATTGACTCAGGTAAATCAAGACTGGAACTGGTTTTCAATAGTTTTATACTTTCATACCCATTTCTGACACTCTACGAATATGTGGCATTGGAAAAGGATAAACTAACGATATCTCCACGATTGTGGGGAACTCATTGATAAGCCTCAAATTGTTTTACATAAAACTGTTGTTTATTCAAATGAAATCGTTCGATTAGACGCCTTTTTAAAGAGAGACACCCATTCTGCGAATTCTTTCCAACTACCACTGATTTGCTTTTGTTATTTTAATTTATATCTCATGTCATTCATGCTTATATAACCAATAACACTATTTAATGGTTTGTTCTTATACCATTCTCGCTTTTATTCTAACTGTTTTCCATCTAAATAGTCGTAAGTTACTATCGCTTCTGTTCGTACTATAGCTATCAGATCTGAGGCTTCAAATTATGTAGATAAAAGCAGAAACGTCTAGAGGCCCTGTTTAAGTTGTTCAATGAACTCTTCATTTGTGGAATCTAGATTGCTAACATTTAATAGCTGTTACTTGTTGCTTGTGTCCGCAAAGTCGTTTGTTTGTTGTTTATATTTAAAACTAACAACAATTGATCAGAAAAAAAGTGAAATTAAAGAAAAAGTCATCGAATAGGCTGCCAAACATAATTGTATGAATGAAATGCTAATTAAGGGAGTCGATGAGTACCTAAATTCCATATACGTCTACGTGAGATACATGCTGATGATGTCGTTTCCTGTTGGCTTTGGATCTTTTCCATGTCGCTAGTGGCAAGGCTAAATTAATACGCTTGTAGAAGACGTGCAAAAATTGTTTACAGACGCGTTTTCTAGGTATTTCGTAGCTCTGGCTTGCATCTGTGCTGCCTCTGGCTCTTGGTAGGCTGAATAGCAATGAAACCAAGGTAAACATTAAACGTAACAGTGCACGCACCTTAAAGAAATTAATAGAAACAAGTCGTTGTCGACTGGCCAGGGGCCTGCCCATCCCATCAGTCGTCGCCACCGATAGCGACCTAAATTTTAAAATATTTTCACGCCTAGTCTGACAACGACTACTGTCCACACATTGAAAGCTCTGTAGAGATTTAACTTGTATCCACTCTCTCTACGGATAAAGTGCTCCTTAAGCTTCTGTTATGTCACCATGATTAACAGCAGCATTCCACGCGACCATGTTGCACTTCACGCTACACGCACGCCCACTTGTAGAAAAGTCTTTACGTAACCAGCATCCATATGCCTTGAACTATAATACTATGTTTAGCTTATCCCGTCCATCGGTCGCATATAGTTTCACGACGAACTACATAGTATAACTGCCGGTTCAGTTGATGCAGAACAAAACGGCCATCCATCCATACATCCATCTGTCCATCGATCCAACCATTAATCCATGCCAATGCAGTTCTCTATTTCCAGAATGCGAATTCTTACTGAACGCCTATTCACGGTTCAGTACCGCATCTCGAGGTGATGTATGGATATTCGTACAAATCATGCATGTGCATCTCAGTGGCTTCAGATATCAATTAGGGTGCAGGGGCATGCATGGAACAATAAAATGTTGCACATGGCGGATTTATAACAAAGCCAAGTCAAGCCGAATGTTATTGAGGTGAAGAGGTGCTTCTTGGATTCGTTGACCAGCATTTAGGTGGGCTTAGGAGGGCGTTAATTGTATAAAAAGAAAAACAATCACGAAGTCATTGAAGCACGACTTCATGAACAAAACTAGAACTTAATGTACAGCATATGAATGTGTAGCTTGTGTGTCTTGTAATTTGAGATATGCAGACCAACGCTTCGGAAATTATGGAATGATGACGGTCGCACGAAAACGGACCCAATTTTTATGGTAATCGTGTTTTCACATTTACATTTGCAGCACATTTCAATGCGAAATATGGTAAAGTAGAAAATATGCAAATAGAAGGAAAGTCTGAATGATGAAAAAATGTTCCAACTTTCAGTGTCGACTTTAGGGTTCTGGGTATGGAAACCCATTCATCGTTTCACTTAGCTCCCTCGGGATCTAGAAGATAGTCGCCGTCAGCTTCGACTGTTTAAAAATCTTAAGATTTTTAGTCTAAAAGGAGAGAAATATCAGCACAGACTGGCTAAGAAATCCTAGAGTTTAACACTTGGAGCACTTCACCCTAAGAAGTCCTTATCTCGATATCGTACCCATCCGTTTAAGTGCAATCATTCTCTACTTGTGATAGTTCAGATCGTCATTGTCAGCCTTTCTAATTCAGGGAGTCAGAGAGCAGGCAATGCACACTTATAATTAAGCTAATCTCGTCACCTTGGTGCTTTAGAGTTAGATTTTCTTTAGATAGCCACATTCCATCCATTTCAGCCGGGCTTTGTGTACTAGGAAATCATAGTAGTTTTGTTTTTGTCAATGGGTTTGACCGCTTCATCCAATTTCAGTATACTGAGACTGACATCTTCGTTGGATATAGCATCGTTTTCGTTCGGATATCGTACGCCACAAAACCTATCGAGAGAGGCAGAGAAAAGAATGTAGTTTCAGCTCCGGGACTTGATCCCTTTCATTGATAACAGTGTACGACTATGCCATTTGTTGACTGAATCTTACTTCCTTTCAAGGATGCATTAGGTTGTTGTATGTTCGTCGTGTATGTTCGATTGGAGCTGATGATTGCTTCATTACATTTTTATTTCTCTCAAAGTGAAAGTTCTTTCCAAGCCATTCAAGAAAGCCCTATTTTAGCTAAAATAGATTTGATAGTCAAGCTACCATCAAAATCCTTTTCAGATGAAGAAGCAGTTCAACAGTTTTCTTTACTAAGTATAAGGCCACAGAAAAATTCTGATAACGGTCGACGGAGAAGTCCCACGAAGCTTATTACTCGTGTTTTGGTGCTTTCCTAGACAGTGATTAAAGCCAAACTGTTCAGTTTGTGGACTTGTATCTGCTGCTTATAAAATAAAAAGACGCGGAATGTGATGTGTGATAATGTACGAAGACATTACCACTTTTTATGTTTTGAGTAAACACCCACAGATATTCTCCCATCTTTGAGCACATTTGACAGAGATCTTCCTCCTAAACCTAAGTCCTGTCAAATTGAGGAGGATGGACTATTGCATTATGTTACTCTTTAATCCTCAATTTTAGTGGCACTTTTCTAAGCTTCACGTTAGGTACCTAAGCCTCATCTTAGACAGCAAACTGAGGTGGAAAGAAATTGTTGTAAAACGGAACAAAAATGTCCTTATTGCCCTCTAATCGGGCGGTAGTCTCTATTTGGGGTCTACAACTTAAAGTTATTCACTGACTCTACACGACTTTCATGAGACCATGAGCACTGGAGAGACGGACTTACATCAACCTGTCAATAGAAATTCAATGAGCTGCTGCATAAGCATCACTGGTATGTTAAAAACCCCTCCAAATGAGGCTCTAAAAAATTGCTGCATTTGTCACCTCTAGAATTATTTGTTATGTAGATTGCAACTAGAGACACGCAGAGCTATATATAGAATGTGCTAGTCTACTAACGCTGCTTTGCACCCTAGACAAATCAACCTACATTCGATTATTTAAAACGGATTTCAATCCCCTGATTCTAGAAAGAAGAGAATGGGGACAACGTGGCGTATTCCTCAGTATGCCATGTTCCATCTTCACGGACGACTCTAAATCAGCAGAAGGCTGGGATCTTCTCTCAAGATCTTTTCATACATAAAACCACATACTGTACCGTACCAATTCATCAGGCTGCTGGTTAACTCAGCCTGAATCCAGTATCTGGATATTGCAACATACACAGATTAGCAGCGATTAGATCCATAAGTTCCAGTAGTATAGATTTGATTCGATAGCGGTTGTTGTGCATTTCTTAAGAACACCAGATGTCGCGTCATGAATAGACGCATCGAGACAACTGTAAGACTTCTAGACGACTGTGGCTCTCACTTGGACCTTACCAATCAAGAGAGCTGGTCAACCTCATATGTTTCTAAAAATTCACAATTGCAATCATGTGACACGCAGATCGGTGGTTCTACATTACGAATTTTGGAGAAGCTTCTGTTTCGCGTCGGTAAAAAACAATACGTAGGTCACCCTTTCTCTAGACCTTGAACCACACTGCACTGTAGTGCTATCAATTTATTTATTTGATTTCCTGGACGGAACATTTTTTAGACTTAAAATTTATGCTGAGAACAAGCCGCTTTAGATTTCCTGTCTTGTGAAATAGCTCTACGCGAAATAGTTTATCACAGGAGAGTTGTTTGAACCTTGGTTAGTTTGAAAATATAGGGTGATTCATCGCGAGGTTTGATTTTCAATAGATTTTTTTTGACAGTTCACGCGTGACCCCTATCAAACTGCTTTGTCATTTTTATTTAGTATCATTTGGCAAGTCATCGCGGAAAGATTCACACCACAACAGCGTCTCTAAATTATTCAGCTGCATTCCGAAAATCAGCATTCTGTCAGCATAATCGACCTACTATTGCCAATACCATTCGCAAATTTGAGTTCTAATTTACATTAATCGATGATACTCGAACAGTTAGACCATCTTCAGCACGTAGTGAAGAAACCATAGCTGTACTATAGTTGAGAGTGTACGCGAAGACCGTGGCACCAGTGGCACGAGTGCTTCAAAAGTGGTCGTGAGTCAAAGATGATGAACGCAGTGGCAGCCCATCGACATCGAAAACCGACGATAACGTTGCTGAAGTAAAAGAAATCAGAGATATAGTGGAGGTCTTAAACAATGCCTACGGAACCGTCCAAGATATTTTGGTTAATGATTTGGGTTTCCGTCGTGTAGCAGCAAAGTTGGTGCCAAAAGACCTCAATTTCATGCAAAAAATTGACCGTGTTGACGTCGCAAAAGGGATGATTTGGGAGGCTGAATACGATCTCACATTCATCAAAAGGATCATTAATGGAGACGAGACGTGGGTTTATGAGTACGACGCGCAATGCAGACATCAGGCAAGTGAATGGCGTTCACCAAATGAGCCGAGACCAAAAAAACCACGTTGTTTTCAGTCAAAAAAGAAGGCAATGCTCACGGTCTTCATGGATTACAACGGTGTGGTGCATCATGGCAGACAGTAAACAAACAGTATTATTTGGGCGTTATGAGACGTTTGCGTAAAGCAATTCGCCGAAAAAGACCAGAATTGTGGGCAGAAAACTCGTGAATTTTGGACCTTGATAACGCACCGTCGCACAGTGTCATCATTATTCGTAATTTTTTGACGAAAAATGCAATAAATACCATCCAACAGCCACCGAATTCACCTGATTTGGGTCCCTGTGACTTTCCGTTCAATCGAGTTAAAAAACCACTACGGGGAATGCGTTTCAGCAGCCGAGAGAAAGTAATGGAAAAATCGCAGGAAGAACAGATTTACATACCGAAAACCGAATATAAAAATTTTTTCGAGGATTGGATCAAGCGCTGGTATAAGTGTGTTGCAGTCGATGGGGATTCCTTTAAGGGGGCAATATAACACATTGGCTAAAAAGTTAATGCCGCTTTATAGTAAAACACAAAATTTTTGCAAAATTCAACTTTATTTATCAATATAGTTGCTTTTGGGAGCGATAAACTGATTGAAACGATTTTTCAATCTTTCGATACCAGTTTTGTAGTACGATTTCGGTTTAGCCTCAAAATAGGCCTTTGCTTCGGCGATTACTTCTTCATCGGTCTTAAATCTCTTTCCGGCGAGCATTCTTCTGAGGTCTGCGAACAGGAAATTGTCGCTGGGGGCCAAATCTACAGAATACGGTGGGTGTTGAAGCAATTCGTAGCCGAATTTATTCAATTATGCCATTGTTTTCATCGACTTGTGACACGGTGCATTGTCTTGATAAAACAGCACTTTTTTTCTGCGATTTCGTCCCTTTTGGAGATAGTCGATGAAAATTATTCCATGTGTATCCCAAAATACGGATGCCATAAACTTGCAAGCCGACTGTTAAGTTTTTGGTCGTTTTGGACGAGGTTCGTCACCTACTCGCCACTCAGCTGACTGCCGACTTGACTCTGTTGTGAAGTGATGGAGCCAAGTTTCATCCATTGTCACATACCGACGCAAAAATTCGGCTTTATTGCGGTTGAACAGCTTTAAACACTCCTCTGAATCATCAACACGTTGTTGTTTTTGGTCGACTGTGAGTAAATGCGGCACCCACTTTGAACAGAGCTTTCGCATGTCCAAATATTCGTGTATGATATATCCAACATGCTCTTTTGATATCTTCAGAGCCTCAGCTATCTCGATTAACTTCACTTTACGGTCATTCGTAATCATTTTGTGGACTTTTTTGATGTTTTCATCTGAAACAGCCTCTTTTGGACGTCCATTGCGTGCATCATCTTCGGTGCTTGTATGACCACTCTTAAATTTTTCAATCCACTTGCGAATGGTTCGTTCGGCTGGTGCAGAGTCCGGGGTACACCTATCAAGCCATTTCTTTGCATCGGCTGCATTTTTTTCCAGCAGTGATAAATCAACACACGAAATTGCTTTGAATCCATTTTTTTCCACAATAACAAAAGTTGCTTCACTCACAACGCTATATCTCGAGAACTAATCATCCGACAGCTGTCAAATTTACACACGTATCTTTTGAAGGTTGGTACTAACTAAATGGTATGGATTTAATTCAAGTGGTGCCCTGTCTTAGAAACGACTTTTCAGCCCATGAGTTAGACTTAGATGAGTAACTTGTATTTTTAATTTTCTGAATATATTTCTGGAACTTTACGGCGTTTTTTACAAGAGGATTTCGGTCTAAAAGCATACAAAACTCAACTTGTGCAAGAATTGAATCCAGGCGAGTTGAATTTGCGTCATATTGGCAGTGAATGGGCTCTGGGAAAACTCAATGAAAATCCGGTGTTTTATCGTGAAATTTTGTTCAGCGATGAAGCCCATTTCTGACTCAATGGATACGTTAACAAACAAAATTGCCGTATTTGGGTTGTTGACTAACCCGAAGAGTACCAAGAGCTACCATTACATTCATTAAATCAACAGTAAGTTGTGGTTTATGGACAGGTGAAATCATTGGTCCATATTTCTTCAAAAATGAGGCAAATCAGAATGTTTCCGTCGATGGACTATGTGCTTCCTGAAATTCAAGCACATTGTCTCAGTGAGCTTTGGTTTAAACAAGACGGCGCTACGAGCCATACAGCACGTGAAACGATGGACTTGTTGAGAAAACTTAATTTCACTTTTTGCTACGGTAAAAATATGCCGCCCAGATCGTGCGATATCACACCTTTGGACCATTTTCTCTGGGGATATGTAAAGTCTCAGGTCTTCGGGAATAAGCCAGCTACGATTAACGCTTTGAAAGCCAACATTACTCGTATTTTTGGAGGAACAAATTCAGAATCAAGTAACATCACTGTAGTGTTTAACGTGAATATTCGCCGTCTTTTGGTCGTGTAATTCGCAGTCCTGCAGCGACTACGTAAAGAAATTAAAAAAATCTTAAGTACTAAGCCAATAAAAGTCTCATTTGGAGGAAGAAATTAATCTTAGAAGGGGCTAATTCGGATTTTGAAGGGTGGCTCTTATTAAGGCTTTCACAAAAAGACCGAAATACTAAGTGAAACCAGCAGACCAGACAAAGTCCTCAAAATACAGAAATTAGCTACGTTGGAACCGCTCAGTAAATCTGCTATAGGATACTAATTGTATCCTATACATCGATTGTCTGGTAGAACAGGCTCTTGCGAAAACATTTCTTTGATATGTTTACGAGATTTAAAAAACTGTCTGTCTTGGATGGACTAGGCTAACCGCTTGACTCTGCTCTAGGTGCACTAAAGAATCTTTCTCCCCTTGATATTCATATCGTGAGCTGCTCTCTCAAAGGCATCTTCGGTTTACAAGGAAACGGTCTTTGATAAACACGCACTAGAGCTTTGATGACCTTGCGCGTCGACTGTTTTATGACTCTGTGCCGTCTGATGCAATAACACCAGAACTAGTGTTGCCGAAAAATTCCAAATTGACTTTCCATAGGCACAGAAAAGGTTTTGTTGGGTGCTGGAACTATGGGCGTGCTATCGCTGAATTCCAGTAACAGTAGCATTCAAGGAGTGTAGAGAACTAATTCTTTATTTGAGTGCTCTGTTCCAATGGAAAAATAGGAATACGAGGACATGTATTGTTGCATTATCGTATACTTGTTGCTAAACCAATTTATAGAAAAATAACATAAAACGAACGAAAATCAATTATTTTCGGTATGTTATGGCTTTACTATGGAACACTGTCTTCGCAATAGCGCATCCTGTGAACCCAATTTTCCAAGACCTTGTTGATGGTTTCAGTCTGTATCTCACAAATCACGAGTGGGCTTAAATCATTTCTAGATTGTTCTGGATTGTTTGATAGGCTGTGTGGCACGGCGCGCCATCGTGCTGAAACATAAGAACGTCTTAGTCCATGTCTTTAATTTTAGCTCACAAAAATTTGGTTATCGTGGCTCTGTAGTACTCACAGTTGGCCGAAATAAAGTTTCCAGCTGATTTTTTGAAATAAAATGAGCCAATGATGCAACCATTCCAAAACCCGAACCAGTCACTTAATGCGGATGAAATGGCTTTTCGAAAATTATGGCGAGTTTTGCGTGAAAATGCGCTTCGTCAGAAAGAATGATATCCCGGTCAAATTCGATATCCAATTCGAGCTGCTGTACGGCCCAAACTGAGAAACGATAACGAAGCGGATGGTCGTTTGCTTCTAAGTTCTGAGTCAATTGGAATTTTTAAGGAAATAATCGGAGATCTCTGCGCAAAATTCACACCATGCTTATGAGTGAAATGTTGAGCTGTTAAGATTCATGTTCCTCCGCCACATCAGCCACACTCTCGTCAGTACATACAGTACGACGAGGGGAACTGTGAGTGATGTCGGCCAAATATTATTTTCAATTTGGGCGACATTCTGCGGAGGTATGGTACTAACTGACGGTCAAGATTTCTAGCGGGAAAGAGTTGTCAGTGTCAAAATATTATGTGTTTCTAAAAGAAACTTGTATATGGACCGTTATACGTCATAATTTATACTCTCTCAAAAAACAAGCTCCATCCGCAAACTTTCTTTCATGACGAGAGGGTGAAAATGATTTCATTAGAAGTCTACGAGTATTATACTTCATCCACAATGGACCTAATATTGGTCTACGTGCATTGGCCTTTTCACCGACAGCTACTTGAACCTTAACTAACCTAACCCCACACTATGTCACACTTTTGTACGTGACAGGTTTGACTAAAAGCTTCAATCTTCTCCGAATTTGAGAACTTTGTTTCCCAAGAACAGACGAACACACCCGATTTGAATGTGCACCTGACTCCGATCCCAAGTCTATGCTCCCAATTTATGTTCGTCTGATCTCGCACGGAATCTACCTATACTCCATTAGATAAGATGGGAAACAAGGCAGAATAACAACTTAAAAGCAAAACAGTAAGAACAAACGAGTTATTGTTATTGTCACCCATATGCCATTTAGACTTTGGGAACTACTCGTACCAGTTCCAGTAGTTCTACCTAGCTTAGCACCGCGCAGCTACCACTCGAACAGATATCGTTTCGACGATATTCTTTCTCATCCACTCCCACTATGGGCTAATTTGTTGCGTTCCGTGCTTCTTACTTCGTGTCGTTCGTGTGTGACTTACGGTTACCAGTGACTGTCATCTGACTTTTTTGTTTTTTTTTTTTTTTTTTTTACCTTGCCAACGCTTCTCAATTGCCCATAGTTGTCTGCCGCACGGTATGAGTATGTCACTGCTGTCAATGATGTGCATAATGTAATGTAGGGCTTCATGTGCATTCATTACCTTAGCCTACTCTCAGCTCCAAGCCCTGGTTGAGCTTTTGATCGAAAAGTCAGTGATACCGCGCGACTAAGACTGTGACTCTGACATCGACGGCGGGTATTCTTTCTTTCCCTCGGTTTGACAATTTTTTTCTTTTTCCAATTTTCTCGAATTGGAATTTGGTTGTAGCGCACACTTGATGAGCTGTGCTGGCTCGGTTTTAGTACAGAAAAAACCCTCAACGTGTGATAGAGTCGCAATAGTAGTTGCGCCAAAGTGCGGATGTAAACAAACCGATAGGAACGGTAAAATCAGTTTTTAATCGAAAGGAATAAATAATAGTGCAAGGAGTGGCGTTGTGCTGGTGAATTGTTTGTGGTGACGACGAATGGTAACCTTGAGAAGGACATTCGAAAAGTGTTATGGGAAGAGGTTCATTCATGAACACAATTGGTGTGCCTTAGTGTCAAATGATTGGTTATTGTGAAGGTTGTCGTGTGCTGTGGCACCGTTTTGTCTTGTTAGTATCTTCTGTGTGGAATCAGTTAGAAATGAGATTAAGGAAGTCCAAATCGTTTAGATGGATATCGGATTTGTTGCATCGGGTAAGTACAGACGAGGTTTCACAATGTTTTGAAAATAGGTTTCATTTCAATAGACTTGCCTGCAAATTGTGCTCAATAAAGATATTCTCTAGTCTTGGTGGTATACTCGTAAAACCTCAGATTCTAATTTAACTTGACTTGACTATTGATGCCCACCCGATCAAGGTTATCGAATCAGTAGTAAGTATATCCTAGCTATATACCCCGATAATCATTGCACCTTCTACCAATCCAATTGCGTCAAGAAGTTCACATTTGCTTCTGTCTTTTGCTGCTGAATGTCAGTGTTTTCAATTTTATTTTTAATACTGCGTTTATGTGTCTGGACGTACTTCCACTTCCTTCCGCCTGAGTCTTTAGACGAAAGATAGCGCATACATTAAGTTAGGCCGTTTTAACTTAGAGATATAAATATGAGGATCCTATGGCTTAAAACTCCCGATGATAGTAGTGAACTTAGTTCAATAAGTATTGGAAATACTTGTTTCGTCATTGATGTGAGAGGCTGAGGTAGTTACAAAAATGTGACTCAAGGTAACTCAATGCTACGGTCTTAATCTTCAGAGTAAGAGAAATCGCCTCTGTACCTCACTAGATGGAGACCAGTTATTTAATCGAAAAGTCGTCAACATAACACAAAATTGTTCAGGTTATTGCTTTGGCATTCAATGTTTCTGCTCCTGTACCTGCTCAAAGTATGGTGTAGAAGAATTAGTTTCTAATATAAACAGAATGGTGAAAGAAAACATCCTTGTCTCACGCCGCTTTAAATCTTGAATTCCTCCCATGTAACTAATCTAAGGCATTCGCCGGTTTTTATTGCCGGACTTTTCAGAAGGCCATATGCTTGCCTTCCCGGCAATTTGTTCACAAAGTCATTCTCATGTCCTTGGATGGTCGGGAGTTGCGCCGGATTTTGTTTTGTTTGTATTGATTTCTAAAATACCTGTCAGCAACTGTCTTGTTTTAAAAGTTGTCTTCTTGGTCGTACCGCACTCTGGATTATCTAGAATTCCCACGGTAATTGGTACGGTACCGTAGTTGCATCTAATGGGTTAGAAGCCTTCCGATATTCCCGCTTGAAATGGTCTTCCCTGAACAGGTAGCTCTAAGCAATCATAGAAATTAACAATTTAAAGAACTGGTTCGGTGCTTGTTATACTGAGTTATTAGGCTGCCGTCAACACTAAGTTCATCTAGTATGTAAGAGATTGCCTCTTCCATGGCTATCATGGAGTTGTGAGCTGAGTATCACAACACACAATAGCTGGTGTCTGTCATTGGTAACATTGAAGGTTTAAAGTCGCCTAGCATGGATTTCATACCATATATCCGTTTCTACAAAAAGGTAAAGATCATTTGCTGGTAACTCTGAACATAATCCTCATTCCTAGCCTTGTACTGGCATATATAGCTACACAACCACCGGCGAACGCTATTACTCACTTTAAGGTTTCAAATCCTCTGGCATGGGCGACATATATCTGTTTACGCTACAAAAAGATGTAGATCACTTGTGTATATACCTACTGAAAGCCCGGCGTGTGTTGTTTCTTATTTTGAAGGCTTCAAGTCGCCTGCCTTGGATGGCATATATCCATTTAAGCTACAAAAACTTGTATATCAGTTGCAGGTAACTCTGAATAGAATCCTCATTGCTAGCCTGTCACTTGTGTATATACGAATACCTACCTACGTGTGCGCAAAGCTGCCTATTAACGAGAAAGACAATACGAGGCTGTGCCGCAAAAACTGTTGGGGTGCATTCGGCCAGAAGGGGGATGCGCTGGGCATTTTCATTGTCATTGGGGGTGTTTTCGATAACGTAACTTGTGTATACCGATGTATATAGATGAACCACTATATTTGCAGATAAGAACAACTCTGATTGCAAATACTGAGTCGTAGAATTTGTGATGACAGGGTTAAACAGAGGTTGGCCGAGGCAGTATCTGTATTGCTTGTTGAGTGTCATACTGGATGACAAACTTCTTTGACCTAATCATGTCAAGCTGAAAGCATGAGGCTTATCAGCAAGAAGGGTCTTCTATATCTACGGATCTATGCTAAAAACAGACATGCATCGGATGTCTGTTGGAACAAGCTTTTACGAAAAGACGTCACTGGTACTTTTATCAGACTCAAAGAACAGTCTGTGGGCCCACTTTGTTCCTTTCTCTGCTTTAGAGGATGTATCTCTGGTAAATCCCTCTCCTCTTGATATTCATATTATGAGCTTCATTCTCGAAACCATCGTATTGGCCGACTCCCTTTTGACTCTTGTTTTATGAGCAGCATACCTGATGCAATGACACAGGAACTCCCTTTTCTGTCAAAATACGAAATCGACTGTCCAGACGTAATTCCAGAAAATGGATGCCATCGAGTCCGATTTATGGCACTGGTCTCTTTTTGGAGGATGACAACGCTAGATTTCACTCCTCGTTTTGTTAACGAATTGTGAAAGGTGAAAAGTACATGTGTCTATAGCAACTGCCAAACTCTGCGTTAAGACTTTCTAAACTCTCCTCACGACTAACAAGCTAGTTCGAGAATCCAAGATATTTTGGAGGGCTACCATAGATTCCAGAAATCCATCTGAATGCTCCTTGACGTCTCTAATAGGCTATGTTTTGTATGGCACACGTCATAAGATGTCTTATTATCCTCACTTGCTTCTCATCCAAGTTGTCATACACTAAAGACGCTGCGCATATATGTGCTTAATAGGATTATGTATTTGCTGGTATACAAACTACCAACATTTGGATACCCGACATCTAGAGCCCACAGTTTTCAGCTCTAACTCCTTTGGTCTATTTAGATGAATGCTCATTCTTTGGACGTACTCCAAAATATCGTGATTCGATGAAATGCCCTGCCGAGCTCTCTATTTCTTGGTCGCTATAACTTGCAAACATTTAAGAACAATGTATACATTTGTATCGCTCTTCTAAATTTCTATGTAAATTTCCTTCGCCCTCACTGTGTTCAAACATTGTAAGGGTACACAAGCCCCTTGAATGCAAGTAAATTCGTTACAATTCAATCTATAGAAAGTATAGCCGGTGTCATAGGCATAGAAAGACAACTCGGAAATTTTCACAAGCTATCTTCGTGGCCGTGTATATCTGTTTTCTATAGAACTTGATGTCCTTCCAGGGAATGGAGTGACGTTGAAAATTTTCTCGAAAAGCCATACAACGGGTGACTGGTAAAGCTGGGCCGCTCATATAGCTTACATTTAACCGAGCACACGTTGCGTATTTGATTTCACTTTACTCATCTATATTTTCTAATTTCTCTTGCATTGATTAATAGCTGAACAAGAAAATGAAAGAGCCACACCTGGTTCTCGTATTAAACGCGGATTGTTGTTTTTTTTTTTTTTTTGTTTTCATTCCCATGCCGTCTAGACACGCTCCACAATTGAATTAGCTTTCTCAGCACCCGCATTTTATCTAAACGTTGTAGAAGTATGAATTCAATGGAATCGAATTTAATTTACTGGGTATTGACCGTGCATTCTTCAAGGCCATTCGGTTGCCTGTAGAATTTGGGTACGTCATCATTGGTAAATAATTTCTATTTTACAAGAGGATAATACTTTCGAAGTATTTAGAGAGCAGACCTTTTTGTCGATCGTTAGTTTCATAGTCATAACAATTTTCTGTAGAGCCTGCTGAAATTTGATTTAATTATAAGCTTATCGAGGTATTTTCTTAAAGGTGTCGTTACTTTAACTTTAGGTAGCCTTGGATTCCGGGATGACCATGCGTTTTAATGTAGTTGACCACACCATGTTGGATGATGATCTCGTCATACTTTTATTCAACTATTTCTTTCAAGTAGTTGGTGTTTGTTCCTGCCTGAATCGACTCCCGCTGCTTAAGATAGTTTGACAGGTAGTCCTCCTGGTCCTGCAGCCGACAATCTTATTGGTCTTAGACCTGACTTTTTCTTGTGCTGGTGGACGTAGTTTTTGTCGATCATCATCTGAGTCTTCGCCATTAAACAGTTTGCAGAAGTAATGCTCGCTATGCTAGCAGCATAAGACTTCTAAAATTCTTTTGGGGGATTTAATATGAAAAAGTTTCTTACAGTCTCTTGCGGTTTTAGCCGTTCTAGGTGAAAACTTTTAAAAATATTTCTTCGGTATTCTGTTGTCTGGGCTACAGCAAGGTAGTGGTCTGAGTCGATGATGGATCGTCGAAGCTTCCTGACACTTAAAATACTAAAACTGTGTCTTGCACCGTTTGCAATGTGATAAGTCTAGCTGACGATTTTGTGATCAGGTAACTGTCGCTGTTGGGGTTTAGAAAACGAACCAACAGCTGCGAAATCGATTAACACAAGTACAGTCCTGAAGCTGGCACCATTTACGCTTTGTTAATCAACAAAACTATGTTATATATGCATAGCCGAAAGTCATTATCAGTTTTTCAACAGTAAGTCCATTTATACTTGCGGATCGCCAATTTAAAGACCAGACCTAGCAGAGGATAGTGGCCGTAGTTCATTACAAGGGTATCAGCACTATTGGTTGGTTCGGAGGCAATTCTTTTGTCATCAATCTCATTTCGAAAACCTGGCTAGAAGCATAATAATCCTTAAGTGGCCTGAGTTCTGAATTGTTGGAATATCGTCGCTATTAACTTATTCGAGGGAATTCTTCTACCAAGGCTTCGAAATGGGCGAGCTTCATAACTGGCTGCTTGGAGAGTAATTTAGATCAGCATTACATAAAATATTTATCTTACACAATTGTGAAATTTTTTAACTCCAAAAACCTTCAACCAAAGGCATGAATGTATCTCTTTTTACGTTGGTCAAGCTGGTGCCTAGATTGGTAACACCTGCTGGGAGTAGTTCTGCTTGGAGCATGGAATCCGATGTGGTCTACCGCCAACTGTTCCATCCAGAACGATTGACCACCGGCAAGGAAGACGCTGCCACAATGTCATAACACTATTGGTAAGGAAATTGTCGACTTGGTCTTGGACAGGCTTGGACTCCAAGGTTTCTAGATCTTCCACTCCTTCGGTGGTGGTGCTGGCTCTCTGTGGATTACGGAAAGATACCTAAATTTGAATTCGCTATTCACCCAGCCCCAGAAGTGTCGACTGCTGTTGTTGAACACTACAAATCTATCTTGGTCAACGACAATGAAGTCATCTACGATATCTGCCGCAGGAACGAGTAACCTACACAAACTTGAATCGTTTGATTTGCCAGATTGTATCAGCCATCATTGCTTCATTACGTTTCGCTGGTGCATTGCAAGCCGACTTGATTAAATTCCAAACTAACTTGGTACCATACAGACGTATCCACTTTCCTCTGGTCACCTATGCTCCAGTTATCTCCGCCGAGAAGGTCCACCACGAGATATTGTTGGTTGCCGAAATCATCAACGCCTGTTTCGAACTACCTAACCGGATGATCACATGCGCTCCTAATCAGGGCAAAGACATGGCTTGCAGCATTTTTTACCTAGGTGATGTTGTGCCCAAGAATAAAAACCTTGCCATTGCTGCCATTAAGACCAAGCGCACCATCCAATTCGTCGAATGGTGTCCAGCTGGCTTAAAGGTCGGCATCAGCTACTAGTCCGCAACTGCTGTGCCTGATGATTTTGCCAACGCGCTGTCTGCATATTGTTCAACGCCATATCTATCGGTAAAGCCTGTGCTCGTCTTGGTCATAAGTTCGACTTGATGTGCTTTCGTTCATTAGTATGTCAGCGGAAGTATGGAAGAAGGTGAATTCTGAAAAGAAGTCAGCATGGACTCTGATGATAGCTAAGGTGCTGAAGAATATTAAGCCTATTCCATTCAAGAGATTGAAATAAAAGAACACAAGATACAAGAACACAATACACAATACTAAATGTACTTTAGTTCACACAGATGTGTTTTTTTAGGTCTTCGTGTTCTGCCATATTTACAATGACACACTTAGTATTCTGGAAAGCTATGCATCTTTATTGTGGCTCTCCTTACTTCACTTTACTTCACGGGGCGATCCTGTGCCTCAACATGCCCTTCCAGCCAGCTCAATCTCTAGCAAGCTACTTCCAGTTACGCAAACGAAGTGGATTGAGGTAGTCGGTAGTCACATTTTTCCTAGGGCGTCCGTTTTGATTGTTCTTTTTCGACGATAGCATTTCGTTTAGCTTTTATTGACCGCCAAATCTATTTTTGCTGCTTTTGCCTTAATACTCACAAAAAAGCTATACTGAGAACCCTGGTTTTTCTCGATTATGTTGGACAGATTTTTAAAATATTGCGCCTCTAGTGCTGGCCTATGAGTTCTTCACTTTCAAGTAAGATTTTAAAGAAACTGCATGATAGCGTGTCTTCCTATCTGAGATCCTTTTTAACATCGAAAGATTCAGTTTGATAGAGCTTGTTAGAGATGCACAGACATGTATAGGTCTGTACAGCTTATTTCTATACCCTGTATCATATTTATCAGATACAATCTTAAAATCGATCGAGAGTTGGTGGGTTTCGATTCCACAGGATCTGCGGCAGAGTAAAAATTTGGTCTATGGCGGACTTATCTGGTTCCGATGAGAAGTTCACATAGTAAGACAGAAAGGATCTTGTATGCGACGTTTAATAGACCTGCAGTTGGCACTGTGCAAGAGATCTCCTTATTTCAGATCATTCAATAGTTAAGCGTTCCTCTGACCAATTTCTACATATGAGTTAGAGCATCTTCTGAACAAGTCATTTATTCCTGCCATAAAGAACTCGCCAGGTGTGTAGCACATTCCTTCTTTTTCTCAACCAGACTCTTGGGACCAGGTACGCCCGTATTCGGCTTAGGAAATAACTACAATATTTCGTGATCCGTCCAATTTTCAGCTTGAGGATACACTTATGACCATTTATAGTACCCAATCTTTGATTGCTTTGCCAAGTTTATGCCAGCACCCAAAAGTAATGATTGAACATTAGCAAGCAAAGAAAGATACGTTAAAGGGTGGATTAGTTGTGCAAGATTTGAGTTTGTTTTTGAATTTACATTTTGGAATAATTTCCACAGTACTATTGGTTCTATTGGTAATCCCATCATCTTCTGTACTAAACTTGAAGACCAGTACGGTAAGTTGAAGTATGAATATGAAAGGCAGGATACAAAATCAACAGAGAAATGATAATTGATTAACCTTCGGTAAGTCGACCTTAGCAACAACAATCGTATTGACCAATGGTCAATATCATTGGCTCAGATGTGCACATTTCAGCTGTTATCTGATACATCGAGCTCTGATGTCATAGATAATCGTGCAGGTGCTGATATACATTTTATACAGCAGATACTTACTGGTTATGTTAATTATCTTCGACAACTAAGGTCAGTTGCTCCATTTCGTGATTTGATTGCACAAATTTGCATAAGATTGTTGGAAACTATATCACGTTTTAATTGGCGACTAATAGCCTCCTTCTGCTTAAAATTATATTCTCCTTCCGTTACTAGTTTATTTGATATTTAAATATTTCGTGTTCCAACAGATTTGTTTGATATTTCACTGTTATTTCTTTTCCAGATCTAGAAAGGTTTCTATTTGTTTGGCAGATTAAGGTCATTCCAGTTGATGTATTGGTAAATCAATCCTATTTTTGCAAGTTTGAGCAACTTTTTCTTAATTTACTTACTTAACGGTCTCCCGACCCATAAAGTGTCTCTGTCTTCCATGCACTACAATATACGGCACGCTGTTTCCAGGTATCCAGACCAAGTGCTCTGGCATCTGCGTTTGCTTGGTCTTTAAAACGGAGGCTCGGCCTTCATTGTCGACTCGAACCTGGGGGCTGTGAATCGAAGCTCCTCTTAGCTGGAGCACTATTATCCATTCACTCGATATGGCCCAGCCAATTAAGTCGACGTATTTTGGCTTGTTGAACTGCATCCACATCTTGATACAACTCATAGAGTTCGCGGTTTTATCTTCATCTTCATTCGCCCTAATCACACACAGGACCAACAATCAATTCTCCCTTCCTGCTTATCGTCCAGCTCTCGGCACCATACAGCAGAGCTGACAGGATACGAGTTTTGTAAAGCATACTTTTCTTCCTTCGAGTTAGGAGTTTTGAACCCAATTGTTTTGTCAGACCTAAGTAGCAAAGGGGAATTCGATATGGCCCAGCCAATTAAGTCGACGTATTTTGGCTTGTTGAACTGCATCCACATCTTGATACAACTCATAGAGTTCGCGGTTGTATCTTCCTCTTCATTCGCCCTAATCGCACACAGGACCAACAATCAATTCTCCCTTCCTGCTTATCGTCCAGCTCTCGGCACCATACAGCAGAGCTGGCAGGATACGAGTTTTGTAAAGCACACTTTTCCTTCTTCGAGTTAGGAGTTTTGAACCCAATTGTTTTGTCAGACCGAAGTAGCAAAGGGGAATTCTTCGTTGGATCTCTACTAATCGCCGTGAAAGCCTCTATCACGGCATGCTGGGCAGAAAAAATCGCCCGCAAAATCCAGCAGCTGAAAGGTCCTGTTGAAGATAGTGTCTCTTTACCGAAATCCGGTGCCCATTTGGATTAGTTTTTCCGGGATCCCGAATTCGGTATAGAGCTCCTAACGATGAATACTTTCATATTCGACTTTACAGTGGATAGTTGGTAAGCCTCGACCTGAAATTCGTTGGTCTTTCCCAGTATTTGTTTCCGTGTGAAAAATGGTACGTACGTTGGATGGGATCTTATATGCAATATTAAGCAGGGATACGCCTCGGTAGTTCTTGCAAGTAATAGGATTGTCATATGGAGCATATGGAGCTAATAGTCTAGTTATCAGGACTGCTTTCTTTCACCCATACTTGGTTGATGATTTGGTGCATAAGACTTACCAAAGCATCGTCACCATATTTGAAGAGGTAGGCCATCAGAGCCTGCGGCCTTGTTTTTCTTTAGGTATTTTATATTTAAGCCGATATATTCTATACCGGGTGGTGGAAATGATTCTTCTTTGACTGAATGTGGGTTCTCTTCTTATGATGCCAATTTAGCAGCTGCTGAAAATGCTGCTTAAACACATCTACTGTCCCCTATGCTTCGGTGACTAGGTTTCCTTTGCATTTTCGAAGAGCAAGTATTCCGGTCTTGAAACCAGCCGCCAGTTGCTTGGTCATTGAGCTGGGAGGCTGCATAAGCCCTATTCTTTCTACGCAGGGTTTTCTTCTCCTCTCTTTTTCAGGTTTGATACTCTTACCTCGCTGACTTCGCTTTGCGCTGCAGCGTTTTCCTACGTTCATGTTATGTTACATTTTTCTTGTATATGCATTCATCATCATACCACGGACTCTTCCTCTGGGGTGGCTGGGACCCTACAGTGTTTTCGGTTATCTCCTTAACGATACTTATACTCCTAGCGATACTGAAACCAATGATTGTTGGCATTAGTAGTGGATGACTGCATAGTGTAGAGTTTCTCACTTATGCTCTGGTAGACTCTGGTTACTCCAGGTGTGCTTAGGTGTCCAACTTCAAATTTGTTCATCTGGGCAGTTCGCAGATTCTTCTCGTTAGACAGTCGTACTCTGAATTTAGTCGCAACAACGAAATGGTCAAGATCAACGTTTGACCCTCCTAATGTGTGAGTATCGAAGATGTTGGATGCGTGCTTCGCATCGATTATCATATGATCGAGTTGGTTGGCGATTCGACCGTCTGGAGAGCATCTGGTTGCTGTGTGGGTCCTTAATTTGCACCTGCAAAATCGATTAGTCGGTGGCAGTTGGCTGTTGTCGTTTCGGGGATTCTGTTCTTACCAATTAACCCACCAACTTTAGCATTGAAGTCCCCGACACAATTTTGATATCATATCAGGCCCCGTAAGCTCTGTTCAGAAGGTCATAAAACTTTTCCTCGATAGGGTCTTCATCCTCGTCCTTAGGTGCGTGTGCACATATTAGGCTTATATTTTGTAAGATGCCCTTATTGCGGATCACAGCCAGGTGATCGACTATCGGCTTGAAATCCATAGCTTTTTCCCTAAGCCGATTTCCCATGCGGAATCCGCATCCTAATACATACAATTTTTTATGGCAGCTGTAATAAATGTCGCAATTTTTCTTTTTCATTTTATCTAATCCTTTCCATCGTATCTCCTTGATCGCGGTAATATCTACCTTGTACCGCGTGAGGACAGATTCAAGCTTTTGAGTAGCACCTGGAGTGTACAGTGTTCGTACCTTGTACGCACCTACTCTCAAATCTTAGTCCATTGACATTCTGGGTCCAGTTGCCGTTTGAGGAGATTCATTATTAGAGGCTGGTTGTGTCTTTCTCATAATTGTTTTTTTTTTTTTTGACATGGCCAGGAAGTTACCAAGGCCAGGCCCTTGTTTTTAAGACAGTAAGCCAAATATTCCGGTGGCACTTCGGGTATTAAGCGCTGCCGTTGATCCATTACACCCAGCTCAGTATTGGAGATCTCTATAAACCCGGTATCTGGATTTGTCGAAACAGCTCATATAGGGATAACACGACCCACATTCGTATCACCTTATTCGAAAAGTTCGAATGCAATTAAGGCTATCCAAGTGGGTCATTGAAATATCCGCAAAATTTAGCCCAAGTTCATCATGAGATACTTTTCAACAAATCTGCTTTACGTAAGCCTATTAAATCCATGAAAACCTCAAGTCAAACTGCATCGCAGAAATCAGTAAAGGCTTCACTCCACAGCTAATCCCTATGGGTTAACCTCTCCCACTTTGCAAGCTATTTGAAGGTCTACTCGTATATGGCGTGCAGCAACCATAGACCTCAGTTCAGTCTCAACCCCAATGGATTTTCTCTTTATATTGCCAATAAAAGCGCACTGAACTATGCCTCGTTCTGAAAGCATTAGTCACATTTTCCTTGGCGGGACTGAACTCACTCAACTTCTCAAACAACAACTCATCCTTTGTACAAGGAGGAGGATACTAATTTTAATGCAAGGAAACTCATTTCACTAGTCGCGTGACGAGCTACAATTTTCATTTCGAAATTTATACACCCGTGTATCTATCCTTTCTGACGTATCTACGAGTATCCCCGTAGTTCATATTGTAAATTTTTTTTTTAAGCTCAAAGGTGTTCCTCGTCATCCACGTCCTCTTCCGGTGCAAATATAGTTCCTTCGAACATACTAGGTGTGGAATGTTTATGCAGAAAATTGTTTACAATCAATGAAGGGAATCAACCTTTGTGGGTGTGCCGTAGACATTGATGGTTAAAGGATTAAACTGTCAAGCTACCGGTCTCAAATGCACAAATGTCTGAATGTTAACGGATCGTATTTTAATTACACTTTAATGAATGAAGTGAATCTGCCTATTTTTAACACCAGATACAGCTACGTATGAATATATAGATCAAGATAAATTAATTAAAAAGTTAATCCCCTCTGTCCGAGACCTCGCTCGTAGGGCGACTTGAAATAATTAACGTGTCATTCGATTGTTGCCACTACCGACTGAGTGCTCAAGTTACATAAGCAAACACGGGCAGAGGATTATTTCCAAATTGAGGTGAAGTATCTCGATAGCGACGCTGATGTGAATCTCAAACGTGATAGCAGGTGCGACTTGTCTGATCAAAGCAAAATAAATTAAGGGGAATCCTTAAAAAGTTCATTTGGAAATATCAAAATTACGAGTACAAATTTGCAGTTTGGTTGGTTAACTACTTTGGGGAATATTCAGCTTGTGTTAGACTGGCTTCGTGCTTTGCATATAATAGTTGGAGGGGCAACATTTGAAATTAAGTAGTACAACACGTATCGGTTGGAGAAAACGCACACGACAACAGTCAACTGGTCGCTTGAAATTCTCGACAGCATAAAGGCAATGTAATCTCTCGATTTACTCTAACTGACATTTACTTGTTGGATTTACTGCGTTTATTGTAGTTTGAAATACATCTATACACAGAGATACTATAGTAATTGATAAATTAAAACGATGAGCAGCTAAGAGGTCAAGCGTACTATCATATTATCGAAATCCCTTTTAGCATTTGGGTTTAGTGAATTCTTTCTGCTCAATACACTCAATCGAGTACCGAAAATAATGATTGACTAACAACTTTATATCAATTAATATTCCCATGTTATGTCATTCAGGTCAGTCAGTCCATCTAGTCAGTTCTTGAGTCTATCCAGCTCTATAAAACAAGACTAATGCGATTAAATTCGATATCAAGCAAACTTTCTTTCGTTTGATCCTCTCATCAGTATTGTGAAAGGGAAGTCCAGGTGATTCACTTATAGGTGAAACTAGGTAATCTTACTCCCTTCCGTCGGGCGAAAAGTTGAGCAATTGCGTCAAAACTCTTGTTAACAATAGATCAAGGTCCACAAAATCCCATTCCTGTTACGAAAATTCTTTAAAAAGATCGGCTCCACTATAGAGATCTGAACTTTAGTGTACTCGAAGAGAGACAACAAATCGAAAGATTTTTTTTTTTTTTGGAAATAGAAAAAAATCATTTCTTGGACTTGTTATGAAAGTTGAGTCCAATAATTACCAGCAAATTGGTAAAAGTCACCAAAGTAGCCAAAGCTTCCATCATTATAAACATCAACTTCTAAGAAACCCATTTACCATCCAGTAAGCTCACAATCATCCCCAACTCGCCGTCAGAATCTAAACTGATGTCTTGTTTAGCGTCTACATGTGCCATCAATAATTACGGAAGTAAGTTCACAGACATCTGTACTTTGTAGGTAAACCTTTTACCTTTAACGCAGAGCTCGAAAAGGTCGGGTTGGCAGCACAATCGGAAAAATACCCGACCAGTGGCCTACCCGTACCCGACCGACTTCACATACAGGCTTATCGAATTAGATTTTCGACATTCATAAGGGGACTAGGTGTTCTGTTGATCAATTTATCACCAATCTATAACATTTTGGATGCCCAAATGTTTCCGACATTGAGTTGAACCACTTCACTGTTGTGATCAATCTACAAATGGGCTATTCCTAACGTCACTGAACAGAGGAAGTCCTTTTTTACTTACTGAGGTGGCGCTACAGATCAAGGTGAACGTGGACCTCAACAAACAAGACTCTCCAGTTAGTCCGATCTCTAGCTAACAGCCTCCAGAACTGAACTCCAACTCGGTCGAGGTCCCCTTCTTGTTCTACTGTGTCGTCGCCCCGGTTAAGGTTCGAAGTCTCTACGGACCGGAACATTGGTCTCCATTATGTATAGCTCGTATAGTGCGTGGTTAAAAATTTACCTTAAGCGAATATTTTTTGAAGGATTTTTCTCTCAAAACGACTGGGGATATCTTCATCCACTTTCAATAGACTCCTATTGAGTCGGTTTGGGATAATCAATGATCCTAAGTTTTGAGGAAAAAGGCCTTACTAATCAATGGCCAAAAAATCAGCGATCGGCAAGGGTGATTCTTTATTTTATCTCTGCTGAGGTTTTGTTGGCAGAATTTATAGCAGTGCCAAGGTAGAGAAAATCCCTTACTACCTCAAAATTGCAGCTGTTGACTGTTGACTGCGACGTTCTCTCCAATTCGTCGATTTTGGGGACACAGAGCATATACTTGGTTTTGCCTCATTTACCGCTACATTCATTTTGGCAGCCAATGCAACGATAACGGCCCGTTGTGTCGACGTACGCTAGTACTAGCTCGCCCGTCAAAATTTGGTGACAATCCGACTCTTAGTTTTGTTTTGAAACCCAAAAAACATCGTGTTAGTGTTTTTAACGACCATGGAAAAAGAGCAGTATCGCTCCGTGATCCGATTCTTGTTTTTGAGTGGCAAAATCTGCGGGAAAATCAAGCCCAAAGTGAAGGGACCCATTCACCTTCCTGTACAACTGTTTACCATTGGTTCGCAAACTTTCGCAGTGGCCGCACGTCGGTTTTTGGTGAGCCGCGCACAGGTGTCCCAAAAACGGTTACTACAGAGGAAACCGTTTAGAAAATTTATGATCTCGTATTGGAGGACCGCAGAGTGAAAATTCGCGAGTTGGCTGGGATAAGAGGCATCGCAACTGAATGCGTTCGCCATATCCTGCACTAGATTTTAGTCATGAAAAAGCTGTCCGCACGATGAGCGCCTCTTTTGCTTACACCGCAGAACATGCGCAATCGTGAGGCCACTTCAAAGACGTGCTTGGCAGTGTTTAATCGAAATTTACATGAATTCATTGGTAAACACCAGAGACCAAAGAACAATCGAAACAATAGGTTTTACCCGGTGAATGTGCTCCAAAAAAGGTGAAGACGTGCCTTCGACCACGTTGACTATTTTAAGAAGAGAAAAAAATTTACAGAAGCATATGTTACTATGTCGATTTATTGAGCCGATTCAACGCCGATTTGAAGAAAAAACAACCAAATTTAGCGAAGAAAAAAGTGCACTTTCACCACGACAACTCATCGATTCAAACCTTTGCAGCCACCACAGCCAAATTGGTCGAATTGCACTATGAATTGCTCTCCCATCCTCCGCATTCTTCAAATCGCTCGCCGGAAAGTAGTACTGGTCGAACGAGGAATTCATCAAATTCAACAAAAGTCGTAATATACGGTTGCGTTAAAAAAGTTATGAAAAGCAAATCCAGTTGAAAGGGGATTATATTGAAAAATAAATTGTCAAAACCTAAAAAAATTGCGTTGTCACAGACTTTCGAAAGGTTGAGACTCCAATATTAGTTTGTGAGTTCTGCAGAATTATTTCAAAACTGATAAAGAAGTCACATCACAGCACGTCACCTTGTCTAAAACATTTTTTTGACATCAAAGTGCTCTGTTAAGTTGGGTATGCTTTCAATGGAACAGTGAATGTTTTAAATTGTCATTCGGCACAGCCGGACGAGCTCGGCAGGATGCCAAAACCAGACATGGCTTTGTCTAGCTCGGTTGATACTACAAATGCTATCACATTCGTCCTTAAAATCGATGAAAACGTGGTTGGACTTCTTGAGTTTTTTTTTAGGATCTGTTGGAGTGTGAAATTACAGTTGAATATGGACGACAGATAAGATCTTGTATGCAATGTTGAGCAGTCTTTTATTTTCCTCTATAGTTGGCGCCATGGAGGAGACTTCTGTTTTGGTGGATCGGGCAGATGATACTGAGATTCCATTCATATCAAATCTTTGACCAGATTTTTTAAATGAGCAGGTGTATGCTATCCACAAAGTCACTTCCAGCTTCTTTAAATACCCGGGCACCAGTCTTCGGCATGTTGGCAGCATAGAAGTTGTTGAGAGACTTACTCATGCAGTTACCAGAGACCACCACTGGGAAGTAATTCAAGCTCTTCACGGAGAACTTGATTGTTCGGACACTCAGCAATTTTCCGTATAATCGTTAAGCAGGTCCACAAAAAGAGGAGGTACTGTGAGCATTTTTGACGTCGACAGGTTGCAATCGCATAAACTGCTATGGCCTCTACTTATTGAGAGTTCCTAAACCTCACTGGACGCACTCCTGTCCCGAAACACAAGTGTAAATCTGCCGACAAGTTGCATCTGATATGCTAGGTTTCACCTGACCACTCCTGCTAAACCAGTTATTTTACGACGAATGCCGACTCTGCGATGTAGAGAAGTACGAGTATATAACAAAGTGCGTTGCTGTAAAGGGAGAATTAGAGCGGTTTGTGGGTTCTACAAGTGAAGAACACAAAAGGAAGCCTACGAGGACGAACAAGAGAACTTAATGCTGCAGATATACGAGTAGAAGAACCATTTCTGCAGACCGTTAAACGTCGAAGACAATCAACCTTTCAGTGTTAACAAAACAAACCAATTAACCTCCACGTTGATGGTCTATAATTCCATCTATTTACCTCAACCAACTTTCCAGCAAATGTTGCAACATTGCAATCGTCATTGCCAGTAGGTGTTGAATTGGTGACGTCTTCTACGTATGCCCAGTCAATTTAGCTTTGAAAGCGCCTGAACTTTTGCGAATACATCTGCTGATTACTTCATTTTCAGCTAAATAGAAATCATGTCAATTAGGATAATGCGATAGCTCAAGAAACCAAACAGAATGAGATTCGTATCTCGCGGTAGATGGACCTAAAGTTTTGATTATTTATACAACAAACAATGACGTAAGGTTGGTTGTCAATGAGACAATTCAATTCCGAACGATCCCTGAATGGATTTTCTTCACGAAGCCACATGAAGACATTGTTTTGTCATAACCAAATTCACAATCGAAGTATCTAGTTAACAAAAGCACGATAAAAGATAAAAAAAAAAAAAAAATATGACTTCAAATGAAGTCATTCCGATAGTCTCCAACAAGGCAAAGCACAACTAACACTTAAGTTGCTTACAGCCATCTACTCGCAGATACTTCAGTCATGCTCACGTGACACGACTCCATACACAACACATATTTACTTACATCTGTGCACACGAGGAATTGCTAACAGCCTACAATTTGCATGTGAAAATCGAGATACATCTTCCCTTAGTATTTTAATTACGTCGAATACTTGAAAAGTCCAACCGCTACCCCTTAAGAGACGGATGACCAACCCAACTCAACAGTCACATTGCCAACACCTCCCTTCGGGTGAGGACACTATTTTTTCCCGCACTTTTTTTATACAATGGAATGAGAGCTGGTTGGGTTTCTTTCAAAACCAGTTTAAGGGTGTCAAAGTCTACATATGGGCTATCTATCCACATCCGTATCCGTGAAAAGGGCTGAATTTCCATTCCGTAGAGCATTCGAATACCGTAAACAATCAACCGCTTCACTAGAGGTTTGTTAGCTCATTAGAGCGGAGTGCGGTGGATGTATGTTCATTTATGCCAGTCGACCGCAGTAATAGTCGGTTTGTAAACATACGCTCGGGTGGAATAGTAAAACAAAAAGAGCTCTGACAAAAAAAAAAGAAACAAAAAACAAGGTAGGGCTAGTGGGGTCATCCCCACCCTTTTGACTAGTAAACACACATTGCTGCCGTTTATTACTCATCGATCAAGGGGCGAATCCATACGACACGAGCACGAGGGGTGCGACACGACCGACAATGACTGTAGCTGAGGTGGTTTACGTTTTTTCCAACCGCTTTTAAGTTTAGTTCAGTGTAAGCCTGTGAATAGTTTTGAACTAATTTTGAATATTCGCGACTATTTGAGAGTGAAAATCAACAAAAGATACAAAAAGATACGATAAAGATACGAGTACGAGTACTCGTACTTGAATCAAAACAAAGGCTTAGCCTTTTTAAAAGGTGTGCGTTCTCTGAAGCGGGGGTGTTAGGGTTTTTCATAGTTCATACCCCTGTTCGTTCTTGAGAATGGGTGTTAAGGTAGCCAGTGATTGAATTCAGTTCAGTGTCAGTGTGTACTGGATTAATTGTGTTATTGTCAATACTCTCTACATTGGATGCAAATTGGATACGCGTCACTAGCGGTTACTGGTGGTGGCTTCAGTGGATACGTGCCACCGATTGTGCAAAAATCTTAAGATGGCTTATGTAATTTGGAAGATATTTATTAAACAGTATGTACGGATACGTTACGATATACCACGTTACTCATCGATAATTGTAAGTTTGTTAATTACAAACGCACTTAGGTATCTCTGTATGTACACATCACCTGTAAGACGGCTTTATTGGATTGAGTAAGCTCCCAAGTATGGGGTAAATGAGTTTTTCTTAATTTTTTCTTTTTTGCAATTAAATTACGGTCCTCAGTGATTGATGAAGTTTGATGCGCAAAAATTAATTAAACGGAAATTATGCGCTTTTTGAGGGGAGTTAATGGAAAGTAGAAGTAGGCGTTCTAGACTTAAATTAGAAGCAGTTTTCCAAGCAATAATGTTTCTCTAAAATATTGGATGTAAATCTATTTTTATTGGTAAGAAGTTAAGTCATTAAGAAGATGCTAAGTATCTTTCCTTTAACCACTTTTTTAAGATTACTATGCTATTCGGCATTACAGACTATTAACTCAACTGGTTTTGCTTTTTCTTGAGGTGGTTGATTAGCAGATAGTTAGACAGATCGTTTAGAACAATGACTGTGATTAAAGCTACCTGGCTCCTGGTAGACGCTTCTAATAGAATACCTCGTTAGCTCAAAGCGGAATATAATTTCGCTAATTGCTTGGCCTACAATCTTTTTCTGCTAATAGTGGTGTATTTCAGGATGTCCAGCACTTGAAAAAATTTAGATTGTAAGACTAGTTAGCCAGTTGAATACTCTTTTCGACATATGGTATCATTGCTACATCTAGTGTTTGACGTTGTCCGAGAAAGGTGCTTGAAACTTCGTTACGTATTGTACGGACATCCAGTAACGTGAAAAATATACATGGATCTGGGAAGGAAAAAACCTATAAGTCTTAGGCAGGTGTTTCCCTAAAATCATCTGAGACCAAGTTGTCATATTTATGGAAAGCTTATTAAACCTAAGCCCGCTTCTATGATTGCTCTGTGTATCCATAAGATCCTCTTCGATCTTGGTTGTTTGGGAAATTAACCCACTTAAGCCTATTGGTCCGTTATGCTGCCATATGGATCTATGATCCCTTCACTCGTGGAACCAGTTTGAGCTTACGATGAAGCGCAGGAGACTGTTAAAGTCTGTATTTTTTAGAATGTTTAGGGTATTTTAAAAGAAGGTTGCTTGGTGGAGTTTTCTTCTCTGTGAGAGAGCTGGACATGCACAGAGAAAGTGGAGGATTGACTCCTCTTCCCCCTCGTTCATGCATCTTCTACAGAATTCGTTTTTAAAAGCGCCAAGCCTTCTTGCATGCTTGCCTATAAGGCCGGGTCCAGTGATGACACCTATTTTGAAAAATCAGACTCTTAGAGCAATTCAGATACAGCTTTGGCCAGATCTGTTTATTCGCTAGACATGTTGGCCCACCGGTTTGTTATTTTATTAGCATCCAGCTTAAATATTAATTGCACGTAGCGATTGGTATACTTATGCTAACCTTTCCCGATGGAATAGGTAGAGTGGTTGCAATTTTGGCGAGTTCGTCGGTGCTACAATTCAGTGGAATATCTCTGTCGCCCGGCATCCAACAAAGGTGAAGGTTGAAATGCTCTGCCATCTCCGTATGAGGTGATCAGCATTCAAGGGCAGTCATTGTGAAGTGAACCTATCAGATCACTCGTGTAAATGTTGAACAGGATCGGCGAATTTACCGCACCTTGTTGCAGACCGTTTTTAATGTTAAATGTTCCAGCAGAAGTCACATCGCCATTCTTCATAATGAACTGTCTACTGGAGAGCATATCAAAAAGAATATACAGCAGTGGTTTACTAATGCCCAACCTGTCAAGCTTGAAGAAGAGTCCTTCTAACCATACGGTATCGAAGGCTCTTTCCAAGTCTATCAGACAGGCACCAGTGCACTGTTTCTTGCCTTTGTTCCATTGGATATCAGAAACCAGTTTAGACGCAGCATGAATGATACCATGCCCCGCCTTGAAACTGAATTGATTATCCAGAACTGTTTGTCCTCAACTCACATTGATCACCTTCTCGAAAACCTTACTGATGTTTGGAAGAAGACTGATCGAGCGGAGATTCGCCGGATTGGAAGTATCTTTATTCCTTTGGGATAATATGCATTATTCATTGCATTATTAAACAGGGTGGTATAAATGTCCACCGCTTCTAGTGGGAGATGTTGAAGCACAATGTTCGGCATTTCATAGGTTCCCACTGATTTCTTACTTCTAAGTGATTCGAAGATCGTTTGGACCTCTTCCTTCGAAATGAACGGTGGTAGTACCCTTTCGTTGGTGATGAAACCAACGAACTGGGTAAAACCCGAGCTCTCGAATCGCCAATTCAAAATTTCATTTCGAAGGCAGAAATTGTGCACAAGGACTCGACTCTGTAGGTCGTGGTTCGGGCCAATGATGTCATTCGCCTTGTACACGTCCTGGAAAGTTGCTCCTATAGGACTTACCATCTCCTGCGGATCCTAGATTACAAAGAAGTTGTCATCATCAACAGCCTCATTTGGATCGATACCCGCTGCTACAAGTATTTATTCGTTGTTTGTCGCTCGAGCGATTTTGAGACATAAAATGTCGTTTTGATTATTTCTCTGGAATATTTTATTTATTTGCGGGAACATATTCGGGTTGCTGGTGTTTACAGCCCGAATTTTATTGTTCCAATACAAATTTACAGAATTTCTGTAATTTTCCTTTATTAATATCTGGAGGTTTTTAATCGACGACTTCAATGTCATGATCTCCGGTTTACGTCTGTCAGTAAACTGTCTGTACAAGGTTTTTAGTCTTGGCAGTAGTCTACTTTTATGTCGGTGCAGTGCGTCAATAGTTGCGTTGCGGAATATGTCTTCGTTGTCTGTGTGTTGATACCGAGGTATCGTTTTGTTCATAGTTCGTTTAATTGTCTCGTCCATTAGTTTTAGATATCCGTCAATCTTCTCATTTGACAGATTTCTGTTGGACGGCGGGTAGAGCGAATTCGAGGAGAGTGCCCTTGTCAGTATTCTGGAGAAGTATGTCCAACGCACCCTACTATAATTGTAGGAATGCTTTTGAACAAACTCTTCCAATTCCGCAGTTTTGTTGGGAGTAGTTATTTCGGTGCTGAAACCGCAATGGTCACTGCCATACACGAAAGTGCGTAGACAGTTTGTAGTTTATTGGTTGGTGCACGTGAATTGTATTCGTGAGTCGAACAACAGAAGATCCAAATATGACCCAGGTCTGGGAAACGACGGACTATCTGTCGCCTTAAGCCCGAGTCGATACGTTATACTGTGCTGACCCCACCAATTGAATAGTAGGTTCCCTCTAGTATTTAGTGTATTATTTCCCCAATCTCTATAGTTGTCTTCCAATTCCAGCCTCAGGAATCGAAAAAGTGTCTCGAGCTCTGAGATGAATAAGGTGGATTGAGTAGACTTAGGTGCATAGACAGACACCATGTACAGCCGTACATGACGCATGCTTCCAGCACCTGAAACCTACGTACTACACGACTGTATACTCTTTTGGAATGCAGTCCTTTTCTTACAAAGATTGCAACATCTCCTCCTTGAATGGAGTTGGGTCGGTTTCTTCGTAATATTTTATATCTTCTGTGCCTCATTTTGTGTCTTTTAGTAAGGTTAGTTTCGCTTACCAAAAGCACATCAGGGATTTGGTCTTTAAGCAACTTAAATAGTGTGGCTCTTCTTTCGAACCTAATGATTGTTGTACCGTAGTTCCCCTACCTGCCGCCATTTGGGCGTAGGTAACTTGGGGAGTAACGGCTGGTGTTTGTATTTGCACGGGTGGACGTTTGACTTCCACTTTCTGCTATCGAGCCAGATACTCTTTTTATGTATTTGAATTTAGGACAACCCCGATAATTTGCGGTATGCCCCTTGTTCCTACATAAGGCACAAGAGAGTTGGCTTTTTTCTGACGCTCCATCCATACCTAGAGCGCATTCCTCTGACTTGTGGTTCTTTTCACACTTCACGCATCGAGGCTGCATTTCGCAGTTCGACGCGGCGTGCCCGAACCTTTGGCAGCGAACATATTGTAAAATGTTTTCACTCCTCTTTAATTTTTCCCAGTGCACAACTTGGTAGTCTAGGACTTTTATACTCCTTAGACCATCCAGTTTGCTGTTGGGACTAAGCTGAACCAGGAAAAACGGTGGTTTCTGCTTCCCCCTTTTGGCTCTAGCCGTGACGAAAGGTTTAACCCGCACGAATTTGAGCACTTCGCACTCTTTCTCTTTCAGCAGTGCACGGAGCTCCTCCGGATCAGTCGACGGCTTAAACCCCTTCAGCAGCATTGTTTGCAGCTTCTCCCCATTCGGGGTATAGGAGAAGAACTCAGTCATTGTATCCTTTAGTAAACGTTTAATTTTTTGGTAGCACTTCACTGTATTGCAGTGGATTGCATGCCTATCTAAACTTAGTCTTTTAATATAGAAATTTTTGCCTATGGCCGACTTACACAATTCTAATGTATCCTTCAATTCCATCTTAAATGTGTTGATTGGTGGTACCCGTAGCTTTGTTGATTTCTGATGTTGTTGCTGTCGTTGCTGTTATTGTTTTTGCTGTAATAGCGCATTGTTGTTTGCGGTTTACCACCATAGATTATCGGCCACAAAAATCAATCGGCCGGAAATTCACTGGTCTGTTTTTCGAAATAATGGTGTCGTTGATTTGAATCCTTGTAAAATTAATGATTTCATCGGCAGTGTAGTATGAAACATTATCGTGCTGCAACAAGGTATCTTCCGGATCAACGTTCTTCATATTTTCGAACAAATCATCCTTGATCATTGGCTGATAGCGTGGGCCATTAACTGTAAGACGAGCTGCGGCCTCATTTTTTTTTTCTTTAAAAAAGAGGGCGATTGAGGAGTGTAAACCACAATAAACAGTGGATATTTGTATGTCTGAGACTGATGAGTCTTTTCTGGATTTGCCTCACACCAGAAACAGCATCTTCACAATCTCATTAGTAAGTCTCGCCACTTAACATGATTTTTCGATAAAAATAAGGATTGACTTCAAGCTGTATATGACCCCAGTCTGCGAATTCTTGCCGCAAGTCATGGTCTTGTGTCTTTAGACTCTACACTAGCTGCATCTTAAAGAGGTAAAGGCTGAGATTTTATCACAAAAAGTGGATGTTTTAAGGCTGAACTGCTACGATCGTTACCGAATTAACCAATCTGTATAATCCACCATGTTTTCACTCACTGAGGCTACTGTTTGTCCTGTGTGAAAGTTACGGTGACGCAATATTGACGCATAATACAACGCATAATCCCTAGATTCTACATACCTTCCATGTTTTCGTTTTCACGGTATACATTGTAAATCAGCTGGTCACTAAATTTTCTAGGGTTCACCTGACTGGTTATGTCTTAAAACCAGGTAGTGGAAAAATGGTCATAGCGTATTCCCTGAATCTCAAATTTAGTCTTACTCTACTTTCCGAGCTTATTGGAAAAATTATTCAGATTTAGGTCTTGAAACAACACCAAGGGCTCGCAGTTGTGACTTTATTTATGCCACTTGTTCGTCGATTTCAGATAAAAACCAAGTATTGGGCAAACCATCTTTCTTTCAGCTTTAAATTTTTTGTCTTCGTAAAAAACAATAAAGTTTCCATAAACGATATACTTTATTTGTTTCAAATATCTATGTCCTTTACTGGTCATCAAATCACGCGGAACTTAAGATTATTCGAATAAAGTATTACCCCTTAAGAAGCAATATGTTCTACAGGGAATTGGTGTGTCATATGCAGTGGTTTCTGATTCAGCTTGTTTGTTGCAGAGAAACCTCGTTGAAAAGATGGATATAAATACCCTTTAGCACTAGCTAGGTCAAACCATGCGGCTCTTCCTTCTTATTGAAAGTTGAGTTCTTAAAGTGATAAGACGTGTTTTTATAGTTGCTCCTTAGTAAATTCGTTTTTTAGAACAATTTTATAAAGTATAAATACTGTTACTTACAGAATACGTAGTTCTGACTGAAGCTGTGAAATTCTGGTTTTTGATAAATAGGCCTTTAAGCAATTATTGTCTTAACGCATTGAATTTTTATTATTTCACCAAAATATTCATATACGTACATTTTATAACAATGGCAAACTGTTCGCGATGCCACGACCCGCTGCCCATGGATGGTGAATTTTTAACCTGCGGGAAATGTAAGGGGTGCTACCACTATGGAGAAAATTGTAGGCATCCTCGAAGAAAGCATGGGAATGCACTGTTTGCAGGGGTAAAGAGAAATCACTACCCTCATTGCAAGCAGAAAGTCAACATGCTAAACGGTGCAGATCGGCCGATTCTCCGAAAAATAAAGACTCCATCACCGCAACTTTAATTTCAAGTGGTGATATTGATCTCCAACAGAAAACGCATACGGAGATAAAGGAAATCAAAGCTATGCTGGAAGAATATGCGAAAGCAGTGGAATTCACAAGCGCAAAATATGATGATACAAAGTTTAATGAACGAAATCAAAGAATACAAGAAACGAAACGAACAAAAAGATAAAAAAGATAAATATATTCCAGGGAAAAATAAACAAACTTGAACAGAAGCAACTTGACAAAAATATGGAAATTAAATGCGTTCCAATGAAACCTAACAAGAACCAGAATTGCAATAGGTAAAACCTTAAATCTGGAAATTAATAAAAGTGACATCGAGGAAATTTCTACGTTCAAAGATTTGTACAATATCTTTAGAGAATGTTTTAAAAAAATGGTAAAATCAACGACGTATTGGGTATATAAATTAATTCGTGCGGTTTTTTTTTTTTCAAAATTTTAACGTTTATTTAGGAAAAACATGTACAATAGTATTATTCAAAGTATTACCCATTTGAAGCTATGACTTTTTCCCATTTTTCTGGCAATTTGTGGATCCCATCCCAAAAGAACTGCGCCAGCTTGGCAGCCAAGAATGAATCAAGCCAATCTTTGATATTCTGCTCTGATGTGAACCGTATTTCAGTGAGGGCGTTCTACATCGACCGGAACAAATGGTAGTCGGAAGGGGTAAGGTCAGGACTGTAAGGCAGGTGGAGTAAGCATTCCCATCCACTGTTTTCCAAATAGTTCTTAACCGGAATAGCAACGTGGGGCTGAGCATTGTCATGATGGAAAATTATTGCCTCTTGTCTGGTCGCTTATTCCGGGCGTTTTTTCGGCTACTGCTCTCTTCAAACAGATTAATTGTGTTCGGTAGCGTTGTCCATTGATGGTTTTACAGGGTTTTAGCAGCTTATAATACAGCACACCCATCTGATCCCACCAAATACAGAGCATTACCTTCGCGCCATGGATATTCGGCTTTGCCGTTGATTTGGCAGCTTGGCCGGGTTTCACATATGATTTTTTGGGCTTGGGGTTGTTATAATGGATCCATTTTTCATCACCAGTAACAATCCGATGCAAAAATGACTTCCTTTTGTGGCGTTCCAGCAGCATTTCGGACATGCAAGACCGCTTTTCGACGTCTCTCGGCTTGAGTTCATGTGGAGCCAAATTTCCTTGCTTTTAAATATATCCAGCTGCCTTTAAACATTTTGAAATGGCTGCTTGAGTGACACCCAAAGATTCTTCGAGCTCTTCTTGTGTTTGGCAACAATTTTCATAGAGTAATGCTTCCAGTTCTTCATCTTCAAACTTTTTTGGCTGCCCAGGACGTTCATCGTCTTCCAAGCCAAAATCACCACTTTTAAATCGTGCAAACCACTTTTGGCACGTTCGCTCAGCTAGCGCATGTTCACCATAAACTTAAACCAAAATACGATGACTTTCGGCAGCAGTTTTCTTCATATTAAAGTAATGAAGAAGAACTCCCCGCAAAAACACTTTTTGAGTGAAAAGAAATTATTGTTGTTTACGCTTCGAATGAATGACATATACTGAAATGACGTAGAATGACAGTAGCTTTCCAACGCATGTTCCAATGGAATAATAATAATTGAATAATACAAGTTACGCCATCTTTTAGCAAACCGCACGAATAAGTTATAGATCCAATATAAACGTGGAAGATCTTGAGAAGGAATACGCCTTGGGCATTTTCATCGACCTTGTCTGTGCTATCGACAAAGCAACTTTTGACAGCGTAGATGAATTTCTAGTTTTGTGGATAAAAGCAATGATGGTGAATAGGACATTGATTGCGGATGCTGACAAAGTGCAATATGTGGTGGCGAGTGTTTATATGCACTGCTATGGTGCATGTTGGTCGACTCACTGCTCAACGCGCTCAATAGTTCTAACGTCTATGCATACGCATACGCGGATGATGTAGCTATACTTTATGTTGGATCGTGTCTAGCGACTGTCTTCTCCATAGCTCAAGCAGCCCTAGATGTGATCGACGACTGGTGCACAAGTAATGGGTTTTCAGTCAATCCTTTCAAAACTGAGCTTGTTCTCTTTACGAGAACGAGGAAGTTGCCTGATCTCACTCATTTAGTGCTTAAAGATATCACCATTCAATTCTCCAAAGAAGCCAAGTATTTGAGTGTTATTCTGGATAAAAAACTTCTCTGAACCAAACATTTATGGTGCTATCGGCCATCTACATGGCTATTTACCCTATGCGTCGGTTGTATGGTGGAATAAGCTCTCACGAAAATACGCGATTGCTGCTTTTATTGGACTCCAAAGAACGGTTTATCGCGGATCCATGGGTGCTTTCTCTAGCACTCCTGGCTCCGCTCCAGACGCACTGATGAATCTCCCTCCGCTTGATTTTCATATCATGGGCTGCATTCTCAAAGCCATCTTTCGTCTAAAAAGATCTAATGATCTAATGATCTTTGGTACAACACGCACTGGAGCTATGATGACCTTGCGCGCTGGCTGGTCACTATATATATATACTTGGGCCCAGGACCAGAATCTGAGCCACGAAAGTCGGATCTTCACGGATGGCTCCAAACCCAATATAGCATGTGGCGCTGGTGCCTTTCTGGGGGACGAAGTTAGATTTCACTTCACGTTAGGAAAGCTTGTATCTGTCTTCCAAGCTTTAAGTCTGCCTCCGCCCTCGGTTAAGGCTTTCATTGACAGTTGGGTATCATATGAGCACACCTTCAAATGGCATAGCTCCTCGGAATGCAGGCAGATCAAACGTATACTACCCGATGTCGCTAGTAGTTCAGCGGCATTTCTGCTGTCTCTCAGCGGAAGGATAGCAGGTTGCTTATTGGCGCCTTGACAGGGAATTACACTTTTGCAAAACACTTAAATGTTCTGGGCATAAGTGACACAACATTCTGCGATGCTTGCTGCAAAAGTGATGACTACACCTCGGAGCACTATCTTTGTAAATTTCGGCTTAGACTCGCATCAGGCTGCAGGTACTCGGAGTTGACGTGGTGAGTGCTGATACTGTATGCACCTTAGCATGGAATCGCTTACTCAACTTTCTTCGTAACACTGAAAGATTTCATTAAAATTGAACTTTACAAAGAGTGCAATGGAATAGTTTTTTGGCTGAGTGCTCTGTTCCAACATTATAAAAAAACTGTTCTGAAGTTAAGCAATCCAGCATGGGCTGGATGAGGACAGATAACTCTTACCCACACATCGAGTAAGCTGCTATATAACAGTCTCTTTGTAAGGGAAAAAGCACCTTTTGCTCTGACCAGAGCAGTATCTACATTGTTGTTGAAATAAAGATATTGGTCCAGCCAGATTCCAAGATATCTGACTAAATTTCGACAAGAAAGTAGCTGGCCAACGATCCTAGAGGGACCTAACAACGGCGTTCTAGTCGTAAATAGAATAGCAAAAACAACTTGGTGACCTTTTGGAACTTTTCTGTACGCTATAAAGTCTGCGGACGCTATGCTTTGGAGAAGTGAACCTATCAAATTTGTGTAAATGTTGAATGTTCGATCGGAACAGTTTCTGCCGGATTTTTGTGCTGAAAACTTTGCTTTTCAAAATTTTAGATTGCATACCGAACGCAGTTGTTGTTTGCGGATTCTGCTGTCCACATTCAAAGCAGAACCACCATCTTTTGAGACAAAGCTTTCTAGATTTGAAAAGACTACCAACTTTTTTATTTATTTATTTCTTATTCTCTTAAAATATAATAATATAGAACAATCGAAATTTTAGTAGCTGTATACCAGATGAAGTGAGCGTCAAGATACAAATATCCCGATAGGGAACATTTATTGTGAACAGGCCTTAATTTTTTGTTTGTTTGGTTGCTATGGCACCTGTCAAACATATTAAGTATACATCAAGTCATTGAGCAAACAACTGCAGAGTCGCATCGAATACTTGTCTAGGCATATGGTGATCATGCTCTTACAGAAGCAACATGGTTTCAACGGTTCAGAGATAACGATTTCGATGTGACAAATGAACAACGTGGAAGACCACCAAAAAAGTTTGAAGACGCCGAATTGAAAACAATATTGGGTGAAGATGACACTTTGAGTCAGAAACAAATGGCAGAAATGGTAAAATTTGCACAACAAGCAATTTCTGACCGTTTAAAAGCTGTGGGAAAGATCCAAAGGTCTGGAAAATGGGTGCCACATGTATTGAATGAAAGGCAGATGTAAAACCGAAAAACCACTTGTGAAGTTTTGCTTCAAAGACACGATAAAATATCAGTTTTGCATCGAATTGTTCCTGGCGATGAAAAATGGATTTATTTTCAGAATCCTAAACGGAAAAAATCTTGGGTTATTCCGAGCAACCATCAACTTCGACTGCAAAACCAGATCGATTCGGCAAGAGGACAATGCTGTGTGTCTGGTGGGACGAGAAAGGTGTAGTGTACCATGAGCTCCTAAAACCTGGTGAAACCGTTAATACAGATCGCTACCGACAACAAATGATCAATTTGAACCATGCATTGATCGAAAAATGACCAGAATGGGCCAGAAAACACAACAATGTAGTTTTGCTCCATCAAAATGCACCTGCATACAAAGCAAAACTGGTTCAGGATACAACCAAAGCACAACCATATAGAGAGAATAGCAGCGACATTTTGTATAGAGTTTTCTAATAACGACTTGACAACTTTTTTTTTTTTAAATAAAAGGCAAACCATTTGAGATATTTCAAAACTTTATTATTGGCTTGTACAATCAAAACATTTATGAATGAAACTCGACTTCGTTCATATGGCAAACGCGGGCACGTTTGCAGCGGTCGATTCGTTGGACCCAATTTTCAACGACTCAGCCACACATTTCGGTCGAAACGGCCGCTTTGAGCTCTTCGAAAGTCGTCGGCGTGTTGGCGTAAATCAATGACTTAACGTAGCCCCACAGAAAATAGTCAAGCGGCGTTAAATCGCACGAACGAGGCGGCCAATCGACTGGCCCATGTCTTGAGATAACACGCTCACCATACTTACTCTTCAATTTATCTATTGTAGCGTGTGCTGTGTGGCTTGTGGCACCATCCTGTTGAAACCACATGTCGTCCAAGTCCATATCTTCCAATTTGGGCCAAAAATAATCCGTGTAACATGACGATCGTTATCGTAGACGAAAAAATATGGCCCAATAACGCCGGCGGCATGCAAACCGCACCAAACAGTTAGTTTTTGTGGATGAAGTGGTGATTCATGAAGCACATGTGGGTTTTCACCCGACCAATAAGGCATATTTTGCTTATTGACGAACCCATTGAGCCAAAAATGAGCTTCGCCACTGAAGTTGATTTTGCGATTAAATTCATCATCTTGGCGCATCTTCTCCAGAACCCAATCGGAGAACGTAGCTCGTTAGTATACTTTACCATGATAAAAATGTTGAGTTTACTGAATAAATTGACAGTGACAGTTTGATGATTAGTGAAAGATTGCGTTCACAAATTAAATTCAAAGTTGTCAAGTCCCTACTGGAAAACCCCATAATATAGATCTAAATGATAGAGCGTAACAAAACTTCAATATCGTTGTGATCAAATCCAAGAAGCCGTGACCTAACACTTTTTAAAAATGAGAACAAATACCTTATGATTCGAATTCCTTCAGGGAGTATTTTAAAAAGCTTACAGGAGACAATCGTATAAAAGTTTTTGAAACATATAGTGCGAAACGTAGGCATACTAACAACATTTCTAGTTTGGCTACGCAAGTAATGCATATCAGAGGTATGTTAGGACTTTGAAGATATCCTCCTCTTATAAAAAAGATTTTTAAAACTTTGAAAAAATATAATTGCATCACTGGCAGTATTTTCATGGTCTTAAACAAATCCATAGAATGTGTTAATCGATTAGCTTTGCACATGTTTCTTACATCAAACTGCTGAAGTTTGGTGCGATAAGCACCACCCCAGCAGCCAATACCATACTGCAGTTTCGAGTGAAAAAGGCCGTAGTAAACCATTTTTAATGTATTGATAGAAAAGAAATTCTTGAGACGATACAACCAACGAATAGATAATAGAAGGCACTGTCTTAAATTGATAATGTGATTGCACCAACTTATATTTTGGCCAATAGTAACTCCTAGGTATTTAAATTTCACAACCCTCTCCAACTCAATCTCAAAACAATCTCCACTACAGCCAGGTTCGGAATTGTAGTATGTAAACCTTTGCTCAAACCACGTATCATTAATTAACAAAAACCTAGGGCAATCAGGTGCATGAAATATCACATCCAAGTCCTGTGACCTGATTTTATTGCTCATCACTAATTTATGTGTAGCAAACCAATACCTCAATAAGTGGACATCATTGTTTATACTTGCAATTTAATTCAAGGTCATCTGCAAATGCCGTGATTTTACCATCAAACGGTTGCTTAAATAAAGAATTAAAATAAATTAAAAACAATATTGGACCAAGCACAGATTCTTGAGGCACACCTAGATAAGTTACACTGGAATTACTTACACAGTTTCCAATTTTGACTATTTGAGTTCTATCCTTTAGATAGGACTCAAAACATTTAAACATAAAACCGTGAAAACATACATTAAAATGTTTGTCTAGGAAGATACTGTGGGTTACCATGTCGACAGCTTTTTTTTAATATCAACAAAAACTCTTTTTCTGATCTAGTCCTTCGAGAATTACGGAGCAGTAATTTAACATTGCATCCTCAATAGAATGGGATTGCTATCCGACAATGTTAAGTTATGGCGTTATGGTGATGAAATTCGAGACATACTGCATCGATAAATTCGCGATACCTGAGTATGTTTACATAAAAAAATCGATCCTTGCTCTAAATTTGTAGAAAAAAAATTCTGTTTCATTGTTAGCATGTCACATTACAGCCTCCACTTAAGAGCAAATGTAATGACCATGTCTTCTTATCTAACATTAGACATGTAAGCCAAAGGCGTTTTGCGCTAACCTTGATTTTATTATTTTGACGCCATTAGTGTTAGAGACCACCAGCTGTAATTGCAATTTTCCAGAATCGTACACCATGTCAATTGTCGTGCGATTAATATAAACAATTTAGATTGAAAATGTATCTAATACGCGCAGATGTGGGTACACGTACTTGGCATGTGCAATTTTACAATTTATTAGCATGCAAAATCATTGATACACTGAACGAAATCGGAAGGTAACTTGGCATTGACCTAAATCTAGGTCAAGAGTTTACAAATCCATTTTAAGGATTGGCAAGAAATTATTTGAGATAAATCTGCTTTAGAAATAATTTCATTTACCAAGCTTTGTGTACTCTACTGGTCCGTAAAGGGGTCTTACTTCAAATACGGCAGTCTTTCTTTTCGGTCTCGGAAACGTGAAATTTGGGAGTCAAAATCAAGTTCTGTCGGACCTTTCGAAAGGGATGGTCCTCTTCAGAGGGTTTTGTTATTCTTTTTTGCTTCGTGCCTGTTGGGCACCATGGGTGTTATTTTATTGTCCAAGTTTCTAAGATGGCATGCTGGAGATGACCGATAGTGCCAGTGTTCTTTTCATATTTCAACAGCTAATTTTTTGAATGATATTCTGGCCCAAAACGAGGTTTAGGAATCAGATAGCCGCTGTTACTGCTAACATCTTTCGCAGCTATTACACCAGGCTTTATGGTCGAATAAAAGAAATTAAGTTTCGACTTGTATTTGGTTGACCTTTAGCAGGAATACCTAAAAATCTATCGTTCATTGCCTTGCTGCGAGACACATTTATGATTGCCTTCATAAGGTGTGTTAGGTAATATCTCATGAGTCACTTTTAAAGGAGATATGCCTTACAGTTTTGCTTTATTAACTGACGAAAGTTTCTCCCAAATGTTTGAAAATTTTGTTTACCAAGCTTTCAGCGACAGCCGTCTTGTTGCTAAGCCTCATAAAGAAGGCAAATAACCACATGCTAGCATTGTACTCCAAGATTTCGCGGACATCTATCTGCTGGCATTGATATATGTAATACAGGTACCATTCAAGGATTAAAGTCTCAAGTCGAAATTTTGCTTTAACGAGAATAGAAAGAATTGTGGTTTGGAAGCTCTAAAATCCACCCAGATAATCCACCCAGAAATTCTTCTTTTAGTTATGCTCTTAATATCGGAATTTCATGAGCTTCAAATACGCTGCCGCGCTGTTTCCACAGCCAAAAGCCAGGGATATAAATTTGGAATCGAATATGGAAAGCAGAAAGCACTGCCGTTGCCCGAGGAAGTATGCAGAAAACATGTCGTGGTCGTCTTCTATAGATAAAACGTTGAAGTATGTAAGGCCTACATCTAACCGACCATATTTTTCCATTTAACTGCATTGCTACTGCACCGCTTGTGAGGTTGGCGGACATGGGATCATTAGTAAAATTGAAAAAGTGTTGGAGGTAAAATGGAGCCCTGTGGCATACCAGTATTTACATTGTGGATATCAGACTTAAAGCCGTTTAGGACTCCAAGAGTTGAACGGCTTAAAAGAAGATCCCAAATGTACGCATTTTCGACAAAAGAGCCTAAACCCTGTCAGAAACCGTTGCTATGACTCGTATAAAGGGTAACCATCTAACTTTACCCATTTACTAGAAATGGTATATCAATCAATTCTCTCAAAATTAGGAACTCAAAAGATGTCATCTGTGCTGTTACATGTTACTTCGAAAATCTCGAAGGTGCTAGCGGCCCTCTGGTAGTGTAAAAGGAGCATTCGGTAAGAATGCCTTGTCACTGAGAAGGTTCTTTAGGTTTACATGGCTTTGGTTAGTCCAATTATATCCCATGTGTCGGTTGTCTTGTGGAACGAGCTTTCACGAAAATACGTCACTTCTAGGCCTTGCCTAGCGCTCCTCAAGTCATCCTGTTGAATCTCCCTCTCCTTGATATTGATATCATAAGCTAAAATCTCAAAGTCAAATTTAAAGCACGTACAGAAGTTTTAATGAGTTAATGACCTTGCCCGCCGTCTGTCTTATGAACAAGTGCTGCTGTTGCCCTGTAATAGTTTTTACCAGAATCAAAGTCTGCAAAGATATGTAGTCATGTCTCCACGCATGGGTTCAAAACCGACTTATGATACCGCGGTTGTTTCTTTCTGATGACAATGAACTTTATTGTGAGGAATCGATGTAGAATACGAAGCATCTGCATCTGTAGCGACAGCCAAGCTGCGGTTAAAGCCTTGCTGAACCCGTTCACGACTTCCAAGCTTGTTCGGGAATCCAAGATTTTTAATAAGATGGCATGACTATCCAGTAAAAAAGACTTAAGACGGCTTACTTGCATGGTGATGGGGCACCATACCAGCACTTTAGTTTACCAGGCAATAGTGACACATCTTCCTGCGAAGCTTACTGAGGAAGTACCTAGTACTAGCAAATGTTTTGAAACGCGGTTTTTGGCTAATAAATACAATTAAATCGAATGATTAGTTTTCAAAACTCCTTTTTTTATTTATTGGGTCGCTCGATGGCTACAAAATGTAAAACGACTTATTCTAAACGGCAAAATCGATCTGGCCTTTCAACAATTGCAGTGCGCACGCACGCTCCAAAGATTCAATACATGGATGGCGAAAAGCCTTTAGAACTGACCAAAGTCTTGTAGTCTAACGGATTGAGGTCTTCATCATCAATACAAATAAAGTTCGAAACGTGGTTTTTGAGCCATGTTTGAGTCTTTTATGGGTAATGAGCTGGAGCGGAGCCTAGTTGAAAGGCATACAGTTTATTTAGGAATAATGCGTTGTTTAGGACTCCACAACGTTGTCTAATATATTAATTTGATACATTTTCGCCGACGATTTGACACCATTTTCGTAAAAATGGATCTCGTTGATCCCATCGTAGGCGACTCTCCAGCAAATCATCACAAAAGCTGGGTGATAGGCATGTTGAGCACTCGGAACGAGTTCAGACGCAACTCATGATAACAGAGCATACACTCTATTATTCTGTTTGCTGAATGATTCTTCAACGGTGAAAATTTTCTCGCCAGTAAAACGAATTCATTCGTGACCCACTTCAGGTACTGGCGAAGCAAGGCTTTGGATCTTAACTAACTGATTCAATGATTCTATGAGTAAGTGGCCGCTATGTCTTTTGTATACGCTGAGTCCCAAATCACGTTTTATGATCCACGTTATGCTGTCCTTACTAATATCCACCTTCCGTGACATGATTTTCTGCTTGCGCAGCGGATTTCAACAAATTTGATTCCCCACGGCTTTAATGACTTGTGGCGTTCGCATAGATCTTGAACGGACGGATTTTGCACCGTTGACTATTCCAACAGCATCCTCAAATAACTTTACGATACAATACCCAAGTTTCGTATGTTTTTCAGTGGCCGCAATATCCGAAATATTTCAGACCGATTACCAAAAAAATACGATTTTCGAACGAGCTCCATTCGATGTCAAAAACTTTTTACCCACGAACTTTGCATAAATTCCGCTGTTCAAATATCCATCAAGTTAGAGTGGATACGTTCGCTGATTCTTGAGAATGAATGTATTCATTTCGTGTATCAAAATATTTGCTAGTCCTAGGTAACGACGACTCTGATGAGCACAACCTTGTTAGTTTCCGTCCTACGCTTTTATCAGGCTGTAGGTACTCGGCACTGATGTGGTGTGCTTTGGTACTGTAAGCAACTTACAATTGAAGCCCTGAATTATCTTTCTACGAAAGACTGAGAGATTTCAGTAAAAGAAATATACAAAACCAAAATCATACTTTCGACATATTTGTGTAGATTTTGGTTCCACTTTTCAGTGAGGCATATCATCAAATCTCCGGTTGACTTGATGTTATCAAAATCATACTGCCGGTCATGAAGAAATTTTGGTGTCTCGAGATATCTCAAGACCTGAAGGTTTATCAGTTTTTTCATGACCCTTGGAAAGGAAGGGCCTAATGGCTCTGTGGGAAAAGGAGGAAGAGAATTCGACTTTAAATGGGACGATGGATAAATGTTGCTTGAAATCTTCCCAGAAAGGTCTTTAAGAGTAGGATTGATAAAAATGATTAGTCAGTGGGAAAATGGATTTGTCCCCTACCAAAGAAGGGAGGGTAGAACTGGCTGCGAAGTGCACATTAAATAGATAGGCCTTATCCGTGAAGCTAAAAGTTGGAATGTTTACACAAATGAGAGTTGGTATAAGGGATAAGGCAGAGTTTCTTACGCATTTGACGAAAGGCCAACAACTTCCTTTTTTGCTTCAGTTTTTGTGTATCAATGTTGATCTTGTCAGGGTGAAGAGCTTATAAAGAAGACTAGTTTGTTGGTGGTATTACTTCCAACATTAGGTACTCGCATGGGCTTATTTGCAAGCTGAATAGAGTTGTTTTTGCACAGAATATCGCAACACACCGTCCATTGAGTGTCGTCTGTTCAAATTATTTAGGTCGCCCAAAACAGTATGTATATATAAACTCACCCGTCCATAGCTATTTCGAAAGAGGATATTGGGATCATAGTTAGAAACCGAATTACTATCTACTTTGGAACTTCAGTTAAAAAAAACACTAGTGGACAATTTGCTTATGGAGATGGAATTTTACTCACATTAAGTGTACTACACTAGAAGCCACACATGGGTAGCTTAGCCAGCGCATGTTCACCATAAACTTCTACCTAAATACGATGACTTTCGGCAGCAGTTTTCTTCATATTAAAGTAATGAAGAAGAACTCCCCGCAAAAACACTTTTTTAGGCACAAAGTTCGACATATTTTAGTGAAAAAAAAATTATTGTTGTTTACGCTTCAAATGAATGACATATACTGAAATGACGTACAATGACAGTAGCTTTCCAACGTATGTTCCAATGGAATAATACAAGTTACGACATCTCTTAGCAAACCGCAGTTATAGACCCGTTTTTTTACCAAATGCTCGATTTGGTTGACGATTTAATCATTCGATAAAGGTCAGTTATTCTGTGCATCCATATATAAAACAACAACTTGGTTCCATGACTATGAAGTCATTGTCTTATAGTAAAGTGATGAAAGGTTTCCTTGGCGACCTAACCAAAGACAGCTCTTGCTGATTCTGACCACGAGGTATTCAAATGTAGTTCTTAAAGTTTCTCTCTGTTTGTCTTCATAAGCTTCGTTCGTTAAGCAAATCCTAAAGCTTCACCTTCATAAAGATGTCAGTTCCGTTGACAAAAGTATCAGGGTATATTTGACTGATATCATCTAAGGTGACATTGATGCAAATGAAAGTGAATGGTGCAATAGTGGGCTGTAAAGTCAGTTTTATAGTAAAACACAAAATTTTTGCAAAATCCAATTTTATTTATCAATATAGTTGCCTTCGAGGGCGATACACTGATTGAAACGATTTTTCAATCTTTCGATACCAGTTTTGTAGTACGATTTCAGTTTAGCCTCGAAATAGGCCTCTGTTTCGGCGATTACTTCGTCATCGGTCTTAAATCTCTTTCCGGCGAACATTCTTTTGAGGTCTGCGAACAGGAAATAGTCGCTGGGGGCCAAATCTGAAGAATACGGTGGATGGGGAAGCAATTCGTACCCGAATTCATTCAATTTTGCCATCGTTTTCATCGATTTGTGACACGGTGCATTGTCTCGATGAAACAGCACTTTCTGTTTCTTCAAATGCGGCCGTTTTTCTGCGATTTCGTCCTTCAAACGATCCAACAACGCAATGTAATAGTCGCTCTTGATAGTCTGCCCCTTTTGGAGATAGTCGATGAAACTTATTCCATGTGTATCCCTAAATACGGATGCCATAACCTTGCCAGCCGACTGTTAAGTTTTTGTTCGTTTTGGACGAGGTTCGTTGCCTGCTCTCCACTCAGCTGACTGCCGACTTGACTCTGGTGTGAAGTGATGGAGCCAAGTTTCATCCATTGTCACATACCGACGCAAAAATTCGGCTTTATTGCGGTTGAACAGCTTTAAACACTCCTCTGAATCATCAACACGTTGTTGTTTTTGGTCGACTGTGAGTAAATGCGGCACCCACTTTAAACAGAGCTTTCGCATGTCCAAATATTCGTGTATGATATATCCAACATGCTCTTTTGATATCTTCAGAGCCTCAGCTATCTCGATTAACTTCACTTTACGCTCATTCGTAATCATTTTGTGGACTTTTTTGATGTTTTCATCTGAAACAGCCTCTTTTGGAGGCATCTTCGGTGCTTGTATGACCACTTTTAAATTTTTCAATCCACTTGCGAATATTTCGTTCGGCTGGTGCAGAGTCCGGGTAACACTTACCAATACATTTTTTTGCATCGGCTGCATTTTTTCCCATCAAAAAGCAACACACGAAATTGCGTTTAATTCATTTTTTTCACAATAACAAAAGTTGATTCACTCACAACGCTATATCTCGAGAACTAATCGTCCGACAGCTGTCAAATTTACACACGTATCTTTTAAAGGTTGGTACTAACTAAATGGTATGGATTTAATTCAAGTGCTGCCCTCTCTTAGAAACGGACTTTTCAGTCCATATGTTATGTTTGGAGTGTAATCATGCAGTAGATAGTCCGACTTCGGTTCTGAAATCTGGTTAACCTTGAGCGTCTTATATGTCCCGGTGGTGTGTCCACAATTTGAATTTGTGATTTTAAGTTCACTCGACCTATTCTCTTAGGTCCGGGACTTAAACTCTACGTTACCGAGTGAAGGTTTATCTTAGGATTGCCGTTGGTTTAACAATTCCAAATAATTCAACATTTTCTCACAGTGTATGCCCCTGTCGAACACACCCAATGTCATGTAAATACTTTAAAATCGCCTTAAGAAACCCAAGCCAAAACATAAAAAAAAAACTATCTCAATCCATCGGCAAGTATTTCATCTTGCCTCCGACTTAATACTGGGTGCGACAACGCGCAGCAAAAGAACTCAACGTAGTGCAGTATTACTGACCGCCGCAGGTAGTTTACGTGTCCATTGGCACTTACTCATGTCAAACCCTGAACACGGAATTTTCTCTGCCTCAAAAGGAGGATATTACCTGTGACGTTCGAATACTTGCAGAGACGGATAGCCCGGACAGAGGCATACTATTGCGTGTGTAAAGAGAAGGTGCCTTCTACAAAAACAAAAAAAAAAAAAAAAAAACTGGGAGCATCGGGCATGTGAGTATTATTTTGTTAATGCCCCTCTCGTTGAGCAGGGGACAAGTAATATTGGGCATTTAGTTACAAGGTTGCCCCCATTTATGTCCCCAATGGTCGGCAGTGATTATACATCACTTTCACTCCAAAGAATGATGACCGTGTTGCCGTGCGAGTGTGTGGGAGCTGCTTCTAAATGGAACATATAATCGATGGCTTAATGGTCCTTAATTTAAAATAAACGCTTTGAGAAGGAAGAGGTGTGTTAAAAAGAAGTTGGTACTTAGAACCGAACTACTCTTTTACCGGGTTCTAAGCACGGCCATGGATAAGTTAATTGTAACAATCCGCTCAAGGTTGGCGTTTCAAAATCGAGCAAATCGAGCGGCGATTTGTCATTCACTTATTGCTTGACAAAAGCGTTCCGCTTGTATTTTATGATTAATTGTTGGAGTGGCAGGCGGCTACTGTGGATGGCTATGCTAGTGATTCATTGTGTTAATTGGAATTAAATTGAACCATTTGTTGAAGTGGAAGGTAGAACCAAGTTAGAATTAGTTTACTTACTACTGTGGGTAGACTTGGAAAAATTGTTTATCTTGGATTAGCATCACTGAAATGTCGGATAGTAAAGACAACATATGGGACTTTCTTTGAGGTGGAGTTAGTGCTATTTCTCAGAGGAATGGGGTTGTACAAGGTACATATATTGAGTCATTTATGAATCTGTCAGTTCTGCGAATGTGGGTGAAGATTTTGTAAAAATTTTATAAATTGCCAACAACTTGTTGTATTAACAGCTCTAACACATAGGCTTATGGATGTGCAAAACTAACTATAGCAGCCTGATAATTCTTAGGTGCTGGCAGCTCTTAGCATGTTGGTCTAACCCAGCTAGTCTTGGTATTGATTAGCATCACTCTGGTTCACTTAGTTAAACAACTAGTTGTTATTCTGAATATCAAACTTCTTTGGAATCTGGCAATATGAGAAAGGCATGCGCTTTTCGCTGAGGAGATTTTAGGCAAAGTACAATACTGAAATTTTGTTGGGGTAATTCCCAAGCTGGAGTTGACTGTGAGATCTGAATTTGATTCAAAGATGATTCGACATGTTCGGGGCTCAGGTTTTTCTGCATCTAGTCAGGGTATCCAAGTAAAAATGGTGACGGAGGAGTTTCAAACCGACAAACGATAGCAGTCAAACTTTTATAGAGGGTGATTGGCTCTGAACTCTGAAAAATCTGAATCTCAAGGTTTGTGATTGTGCTGCCGATTCAATGCCTGACCACATTATGTAACTATATCTTGTGAAGTAACAAATGCTCTCGAATATTGATGGACTTCCTATTGATGTTCCCAGAAAGCAAAAAGTTGGAAACTTAACAATCCAGATGGAGCCGAACAATAAGAGGAGTCTCATTGACCAGACTATTACCATTCAAAAAGTCTGATTGGATGAGCCGAACCAAAAAAAAGTCCAAGGAGTGGACACTTAAGAACGTCCTTAGTGATTTCAAAGTGAAATCCGAAAATATGCGCAGTCTAATTGGCCTCGCACGGAGAGGCGAAATATCATCACAGCTATCCCACAACTTGATATCCAGAAAAGAACCTGGCGGTCACCTAATCAAGAAACCGTCAAAAAGATAGACGAATGACTCTAGAGATTTACTATATCCGAACAATTCTAGGAATAAATATTAGCAAACCACTTTTTGTTATAGCCATGCTCATTTTCCGGACGACGGAAGCTTAGATAAGTACGATTAAGAAATTGGACGTCCAACGGATAGAAACTTTATCTGATCAAGTCTCCCGAAACCTTTTGAAAAGTTTTTTGTAGTCAGTATCAAGTACAGAAGACAATTGGCTACATTTCCAAAAAGTCAAAACAGATGACACATCTGGAGTGGCAGATTTCGCTCAACCCCAAGATCCAAATTTCTGAAGGTAGGAAGAGAATGAAATTGGTTGGATGCAAGGAGAGATTATTCCAAAGGAATACAAGAGTCCCATTCGGTGCTGAAAATTTGGAGGACAGTTAATATCGTGCTATCAGGTAAAATGAACCATTTAACGAAGATTATTATGGTCAAACCTAACTGTAGCGCCACCTTAAGCAATGCAAAGGAAGGTATAGACATGCAGGTGCTGAGAAAATATGAATTCGATTTTTTTCGATATCATGAAGGGTTCACTATTGGCGTATCAACTTCAGTGAACACTTTTTACTTAGCCGCTGCAAGGCCATAAGAAGATATTGGTCCATGGCACCCAGAGAAAGCATCAAGCATCAAACGCCAAACACAGATTTGACCTTTACGGAGAATGCCATCATTTTTTGGCACTACGACAGGATATTCTGGTTGGATGCAGTGTATGAAATATTTAAGCTGCTCAACTAATTTTTCGCTGTTTTTTTATGAAAATGCAACTTGTGCAAAAAGTGGTTACAAATGAATCAGTCTATTAAAATGCTTCGTCATTTTTGTTCAGTATCGCTTGGCAAATTATCTTAAAATAAAAACTCACAACATAACAGTGTCCCCAAATTTTTCAGCTGTATTTGGAAATTCAGCGTTCTGTGAGAAATGTTTTTCGTGCGATTCGAGGAACTTACGGTGCGCATGATCGATCTACTGAAACCACTATTGCCAATACCATTTGCAAATTTGAGTACCAGTTTACATTAGTGGATAATACACGACCGGTTAGACCACATCCAGCACGTAGTGAAGAAACCATAGCAGCTGTAGCTAATTGAAGCCAGGTGACTTGAATTTGCGTCCTATTTTCAGTGAATGGGCTTTGGAAAAACTCAATGAAAATCCGGTGTTTTATCGTGAAATTTTGTTTGGTGATGAAGCCCATTTCTGGTTCAATGTTTACGTTAATAAACAAAGTTGCCGTATTTGGGCTGATGAGTAACCCGAAGAGTAACAAGAACTACAATTACATCCAATAAAAACAACGATATGGTGTGGTTTATGGGCTGGTGGAATCATTGGTCCATATTTCTTCAAAAATGAGACAAATCAGAATGTTACCGTCAATGGTAGCTGTTATCACGCCATGTGAAGGGACTATGTGCTTCCTAAAATTCAAGCACATGATCTCGGTGAGCTCTGGTCTTAACAAGACGGCGCTACGAGCCATACAGAGCGTGGAACAATGGGCTTGTTCAGAAATCATTTTGGTGAGCACTTAATTTCACGTTTTGCCACGGTAAATTGGCCGCCTAGATCATGCGATATCACACCTTTGGACTACTTTTTTTGAGGATATGTAAAGTCTCAGGTCTTCATAAATAAGCCAGCTACGATTGACGCTTTGGAAGTCTACATTACTCGTGTGATCTGCGAGATACCAGTTGCTATGCTCGAACGAGTCGCCCAAAATTGGATTTCCGAATGGACCACCTCAGACGTAGTCTTGACCAACATTTATATAATATTATTTTTGAAAAGTAAATGTCATGAATTGTTCTTCTAATCAGTAATAAAAATTTTAAGTTTATTTTCAAATTTATGTATTTTAGTTTACATTATAAATCAAACCCCACGATGAATCATCCTATATAAGATTCAATGGTACTTAATTTAGTTATATGTTCTTTGCCTTGTGGTATTGTACACGATATTTTTATTTAAAAATTAACAGTTGTACTCGTACATATTTCCGGTATCTCACAAGTACAATATACGTAACTACTAAAGAGTGTTCAATATCTCTTTCAGAAATTGAATAACGCTATTACCCAACTCCTACACTAGATCTGCGACCAATTTATGTCCAAGTCTTAAGATCTTGCAAACGGGAAGTATTCGTTTCTCCTCTGTGCTATTTTATAAAACTCGTAAGCTTTCTTCTATAGTCGTTGACAAGCTGAAACGACAAATTTCCCTTTTTATGGTAACTGCTGTCGCTACTCATCCTCATTAAGTTTCCAGAAGTGAGCTTCTGTTTTAGAAATTCGTCCCACAGAAGTAACATTTCCCAAATGCATGCCAACATCTTACCAATTACTCAACACGACCAAGATTCTTATCTGCAATTAAGCTTACGGATTTGCTTACTTACCAAAGTCGCTCACCAGTTACCACTACAAGAAAGCCAAAGTGAACAGAGATACGAGTACGAGTGCAGTATAAGATGGTTTGTGTATTATGTACTGTTCAGTGGTTGCTCCAATTCGCTTTCGCTATCGTCAAGGAGCGCAGGTTCATCGCTGTATCTCGATATCACAAAAATGGGTTGTGAGATCTCGCCCCGTCTGTTTGCATTATCGCACCACATTGGTTTTCCTGTCACTCCAAGTGTCTGTTGGTTGCGCGCCAATTCAATGTTTGGACCTCCTCCATGTCAACTACCTTAGGTGCCTGTACTAATGTTGCGGTATCGAATCCAATTCAATTCAATTCAATACAAACCAATTCATATGAAGGAGTCCTTCTTCTATTCCAACAATCGAAAATGAAAGAGAAACCACAGCTTGGCATGGACTGATGAAAAGCGCAAAAGACGATATTTGCGGAAGTGGATAGATAGTCCCGTAACCGATACCGCAAATTAACTGTTTCCTCACCAAATAACATAGACTTCGACGTATACGTATATGGTATACATGAACGAGTACGTAGAGAATAGATACACATACTCATACGATTTGGAGATACGTAAACTTTCGGATGCATGACGTCCTCGTCGGCATCGTCACCATCGTCGTCTTTGGCTTTGTGGACTGCTGACAAATCCGTACCCCTTGGCTCCTCTGAGCCTTAGAGATCGACCTAAGACTCTCTGTTTAGATGCATTTACTTAGAGATGCATTGTCGATCGCAATGATTTCCTACTTAGTGAGCGCTGTGCGGTCTCCCTTTAAGTGTCGGTCATATGGATGAGGAGCGAAAAAGTATCTGTAATCTGTAAACACTCTCTGGCTAGTGTTTTGTCTTTAGTTTTTTCTTTTTTTCATTTTTATTTTGGAACGGAAAGTGAGAAACCGCGGGAGCTATAGGTTTTTACTGCAGCGTTGATTGCACATTGACAAATGGCGAAGCTTCTATCGCTAGCTGTGATCTCATCGGATAAGATGGACGCAAAGGCTTTAAATGCGTTTTCGCCGGGGTGACGATAGTAACGGTGGCGTTGGTGATGATGGTGATGGTGGTGATGGTGGTGACGGCACTGATTGCTACTGACTGTAGGAACCGTATTGTAAAGGCAGACCTGCGCCTAATGCGATCCACTACTGATGATAGACCAAACAATGCCCAACTTGGGAATTGTGTTTTAGGTCTAATGCGGCATAGTGTCGTTTCGTTGTTGCATGAAGATTGTTTTTGTTCGACGCATTGTCACCTAGATGGGGTGACGTTACACTACCGCTATTAGCGGCGGCATGGTACGCAAAGCGCGGGAGATGTTTTAATTGGTTATTACTTATGTATGCGAACTGAGAGTTAATAAATTTTGCCAGTGTCTTACAACGGTAGAAGAATAGACGAACAATGCCAGCCTACGAGTACTACTGCTTCCACTTGCCGTTGGTACTCGTATCCCTAAGTATAAGCAACTCATCTAGAGTGTTTTCCGGACGACAGAGAGACGTATCTGTTACGCTACGCTAAGTGATACTGGTTAGAGTACGCTACTCGTACTAGTAAGTGGATTTTTTTTTTTTTTTTTGTTTAAAATGTATTGGAGCTACGGGTACATTTTTGCGCGAATAAATAAATAAATTTGACATCAAATGCCGGCGGGTAGAGTTAATCATTGTCTGACGGTTCACATGCGGCTAATTACCTGCAATTGATAGTGTGGTTTCTCGCCAAATGATGTTTTACGATCGTAGATGCAAAGATACTTGTCGGGGAAGTAGTTGAAAGAAAGGGTAAAAAAGCATCCACAGCACGTAGTTGCTACATGTGTAGCAGAGGTAAAACAAACATGCGGAATGCGGTTGTGGGAATGAGAATGTGGAAAAGGTATTCAATTAACGTTTGCAAAGTATTGTCGAACACCTGCCGCCATATGATTCAGCATTTATTTATTCCTTAAATGAGAAAGACATTTCAATCCAAAGACGACTTGTGTGGCTAGTGTCGGCCAAAAAATTGAGAGTTTCGGGTTCTTACAAATTCCAATATACCAAACTTAGTTTGTAAAAGTTTTAAATATGAAGTCGTACAGATCTGCAATGCAGTTGACAACAATGCATAATATTTTAAAAGGAGTACATCTATGAATTGGTCCAAAATTAAAAATCCGTTCAGTAACACCACAAAAATCGTGTGAAGTCTTAATTGGATGAACAGAAATATTTGTTAAGATGTCCTAGAATGTGATTATGTAACAAAATCTCTATGGATGTTTCCAAAACCAATTAAAGTTTTGACGTCTTTAACTTAATAGATGGCTACAACATTGAATTTCAGACGAGTCCTAACGGGCTCGTCCACAGAACTAAATTGTGTTAAACAAGTTGAAACTGCAAAGTATCTGCATCAGCAATCACAGCTAAACCCCGCTTAAGACCTGGTTCATCCAACTAGTTTAATGCAATACTTTTCGAAAAATAGCCAATAGGCTGCTGAAAATAAATAGCTGCTTTTGTTTCAAAAAATCAGGGAGTATTTCTGTAGACCTGAACATGCATTAAAACAGCCTGCAGCTTCAACTAGGATAATGTATTTAAAAAAAAAATAATAAACTTGTAGAGTTTGAAGTAAAACAAATCAAGGAGGAGGAGGATTCAACTTAGCCTTCGCCTAGAGTCAAACTTAAGTTCTTAATTAAACACATAATAAGAAGCCCAACGTAAAGGAAGCATATCTTTTCATTTATCTTAACTAAAAGGTGACCAAGTAAGAAAGATAGGAAAAAAAATTTAAATGAAATAACAACGGTGAGATATAGAATTGTTTCTGGTTTTATTTTGGAGCTACATTCATGGCGTAGAGTACTTAATCGATAGTCTACGAGGAGACTAATAGGACCATGTCAGAATCTTTTAATAGGGTTGCATGCATTTACAAAATACAGTAGATAGGTCCTTATACGTTGACGCAGTTTGAACAATTTTCTTCACTGAAGAATCAGCCAAACGATACTGAGATTCTATGCACCGTGCATTCTCACAATCTATCTTATTTTATGGTACAGATGATTTGTTGTACAAGATGTGTTCAAAAAGTTAGGTGACTTTATATTTTTATAAGAAAATATTTATTTTTATTAATGTTGTCCTCTTCAAAGTAATCCCCCTCAGATATAATTCACTTGTGACAATGCTTTTTCCAATCTTCGACGCATTTCTCATAAGCACTTTTTGGTATAGACTTTAGCTTTTCCAGCGATGCCGTTTTTATTTCCTTAATCGTCGCGAATCTTCGCATTTCATAGGTCTCTTCAGTTTTGGGAACAGGAAAAAGTCGCATAGGGCCAAATCCGGTGAATATGATTGCTAAAGCATGATTTTCGTGTTGTTTTTGGCCCAAAAATTTTTTGGTATAGACTTTAGCTTTTCCAGCGATGCCGTTTTTATTTCCTTAATCGTCGCGAATCTTCGCATTTCATAGGTCTCTTCAGTTTTGGGAACAGGAAAAAATCGCATAGGTCCAAATCCGGTGAATATGATGGCTAAAGCATGATTTTCGTGTTGTTTTTGGCCAAAAAATTTTTCGCAAGCAACGATGAATGATCAGGTGCATTATCGTGATGCAAAGCCATGAATTGTTTTTCCACAATTCTTAACGTTTTTTTTTCGTTTTTCTTCTCGCAAATGGCACATAACTTCAAGCTAATACTCGTAATTGACCGTTGAGCTTTCGTTTCAACGTCATAACCATATACCTTTGATTCGTTACCAGTTATGAACCTTTTGAGTAAGTCAGGATCAGCACTGACGTCATTCAAAAGCTCAAAACATGAGAAGCATGTCTCATGTCCAAGTCATCCAAAAAAATTTCATGACACGAGCCGATCGATATGGCACCATCCTCAGCAACTTCTCCTATGGTAATTTGACGATTTTTCAAAACAATTTTCTTCACAGCTTCAACGGTATGATCTTTTGTTGATGTGCTGGGGCGTCCAAAGCGAGGTTCGTCGTTCGCATCTTCTCTGTCATCTTGAAAGAGCTTGTACCACTTGTAAACATTTTTTTTTTTTTTTACTCAGAGCAGACTCACCGTATTCCGCTGTCAACATTTCAAGTGTTGTAGTGCACTTGATTCCATTTTTTACATAAAATTTGATGCAAACCCTTCACCTTAGTATCTATCAAAAACTAACCAGATTAGTCTCTTCCGCCTTAAATAACTCACCAGCAGCTTAATTGGTGCTGAGTTTAGGTTGTTATAAATTAAATGAGCGGGTTGATGAGGTATCTGGACACTAAGGTCTGTGTAGACCCATTCTGATGCCTGGTTGGGGAAATTGAAAGTGGGCAGGTATTTGGTTTCAGTTTTCAGTTCTGGTTTTCGTTTACCCTTATGCACAGGTTGTCGTTTAGTCCCTGAGCGGGTCGAAGCCATATTATTGCATCTACGAATCTAAAAAGAGATTTTAATGAAGAGAAAGATAGTTCTGAGATATCGTGGATGTAATACCTTCCTCAAATTCTATGTCTGTAATTACTGAGATTGGAACAGCAGTACAAAAAGTGAAGGCTCACTCCTGTGAGCCTATTTTTCCACATCCTCTGTAGAAGTTGCTGTCAGTAAGGCGTGTGAGTAATCCAACAAGCGTAGGTAGTTCAGTTCTGCTTTTAAGAGAATCCTACATGGATTTGCTGAGTTCCAGCCATAGTTGTTTTGAGGTTGGAGAGTTTTTCTACCTTTCATCAGCTTTTATTTGTATTATTCGCTCCACTTTTACTCTCAGAGTGAAGAGTATAGGGTCCTTTTCGAGCTCGCTCGTCTGTATAATCATTGCATGGCACTCTTTTGTAGCCAGGCAGCCAGCGTAGCGTAGTTCTGTACAATGGCGGTCTAACTGCCAACATTACTTCTTCATCGTTGGAAAATCTTTGACCACTGAGCCATTTTTCCAAGTTTGGGAACAGAAAATAATCCGAGGGGGCTAAATCTAGCGAAAAGGGTGCATGAGATAGCAATTCAAACTTTAATTCATTAATTATTGGCCATTGCAATAACGGATTTGTGAGCTGGTGCATTGTCTTGATGAAACAACACTTTCATCTTAGCCAAATGCTGCCGTTTTTGCTTGATTTTTTTGGTCAAACGTTGCAATAAGTTCGAATTATACTGGCCGTTGATAGTGTTTCCTTTTTCAAGATATTTAATGAAAATTATCCTACACGCATCCCAAAAAATCGACGCCATGACCTTGCCTGCAGATGAAACGGTCTTCGCCTTCTTTGGAGCCGGTTCTCCCTTTTGAATCCATTGTTTTGATTGTTTTTTTGTCTCGGGTGTAAAGTAGTGAACCCATATTTCATCTAGTGTTATGAAACGTCGCAAAAATTCTGCTTTTTTGCTTGGAAAATTCGTTAAACACTCAATTGACACATCTTTACGACACTGTTTTTGCTCGAGTGTGAGCAAACGCGGCACCCATCTTGCACACAGCTTTCTCATATCCAAATTTTCAAATAATATGCGATGTACCGCACTTTTTGAAATACCTACCCTGTCTGCTAGCTCGCGTACTTTCAGTCGACGATCAACCAGTACCTCATTTGGTTGACCACTGCGATGCTCGTCTTGGCAGCTCGTACGGCCTCGTTTAAACTCAGCAACCCAAAATTTTACTGCTGTAAACGAAGGAGCAGACTCACCCAGAAGAGAATCCACCAGTTCAGCTTTGATATTGGTTGGGCTGAGGCCTTTCAAATAAAAGTATTGTATCACATAACGATGACAAATGTACTCCTTTTTCACAAATTCACTGACAACGTTCACTATTGATGGCTGCCAGACAAATACTAAACAACGTGACGCTTTCAAACTTGAATCATATGCTTTATAGACCGCGTACAACTATACTACGTACAACAACTACCGTCATTTCTTGGTCAGGCCGGGTACCGCCTTCGTATGTACGAGTATCTATTAAGACTAGATTCAAGCTATAAACTTCTTATTCATGATCGAGATCCTAAAATACCTCTGGAGAGCATCAGTGATTCAGAAAGAGTAGTTCACCTGTCTCGGGAGATGAAGAAAGCGAAGCAAATAAAAAGGCTGAATTGCCAGTGAACTTTTGGATAAGCTCACGATGAATTTAAAAGCCCCTCGATTATGTTGAATGAAATGATGAGTTCTGATGTTAGATCCTTTATAAGTGGAATCATATGGGTGTCATAATTTTATTTTTGAACTACTATATGTCCAAAATTCTTAACTAAAATAAGGCCAGAGATCACTATTCATCAAATGAGTTTGTTTCGTGACCACAATGTACATGAACATTTCTTTGAAAATTCAAATGACATTCAATCGGAAGTGATCGAAAAATTGTCTAATAAATGATCATGCGTTTTGCTTGGACAAGATCATGTACATTATTTCTTTGTAGAGACCTTAGGCTTCCAGCTCATTTGCCAATGACAAGTGACAGTGCTATTCATGTAATATGGTTGGGATTGTACCGCATCCAAAAAAACTTTCGCATCCTCCAGTCCCCAATCTTGTTGGGAAACTGAACGAGATCACCATTACGTTAAGGCATCCTGTAGAACGTGAACTGTATTTCATGATTTTAAAATTTGTAGGTGAAGTCAACCTAAGTAATGAATTCTTTTAAAAAGTTTGCACGCTGTTTAATTTCTTTCCTCAGCAATAACGTAAAAATTCTTTCCTCAGTCACGTTCAACCTCGAAAAGCATAAATAAACAATAACTCCACAGAAATGGTTAAGCTATGTTGAATGAAAGTAACAACAAATCACTCATTAAATCAGGTTACGTTAATCCCTTTCAGTATTTAGCATTAGCAACCTACTTTCTGGACTAACTTTCCCTAGAAGCTATGACAAGTCACGCACATTCCTCTATCATTCCTAACACGCAAACCGTTTCCTTATTATTTGCACCTACCGAGTATATTTAGCAAAAATTTCCTTTCGAAAAGGCACTAGACTCACTAGCTTATTCAAAATTGACCCATTTAAACCCACACCCATACCCATACCCATACCCATACCAACACTCTCAAATGCAAACTCATGCCTTCTCAAGTAAATGAATAACCAAAAATCTCTCAGACAAAACATAAAACGTTCGCCGGCACGTGATCACCAGCAAATCCCTACCAAACACTCTGAAAGTGACAGCTTTAAGAGGTGAAAAGCTTTCTTGTCGTCCTGCGCATGACAAAATCTCAGGCAATCACCCCTTCAAAAAGGACATTGTATTTGCGCGAAATTTCAATTCAATTTATCGATGGCTAAAAAAGCTTTTCCACACCAAAAGGATGACTTAAGCAACCTTTTTGTCAGGAGAGCCATAACAGCTTAGGTGTATCGTATCCTTTCTTCTCCTCACATATTCGGTCGGGAATGTTTTGCGTCGCTCTATTTTCGATTCCTTCTGCAAAATTAACAAAACACATAAATCGGACGAATTTCGTCTTCTTGGCAACGGTCCTTGTCGAAGTGCTTGTTTTCCTTGCCATAGCCGTGTGCATTTAAACAACACACATCGTGTACATGTGTGTTAGTGTGTATTTGTGAAACTTTATCAAAACTGCATTCAAATAGCAGTCCTCTGTCCAGAGTGAAGGTGCTCCAAACTATGCGATATGTACTTTCGCAAGAAAAAGGTAACAAAATTTGGTTTACTACCGGTGTTCTTACAGAACTACAAGGTATAGGTGGTAAAACGGGGTCATTGGGCGACACTCTTGACCTACGTTACCCTTTAAGTGTTGTGTATTTTAAGATGTAGATACTCATAAAAATGTGGTTCATACCCTGGTGACAACTTGAGCTCATATGGAAATGAGAACAACACTGCTATCTGTATGGCGTTGCTTCATGGGAAAATCGATTCTCCATTTCGTCCGCAATGCTGGAAAAATTTTCAGTTCGTCCTTTTTTCTGTTTTGTTTTCAGTCCTTTTTTTTCCCATAAAATTGTTCGCACTAATTTCGATTTGCTGTTGCTAATGGCTTCTTTTATCCACAGGTTAATCCAACGAAACCGCCAGATGGTGGAGGTGGTTACAGTGGCGGTGCCGATGTGAGTGGCATTGGTTTTAGCGGTAATAACATTTGTGCGGTGAAAAGGTGCCCCGCCGATGAGGTGGTAAACATCGACGAGGAGGGACAACCGAGTTGCTCCACTTTGTTGTCGTCGTCGTTACATGCCAACAATAGTGCAGAGAACTGCAATTCAAAAATAGATAGTAACAGCAATGCCAACGCCACCACCACAAATCCGGTTGAAGTTCGTCGTAGCAAGTCGCGTGTGAGGACGTATCTTAAAAAGTGTAAGGACCGATTGACAGGTCATTACCCACAGGATGGGCTATGTACAGAGGATTGCTCCGCTGATGATCTAACAGCTGCGAGTACTAGTGTAACTACTACAACATCGACCACTTCAGGTCCCATTGTCCCAGTGTCGGAGACATGTTTTGTTGTAGATGAAACGAATGTGGAGCCCCAAGAAACAGCAAAAGCTACTCTAGCTACCGATGAGGATGCAGCTGAAGAGGATAATTGTAGCGAAGACGTATTTTTTAATTTGTCGGCTGTAGTGCCGGAGGAGTTGGTAAGTGAAGTTATTTTTTTGTAACTGAAAATCGTGAGAACTCTCCATTATACCATATACATGTGTTGTGTTACAATTTTTCCTTTCAGGATTACGAACTTGATGGGCTGGTCGATGAATATCTGGGTGATGTTTATCCCTTGTACTATGAGAGAAGTGGGTCGATATTGATAAGACAGGCTCGTAGTTTACTTATGAATGAATATCATGGACATTTGGGGCGATTCGAGGAGGAGTTCCTGAAGAAGTTTGCAGAGATTGCCAAGACTTTAAAGGAAACACATACTATTGGAGAGGTAAGTGGAAATAATTCCTAACAAAATCCGAAATCTGAAAAAATTTCTAAGACTGCACATGTATGCAAAGTTTAAACTCATAACAGAGGGCAGTTAGAACTACAGAGTTGTTCTTCAATTAATTCAAAGTGATTTCACTGTTTCATGTTTCATTGCTTTCAATGAATTTGTGGCAAGGAGCTCCAACAAACGTCACCGTGCTCTTCAATAATCGTAGGGTAGGTGATGTCCTACTTTGGTTCGCCTGTTATTGCTGTTTAAAATTTTTTTTAAGGACATGTTTGACCATCACCACCAAGTTTTATAAAAAGTTGCTTCAACTTGCCCATCATTATATTTCAATAAATCAACCTACTGTTCCTTTTTCCAATGTCTCGGAGGTGATTCTGCCCTCAGAAGGATTCTTTTCCTTTTAGAAAATAAATAATGATCTGCATTTCACTAGGGATTTCCACTGGACTCCTTGGATAATCTACATAAGCCCTCTCTATTATACTTAGTTCGTCATAGTGTCTGGTTTCGGAGTCTCTTTCTCATGAGGAATGCTTCGAATCCTGTCCAATTGTAGACAAATAGACTGTTTTTATGTGCCATCAGGAAGAACCCAACGGAGTCTGATCTCTTATTTCTAATCTGCAAAACCTTAGCTTACACACTTACTTCGGTGGCGCTAGAATTCGTTATGAACATGAGCCTTAACTGACAATTGTGTCCAGTTTGTCCGGTCTTTAGCTAACTCCCTCGTTGCGACTTAAAGTCAGTTGAGGTCCCTTGCTACTTGTGCGCACAACCTATGGTGAGGTCTTCTTATACTGCGTTGTCCCACGAGGTTAGATTCGAAGATTTTGCTGACCGGAGTATTGATGGCTGATGCACAGCTATTTTTACAAAGTCGATGTTGCTATATAGCTCATATAGTTCGTCGTTGAATATCTTTCTCTTAAGCCCGTCAACGCAAACGGGGCCGAACATTTCGATTTCGAAGGATATTTCTCTTCAAAAAACTGACGATATCTTCCTCCACTTTCGACAGGTTCCATGCTAGTACTCCATAGAGTAGGACTGGGATGATTAAGGTCAATTTCATTCTTAGCCCTGCTGAGGTGGTGTTGGCAGAATTTGTAGCCGGACCAAGGTAGACAAAGTCCCTTACTATGTCGACTGTGAAGTTCTGTCCAATTCGTCGATGTTGTGTATCCCTTTTTGTTGACAGCATATATAGTACTTTGTTTTGCCTTCATTTACCTCTTAACTCTTTTTGGCAGCTTCCATTTCAAAACTAGCGAACGCACTGTTGACAACCCGGTTAATTTTCCCAATTATGTTCCCAAGTGTTCGCTTGTGAGTTCCGCACAATACTTTTAAGTATGATGTTGAAGATGTCACATCACCTTGTCTAAAACCTTTTTAACATCAGGGATCAAAGAGCGTCCTCCATCGTCACTCTGCACAGATGCACGAGCTTGCCGAGTATGCCAAGACAAGACGTGGCCCTATGCTCTCATATGCGGCCTTAAAATCCATGAATCTAGATGGCGGATATCGATTTAATCTTTTTGAGATTTTTCCAGGATCTGCCAGAGTGTGAAGATTTGGTTGAGTATGGACTTTTCTGGTCTGAAACTGATAGGGGTCGATCAGGTTGTTGACGAATTCCTTTAGTCACATTTATAGTTGGTACAGTAGAGGAGCGGGAAAACAAAGCTGAGATTTCATTTGTCAGACATACACTCTTCTCACTGGATATGAGAAATGAGTTGGTGCATGCTCTCCACAAATTATTTTGCTCTACCTCGGTGGGTACGCCGTCTGGTGCAACAGCTTTGCTGGATTTCAGCTTCGATACTGCTATTTTTACTTCATTTTACTTAGGTGAACAGAAGTTTCAGCTTTCGTCTTCAATGTTGGGCTTCATCACCGTTAAACAGTCTGCAGAAAAAGTTGTTCCATATCCTTAGCACCAAATGTGACTCTACTAGAAGGTAGTATGTATAGGTCTTCTTACCTTGTCATTTACTTTTACCTGTTGCTAAAACTTTCGTACGTTATTCCTGGAGTGCCATCTCTCAAAATCTTCGATGGCAGGTTTCTCATGATCTTCCTGCTGTCTCTTCTGCTCGTAGAGCTCTATCTTAGCTACATGTTTTCTTCATCAAACACAGAATTTCTTGGTGGTGGTTGGGTGAAACCCAGCACATCAGTTGCGGCGTCTCTGATGACACATTGGCAGTGTTGCTATTCGTCTTCTGTAGTTGATACTGGCAGAATAGTGCAATAGTTGTTGAGATATTTCGGGATACGTGATCCGCGATATAAGCTGCGATTGCAACTTTTTTTTCATCGCACTGCAACAAGGTTGATTTAGCGTTTCATCATACGGAGACCCCCGTGTCTTCTTGTTTATATTAAAATGTACGAGTATGTTGTATGAGGACTTGTGTGTTTTATAGCCTAAATCCGAAAATGTTTCCTATTTCTCAACATTCTTTGGTGGCATCGTTCTGGTCTTCCTTAGGGGCATGGGTGCATATAAGGTTTTTTTTAGCGAAATTAGACGATGCGAATTATCTTAAAATGTTCACTCACGTGTAGGAAATTCAAGGCTTCTAGCCTTAGTCTGCCGCATGTTGCAAATTCGCATCCGAATAAGCACATTTACATTTTCGTGTATCACACTTTTTCATCCTCCTTACATCCAGCCAATCCTATCGCATTTCCTGGATGCCAGTGATATCTGCGTGATAACATTCAAAGGCTTCTGCTAATTTTCAGGCTGCACGTGACCTGTTAAGGGTCCGAACTTTCTATGTAGATATCCGAAGGGCGTTTTCCTTTCAAAGTTTGTAACGATTGTCAAGAGTGAATCCATTTCTATCCGAGGCCAAAAGTTGGTTTGTCTCATCTTTTTAAGCTCTTCCGTATATTGTTGTGTGCCCTGCGATGACATAGGTCAATATAATTCTACTGGCCGAGCATACCAATGCCATTTTAGTCTGCATTAGTAAACTCTTACCCGGGATTACTATTTAGAGGTAAGCCAAGCACTTTGATACGAACTTGCTAGTTGCACTGTTGGCACAATCCAAGTTATAGGACACTCAGTACTTTCCTGATCAATCACCACGCAGATCCCTTATTACAATTGTAACTTACTTAGTAATTTCTTCAGATGGCACTACAGTCGGGTGTGAATCTGGGCCTCAACCAATAAATTTCTTTAATCAGCATCTTTGGTCAACTACTTCCAGTAAGATACTTCAGAATGGTTCGATTTCAACTCTGCTCATGACCTCAGACAGGTTCCTCCATCCTTGCCATTTTCGCCGATTGATAGGCATTTTTTTAAGCAGGTAATAGAGCTCGCTCTCAGATCTTTTCCTCCAAGTCCCGTCAACAAAAATGGAGTCAAAAATCAATTGAGGATATTGCGCCTATAACAACTTTTACTATTCTTGTAAAAAATCTCCTTCGAATTTCTTGACTGGACTTCCTTACTTAATTGCTTTCATAGACCAAAGAAGCCTCCTTTTCTGCCATCGATGAAGAAATAACAACCATTAGGAACCAGAGTAACAGTTCATCTGGTTAAATGAGTTTGGGCTCCTTATGGACTTCATTCAAGGATATACTCGTATGTTAGTACATATAATATTTTTCATATTAAACTGCCTTATACTTACAACCGTTATTCCATTTCTGATGAAGATTGCTAACAAAACCTTATTTCCCAAGTTAAGCCTATATCAACTTATAGGAATATGTTACATAAGTAACGTACGAACCTAGGAGATCGTAAAGGCCCAGTCCCATCTACAAGCCATCAAAATTTAGCGTAGTGCTGAAAGTGAAGCCGAATCCTGTCCGCAATCGTAGGACTAAAACAAAGCAATTTCAAATCGTATACGGCATACTCGTAGTGGCGGCGGTGTTATGATGCTGCACCATCTGTAGTCTGCATCAACTCCTTTGATACAGGAACATAGCAAAAACTGAAAGACCGCCCAGATTGACGAATAAGGAAACAAACTGGGATGGTTTCAGAAGAAATTGCAAGGAAAATATTGCTTTAAGAGTTCCACTTACGACGCCGTTGCAAATAGAAGACGAAGTTGACAAGTTCATGGAAATCATCCAAAGAGCTGCATGGAACAACACTTCCTTTCGAACAAGAGGAATAAATAGATATAGAAGCCCTCCTACGAGAAAAAAGAAAAGCAAGATTTATGCGCCCTCGCATAAATCCTATTTGAACCGCCTATCAAATAAGCTAAAGCAAATGCTGCAAGAATATAAGAACCGTGAGACTTCTAATTACCTCGAAGGCTTGACTGCGGACAAGAGTTCCAATTATTTGCTCTCAAAAGTCGACTAAGAAACCTATTATGCAATTGGCACCGATAAAAACAGCCGGCGGCGAATGGGCAAAAGGAGACAAAGAGAAAGCGAATTTGTTTGCCGACCACTTGGAAGAAACATTCAAACCGTTCGAAGGACGTCAATTGGCCTAACTACAATATAAAATCCGTATCACTGTCTGAGCTACAGCAAACAACTAAAAACCTAAAAAAATAATAAGGCTCCAGGATACGATTTGATTACAAGTAAAGTTCTAAAGGAGCTACCTCTAAAAGCGTTTGTCAAGCTCCTCGACATTATACACCTAGCCTGACTCGAACTGTAACCAACTTCACTGCTGTAATTTCCAAACCGTTCATGACAGTGAGCTCAAATTTTGACACATGACAGATAATTTTATTATTTACAAGCGATTTGCGTCTCAGTTTTGTTGAAAAAGATTTATCCGCGATGAAATTCAAACGTGGTAGTGTGATTGCTTTATATTTGGCTAGAAAACCACAACTAGCTATCGTTAGAGCCCTCCATAACCTCAACGTGAATAAATCATTTGTGTCTCGAACCATCGCTCGTTACCGTGATACTGGCAGCGTTGTAAAACGCCATGAAGGTGGTCATAAAAAAACAGCAACATCGGCAGAAATGGTTCGGAAAGTGAAGGCTCGAATTGAGCGAAATCCGCGTCGAAGTGGAAGAAAAGTGGCTCGTGAGCTCAACATATCGTTGGATCGGATGCAACACATACTGAAAAATGAGCTTGGGCTCAAGCTCATTGAAGTTCCAAAAAGCACACGATCTTAGACCGCAACAGAAAAAAGTTAGAATCGAAAGAGCGAAGGAGTTGCTACGCTTTGCCGAATTTAGTTTTTTCCGATGAGTCGCCATTTGTTAAAGAGCAATATGTCAACAAACAAAATGACCGAGTTTACTTGCCAGAGAGGTTCTTTGAAAAGTAACACCTTCGGACGGTCACAAGAAAGCAGGCAGCACCGATGATGATGGTTTGGGCCGCCATAAACGCTGATGGTCGCTCTCCGCTCGTTTTTTTTGGACCGTGGCGTCAAAATTTATGCGATCGCATATCGTGAAAATGTCTTACAGACAGTATTGAAGCCCAATCATTTCGGTCGGAGACCGTGGACATTTCAACAAGACTCGGCACCGTCTCACAAAACGCGCGTCAACCAAGATTGGTTAAAAAACAATGTTCCACACTTCATTTCTTCGACACAATGGATTGCAAATTCTCCGGATGCAAATCCGTTGGATTTCTCTGTCTGGGGTATTTTGAAGGCTAAGGTTGGCACTAAAAAATAATAAAGTTTGGACCACCTCAAACAAGCACTTCACCGGGAATGGGCCAAAATACCGCAGAGCCACTTGCGTGCAGCGTGCGATGCTTTCTTCGGCCAAAGGTGGACATATTAAAAACTACTGATACAATTTGAAAATTGATATATTTTCCAACATTTTTTGACACAATAAAAATGATAGCATTTTAAAAAGTTGCAGTTTGAGTCAGGCAGGGTGTAAATGCTTCCATGAGACTTTTAAGCGTTCCAAGCCAATGGAAAGTCGAAGAAGTCATAATGGTTCCAAAACCGGGGAAAAGTCCAAACAACAAAAAATCATATAGACCCATTTCGCTCCTGCCGATGGTTTCAAAAGTCTTCGAAATTCTTCTGCTTAAACGTTTAAAACCGATAACGGAAGAAAGACGATTGATCACGGATCACCAGTTCGACTTTAGGGTCAAACATTCCACAATCGATCGGGCCTATCGGATGACAAATTTAATTTAAAAAGCTCTGCAAGGGAAAAAAGATATGTTCAAGCGTTTTTCTCGATGTATCGCAAGCCTTCGACAAGGTATGGCACGAGGGCTTGAAGTATAAGCTACAACAAATTTTACCGAGAGAAATGAATAGAATACTCGAATCTTATCTTGAAAATAGACTGTTTCGGGTTAGATATGGGATTGAATCCTCTGAATTCAAGCTGGCGTTCCACAAGGAAGCGTTTTGGGGCCATACCTATTCTTACTGTACACTAGAGGCATACCTCTAGATGAAGAGAATGTTGTAGCCACGTTCGCGGATGACACGGCGATCCTCGCCGCAGTTGAATCCTCAACTGCAAAACTTCAACGAGCTCTGAACAAAATATTTGAGTGGACGAAGAGCTATCGATTCGTGCTAAACGGTACTAAGTCAACACACGTCAATTTCACATACAGAAAGGTAGACAACTTACCTTTATTCATCAACTCGGTACAAATACCGTATGCAAACGAGGAAAAATATTTGGGAATGACCCTAGATGCAAGACTGAAGTGGAAATCACACGTAAAAAAGAAACGTGAAGAACTCGAAATCAGGCTAAGAGAAATGAATTGGCTTATCGGAAGATACTCTAAACTAAGCACATATAACAAGTGCTAAAACCTTCGTGGACTTATGGTATACAACTATGGGCTTGTACCAAACCAAACAATATGTCTGTCCTACAGACGTTCTAGAATAAAGCGCTTTGAGCAATCATAAATCTGGGAATTTCAACCGTGAAAGACGAAGTAACAAGCTTTGCTCGTAAACTTCGCCCTCGTCTTGTGCATCATTCCAACCAGGAAATAATCCGGAGATTAGACGAGACAAATCTAGTGCGGCGATTTCAAAGAACAAGACCGTTCGACTTAGCGCCTTAAGGAGAAACCGTAAGTAGTAAATCGTTAACCAGCCTTCGCTGGAAAGCTACCTACCAAACGCGAAAAACTATGGAAGCTTGAGCTACTTGTTAAGGAAACTTAGTCTTAGCCTTATAGAATATGGGAGGGTTTTTAGTGAGTAAGAATCTTACACTACCATGGACGCGTGCTAATGGTGGACTCTGCTATGCCACTGTGGTAGGCCTATGAAGATTTTTACCTACCCACGAAAAAATAAAAAAAACTTCCTTTGAATATATAAAGTCTACTGTGATACTACATAAAACTGGGATTGTAAGCTACAAATGCTGATAAACGCTCTTTCAATAAGTTTGTTGACCTTTATGTAAATTATGGTAGTCATGCCTCAACGTTAAGAGCCTTGTTGGAATTGTATTTGATGCGCTCCTACTGTTCCATACAGTCAGAGACAAATCATAAGACACTGCCTCTCAAATGTCCAAATCATTTTTATGTAAAACAACTCTATATTGAACTACTCGGGGTAACCGTAAGCGATGATTGTCCTGATGAGGACCTCCTTTGACATATACCTTAGAATCAAGTTGATGGCTGTCAAGATAAGCATTTTGTTAAAGTACAAATACTGTTCGAGCGAGATACTTCACTTCTCACAGCTAAAAGCAAGCCCTGTTGCCAGTCCTTTTTGCAAGTTATTTCTTGTATCCCCAGTGCCCTTATCAGTTGAGCTCTAAACAGGATTATTTGCGACTTTTCAAAATGAACTCTTAATATGAGTTCCCTGAGTGAAGGAACTTGTCAGATCGCCGCTGTAAATGTAAGCCCTTTTTATGAAGGGGAAATGGCGTTGCCACATTTTACGACGAAATTCTTTCCATTAAGCATCTTGTAAATCATATACAGCTGGGGTTTCGGCATACCTATACCAGTCAGCCTGCAGTCCTATACTGTGGCAAAGGCGTTCTCAAATTAGTAACAGAAGGAATAGCTAAAAATAAAAATAAATAAATGTTGTTGCGACAACAGCTCGGTGTGGGCCAACGCCTAGCTTCTCACACTCATTTGTGTTTATTGCTTTGTGAATTTTTACACTCCTAAGCAGGACCTACTGTTTATTGCCGGTTCCGAACGGCTCTCCTCACAAGCCTTTTCATAGGCAGAATTTTCCACTCGGAGGCTTGTCATTGCCCGCCGGACTCGAACCCAGGTAGGTGGGACAGCCAATGAGTCAACCATCACGCTATCGCCACCACAATAGCAATAGCTATTGGGTGAATCAATAGATAGATCTGGCAGCTTAGAAAACTCGTTTGTTCAAGTCAACAACCTTGCCACGCTTTGTCCCACATGTCTCCTACACGTTCACGGTGTTTGCTGCGGGTATTACTAAGGTCAAGGGCCCATTGGAACCATGTAGCTAGTGCTACTGGGATAAGAAACTCGTAAAATTGTTTCCGCATAGGTCTCTCCACTAAAATGAGAACATTGGACAGGGTATTAGTGAAGCAGCCCAGCAAGGAAGTCAGAATTTCCAAGATTTATGCAGTCAATATCTTTTCCATGATGTCTGGCGGTGGTACTATTGTACATTCTCTAGATCTATTGTGACTGACGGTTGTGATGTTGACATAAGAAGTCAACCGAACGAATATGTTTTAGTGGTTCATAAATTAAGGGCTCTCCTCTCTTTCTCTTTGCACTACCTTCATCGTCTTCAACACAATGCTCGGAACTTTTTTGATGTCAGCGGTACCGGTAGGGGCATTACCCTCCTTTATAAAACTATTTGCATTTTTGGTCATGATTTTAAATTAGAAAATCCAAAGCTATGAAGGTCAATCGTTAACTATTGGCAGATGTTCCTTATTTGAATATGGTATTTGTTCTGGGATTTTGAGAAGAGGAATTCTTGGTATCCGGTTACGACTGTTTGATGATGTCCATTGTGTACTGAATGATAAATAAAGTTCGCACGACTTAGTAGCCTACAAAGTTGTTCTGCTTCACATACTTATGGGGCAGGGGGTTTCCCTGATCGTTTGCTATCGAGTGGTTCATTCTGTTTGATGGCAATTCCTTACTCTTTAGAAGGATTTATGTATGTCCCGAGATTAGTTATGGTATTTTACAGTAAAATTGTTTTTTGATGGTTTTATACCTTGGTTGCAGTAAAGAAGTAAGTTGAATCTCCTTTCAACATGAAACATATTATAGCTGTGCCTTGCATTGGTTAAAAGTTATTCAATTTTCATGCCGCCAAAAAACTGCCAATAATATCTTTCTAGCAGAGTTCGAATACCGTTGCGGTAAAAGTGTTTATCTTTTGAGACTATCCACGAATTTAGAAATTTTTTTTAATGTCTACATATGAGCAGAACAGTTGATCAGCCAGAGCATGTGCCATTGAACGGAACAAGGTATAATCGGTGCGTTTCCAGGTAGCTTTTAACGCGTTTGGTAACGTGTCTCTGCTCGTATTGTGGCTGTTTTTCGTTCAGTGCTCGACTCAATTGCATCATATGATGTCAAAGCCGTTCGGTAGTACTTAGGATTTCAACAGTTCATAATTAATCACACCGACCTGGTCCAACCATATACAAAACATAACCTTCGCTGCGTAAATATTCGGCCGAGTCGACAAACGTACAGGGATGACCGTGCAGTCCCCATGACTTTTTTTCTTTGAGTTGCTGTAATGAGTCTTTTTTTCATCAGCTGTCACGATGCGATGAAGAGAACCCTTCCCTTTTGACTCTGGAGCATTTGTTTGAAGGTGAAAAAACGACGCTCACCGTTCCTTGCCTTCGAATCATTCAATCGCTGGGAATGGCTTAGTGGGTAATTGCTAATGCTAAAGCAAGCCCTTCTTGCATTTGACACATATCCTCATCGAGAAATGACTCCAATTCAGCGTCTTCGAAGGATTTTGGCCTTCCTTCACGCGGACGGTCATCAACATTGAAATTTTCGACTTTGAGACGACCGACGGAACCAATAACGGCAAGTTGTTTTACTTAGAGCAGTATCTACGTAAACTTTCTGGAGCTCTTGATGCTTTGAAGCCGTCGTTTTCTTCGAATGAAAGAAGACGATCAACATGTCCCGCAAATGACGATTATTTGGCACAAAATCAGAATTTTTCACATAACCAAAAGTATATCACTAATAAGTCAAACCGTTTTACCATATGTCTAAGCTTTATTCATAACGTATGTCAAAAGGGATATGTCAAAATCGATCAGCATCGATCAGCTGGAGCCATCTTTTGACAAAGAAATTAGTTGTGCACCTAATTTTTTTTATCTAAGAGTGCGCTCTAGGGATTTTGCATGAAAATCGGAGGAAAGATTACGATGTACGTTGGTTTTGAATGCTTGAAGTTTATCATGACTAGATAATAGAAAGAGCGGCAGGATTTTTAGAAGCGAGTTGTAAGGAATGAGTTACGATATTTCGGAGAAATTCGATACAATACACTTTTACATGCGTTTGAACTGATTTTCAAAGCACTTTTTCCATTCCAAACGAGGTAACTCCACTATACGGCGGGCGACCCGTGCCCTGTGACAGCTTACATTGTCGTGGTGGAAAATGATCCGTACTCGACGGTCGCGTTTCCTTATTTCTCCAAAGACCTCTGGCAATCAAATGATGGTGTATCATTCTGAATTGATCGTACAAACTTCTGCTAATGGCACGGTGACGACATGTCTAGTATTTCCGAAGAAACAGGCGAAATACTTCGACAACGAACAGTTTTGTTGAATTTGGCTCATCTTGAAAGATGCTTACAGTCGACTGCTGTTTAGTTTAAAACTCATACGTATAGATCCATGAATCGTGGCCTGTCAAAATCTTAAAGACGTCTTTCGTCTTAGCCTCAAGCATACCTCAATTTTACGATAAGTCGCATGTCATCGACAGAGCACAGCAAAAGATTTTAGACGACCTTCATAAAATTTGTTTTGGAGCAAACGACGACCACGATTGAATTCGGAAAACTAGCGAAATAGATTAAAAAAGTCGAAAAGATCGAAGCTAGTAGATCGACACACTGTTGTTAAGTTACTCGTACGCCACGTCGAAAATCATAAAATATCGTCGCACAGAAATGGCTGAGATGAATTTTTCAAGTCCCTGTTATACATGGAAGAACAACTCATTTCTTCAATCGCGGAATTGTGGACAATTTTTACGATTTACCGCCTACCATAGTGACTGTAAGTAGTTTTCAAGAATGGCTGAGTGATTCTGAAGAATGTGACATGAACAACTGAACGGGTACGGTGAGGAAGAGTCTGAATATTTCTATAAGGAAACTTTAAAACTTGACATCAATTCCACTACCTTTTTGTTAAATCAATGCTGGATTATCGGCTATACTCGTAAAAAAGGAAAATGAAATTTTTAGCACTTTTAGTGCTGACAGTGACAAATACGAAAAGGCATAGTCCATGTTGAAAAATTGGTACGATACTCGTTTTTGGGGGACGACTAGTTGAAAATCTCGTTAAATCAGCCGCCGATGTTGCACAAGAAAACAAAGCCGGTAATGTAGCTGCTTCAAACTTCCATAGTTAAATATTGGGATGATTTTGTGATCTATTGATTCAAAAAGCAAAAGGAACGGTTGGAAGCCAAGGATGGTCCAAAAGAATTTCCTTGGTTGCAGACTTTACTCGTGTTGTTACGTTACGCTTACAGACTAACGTCTTCAAGTCATAGCCTAGGAACTTTTTAGCCCACACTTCCCACTTCTCATAATCCATTGAGGACACTTGAGTAGTTATATTTTGGCTGACATAAGATAGACTTTCTATTAAGGGGCAATATCCGTGCCAAGATAGTTTCGCCACAACGTCAAAAAAATCAGAGCATCCTAGTCATTCAAAAAACCAGATCAGGCTACATCTTAATTGGGAGTTCTAGTCTAACTCTAGTTCAAACCAATTCAGATTGTCTTTTAAACAATAAATATGGATGATGTTGGGTACTGAAAGAAGCAGCATTTAGGGAACAGCAACAGTTCAAAAACTCAAAGGGCTAAACTTACGACGATTTGACGGTGGACGTTAGGAAGTGGCTCTTCACTTTAAGGGATTTCCTCTTCCAGTCTTACGCAAGCCACGTGAAGGATATTTGCGACGCTATAAGAACTTAAAAAGAACGATTTCTGACGAACCAACTACTGCAAAGACAACGTACCAACTATCTGAAAATTTGGCTGAACGTTTGTGGTTCACACTGTCAACAGGTCGTTTGCCACAAAAATTCAACTCTCTGTTGGTTTATCGCCAAAAGACTCTTACCATTGGAATAGCATTCGCTCTATATTTGACTATACAAACATTCAAACATCTTGAAGGCGAGTTTGGTCATATGCTCACTAGGGGAACAGAAATTTTTTCCGATGCAGATACTCTGAAGAAGTAAGAGCTAAAAAAAGCTTAAAGCGGGCTTCAATTTTCTTAGATCGGCTTTCAACGTTGAAAAAGGGATTTCCATACATAAACCTGAAATTTCGTTAATGGTACACACGGATTATAAAGTAGGTTCGAAGCCGATAAAGTTTTTTAGGAAAGATTACGCAATGCCTTATGAAATGCAAACTCTTTTTGCAGCAGCTTTTGATCATTCGATGTTGAGATCTTACAAGAGTGGAGCATTTTTCATGGCATTTCACAGGCCACCAGATGTCTGGAATATCTTTAAGTACACTCCCATCCAACTATAGGGTTTTCTAATAACGACTTGACAATTTTTTTTTTAAAATAAAAGGCAAACCATTTGAGATATTTCAAAAACTTTGTTATTGGCTTGAAGTACAATCAAAACGCTTATGATTGGACCCAATGAGCTCTTCCAACTTCTTCGGCGTGTTGGCATAAACCAATGATTTAACGTAGCCCCACGAAAAATAGTCAAGCGGCGTTAAATTGCACGAACGAGGCGGCCAATCGACTGGCCCATGTCTTGAGATAACACGCTCATTATACTTACTCTTCAATAAATCGATTGTAGCGTGTGCTGTGTGGCTTGTGGCACCATCCAGTTGAAACCACATGTCGTCCAAGTCCATATCTTCCAATTCGGGCCAAAAATAAACGGTGATCATGGCGCGATAACGCTGACCATTCACAGTAACGTGACGATAGTTATCGTCGACGAAAAAATATGGCCCAATAACGCCGCCGGCATGCAAACCGCACCAAACAGTTACTTTTTGTGAATGAAGTGGTGATTCATTAAGCACATGTGGGTTTTCACCCGACCAATAACGCATACTTTGCTTATTGACGAACCCATTCGTCACTAATGATGATTTTGCGACTCCGAATATCTATAGAAAATTTTTATAATTAGCAGACGATGCTCGTTAGTGTACTTTACCATGATGAAACCCAATATATGGGCTATGCGTCTCGTCTGAAAGGGCATATAAAGCAGCTGTGTGTTTAAGATCAAAGAAGAACTACGGTACTGCACGTATGCATCAACTTATGTCTAAGTCCAAGACTGCACCAATGAATCCGACCACTCTTCTATATTTAGAACTATGGTTATGCAAATTTCAACGGACTCTTTATTGGAAAAGCATTCCCATGCTCAATTGGACTGATTTCACAATTTTTCTGTGCTGGATTTGAGTAAATCCTTCGAAATTAAAACAGAGTCCGAGATATTAAACGATTGACTGTTACCGACATGAAGAATTCTGTTGCCATCCAATACAACCCCGTTGATTTGCTCTCTCGGGGCATGCTGCCATAAACTATGGTTGAATCGTAATTCAGGTCGAATGACTGTTTTCCGCATCGAAGATCTCATCCAAGCCATATGATGATTTCGAAAAGTATTTCATCAGATGGTCTACTGTTTTATAAAACATCACTTGCCTATAGTGTATCACAATCATAGCTTCTAAAATGAGTATTTCGGAACCAAACTGTGTCCTTTTTGGTCGTAAGCATCAAACAAATTCTAAAACAATTCCACTAGAGCATAACAAACAGCGTCCCCTTCCAAAAAAAAAAGAAAAAACAAAAAAAAAAAAGGAAAACCAAAACTAAAATCACAGGTTAGTTTTGGACCTTAAGGCTTCGTTCACCTCTTGTATTAACCAAATTACAGGCTGTCGCAAATGTGATCTGTCCGGTCCTGCAGAGCTCACTAAAAAGCATTACAAACAGAAATTCGAATCCAGCAAATATTATAAAAATATCGCAATCACTTAATAAAATCTCTGTGTTTATGTTTATTGAAGATGCACTGCTTGGACTGGACTGGGAATCGCACGATAACGGTTGCGTGCCTTCGATTCGTAATTCACGGTATTGCGTCCTATTTGAACATAAATTTGTAAATCTTTCTGTGACTCCTTAATTATCATTTAAAAGAGTTTTATAGGTGAAATCCATTACGTAAGTATAGAGCTGGTGTACAAGGATCGGAACGTGTCTCACCTGTTCGGGTGCACCAACAAACAATTCACAGAGATTTTGTTGGTATTACATAATCACGGCTGATCTACGTTTGATACGATCAGTGCGGGTGATATTGTGTGGATGAAATAGGACAGATGGACTGTCGTAATGAAGGCTTTTGTCGGCGACCACACTCACATATGGGAAACGCACTGATTTTGTGATAGGAATACATTGTGTCCCGCCCTAATATCTATCCAAGTGTCAGTCAATGTCTATGCGGCTTTTGTCGAAATGTAGTCGACTCCCACACGGACATCATTCGGAGAGTTGTGGATAAAAGTGCACTGCGTTAGGAACACAATATGTTGAGAGTCTTTGGATTGGGATTTATATTCGGATTGAGGCAATAGCTTAGCTTGGGTCTATTTTTTTTCATTTTGTAACGGGATTTAGGAGAGGATAGGAAGAAGTTTATGTCATTCGATAAATGACGTTTCCGTATTGACAGTTGGTGTAGCCATTGACATTTGGAAATACACAATTTTGTTTGTCAATCTCTTAGATAATACAATATATCTTTTTTTGGTTATGTTAAGTGCTTCTATTGATGCAGTTCAATTGGAGATTATACTGCGAGTGACAGTTCTGTGGTAATAGTGTTAGGTAACTTTTAAGCGGAAGTGATATGTGATCTAATGTGCTTACCTAAATATATTTATAACTGGAATGAGAATTTTTGATTGACTTAGAAGTGACCAAAATCGCACTATCGCCTTCTCGAGTTGCCCTCATACGCTGCATCAGACTTTTAAAAAAACAGTTGATCTTGGTATATCAAAGTCACCTCTCGACTAGTTATTGCCTTTATTCTTGGAATTGATGTTTTAGACGATATAGTGAAGTTGGAATGAGATCTTTTGTCCCTCAGCCGATGAGGTTAAGGAACAGTTTTTTTCATGTGAAATTTGAATACGACCAGAACTAAGGCAAAATATACTACAGTATCTCAAAGGTATTAAAAACTGTTGATCGTCCGTCAAAAACATTAAAAATTCTTATCTCCGCCTGCACTTAATTCCATCGATCTTTTAAGAGGACGAGTCCTCTTTCGCACTCGTGTAGTAACAAGAGTAATTAAAGATTTTGACATTCACAAATCCGCTGATCCAAATGCTTTTTATGAAGAGGTGTTCTTCTACGTTGACAAAATCACTACATCAGTCCTACTCTTTAGGACTCTTTCCGAGCCCGTCCCTAAAAAAAAAGCGAATCTTCATCTCTACTTCTACAGACCCATTGTTATCACGTACCTTCTTTCCAAGGTCGTCGAAACGTTGATAAACGTTAAGTCACGCAATACCTCGAAACACGAAAATTTTTGAATGACCGGTAGTACGGTTTTCACAGTCCATCGCCTATCTCACCGAAAATTAGAAGCAAAATCTACACCATTCTGGTAAAAAAAAGATAGTTAAACTTGATATTGCTAAGGCATTTTACAGAGTTTGGCACCAGACTTTATTTTTCGAAAATGCGTGAATTTGGGATCGACAAATCTCTTCTTCAATGGATTAAAAATTACCTTTCGGAACGTTCAATTTAAGTTGTCTTGGATGGTTTGAAGCCTTATTTTTAGAAAATAAATGCTGGTGGCCTCAGGGCTACATACTCTCTCCGACAATCTTTTTAATTTTCGTTGATGATCTCTTTTCTGCTACTTCTAATCCAATATATCCCTTCGCTGATGACAGTATTCTTTGCTTTTCATATTCGTTCCCGAACTTGCTTCCCTGCTCTTCGCTTATATTTAATTCACATATTGGGTCTCTTAACTTTGGGGTTTGCTAAGAGATGGCGTAACTTGTATTATTCCATTGTTATTATTCCATTGGAACATGCGTTGGAAAGCTACTGTCATTATACGCCATTTCAGTATGTCATTCATTTGAAGCGTAAGCAATAATAATTTTTTCTTCACTCAAATATGTCGAACTTTGTGCCTGAAAAAGTGTTTTTGTGGGGAGATCTTCTTCATGAAGAAAGCTGCTGCCGAAAGTCATAGTATTTTGGTGGAAGTTTATGGTGAACATGCGCGTGCTGATCGAACGTGCCAAAAGTGGTTTGCACGATTTAAAAGTTGTGATTTTGGCTTGGAAAACGATGAACGTCCTGGGCAGGCAAAAAAGTTTGAAGATGAAGAACTGGAAGCATTACTCTATGAAGATTGTTACCAAACACAAGAAGAGCTCGCAGAATCTTTGGGTGTCAGCTGGATGTATTCGAAAGCAAGGAAATTGGTTTCCACATGAACTCAAGCCGAGAGACGTCGAAAGGCGATTTTGCATTTCCGAAATGCTGCTGGAACGCCACAAAAGGAAGTCATTTTTGCATCGCATTGTTACCAGTGATGAAAAAAGGATCCATTACGACAACCCCCAGCGCAAAAAATCACATGTGAAACCCGGCCAACCAGACAAATCAACGGCAAAGCCGAACATCCATGGGGAGAAAGTAATGTTCTGTATTTGGTGGGATCAGATGGGCTTGCTGTATTATGAGCTGCTAAAATCGGGTGAAACCATCAATGGACAACGCTACCGAACACAATTAATCTGTTTGAAGAGAGCAGTAGCCGAAAAACACCCGTAATATGCGACCAGACACGAGGCAATAATTTTCCATCATGACAACGCTCGGCTCCATGTTGCTATTCCGGTTAAGAACTATTTGGAAAACAGTGGATGCGAAGTCTTGCCCAACCCGCCTTATAGCCCAGACCTTGCCCCTTCTGACTTCCATTTGTTCCGGTCGATGTAGAACGCCCTCACTGAAATACGGTTCACATCAGAGCAGAATATCAAAAATTGGCTTGATTCATTCCTGGCTGCCAAGCCGGCGCAGTTCTTTTGGGATGGGATCCACAAATTGGCAGAAGGATTTGAAAAAGTCATAGCTTCAGATGGGCAATACTTTGAATAATACTATTGTCAATACCATTTGCAAATTTGAGTCCCAGTTTATATTAGTGGATGATACACGACCGGTTAGACCACATCCAGCACGTAGTGAAGAGACTATAGCAGCTGTAGCTGAGAGTGTACACGAAGACCGTGACGAATCGATTCGTCGTCGTTTTCAGCAGCTTGGCTTGGGGTATTCGACAACCTGCCGTATATTACGTGAGGATCTCGGCTTACAAGCATACAAAATTTAACTTGTGGAAAATTTGAAGCCAGACGACATTTAATTTGCGTCATATTTACAGTGAATGGGCTCTGGAAAAACTCAATGAAAATGCGGTGTTTTATCGTGAAATTTTGTTCAGTGGTGAAGCCCATTTCTGGCTTAATGGATACGTTAATAAACAAAATTGCCATATTTGGGCTAATGAGCAACCCAATGAGTACCAAGAGCTATCATTACATCCATTAAAAACAACGGTATGGTGTGGTTTATGGGCTGATGGAATCATTGGTCCATATTTCTTCAAAAATGAAGCAAATCAGAATGCTACCGTCAATGGTAACCGTCATCGTTCCAAGTAAACGAACTATGTGCTTCCTGAAATTCAAGCACATAGTCGCGGTGAGCTCTAATCTTAACAAGACGGCGCTACGAGCCATACAGCGCGTGAAACAATGGACTTGTTGAGAAATCATTTAGGTGAGCACTTAATTTCACGCTTTGCCACGGTAAATTGGCCGCCTAGATTATGCGATATCACACCTTTGGACTACTTTCTTTGGGGATATGTAAAGTCGCACGAATTAAAATATGTACCCAATAACATAAGACGCAAGTATATCATCTTTTAAAAATAAATTTAAGTAAAACAACAACGGTGTGAGATATAAAATTGATTCTGGTTTTATTTTGAAGCTACGTTCATGCCATTCACTGCCTCGCTGACAGTGGCTCAAGTGGTTGGTCTAAATTTACATGGCGTTATTCCCGCAATAGCATGTTGAATGTTGACCTCGAGCTCGTCCGAAGCGGTTGGGTTTTTAGCGTAGACTAAGGTATTGACCTAGCCCTAGAGAAAATAATCGAGTGATGCCAAATTGCATGATCGAGGTGGCCAATTTATGAACGCTCGCTGTATGATTTTTCGTTTCACAACTTCTAGCGTTGCATCGCTTATATTGCATGTATCGCCGTCTTGTTGGAACTACAGCTCGGATGATCTTTGTTATCGAGCTTTGACCACAGAAAGCTGGTTAATATCGCTCTATACCTGAGACCATCGATGGTAACGGTATCTGATTCCTCTTTTCGAAAGATATAAGGTCCGATGATGCCGCCATGCCATAAGCCGCACCATATAGTAAATCTTTGTGAATGCATTGATAAACCCTACAATTTTGCTAGTTGACATAGACGCTGAGCTATGGGCCTCGTCCGAGAAGATGATTTTTTGGCCAAAATCCAAATCTCCGGCCAACATTTCCAGCGCCTTATTAGCGAACTCATGTTGCGTACTTACAACTGAGCCGGAATTTCAATAAAATTTTGTAATAATTTCTTTCGGCAAGCGTAAAACGATGCATGATGAAATGGTAAAGCTTATTGAACATTCCAACAGCTGGATGTCATTGGTAACTTTGATAGCTGCTGAGACATAAGAATTGGAACAACTATCATTGCTATCTAGTCACCGGTTATTATTTCAGGGAGCATCCCTTTTCTTCCTGATATTTTAGTGCTGCCATAGAAGTATTGATTTGTCAAAAAGTTGTGTAATACGGAACGATATCACTCAAACATAACTTTTCGTTTGAGTCGGCAATATTATGTCCTTCTTCAACGTCTGTCAATACTTTTTTGTGACGCATTTTGTTAAAACTGAAATGTGTAAAACATTTCTTGAAACAAATAAAAAATAAAAAATATCGATTTACCTCCAATAACTTTTTGCTTCAAAATTGTTGTCACTTTTCCTGTTACAGGATTTTGTTTCAAAAGGAAATGAAAATCAAAATCAAACGAAGACAAAAATCCGCTAGCTTAAAAAAAAAATAGTGCAATGATGAAAAATTTGCCAGATGCCTTATATAAGGTGATTCATCGTGAGTTTTGATTTATAATGTAAAATAAAACACATAAATTTGAAAGTGAACCCAAAATTTTTATTATTGGTTAAAATAACTATTCATGGCATTAATTTTTTGAGAATCATATTATGTAAATGTTTTCCATGACTACGTCTTAGGTGGTCCATTCGGAAATCCAATTTTGGACGAGTCGTTCGAGCATAGCGACTGGTATCTCGCAGATCACACGAGTAATGTAGACTTCCAAAGCGTCAATTCAGGCTTATTCCTGAATACCTGAGACTTTACATATCCTCAGAAAAAGTAGTCCAAAGGTGTGATATCGCATGATCTAGGCGGCCAATTTACCGTGGTAAAACGCGAAATTAAGTGCACACCAAAATGACTTCTGAACAAGCTCATTGTTCCACGCTCTGTATGGCTCGTAGCGCCGTCTTGTTAAGACCAGGGCTCACCGAGATCATGTGCTTGAATTTCAGGAAGCACATAGTCCCTTCACATGGCGTGATAACAGCTACCATTGACGGTAACATTCTGATTTGTCTCATTTTTGAAGAAATATGGACCAATGATTCCACCAGCCCATAAACCACACCATACCGTTGTTTTTATTGGATGTTTTTGTAGTTCTTGTTACTCTTCGGGTTACTCATCAGCCCAAATATGGCAATTTTGTTTATTAACATATCCATTCAGCCAGAAATGAACTTCATCACTGAACAGAGTTTCACGATAAAACACCGGATTTTCATTGAGTTTTTCCAGAGCCCATTCACTGAAAATATGACGCAAATTCAAGTCGCCTGGCTTCAATTCTTGCACAAGTTGAATTTTTTACTCTTTTAAGCAGAGATCGTCACGTAAAATACTCTAAGTTGTCGAATACGCCAAACCAAGCTGCTGAGAACGACGACGAATCGATTCGTCACGATCTTCGCGTACACTCTCAGTTTCAGCTGCTATAGTCTCTTCACTACGTGCTACGCTAATGTGAACTGGGACTCAAATTTGGTATTGGCAATAATGGTTTCAGCAGGTCGATTATGGGCACCGTAAATTCCTCGAATCGCACGAAAAACATTTCTCACAGAACGCTTATTTTCGTAATACAGCTGAACAATTTGGAGACGCTGTTGTAGTGTGAGTCTTTCCATGATGACGTGGTAGGAGTCACGCGTGATCTGTCAAAAAACGTCTATTGACAATCAAACCTCACGATGAATCACGCCTTACTACTCTTATTTAAATGATAGTTGCTTTCTAAATTCCTTCTACTTACGGAAGTCGTTTATGTGAAATGTTCGATTCCAGAACAAAATATTTTTTTTTTACGAGCGTATTGCCGAAATGCCAACAACCTCCAATTTACTAAAAACATTAAAAATAAATTACTGGTGCTGCAATCCGGGATAGGTGGACCTTACCACCCAATGTTTTGTTCGTCTTGCCACTTTGCATAGTGATAGCGGTTTTTAGAGTACTTCGAACGGATAGAAAAGCAGAGACTTTTTCGTATGCAGTAGATTTCACTTTTCAGAAGTTACCCATCCCAAAAGGATGGTGACAATAGAAAATTGAATTACTTTTCTACTTTCCGGTGCTGAATGCGAGTCGAACCCATACCCTCTTGCGTAGTAGTCGCAAAACTTAACCTTTGCACCATTCCAATGTCAAACTATTACATCCATCAGAAACATCCCCAAATATAAAATAACCACCTTGAATGCATTTAGAATGGAGAAACTACACATGTGCGCTCCTCGTATCTTATGTCTCAAAATGGACTTTCGCTTTGAAATTTGTATCGCAAATGAGTCGTTTAAGAGCTTAGCATAGATTTGCATCAGAATCTTAATAAATTGTGGATATTTGCGAACCAGCAATTTCGTATTCAAAGTGTTAGCCATGAGTTTTTCCCATCAAGCATATCTAACATACATTCTTGGTTTGGCCTTAATAGTCAGAAAAGTTAGGAAAACTTCTGCCATTATGCTTATGTTGCAGTTGTACCTTTGCTTTTTCCTTTCAATTTAACAGAAACTTTCTTTCTACCGAAATGTTGTGCATTAGTCAATTTTTAAATTGTTAAGTTTCAACTAGGGAATTTTGTTAGCTAATCACATTACGCATCATTAGCTCCAACTTTCGTCGTGTTTCTGGAGTGAACAAACTATTTAGAAAGGTAAGCTTGAAAGACTTGGAATTTTTAAAAAATTCTCGCTTGAAATTCTAAATACTTTCAATTTTACTAATAAAATTCATAGAATGTTCTTTGTTTAGGTAGACCTATAGATAGACCTACACATATAACTTAGGTATATGAGGTACAATGATCATGTCCTGAACTTTTTTTTCTTACTTACTTAGGTGGCGCTCTAGTTTTAGGTGAACTTGGACGTTAACTAACAGTTAGTTCGGTCTTTAGCTAATTGCGTCCAGTTGTGCACGCCAAGTGGGTTGAGGACTATTTTTGGTTCTATCTAAGGTGAGGTTTTCCTCTACTATTATCCCTCCAAGTTAGAGATGATGACTCCGCGGACCGGACCATTGGTGTCCACTCGAAGTTGCAATAGGCGAAAAAAAGAAACAAAATGCAAAATAGAAAATACGATGAGCATGCTATCTGAATCGACGTTTACAGCACTATAACCAAGTGCATATATGGCAAAAGCATTTGAAAAAAAAAAACACAACAGCCACACGAAAGCTGCAGACCATTGACGTTTTAAATCCTCGAATCGGACTCGATTTCAAAACCCACGGCTCCATATGAGAGCAGATAAGGTGTCGATGGACATGACACACCTTTAAGCGCGAAGACAGCGTGCAAAGAATTTAATACAATGCAATCAGGCCTACCTAGCAAGTCAATGAGTAGAACCATATGAATATACATATTTGGTACAGAATAGTTGAGGAGAAATCATCGACACATGAGATGAGTTGCAGAGAGCTGAAGACCGTCGTAGGAAGTAGAACAAGTTTTCGCTCAGGAGGCGAATAAGTACATAGCTTTGCAGTCTTACATTTCATTAGCCACTAGAAGTTCAAAATTAGAATCGGTGAAGTCGTCATCTTCGAGCTTTTATAAGTTCCATTTTCTCCTCTTATAGCCTTCAATTCTGTATTTTTCTTTCGAAACCGCCAAATATTGGGTCCATTAGTCTACCACAACTTAAATACCTGTCGGCAAATAGTAGATGTGGCACTATAGGATTAAGTTGTTCGTGTGGATTGCTTCAAATTCAGTTGCTTAGCCAAACCCCGATGGCAATATTTGAGGCGATCTTTCACCAGATATCTTCTACCAATTAAATAAAATAATAAACCTTTATCATTCTACAATTAGTATCCTGATTCATATGATCCACTACAAGCTCAGTAGGAACCTGATAATTCGTATCTTTGTCCTAACGAAAAGCATTTTTGAATACTCCTCGTCCTCTAATTTAATAAGCAAATTGTTGCGGACTAGATTTTATAACCTCAGTGTTTTTTCTTCCTTAATCCTTGTTAAGCAGCGACCAAAAGTCAGGTCCTTGGTACGAGGATGTGAGAGATAAAGTCACCTATATTTAGTTCTTGAAGAAAATGATTGGTGAAGTGTTAATGTGTTTAATTATCCTTCAATTTCACTGTATAGTACTCCTTGAAGGAAAGTGATTTTTCGTCACAAATAATCTAGTGCGATCTCTTTCTTCTTTTTGGTAGCCGTCTTGACCTCTTGATTGAAGCTCCGCTTAACGTGAACGTGAAAAATATGTACTTTCAAAGGGGATCACAAGATTGAATATTTAAGATCCGTTGAAATGCATTTAAAAAATGCAATATCCATACAACTGGGTCTACCTCAGTTCCACACCGGATATTGTACCGAGAGTCAAACAGGTAGATTCCGTAATTTGTTGGAAAGATACCTTCAGGTCTGGATACCTTCTAAGATTTTAAGCTGCAAAACTACCTATTTTAACTATTTATTTTCCACAGATTAAATCTGGGATAATCTGCAGTGTGGTCAGTTTTCTCAAAACAGTTCTGAGGTTGATTACTAAAGAACATCCAAGGAAAGATGAGCTCAAAAGCAAATCCAAGTACTCTTCCTGAAAGTCAACCCAAGTTTTATCTGCGCACTTAAATATGATCGAGATTCGTGGCGTTTTGAACAGAACTTGCTACAGTTTTGAATATTTACTTAAATTGGTGGTCCTTTCGAAAAAACTACTCCCGGACCTACGTTGGACCCTGGTTAGTCTTGTCATTAGATATCTGAGTTTCACAGACCCACTCTAATCCAGATGATTTAGCTGGGTTAAATTTGTTCCCACTCCTATAAGGTAGTTCCTGGATGATCTTGGTCAAGCACGGGATCATCACGTAAAAGTATGATTAAGAGAGGATGTGATGTTGAATTCGTCGAAATTTAGCTATGATATTGTAGATAATTGTAGATGATGATGGTCAGAGAGTAGAATAGGTCATGTGACACTTTCCAATTATGTCTTGAAAAAGAGAGGTTACTGGAGATAATGGTAAGGGCAAACAAGTTTTAGTTTTAGAACTGAAAGGAGAATTAGTCTGACTTGCAAAGTTAGAACCTGCTTCTTCCCTTCTAGATATGCAGGAGCTACAATAATATTTAATTATTTATTTTGATTGCTATAAGGCTTCGAATATATAGTCACTATCGGCTTACGGTTTTGAAGGTTTGCAATTAGGACATAGAGTAAGTCAAATCTTAGCTAATAAGACCTTTTATTCAGGAAGCAGTAACAACCCGGTTCCAGAAAAAAATATTCCAAAAAAGATCACCTAGGATCGGATGCACAATGTCAATACCAAACCTTACCCAACAAAGTCCCCTCGAACAAAATCAAACATAACACAACCGAATAAGAGAGCTATTCTTTACAAATGCTAACAAGACTATTTCTCTTAAGAGTTGGCTTATCATATTCAGCAAAGTTTGATGCTATTCAAGAGGTAGCTCTGAATTGGTGATTTAGTGAATAAGTTTAAGTGATAAGGCTGATTGAACTGTATTATGAAAGCAGTTGCAAACACAAAGAATTTGTACAAGTTTTCCGGATTTATCAACTACGCAAAGTATCTGCAAAAGCCAAAACATATCAATCCCAAACTTCATTTCTTACAACCTGTTTGATAGGGGAAAACTATCTCATACAAGATATCTGTATGCTCAATCAAACCAACAAAACCGAAAACATTCCTAGAAACTCACCACGAAACTGCAATACAACCATGCATACACTGTTTCCCCTTCTTTATCAGCCGTTGAAAACTACTCCACCACACCGTTGCGCGACGGTATCAGCGTTGTCCACTCCACCACCTTCATATGGTTTTCTGTTTCATTGAGCAGAGAAATTGGTGGCGCAAATGTTTGAAGCGTTGGTTTGAAGTACTGAACTGCTGAAGTGCACACTCGATGCTGGTTGTGTGTGTGTGTATTTGTATCTTGCGACCAAATCAAGCAGAAACTCGAACTCCAGTTCCAATTGGATGGACCAAAGTTGTTCGACATATTCGAATGTTAACTTCCATCGGTCGTGGACGCGTTTGGATTTAACTCCCAGTTTTCTGTGTTCCTTGAGTTTTTGTTGATTTTTTTGGTCGTTCCTTTTTTTTTTTTTTTGAATGAATTTTTGAATTTCAATGAACAGTGAAATAGTGAAACATCTCTGCCTTACAAACGGTGCCTTACTTTAAAATTTTCTATTCTCAACAATAGTAGATACAAATTAAAAAAAAAAAAAATAAATAAATAAATTCTTTTTATTGTGGTGACGAATTTTGAAAAGTTGAATTTTTTCAAAGAGAAAAGTGAAAATTTTGTGAAATTTTCGTTTGAATCGAATCCAAATGCACTTATCTTGTATCTTTATTTAGATGTGAAAAGTGATTTTGTACTCATATCAGACGTGTGCTGGAAGAGTTTTTGACGTAAACGATACTTAGATACTTAGTTTAGGTTTTGTTCTCTAGCTAGTGCTAAGTGCAAAGTGTATTATTAGATAAAAATCCAAATTAGCCTATCCCAATCAAATCTTACTCCGGTTTTGTCGAGAGGATTTACGAATACTTCTACTACTACTCATTGGATTAATCAGTTCCGGTTTAGGAAGATTAGACATTAACGGGAGAACAATTTAAGGTAAGGACCCCGAAGAAAAATAAAAATTAAAAATAAATATGGTATCCCTCGTCTCTTAGATACCAACATTTTACACTAGTCCGAGGTTTTCGAAACCATTGAACTTCCTCAGGGCTAAACTTGTTGAATGAACTTGAAATCGTTTGATCAAGTTTGCCAGTTGTGACCACTAGTGGAACTGCCAATTTCTTGACCACACGATTTACATTGTTCATGCTCGTGCAATGCCAATTATTCGCTACCACAATAGATGCCTAGATGATGGTTTTTTTTCTGTTTTTTCTTCTGGTGACCATGACATGAACTGGACATGGAATGGAAGATTGATTTGGGGCAATTAAAAGAGATGAACTCTGCAGGCAGTGTGGGTGGTTAATTATTTTGATTTACAATTGAATTGGTTAATGCGATCAAGGTCCCGGGACTTGAACTGAACCAGCTCAGCAGTTTTGAACAATTTTGGAGTGATGTTGAGTGGCGTAGAGGAGCATCAATTGATCGTGTTTCTTTCTTTGTTTTTTTTTTTTAATTTTTTTTTCTTGTGATCGATTTAAAAAAAAAAAAGACTTAAAGTGGAAGGTGAACTTATAATGAAGATCTAGGTCTCCGCTTAACACTCGCCGCTTTAATAAAACTTTTAAGCTGCAGTAAGTTGGCAACTGTTGTACCTAAGGCACTCTGATTAGGCCTCATTCTGAAAGGCTTTAATTCTCAAAATACTGGATGCAATTCAGGATTAAAAAAAAAAAAAATTGCAAGATTTATGGAAAGCCATTTCTAGACATTTGAAGAAGGTATAATGTCAGGCCATTTCGTTCCATTCAGACATTTGCACGATTGGACATAACTTTAGTCTTGGTCTCAAAGCAAAAACTCGTGCATCCATCTACCAAAGTTAAGGGAGATTCAAGAAACGTGAACACATGTAAATAAGCTTTAATTTTATTCTTTGACAAACCTCAGTTCTGTCTGTTGTTATATTTTGACCGTTTGATTCAATACAATTCAAACCATACGTCGGAATAACCTTTTACAAAAACAACGAGTTACAGCATTTCGTCCTTTAGGTGAAATTTTGTGTCGATTAAGGTGTCGATATGAGACTAATAAAGCGAACAATTAGACGAATTGGATATTAAGGAGCGTCCTCATCTACATAATGGACGTATTCCTGAAAAAATTGCAAAGGATTTTAATTTTTAAATTAAAACTTCATAACGCAATATCTGAAGCCAATGGATCACGAAGAGGGTCGTCGTTTTAAGTGCTTCATCGATTACGTGAAAACCTTAATTGCTTTCAGTTTTTTGAGCGGAGAAGAGCATTTTTAACTTTACCAATGTGAAACCTATGGAAATGCAACAAGCGACCCAATATCCTAATAAAGTTTGACATAGTTAGATGCGGTTTTTGACAGGTTATGTGATTTCGACGATGTACATTGGCTCATTTTGACTTTTTCGCTTACAAAAATCATAACTCTTAAACGAATAAAGGTATCTTGACAGTTTTTTTCTGCTTAAAGGATACAAATATTTGAAAGTTGGAAATTTTCAGAAAATTTTTTTTTTATCAGAATCTTCTTCTGAATTCAGGAGTTTCAGCAGATAAACGCAATATTTTGTCTTAAATTTATTTTGAGCAAAACAGTGGTGAGCTAAAATAAACGAACCGTTTTTGAAATGATTTTTTTTCGGTACAGTAGACTCTGAATTTGCCTGACATTAGTTAGTTCATATAATCAAGGGATCGTACTAAGTACAGAAAAAGTATGCAAATTTTAGATTTTTTACGAAAAACTTTAAATTGCAACTTCTATGGAGAAACAAAGAACAAGGTAACGAAAAGTAAAAAAAAAAAAAGAAAACAGAACAGAACAATTCAAGAATTTGTCAATTTCGTGCGAAGTAAATTAAAATTTTGTGTTGTCTTTTGAAAACCTTGTTGAGTGGCATTTTCACGCATTTTTCGTAGCATCAACAGTTCTTCATAAGGAGAATCATTCTCTGAGGCCCAATCTATAACCGACATTGCCTCTTGCAATTGAATTTTTAGTGGTTGACATACATTTTCAATTTGAGATACATCTACGTCGATATCTTCCACGAACAAATCTGGGACTGGGTCTTCGGCCAATTCCTCATCAGCATCCTCACCCACTGTGGCTTGTGCTACATCTGCTAATTCTGAATTAAGTTGTTGAAATATCTAGACAAAGCACATCGTCATCTACAGTCTGCCAGCATTTGCAAATTGTATCCGATCTAATTTTTTCTCAAGCACTTACTAAGAATGTTGTTGCTTCGCACAAAGTTGTTCCCTTTAATAGTTCGTATACAGTATACAGCCGGATTATATTTTGATCCATCGGCTGTATTAAGGATGTAGCATTAGGTGGTAGAAACATCACTGATATTTCATCATCACTGCTTTAAAGTTCATCTTCTGGTGGATATTCTCTTGGAGGATACTCATTTTCTACAAGATTTTTTGGAACCTAAATAAATTTTCAATCTGATAGTTGTTTTGGAAAACTTAAATTGAAAAACTTACCTTTGGAACGAATGATTTGTGAAACCATTTTTCAACAGGTATCTCAAAGTTTTTTTTAATGCTCTTGGTGTCTTCGCCTTTCCAATAACTAAAGGCTTTAGCTTATGCGTATTTTTTTCCCCAGAGCATTTCTTTCAGTGGCAGGGAAAAATATTTTGCCAAGGAGCATTTTATAGTAGAATCCAAACTTGTCTGCGTTGTAAATCTGTTCTTTATGTAAGTTCATGTCTCTGATTTTTTGATTTTGTTGAGTTTTAAACTCGGGGACAAGTTCTGATTGAGGTGACAATTTCTCTGCACTTATGGCTAGTGGACGGATACCAAACCTCTTTTAAAAATTGGTTATCCAGCCGTGGCTGGCAAAATACTCTCCATATTACAGATCTTGAATGGAACTCGACTTCGTTAATATGGCCACCGCGGACACGTTTGCAGCAATCGATTCCTTGGATCCAATTTTCAACGACTCGGCCACACATTTCGGCCAAAACGGCCGCTATTTTGCGTTCAATGTTGGCTCTGAGCTCTTCGAACATCGTAGTCGTGTTGGCATAAACCAATGACTTAATGTAGTCAGAAAATAGTCAAGCGGCGTTAAATCGCACGAACGAGGCTGTCAATCGACTGGCCCATGTCTTGAGATAAAACGCTCACCTTACTTACTCTTCAATAAATAGATTGTAGCGTAATTTGTGTGGCTTGTGGCACCATCGTATTGAAACCACATGTCGTCCAAGTCCATATCTTCAAATTTGGGCCAAAAATAATCGGTGATCATGGCGCGATAACGTTGACCATTCACAGTAAGGTGACGATCATTATCGTCGACGAAAAAATACGGCCCAATAACGCCGCCGGCATGCAAACCGCACCAAACAGTTATTTTTTGTTGATGAAGTGGTGATTCATGAAGCACATGTTGGTTTTCACCCGACCAATAACGCATATTTTGCTTATTGACGAACCTATTGAGCCAAAAATGAGCTTCGTCACTGAAGATGATTTTGCGATGAAATTCATCATCTTGGCGCATCTTCTCCAAAACCCAATCGGAGAACGTACGTCGCTTCAAATGGTCCATCGGCTTCAATTCTTGAGTCAGCTTGATCTTGTGTGGGTGTAAACCAAGATCCTTACGCAAAATACACCATAATCTGGTCTCAGCGATGCCCAATTCTTGAGAACGCCGTGGAATTGACTGATTTGGATCGTTTGCTACGGACGTCTGAACGGCAGCGATATTTTCGACACTTCGACCAACCCGTTGTCTCACTGACACGGCAACATCACACAAAGAATATGTAGACTCAAATTTTTGCACTAAACTTGTTATTGCCTGTCTACTAGGGCGAGAATTACGACCGAAAATTGGAGTTAACGCTCTTAAAGTTGCAGTCACCGACTCCGAATATCTGTAGAAAATTTTTATAATTTGCAGACGTTGCTCGTTAGTGTACTTTACCATGATGAAAATGTTGAGTTTACAGAATAAATTGACAGTGACAGTTTGATGTTTAGTGAAAGAGTGCGTTCACAAATTAAATTCAAAGTTGTCAAGTCCCTATTGGAAAAGCTAATACATCTGAAATACTTAAAAATCGTCATGTCGCGAAATATGTGTTAAACAGTGTATCAGAGCTCTAAACATTTGAAAATCCGATGAATTTAAAAATTATATTATAGACCCACCCGAAAATTGAATTTTGCCTAAATGAGCCTCTGTGTGATAATGAAGAAAAGGCCGGATTGTAATCTCTACATGTTGGAAAACTTTTTATGGCTGCAATGGACTTGAGGAATATTGGATTCCATCAAGACGGCGCTACATCGTACATCGTTCCAAATAATCAATTTTTGAAGAGAAAATTCGAGAATCGCATAATTTCACCAAATAGACCATCAGTTGATCTGCAAGATCGTGTGATGTAACTTTGTAATTTTTTTCTTTGGACTGATTTTATGACAATGCTCTCTGAACTATCGAAAAAACTATTTTCGGGTCAATATTCGCCTTGTTAGACAGAAATGTGCGAAAATGTCATCAAAAATTTTTTTTATTTTTCGATTGCCTGTAAAGCAGGTGCATGTGCACACAGGACCGAAGTTTTAATCCGCAGTGCGGAGTGAATCATTTTATTTTTTTTTGTTCAAAAATTATACTTCAATCAAAGTTGTATATCATATTTTCCATTTTGTTCTGACAATTTTATGATTATAGAACTTTCGGTACAATTTCAGGTCATCATTCAAAGAGTATTGCAAATTTAGAAATAAATCCAAGCAAGCTCGGTGCAAGGTGCAAGCTGAATGTGACATCACAACCCGACCAAGGTTCAATAATTTGTCACGAGTTATCAAAGATGTGTTTGATCTAACTTTGTTTGCCAATCCTTTCTTGTTTGTGTGTTGTTTGCTGATGATGATATCTGCCCGGAGTTCAATTCTGATTTTAACCAGGAGGTTGTCAGCCTGTGAAGATTTTCTTTAAGTATTCTGGTCATTGGAAGTTGCTTTTCTTCAATTCTTTCAAGAAAAATGTTACGAATATCACATGACAACGATTCGATTCAATTAAGTCATTTTCTGACTTGGAGGTCCTGCATCCTGCGTAATCGAATGATGTTAGCAAAGATGCATGGTTGTGTTTAATTCTTCTCTGTACATGCTGTCATATACGATTTTAAAACCAATGAAGTGGTGCTGTTGATCGATTTGGAACTCTTGAATTTTCTTTGATGAAGGGTCTTCTCGAATTCTCGATAGGTTAAGGGAGACTTGATCAGAAAGGCCCTGTTGATTGTAGCCGTTCGACGTTCAACGTCAAGTTAGTTGCTCCGAGTTAGTTGCTCAGAGTCGTTGTTAGTTGCTCGGAACTTTTGAGCATCCAAAACAGTGCCTTGCGCCGATCGCAATTGAAATTGGTTGACTGTTTTATGATCAGTTGACTAGCATGCCTCTTTGTGAATTGTAAGCTGGTCGAAAAGTATGTTGACAGAGTTCAAGAGGTGTATCGTATGTCGATAGCAATCCGAACAATTTGAGTGACAGTTACTTGTCAGTCAAATTCTGCAACTGCTACCTCAGTACTGAGGTCAATGATTCTACGACGTCACGTTATGTGGAGTATGAAGCAGAGTACTTAGACAAAGAACTAGTCCATTATATTTCTTGTGCAGTACCTTACGTACTGTGTAGAAAAATGAGTAAATAAAGTGCTTACAGTACGAGCGCCCACAACATAAGCACTAAGTACCACCAGACTGGTGCATGCATAGGCCAGACAATCACATAGTGATTTTGCTTCGAGATGTCATCATCCTTCTTATAGCAAGCATCGCTGGATATGATGGCAGTAATGAATAGCACACTTGGGTGCTTTGCAAAAGTGAAGTGCCTTGTTACGATGCCAGTTAGCGGCTTACAAACTTTCCTACTAAATGACACAAAGAAACTCGCTCGCCTCTTAGAGATGTCGGGAAGTAGGTTTAGGTCCGGAGAAGCCGTTTTCTGAGTTTCGCCTAAAAGTACATCGCTTCTTTTAGAGAAGTTTTGGATTCGTGAACTAATTTCGAAGTAGTTAGAGAGTTCAACAAGGCTGAAGCACAGGTTGGTTGTGGCTACACACTGATTCTTCACAGTATAGCTCACTGGTATCCGAATGCGTAAATCTCCGGTTGGAAAACAGACGCAAGTTTTCTTAACGTGGAGTGAAATTCAACGTTATGGTTCTCCAAGCCTTGTTCTAGAATTGCAGATATGTTTAAAGGCTATATTGTCAGAAGAAGCTCAGTTTTGTAAGATTTTCTGAGCTGAAAGGAATAATGGGTCTGAGAAATTAACAATATTATTGTAACGCAAATTTTTATATGACTTTTCGCTGAAAGGAGAATGTGTAGAAATGTAAGCTCTAAGCCCTTTAGATTTTATATTCTACCATTCTAGGCTATCACGGAGAACAAAGGGGGCAGCGAAGTCTAATTGTATCATAACTACATTATCCAAACTCAAGTGAATGACTTAAGATGTCCGGGTTTGAATCAGTGTAAGTCTTTAAAAACATTGTACCTTTGCTTTAAAATTAGAATCAGTATTCGGTACGTTCGAGGGCTGTGTGATGAATACCCGGGTTAGTAATGAAAACGCAACTTTTTGACAATTTATTTTTTAATATTTTTAAAAATTTTTTTCAACTGTATAATACTCTTCTACGGCGGTGATGACTTCCTCTTTCGATCCGTACATTTTGAACAAAAAAAAAGTAGCAGGGTGCCAAATCCGGAGAATACGGTGGATGGGGGAGGAATTCGAAGTGCAATTCGACCAATTTAGCGGAGGTATGAGCTGCTGCGTTATCGTGGTGGAAGAGCACTTTTTTCTTCGCCAAATGTGGTCATTTTTTCTTCAAATCGGCATTGAATCGGCACAATAAATCGACATAGTAACATATGCTTCTGTAATTGTTTTTCCTTTCTTCAAATAGTCAACGTCGATCACACCTCGCGCGTCCCAAAAAACGGTGACCATTATCTTTCAGGCCGAAGGTACGGTCTTCCTGTTCTTTGGAGCACGTTCACCGGGTAAAACTCATTGTTTCGATTGTTCCTTGGTCTCTGGTGTGTAACAATGAATACATGTCTCACGATTGCGCTTGTTCTCCGGTGTAAGCGGACAGCTTTCTCATGCTCAAAATCTCGTGCAGGATATAGCTTACGCGTTCAGTTGAGATATCTGCTATCTGCATTTTCGTTCGGCGGTCCGCCAATACGAGATCATGGATTTTGTCCACGATTTCCTCTGTGGTAACCCTTTTTGGCCACCTGGGCGCGGTTTAACCAAAACCGATGTGCGAACACGGCGAAACTCTGCGAATCAATGGTAAACGTTTGTACGGAAAGATGAATGACTTCAATACACACCATCCAGAATGGTCTTGATTTCCTCGCAGGTTTTGCCACTCAAAGACAGGAATCGGATCATAGGCAGCATTTTTCTTTGATTACTTCTTTTGGTTTCATTAGTCCTTGACAGTGAACATATGAATTCATCGTTTAGTTCCTTTGAAATAACTCAAAACATAACCTTCTTTTGATAGTTTAGCTTTTCTTGTTGTGGTTTGTGCTGGTCCATCGATTGCAGTTATTGTAAACGATTCAATTTTCATGACCACTGCCCAGCGATGATTCATTTGAAAAGGATTTGAGATGCACATCGCAAACATTGTTTTGTTGTGCCAAGTGGATCTGAAATCCAAATATCGACCTTTTTTACGAGTCTAGGACGTATTAAGTGATTTTCAATTTCACATTCATATGACGAATGATTAAGTTATGACATTGATTTGGCCATCATCACCTCAGTTGGTCTACTTTGAATGTAACTTCTTCAGAACGGAATTTCTCAAACCAGTTCCCGGCATGTGCGTCAAGTTATTCTAAAGGAGATATACGTCTACTGAGCATAAATCGATCATGCGAACAAATATCTTTTTTAGCACTTTTTTGACCGAAACAGAGTCTCTTCTGTATAACACAGCACACTGCGATACCATGTTTGCAGGCTTTCATATCAAACAAGGATACTCCTCCCAATTTCACTCCATCAAGTGAAGTAATTTTTTCAATCATGCTTCCACAACTTTGTTTTTTCAGTTCTTTCTCTGTTGGCATTTTAGAATGGGCGATTCAGTTTAGTCTGACTGTGCCCAAAGATAGAAATAACTTGCAATTTGGGTCTGTGACACCAATTGTTATTTACTGTAGATGTAAGCATCTTCACTAAGTTTCTAGTGTCTCTTAAAAAGTCCTAACTAAATACGAAAACTCCATTAAGAACTTCGTGCTTTAAACGCCACTTGTGAGGCTTGACTGGGTTATACTGATTTAGTTCGTGACGGCAGTTAATAGGTATTATTTGCTGACACACCACAAGAAGCTCCACTTTTAGAATAAGTACTGTAGAATCCGCTGACTAGTTTTTTTTTTCCAAAAATGGTTTTATTTTAAAAAGTTTGTTGCATCCATCTGTTCCAAAAGGCTTTTCCCACCTGCTTCATGTCATCGTGCCGAAAAGATTTTACTGTCCAACAGGTTTGCTCCAATAATGTCTCGAAGTAGGCACAAAACATGTGAATTACCAATTTCTGGCCTAGTTATGTTGTATTGAAAAGCTTTTAAGTTTGACTGATCGATGGCAATTTGAGTTACCTCCTCCGTAAATTGAAAATTCTTCTCATCGTATGGATCCAATTGTTCTTTTCTCCAATACAAAATATTTTCAGTTTTGTCTTCTTTTGTTTTGAAGGCTCAGATTCGGTGTCAGGCAGTCGCTGTTATTTAGTGCGATATCAAAATCACATCAGAGTCTGCTACTTTATCGTCATCACTTTTAGATCCATCCCGTCCATAAAAGTTTAAATTATCTATCTCTGAAGAAAATTGAAATGAAATAAACAAAAAGTGAGAAAAGGCAACTCTAAATGCAAGTTAACACATCGTATTTCCAGCAACTGCATACCACTGATACAACAATTTCATAGTATAGCAATGCTGACTCATCATCATCTTCAACAACGATCGACGGAAATTGAGCGACAGAGTTGCGCGCCTGCAACATAAAATCGTTCAGCATATCGTTCATGTGGTGCGACCGGGCATCGTACCGTTTACGATAGAACTAAGAAAATTGTAAGTTCGTTCAATTTGTAAAGTTGTCTCTGACCCAGCCAAAGCTAGTTCGTTAAATAAAATTCAAAATCAAAAACAGTATCTTCTACTTTAAAATTGCATACGAAGCCATATATGGTTCCGCGAAGAAAATCAATTGTAACAGTAAATTAAACTACTATTTTTGCACTCAAAATTAATTTATAATATTTTAAAAAAATGTAATTTTCATTAAAATATTTTTTTTTAGTTAAATATACTCACCGGATACTTATAGTAATTAGCACTTAAAATCGCAGCTTATTTTTTACTTCCGTTTTTAATGCGCACTCGTGTTGGAATCACCTATATGAATTAATATCATTAGCAACAATTATCAGGCAAAAAAAGAAAAGATACCGGTTTTTGTGGAAATGGATACATACTTATGAAAAAAAATAATTTCAGGACATTTCGAAAAGGTTTTCTTTGAAAAATATGCATCATAAAGGCAGCCGAGGGCTGTTTGATGAGTACTCGCATTGGAAGATAGGTGGCGCTTTTGAACCAAAATTAGTATACCATTATTTAGTATAACCTCTTCTAGCCCGCCTGTCGGATTGGTGACAATTCGGCGCTTATGTTTGTTTTGACATCCATTTCAAAATATCGTGTAAGTGTTTTTTGAGACCATGAGAGCAGTATTGCTTCGTGATCCGATTCTTGTTTTTGAGTGGCAAAACCTGCGAGGAAATTTAGGTATGGGACCCATTCACCTTCCCGTACAACAGTTTACCATCGGTTCGCAGAGTTTTGGCGTGGCCTCACGTCGGTTTTTAATAAAACGCTCCCAGGTGACACTAAATCTACGATCTCGTATTGGCGGACCGCCCAACGAAAATGCGCGAGTTGGCTGAGATAGCAGATATCTCAACTGAACGCGTAAGCCATATCCTACACTAGATTTCAGGCATAAGAAAGCTATCCGCTTACACCGGAGAACAAGCGCAATCGTGAGACCACTTCAAAGATGTGCTTGGCTCTGTTTAATCTAAATCTGTAAGCGCTTCTCGTATCGTTTCATGATTGTCGGTGAGACATGGATTCATTGGTACACACCAGAAACCAAAAAACAATCAAAACAATGGGTTTTACCCAGTGAACGTGCTCCAAAGAAGTAGAAGACCATGGCTTCGGCCGGAAAGATGTTGGCCATTGGTTTTCGGGAGGCGCGAGGTGTGATCTACGTTGACTATTTAGAAAAGGGAAAAACAATCATAGGAGCATACTTCCTCGATTTATTGGGCCGATTCAACGCCGATTTGAAGAAAAAACGACCACATTTAGTGCACCGGCTCACACCTCCGCATAGGTGTCATAGCCAATTTGGTCGAATTGCAAATGTCACTAGTGTTTTTCGTGAACTCCTACCTTGTAGGCTTAGTTTTACGGGATGCCCATACGTCCATGGGAGCAAGGATACGCCTTGCCACCGTTCGCCGTCAATTCTTTGATACCAAAGCGGAACTTGTGTTGGAGGCAAAAAGTTCCACCCTTGGTAAGGGTCGAGTCCGACCTAAAACCTCTTACTGCTCTTAGGGTCACAGCACCCATTATCTTACAACTCTACATTGGGTCAAGACCATTTCGGCGACTTTGGTTTTAAACCTCAATAAGTCAGGCCTGGACCGAGATCCGGGTGGCTCATAACTCCCATGGTACCGTGTTTTAAGTCCTGTTAGGGACTATCGGTGGTCATGCCTCCCAACAGGACCTCTGACCGGCCGCTTGTAACTCGTCAAATCGTAGCAGCATTCGGAGGCGTTAAGTATCGAAAACCTTTACAATAATACCAGTACATTTGCTCTGCGTCCGCTTTTTATTAGACAACGTCATTGGTGGGCGAAGTCTTGATAATTGAGCGGGGGCCCTAGTCGAATTGCACTACGAATTGCTCCCACATCCTCCGTCTTCTCCAAATTCGCTCCCTGCGACTTCTTTTTGTTCCTAAAAGTTGTCATCGTCGAGTACCATATATCTAAAGCTTACCCAAAACAGCAAAATCTATCGGTTCTTTGATGATATACAATTTCACATCGAAAAAATATCTCTTTAATGACACAATGACACAAAAGTGTATAAAAAATTAAATCAATGGTATCTGTGTATTTATTTCGTCGGATGAATTAGAAGTACTACTCACATCTTTTCTAAAATTGCTCGATCATCATCACATTTCATGCCACAATAGATACAGATACAAATCGAAAGTGACATGTCTCAAGTCGAACCTTTATACCCCACACATGAACACAATTACTTTCCGGCTAATTTTCCAGTCTTCCTTTTCTAGGTTAACTATTGTTCGGCATGCCAAATTGTTTATTACGGAACTTAATAACGGCACAATTCCCATAATATTCGTACAATAATTATGTTCATTGTTCATAAAATATCGTAGCTAATCCGTATCGAAGGTATATTAATTTTCACATGAACATCCTATAATGTAGGATTTGGGGAAACGTTTCGAAACTCCTATTCGAAGAGGTAGTAGCTAAGGCTGTATAGTAAGTACGAGTAATTACAGCCCCCATTTGACATTGTATTTACAAAAAAATCAATTCAAGGCTTTGGCAGAGTGGCTTTAGTTGAAAGACCGTAAGAAATACTGTAGATTCAGATCATCAAAACAAATTGATTTGTTCGATTGTAGAGAGGGGTCATTTTCAATTTAATGGTCCATCGATTTAGATACAAATAGTGCCTAATGACTGATGGCCAATGAATTGTATGCTTACGTTTGATATGTAGTGTTGCTCTTTGTGATTTGTGACTGCTTTTTGCATGATCATTGCCACTCCTCTCATCTACTCTTAATTTGTTTCGGGTCACGTAACTGTTTGTTAAACTTTTGTTGCACAGTAAGTGAATGTTTGTGAAATGAGGATATGCAGAGGCAATAAATGAGGATAGATTCAGATGGACAGGTGAGATGTTTTGCTTTCCTAAGGGTAATAATTGCAATACACATCGAAAGTATTCGATACGTTAAATGTCTGTTGCGTTAAAAAAGCCTCCAATCTTCTGCAGTCATGTCAATATCAGAATTTGTATAGATGGTCAGCTATCCTCAAAGCTGAGGAAACGTAGTTGTTCTGGCCTTGATAATTATGTCCCGTACGTTCTATATACAAAACCACTCGTATGTTTGTAATTCGGTATTGTTAGCCTCAGCTAACAAGCCTCTCCATTTAGCCAGGTCTTTAGCTAACTGGCTCCAGTTGTGCCCTCCTAGTAAGTTGAGATCCTCTTCTATTTGAGCGCGCCACCTAAGTTTAGGTCAACTTCTACTTTCATTGTCTCTCCGGGTTAGATTCGATTACTCTGCGGGTCGGAGCAGAGTATGTCCAGAGTATGTTGTATAGCTCGTTTTGTTTGTCGTTGAATCTTCTTCTCTGCAGCCCGGCAACGGTAACAAGAACGGGTACTTTTTGAAGAATTTCTCTCTCAAAACGACTAAAGATATCTTCATCCGTTTTTGATAGAGTGCATGCTTCAGCGCCATAAAATAGGACCGCGATGATTAAAGTCTTATATATGTAGTTTTTTGGGATAGGGCCTTACTACCTAATTGCTTCCTCAAATAAACAACGATCGACAAGAGTGATTCTTCGTCTTATTTCTGCCGAGATGTTGTTGGGTAGGTAGACAAAGTCCCTTACTACTGCAAAATTATAGCTCTCAACTTTGATGTACTGACCAATTCGTCAATGTAGTGTGTCCCTTCTTGTTGACATCATATACTTGGTTTTGCCCTCAATTACCAAACCTCTTTTGGTAGCTTCCGTTTCAATTCTATCCAACGCAATGATGACGGCCCGCTGTGTTCTATCCAATATGTCGGTATACTTGCACAGACTTTTGAAAGGTTGTGCTTCCAGTGATAGCTTGTGAGTACCGCACGATTGCTTAAAGTCTGATACTAAAGAAGTCACATGACAGCGCGTCACCTTGTCCTAAACCGTTTTTGACTTTAAAGGTTTCGGTTAAGTCGTTACAGTTTGACGGAACAAGATGAGGCTCTATCTAGCCCAGCCTTAAAATCCATGCAATGATGGTGGGTATCGGTTTTGGTAACGATTTGGTTGATTGTGCACTTTTCTGGTCTGAAGTTGCACTGATAGAGACCAATCAGGTTGTTGACAAAGAGTTTTAGACGTTCACACAATATCGCAGACAAGACGTTGTATCCGATGTTAAGGAGACTTATGCATACCTCTTTAGATGTAACAGTTAATAGGCTCTTTTTTTTGTGGATCGGGAATACGGTGCTGAGGTTCCATTCGTCAGGCATACACTCTTATGATCAGATCTGAGAAATGAGTTCGTGTATGCTCTCATAGTCATTTCCAGCAGCTTTGTTGGTAAAGCATCAGGTGCAGCAGCTTTGTTAGATTTCAGTATAGGTATTGCTATCCTTACTTCGTTTTGGTGGGATGGTGTGAATTTTTAGCTTTGCTCTTCAAGGTTGAATTTTCTATTCTTCCTGACGGCAAGATGTTGGACTTATTCGCCGTTATATAGTCTACAGAAAAAGTTTTTTTAAATTCTCGGCACTGACTTTTGCTCTATTGTAAGGTTTCCTTCTTCATCTCTAAAGACTTCTGTACGGGTCTTCTTGCCTTGAAACATTCTTTTAAGCTGTTGGTAAAACTTTCGTATATTATTCCTAGAGTACAACCTCGCAATATCTTCGAACGTGCGATTTTTGTGTTCTTCTTTCTTCTGAAGAAGAAGCCGATGTTTTCCTCGTCTCTCTTGCTCATAGACCTCACGATCAGCTCTCGTGCTTCGTTGCAGTGGCGTTGTGTACGCTTCTTCTTTAGCGGCATATGCTTGCACGCATTCTTCTTCAAACTTTCTTGGTCGTGTGGTCGGGTGACGTGTGTTGACTTAGTTTAAAATCCAAATTGCGGGCTTTCTGTTGCATTGACAATATAAATATTATAGGCAATATGAGAGCTATATGATGCTCACATTAAGGAAAATGCCTAAGATTTCGAAATATGCGTCGTTGAGAAAGCCGCGTAAGAGATGATTATCTTATCTGAAGGCTTCCTTCATTTTGAATGGCTCGTAAGGATCCTTACCGATTTTCTCTGCACAGGATTACCAATTAGGTGTGACATTATGATTATAAGGAAAATATCTTCCTGGATGATAATTCAATCCACTTTTACATCGACGGTTTAAAGACTTTCAGTGGGGTTGGTGTTTTTGACGATAAGCTTAACCTTAGCCTCTACTACCGCCTCCCCAATCATTGTATCATGTTCCAGGCGGAAATTCTGGCAATTAAGGAAGCCCTATCCTGGCTGAAAAAAAAAGTAATATCTGCAATGGATATCTGCATCTTTTCCGATAGTCAGGCCGCTATCAAATCCCTGGACTCATGCTCTCTAAATTCAAGAACAGACATGAACTGCCGATCATCACTAATGGAGATGGTGGAGCAGTTTAACATTCATCTTTGCTGGGTGCCGGGACATAGAGACATTCCAGGGAATTGTACGGCCGACGAACTTGCCAACATTGCAACCACTATACCTATCACACCTGAAAAGGAAAACGCTTCGTTCAAACAAGATGGGCAATAGATGTTAGGATGTTGATGTTGATGAACATAGATGGACGGTTGGATCGACATGCTTAACGACCAAACAAATTTGTCCAAAGCTAGATCTGAATCGCTCTAGGAATTTAGTTTTCTTCTAAAGAGAAAACATCTAAGCGCCATTATAGGTGTCATCACTGGACACTGCCTCATAGGTAAACATGCAAGAAGGCTTGTCATCACCAGAATATACTCGAACCGATATTATATCAATTTACGGTCACGCCGTTGGACTGCTATATTTAACACAACCCAAGAATGTCTTTGTGTACCTCGATGTCTTCTTGCTTAATTCACCATCCCATGTCAAACTTGTATCTTACGTGGCAAGGTTTTGAAAGGAAGCAGGATTGACAACTATACTTTGAAGTATATCGTTAAATATGGAAGTCTTAAAACGAATCCAAAGAAAAGTCGGCGGTAGGGACATGTCCACTGCCAAAAACTCCCAAGCAACTCCCTTGTTTGTTGCTTGGGTGACTTCTTGTAAGAGTGACTTATTCCGAATTTCCGTGTCTGTGTGTGTCCATACTCATGCTCTTACATTAAATACGACGCTTCGGCTACCGAAGTGGGTTGTCCAGGTGGACGACTGAGAGTGTGTATGTCATGTAAGTTTTTTTTTTATTTTTTTTTTTATTTTTTAGATTGGCGCAGGCACAAAGGACTTTGTGTATCTTCAAAATGTTTTCACTTTGCTTAATTCTATATAAAGGAGCTTGAATTCTATGTGACTGCGTTCTCAGCGAAGATTAGGAATTATGTTGAGGGTCTACCATTAACCGATTGCGTTCTTCTGAAGTGGTTGATAGAACAGAAGTAACTATCTGATTTCAACGTACCCTGAAAGTAATGCCAGGTATTCTCTCGCGCGCCCATATGCAAAGGTCAGCACCTATTCATACGAACTAATGCTGAGCAACTATAAGCGTGCAACAGCTGTCTATTTCTGCATCAAAAATGCTTCCGTGACTGTTTTTGACGTCGTATTTTTCATGTGGTGTGTTACTTTGCTGTACCGGCTACTCGGTTTTTAAGTACGCTTACAGTACTGGGATTGTGCTGTGCTTCAACTAAAACCTAACCAACTAACCTAAGCAAACTAGCCTGGTATATAACATATTTAGATGTTAGAAACAGGTGCTGCTTTGTTAAATTTGCTTGCTACAGAAAAATCGACAAGTCTCTATCCCTTTATTCTTGATTGTTTGATTATGGAGCTTAATATTCTCTTTTGCCATTAAAGTCGTTTAGCATGACTTTTATAACGTGGCGGGAATATAGCTTCTAACCTCGCTTGAAGTATCACCATTTATTCGACAATGACGATCTCCATTTCCTTGACATTGTCCAGTTGCCACTGAGGTAGCTCCGATTTCATTGGTTAAGCATGCAATTTTAGGATTAACAGCAAACAATTTGATATTGAAAATAAGACTCCACAGAATGTAGATAAAACTGTGACGGATTTAGAATGAACACGAAACATGGTCATCAAAATCCAGTAAGTAACGATGCAAGTTTGATTTCATCCATAAAATAGCAATACCGCGCCTATCCTTTTGTTTCGGCTGACTTGGTTATACCCAACACGACACTCACCTTGACACATGGTATTCGCCCGACAACAATCATTCCCGACCAACCCAATGAATTGTTATTTGATTACCCAATCCCCAATTGCCTCGCAGATATAAACAAATCTAGGGATTATCTGTAAATCTTAGCGGCTCTATCCCCAATTGTGTAACGTTTTTTAATATCTTTCCTTCCGTGGCAGACCCCTTTATCCAACTGTCTACTCATACGTGTGCTGTGCCATTCTCTTCGAATTAATCCTTTCATTACCTCCCCATAGACACAGTGCAGATCTGCGGCCAACAACAACACAAACGACAAATTCCATTTGTATAGTCTGTGTCTCTGACACAATTGACCAATATGTTATGCAGCAGCCCTCAAGCAGGAAGTACTTTAAGCAATCGCACGCTTAACGACAAATCGGGTGGAGGAAATGACCCTCCAGATATGTCATAAAACAAAACATCCCCTCCAGCTATAGCAATAGTACGAATTCGAATACCAACATCTACCTCCATCATCAACAATCTCAGACAATACGAGTACATTCGACTACAGTACGGGTGGGTACTTCTTCTCGACCTGGACCTGACCAGTATCCGAATCTTTGAGTCTCTGTCGCTATATTATGTCAGAGCTGGAGTGTAAGCTGGAATTAATTCCCGCTCCACTTCATCATACCCAAAATGCCAACAACAACAGCTACATCAACTCTATGACTCTATAATAGATTCAAATTCAAAATTCGAAAAAAAAAGATCCACTTCATCTTGAGCTCGGCCAACATATTCGTTCGTATTCAACGGATTCAATTCAATTCGATTCAATTGAATTGTGTGTGCTTGTGCTGCAATGGATTTGTTAATAGTAGTGGCCCTCCAAGTCGAGTTGAGTTTTGTTTTCTTTTCCCTCTTTAGGATTGCGTCAGCACAATGGCTGCAACGGCGGCGGAAATCACAGTTTTGTTTCTTTTGAATCTTTTTTTTTTTTTTTTTTTTGCCTTTATGAGGAAAATCAGAACCGCTTAAGTTGTTTTCTACTCTCTTTCTGGTTTGTATTTCCCTTAGTCACTCTAGGGCGCTTTCCGTTGAACCCCTTTATTAAGATTTTGAATTTTTTATTTGAAAACCCACTCGAGGGGATGCATTCGTCGAGTGTTTTCAGATGGGAAACTGTTTACGGAGTAATTGAATGCAAACAGATTTTGAGTTTTTTTTTTTGATTCAGAATTTTCCCAAATTTTTAAGGGTCCACATATACTCGTACAACTGATTTCGTACCCGGGAAATACTTAAAAATTCAAAACAAATGGAAGACATCTTGTTCGACTCCCCATTGACCTCGTTTTTTTTTTTTTTTTTGGGTTTGTTAGTTACACTAGGATGGGAACCACCAGATCGGGGCATATCTGGGAAACCATTAATTATCGATTCGTTGGATATATTTTCCAGAATTCTAGTCATCCGTTATGAGACCATTAAATGCGTGCTGATAAAGATGAATAAATTGGTCATGCAGCAGACCCGTATGGTTTGTTGGTGTTTGGGCTGCATATGTATAACTTAGCTGGGTATCAGGTGAAGGAAGCCATTAGTTGGTGCTCTGCCGTGAAATATAGGTCAACACTGGAGTGATGGGAATTGCAATAATTGCTTTTCAATGGAATTTAAGTTCTAGAATTGTTGTTTTTCTAAATGGCTGTCGAACTCGTTTAACGGTGATAAGGTGGCCCGTGTAACATGCTATGGAGTTTATGGCTAATTTATTTCGAGTTTCTTATGTTTGCTTGTTTTGGACTGATTTTGTCGTTGATAAGGGGCAATAGGGAGTGGCGAAACAAATAGTGTGGCGAAGGACGTAAAAAAAACACAAAGTCTAGTCATTCATTTTATATGTGGTGAAGATAATAGATAAGTGTGTGTAAACTTTTGAGCTGGGATTTCTGAAATTATTGTTTTGGATGATTCAAAGAATGTAGCGAATCAACATTTTATTACCCTATTACCTGTTCTCATCTGAAATGCTGTCTAGGCCTTTCTTCTGTTCAAGATATATCTTCTGGAAATTATTAAGAAACCCTCTCCGAGCTACATATCTACATATCTTTGATTAGTTCGACTCATGCTTATGAAACTGAAAACTTTGAAGGTATACTGTCTATACAGACAGAGCCTCCTACGTTGCTTGAGAGACGCATTTATTACTCAGTCGGTTCAAAACGACGGCAGTTCACCAAATCATTTCTGTGGAAACAACGATGTATAGTGGAAGAAGTGACGTATTTTGCTACCCTGAGTTTGGATTCGTTTGCAATTTTTAATGATCGAATTGAATACTTCCAAAAAAAAAAAACAGTACTATCTGCTACCAATTTGCATTGCCTAACACGAGAAGTTTTCCATTCTCGATATATATGCCAATGAGAACTAAAAAATCCTGTGAAATACTGCTCAAACGAGGCAAGTAATACTGCACTTTATCTGAACTGGCTTCAGCATATAATATATTGGAAACTAGAGTGCAAATAGTGCAATGCACTAGTACCATTCTCCTCCCTAAAGCTCAAAAGAAATCTCGTAATTTGCCTAAAACGAGTTCCATTATTGGCGATGACATTGATGCCAAGCACACCTACTGGGGCTCAAAGTGCATCCCGTAAAATGGTAGAATGCTGCTGAAGCTGCTATGGACCATAATTGTGATTTTTATTTGACGGATTAGACTGACATATTCGCCGACTGATATTTTATAAGAACTGATGAAAAGTTGGCTCTTTTCTTTAACGCTCCCGATCTCAAGTAAGCAGGGTGTATAGTATATATAAGGTGATTCATCGAGAGGTTTGATTTTCAATAGGCTTTTTTTGACAAATCACGCGTGATTCCTATTTAACTGCTTTGTAATTTTTATTCAGTATTGTTTGGCAAATTATCATGGAAAGACTCACATCAGACCGTGATGAATCGATTCGTCGTCGTTCTCAGCAGCTTGGCTATACATTAGGGGATGATTATCGACCGGTTAGACCACATCCAACATATAGTGAAGAGATTATAGCAGCTGTAGTTGAGAGTGTACGCGAAGACCGTGACGAATCGATTCGTCGTCGTTCTCAGCAGCTTGGCTTGGCTGAGAATTTTACGTAAGGATCTCGGCCTAAAAGCGTTCAAAATTTAACTTGTGCAAGAATTGAAGCCAGGCTACTTGAATTTGCGTTATATTTTTAGTGAATGGGCTCTGGAAAAACTCAATGAAAATCCGGTGTTTTATCGTGAAATTTTGTTCAGTGACGAAGCCCATTTCTGGCTCAATGGATACGTTAACAAACAAAATTGTGGCTTATGGGCTGGTGGAATAATTGGTCTATATTTCGTCAAAAATGGGGCAAATCAGAATGTAACCTTCAATGGTATGCATTGACATTCAAGCAAATGGTCTCGGTGAGCTTTGGTTTCAACAAGACGGTGCTATGAGCCATACAGCGCGTGAAACAATGGACTTGTTGGACTGGACTATTTTCTCTGAGGATATGTAAAATCTTAGGTCTTTTTGAATAAGCCAGCTACGATTGACGTTTTGAAAGCCAACATTAGTCATGTTATCCGAGAGATACCAGTCGATATGCTCGAACGAGTTGCCCAAAATGGACAACCTTAGACGTAGTTTTGGCCAACATTAACATGATATGATTTTCGAAAAGTAAATGCCATGAATTGTTCTTTTTACTGATAATAAAAATTTTAAGTTCACTTTCAAACGTATGCGTTTTATTTTATATTATAAATCAAACTTTACGATGAATCAGCCTTTATTTGACGGGCAAAACAACAAAGTCGCCGACTGGTATTTTATAAAAATTGATGAATCGTCCCCCTTCGAAATATTCATCCAAATCGAGTAAAATTTGGCCTGAAAAGCAGAATAAGATTTATAGGCTGAAAAAAACTATAGGTCCCTCTCACCTGTGCACAAAATGATAAGTCGAAATAATCAGTGAGTGGAGAGGCTAGACTGTGGTCTACTCGTACACGTGACTGTCACTGTCATCTATATATTTTAATGGCATTTTCATGGGTTTCCGTTTACGCGCATTAATAACTGGGTGGTTCTTATCGGAGCTTGATGACCTTGAAATGCCCGGTCATCAAAAACACCTCACGAATTATTAATTTATCAGACTATCTCCTTATCTCCTCACATGTTTTGAAGTGAGTAAGTCTCTGCTTGCAACATTTCGAACAAACTTAAGGCCAATGAGCATTTGTGGATTTTCGGAAGCCGTATAATGCTGATTATTTTTTTCTAAAACTGTGAGTTTTGTCAAGGATCATCATATTTATCATCATAGAGAGTTGCGGTTGCTTTTTACTTCTGATCTGTCTGTCGTATCTTTGTAGGTAATGACAATATTTCCTTTTTGGCATTCCTCTATCAGCTGCTCTTCATTTATTAGATCTTAGCAACTACACTTTCCACGGGAAGATCAGAAATTCGTTACCTTTATTTACCCATCAGGTTATCTTTGTGTTAATAATCAGCTTCAGGGTAAGAAAATATGTCAGCAGGTTCTAAACAGTTCATCCTCTATGATTATTTTTTTTTGAAAGCCAGACCAGTACTTCTAAAAAAATTTTTCTTTGACCTCTGGATAGTACCTTTCAGCCATTCATGCCTATTACTACTTCTATAAGTGAAATTCAATTAGATGTGATTTTACAAGCTTTGGTATTGAATTTCACAAAGGTTCAGTCTCTCTATCCACTATATTCTTCGTTTTGACATTTTACGCGGAAAAACGTTCCGGCGGTAAGTTTTTAACGAATAAAACTCAGCTTTCTTGGCTTCGTCCTTTTGAGGTCATTGAAACTTATTGGCAAGGTAACTCATCAAGAATCTGCGTATAAGTGTGATAAATATTGAAGTCCTGAGTTTTCAGCCAGATCGATCCTTAATTATCTACCTCCAGTTACGAACGTCAATTTTATTGGGGCACTTGTCCAACTACATGAGCCGACCTTGGTAAGAGCTTTCTTTATTACGTAACTCCACTGAGCTGGATTCACACGGGGAAAATATTTCGCTTAAAGCAGCCTAGAGAGTCTTCATTCGCCAATATCATTGAAAGTGACTGCAGAGCCTAGATAGCTCAAAGTCATAGTTTTCCATTCTAAAGTGGAGATTTTGTTCGATCTTTTTTGAAGATCGCTTTTAGAGACTGTTTAATCCTTTTCTTCAGTTCTCATAAATGCCTTACTGACAAAAACAAATTTCTGTCGACTTTGTGGCAGTTGGATGCGAGAAGTTGTACAAACTTTAAAAATATTGCGCCATTAGCGTTGCCTTGTGAGTTACGCGTGATGAATGATGTTTCGAATCAGAAATCTTTATTGATTTTGAAGAAAGGATTAATGACGTTAACACAACTCCATGCATATGGGTTCCTTATGTGTCTTTAGTGAAAGGCATCAGTGGATCACTCTTTCTGGCAAGGACTGAATAGTTCGCAGTTTAGCGGTACAAGAAGTAATTGAGTGGCGTCAAATCGCACGATCTCGGTGACCAATTTACTGGCCTATTTTGCAGTAGCAGCATTCTTCTGGAACCATATATCGCCAAGATCAACGTCGTCCACATTTCGAAGAAATGATCACTGATCACCGACCGGTAACGTTAACCGCTGACTATAAAGCGAGCTCATTAAGAAGTAAGAACCGGTGGTTCCACCAGCGTGAATACCACACCATGGATTCCTTCTGGATTTGCTTCACTCCACGCAATATTAGTTTTTCACAAATCCATTGAGAATAAAGTAATAAAGCATCGACACTAAACACGAAATTTCCATCAAAATAAGGTCGATTGCAAGCGGCTTAAGCTTGGCCATGGTCTCGTGGAATTGGTACAGTACTTTTGTGTGTTAAGCAGGTTATTGACGATTAGTTTTAGGCTTTTACCTAATACGCCAGCAAAGATGGGGTGAAAAGTAACCTCCTTGGGAATGAAAAAAAATTGTTTTTTAAATATTTTTTTTTATTTTATTCAATATAGTTCAGTTTTAGTTTGATACACTTATTCTAGCGGTTTTCCAACTTCTTGATCCCGTCCGAAAAGTAATTTTCCGGAAGGTCTGCAAAATACTCCTCCGTGGCGTCGATGATTTCCCCGCGTGAGTTGAATTTTTTATTGATGAGCCATCTTTTGAGGTTTGGGAAGAGATAATAGTCCAAGGGAGCAAAATGGGGTGAATACGGTGTATGCGACAGCAATTGGAACCGTAAGTAATTGATTTTAGCCGTGGTTGCGATGCTCTTGTGCGCTGGTGCATTGTCTTGCAAAAATAAATTTTTTTTTCGCTTATTGTGAGGCCGTTTTGCAGCAATTTCGGCATTCACGAAGAGTATGCCATGACAATCCCAGAAAACTGATGCTATAACCTTTCCGACCCATCGAGTCTCCCTCGGCCGCTTCGGAGCACTCGTGCCGGCTTCAGTCAATTGCCGGGCACTAATTCTGTTCTCTGGTGCTCAACAGTTACCAATCAATGCCAAAAATTCGCCCGATTCCGCATCAGCAAGTCCAAACACTCGAAGTTTCGAAGTGCTCTCGAGTTCGTGTTTTTAGTCAGGAGTGAGTATGCGCGGCACACAGCGGCAGAATAACTTTTTCATATGCAGAATATTGCCCAAGATATGGCGTGTACGCTCAGAACTAATCTTTGTGGTATCTGCTAGCTCTCGCACCTTCACTTTCCGGTCAGCCAACACCATTTCATGTATTTTTTTGACATTGTCCTCTGTAACCGCATCGGAGGGCCTGCCGCTGCGGACTTGCTCGGTAGTGGAGTTGCGGCCACCACGTAACTCTCGAAACCAATATTTGACGGTGTAATCTGACGGAGCACTAGCCCCATAATATTTATTCAACTTTTCTTTTGTTTCCTTCGCCGTTTTGCCTCTCAAAAAATAATGCTTTGTGAGAGAACGAAAATCGTTTTTGTCCATACTCAACATGATGCCAAACACGTCAACATCTGTCAAAACAAAACTAAAGACAGTATCGCACTGAAATTTGGCATATCTGCCTAAATATGAACGCACTTCAAGGTACCATAACCTTTTTTGCAGTAGCAGCGCATTGTGGCGGTCAAAGAGGTTACTTTTCACTCCACCTAGTAAGATACCTACAGACATCAATAGATGTCATGTCTCCAGGACTGGACATACCATATTATGTTGCTGAAACTCTAGATAAAGTGAGATTTATAGGGATTTTGGAAGCTTCTGACTAGATTATTTCTCACATCTTTGGATGCAGTAAAGCTATTGGATATTGTTATTCTAACTTCGTTGTGGTTGAGAGGATAGGATGTTTCAGGTTCTTCTTTTAGTCTGAAGCTTCCCATTTTTTGGATATCAGTTACATACATAATTTTTATAAGCCTTCATTCATCAAGGTACACGATATTTTGGAACACCGACCCTTAGACTGCCGCTCTTCCTTAGACTCCTGCCGAATTACAACTCCACCAGTGCTATAGGATCAGTGTTTGAATAAGCAATATCCTGTAACCATCGATTAAGGAGTTAAATTTTGAGGCCAAGTATACGCCTATGTTCATACACCCCTTTCACCTATTTAGAAAAGTTAAGAGTTGTAGTACTATAACCTGGCAAGAATCGTATCCTCACTCAAATAAGAGTTTTCTCATACAATTTTCATAGATACTTTAGCCCGGGCTACGAGGAAGAATGATTCGTTACTCTGATTGCTCGACTATATATACTTCAATACTCCCCGCCGCACTGCCGTTAGGTATTACTTCGCGGGGCTAGTAAGCAATATCTATGATCTGACTTCTATATTTGTTGCATCTGCGCGTCTGATTTTTTCGTTCCTTCGCATCCATCTTCATCCAGTTTTCTTCTAATGCCAAAATTTGACTGTGGGTTTGATATGTCAGTTCTTCATCGCATAAAGCGTGTGCAATGGGATACCGCATGCTCTGTGTTTTCCACCTGGCAATCTGTAACAAAAAGGTACGTTATTGCACCCAAAGCGGTGTAGGTATTTCCGATAGCCACCATGACCAAATAGAAACTGCGTTAGGTGGTTGTTACAGTCCCCGTGTCTTTGACTTGGGGAATCCATACTTGGATTATTCGTATCAATTTAAACGTCCATCTGTTTTTTGTTGTATTGGTACAACGTTATAAACGTCTTGATGCTATTGGCGTCATGCTAGCTCAAGATTTTTCTATTGTACCATATATTCTGAGCGCTTCGTCTGCAAGGATGTCAATAATGTTATAGCTATCACAAAGGCCGATTCGTCTAGGATTGTTCGAAAACCGCTTAATGTCTTTAGTGTACAGAGTCTGTATGCTGACGAAATTATCTTTTTAGAGCCCACCGTTCTTATTGCCTCTGCCCTGGCAAAAAGATCGACGTTGTTACTCTTGAAAGTTACTCTTAGGCAATATTGCCTGGCTTTTTCACATACATAACCCAAGTGCATAACGTAACATAACTCCAAGGTACTTAATTGTTTCTTTGGACGTGGTGGTTTAGTTAGCAGTCTGAAAAGTGCGAATTCCATGGTTTTCCGACCTGTTATGAGGACAGCTTAGATTTTATGTTCGAGCAGCTCCAACACAGCGGAGATAAGCCAAACTTTTATCAGAGCGATTACTTCACTTGTGGCTATTTCCACTTCATGAATCTGTTTGGTTAATGTCACGACAGCAGTGTCGTCGGCGAATCCAATTGTCACTATTCTCCTAGGGAATGCTAGTCGTAAGACTGAGTCATACATAATGTTCCATAACGGTGGCCTTAGGACTTATCCCTGTGGGACCTCCGCGTATATAAAGCCACGACCTTACATATATTGTACGTCTTTTTCCGAATTGTATCTCAGCTTCGTCTTGTTAAAATAGTTCTAATGGATAACCAGCTCGTAGAGTTAGAAGCGTTTTTAACGACCAGCATAACGACTGCACAGTACTCCTTTGTGCCGCAGAGCACCCTTTGCGATATCGACTACCGCTCGTATAGCATCACTTGGTTGTCTGAGACGGCTCCTTTCTCCTGTCTCACTAGAAGGCTTCTTTCCTCTTGATAACAGAACCCAATGCTGTTTTTTCCATTTTTTGGGGAAAAGTTCCTTCTTCTAGACACTTTTTTATTGTTGCTATGAAGATTTCCGGTCTCTTTTTGAAAGCCGCCTTTATTGCATTATTTGGAATGCTGTCCCCTATCTTGCCGTATGCCCTTAGTAACTCCTCCAGACTGACTTCTTTATGATGTTGCACATTGTGGCGGATGTTTGAGGGAAAATGTGCTCTTCTGTCGCTGTCAGCATTTTTGAGCATGTTATCGGGCGATTCTATAGAGTTTAGTTTCGTCATCACCATTTTATATGCTGAATCTTATGGATTTATGTCGGTTTCTTGACACAGACTTTTGAAGCATGTGATTTTGCTTCCTTTGGTAGCTCTAGTTACGATGCGTTTCATCAGTTAAATAATATTCAGTCGTTAATTGAAGTTTGTCTTCTTTTAGCGGCGAGCTTGTAAGCGATTTTTCCTGGAGTGTCTTTAATTAGATCTTTAGTTAGATCTTCCTGTTACTTGCTTTTTCAGGAATTGATGCATTGCACGCTGCTTTGATGATAGCTGAGACGAACGGGTTTTCGCTGTTCCATTTAGGGCAAAATCACCGTTTAAAATTTCTTCGAAAGAATTGCTATCAAAAAATCTATCATTCCATTTTGGGCCCGTAAATTTTGGGAGATGAGGCGGTTTAATATCTTTGATCTCCATTAATATCGCCTTGAAAACATTCCTCACTGACCCTTCACTAAAAGATACCTAGAATAGAGTTGCTCGCAAATTTCGATATTTAAATTTTCGATTTGTTTCGCATCCGTTTTCCTTAAAAATTCGATATTGGGTCGTCTTTCTTGGACACTTTTCTTGACATTTTTTGACATATCCAACGCGGTGTTGATTTTCTGATCGATTACAGGTATATTGGCATAATATGGAATAAGACGTGGTTCTTTGTCAACGTGTCCGCTCAAAAATCAATTCATTTACAAAGTTTTGATATCTTAGAGGTTGTTAATACACATATCTCACATGGATTGCTCTAAGTAATTCCAAACTTTTTCTAGCCCCCAACCAAATGATGAAAAGTTCGCAAAAAAAAATAAAAAAATAAACAAAAAAAATCACCAAACCGAATTGAATGAGTAGCCCAAAAGGCTGACACCAATCGATACCTCTTTATCAGATTGAATAAGCAATGACTATCAGTCCGATTGATTTGTCTGTTTTGAAAAGATTGTATTACGCTTTGATGCTATTCAGCAATTAGCTCCGTCATTCAAAATTGAAGCAAACTTTTTCGTATGCTCGTACACACTATATCTTATTCAACAACACATCGCTTGGAATGACCATTCATCTTCTGGTAAATGACTATAGAAATCACAGACATCAAACACCAGTCTACTGGTCTTTTATCTGGACTCCTCCATCTGCCACAGACCAAGCCCATACAATTATGGGTTCTCTGCAGCTTCACGGTAGTCCTTAGAATGAATGATCAACCAGAACTGAAATGGTAGGTGCATGCAACTTTCTCATTATTCAAAGTGATATCATGTAGTGGGTGGGTGGTCTTTTTCTGCTTGTTAAGTATCTGTATGTATCTGGGTGGCTTTGTGAGTATCTTTCTTGGAGTTTTTCTTGATTTTTGTTTTGTTCTCGTTGTTATCTTCTACTCAGGTGGTTTATAGAAATTTTTTCAAACGAAACGAAGGAGAAACTTTATGTGGAAATGGGCTATTCGTGAAGGTGGTTAGACATAATGAGTTTCGTAATTGTTTTGCCATGATTTTCGGTTATAAAATCGCGAGGAGATAAAATTATAAGTTCTGACTGAAAGTGGTGTATGAATTGGACTTATCACAGAACTATTTAAAAGAAAGAATTCAACTCAACATCATTTCCTGGATGTAGCGACTTACCGACGCGGCGTCCACTTGTAAAAAAAATGTATATTTCCTAAACCAGTCATAAGATGCGGCATCAACATCTAATCCACTTCGACTGCACAGTGAGTTGACTTTATAAAAAAAAAAAAAATAGAGAAGAGAGAATTTCCACGCATTAATCAAGCCTTTTGCGCGAGATCGTATCGCATCTATCTTGTATCTATGCAAGCGCCATAGGTATCTAATGATTAATTGAATGCTGATCATCGATTGCATCAGTTACACATTATTCTCGCATTAAAATGTATCATCATCCACGGCATCACATATTACATATTACACATTACCATTACCATTACCATTACCATCATCATCATCTTTGGCATGGACAAATTCATAAAACATGACGAATCGATCGTTATTCCCCGATCAAAAAGGGAGGGGAGGGGGAGAAGAAATAGATGGGCAAACTAAAGGGGAAACAACAAATGCGCATTAGAAATGGATTTATGTCTGCTTCCGTGATTTTACCTTCTTCTTCTTCCATGGTCTTGGTTGGGTTTTTGTTTTTTTTTTTTTTTCTTTTTTGAATTTTTTTTTTATTCTTGAATCCCCCCATTATCCCTTTCAATTTATAAGCCAAACCAAACCACAAATAATGACTTGTCTTTGGCTGATAGGCTTAGGCAGGTTGGCAGGCACCTGTGCGCTCAAGACATCGGAGCTCGATGTGAAAAATCTCAATTCAAAGATCCAGATACAAATTCAAGGTGAATATCTTCTGTTAGCCTTGACTAGTAGTACGCGCGTCCGTATACGCGTGTGTGATGTGAATTCGTAATTATTACATGCACAACAAACAGCAGTCACTATAGAACTATCAGAGGACAAAAGCCGGTACTACCTGTCTCTGGAGTGTTCTGACGCGTTATACGCGACCGAATACTCGTCGTATCTGTCGTCTTGTCTTGCTATGAGGATTTGTATACGTAAATGTCTGTAATGACGGTGATGTGTGCGCTTGCTGGTACCTTTGGTTGGTTGAATGGTTGGAGGGGGATTTCCTTTTGGGTATGTGCCTTGGAAGTAAATGTCCACCTGCATTTGTTTGGATTCGGCAGGGGCGACGAACAGAGGACATCGAACTGAGAAGGAAACGGTGTTTGTTTCTTTTTATTTATTTTTGTAAAGTACCTCAATGAATAATTCTAAGAGGATGAAGGTTTTCGAATTCTAGGAAAAAATAGAGGATTTTTATCTGTGTTTTTGCATTAGATATCCGTTAGCCGTTAGAAGGAATTAATTAAGGTAATTTCATAGACTAGACACTTTAAGGTAGGGCATTAAGTCAGGCGCCACCAACTTCGGGACAACAAAGGCATAGAAGCTATGATTATGGTAGTTATCGACCAATAGTGTCAACAGGTTGCAGGTCTGTATTAATTTATTTAGAGACACAGCATGTTTTTGAGAACTTTTTTCGCGGCATCAACTTCAAAACTTCAATCACTTTTCTGGACATCTAAACAGAGCATTGCATGAATAGATATTATTCTCCATTATATGAGTTGTTGATTCTAGTCAACATCAAGACTACATCTGTCGTCTGTATTAGATTCTCAGCTCGAACAACTAAAGCGGAACGAAAACCAAATGTAAGCAGCTGCCCGCTGATTTCGAAACCGGAACACAAATTATCCAAAAAAGAAAGGGAAACTTAGATATCGTTATATTCAACACAGAGAGTTATATTTTGAGTGAGAGTAAATTCCGTCTCTTAACTTTGAATACATTCGTCAATAGAACAGACTTAAGGTATGTGGGACTGCTGGGAAAAAATACAAGCCCAACCAAGGAAAATAGAAGAGTGCAATATGCAGCGCTTAAACACAATCATAGAGAACGTTTAACTCCAATATTGACGGCACCAGACAGAGGGTGGCAGATTAAGGAATGTCACTTCTAAGGAACCTTCAGAACTACCCGATGGTTGTTACACGAAATCGAAAGGCTTTGGATTTCTTGTTCGAAACTCATTTCCCGGATCCACTCCTACTCCAGCATTAGTAATAGATAGTGACACTCATCTCACTAGCCATCACGAAATCAGAGAAAAATTTTAAAAAAATTAAATCACCTGGGCTTTAGATACATGTGCGGTGTTATTCCTGCAATACCGTGTCGAATGCTGGCCTCGTGCTCGTCCAAAGTGGTTGGCTTGACTAAGGACTTAACGTAGCCCCAGAGGAAATAATCGAGTGGTGTCAAATCGCAAGATCACAGAGGCCAATTGATGAACGCTCGCCGTGAGATGACACAGTGGCCAAATTTTTCCTTTACAACTTCGAGCGTTGCGTCGCTTGTATGGCATGGACCGCCGTCTTGTTGAAACCACAGCTTGGCTGTTGATGTCGATGTTGCCTAACTCTGACCACAGAAGGTCTGTTAACATCGCTTAATACCTGAAACGGTAACGGTGTCTCTTTTCTCATTTTGAAAGAAATAAAGTCTGATGATGCCGCCATGCTTGGCCGAACACTTGTTGATTGTGTTCGCTCCGATAACTGTCATAGCCGATGAGCTACAAATGAGCCTCGTCCGAGGAGGTGATTTATTTACTAAAATCCGGATCTCCGGCCAACATTTCCAGGCTTTTTCTATGCCTGTTCAGCTTCAATTATTGCGTCAGCACAATCTTATACGGATGTAGGCCCAAATCCAATCGCAAAGTAATTGACATTTCTGGGTCTTCTTCGATACTGGCCGCTTCGACGGCTATGTTTTCACCATTTCGCACCAATCTCTTTCTGGTTGGTGGCTTAAGATGAATAGAGGGCGCAGTGTTAAATAATCCCTTCAAGATCGTTTATAGTTAAAATGAAAAAGATGGGACTTAGATGGGTGCCTTGTGGGATACCAGAGGTGGCTTAGAACGGACAAGGCTGACCTTAAATGAACGCTATATTAATGGGGTTAAAACCGAGGGAAGGCAATTTGAAAATTTTATCGAAATGCAAAACCTGTAGCAGTAGTTTGTTGTACATGTTACTCTACCTTTCAGAAATATCATCCTGGCTGGGTAATATAAGCGACTTGCACTACAAGTTTAGAACTTCATATAAAAAAACTTTCGAACATTTAAGGTATGTGAGAAAGTTTATCAATGGAACGGTAGTAAGTTACTTCATTCTTTGATCCCTTCTGTGAACCGGGGTTATGAAAGAGGTCTTCCAAATGGAAGGCCCGAGTAAAAATTTATCATTCATCATCATGTTGTAACTTTTCTTCGAAAAGGGTAGGATCAAAAGATTGAGAGAGAGAGAGAAGCCAATGGTGAAATTGGTAAGGTACTTGAAATATATGGAAATGCCATTTTTATATGTAATAGCAGAGCCGAATTAGGCAAAGCCCCTTACTGCCTCAAATTTTTAGCTGTCGATTGTAACATTCTGTCCGCTTCGTCGATATTGGGTGTCCTTTTTTGTTTACAGCATATACTTTATCTTTCCCTCGTAATATCAATATTGTCGGGGTATGCAAGCAATTGAACAGACTTTTGAAAGATCGTACCTCGTGTGTTCGCTTATGAGTTCCGTCAATTCTTGGTATCATGGTAAAGAGGTCGCATGACATCGCATCGCCTTGCCTAAATTCTTTTTTGACATCAAGGGTCTCGATTAGGTCGTTACAGACCTTGATGCAGCAGCGAGCTTTCTCCATCGTCATCCTGCATAAGCGGATGAGTTTGGCAAGCATACCAAAACTAGACATGGCGCATGGCTATCATATGCGGCTTTAAAATCGATAAAAAGGTGGTGAGTATCGAACTGAACTTCATGGGTTTTCTCTGGGATCTGCCGTAGTGTGTCCAATCAGATTTGTTTTTGCGATGTTTGGGAGACTGATACCCCTATAAGTGGGCAAGTTTAGAGGATTTCCTTTCTTGTGAACGGGGCAACCGATGCTGAGGTTTCATTCATTAGGCATTTATCTTCTGCTGCGTTAAATAGTTCGGCATGTGGGCCATCTGGCCTGGTAGCCTTGCTCGACTTCAGTTTAGATATTGGTATCCTTACTTCATTTTGGTCGGGTGGACTGGATTCTTGACTTGCAACGTCAATATTGAATGGTTCGCTATGAATGACAGTGGGATTTGTGTCGTCTTCGGTTTTTCCATATTCTGGGCACCAACTGTGACTCTACTACAAGGTTTCCTTCTTCATCTTAACAGGTTTCCGTTTGGGTCTTATTACCTTGACACGTTGCTTTTACCTTTTGGTAAAATTTCTGAACATCTTTCATGGAGTAGCACCTCTCTATTTCCTCGATCACGCGCTTCTCATGCTGTTTATTTTTTCTCCGGAGAAGTCGATGTTCTTCCCTCCTCTTTTGCTTGTAGAGCTCACGAGCCGCTCCCGTCCTTTTGTGTAGCGCCGCATTGTAGGCATGTTCTTTTGCTGCATGTGCGATGGTAAAACCCAGCATGCCATCGGCATGTTTCGGCATCTAAACCATTGGTCTTCAGCACTTGATGCTGGCTGCAAAGGACTTTTCGAAATGTTAAGGTGTACGCGATCGGCAAATGTTATGGCGGCTTGTTGCGGTTGCAACCGTTTAACGTTAAATCTTCTCATAGTATTCCCCGTTATTGTGGCGTCCGAGATATCCGTAGACGTACCTTGACTGCAACAAGATAGTGGTATGGATAGACTATGTTAGCCGTTCGGATTGTCCGAACATCTAGTAAACTTACGTTGATCGCAACATGATCAATCTGGTTGAAAGTTTGCTGATCTGGTGACCGTCATGTTTCCTTGTGAATATTGAGGTGAGGAAACCGTGTGCTTTCTATAGTAATATTACATGCCACAGCTACGTCTTCCGATTGAGCTTCCAAAGATATCTTCCTTTCCAATATTGGCATTAAAGTCGCCTAGGACGATTCTTTCTTTGATACGGATCGTCAAAAACCAAATTGCAGGTAATGTATTGATAAAATGTTTAAAGTTAAACAGCGCTGTGTCGAGAAAGTGCTGATAGAAGCAATTATAGAGCTGGGTGAATTGGAGATGGGTTACAAGATACTCGTAGTTAGAGTCGTGAGAATAAGATTTGGCCGAAGAAGAACTGCCAATAATTTGTTTCTTTTGTTTCGTAGGGAAGCCTTTTGTTATACCAGGCAGGTGAAGTAGATGATGTTTTATCCCGAGAAAAGGGATAAGGGATAAGGGACAGTATCAGATAGAGATAGGTTGGTAAAATCAAAAGAAGATTTGCTTAGATAAATATTGATTTTTCGAAATTTTGGACTTAATGGGATCGCTAGTAAAAATAAGGTCTAGTTGCCTACCTACGGAGTTAGACACGCCACTTACTTGACATAGGCTTGAGTCTGTTTTAAGATCAATGAATACACATTCCTCGGATGAAGTGATCATCCGATGGAAATCACTTCATCAGGGGCGGATTAAAGTTACCAAAGATAAGGATATCGTATTGACTTAGGTCAATAAGTTGATCAATCGCTTTAATAGCAAGGATGTATGATTCAATAGGTTGAGCTGGGAGAGAGCGCAACTCCCTTACGTTTTGGAAGTAAAAAGAAGGGAAGTGTAGATGATATGCACACGAAATAGCAAGTTAGGAACGAAAAAAATTATCATGGTAAGTTCAGCTACGTTGGACCCTAAATAAAATGCTTGACTAGCAAGATCCATTGTGTTTTTACAAACCTCAACTCATTCTAAATTAAATTGCTTCTGTGTAATCCGAGAATATTAATAAATAGGATGAGCCGATTTAGACTTTAAGAAAATTGAATTCTATGTCATACATGATTTACAAATTATATAACAATATGTAGGTGTACTCGTATATCTTATAACCGCAAATGATGAACTAAAACAACAAAACAAATTACAAAGATTAAGAGGTTAAGCTTACATTGTGTGAAATCATATAAAGCAATCTGTTAAGATGTATAGGGTTTTCTAATAACGACTTGACAACTTTTTTTTCAAATAAAAAGCAAACCATTTGAGATATTTCAAAAACTTTATTGTTGGCTTGAAGTACAATCAAAACATTTATGAATGGAACTCGACTGGAAACAGCCGTTATTTCGCGTTTAATGTTGGCTCTAAGCTCTACCAACGTCGTCGGCGTGTTTGCATAAACCAATGACTTATCGTAACCCCACAGAAAATAGTCAAGCGGCGTTAAATCGCACGAACGAGGCGTAACAAGTCGACTGGCCCATGTCTTGAGATAACACGCTCACCATACTTACTCTTCAATAAATCGATTGTAGCGTATGTTGTGTGGCTTGTGGCACCATCCTGTTGAAATCACATGTCGTCCAAGTCCATATCCTCCAATTCGGGCCAAAAATAATCGGTGATCATGGCGCGATAACGCTGACCATTCACAGTAACGTGACGATCGTTATCGTCGACGAAGAAATATGGCCCAATAACGCCGCCGGCATGCAAACCGCACCAAACAGTTATTTTTTGTGGATGAAGTGGTGATTCATGAAGCAAATGTGGGTTTTCATCCAACCAATAACGCATATTTTGCTTATTGACGAACCCATTGAGCCAAAAATGAGCTTCGTCACTGAAGTTGATTTTGCGTTTAAATTCATAATCTTGGCGCACCTTCTCCAGAACCCAATCGGAGAACGTACGTCGCTTCAAATGGTCCATCGGCTTCAATTCTTGAGTCAGCTTGATCTTTTATGGGTGCAAGCTAAGATCCTTACGCAAAATACGCCATAATGTGGTCTGAGCGACGCCCAATTCTTGAGAACGCCGTGGAATTGACTGATTTGGATCGTTTGCTACAGACGTCTGAACGGCAGCGATATTTTCGACACTTCCTCCAACCCGTTGCCTCACTGACACGGCAAAATCATACAACGAATATGTAGACTCAAATTTTTGCACTAAACTTGTTATTGCCTGTCTACTAGAGCGAGAATACCGACCGAAAATTGGAGTTAACGCTCATAAAGTTGCAGTCACTGACCACGAATATCTGTAGAAAATTTTTATAATTTGCAGACGTTGCTCATGATGAAAATGTTGAGTTTACCGAATAAATTGGCAGTGATAGTTTGATGATTAGTGAAAGAGTGCGTTCACAAATTAAATTCAAAGTTGTCAAGTCCCTGTTGTAAAACCCTATATTAGCTTTTGCGAAATACCATATAGTGTATGCAACAATAATACTATATATACGAGTATACGCTGGATAACATATGAATATGTATATTTTCAATGACTGTAAGTTAAAGATCAGCTACTCCATTTGGGACCATTCTCTTTAGAACGCCTTTTTCAGAGTTAAGCGTTGATATGGGAAGATCAAAGACTTCCCAGATTCCAAACTCATCATTTTTTGTTTGTCAATTTCTAGGCAACACACGATAGTATAAAGAGGAGTAAGCATCGTCAATATAGGATCGATAGTGAGTCCATATTGTTAATTAACATATCTTTAAAGAGGGCCGCATCTATGATATTTTGCTTTCAGCTCTTCTTAGAATGATCTTTGTTGACCTTGCCAACTAATCGACATCTTATAGTCTTTCTAGCTAAAGTTATTACATGAGTAAGTACGAACAAGTCGTCAAATCTAAGTTAATTTCTTTTAATCTGATCTAATTGAACAGTAGTTAGCAGCTTACCTTGGTTCTCAGCAGCTTGAGTCCCTTCTTGTCAAACTTAAATGATATCTAGACCTGGCGACCATTTAGCTATGAAATATCCACATGGTCTGTCAATTTTCCGTCATGCTATTGTAATTCGAGAAGTAATACTGTACAAGACCGCTTAGTCCACTTCATACTATAGTAAAACCCCTAACCACTGCACTTCTGCTCCATTCCCATACACGGTCAGCGAATCATTTTGCTAGATGGTAACCAGAAACACAGAAACTCATAGTAGTTTATCAATTCACTAAAATAGATGCAAACATCTGCGTGTGCATTTATGCGAATCCCTGCTATGCCAACCCCAACTGAGACTTCACTAGAACGCTTTTAATTATTTTTTCACAATTTTCCGCCTTTAGATGCGGACGCGGACACGGACACAGACGCAACCACGGACAACGAAACCAAATTGAAACAAGACGACCGACCGCGACTTTTGACGCTTTGTTTATTTGTTCGAGGCGGAGATAGATTTATGCCCTTCCGCTGAAATTGCAACGAACAAAGACTCTTTGCGGTTGATCTGTTTTAGTTCCTCCAAACTGAGGATAGCCCGCATAGCCCTTACTTCAAAACAATTCCAGGATAGATGCATGAATCAAACGTGCCAGCTATGTATTTCCTGTCACATCGAGCAAAATGTTTAATTTCCACAAGGCGACTCTTACTCGTAAATGGCAACAACTTTGCACTTCGACGGGGTGGCGGAACTCATTTTTTTGCCATTGGAGGCCATTGCCTGTTCCAAATGGAAAAAGTCGACTGTTTGGAAATCCTTTGTTTACATTTTGCTCAGTTTACTCGTATTTGTATCTTTTAGAAGTACTCGTAGGACCATTTGAAGGAGTACGAGTATTTAAACGGGCGATTTTGTTTGTTTTGTTTGCGGGTGCGCACATATGGGCTACGCATCGCAGAACGTGGGTGCGGTTTTTGGATACGGTATAATGTAATGTGTGACTAGCCCAGGTGTCTGGTTCACTAAAGACGTTGACGATGACAACGTGTGTTGTCGGTCTTGTGGGCAATTCGAATTAGTCGTCACGTTGCGTTTAGATAGAGATACATTTTTTGCGCTTTGCCACCATCAGGGTTCCGTGGTCGTGTGAGAATGATGACTCGTTTGTTGTTGGCATTGGTGTAGGTCTACTCTATTCGGGCGAACTATACCATATGTGGTAACCTGGGAGTACGATCTGAGAGTTATGTTGGTTATGTTTGGTAAAGGCGCCAGACCTTTTTTCTTTTTTTTTTATTTTTTTCTATACAATTACAAACGAATTAGGGTAATGGTCCTATGACTCGTGAGTCCAGAAAACCACGAGTCCATGTGACCATAAGTACTTATCCCAGCCACTATGGTACTCGTAACAAAGAATCTAACAAATACGGTATTGAAATTCAATTCGACTGCGGCTTGCACGAATGGAATGTGGAATTCTTTGTTTTCGTTTCGTAGGCCAACAGATGCGACGGATAGGTACTTGTTATGAATAAATTTACGGTAAAATAGTATATGGTGCGATGCAGTATTAAAGATAAATACTTGTATGCATACGTAGAGCTTGGTAAGGCAGAGAAATTCTTTAGAATTACAGCTCAACAAATAGAGAACTAGATGAAAGAAAATTACGCCTTGTTACCCTAAGAAAAATATTTATTTTTGTCACATCCGAGAATATAGTAAATTTGAAAGATAATACAGAGAGGAATCACCCTGAATAAATTGTGGACTCAAATTCCTGCAATTTTTAGCTCTGACCTACATAAATTTCTTCCTTACATGAACTCTAGAGATGCCAAACATTGAGTTTTTAGCGCGCTTTCGAGTACTTAAGTACTTTGGTTATGCCGAGATGTACCACGGTTAATATTATTATTTACCACGACTTCGACTTAACTACAAGTAAGTTCTGAACGTATTACAACTTTTTGTGTAAACAGCGTAACCAGTTTTCTCTCCCTTCCTTACTACAGTATACCAATCGCCAGGTGCTGCATTTTTATACCATAGGTTCCGTCATTGAACAGTTTTTCGTATTTTTTATGGTCAGAGGTCTGTCATTCGTGGAATTTTGTCTGCTATAAACTAATTTGAATGATAGTTTATTTTCTTTAACTCTCACTGAACTTACTCACTGAACATGTGACCTCGGACCATCGTACATATATCCTTTTTTGTAAGTCTGTTGCCTGGCTACTTCAATAGTCCAGCCGCTGTATTCATACCTTGAAACCGTTCTTCTTTTTTGGTGAACTCCAGGCATTTTCAACGCATCAGTACTTGTGTCATCACCAACCGTTTCCAGCTTTCCGACGTTTGATCGTCCAGATTAAATTGCTGTTAATCAATCTCGACACGTCTCAAATGATAGTCACATTAAAATTTTAGATAAAGAAAGAGGCCTGAAACGTAAAACGCGCTCTGTATGTAGGAAACAAACACCCTTTTTTCTTTATATTTGATAGGACAGCTGGATTTTTACTTAAAAAAATCCTCCCGTATCTCATTGTACGTGGGTTAGCTTTTGATACTGACTTGTATTAAGGCCTTTGAAATTCTCAGAGGAGCGTCATTGCGAATGTTTTGGGACGGAAATAAGATGTCATTTGAACAGTTAACACCACGTCTGGACTAACGCCAATTAACTTTGCTACTAGAACATGCTTTCGCCACCCTAGTATCCACAAAAAGACATAGCTGTCACCTGATCATCAAACTGTCAACAAAATTGATTATCTTCAGTACTCCGATCATTTAGCCACTAGCCTACTAAGTGGCATTGCATAACAGGACGAAAACTGCCCTTGTTCTCTACGAGCAATAGAGGAAGGAAGGACATTGACCGTAGGAAAAAGAAAGGGCATAAGAAGCACGCCATGGAGGAAATAAAGATGTGCTACTCCACGAGCACATGGCAACAAGACCCGAGATAGAGTCACTGGGGATATAGAAAACCACTATGCTGCTAAATGGCGAGGACAACACATGAACAATTGATCCTCAACGAACCTTTCAACCTAGATGTTGAAAATAAAGAGACCAGACCCACCCGATCTAAATCAAGTGAGGATAGCAATATCCAAGCTAAGAACAACAAGGCTACTGAACCGTACAGTCTCCCTGTCGGCAGCGGGACATTATTTTGTAGAGAGCATGCATCGACTCATTTCTAAATATTTTTTGGCAGAAAACACACATGAAAAATGGAATTTTAGTATCGTTTGACCAAACCGCAAGAAAGTTCGACCCACGACAGCATCAATCTCCTTCACATCGTTTGTGAGATCGAAACTTTATCTTATATGAACCCCTAAAGTTATTTATCCGTGATCTGATTGACCCATTTCTGTGAAGTGTTAGGCCCCGTAAGTCCACAATCCACCAAATACCTACACTATGGCAGATCGGCAAAAAACTCAGAAATTTGGTTTAAAGACCGCATATACGATAGCACCTATAGATACAAGCTATATAGAGCCATGACTAGCCTTGGTATCACCAAGGTCAATCTCGTTAGATTGTTCAGAATGACGATGCAGAACGCTCGTTGTTCTCTTATGGTCGAAAACAATCTCATTGAGTCCTTTGGTCCCAGAAAATGATTTTGGGATGTTAGCACCACAGGTACAATTTTCCAAAAGCCTGTACAATTACTTACATAACATCGTTGATTCAACTCAGTGAGCTGTCACCTTGGTACGTCAGCAAATATTTGAACAGAGGCGACAGAATTGGGTTAAGTCAAGAATGAGTATGGACTGTCAACAACAAAGGCGCAGGGCATCGACGAACTTGATAGAATGTCACAGTCGACAGCTATTATTTCGAGCTACCTTGGCTCTACTATTATTTCTGCCTACAACACTACAGGAGAAATAAAACGAAGAGTAACTCTGGTCAATCGCCTCAGAAGGAAAATGGGTAATAAGGCCTTGTCTCATAAAACCCTCATCATCCCAGTTCTTGTTTGTGATGCAGCAACATTTACCATAACGAGGGTGGATTAAAGAATGCTTGGCCGTTTCGAACACACAATTCTTCAAGTGACTTTTGGTGTCATTTGCGTTGAAGATGTTATTTTATACAACTAAATCGACTCGGTAGGAATACTGCGTCCTTAGTACCTCTGCCTTAGAGGGCCAGAACACAATGCCTGAATGAATATTAACACTTTAACCTGAACAATCTTAATTTTTTGGCAGCTGAGGTATCGCGGTATTGAAACAGTTACCCAGATGATGCGTTCAGATGGATTAGGCATCTTAATTATCTTGGAGTCCGAAACTCCAGTTGGTAGTTTGTTGGTTCAAGCTAATCTATGGTCCTGAACTTAACGCCGTTTAACTAAGTAAATGAGTAAATAGTCACCATATCAAGCTCTAGGACTTTCAATATAAACTATGAAACGTTCCGTATGTCTATAATGGGTCGAGAGGCTGCAAGCGTATCATGTAATTATTTGGGGGAACATTGCCAATGACAAGTGAGTGCACCTAGAAGCACCAACATTGGGAGTGGTTTTCTGGAATTCTCCATGAGTTTGTAGGTTGTTGTTCTCACAAAGATCCCATATTTGCCTGATATTGGCTTTCGTTAAAAACTGTGCTCTCTCCTGTCTCAGCAAAGGCAGTGTAGGACTTTAACGACGCATAGAGTGGACCAGAGGTTTGTATTTTCATTTAGAACAGTGTCATACTAGATTTGGTTTCATCAGCAGAAATTGCTTTTATAGTTTTTGGTTGTCAATAATATCTTAGGACTGACATCGTCAATACCATACTTGGGGCTTCTGTCACTGCTGGAAATTTGGCCTGGAAAACACTGCTATGGTCAGGGAGCGAGAGCCATAACTTTGTTAATCGGTTAAGAATATGCCAGGGCCATATGGATATTTATTTCGTTAGTTCTTTGGTTTCCTATTCCTCTTCATTCGGAAAGATGTAGGTGAATAGTGGCAATTGTTTCTCATCAATACTTAAATTTTTTACTAGCGCGCTTTTTCGCCTGGCTCAGGTGTGCGTTCTCTTTACATATCTTGCCTCTATGCATGCCTTTGGATACCCCCAGTTTAGTCTTTGAGACTAAGCTTCGTTCACTTTTTTTTTTTTAATATTTCAGGATCTGTGTGAATCGTCACCTTTCCTCTTGTTTTTGTCATAAAGGACATAGGAGATCAGAAAGTCTTCAGTTTTAATTACTTGCGCTCGACTATTGATCCGATCGAATTTTTTTGAGTATACCTGCATGTTTTTGAGTCTGCTTTTCTCATAAAATTGGTTGTAACTTGCGCTACCTTTTAAGATGCATGAAAGATTGTACATCCTAGACGAAAAGTTTTTCTGAGCTATCCCATTAAAAGTTAGCCATGCTAGACTAGAATGCCTTGAGAGTTGTCATGCATTTTTTGATAAATGGTCAAGAACTGCAAAAGTTTAACCTTAGACATTCGATGAAAATCACAGGACGGTTTCTTAAACAAAAGTAGTAGTAGACGTCGAGTCTGCACCTGCATCTAACAAATATCTCATCTGTGCGTGGTTGGAGACCATAGCCCATCACTTCCTTTGTAACAAAGTACCGCAACCATATCCCTTACTTATATACACAATAATAGCTATCAATGCAACTAAACGGCGATATTTACAGAAATATTTATGGAATTCCAGCATTCCAGTCTTGTTGTTGCCATTCGGGCCGCTCTATTGTGTCATGAATTAGGAATTCCTCTACACAATGCACTTCCCTGTTACGGACCGTATCTCAGGGGGCCAACTAATACCCAAGAGGATACCAAATACGAGTAGGTACTCGTACAAACTTCTTGTCCACATCTTCATTTTTTTTTTTTTTGTTTTTGTTTTTTAATCTTCTCAAGATCAAGAAGGAATCGAGAAAAAAGGGACTAACGGGACATACATTTTCCATCTCCTCCCTGATACCTGATTATACATTACAGTCACATTGAATACCGCAACAAATATTATACATCTGTTTGCCAGCATCTCGCACCAGAGTTCCATCTTCAAAGGTAGCCCAGAGCTACCTGTGCGCGTTCGAATTTATGTGACAAAATGCTATTATTACTGGCGGCATACGAATGTCGTCGGTGCGGTCATAAAATTCGATTTTACAGAGTTGCAACAGGTTTGTCAGATTGCCAGACTGTCGGTTTGCTGGTTTGTTGGTTTGTCGGATTGCACCCTGTGTGGATTCGGCATGGTTTCTGTAGTTCTACTGCATTCAGATTGATTTAGGTGCGAATGCAGGGATTATGCTAAATTAAACTCTGTTGCAAGTGGATAAGATGAGGTCCTCGTCGGCCGATGCAATAAATTGTTCCAGCTATGTTATATGGTTGGATGTGAGGATCGCTGAAGTTCCGCATTCCGAAAAAGATTTGATAGGTTTCAAGATATGTTCTTAACCTGATTTGGTAGATGTTATCGATGTTTTTTTTTTTTTTTTTCCTTAACAAGTGATGGGTGTTAATGCCATATTTATTAATCCCTGAGAACTGTGTCGAGATTGAAGTAGTTATAGAAGTGAATGTGTATTTTTAAAAGTTGAATGAAAGTTGTACAGGGGATTATTTTAATTCATTTGTATAAGAGGATCTACGGACTAACTCGTATATATAATTTTTTTTGCAGAAAGTTAAAGTATTGAAACGTAGAGTGACGTATATCCCAAATGTGTCAAAACTAGTGGACATTTTGTATGAGAGGAACACGGTGTATCTCAATATGACTGTTAAGGACGTTAATTAAAATATTTAATACATTGGTACCTACATATGTATATCTGATTTTAGTTGCTGGAATTGTGTGTCAAGATAGAGAGGACACTTCGTCTTACCTTATTGTCCTTTCTCTTCCAAGACGTGGATCAAAAAAATGTTCAGCACCTCAGATGAACAATCTGCAGAAGTCAAAGTTTTAAAATTAATTTTTTTTCGTATACCATTAGCTACGTTCTCGCGAATTCATTCCCAATCCGATATAAATGGCCCGTCTAAGACCTACCACAAAGTCAGCTGTACATAACCTAATTAGGCCCATTAACAAGTGAAGCTCTGTAATGTGAAGGAAGTTTAAAATAATCACTGTTTATTGCAACCGCTGTCAAATCACGAATTGCAACCGTGCGACGTCACCAGGATACTTAGATACAGTCGATCTGCTAAAAATGCTCATTATAAGCCAACCCTTAAGGTAAGGTTGTATTCCTTGCAAAGTGCGGAAACAATTAGGGACTTATTAAGAACACTGTTACGCCAGATTGTGCTTTGTCCCCGCCTTCACTTGAGTGCGTCGAATATACAATGGGACGAATCCAGTTTCGCACTCGTTTAGTAGCAAGAGTACTTAAAGATCTCAACATGCATAAATCCGCTGGTCCAAATGGTATATCTCTCCTTCTTCTGGAGAGGTGTTCTTCCACGCTGGCAAAACCACTGCGTAAGCATTTTCATCAATCCTACTCTTTAGGACTCTTTCCGAGCAGATAGAAAACAGCATTTGTTCAGCCCGTCTCTAAAAAAAGCGAATTTTCTTCTCTATCCTCCTACAGGTCCATTGTACTTACGTCCCTTCTTTCCAAGGTCATGGAAACGCTAACAAACCGTCAGCTCATGAAATATCTCGAAACACGAAAACTTCTCAATGACCGGCAATATGATTTTCGTAGCAACAGGTCCACTGATGATTTGATGGCATGTCTCACCGAAAAGTGGAACCAAAGCGTACATCAATCTGGCGAAAGCAAGATAGTTGCACTTGATATTTCTAAGGTATTTGACAGAGTTTGGCATCAGGCTCTCTTGTCGAAAATGCGTGCTCTTGGTATCGATGACTCTCTTCTTCAATGGATTAGAAATTACCTTTCGGAACGTTCAATTCAAGTTGTCTTGGACGGTTTCAAGTCTGATATTCACAAAATAAATGCTGGTGTGCCCCAGGGCTCCGTTCTGTCTCCGACATTCTTTTAAATTTTTATTAATGATCTCTTGTCTGCTACTTCTAATCCAATTTATTCCTTTGCTGATGACAGCACTTTTTGCTTCTCATATTCGTTCCCAGACTCATGCCCCTGCTCTTCGGCTGTAGAAAGGGAACGGCAGCGTATGCTAAGCTATATATTATACATGAATAGCATTTGCATCGTCGAAACCGATATACTTTCCATTCTCATTATGTGTATCAGTAACAACTTACTTTGGAATGACCACATATTCGATGTCGCCAAAAATGCTGCGAAATGTCTAGGTTTCCTCAAGCGATGTAAGAAATATTTTACCCCCTTTGATCTGGCCACAATATATAATGCATTTATCCGCCCAAAACTGGAGTACAATGCCTACATCTGGTCAGGTGCTTCTAAAACATCTCTGCACCTGCTAGATAGGATTCAAAACCGTACGACAAAACTAGTTGGTGATACTTATATCAGTCAATCAATTGACACCCTCGAACACCGACGTAATGTCTTCTGTCTCACTTTGTTTTATCGCTATTTCCACCATCAGTGCTCCATTGAAATCGCCAGTAGCATTCCGGCCATTCAAACTTTCAACCGTAACACCCGTCTTGCTATGAATGCTCATCAGTATACCCTCAAACCCATTTTCGGACGTACTCTAAAATATAGTGATTCTTTCCTAAGCCGTAAAACTCGCTTATGGAATGCCCTGCCGATCTCTGTGTTTCCTGGTCGTTATAAATTGAAAACATTTAAAAACAATGTACATCGGTACCTGTCTTTTCTTCCTCCCTAAATTTCCTTCGCCCACAATGTGTATGAACATTTTAAGGGTACAAAAACCCCTTGAGCGCGCGCTAATTATAAAAAAAAAAAACGCTGTGCAAAATATTGTATTTTGACAAAAACTATTGTAAAAGGTGATGGTATCTAAAGCGAACTTGTGATTTTTCCGCTCGTGAAGCAAAATCTGTAAATGTTCGAATTTTAGAAACCCCAGCACTATTCCTTTTCTGAAAAAGAATCAGAAGAGTCCGGCTTAGAGGCTTCGAATCCATGAGAATTGCTTCATCATCAACAAGCGTCTACCGATTCACGAATAATAGATGAATGGACCGTTATAGGCTTATACAGTGAAAACCCTATCTGGTGAATGGTATGTTCATTTCGAATGAAGAACAGCTCACCGTATATTTTCCAAATTATCAGAAAAATGCGTTGGAGGAAATACCAATCAATCAGTCGTCACCAAGATGAGATCAAGTATCAAGGCGTTAAAATTTGATAGCGTTCCCGCTGTGCTTTCGAAAGCAACATGGGTAATGTCTACAATCCAGGTACATCTCTTATTGGACAGAACCTGCTAATCTAAACCCTTACTGCGAGGTGTGACAAAACAATCTTTGTCTGAAGCAATACTTCGCAAATCATCGTGCGTCCGATGTTGGTCTGACTTCATTTGATTTTAAAAAAAAAATTTTAAAAGTGTCGACAGAGTATACATTTGGTATGATTTACGAAGTAACTGTATGTCAAGGAAAGCCATAGCTAGAACGATCTACGATAAATCATCAGACTCTTTGTGGAAATAACCTCACGGACGAATTCTAACTCTAAGATGTCGTGTACCAAGGAGTAAGCTTCCACCCACAGTTTCGAGAAGTTCGACAGATTTTTAAATCTCACTCAAAACCCTTTTACTAGAAAACAAATACTTTCGAGCAGTAGATTTAAGTTCTAACTAACCACGACTAGTTGGTTAAGTTTGACGGAGGTTAGAGTTGGACAATATATGAATGAATATGGTATATCCAAGCAATTTGGGCGGTGGAGGTGCGCATGCCTGTTGACAATTCATATCCTGCTATGCAATGTAATAGAATTCAATGTGAGTGAGTAGACAAGCATATGTATACGTAGAAAGGAGTCATGACTTTAAGGAAAAAGCTGCGGACAATTTAAATACATTTTCTGAAATCTAAAAAAAAAAAAATTATTAATTTTTATTTTCTGCCGAAACAGAGTGCTAAGACACAGAATTAGTCTATTGCTCTCTTTGTATGGTCCTTAGTGGAATTTCGCAGTCTTTCATAGAAAGGTGAGCTTGATTTTAGCCGTGAATCGCTTATGATACCAACATCTAACACGTTAGAGCCGAATAACGGCAGCCAAATGCAAGCGTAGCCGTAACACTCATAGGAATATGCCTAGAATTCTTTAGAGCTAAGTAAAAGCGTAGAGCCCCGTCACTGAGTCAGGGGCACAAGAAAAGTCTGGTCTGCCAGCATCCTGGAAAGTCATACATTATCTACAGTTATTCTCATATGAAACCATCAATAGAAGTTCATCTCATTGAATTCCTGCGACCCATTTGTGACCTGGGACGCAAACAGTAGTCATTGAATTTTAGCTGCGTTAAGTCTTGCTTTCTCGAATTAGTTTAAAAGTCGTTGATGGATGCTGGACTGCAGCTCGTTGTCGTCATCTGTAAAGACAATAGCACCACACCTAGATCGGTTTTGGAGTCCTCCGTGAAAAGCCGTCTACGTTCTTTCTCTGGTTCAGGTTCTGGCCTAAACCATTCTGGGCAAAGGGAAATTCGATTGCGTATGTTCGCAGCAACAGTTCAGAGACAAAAGACAGTCGGTGGTATACCAAGACCAGTTCATTTTAAACGAAAGGTGGCTTTGAGAGTGCAATACCTGTTATGAATATTAGAAAAATTGGATTCATAAGTGCGTCCAGAGTAGATGCAGGCTGGCTTGGGAAACCATATGACGCCGAGATTGACTGTTTTTTGGAGTCTGGTAAATGTAGCAGTGACATGACCGACACATAGGCTATAATTGACCTTATCCAAGTCAAGGGTCTCTTCTAGGCGAGAAACACCATGTCTTGCTAGAAGGCTAGGAACACCTTCAAAGCTTTGGACATTACATGCTAAGTCCAATGATGCTTTTCGGGATGGTATCCAAATACTTAGCTTCGTTAGAGAAAAAGATGGTGACGCTACAATTCGGGGTGACCCAGGGTCTAACAAACCTTCTACTTATGTCCGCTTGCTTAGGTGAGGTTTTCTTCTACTGCGTTGTACCTCCGGGTTACATTTGAAGACTTTGCCATTCCCTCTACATTTTCTAGCCATCTCAGGCGACCGAGATAAGTTCGTCATTGAATCTTCTTCTCGCAATCCCAGCAACCCAAACAGGACCAAATATTTTTCGAAGGATTTTTCTCGAAACGACCGAAGATATATTCATCTGCTTTCGATAAAATCTATTCTTTAGCGACATAAAATAGGACTGGGATGATCAAGATCTTATATGGTGTACCCGTAGTTTTTCTGGTTAGTTCTTACTACGCAATTGCCTTCTTACCCAAAGGAACAGCGATTTCCAAGAGTGATTCTTGGTTTAATTTCGGCTCAGGTGTTGTCGGCAAGTTTTACAGCACAGTTAACTACCTTTAAATTATAGGTGTCGACTTGGACGTTTTGTTCACTTCGCCAATATTGTATGTCGCTTCTTGTTGACAGCATATACTTAGCTTTGCAATCATTTACCACTAAACCCAATTTTGCAGCTTTCATTTCAATACTAGGGAACACACCCTAGTGTGTTGTTGTTGTTGTGTCTTGACATTAAGGGCTCGGTTCTCGAGAGTTTTGCATCATTATTTTGCGCATATGGACGAGCTTGGAAGGGATGCCAAAATTAGACATATTATACGATTGTGGACATTTCTGGGCCGAAACTGCAATGATATGGTCCAGTCAGAAGGACGAAGGATTTCAGACGTTCACAGAGTATGGCAGATACCATTTTGTATCTGAAGAGACTTTGTGGATCGAGAAAACGATGTTGAGGTTTTATTGATTAGACTTACACTCTTTTGACGAGATATGAGAATTGAATCAGTATATGATCTCCACAAATTCATTTGCAGTATATTTGAATACCTTGGCCGATAAGCTGTCAGATCCAGCCTTGTTCGTATTGAAATTTTGGCTGTTATCGCTTAACGGCATTGATGTTGGGCTTCTTTGTCGTTAAGCACTCTACGTAAGAAGTTTTTCCATATTCTCAGCACCGACTGCAAGGTTTCCTTCTACATCTCTCCAGATTTATATGGTCTTTTTGCCTTGTATGCTATTCCTGGAGTGAGCGCTTCTCGTGCTCCTCTTTCTTCTTCTGGAAAAGCCAATGTTCTTCACGTTTCTTGTTTAGCTGCATGTGCTTGACTGCATTTTTATCAAACCAGGGATTTCTTGGTGGTGATCTAGTGAAACCAAGCATATCAGTTGCGGTGTCTCTGGTGGCATATTGGCAGCGTTGCTACTGGTCTTCAGTACTTGATACTGGCAAGATAGGGGTTGTTGAGAGAGAGAAACTTTTTTGCGTTATATCTTCTCACAGGACTTCCCCTCTGTTGTGGTGCTTGGGGACATCATATTTACACTTTGGCTGTAACAAGGTGGTGGTCCGAGTTAATGTAAGCTGACCGAAACATTCCCATGTTCAGAAAATTGGAGGCATGCCTTACGTCTATCGCAATTAGAAAAACTTTGTTTAGCTTTTCAAAATCCGAAGATTACCATGTCTCCTTCTGTATATTGAGATGAGGAAACCGTGTGCTTGCTATAGTGATGTTTCGTCAATAAACCTAAGTATGTTGAAAGTCATGGTATCGTATAGGCTATGCTTACCAACTGCCCTACCTAAGATGTCCTCCTTTGCTCTCCTGGCATGCCAATGTCACACTTCGAACATTGCTCATCTGTCTTGCAGAAATACTCTTTGGTGGCGTCGTCCTTATCTTGCGATTGTCGATTGTCATATGACGCTCGCTCACGTGTCGCAGGCTATTAAGATCCAAACGTAACAAGTTATTGCTGAATCGAAATCATAACTATATGAGGGCGAGCGTTATTCTGATGGTCGTTTTTGCTCTACTACCGACTTTAATCTGCACAGCGGCTTACAGCAAAATTCTGCGTTGATAATCTTCTTATGAGGCAGCAGCTTAAAATGGATTATTTCCTCAGCATCCCACTATACAGACAGTAACACGTTGAGTGGGTGAAGCCCACCGCTGGTCTGTATTCTGAACTAAGTTCTTGATTGTCATGCGACAGATTATTTTGCAATAGGTGATGTTGTATCCATTTTCCCGACTCTATGGCTATTCTTACGTAAAGTTCCATTGCGAGTTTCCCTACCAACGTAACAGTTGGACTTCTTTCGACGATGGACTTCAAGAATTCATCGCCTAGCTCTTCTGGCCAACCCAAGCCGAGACTTGGTCTCGCTGAGTCCACAAAATATTTTGGATTTCTGATTTCTCTAGTGACCTTACTTCTCTTCCCTTACTTCATGTCATTAATGCCTATTTAATTAATTAGATGTATCACCGAGAAGTATGCCCTGACAAGCTTCTCTCACAAATGTTACTTGATATAGCGTACTAGTAAACGTGAAGTTTCCAACGTCCTTCAGAAGGAGAGGAGTGTGAGACCATCCTATATAGCTAAGAAGACCCTGAAAAAGACTTGGTTATCACCAGTGATGAAAAACCTCTGCTAAAGTCAACTGCACTGAAGAGAAGAGAGTGATTGAAATCCCTTGAGGCACTTACATAAGTCAGATGGCCCAAATTGACAATCTTTTCAAAAACCCGCACTTGTTCATTGATTCGCATTGACATATCTGTCAAATTTATCTTAATTATTCCTGGACAATTTTCGTAATTAAATATTTAACAGCAACGGTAAAACAAAATTTCAAAGCCAGAAATTAAATTGAAGAACCTTTCGTTGTCTTGATTGGGATTCTTCCAAGTGCATTTTGTCGGTTTTAAGAAACAAAAAATTCGTTGTATTTCGAACATAATCTTCTTTCATACTCGTATTCCTTAATTGCCCCATTCGTTCAAACAAACAAAAACAAAAGCTATTACCGTCATCTATCAATGTTAATGATTGACGGGTAGCCATACCCCAGAGTCATGAAATTTAAAAGATAATTTCATACATAACCCCCTAGCAGATGGTTTAAGCCATTCCCACAGGCAATACAGCATATCCCAAGAGTTAATAATTGTTTCTTGTGAACTTAACCTTGCTCTCCAAATGTGACATAACCATCATCACACGGTGCGCTCAAAATACGTACGGATACTCATTCGTATACTGTCAAGTCGTTAACCTTTTCTCTGTCATAATTATACCCACGACTTGAACATCAAATCAAAGCATAAAAACAGAAGTAAGCATGACCACATGTACGAGTACAAGTACGAATACGATTACGAATACGAATACCAATGCGGATACTCCAGAATACCCGATGGTTTCAGATGGATTTTGATGTAGAAGAATACCCTTGGTAGCTGGAGCTGGATCCAGGAGGAGTAAGCACAAATAAAAAACAGAGTTCTCTTCAGGCAACATCATGGTGCAACCTCACAGAGCAATCATAGCTGCACTTATATCCAAGAGCTGTAGTGAGTTTTCAATTCAACAAAAAGAATCCATAGGAACCAGTTTTTTTGTCAGAGGAGGTACGTAAGGGTATCTGAAGGAGGTATCTCCTCTCAGATCGAACTGTAACTAGATGTGCTGTCCCCAAGTTCAATTTGTTGTGAGAAGAATACACGAGTGCGCATTACATAACGATTCCCCGATACCGACCCTGTCTTCAGCCCAGCTATAGCCTGAGACTATAAATAATCGTTCGGTGTGCATCCATCTGAAGTTCTGGGAAAGAGTATTGTACTCTAGGCTGCAACAGCTGATTCTGATTCTGATTCTGATTTTTCTTCGTGTCGAGATGGGAGCAAAGAACTGGTCTGGGAAAACTCTCTCATCGGGCAGCAGCGTTACACTTGTGATGACGACGGTGATGACGATGACGATGATGATGATGATGATGATGATGATGATGGTGATCACATGCAACCATATGATACTCAAACTGATGCAATAATGGTGGAAGGAGTACTCGAGGTTGAACCTCAGCTCAATGGTCTATGGCAGGAGATCGTGATGCGATCAATGTGATGATTTCTTTCTTATTCTTCAGCGCTCCGATAACCACTTTGGATTGTTTGCGCCTTTGTAATGGACTCTAGATGTATTTGGAGTCTTTTTCGATTCTAGAGGTGCTCTCGAGCCTTTAAAGTATTCCCAGATTGAAGAAGAATATCCAGCCGATTGATTCAATTTGAAATGCAAAAATAAAAATAATAACACTTCAAGAACAAACAAAAAAAAAAGTCGGCAAGACGACCGACCAACTGTCGACGCCGAGAAAAGGTGATTTGGGGTACCCGTACTTATACTCGTACTTGAAGTCGTACTCGTATCTCAGGTTCCATTGTGCTCGTATCTGAACAATTGATTTTTTATTTTAAACTATTCAGCTGTTCAATGCTCAACTTGAGTTGCAGTCTTCAGTCTTTCTTGTGAACTACTCCGGTGACTTATTGGTTGTTGGACGGCACTCGGTGCCTAAGGCCGGCTCAAGTGAAGGTAAAGGGCGATAAACTTTTAAATGCATTTCCCTCTTCGTTTTATTGTTTTTCTTTCGTACGTCCGTCCGTCCGTCCGTCCGTCCGTTTGTAGTTGTCTATTTTCCTTTTGATTCTATTGCATTAAATGGTTTGAGATACATGCATATGTTATACTCGTACTCGCAGTCTGTGCCACCGATTGATTGTGGAATGATTTCTTTTATTCATGTCCAATTGAGTTTTTTTATTTTTTTCTTTATTGAGGTGTGCTAGGGCACGAGTAGATCTATTTTTTTCTTTTTTTTTATACGAAATGACTCCCTTTAGGGTTTCAATGACCCTCAATCTGGATGTAGTATTTAAGATATGGAGCCAAAATGCACTTCAGTATTTAAAAAGAAAATAGAAAACGAAAGTGAAGTCTCGTCCGCGTGTGAAGTGAAATTGGATAGCTAATTGTTAAGATTCTGATTGTCATCGTGAAGATGTTATATAATTGGACTGGACATCAACGAGGTGGTCCAAAGTATTGTAGAATGTGGAGAAAGGAAGGGCTTGTCGTCTGTCTGTTACGTGAAAGATACCTTCATCAACATAAAAAAAAAAAAAAAAAATGTTGGAGGGTGTGCCAATGTGAAAGAAGTTTAGTGGAAATTTTTTTTGGAGGCTTCAAAGTAATTCACAAATTCAAAATGAAATGATTGAATCTGTTTCAAGTTTATATCTATTTGCAATCGTTGTGCAATTTCTTGGGAAGAAGTTTCACCACGTTGTCGAAGCTATAGACGTTCGAAATATGTTATTTTAACAAATTTTAGTTTTGTATTCGTATCTATAATGTAAAGTGAAAAAATGGATGATATATTCTCAGTTTCATCTTGAGTGCTACAAGGTTGTCTCTACTCTTGTAAATTTGCAGATTTAGAACGACTGTACAGGTCACCGTTTTTTTTTGTTGAATCACCTCATTAGGGAGGCCAGGAGTTTGCTGATGTTTTTGCATTTGAGTGCTCGTTTCTTTGTTGGACTCTTCTTTGAATGTCAGCTGAAATTTGAGCTTCTTTTGCTCTTTAAACGAAATTTTACGACGATCTTTGCTGAACATGCCAAAAACCAGCTGATTTGCTTAGCTTTAGGTTTTTCCATCATCGGTTTTCTATGGTGGAGAATTTAGCTGTCATTTTTCTTTTAAAACTTTTGTACATCGTCCAATATTGCGACGCGTATGTTAAACGTAGACGAATGACTGTCGTATAGTACAAATTTTGAATTTGAGCGACTTTTCTGTCTCAAAATACTGCAGAGCTCTCGCGCCACTTAAGCCACCCTACTCTATCTCGTTAATTGTAATATTTTTGTCGTTACCGACAGAGCCTAAGTATGATATTTACTCGTATAGTGTTCGTTCTTCGGTACGATGATGCCTTTTATGTAGATATATTATGGGTGATTTCTTAAGCGCTTGGTTTTAAATTGTCAAAACAAACACAGAAAAGTTGCAAAAGTGTATAAAATGCTTATTCGAGTTGATAAACCAATTCTTGCCATTTATTATGAGATTATTTCATGTAAATGTTGACCACGACTACTAGATGGGGTGAAAAGCAACCTCCTTGCGAATGAAAAAAATTTTTTTTTTATTTTATTCAATATAGTCCCCTTTTAGTTTGATACACTTATTCCAGCGATTTTCCAACTTCTTGATCCCGTCCAAAAAGTAATTTTCCGGAAGGTCTGCAAAATACTCCTCCGTGGCGTCGATGATTTGCTCGCTTGAGCTGAATTTTTTATTGATGAGACATCTTTTGAGGTTTGGGAAGAGATAATAGTTCGAGGGAACCAAATCGGGCGAATACGGTGGATGCGACAGCAATTGGAGCCGTAAGTCATTGATTTTAGCCATGGTTGCGATGCTTTTGTGCGTCGGTGCATTGTCTTGCAAAAAGAAAATTTTTTTTCGCTTCATGTGAGGCCGTTTTGCAGCGATTTCGGCCTTCAATCGCTCCAATAATGCACAGTAATACTCGCGTTGATGGTTTTTTCTTTTTCGAGGTAGTCCACGAAGAGTATGCCATGACAATCCCAGAAAACTGACGCCATAACCTTTCCGAACCATGTTCAACAGTTACCAATCCATGCCAAAATATGGCGTGTGCTCTCAGTACTAATCTTTGTGGTATCTATTAGCTCGTGCACTTTCACTTTGCGGTCAACCAACACCATTTTATGTATTTTTTTGAAATTGTCCTCTGTAACCGCATCGGAGGGCCGACCGCTGCGGATCTGATCGGTAGTGGAATTGCGGCCACCACAAAACTCTTGAAACCAATATTTGACGGTGTAATCTGACGGAGCATTAGCCCCATAATATTTATCCAACTTTTCTTTTGTTTCCTCCGCCGTTTTGCCTCTCAAAAAATAATGACATATGAGAGAACGAAAATCGTTTTTGTCCATACCCAACATGATGCCAAATACGTCAACAACAATCAGCTGTCGAAACAAAACTAAAGACAGGTATCGCACTGAAATTTGGGTTGTCTGTCTAAATATGAACGGACTTCAGGCAGTAGCAGCGCATTCTGGCTGTCAAAGAGGTTACTTTTCACTCCACCTAGTACGTGGTCCATACGGTGAGTCCAATTTTAAATCACTTTTTCGGGCATATGTTCTGGTATCTCGCTAATAAGACGTGTAATGTTGCCTTCTAAGGCTGCAGTTGATGTTGGTTTGTCAGTATAGACGAGTAATTTGACGTAACCACATAAAAAAAGGGGTTAAATCGCACAATCTAGCCGGCCACCTCATCGGTCGAAATCGAGAGAATCGAACTCGATTCACGTGCTGTGTCGCATATCTTTCCAGAACCACATGTCAAACACGTTAAGCTGGTGCATTTTGGGCAGAAAAAAGTTTGAAGTCATTGAACGATAGCGAACACCATTGACGGTAACTTTGTTGTCACGGTTATCTTTAACAAAATACGATCCAATGATATTGACAATGTTCGGACCATAAACCGCACCAAACAATGCATTTTTTCTTGTGCATTGACAGCTCTTGTATTGCCTGAGGTTGCTCATCGGAGCAAATACGGCAATTTTGTTTAATAATATACTCGCTCAACCAGAAATAAGCTTCGTCGCTGAAGAACATTTTTCGATAAAAAAAGCAGATTTTCCTCCAGCTTTTCTAAGGTCCATTCACGGAAAATTCGACGCTGTGGCAGCTCATACAGCTTGAGTTCTTGCACGAGTTGTATTTTGTAATGTTTTAGATCACAAACCTTGCGTAAAATCTTCCACGTAATCTAGTAACACAATCGCTATTGCTGGAAACGGCGTCGAATTGACAATTGGACAAATCAGTTTATTCATTAACACTGGCGGATACAGCAGCAATATTTTCCTCTGTACGCAGTTTTCGCATACGAGTAAGTGGCTTGATGTCTAATAGCTTGAAATTAGTGCGAAATTTGGTCACTATGACTTGAATTGCTTTTTCAGTAGGTCGATTATGACGACCGTAAAATGGTCGAAATGCATGACAAATATTTTTCACAGAGGACGAATTTTGATAATTAAATTCTTTAATTTGTATGCGTTGTTTAGGTGTAAGTTTTTTCATGATAAAATGGCAATACAAACTAAGCATGCTTGGCTTTCATACATGTTGCGTCTCACGCGTGAGGTGTCACAAGTAGAACACTTAGAAACCATACAGCAAAAAATCACCCACAGATACCAAGAGTTGTTCTCCATCGCAGTTATCGAATGATTTATTTATTTATTTCATCAACAAATAATGTAAATATATGTTGGTTCAAAAAGTCTCCGCGGTTTTTTGGTACATTTTTGAAAAAAAAATTTCTGTTTTCAAAATCAATTTCAATCAAGTACATATTGGCCATTATTATCTATGACCTTTTGCCATTTTCCGGGCAGCTTCATAATTCCATCGGAGTGGAACTTCGGTGGTTTATCAGCGAAAAACTTGGTCAAATGATTTTCAGCGGCTCTTCGGACGGCCAATTTTTTACCATCAAGAGAGTTTTGTAAAGACCGAAACAAATGGTAATCATTTGTTTGTCCGGTACGGTGGATGCATCAAAACTTCCCAACCAAGCTCCGTCAATTCGTTCCGGGTCATCAAAAATGTGTGTAGCCTAGCATTGTCATGATGGAAGACAACTCCTTTTCTGTTCTCTAATTCTGGTCGCTCTTTCTTGAAAGTTTCATTCAAATGGTCGAGTTGTGTACAGTAGAGAATGGAATTGACCGTTTCGCCACATTCGAGCAGCTTATAATAGACAATTCCCTTCCAATCCTTGGTTGGATATTCTCGTATTTAATCCATTTTTCATCGCCCGTAATGAATCGCTTCAAAAATGATTCTATTTCGTTACGTTTCAGAAGCGTTTCACTGGTGGTTATTCGGTCAATTAAATTTTTAATTCATGTGGCACCCAAACACCGAGTTTCTTTGAGTTGCCTGCTCATTTTAGATGATTTCAAACTCTCATACTGTTGATGTTTAGTGCCTCCGCTATATCTAGACAGCTTCCGTGTCGGTCTTTCTCCATTAGTTGCAAAATTTCAGTGACAGGCCGACCAGTGCGAGGTGCATCTTATAAATCGACATTTCCGGAACAGAATCGAACAATTCACTCCTGGGTCCAGTGTTCACTCACAGCATTCTCACCGTAAACTGCAAAAATTTTTCGGCATGTTTTTGCAGCGTAAAAAAGCATCGCATAGCGTATTTCTTCAGATATTTCACTCATATTCAAATCAGCATAATATAACTCTTAAAACGAGCAACGAATTACATAGCTGTCTTCACAAAAAATGTAAACTGACATGTCACCTTTCAAATACTTCTTCGTTTGACACAATCAGATTAGTGTTTCCAGATAAATGAACACCAACTCCATCTAGTGAGAAAAATCCGCGGAGACTTTTTTTATGACCCAATATAATAATATACAAAAAGCACTAGAGGTAAATAAATAATAAAAAATATTAGTAGTTTACAAAAATTAATTCGCAAGCAATGTAATTTAAATGAATTTGAAACGAGCTCTCGAAATATGAAAAATAATTTGTCTACTGATTTCATTAAACGATTTCAGAGGTCTGGAAATTTGTTCATTATGTCTATAGTTTGTTCTATGGCCTATATGGCCTATATGTCACATATTTGACAATCATTTAACAACCTTTCAGAAGTGTGCAGGACCAATTATCCAAGAAGATTGAATATCTCTGACAAACATAATATCATGTACATGCCTTCTTGCACTAAGTGTCATTATATCTCATAATTGACATCGAACTTTATAAGAAATCTCAAAAGACCAACGCTTTTAAAGAAAATATATTTTGTAAAACATCTTTGTACTCTTTCACGGTACAGATAATTTGGTTTCCACATAACATCGGCGTATTCTAGTAACATTCTGACTAAGGCAATAAAAAGGGGCCAAAATGTATGAGAATCAGAAAGTTTCTTTTAATGAAACCAATTAAGCACTTAGTTTTTGTAACTATATATTCGCAATGAGATACGGAAGTTAATTTAGTATTAAAAAAAAAAAAAAAAAAACATCTTCAACCTTGTCAGAAGTATGAGACCAATACAGTAATTAAAACATTGTTGTATTTGAGATCTGGTAAAAGATTTCGTTATGCATTTGCTGACAAGTAGAAAAATTTTAACTTTTTATTTTACTTTTTATATTAACGAATAATTTAAGATCATCCGCATACAGTAGACAATTACAAAATTTGAATTCATGAATAAAAATTCAGGGAGGGGCCCTGAATGACTTCCTTGCGGAACTCCAGACATGCAAGAATATAATCTTGATAAAGAATTGTCAAGGCAAACTTTTTAAAACCTTTCAATTAAAAATAATGAAATCCAGTTTAAGATTGCTGAATGAAATCCAAAATTTTCGAAATTTATTTATGAACACTACATGGCTTACCGGGTCAAAAGCTTTTCTGAAGTTGTATATACCACCTTGATCAAAAAGTTCCCGGTGGCGTCACCGTGTGGGGCTCCCATTGTTCCGATTTGAGTTCTGTTTTTTTTTTTTGTTAAGTTGGTACATCTGTTGTTGACATTCCCTCTAAATCTTACCGTCATAGCTTAACATTTGCAAAAGTTACGTAGCCTCTACTCTCTGTGTGTATTAAATTGTATTACATTTTCCGCAAAAAACGGATTTGATGGTGCGCGAACGTTGAAAATGTTGGAAAAGTGTTTCGGCAAGAATTCTCTAAAGAAAATTGTCGTTTACAAGTGGCACGAGCAATTCAAAAGTGGTTGTAAGTCAATCGACCGAAAACCGACGAAAACATTGGTGAAGTAAAGGAAATGTTGGTCAATAACCACAAATTAACCATCAGAGAGATAGCGGAGGACTTGAACATTGCCTATGGATCCGTCCAAGAAATTTTAGTTAATGATTTCGGTTTCCGATGTGTAGCAGCAAAGTTGGTGCTTAAAGACCTCAATTTCATGCAAAAAAGGTACGTGTTTACGTCGCAAAATAGATGATTTGCGAAGCTGAATCCGATCTCACATTCATCAAAAGGATCATTACTGGAGACAAGACGTGGGCTTATGAATACGACACGCAATCCAGACATCAGGCAAGTGAATAGCGTTCATCAAATGAGCCGAAACAAGAAAAAACACGTCGTTTTCTGTCAAAAAAAGGCAATGCTCACGGTTTTCATGGATTACAACTGTGTAGTGCATCCTGAATTTTTGCCAGAAGGCCAGACAGTAAACAAGGAGTATTATTTGGGCGTTATGAGACGCTTTCGTGAAGCAATTCGCTGAAAGAGACCAGAATTGTCACCATGATAATGCACCGTCGCACAGTGCCATCATTATACGTAATTTTTTGACAAAAAGTGCAACAAATTCCAATCAATAGCTACCTGATTTGGCTCCCTGTGATCTCTTTTTGTTCAATCGAGCTAAAAAACCAATACGGGGAACGCGTTTTAGCAGCCGAAAGAAAGTAATGGAAAAATCGCAGGAAGGACTGATGGACATACCGAAAACCGAATATAAAATTTTTTTCGAAGATTATGCGCTGGCATAAGTGTGCTGCAGTCGATGGGGATTACTTTAAAAGGGGCAGTATAGATTTAGACGAATAAACCTGTATGTTTAATTTTCTGAATAAATTCCGGAAACTTTTTGGTGGTTTAGCGTCGACCTGGCATTTACTTTCAACGGCGTTAAGTGCATTAGATGTAAATTTTTTTTTCTTAGAATACCGCACGCACACAAAGGGGATATGAATACCCTTTTATTGGCTTTTTTTCCAGGGCGTGGACGGGTGGTGTAGTAGTTTGAAACTCAGGTGTATTAGGTTTCAATATTTTTCCCAGAGGTGGTTGTCATACTGGACGGGACGAGCTAGCACATCCTCAACCAGTGGGTCTTAAGTACATTCTAGTTGTTAGTTCGTTACATTTAGCCCAGCCAGCAACCACTCAAACATCAGTGCTATGCCTTCAAGTCAGAGTTGACGCCGACGAGATTTTCATATAACTACATACAAATTCTATGAAAAGACTTTTTCACAGAATTGCCTCGCACGGGATTCGAACCCACGACCCTCTGCTTGAGTAGTCTATGCATATGCCACTACACCACGGCCACCCAGTGTAGTGGACCAGATTAGATGTTGTCGAACGATTCGAAACAAAACTATGCTGAAGCTCAGATACAGTGACTCAACTTTTTGATCATCACGAATTTTTCATAACTTTTTTATTTACGCTTATAATTCAACAAAATTTTTTACAAAAAAATAAAATACATAGTATTATAATTTAGTATAAAAAATATTGAGAACCGAAATTATCTTTTAGCATAATTTAATACAAAAAAAGTAAAATAAGGGTATTTTGATCAGTTTGTTGACTTTGAGAAACTGTTCCTACTTAGTACTTTGTATAGCCTCCTTTTGATTTTATTCTTCTTGGCATGGATTCAATCATGTTTTTACATCGTATTTGCGGTCATATTTTGCCAAGCAGTTTAATTGCAAATCTGAGAAAGTACCTTTAACCTTAACCTAAAGATGTTCAATATGATTGAGACCTGGACATCGTGGTGTAAGGAGTCCGTCTTCGCAGGTGGTGATGTATTGAGTGACATTCATGCGACCCACCACTCAAATGCATTCACAAACCCCTTCCATGCACATGCATACCCAATTAACAATTTTTCCGTCTCCAAATTTGAAAGCTGATTTGATCTCTTATTGGCTCACCTAGCTTTTTTCAGATTCATTGACGACCATCGAACCCAAGACAGTTTACTTTTGTTCCATCCGACCAAATTAACCTTACCCAGTCATTAGCACAATAATCCTTATATTTTTGGGCAAAATGTGGCCTTAATTTCTTACGGCGGTCAGTCAATAAGGGCTTTTTAATTTTAGCGCTTCCATTTTTTTTAATCGCTGCTGTCCTGTGCAGCTTGTTGCGCCATTCCGCCTATCCGATTACTGTCCTCTGTACGGGCTCAATCTCGTAGCGATTCTTATGTCAGCAAAGTAAAACAACCTTCATTGGAGGAACATGCTGCTACATAACTTGTAATTTCAGCAATAATTGAACTACCAGTCTCTAATTTCGGACTGATTTTAAAGATAAGCTGATACAGGCTCTATTATTTTGAGTAAAGCCTTAAATACATCGTTGTTAAAATATGTCTTTGCTCATGTCCTCATAAATCGGTTTAATGGCTTCAGCAACTTCATTTGGAAGTGGAATGTAACTATTTTTGAAAGAGTTTAGCGATTTTGTAGCTGCAGCCTTCTGCCATTTAATTTGTATTTAATTTGATTTTCTTAGATCATTCCTTTCGGTCGACTTAAATTAGATTTTTTTATGCCGTTCTTCTCTGCTAACTTTTCTCGTCATTAACTGATAAAAAATATTAAATCACTGAAAACATCAAACGAAACAGAGCAATCTATGAACAAACACGACGCAAGGTTTATATACATTATAAGCCGGAAGTTTAGAACATTAGTATAAATTAGTATACCCACAAAGATCCATCGACGAACAAAAAAATTTAGGGATTCTGAGAGCATAAAGCTGGCAGGTAAGCGTGCCGCGCAGCACGCTTAAGAGAAACGACCGCTTAAAATTCTATATCTCAGTTAATTTTGCTCTAATATCTTTCAAATTTTGACACAACAATGTTAATATGCTATGCAATCATATGAAATAATAAAAAATAATAATAAACGTTAATAAAAAACGTTACCCCCCTCAACTCTTAATTTTCATTGCAACATTATCGTTCAAATCGCGTTTCATCCTTATATAGGTTGATTCAACATGAGCTTTGATTTATAATGTAAAATAAAGATATAAATTTAAAAGTGAACTTAAAATTTTTTCTATCAGTTAAAGGAATAATTCATGGCATCTACTTCTTGAAAATGATATCACGTAAATATTGGCCACGACTACGTCTGCGGTGGTCCATTCGGAAGGTCCAATTTTGGGGGACTCGTTCGAGCATAGCAACTGGTATATCGCGGATAACACGAGTAATGTTGGCTTCCCAAGCGTCAATCTTAGCTGGCTTATTCCTAAGGACCTAAAATTTGACATATCTCTAGTGAAAATAGTCCAAAGGTGTGATATCGCACGATATAGGCAGCCAATTTATAACAAAACGTGAAATTAAGTGGTCAACAAAATGATTTCTCAACAAGTCCATGGTTTCACTCGCTCTATGCCTCGTAAAGTCATCTTGTTGAAACCACAGCTCACTGAAACCGTGTGCAAGAATTTCAGGAAGCACAAAGTCCATTAACATGGCGAGATAATGGTTACCATTGACGGTAACATTCTGATTTGACTCATTTTTGAAGAAATATGGACCAGCCCATAAACAACACAATACCGTTGTTTTTAATGGATGTAATGGTAGCTCTTGGTACTCTTCGGGTTGCTCATCAGCCCAAATACGGCAATTTTGTTTATTAACGTATCCATTGAGCCAGAAATGGGCTTCATCACTGAACAAAATCTCACGATAAAACACCGAATTTTCATTGAGCTTTTCCAGAGCCCATTCACTGAAAATATGACGCAAATTCAAGTCGCCTGGCTTCAATTACTGCACAAGTTGAATTTTGTTCGCTTTTAGGCCAAGATCTTCACGTAAAATACGCCAAGTTGTCGAATAGGCCAAGCCTAGCTGCTGAAAGCGACGACGAATCGATTCGTCATGTTCTTTGCGTACACTTTCAGCTACAGCTGCTATAATTTCTTCACTACGTGCTGGATGTGGTCTAACTGGCCGAGTATCATTCACAGCGTTCTCAAAGAACGCTGATTTTCGTAATACAGCTGAACAATTTGAAGACGCTGTTGTGATGTGAGTCTTCTCATGATGGCTTGCCAAACGATACTAAACAAAAATAACAAAGCAGTTTGTTAGGAGTCACGCGTGATCTGTCAAGAAAGCCTATTAAAAATCAAACCTCACGTTGAATCACCCTATACTTGTATATTTACGTCTCGGGTACATTTTGAGATCATAGCACAGTCCAAGTAAAATCTCTGGGAAATCTATCAAACGCCTTTTCTAAGTCAGTGAAGACGATATAAAGGTCTTTCGAAGCATCATCATATTTCTACAACGTAAACGTTGAGTCATACCCATTTGGGTCATGTCAATCGTGTTGATTTCCATGGATACTATCCAGACCTCTCACGGATATTTCCATAGCATGTAACATTAGTTTGACCGATCGGTGATTGTTACAATTTCTCGTGTCGCCTTTGTCTTTATACAGTAAAACAGGAAATATTTCCCTTCACTAGTTGAATATTCAATCGCCCATATTTCGTAGATATAGTAGATCGCACGACTGCACGCTTGTAGTTTAACTCCAGACGCACTTTTCATACATCAGTTTCGCTACTTACATTGTGCTTGGTACTTATAGATACTTAGACAGTAAGAAACCAACTGTATTTAACACGACCATATAGTAAAGTCCAGAGAGTCTTCGAAGAAGCCAAGGTATATATATATACTCGTACATCTATATAATTCAGAATGGGAAATGATTTATTGTGGCCATCGCTAGGGCTATTAAGGTGATGTTACGTCTTTTGATGGCTTAAATTTTTTTGGTATCGATGGCGTATACTCGGTTATGCTGTTTAGGTATAAGTCAACATTTGTCACCTCCGAGAATAATCCTTACTGCTAGTCTGAACCAGTCAGTGAATCTTTCACATGAAGGGGAACCACTAGGATCCTCAGTCCTATAAGTCAAAAGCCAGACATAAGTTAGGAGAGATTAAGGAAAGTTATTTAATCAAAAAGGGGATTGTGAAAGGAAATCTATTTATAAAGCATGTCAAGAGGTTAGAACTCATGGATTCGAACACGTGCAAATACTTCGACAATCTATATGTCGCATGAAAAACTTATATCTTAATGATATACGAAAGCCTTGGTTAAAGTCGGAGGATGCACTTAGGGAGTTAAATAGGCATTATTCATCAGCAGTTGCCGATGTACATTGTTGAGAAAATTTTTCCTTCTTTATTTGATTAATCTTTTGAATTTTCTAACACAAAAGTGAACTGGCAAGCAATATATGTACATATAGTAAATATATTAAGAAACGTATGTATAAGTTATAACAAAAATTAAACAACTTTTTCTTTTATTATTTATTTCCAGGTAAGACGATTTAATACAAAAGAAAACCGTAAGTTGTCCCCTTATTGTAATTAAATAATTTTTTTTCTTAACAAGTCTCTGTTCTCTGTTAGCTAATTGCGCTACAATTCCGATCGATTAGAAAATAAATCTAATCGTGTTCTTGAAATCCTTAAATCTAGTAGATAACTTAATTCGTATAGCTTCCCGAATAATGATAGTATGGTTAATTATGTTAGTACGATAGAGTCCTTTAATCCTTATTTCACAAATTGTAACCTAGTAACTCAGTTACTGCCTAACAAAATACCTTCGGTTTTAGATGTGTTCTTAGTTCCTGGCCTCAATTCGGTAATATATGTACTACGCCCCATTTTGACATCTCGATATGATTGTCTTAATCACTGACGCTTATCCTTGGTGCGTAAAAGAAAATGCAGTAAGGTCTTACAATTTTTCTATTTTTTCTTCGTTGACAACACTTCACAGCACAAATGGCGTAAAACTCCAATTTTGCTTGATATTTGGGACACCCTTTAGAATAATAAACATAGTCTTTCACTGTACAGAGTCAAGCTATCATGTTGGTGTTTGAATTTCAATCTGCAATGCTTCATTCGTACTTTTTCTCAAGGTAGGTAGGCAGAGCCTAAAAAGGCTTGGAATGTCGAAAGAGGTGAATGTTTGGGTTCCTCACGAACTCAGTGAAAGAAACATTATGGATCGCATAATGGTCAGTGAGTCTGTGCTTAGATGAAACTCGCTTGAGTTATTAAAGGACTGGATACGGGAGATGAAAAATGGGTGGTTTGCAAAAATATTCGGCGTAAGAAGTCACGGAGTGCTCATGATGAACCTCGTAATCGGTGGGTAAACAAGTTTTGCATCCCAAAAAGGTCATGTTGAACATTTGGTGGGACTGGCGAGGTGTCTTTTACTTCGAGTTGCTTCCATGCAATCAGATAATAAATGCCGTTAAATATTGCTCTCAGCTCGGTACTTTAAAGCAGGTGGTGGAAGAAAAACGGCCAGAGTTGGCGAATAGGAATGGCCAGAAAGAAAACGTTGTTTTCCATCATGAAAACACCAGACCACAAACAGCTTTAGTGACAAAACAAAAGCTGAACTCATTTGGCTGGGAAGTTATGCAGCAACAACCGTACTGTCCAGACCTTGTGCCTTCTGAGAACCATCTGTACTTTCCAAAACAATTTAGACCGAAGGCAATTCAATTCCAAAGATGAGATCAAAACGTTCTTCCAGAACCTTGGAAGAAAGTAGTAGACCATGATGGACAATATCTGATGGATTAACTATAAGTTCTTATACGAAAAATGTGTTTTTAAATTTAACCCTAAAAAAATCGCAGAACTGATTGAACAACCCAATATACGAGTATTCGAAGGCACAAAATAAGTGTTGTCGTCGTAACTTTGGATTTACTCGTACAAACGAACATAAAAGAGCAAATTATTTTTAAGTACTGTCAGCATTTTATTATGTACAAACTACCACAATAGTAGGGGCAGAACTTCTCTTTTTTGAAACATTTATTGCAGCTGCAACATTCAACTCATCGTTCATTAGTGAAGTTTTGCCCGGTTCTTATTTTCCGAAGTTTCCGCAGAAGTTTTCGTTGTCAAAGGCGTCTCCATTATCAATTCAAGAACCTCCTTCTTTTTTACTTAGATTCCTCTACCTATAAAATTAAGGGAACCTTTTGACAGAAAAGAGCCTAGTAGGATTGACACCGATTTCAGCAAGGACTACGACAAAATGTCACAGAGGGTCATCTACCTCTAACTAAGCTTTCAGAGTGATTTGATTAAGTTGAACTACTTTCTTCTTGTTTAAGGGGCCACTAAAATAGGGTTTTTTTGTAATTTTTTTTCAGGAAAAATATAAATTAAATCGAGTTTACAAAGGTATTTTATTGTACATTTAAAAATTTATTTAAAAATGGCGGCTGTGCAGCGTTTCTCAGATGACCTCTCTTTTTTGAAACAATAAAAACTCTTTACAACAGCTCCCGTAAATTTTAAATTATAATGAGTCACTAAATTTTATTTAATTGTACACAACAACAGTTAGAGAAGTACATAAGATTTTGTTTAATATTTTCATTTTTAGCCGAATAGCGAACTTCTTAAGTCAAACTTGCAAAATTCGCAGAAAAATCGCCAGAAAATTGCTAATAACAAGTGAACTTTGCAATTTAAAAAATAAATCTTACGTACTTATTTAGGCAATACATTTTTAAAGATCTAGTTGAAATTTGAGATAAACGCGTTTAAAATTTTAAGTTATATAAGGTCATGAACAATTTTGCAATATCTTTAATCCGCGATGTCGGCAATATAAAATTGGCCTTCTATATTAGTGTCCTGCTCTTAAATTTCTTTTCTATTGCATTATAATACAATCTTCCACTCTTTTGCATCTTCAGATAGCGATCTTTCTGCAAGCTTTATGCGCTTTTAGTCAATCTCCAAGCACATTTCGTAGCTGTTCGGGCCGATTTATAAATCCATCGTTTTCATTGTGTGCAAAATTGAAGCAAACCCATCATTTTACTTGCAAACTGCAATAGTCATAGCTATATGCAGGACCGATTTACCACTAGAAATGGATTTTGGGGCCAATGCCCACACAGTCGAATTAAAACTTTCATTATAGTTTGGAGTATAACCGCCGATGCATCGAATAAAAAGATCGTCTCTTGCCAATTCTTTGAAGACTGACTTGATAGCTTGTGTTTGTACTCAACCAAACTATTTGTACCTTTAGTCTTTTGCCGTGAGCACCATGAATCCTCGCCGGTCGGACATTTATCGTGATATTTTCATCCAGATATTTTGGATCTCTTGCTGTATCTACGTGACCGCAAAACACTTTGTCACTCCTTAACAAAACGAACCAATAACACTCACAAAACAAAACAAAAAAGTTAAAACAATTGCCGATAAGAACCAAAGGTTCTTCAAATAGAGTCCTTTTCGAATGTTTCTCTATACGAAACTGACTGAAACCGACGTCTCTAAAGACGAAATAAGCAATAGTCTGAGTAACTATTAATCCCGCTATAGGATCAACCATTTCAAACTATCTCTGTGCCTTATTCTTACTTGTAAAGTCGAATTAATATTCTTGTACATTAATGAAGTGTAAATAATGCAAAAAAGAGGATCCGATAACCAATTTCAATCCAAATCTCAATACAAAGTAGATGGTGATTCATCGTGAGGTTTGATTTATAATGTAAAATCAAAGACATAAATTTGAAAGCGAACTTAAAATTTTTTTCATCGGTTAAGGGAACAATTCACGGCATTTCCTTTTTGCAAATGATATCGTGTAAATATTGACCATGACTATGTCTGAGGTACTACATTCGAAAGTTCCAATTTTAGGCGACTCGTTCGAGCATAGTGACTGGTATCTCGCCTATAACACGAATAATGTTGGCTTCCACAGCGTATATCGTAGCTTGCTTATTTTTGAAGACCTAAGACTTTACATATCCCCAGAGAAAATAGTCTAAAGGTGTGATATCGCACGATCTAGGCGGCCAAAATGATTTCTCAACAAGTCCATTATTTCACGCGCTGTATGGCTCGTAACGCCGTTTTGTTGAAACCAGAGCTCACTGAGTTTTGACTGTTTGAATTTCGGGATGCACATAGTCCGTTAACATGGCGAGATAATGGTTACCATTGACGGTAACATTCTGATTTGCTTCATTTTTGAATAAATATGGACCAATGATTCCACCTGCCCATAAACCACACCATACCGTTGTTTTTAGTGGATTTAATGATAGCTCTTGGTACTCTTTGGGTTGCTCATCAGCCCAAATATAGCAATTTTGTTTATTAACGTATCCATTGAGCCAGAAATGGGCTCATAACTGAGCAAAATTTCACCATAAAACACCGGAATTTCATTGAATTCACTGAAAATATGACGCAAATTCAAGTCGCCTGGCTTCAACTATTGCACAAGTTGAATTTTGTACGCTTTTAGGCCAAGATCCTCACGTGAAAAACGCCAAGTTGTCGAATACGCCAAGCCAAGTTGCTGAGAACGACGACGAGTCGATTCGTCACGATCTTCGCGTACACTCTCTGCTACAGCTGCTATAGTCTCTTCACTACGTGCTGGATGTGTTCTGACCGGTCAAATATCATCCACTAATGTAAATTGGGAATCAAATTTGCGAATGGTATTGGCAATAGTGGTTTCAGTAGGTCGATTATGCGCAGCGTAAGTTCCTCGAATCGCACGAAAAACATTTCTCACAGGACGCTGATTTTCGTAAGACAGGTGAACGATTTGAAGACGCTTTTGTGGTGTGAGTCTTTTCACGATGACTTGCCAAACAATACTGAACAAAAATGACAAAGCAGTTTGATAGAAATCACGCGTTATCTGTCAAAAAAAGCCTGTTGAAAATCAAACCTCACGATGAATCACTCCCTATAATTCCATTCTTGTTGATTCTCATATTTGCTAATGACTGACTTCATTTGGTGAGGTTTTGGTCTTTATAAATTATTCCATAAAGCAAACGGTTAACGGTTAGATGGTTGTTTGTAATAGAATCGATAAAAAATCGAGAATAAATGTACATATCAAAAATTGTTGAACGTAACGTCGCCATACTTTAGGTCTACTCATAGATAATGGCCAGAATTCAGTTACTTGCCCATCAAATTTTTAGTGCTTATTTTGACCAATACTCTCTACTGTGATATACATAAGCGTACGTTACTTTTTATTTCATAATTGTTCTTTGTTGCCTCATTCTATCAGACATACTCCGTTCATCTAATTTCAAGTCCAAGAAATAAATCCATTTACACCACCTTTGGCCTCTCAAGTGCTCACAAATATCTAAATATCTAAATCACACGTAATTACAGAGCTATCCATAAATTTGGTCATTTATGTATTTCTTTTCAAAATTTAAAAGACCCAAAAGAAAGGAAAAGACACGTACAAGTACGAAAGTATGACCACGAGTACGAGTGCGAGTATAAATATGGCCTGCGCAGTTACGAAGTACGAATAAACGAATGATTTTCCTATCCTAACTCATGTACGTGCACCTTTTTTAATTGAATCAAAACAAAACCACAAGACCATGCTGTCAAAAGTGGACACAGCTACATACTTGTAGTCGTAGTAGAACTCCAAAGTCAAAAGACATAGACTGCACGGCAGCCAAAAGTGTCAACGTATCTCAGAAAAATTATAAATTTGAATAAATTAAAACTTTTTCAAAGCAGTTGACACTCGGTCGGTCTCGACCCTTATTACCACATTGTCCCTTTTGCATATGAAATGGAAATATCCATCTACCCCCCTGAGATATTGTTGGGCTACTATTCATTGCATTGCCTCTGCCTCCTTGTGGCTTTTTAAAAAGAGTTCAAGCCAGAACAGGCGATGTTGCGCAGTGTTTGAAAGCGTCGATTGAATAAATTATACTTAAAGATATAAGCAACGCAGAGATACAATTTATTGAGGGATAACAAATCAAATTATATTGACTTGACAGAATTGGAGCAGTAGATTTGGTTGCACGGTACCGGTGGTGGTACATAATGCTGCTGTTACTGTTGCGGTTGTGACGGAATAGATCGATTGAGATTTTGTATCTTTTGCTAATGCAATTCGTGAGATTTAATTTTTATTTATTTATTTATTTTTTTTTTCTTTAATTCGCTGAAATCGTTTTCGTTTTGTTTATTGTTGCAGTTTATTGAAAGTTATGAGTGTCATGGCAGAGGTTTTCGAGGTTCATGCCACCGGAATGACCTATTGCGTTGGATATAGTATTTGTACTGGCGCTCGTATTTATCGGAATTTAGTGTGGCATATGGCATTGTTGGTGGCTGAGATACTGCAGTTGTTAGAATTGTGGTTTGATTGAAGGAAAAGATTAGCTTACAAGGGAATTTGTTGTGGTCGAAAGTAAAACGTCATGTAAATAGAGATTAAACTTGTCCTTGTAAGATAGGGAAGTCCTGCTGGGACTGGATTTATTAAATGGCCAGACCACCAATGGATAAACATCATGCGAATATTGTAATCACTGGACAGGGTGGTCTGAATGATTTCAATTTAATCTTGAAAATTATAGAATTTGATAGGCATAGAGCGATACTGTTGTAGGGTATTTTACTCTTTGCAATTTGATAGTTATATTTTTAAATAAAGAATTTTAAACAGCCTTCATGGGGTAACCAAAAATAGAATTCTGTATTCTAAGTATAATCTAAATATCATCAAGGAAGGGTATATGTCACTATCGAAAGTATACCGTGATATATTTATGATGGTATCATGTACATATATAGAAAAAGAAGATAATCAAATTCAAAAACTAGGCCATTGAGATACGATCCACGTTATTTTACAATAAGCTATGCCTCTCCCAACGTAGAGGAAACTGGTTCAGCCTTCCAAAGCTGAGGATTGTCTTGTTGGTTCTGACTTTTAGCCAAGTAGAACTTTTCAGACACCTTAAACAGAGACTACCCGATCGCTTTGCGTGAAAGAAGAAGACGTTTGTTGAACCTGAAAAAACGTATCCAGAGCAAAAATTTAAAAACAAAAATTGTACTTCAAGGTGAAATACTGAAAATTGGGGGACACACATTTTCTATTGACAACCAAAATAAAGTGACATGTAACAGTGAGGACGGAATGTTATTCTTGCGACAACTGACAGATGACAGATGCGATCCCGATGTCCCCGGTACCAGCAGTAGCTCCCTAACTGTGAAAAGTTGCATCCAGGGAAATAGCTTTTAATTGTAAGGCCTTCAGTCAGTTAAATAAAAAAAAAAAAAATGTCCAATATTAAGTGAATCTCAGTATAACATATTATCCTATAACGTAGCAGGTCTTAGCAAGTAGGAAGTGTGCAGCTACTGGCAGTAGAACCAGAGTTTTTAAGGGAATCTTTGAAGGAAGGCAGGTAAGCAAAGTATAAGACAATTAATGATAATGGTAACAATTTATAGAGATGTGCGAATCGGCTGGGCTTTCAGTAGTATACGGTCGTTCTATTAGCAATAATCAGGGTCATTTAACCTTTCTAAAGGGTACGTCATGCTCTATAATTGAACACTGTCTTATTCGTGGTAGGTGGTTTGACGGTATCTCAGATCTAAGTGTGGATAAAATGGTTTACTCAGATCATTTACCCTTAAACGTCCAAATAAATCTCGGAGCGCGGCCACAAGAACAAACCCGGCAGAATATCTTGCTGCCAAAATTAAGATGGATAAACCGTTTTAAAAATGTTTATAAACAAAAGCTCAATTAAGAACTCAGATTTAGAAACGAAAATGGTTTATGTTCTATAAACGGAGTGAACCTTCTTACGTCCTGCATCTAAGACGCTGCTAGGTGTTTCCAAAACAATAAATCTTATACGTGCGTAAAAAAGCAACCGTGGTTTGACTGGGATTGCCAGGCGACCAGGAAGATGTCTTTTGCTTATTTGCGATTGTGATTGAAGGGCCTTTACAAACATGCCAACCAAGAATATATAGGATTTTCCAATAGGGACTTGACAACTTTGAATTCAATTTGTGAACGCACTTTTCACTAAACATCAAACTGTCACTGTCAATTTATTCAGTAAACTCAAAATTTTCATCATGATAAAGTACACTAGCGAGCAATGTCTGCAAATTATAAAAGTTTTCTACAGATGTTTGGAGTCAGTGACTGCAACTTTAAGAGCGTTAACTCCAATTTTCGGTCGTAATTCGCTCCCTAGTAGACAGGCAATAACAAGTTTAGTGCAAAAATTTGAGTCTACATATTCGTTGTGTGATGTTGCGGTGTCAGTGAGATAACGGGTTGGTCGAAGTGTCAAAAATATCGCTGCCGTTCATACGTCCGTAGCAAACGATCAGTCAATTCCAAGGCGTTCTCAAGAATTGGGCATCGCTCAGACCACATTATGGCGTATTTTGCGTAAGGATCTTGGTTTACACCCATACAAGATCAAGCTGACTCAAGAATTAAAGCCGATGGACCATTTGAAGCGACGTACATTCCCCGATTGGGTTCTGGAGAAGATGCGCCAAGATGATGAATTTAATTGCAAAATCAACTTCAGTGACGAAGCTCATTTTGGCGGGTGAAAACCCACATGTGCTTCATGAATCACCACTTCATCCACAAAAAATAACTGTTTGGTGCGGTTTGCATGCCGGCGGCGTTATTGGGCCATATTTTTTCGTTATCGTTTCGTTATCGCGCCATGATCACCGATTATTTTTGGCCCGAATTGGAAGATATGGACTTGGACGACATGTGGTTTCAATAGGATGGTGCCACAAGCCACACAGTACACGCTACAATCGATTTATTGAAGAGTAAGTATGGTGAGCGTGTTATCTTAAGACATGGGCCAGTCGATTGGCCGCCTCATTCGTGCGATTTAACTCCGCTTGACTATTTTCTGTGGGGCTACGTTAAGTCATTGGTTTATGCGAACACGCCGACGACGTTGGAAGAGCTCAGACCCAACATTGAACGCGTAATAGCGGCCGTTTCGGTCGAAATGTGTGGCCGAGTCGTTGAAAATTGGGTCCAAAGAATCGACCGCTGCAAACGTGCCCGCGGTGGCCATGCAAACGAAGTCGAGTTTCATTCATAAATGTTTCGATTGTACTTCAAGCCAATAATAAAGTTTTTGAAATATCTCAAATGGTTTGCCTTTTATTTAAAAAAAGAAAGTTGTCAAGTCGTTATTAGAAAACGCTGTAGAAAAATATGCTCATAAAAACAAAAAAGATTTTCGAATCAACTCGCCAAAGCTCTTTCGGAAGTTACCGGCAGTCGCTCTTTCTGGAAACATGTAAGACTTCTCAATGTCACGTCATTCGCGAGAGGTATCCATGTTGAGGTGGGCATCCTAGCAGAACATTTTAACATTTTAATTATTTAACCCTCCAACCAGTGCTACCCATTTGCACTACGCGTTGCCATTATAAAGTGTGGAGGTGTTGGACAGAAAAATTCTACTCCAGGAGGTCTGTAATGTCTTTCTACGATATAAACCGTACAAGGCTCCCGGAGAAGAGCGAGTGCCTTACGAGTTTTTCATGAATGCCGCGAAGGAATTTTTCGAGAAGCTAACGACAGTGTACAATTACATCCTTGAGGTAGGGGAGGTGCCATCAAGTTTTAAGAAAAACATGGTTTTCCCTCTCTTTAAGAAAGGTGACAATAAAGATCCTCGGAATTATAGGGGCATATCCTTTTTAAACTTTATAATGAAAATTTTCACAGGAGTTATTCTGCATCGAATAATAATTCTGAACGAATTTCAAGCGGGCTTTCGGGGTAAATATTCAACGGTAGACAATTTATTCTCGCTCACTAGTATCGCGGGGTACTACGTGGAAAAAGGAAAAAAGCTGTACGCGTTTTTTGTGAACTTCAATGCAGCTTTCGACTCCGTTGATAGAAGATCCTTAAAGTCCTACAAATTCTCTACAGTGAAGATTTAATAGCAGTATGGTATGGAAAAAATTCGTCACAATGGTTTGAGTCACACATGGATGTAAAGCAAGGCTGCCTCATAAGTCCTCTTCTGTTCTCTCTATTCCTCGATGACTTGCCAACTTTTTTACCAGAAGGAATTGCGTTTGCGGCAATTCAAATAAAACTTTTAATGTATGCAGATGATATCGTATTGCTAGCAGAAATACCGACAATTGTGCAATTACATTACAGCATTATTGCAGTATGTGGAATCTACAGGTGAATACAAGTAAGTCCCAAATAATGGTATTTCGAAATGGAACTGGACGTTATGCGAGTGGTGAAAAGTGGACGTGGCAAAATGAAGAAATTGTGAGAGTTAAGAAATACAAGTACCTTGGAGTTATAGTAACAAAAGAGAAGCAAAAAAGGCCATAAAAATGCAGTTGGAAAGGAGTACTTAGTAAAAAATATTTTGCATTGTATAAAGTTTTCGAAGCGGTAGTCAGATCTATTATGTGTTACGCAGCGTAAGTTTGGGGTAACATTCAATATGAAAAAGTAAATAAATTTCTGAGATATTTCATAAAGAAAATATTTAGACTACCAGTGAACACGTCAAACTACATGCTTCACCTAGAAACCAATTTTACGCCATTGTACTTATTCACCACGAAAATGCACTTTATGAACGTCCTAAAAGCACTTTCACTTCCCGATTATCGATTACCACATGTTGTCGCAAAATATCTTCTTATCCGAAAGTTACAGTTTGCTAGAAAATGGGATAATCTATACCACGAACATGGCGCTATACTCCCTGTAGATAATGTCGCCTCACTAAAGCGATCTTTACAAGAACTTCTAATAAAAATAGAGACCGCCTGCCGATCTCTCTTTGAGTAAAAAGCAAGACAAAGCTTTACTAGATGCACGTATAGCACTTATACCTATGACCTAGGAGACGGAAACTACTTTAAAGATCAAATCAAATCAGTGCAAATACAATTTACCTAATCACGAAGACCAATTTGAGGAAAGAACACACTGTTGTATACATAACTCCTCGCTGCACTTACTGGAAACAACTGAAGGGCATTGTATCTTTTCCTGAGAATAGCTTTGAAGTATATGCAACAAATTTTGAATGCCAATGTTAACATAAATTTTGTAAATTTCAAAGGAAAAATTAATGGAATAATAAAGATTGTTACTACTACTATTGTACTACTACTATTCAGATACGGAGGTGTTATGTTAGTAAATGATGCACCACATCGCCAAATAATGGCTCAATTAGTATACTATGACTAGACTGTAAAGATTCTTTTCAAAATCAAGTTGGTTGTAATTCTCATTTCCCACGTTATTCCTCCAGGATAAAGACTTTTCGGGTTGCAGCATTGGTAATCGTTTTCTAAAGATGTCAGCTCATCTTGTTCGATGTTGATGACTTCGAATTCTTCTGGCAAATGCAGTTTCATAGATCACTGAAAGTCTATTCCTACTTCACCGGCCTATCCCTATGGCTTTCTCTTCGAACTTTGTGTCTGTGACCTGTTCTTATTCCCTTTTGGTAACGATTTCGAATATTATTTGTGTAGAACCACTGCTTCATGACCTCAATCGGAAGTTTTTCTAGTTGTTTCTAAGAGAACATAACAAATCAGTCAGGGCCCTAATGAATCTATGAAAATACGACCTCTGGTTTCCTTCTGTGGAACTTCTCGAAAAATTTTGAACAATTGACATCATTGATCGCTCCTCATGTGCCTTGAAAAAAGAAAATAAATTAAATTATTCAGCAATATCTATCAAACGAATCCTTCATGGTTTTCGAGTACAATCCCAAGATACGAGTATTTTAAACACTTTACTGAACCAGAAGACAGATCTGAATTAGTTCAGGCAGCATATTTAAAATCGAAAAGGAAGACTGTAAAATTACTGATTTAAAGTAAAGCGCTCCTATCTACAAGATCTATAAGCTTTTCTATAGTATCAACGTTCGTAAGGAGTTCTGCGTCAACTAATTGTGGTGGTACCCTCTGATAGAATTTAAAGGTTATTGCTTCGCAAATTAAAAGAACGGCTTTACGTCTCATATACGATACTTTATGAGACTGTCTGATGCAGAATGCAGGGCATGTTGATTTTGTCGACGAGTATCTATCTATACAGTTACAAGTGGATGAACCAAGATATGACATAAACAAAATCACTTTCAATTTTAGATCCACTATTCCATAACTCTAAAATGAACATTCATGCAGGAATCACAGACTTTTTGACTGTAAATTTTACAATTCGGGCTGATCCTTAAAGCACTCTAGTGTGGGGAAAAAACTTACAAATTAACTTAGATATGCTTTCGTTCCTCTTCTTCTAGCGCTATCTTTTGCCAGTTGCTTGCAGTTGTTGTGCAAACGAAGGTCTGCTTATCCATGTGTGTGCAACCTAGCTAAGGTAGTCCTCTACTGCATTGTACTACTGGGTTGGAGTCAAAAACTGTAGTCCGAGCTGGAGTTCTAGTACCCATGCGATAAAGGTGACTTAGCTATCTAAGCTTTTCTAACGAAGTCAGCATCTCTGTATGGCCTTTACAGTTTGTTCTTGAAATATCTATTCCATTCTTCATTGATACAAGTGAAGAACTTTACTCTTCAAGGGCACCATGTATTCTTCATCGCTTGCCTGGGTAACCGAATGAGTTTGGTAGAGAAGCCAAAAATAGATACGGCTCTCCAGATGCTCTAAAGATGCTATTATATGGTGCTTTGCGATCGATTGTATCCATCTGAAATTCGTTGGTTTTGTCCTTTTTCTGGCTAAAACCACACTGATAAACGCCGATCAGATTGCTTACGAACAGTCTTTAGCTTTCACATAATATACAGGCAGGATCTTACATGCGATGTTGAGAAGACTTAACATATTCTCCTACAGCTGGCAAAGTTCAGCGGATTTTTCTTTTTTTACGAGCGGACAACCAATGCTTAGGTTCCACTCGTCAGATATACTTTCGTCGACGTAAATAGTATAGATCAGTTGACTTACGTTGTGGTTAACAATCCGTGTTAATAATTCATAGTGTCCGTCCAAGGTAGATGGAAATGCTTTGTGACTTAATTCAGATTGAGTGATTCATTATCCCTGACAGTTTGATGTTGCTTGTCATCACCGTTTAACAGTTTAACAGGTATAATCTTTCCAGATTCTCAGCAACGACTCTGTGGAAAGGACCAAAGGGTTGTAGTGAGATATTGGAAGAGTTGTCAGAAAATGTATATCAGTCAAAGTTCAAACCATGACATAGACAGACTGTAAGGCCTAAGTTTAACCTAAAATGCACTATACACTATTTGAAAATGAGAGTTTTACTTTATTTGCAACCTCTCGATCACTGTAAGAGTCAACCAGACAAGAAGCATTCCAAATCTTCATGGACTAATAAAGTCCTAACGACTTCTCACACGAAACGAAGTGCTCAAACTCCTTTAGGTATTAGGGGCACACAATCTGTCCTAGATAGATAGAAACAATTTAAGTAAATGGATGATGTATGTATATATTTTTAAAATCTCGTCGAATTCATAAAAAAAGTTTTTTAATGATATTTCCAACGACATCAGAACACTATAGTTGCGGCAACAATAACTGAAACTTCAAAAGTAAGAATCCGAACAGTTAAACCGAATTTATACCGACGATATGATTACTCGTAACGCTAGTGAGAACTTTATAGGGACGTCATCGTCAAACAAGCTTATCGGTCCGCATATGAGTACATTACGAGTAATTAGACTCACAAAATCGTTTTAATTTTAGTTAATAAATTTAAAAAAATAACTTTGAGTTATTAAGAAAAAGTATCCCTCTATTGTATAGTACATCGGCCAAATGAACGTCTGCCATCTATTCGTGCTAAAATATGATACCAAGGTCAGGGCGAAACTGTGGAAAATTCAAAGAAAAAATAACGCCCTGAGTTCGCGTTAGGTTATCTACTTTTTGCTGGGTAGAAAATTATTGCATCATATTTTCATGCCTCTGTTCTATCTATCACAAAATGACATCTTCTATTTCCAACAAACGCGAAATAAAAAAATCATACAACTCTACAGCACCCTGTGGTATCTGTTTAAAACTTCAAACTTAAACAGCCACACAAACATTTGCACAAGAATCGTGATAGTCAAGACTATTTGTTGAAATAATCTCAGATAAAAGCCACCATATGGGTTGGTATTACTCTAAGCCTGTCATAGAACTTATATCTATGTTTATCCGAATAAGATGGTTATTTTACTATTTTCACGAATTTTTGCACACTTTTGATTGCCTTTTGGGTTGCATGAAACCTTGTCAGTGGATACGTAGATATACATAAATTGGCGTATTATATAGCGGCGATTTGCATTAGCGGGATCCATAAAATGCATTCTTATGCATCCAAATACTCAACTTAGATGTACGAGTATCTGTGGCTAATAAAACGGTGAGGTGTAAAGAAAATTAAGATTAAAGAACAGAGATTTTGTTTATTTGTGTGGTAGGAGTGTAACAGTTTATAGCTGTTTTGGCATTAATGCTGGTGTTGACCCTTGATTATGCAATTACGGTGGCAGATTAAACGTTTATAGCATGAAATTTTACTGTGTTTTGTTATAAATATTTTATAGTGATCTGATGGCCGTGTCTTTTTACTGAAGCAACTGTACGATGATGTTAGAATTGCAGAAATTGGAGCTTAGGGTAGCTGATGGAAATGATCATGGTATTAAGTGGGTGTGCTAACGAAATGTGTATAGAGGTGCAAATGTGTCATAAATATGCCACAATTCTTAACTAACAGAACAAGATTAGTAAAAATACTTATAAGGTGCCTTTCATTTCGACACACCATCTTGAAGTAGTGTAAATTGTCTGTACATCTTGTTTCATCGATTTCTTTGATAAATCCCGCTAAAAGGGTCGAAATGTTCACTTACCCCAAAATATTTTGCAATTTTTTAGACCTACTTGTTTCAAGAATCTTTTTTTATAAAGTGCTCCCCTCCAATATTGTGTCAAGTTAACGAAGGAAATACATATAATCGACTGAACATTGAAATATCGCCCTTCTTGTTGATTCTCATTTTTTTAAATGATGTGGGTTTCATTGCATATTTCAATTAAGAGAAGGGAAACGTAAACGAAATGGTTTTAAAAATAAACTTAATTTACAGATCCTTCTGCAAAGTAGAAGTATGTACATCTGCATTGCTATAGATTGTAAGGCTTCAATTCCTGGGTAAAATTCGTTGTGGCACTAGTAAAACACATGAGTTTCGATCCACACCTTTAAAAAGAAATCTGACCCCCCCCCCAAAATTTTTTAGATAACTTAACGCTATTCGACACAGAGAAATTAATATCAAACTATCGTCGAAGTCATTGATTTTCATTTTATTCGAATGATTTCAAAATAAAACTTAACAATCGACACTTTTTATTAGTTGACCGATTAGTATTCGACACTTAATTACGATCCTAATAAAAAACAAAATCAATTCAAATGATAGATTATGCTAAGCAATTAATAACGTTCCAGTGATTGATGAAATTCGGTAAAGTGTGGGTATCATTTGAGCTATAAAGGCAGATTGAATCTAATCCATAATTTTATTATTATAATTTTTTTTTTTCAGTGGATCTTCTTATAATCTTTGTGTAACCTGTTGTCTAATGAAATGCTTTCGATGATCGTAAATATCTGATTCTTCAAATCCTATATAAGATACTTGAAAGATCAACTTTTGCTTAAAATTCAGAATTGGGAAATAAGATTTTCTGCTTGAAATTATATGTCAATCGGTTATTTATGGCTCAGTAGCTGAAGAGAACAAGTTTGTTCTACTCTATCTACACGCTTTGAAAGGTTTTTCACTTTCGCCAAATGACTGCCCTTTTTGCGTTAAAAGGTAGAGGTAAGAAATTAATTTTTGTTGTTGAACTTTAATTAGACACACATGTTCCTTTTTTTCTGTGCCATCTTTGTATACTACGAGTATAGAGGATTGTTGATGAGAAATCCTCTACCTATATCAATATACCATATTCTAATAAAAGGATTGAATTTGGGCCTTCTAGATGTTAATATATTTGGTGCGCAATCGCAGTTTGCAAATAGATGGCTCCAACAGTAGGTAGGCAGATTTTTTTTTTTTATAATACCGCGCGCGCACCAAGTGGATATGAATACCCTTTTTCTGGATTTTTCTCCAGGGCGCGGGCGGGTGGTGTAGTAGCTTGAAACTCAGGTGTATTAGGTTTCGATATTTTTCCCAGAGGTGGTTGTCAAACTGGATGGGACGAACTAGTACATCCTCAACCAGTGGGTCTTAAGTACGTGCTAGTTGTTAGTTTACATTTAGCCCAGTCAGCAACCACTCCAACATTAGTGTTATGTCTTCATGTCAGAGTTGACGCCGACGAGATTTTCATATAACTACATACAAATTCTATGAAAAGACTTTTTCACAGAATTGCCTCGCACGGGATTCAAACCCACGACCCTCTGCTTGAGTAGTCTATGCATATACCACTACACCACGGCCACCCCGATAGGTAAGAGCTTTGATTGAAAAAGACCAGCCAACGTAGGCCTATAAGCCAATTTTGCTGACACATGGATCTATAATCCTTTTACTCATGGAACCAATTTGAGCTTATGATGAAGCGCAGGAGACTGTTAAAGTTCATATTCTTTAGATCGTTTAGTCATTGTAGAATAAAGCTCTTAAGTGAAGTTTTTTTTTTTTGTGGGAGATAGCTCGACATGTACAGAGAAGGTGGAGGATTGTCTCCTCTTTTTCCTCTACAGAAGCTTCTACAGAAATCGTTTCTAAAGACGGTAAACCTTCTTGCATGCTTGCCTGTGAGGCAGTGTCCAGTGAAAACACTGAGATGTTTCCTATTTTGAAATATCAGCCTCTTAGACATGTTGGTCCAACAGTCCACCTAAAGACTGTTCATTTATTAGCATCCAGCTTCAATATTGATTTGCACGTTCCGATTTGTATACCTATGCCACCCTTTTCAATTAGAATAGGCAAAGTGGTTCCAATTTTTGTGATTTCGTCAGGCCTACAATTCCCTGGAATGTCTCTGTGACTCGGCACTCAACAAAAGTGAAAGTTAAACTACACTGCCATCTCTGCAAGAAATGATCGGCATTCAAGAGTTGTTTAGGAATTTAATAAGACTGTGTCCAAGGACTTAATAGCGGTCTGACTATCCGAAAAGATAAGGGTATCCTTTGCAGATATCACGTTTTTCATCAGCCAGGACAGAGCTTCTTTAATCGCCTGGAATACGTTACAATGATTTGGATGACGGAAGGAGAGGTTTAGACTTAAGTTATCTGCGAATAAACCTCCACCAACCCCGCTATCGGTTTAAGATCCATCCGTGTAAAATTGGATTGACTTGTCCTCCATGAAAGCATCTTCCTCCCAGACGGATTTAGAAGGAAAGTTTACATGAAAGTCCTTGTCAAACCAAAGTTTTGGTATGGTTTAATCAATGTTCTCTGTGAGGATTCCTAATATATTAAGAATTTTAGCTTGGCCAAATATTTTATTTGTCCATTGTGTGGTCGCTTTAAGACGAATTACTGCAGTTTTTAGGCTCTGCTTAGTTGACTGTATTGTCTAAGGCCGTCCACCAGGCAACAACTCCGTAGGTGAGTATCAGTCTTATGACCGAAATGGTAAAGCAGTAAGTGCTAGTCGATTTTAAAATATCCGAACCGTCATAAACCAAGCTTAGACATATGGTAAACAAACTATTTTGACACATTAGTGATTTTGTTTAGGCGTCATATACTTTTGGTTGTGTGAAAATGTCTAATTTTGTGTCAAATAATCGTCATTTGCTTGATGTGTTGATTTTGTTCTTAAATTGGAAGAAAACGGCATCTGAAGAGCATACAGAGCTCCAAAAAGCTTACGGAGATGTTGCTCTAAGTGATTAGTTTCATCGCTTCAAAGACTTGGATTTCGACGTTGACGACCGCCCGCTTGAAGGGAACATCGCTTTCAGAGATGTCGCCGTTGATGAAAATTGAGAGATGCTTCTCTAGGAATGAAATTCCGAAGTTTTTCTAAAAGGTAAAACAAACATGCCACTATCACAAATCCCGGACCAAAAAACACAGTCGCAGTCTATGCTGAGGATTTGAAAAGAGCATTTCTGTAGACTGTATAACGACAATAACGAACCACGACTTGGATAAAGTAAAGATAACCATATCTAAGCCTAAGTTCAACAAAACTGCTGGAGCGAACGACTGTTGAGCTCTGTTGAGCTCTTCAAAGCGGCTGGCAATGACTTGCTTAGGAGCACACACTAACGCATTTGTAAAATGTAGGGGGACAAAAGTATGCCCGATGAATGAAATCTTAGCATTAACCAGAAAGTACATCCAGAAATAGATGAGGGTGCTTTTGGTTACTTTCTTCGGATGATTTTTGATTCCGTCTGCATAGACAAAAGGTAGAGGAGAAGATACAACGAGGAACTGTACGATCTGTACAGCGACATCGATTTAGCCAGAAGAGTGAAGGTACAACGACTGAGGTGGCTGGGTCATGTAAGGCGGATGGACACCAATGATCCGGTCCGAAGAATTTTCGAATCTGCCTCCGAGGGACAGCGCAGTAAAGGAAGATTGCGACTCATGTTGTGCCCGCAAGTGAAAGGTGATCTCAGCCAGCTTAGCGTGCGAAACTGGAGGTAGCTAACTAAAGATCGAGCTGGCTGGAGACGTTTGTTAGTTGAGTAAGTAAGGTTTTCTTTAGAATCTGGACTGAAACTTCTGTGATAGAGATTTTCGAATTTTGTAAGTTTAAAACAAATAATGTATAGATAGTTTGATGCATCTGAAACTGGAATTCGACTGATCGACATATATTGGATTATTGAATATACATAACCAAATCAGTTTCTTTGGTTTGAACAGGTTTGCAAGTAAACTTATTGGCGAATAGTACTATGAGCAGCCTTTACAACGAAAATCGCCAAAGGCTTCAGACCTATCAGTCTGATTTTCTTTATTTAAATTGACAGAATGCTGCCTTGCAAGTGCATCCTCCACCCAAGATGATACAAAGTTTTCTTGCTGTGCTTTATCACTACTTCAAAGCTAGTTCGAGAAATCAAGGCTATGTCTTGCTTGGATCTCAGGTCGAAAGAATCTCGAAAATTAGTTCGTCAATGAACTTTCTGGGCAAGACCCATAGTAGAGTTTCACAGGACTTGAACCTGTATTGGATTATACCTCAGTGTGCTCAACATGAGTGATCCCTCATTCTGCGATGTTTGCTGTGAGTATGTTATGATAACGACACTGCGAAGCACTATATCTTTGAACATTTAGCCTACGCAGGGTTGTAGTTTAATGGATTAGATTTCTGATAATCCGTGGAAATAAACTTCGAAACCTGGTTTTTAAGCCACGTTTGAGTGGTTTTTGCCTTATGAGCTGGAGCGGAGTCTTGTTGAAAGGTCCACGATATATTCGCGAATAGTGTTTCGGTGAGGGCTCTACAACGTTCTCCAAAACGTCCATTTGATACACTTTCGCTGAGGGTTTGAAATCTTTTTCGTAAAAATGGAGCTCGGTAACCCCATCGTGGGCGACTCCCCACCAAACCATCACAAAAGCTGTGTGGATGTCACGTCGATTTCTCGGAACAAGTTCAGATGCATGTCGTGTTGACAGTGCATATGCTATATAATTCTGTTTGTTGAACGATTTTTCAACGGTGAAAATTTTCTCGTCAGCAAAAATAATTTGTATGTGACCGTTCTTCACAAACTAGCAAAGCTAGGCTTTTGATTTTGACTTATGCTTCTGTGAGTTAGTCTCTTTTATGCTCTGAGGCCCAAGTCATAACATATTTTATGATGCGCAACATGCTGTCCTTGTTGATATCCACCTCCCAAGACATAATTTTCTGTTTACGCAGCAGATTTCAACGAATTCGATTCTCCACGGCTTTGATGACTTGTGAGGTTCAAACAATGCGTGAACGGTCGACTATTCACCAGTATCCTCGCATAACTTCACGGAACGATACACAAAGTTTCCAAACAAAAAATTTGCTAATACTAGGTATGTACTATACAATAGATTCATTTTAAAATGGTAACCAAGTGCATTGGCAATAGAATAGTCAAAAGCAATGTAATGATAAATGCAGGCCATTTCCGAGGCCTTATGATGTAGAAATGCATTCTGGAACCTGTCCATATATGGCAGATATTCCTCAAAATTCAAGCCCCCACCTGCCTTAAGATTTAAAGGCTACAAGAGTGTTCAAACTCTTAACATTCCATTCATTTTTTAATTCGCTACATGTGGGATTATCAATGTTATCCTCAATCACTTAAAGGACACATAGGCACAAACACAATTTAGCAAAATCCTTGTCCAAATCCATTCCTCAAAACAGTGTGACGTTTTTCCAGATTAAAGCTTAGTGGTTGTAAATATCAAGCAAAAATTGTTAAAACTTTACATCACCTTGATGTGGAAGAATCCTATCTAATCGTGCGTTGTCTTTATCTTGTTTTGGGTGAGGGATGTTGTTAAAAACTTGCTATATCAAATGACCCTTTGTTTTCTTCCATCGCTGAACTTAATGAGTATGAAGCTGAAATCGCTTGATTTAACATGAATTTCCATGACATATGGGCATAAGTAAGAGTGACACTCGTTGTACAGTCCTGGTACCAAAGAGATTTCTTAATAAATTTGTCAAGGTTGGTGACCTCCATGGAGTATAAAGTGTAGAAACTGTAGTAGTACCAAGGTATGATATTTGTAAAGGAAGTGTCCCTGCCGAATCAGCAATAAAAATCTCAACTCAATCACTGCGCGAGTCCTCCAATAGCGCAGTATCCTGTGATTATGATTGGAATTGTGATCTCTGATCACAACTCTTCAAGTTGCATAGGGCCTTATAGGTCAAGATTTCTCTGAATGGCCATAGGAAGGGCTTGAAAGTTTGTGATTTTTTTGACCATAGGACAGAGGTAGTTTGAAATGGCTGATGTTCGATGTTAGTAATCTGGTTTTTATATTTTTATCTGACATGGGTATTGGCCACTAAGCCGAGTCGCTGGGTAATGAATAACTGGGACTTCGGCTTAGAAGATGGTTCAGCGTGAATAGACTGGCTTGTCCCTTTACCAGATTTTGGATTACAGTCGTAAGAGAGACCAGCAAAGGTCTATACCATAAGTGAGACTTGGTGTAGACTCAGTTGTTGACTATAGGTTGTAGACTCCACCTATTCCAATAGCCCTCTTGCATCAGTAGTCCATAATCAGTTTGATTTTACGCCTGCTTCTAAGGAATGATATGTTCACGAACTGCCATTTTTTGCACCGGATTTCATTATCTAGATAAAAGCACTCTTGCCTTGTTAATCGCTTCTCTGATTTTATAGGTTTTCATTTTGTAATAAAATTTTGTATATTTTTTCTTTTTAACATAAAGTCTTAAGTGCCCACCACAAATGCCACACCAAGGCAAACGTCAGCTTTTATATGCTTCTTCACATAATCACGTCTTCTATTCCAAAGCCCATTCAACCTTGTCATTATCTTTATTAGAGATCTTACTATTCTTCTTCCTCATATGGTGAGTTATGACAGTTGTAATGACAGACATTGATGAGGAGAGTTTTACAACCTTAACATAAATTCGGTATAGATTTTATCTTTGTTTTAAAAGGAGGCTCATTGGTTAACCACAACTTGCAAGATTTACAACCACCTTAAACAAAATAGAAAAAAAAAAAAAAATTCCCTTTTAGATAAACTTAAACTTGGAACTAATACTAATTGGCAGTGCTGCCTAGAACAGGCATAGACATTGGTATTAGTATTCCATGTCCATTGCCACATTAACCAAGAAAAACATAGAGCTAAGCATTTGCTAAGGCTAATATGCGTTAGAGCGGCTTTAGTTCAACTCCTACGTACAAACCTCGCACGCATCCTTAATCGGTCAAAGCAATTACAAAATGGTAATAACCATTGCCAACTTCGGCTTTGATTTGTTTTAACGTGCACCTTCGAACTTTACTGCATGAATTTCCAATCACCACATCTGTAAGCCACAGCCGCAGCGGCCGTCGTCATCGTCGTAGTTGCTTTTTGTTGGTTGCAAGTTCTGCACAGCACCAAGTATCTCCCACCAAAGATCGTAAAAATTTCGAAATAATTTTTCACCGGACACACACTAAATCACTAAATGGTTTTTATATATGCATTCCCACTGTAATTACCACTATGGCCAACATGTACTCGTATAGACAGAATCTTTTAGAGCGTAGGTAGCCACTAGCCGTTGCCCGAGCAGCCACCTGAACCAACTTTACAGCTTCAGCTCCAATCCAATCATCTAGTTTCCAGTTTTTAGTTCGGATTAGTCCAAGACGGTATTCATGAATGAATAACCAATCGCCAAGTGAATGAACAGCGGAAAAACGATTTTTTTTTTTTTTTTTTTTTTTTGTTGAGGAAAATAATTTACAAGATACAAGACAAGATTGCTTATCTGTGGCGACATTTAGTCGAGTGATATATGATAATGGAGTGCGTGCAGCTACATCTCTATGAAGTTCCATAGAACTCTATGAAAACCGTTGGGAATTTATATGGTTGAGAATTGGAATGTTTTGAAAAGTCGTGTGAGTAGATAGGTGAAGTATCGCGTGAGATGAGCATAAAAGATGCGCGACTTGTTGTATCTTTAACGAGAAATTCATGTCAATTAGATGCTGATTGTTGGGATGCTCTGCACATTGTATTTTCTTAATTTGATGACTATGAGTGTGAGAATTTGAATATCTTAATCACGTAGCGAAGAAGATATGTTTTTTTTTTTTTGTTATTTGTTATCCGGTCCTATATCACGACTCTCTTATTCTTTTGAGTGATTTTTATAACAAATAAACAAATAAACAGAAACAAGGGAGAAAATCATGGAAATTCGTAGGAAATTTGTTGAGAAGATGTTTTGATTCAATCACTCCTACGAGGATGATAAGACTTTTTCCGAACATCTGTTAGCAAAAGCTGTTCCGGTGGACCCGCATTATGACTTGAGCGATAAGTGATTTTTGATATCTCTTGAAGGTGTACGAATATAAGACACCGGAAAGAAGATGGGCCTGTCTAATTTTCTGGCTTTTAAAAACGTCATAAAGATAACAATCGTACGCAAAGTGTGTGTGGAGAAAGGTAGTGAAAACGATCGTTACTTAAATGAGTGATAAATTGTATTTTTTTCTTTAAGAAATCTTCAATTTGTATAAAATTAGCGCCATAATTTTGAAATGACATTGATCGAATTTCGGTAAGAGTTGCACTATAGAAAGTCGGTAGGTAGAAGATATTTTTGTTATGGGAAGATGGGAAGTAAGTACGATTTTACGATACCAAACGACAGCCGCTTACCTTGTCGCCTATTCTATGTTCATTAAGAAGTTTTATGCGCTAGAGCCTATTCATTTGAAAAAGTTATATAACATAAGTTGCTGACGACGTAATCCGGCTTAACCTTCTCTTTATATGATCTACAATCCGTCTTTCCTTCCTAAGTGGCATTACGGTTCGAGATTAACCCGGACTTTAACTAACAAGTTTCCCTAAGTTTCAAGTCGCTTAAGGTTCCCTTCTACTTATGCGCGCTACGTTGGCAAGGCCTTTCTCTACTATGTTGTCCCTTTGGGTAAGATTCGAAGACTTTGCGCGCCGTAGTATTGGTGTCTCTTCGCTTTACATTCGCTCAGGCATATAGTTCGTCGTTGAATCTTCTTCTACAAATCCTATCAAAGCAAACGACCAATAATTTTTCCAAGGATTTTGCTCTCTTTGCGACTGAGGATATATTCATCCGCTTTCGATTGAGTTTCGAGAGATAGGACCTTACTACTCGATCGCCTTCTTAGCCTAAAAAAACAGCGATTGGCAAGAATGATTCTTAGTTTTATTTCTGCTGAGGTATTGTTGGCAAAATTCAAAGCAGCGGCAGGATAGAAAAAAGGTCCTTACTATCTTAAAATTATAGCTATCGACTATGACGTTCACTTCGCCGATGTTGAGTGTACCTTATTTTGGCTCATAAACTCATATTGGCGACTCGCGTTTCAATAACAGAGAACAGACATCACTATTATCGGCGTACGCTAGTAGTTGCACAGACTTTTAAAAAATTGTGCGTCTAGTGTTCTGCACAATTATTTGAAGTATGATGTTGAAGAAGTCACATGCCAGCGCGTCACCCTATTTTAAACCTTTTTTGCCATCAAATCGTTCTTAATCGTTATTCTGGACAAAAAGATGGACTTGGCAAAGATGCCAACACTAGAATTGGCTCCTTGTAACTTGTCTCTATAAATGCTGTCTTATGGGGCATTGAAATAAATGAAGCGATTGTAGGCATCGTTTTTTCTCAGAATCTACCGGAGTGTCTAGCGGAGTTAACGAAAGGTTTCAGACTGTCACACAATATTGTGAGGAAACTTAAACCTCTAAAGCTGAAGCAGTGGAGAGCGTCTCCTTTTTAGTGGATCAGGCAAGCAGTACTGAGATTTCATTCATCAGGCATACGCTTTTGTGACCAGATCTTTGTTGAATTTCAGCTGAGATATTGTTTTCTTACTTCGTTTTGGTCAAGTTGACGGAAGTTTTGTTACCATCGTCTAAGTTAAATGGTCTATTCTGCCAAAACGACGGCATGTGGAGCCGTTATACAATCTGCAGAAAAAGGTTTTCCAAATTCTCAGCACTGACTGTGACTCTACTACAAGTCTACGCATTCATTTTACTTAGGCAAAACATCCATACGTTATTCCTGGAGTACAACCTCTCAATATCTTTGATCGCTGGATTTTCGTGCTCTTATTCTAGAGAAGCTGATGTTCTTCCCATATCTTCTGCTCGTAGAGCTCACGAGCGGCTCTCGTCCTTCGTTTCAGTGCTGCTTAGTACTCTTCTTGCAGGAGTTATTGAGAGATATCGGGTTTCGTTTTCATCGAAGATCCCGGAGATTTTTTGCCCTTTTCTGCGTTCTTCTCTCAGTAGTTCTTCTTTGTTATGGCGCATTCATACTTGGCTTCATATCTTTCATGATCCGGAGACCGCCGTGTCACCTTGTGTTTATTGAGATAAGGAACCCGTGTGCTTGCTTTAGTGATTTTTCGTTCCGCCGCAAAGTTTATGAACCTTAGTCCGTTGTCAGACATGGTCAGACAGTGTATAGGCTATGCTTTCCAACTGTCCTACCAAAGATGTCCTCCTTATTACACTGCTCATGTGTCTTGGCGAGTAGCTCATAGAAACATTCTTTGGTAGCGTCATCCTTGTCATCCTTGTTGGTGAATTTTGCCTTAATTTGGATTGTTATAAGATGCTCTCCTACGTGTCGGAAGCTCAATACTTCTTAACTTTATCTATGCATATGGCAAATCCGCATATATCACAGTTTTTCCTAGATGGCGCTAATATCCGAATGATAGTGGTCAAGAGCCTCTGCTGTTTGCTCGGTTGCGCATGATCTGTAAAAGGGTCCGAACATTCCACGTGCAAGCCAATGTCCTGTAAATATTTGGAAGGCTCCTAAACAGTGAATCCATTTTTATCCATTAGCTGGTTCGTAATATCTTTTTGGTTTTTTTCGTCTAGGGTTGTGGGCTCTATGATGGTGTAGGCCATTTTACTTGGCTGTCGCGCAAGGAAAGGAAGCTACAGATTTTGCGAAAGCTTGAGTTGGGGAATCAGTAAAAAGAACAAACTGTGAGTGAGGCCGCGCAGGATTGCTCAGTGTCATTAAAATCCATTGCAAGCCATCCAGCTTTGTGGGAATTTTCATAAATTTGAATGTATCGATCATTGCTCCTCTATTCCACCAATATGCCATATTATAGCGTTTCTTAGGCCTAAAATTGTTGCTGGCTTATTAGTCAGACATTAGTTGTGAGATAACTCCAAAAAATAAAGTCAAGGGGTGTCAAATCGCATGATCTCGGTGGCTAATTGACAGAGTTATTTCGTGAGATAAAGCGTCCCAGGAACTCGTAATATGAGGTGTATTGTTGCATTGGCTGTGTGGCACAGTCTTGTTGGGACGTTTTCATCGTCCGAATGCGACAATGTTACTTGTAAATGTATCCACTGAAGTAAAAATGAGTCTTGTCACTGAAGACGGGTTTCTTTGATAAATCTTCATCAAGTTGTGTATGGTCGTGCATCCAATCGGGGAACTTAGAGTGCTGGAAACAATCTAGAGACTTCAATTCTTGCGTTAAGTGAATTTTAAAAAAAAAAAATATTTTTTAAAGTTCAACGTAATACGGGTCTTGGACTAGCTGATGAATATGATCTCTCGGCCATGCTTTCGCGTACGCCAGCAGTGTTTTCGGCTAAATATCCTGACAGACACGCACTGGTGATTTCACATCTCTTATCGATCCAGTTTCTTGGAGTTTGTGCACCACATTCAAAATTGTACGTTCAATTGGTAGATTATTAGAACCAAAATTGTATTTTTGTTTATTTTTGAACGGCCATTTTCACAATAGGGCTTGATAATTTTAACACACTGTATGGTATATGCCACTGAGTATCTATCCATGACTCGCCAAATTTCTTTAATTTTGTAGATTAGGTAAGAATCTTGCTGAAGTTGGTAGTTGAAGAAGAACCCCAACGATCTATTTGGTTTCTACAAAGGCCTTACATAGATCGGACGATGCGCATGGTTTTACTTTCTAACAAAACGTCAGCGCTAGACACAGGTGAAATCTTTCATTCCAAGCCCTCCCTTTTTTATGCTTTTAGTCCATAGCACAGTCATTACGAAGAATATTTTGAATCCGCAGACATATGAATAAGTCACATTTTTGCTTGATCAGTCTAGTATCTCTCAAGGTAAAACTTCACCGCTCACTAGAAAATAAAGTCCGACACCTTTCTTGAACTCGCCTACGTATTCTCGTTGGAGATTTCGAGTAAGAGACAGCAGATCAAGAAAGATAGAGGACCAGATAAGCTCATATGGTTAAATAGGTTTTTAAAATTACAACCTATGAAGGGGTAACATTTACATAGTTAGGTGTTTTAGGTAACCTTAACAAACCTATTTCTTAGAATCTCTTGGGAAATACAACATAGCCAGGTTTTTCCATTATTTAAAGAATCTACGATGTAAAGAAAGGCAATCACTGTGACGCTAATAGCTCGGAGTTGCATATAAATAAGGATCAAATCCAAAATGCAACTTCAAGAAATTTTTTTTTTTTTTTTGCGACAGTGCAAACACAAATTGCCAGATCCAAAAATTGCTTCTTTATATCTACTGTGATGACATGAAGAAATCTTTTTATGTAAAAAGTACTATTACCTCGAAGGTTATGCGAACCTAAATGTGAAGAAAGATCTTACATTTTTCTTTCTATTGTACATGCCTATTTCACAAGTAAATCTCGCTCTAAAAATATTAAATCTGTCGTAGATAGATTTCGAAAGGACAAACACACATCTACATCATATTGAGAGTTGCATCCAATAGGAAATACGAAACCTGGCTATGATCCAAAACTAATTCCAGGAATTCCGCCAATTTAGTGGCCATTCATCCGAATTTCTACATAAATTTCAACAAAAACCTTGAGCAGATTTTACATCCGCTACACTGATCGCCATTCAACAATCATTAATCATTCAAAATCCTCTCCTCCAATCTCAAAACTGTCCACTTCAATTTCAACAGATACAATCTCAAACTAATGTCAACTTTGTTTAATTTCCGATGGTTCTTCAACGTAGCGATCCAACATGACACTTGCACCGCACCATCGTTGATTGTTGATCGTTGATCGTTTGCCCACCCAGAGAAGAGTTCGAAAGAATATCGTCGCCGACCGACGTCGCTCCACATACTCAGAAATTCCTCTGGATATTGCATAAAAGATAAGATTGCCATTGACCCAAAAATAACGAAACGATGAACATAAGAACAATATCTAAAAAAAAAAAAAAATTCAAACAACTCACCCAATCGGATACGTATGTGTAGACATAGAGACAAACTTCCGTTGAACCACCTCAATTAAATGTTCAGTCGGTCGGTTACGTACTCCAATATCATCGCGTACCGGCAGTCCGCCACTCTGATCTATTTAACGATCAATTCAGGAATTCACTGAGAAAATCTATCTCATGGCCATGAATGTGCGAGTATGAGGGCGTTCTACTCGATTGATCTCCACCACTATTGACCTACCCACCATCGGACTAGATATTAGAGCAGTACTCGCATTCGTATTTGATTTGCTCCACACAAATGTGACACACCTAATCAAAATGTCGCCATTGTTTGTCGGCATCGGTATCGGTATCGGCATGCAATTTTCCATTCTCCATTTTCAATCAACTTCAACTTCTCTGCGTGCATTCAAAGATACTAGAATGATTAAACTGCAAAGCGACGACAGCAAACTTGCCCAAGTACCAATAAAATCCAATTAAAATACTTCACATGATGTTTCACCTGGGCTGGTGTTGGGCGCCAAAAATTAAAAAAAAAAAATAAAATAAATAAATAAACCAACAACTCGACAATTCAACGACAGAAAGCTAAATAATGTCAAAGTTGAGTCAACTTGCACGTTGACTAGCCAAGTTAAGCCAACCAACAACAACCATGCGACCATGTCCGAACTATGCAGTTGAAGTAAAACATTTTTCTAATGCCACATGATATTTTAAAACATTTTATTGCACCAAGAAATTCAGTTGTTTCCAATTAAATTAACGAATCTAAATTGTGAGCAGATACAATTGTACGGCATGCGATGGCAATGTCTGTCGACCTGCACTAACCACCAGACATCGGCCAACTTTTGCAACAATGAAACGAAAACTTGAGTATTCAGTCGAAATTGTATCTGAAATTTGTATCTTTTGGATAGTGGATGGATGGAAAGTGTGTGTTTGGCGTTATATTGTCGACAAAAGGACGAACTGTACTGCAGTTGTTAACATACGCTTCACAGTAATGAACGTTAACTTTTGCACACATTTGACATCGTTGGTCGGAGTTGGAGTGCTCGTATCTACCTATATCTAGTTGTTGTTGTCTGTTGTGTTTGTTTTTGGTTTTCTGTTGTTTTCGTCATTGTTTTGTTGCTGATTTGGGTTAAATAAGCGCGTACCTAATGCACGTATCTAATGCCATGTACACAGTTATGAAGTTTACCCGATCTTTTGCCAGGCGTATCTGATAGATACTTAAATGAAAATATATCTACAAATACAATACTTTTAGTTTCAACAAACATATCACACAGAAAATATCTCTAGTTACCTTTTTTCCATTATTTCGATTTTTTTTTTTTTTCGGAACAAACAAGATCGTTGCTTATCGTTAAATGTAAAGAGAGAGTGCGAATCGAATTGTTTGCTTATTGTTAGAGCTTGTTAATAGATTGATAAGCTAAGTGACATAAATTGGACTAAATACACCTCTGGGGCTGCTATGGAAAGTGACGGTTTACTCGTATAGTGTTTTAGCAGGGCAATAGTTGATGAAATCTGAGCGGGATGGCTTCCAATCAGAAGCAAATTGTTAATACGACTTCAAAGAAATCGATAGGTAAATCTCTACTTTTTTAGATGCATCGAATATGGGAAAAGTATTATCTCTGAAGCAATAAGTATCAATTTAATGCTTTTAAATTCAACAAAGACTTAGGTAGAGCTTGCGGATGGGAAAAACAAGAACCAATTTGAAGGGTGCAATTCGAAGCGGTTCGCAAGGGATTACGATGTGTATCTAGACGAGTTAATAAGTAAGAAATGGCTTTGACAAAGCTTCTTTCTGTCTTAAACGAAAAATTTATAAAGGAAGAGCTGAACAAGTTCGTCAACGCTGTGCTTATACTCAGGAAAAAAAAAACGAAGTCACGGACTAAATGATGCCTTGAACAAACGTGTTTAGTCAGGAAAAATTTCTATTTACCCAAGGCTTCAATACTGCCTCTAAGACAGTTTCACGGTATACGATCGCAATAATTTTGACGCCACGGTTCAAAAATACGAGCGGAGAGCTACCATCGGCGGTTATGACGGCCCAAACCATCACCATCGGTGCTGCCTGTTTTCTGGTGGTCGTCCGAAGGTGTACATTTCCGAAGGACCTCTCTGGCAAGTAAACTCGGTCATTTTGTTTGCTGACATATTGCTCGATAACAAATGGCGACTTATCGAAAAAAACCAAATTCGGCAACTTACCTCTTTCGTGCAAGTGTAGCAACTCCTTCGCTCTTTCGACTCTAAGTTTTTTTTGTTGCGGTATTAGATCGTGTGCTTCTTGGAACTTTAATGGCTTGAACCCAAGCTCATTTTTAAGTATGTGTTGCATCCGTTTTAACGATATGCTGAGCTCACGAGCCATTTTTCTTCCACTTCGACGCGGATTTCGCTCAATTCGAGCCTTCACTTATATTATAGCAGTCTATAATTGCAGTTCAAGTCAGTGAGGGTGCATATTCTGTTTTACTTAACACCTTTCAACACTTTCTGTAAGCAAGTGGCTGTTTACGCAGTTATTTGCCTTAAAGTGACTACACAGAAGACAAGTAAACTTCTTGGCCACTCTAGTTTGACCATTAGTTTGACAAAGACTTTTATGCAAGCATTCCCTCTCGATCTTTCTGGGAGGAAGGTGTCTTCTTGGACGACAAGTCAATCCATTTCTATACGGATGGATCCGAGATTGAAAGCAGAGTTAGTGATGGAGTTTTCCCAGAAAAGCTTAACCGACGCCTGTCCTTCTGCCTTCCAAATCACCGTTCCGTCTACCAGGCAGAAATTTTTTCGATTAAAGACGTCCTGTCCTGGCTGAAGAAAAACGTGATAACTGCAAAGGATATCCGCTTTTTTTCGGATAGTCAGGCCACTATAAGGTCCCTGGACTAAGTCTCATTAAATTCTAAATCTGCATTTGACTCCCGATTATCTTTCAGGTAGATGGCAGAACAGCTCATCATTCAACCAGGTTGGGTGCGGGACTACAAAGATATTCCAAAGAATAGTACCACTCCACCTATCCTGCCTAACAAGGGTATCATCAGCATACCAATCGCTACGTGCAAACTAAAACTAAATCTGGATGCTGTTAGAAGATCAAACCCTAAGTGGACATGACTAGCGATCAAACAAATCTGGACAAAACTGGATCTGAATCCCTCTAAGAGTTTGATCTTTTTTAATACGTAGCATCTCAGAGCTGTTATAGGTGTTATCAATGAAGACTGTCTTATTAGAAAGCTTACAAGAAGGCTTGACATTTTTAAAAAGAAATTCTGCTGAAGCTGCATGGACAAGGAGGAGAAGAAAACAATCCTCCACTTACTCGGCGCATGTCCAGCTCTTCCCTGGACATCCTTCTAATTAGGATATTTCTTCTACATAAGCGATCTACCTTAAATAGTAGAGACGTTAACAGTCTCTTACACTTGCTTAGAAGCGCTATTTGGGACCAAGAGTATGAGGATGACAGACCCACGTGGCATCACAATGGGCCAACAAAGCCAAGTGGGATAATTTTGCTCATGGCAACTGTTACTTAACCTAACTTAAAATACTTCCAGTCGAAAGCGGAGTTTCTATATTCTCTGTGACATGCTTGAAACTAACTTGCCAGGAACCTGATCAAGACCAGCTCACAACCATCTCCTATCACAAAGGACTCAAGATAGGGAAGTAACAAAACACGTCGTGGCTGTTATCTGTTATCGGTTGTTGTGACGAAAGATGTCATCCAATATGCTTGTGCACAAAACTGCTTTGACAACATGCCGTAGTCCACTTGTTTAGAACAATTTTGGTGAATAGGATCCTTATTTCGGATATTGATTGCGCGTAATAGATGAAGGATTGCCCGCAAGATGATCTTAACGCTCTAAATACTTCTCAGGCATATTCAGATTATGTAGATGTTGGATGCCACGTGGCTGGCCTGAATCATCTTATGATCCTCTAGTTTGAATCATCATCTGTTTCTGTAAGAGAGCTAAGTATTTGGGTGTCATTCTGAATAGCACACTCCTCCGAACTAAATATTTTACGTCGAAAACCTAGAGATGCCGTCGGTTTCATGGCAAGAAATGGGACTGGTCACCGATTTTCAATAATGTACCTCACTGTCGCTCTTACCAGACTCCAAAGATTTGTTCGTCTTGGCTGCATGGGATGTTCACCTGATGAATCTCTCAGAATCTGAGCCAGTAAAGTAGTCGGTTTATCATGTATACATCCGAAATTGATCTACGATGCTGATGTCTTTCAGAAAGATAAAAGTGTTGGATTTTGCATTGGTGAAAGGGGCGAAGTATCAGCGTCTGTAGCAACAGCCAAGCTTAAAGCCTGGCTTAGCCATTTCACCGCCCCCAGACCAGTTTGAGAAGAAAAGGTTTCCCTGAACGTAGTCGGAGGGCTGACTTCACTGAACCTTGTTCAGGTCACAACGGGATCACTAGAAATTAAATTGCAAAAGAACTTATCAGGCAAAACTCAGGGACGTGTTTTTCAGGACGTACTCAGGGGTGCCCGCTTCTTGGTTAGGATTTCCATTGAAAACTGAGTTTTATATGAACATAATTACAAACTGCATGCTTGCTGCCAGATCAAACGAATTCTTCACAAGTTCTTCTTCTAAAAAGTCAGCGACTTTACTGTTGTCACTCAGTAGGAAAGAATCTATCATATGTATATTGGACACCGCGGAAAACTACCTCTGTGAATGTCCGGCTTCTGGTCACAACAAACTGAAGATACTCGGCGCTGATGTTCTATGTCTTAGTACTGTATCCACCTTATCACTTTTCTCATTTTTCTAGGAAAGACTGAGTGACTCCAGTTAGAACGTACAAGGAGCACAATGCCGTATATTTATTGTCCAACTGATCTGTTTCAACAAAAAAACGGATTTCTATAAAAATGTTGTCTTTTCAGCAGCAGTCCAAGATTCTGACTTACTGCTCTTATTCATAACTGTAAACGTAAACCCAATATTGTCTGTGGAAAGTGTCGACGTAGGTCGTACCGACCTTTTCTTAACAGCACAGAATGATGAGCTAAGCAGAGATCACGAAGACATGATCGATTAGGTAGAGTGGTAACTGATTTCAACTTTTCATGACCCTAATATCCTCAAACTTCTGAAAGTGCTTAGTTACTCAAAAAAAAAGTCTTGGCGACTTCCATTGGACAGCAATTTTCATCTTGAAGGTTTTATTTCGTTCCACGAAAAGATTTCAGTGGCATATTTGTGGAGGATTATAGAACGACTTTTTGTATATGATAACGTTTTCTCAGCTTCGGTCTATGATATACGAATGCATGCATAGTGCGTATACATAAATCGTATTAAGTAATGTGAGGGATATTAATATTAATCCATCTTCTAGCATTTAGCTCTCTTGTGTGCACAGAGTTCAAGGCAATGCATACTTATACATACATACCTCCTGCAACATATGTGCATATGAACATCCATATTGCGTATTTTGCTCCTTTCCTAGGCAATGAATATTTTTTCTAAATCACCATTCAAGCTTCTACCATTAAACAAGTATCTAAATCCTCTCGTTCCAACTTGCTTGTAAGCAATTGAATAAAATTACAACACCCAATCGTCTAGGGCATAAAATTCGTACGCATAATAGTCAGAAGTATTTCCTCATTTAATAAAATTCAATTAGAATGACACGCGACCAGCCTTTAGTGTCTGCTGCCTCCGGCTTCGGCACCATATGCTCCCAGACATAAATCATCGTTTTATGGCAAAAAAAAAAAAATTAACTTTCGACCTTTATGACAGAGCCAATATGAAGGAATACTTCCTTGCTTATTTGTCAATTAAATGCATTAAGCCCTCGATAAATCTCCAAATGAATGCATACTGTAAATGTTTTTACCAACCCCGCCTTTGTTTTCCTACATACAAGTATAACGGTTAATATTCTCTCTGTTTAGTTTAATACCCATGCAAGGATATTCGTATCCCTCAAACCAATAAATAATCTGAAAAAATGTAAAAAGATACACCGTGTAAGCAACCCCTACGTAATTTCTTGGGTCATCATCCCTACTTAGTGGTCTGAAACAAACAGAGAGTGCATTCAACCAGAGCTCGTTGGTAGGTATCCGTAAATTGTGTAACTCGAGTGCAACTGAGTGCATCAGAGCTTGATTTATGCTGGCAGGGGGATTGTTTAAATTTATATCCCGTATGCACGTATTCCATTCCGTATAGCCCAACATCCTGTTATACAAAAGGATATCCTGGTAACAATTGACTATTTGTTACCCCGTATGGGGTTACACTAACCTATCGCACAGTTTACGGATACCTTTTGTCTGTCTGTTTAACTGTCCATGATATGTTTACATCTACGTGATGTAGTATTATTTTTAATTTCTCATCAAGTATCTCACCCAGTAAATGGAAAAGGGGCTTCAAAATTTCCAACATTCGTGTGCGGTAAATGTTTGTGAAAGGTTCCCCTTGTTGGTGGCCAATATTCATAGTTGAATACTTCAAAGTATCTCGAGTTTTCACACTTAACAACCATGTAATCACCAGCCACTGCACATCTAGTGGACCATGTGATGAGAGCTACCCACTTTACGACGAAGATGATGAGTTTGAATTCGAGTTCGAGTTCGGATACGATGATGTAATATCGTTGCAGTGCATCTATAGTAAAGTGTATTCGATGTGCAATAATCTGGAATGTTACTTTTTATAGTCGTATCAGCGTGCAATTAAAACTAACTGTCAGGTACGAGTGTGGTACTCGTAAGTAAGTAGACCCTTTCGAATTGAGTCAGGGTTAAGGCGAGCAGCACGATTACTCACTAATTCCTCTACCATGTAGTACGACAAATTGCTTTTGAACGGATGGGGCACTTTACCATACTATCCATACACTCATTCATACCTATAAAATAGGATTAAGTTTCGAAAAAAATGTATTAAAAATTGTTATGCTGTGCCTGAGTTTTGAAGTTGTCTCAGTATTCAGATGCAGAGATTATGTAAATTTTTTTTTAACTTTTCCCGATCATTAGCATAAACATATCAAAAACTGCACATTTATTAAGTTAATTCTGTAGTTCTGTTTGTTTACAAATTGCATCTACATTGATGGTGTGTTTTGAGATGGAAAAGTTAGTAGACGGAAAGCGAGAGTCAATACCAGAAGCACGGTTTAATTTTATAACAAAGGAAAGCGGGTATTTTGTAAATACACCGCGATATTATTGCTCTATAAGCTCTTATATGTTTTGTTATAAGATGGAGATATCCGTATTTGTATCAACGGATAAGATGAGATTGACATGTTTCTGTGCCTCCGTATACTTTTGCAATAGTATTTATTTTTATTTATGAGTATCTTTTTTTTTCCTGAGAGATGGAATATGAGAAAAGGTGAAAGTTCATGTCCGGATTATGTAAGATGAACGTGCGTTTAAGTTTGGCTTTTGAGGTCAAAAATAGGAATTTCCTAGACAAGTGCTCTCATGACTGAGTTTTGATTAATTTTGTGTTTCATACACGGGTGGAGATAAGATATTCAAATTGAGGTATGATGATGGAAATAATGATGAGAATGGAAATAAAAGTGGACACAGACTAGTTTGACCCTTGATCTAACTCCGAAGCACTAGGTCCAAGCTTTTTCATTCCATACCGCAGCTGTGGATACCATACATAAAGATCTTGTGAAAGTCTTCTCAAATTGCAGGACATCTCCATATCTACAGCCTATATGATAGATAAAAGCATTTCGATGCATAATGTTAAAGGTTGATTTAACGTCGCATAGAAACCAATAGAGTTTCTTGTCTTGCGAGTTATATGATTCTTGTTTAAGTTTTATATGCACCTTATTTTCTTAATCATTAACTCTTACATACTTACAAAAAATGCTTAAATTTAAGCTTAAAACTACTTAACAATCTTATATAGGGTTTTCGAATAACGACTTGACAATTTTTTTTTTAAATAAAAGGCAAACCATTTGAGATATTTCAAAAACTTTATTATTGGCTTGAAGTACAATCAAAACATTTATGAATGGAACTTGACTTCGTTCATATGGCCATCGCAGGTACCTTTGCAGCGGTCGATTCATTGGACCCAATTTTGAACGACTCGGCAACACATTTCGGCCGAAACGGTCACTATTTCGCGTTCAATGTTGGCTCTGAACTCTTCCGACGTCGTCGGCGTGTTGGCATAATCCAATGACTTAACGTAGCCCCACAGCTACGTATTCAAGTGGCGTTAAATCGCACGAACGAGGCGGCCAATCGTCTTGAGATAACACGCTAACCATACTTACTCTTCAATAAATCGATTGTAGCGTGTCCTGTCTGGCTTGTGGCACCATCCTGTTGAAACCACATGTCGTCCAAGTCCATATTCTTCCAATTCGGGCAAAAAATAATTGATGATCATGGCGCGATAACGCTGACCATTCACAGTAACGTGACGATCGTTCTCGTCGACGAAAAAATATGGCCCAATAGCGCCGCCGGGTGTATGGGTGTAAACCAAGATCCTTACGCAAAATACGCCATAATGTGGACTGAGCGATGCCCAATTCTTGAGAACGCCGTGGAATTGACTGATTTGGATCGTTTGCTACGGACGTCTGAACGGCAGCGATATTTTCGATACTTCGACCAACCCGTTGTCTCACTTACACGTCAACATCACACAACGAATATGTAGGCTCAAATTTTTGCACTAAACATGTTATTGCCTGTCTACTAGGGCGAAAATTACGACCGAAAATTGGAGTTAACGCTCTTAAAGTTGCAGTCACCGACTTCGAATATCTGTAGAAAATTTTTATAATTTGCAGACGTTGCCCGTTAGTGTACTTTACCGTGATGAAAATGAGTTGAGTTCACTGAATAAATTGACATAGACAGTTTTATGATTAGTGAAAGGGTGCGTTCACAAATTACATTCAAAGTTGTCAAGTCCGTATTGGAAAACCCTTTACCTTGATCTCCTTCAATCATTATCAAAATAAGTTCTTCTGGGTAATTGAGGTCGTTTTTTCCCCCCCTATGGAACACGAATACATTTATACAAGTAGGAAGCTTCCGTATCATTCAAACTTATTTCAAAAATCGGTTCTCGATTCGCTAAAATACTAAAAGATTGAAGCTAAGTTCGCTATTCGTCGTGTTGCCGGTAATTTTTTTACCTCATATACTTTACATGAAGCACAGCCAACAACATGTCAACGCAATGTAAATACGAATGGAACTGTACGCGCCAGAATTGAAAGGGTAGCGAAAGATCCGGTGTAGGAAGGAGACCATGTCTTGCGGCGTTAGTTCCTGAATTGGGGCTTGAATAAAAATTGTCTCGAGTAATAAAGGGTAATTTTGGCTCGATGAGTATGTGAGCAACCAAAATAGAGGCAAGTCCAAGAGAGACTCATGACACTCAATTAGTTCCAAAATAGAGCACTCTTTGGTGCGAATCTTATGCTGTAGTCAAAAGCCAGCAGTAAAGAGCTCTTTGAAAACATAGACGTACGATGTGTTTTTTTAGGACGATGGTGCTGAAATCTTTGATTTAAAGAAGAGATAACAGAGAAATTATATCGTGAAGTGTAGTGAATTGATCATTGGTATCTTATGCTGGTAATATAAAAAACTGAGCCAATATTCAGCATGTTAGTGAAATAGAGCCCATGTGTTTGATAAAGTTGCTCAAGATTGTACCGGCAGAGTGAAAATATGATTTTAAATTGCACCAACAGGGAGGGTTTTGTCAAAAACAGAGCCGAGGAATTCAGTTATATTCCAAACATTATTCCGTTCTTCATATTGCATCTGTGGTTTCGATTCAAACTCTTGCAGTATTATAGAATATACGAACATTACGATCGGCGAATGAAAACAAATACTGTGAGATGCATAGGTAACCCTCCAGCCCATGGATATCGAAGGAAGCAACTCCAGTTGCCTCAGAGCCCGGAACGTACGCTTTTTGAAAAAGTAAAGGAAACCTTATGACCAAAGCGCAGGGAATAGTAAGTATATTAAAGCAGCTAGTTAAAGAGCATCAGGTATAGAGCATGATAGGGCAAGAAAAGAACCTGCTTCTAGTCAATGAAGAAATCATTTCCTTACCGGTAAAGAAAAGATGGACTTAGCAATCAAAAGCTGAAAGGATAACAAGGCCGCTAGATCCGATGGTCTATAAGAGCAGCTTTTGATGAAATCATGCCGGATGACTACACTCTAAATTGACAATCAACCAAATTTCAGCACTAAGACAAATTCTGAATTTCTCAAGACTCACCATCTCTTTATCGACTGTAAAGCTGCTTGTGATGGCATTCATCGTCCTCACTCTATACAACACACGGTTCAATGTGCACTTTGGAAACAGTTCCTCTAAACTATTCCAAACGTATTCCCTGTTTCAATAAGGAGATGCACCGTCAGCTGATTTCTTTAATTTGCTGTAACAGATAGTACGCAGGTCATAAGCTGGTAATTGCAGATGACCTCGACATCATCGGGCGTTCCCAGGTCGCAGATCAAAATCCTTTAACGGCAATTAAAAAACATGTGAAACAAGTTGGCCCTGAAGAAGACAAAACCAATAACCAAATGAGAATCTGTCTATCACCTAGGAATAAAGGTCACTGTAGACAATAGTTTGCCTACAGTTTGCCGGAACAAATGAGTCCAAAATTGTTAATTTGGAATACGAAATGCATGCTCTACATCGAGCCAAGTGCTGGGCGATAAGCAGGAAAACAGAGTAGATATGAAAAAAAATTGTTCGTCGCGTAGTATGTCCCATATTCGAAGAAGGCAAATGAGGGAGAAGATACGAGTACAACCACAAACTCTACAAGCTGTATTAGAATTTGAATGTTGTCCTGAAATTTAAGACACGTCAATTACACTGGCTCAACTTTATCAATTTTATGGACAACAATGCTCCAGCAGAGAGGATATTCGAATATAAGCCCCAGGTTTGAAACAACAAAGACAAATGAACCTCCGCTACCGCGGATGCCCAAGGCCTTAGTCTAAACAAATGCAAAAATTAGGACAAATGCAAAAATCCAGAAAATTAGTAAATAAGTACTAAAGTGACCATAACTGGCTTGCCTATTCCAGAAATATAACAACAGAGGTGATTAGGGTCTCCGTAGTAGTTTCCTAGAATGATGAACACAAAAAGAGACATGTCACATTTTTATTGATTTCTAGATCCTGTGACCAAATGAATCCTAACTACAGCTTTACATTTTCTGACCGCCATCGATGTGTGCAGAGAAATTAAATAAAAAAGAAGAAACTCATCTATTTGGCTTGCATGACCTCAACCTCTGTTGACAGAACGTTTTGTATCCTAGGAGGGAGTTCTTTGACGAAAAATCAAATGCGGAAATTTGTTTTGAAACCACATTAAATAAAGAAGTGCATTGCCTTAGAAAAAATTATCAATTGTCTCACCTTACATATGCATATGACTTGGCTTTGTTGTGCAGTCATTATGATAGTATCTATACTTGATGGTACTCTCTCAATACATTTGTATACATCGCTAGTTGCTACGTTATACAATAGTTTTCACATGTATCTCTGGCAAGAATCAAATAATAATATTGCTTAGTTACAATACAAAATTTACGCAAACGTTGACTCCTAAAAATACAGTTTTCCATTGAAACCAAAGAAAACTTTCAGTACCTATAGAGAACCCCTGGCAAAAGTTTGGTAAAACTCCCTTTTTTTCCCAAAATCAATTCACCAGTGCTTAGACTCATTAAATAATTTTGCAACTTTTAAACTTTTAAATCAATAAATTTTGAAAATTCTCAAAAAAAAAAAAAACAAAGTGAAGACAAACTTTTCTTCACCACAAAGGATTGCATGTTATTCATAGGTACCCTCTCGGTTCATATGGATAATAAATTGCATTGAACAGCTTTTTTCGGTGTGAGAATAGTGAATTTTCCACCCTCAAGGGGTAAACTTAGATTGCGCGCTGATTTCTGTAAGCATAACCTAGTCGCCGTCAACCCATCACCCTGACGTCGTCGTTGCAGTCGTAGCAGTCGTCCGCCACCACGATACTGATGCCAAGATATTCCCATGCACTTAAATGCATCTAGAAACGTGTACTCTTATCTCCCATGTAAAATGGGGAGTTTAGACTCTGAGAAATAAAAAAAAAGGAAAAATAAACCAACCAACTTGGCAAACAACGCTTTTGGGTCTTTGATTTATGAGAAGACGGTGCATGACCAAGTTCAAAATCAAATTCAAAATTAAGACTTAAATTGGCATCGTAGTTGGCACGAAAGCGTACACCCAAGACACATAATTCCGTACGTACGGTTACAAGATACAAAGAGACACGGTGCAGTGTGAGGTGCAGCGCACTATGAATATTTACCCCAGGGAAGAATCTCACTCACGACATGATAGAGAAATTCACTCGAAGCCGCGTGTGTCTGTGCAAATGAGATTTAATTAATTTGGAAATTGGATTTTTTTTTTTTTGCCTTTTTCATTTAAGTAATTGCCATGTTGACAGGCCAACGACAGATCTAGTTCTGTTAAGCTCGAGCTTGACTCTCTCTCCGGCTCCATGATTAACATATGAATGTTGTGCAGTTACTCTATTCCCCCTTGCATTCTGTTTTTTTTTTTTTTTTTTTTTTCTTTGAATTGACACTGGAACGGTTCTTATAGGCAATTAAAATCGCTCTTAACTTCGGCCATAAAATCCCAGTGGCGTGGGTTAGTCCTAGATAAGAGCGCCGAAACGTCTTCATGTCAGCTATCGCGCCTGAAAAAAAAATTAAATTAAAAAATTAAATTAAAAGTTATTTGTCGTTAAATTTACGACTTATATCACTGAAGAAAGTTTCCCCATACAAAAACAGAAACCAAAAAAAAAAAAAAAAAAAAAGCGCTCTTTCGGTAGCAAACATTTCCAAAGTCAAAACACGGCTTTTGGTTTCAATTTCTTGAATTTCTTAGTTGGCGGCCTTCTCTAAATTAACAATTCGAATGGGAACTCATTAATGATTTCTTTTTTATTGAGGAACAATTAATATTAAACGCAGTTTTGGCCCTATCAGACCTGGGGAGCTTTGGTGGTCTTCGTCGAAATTGGCCTCCAACTGGGCTTCATGTTAAGCAGAAGAATGATGTTAAGATGCACTAAATTGCAATTAGGAAATATGATACTTTGGTTTGCTCAAGAAACGCATAGTCTTGAGAATGTACGAGTAAAATAAAATACTGGAACCATTGAAATTTTGGCTGCTTATGTATGTAGAATTCACAAAAATTATTTAAATTAGTCTACACACTGAATTAGACACCATTCAACAAACACCTCTTGTAAAAGAACCGAAGGATTCACCAAAAAATCACTAATGAAACTGAGTATTCGAGGACCCATGTTCGAAGCGTAGATAGTAGTAAAATTTAACAAGAATCAGGTTCATATGCAAGCTCCTCAATGTTTCTTCTTCTAGGGTGGCGCTTAAGTCCGAAGTGGACCTGGGCTTTAACCAACAAGCGTCTCCATCCAACTCAATCTTTAGTTAGATGTCTTCAGTTTCGCAAGCTAAGTTGACAGATGTCCCCTTCCGAAAGTTCGAAGATTCGAAGACTTTTTGAATCGAAACATTAGTATCAATCCACTCTATATGACCTAGCCATCTCTTCTGGCTAAGTCAATGTTTTCTGTACGGGTTGTACGGCTTGTACAGTTCGTCTTTGTATCTCCGACCGAACCGAAAATCACCCGAAAAATGTTCCTCTCAAAACAGCCAAGAGTACTCTCATAGATTTTTGATAAAGTCCATTCCTATGCGTCACAAAATAGGACTGGGATTATCAGGGTCTTATATAGGATCACTTTTGTTATGCGAGATAGGGTCTTGCTAGTCAATTGCCTTTTTAGCCCAAAGAAGCAGCGATTGGCAAGAGTTGTTTTTCGTTTTTTCTCAGGGTTAGTGCCATTGTGTGAATAGACAGCGGAGCCTAGGTAGACAAATCCTTAAATATTTCAAAGTTATATCTGTCGAGTGTGACGTTTAATCCGAAATGTTGGTGTTGGGTGTCCTTTCTTGTTGATAACATATTTCATCTATTTTTCGCCGCTTCCGCCTCAATAGCCGTGAAAGAGCCACTGGCATATGCGATTAATTAGACGGACTTTTGAAAAATTGAGCCTCTTGCGTTGACGCGTGAGTGCACTATTTGCACTAATCTGTCAAGGATGATGATGACTGTCTTTTTTGACATCAAAGGTGGTAAGTTCTTTACCGACCCTGATGAAGCAGCGTGCATTCTCCATCGTAATCCTGCAAAAGACCATCTATGCGAAAACTAGACATTGCTCTGTATACCTCGTCTTATATACCTTACTCCTTGTAAAGTTCCTCATCAGAGATTTAATAAATCGATTAAAAGATGGTGTGTATCTGTTTAGAGTTCAAGCTCAATTGTGTTTTCCCAACATTTGCTCTCTCTCTCCTGGAATGAAGCCACATTGACATGGACCAATCAGGTTGTTGACGAACGTATCCAGGCGTTCGCACAATACCGTAGAGAGGATCTTCAAGTCGATGTTAAAAAGGCGGATGTCTTTTTAGTTGGCACAGTTCAGAAAGTCTCCGTTGCATTTTTCAGGCGTACTTTGGTCCGACCATATTTAACATATAATTTGGTGTCAGGTCGTCAGAACGTCAGGCTTAGATATGGCTATCTTCACTGGGTCGGATTGATGGAAATGTTGGCCTACATCGTCCAGGTTGAAAGGTTCATTCTACTTGACAGCGGTATTTGGTTCGTCATCGCCGTTATACAGTCTACAGGAATGCTCTTTTCAAATCATTTTCATCGACTGCGACTCTGCTACTATGTTCCCTTGTTCGTCTCTACAGGTTTCGGTTCAAGGTTTGTCTGCGTGGCTTGTTTTTTTAAAAGTTGGTAAAACTTCCGAATCTCATTCCAGGAGTACCGTCTCTCCTACATCAAATATAGAGTTTTCGAATAGGGACTTGACAACTTTGAATTTAATTTCTGAACGCACTCTTTCACTAATCATCAAACTGTCAGTGTCAATTTATTCAGTAAACTCAACATTTTCATCATGGTAAAGTACACTAACAAGCAACGTCTGCAAACGTTCTCCGATTGGGTTCTGGAGAAGATGCGCCAAGATGATGAATGTGCTTCATGAATCACCACTTCATCCACAAAAAATAGCTGTTTGGTGCGGTTTGCATGCCGGCGGCGTTATTGGGCCATATTTTTTCGTCGACGATAACTATTGTCACGTTACTGTGAATGGTCAGCGTTATCACGACATGATCACCGATCATTTTTGGCCCGAATTGGAAGATATGGACTTGGACGACATATGGTTTCAACAGGATGGTGCCACAAGCCACAAAGCACACACTACAATCGATTTATTGAAGAGTAAGTATGGTAAGCGTGTTATCTCAAGACATGGGCCAGTCGATTGGTCGCCTCGTTCGTGCGACTTAACTCTGCTTGACTATATTCTGTTGTTCTACGTTAAGTCATTGGTTTATGCCATCACACCGACGACGTTGGAAGAGCTCAGAGCCAACATTGAACGCGAAATAGCATCCGTTTCAGCCGAAATGTGTGGCCCAGTCGTTGAAAATTGGGTTGAATCAACCGCTGCAAACGTGCCCGCGGTGGCCATATGAACGAAGTCTAAGTCCATTCATAAATGTTTTGATTGTACTTCAAGCCAATAATAAAGTTTTTGAAATATCTCAAATGGTTTGCCTTTTATTTTAAAAAAAAGTTGTCAAGTCGTTGTTAGAAAACCCTTTATTACCTATATTTGCGATTAAAGGATATCGTAAGAAAAATATCTGCATTTTACGTCATAACCGCAGTCACCTAGCGTTCATCGGTAAAGATTGTTTCATCATCCTGTAGTGACTCTTAAACTAGTCCTTAATGAAATATGATGAACCTGTGGATCGTATCACCTCGTTTGTTAATCCAGATCAGCTTTTGTAGAGTTGATGATTTAGTACCAAAAAAAAAAAAAATTATATATATATATATATTAGGTCTACTGTCTACTGGCTACTGTCATTGTACGCCATTTCAGTATATGTCATTCATTTGAAGCGTAAACAACAATAATTTTCTTTTTTTCACTCAAATATGTCAAACTTTGTGCCTAAAAAAGTGTTTTTACGGGGAGTTCTTCTTCATTACTTTAATATGAAGAAAACTGCTGCCGAAAATCATCGTATTTTGGTGGAAGTTTATGGTGAACATGCGCTAGCTGAGCGAACGTGCCAAAAGTGGTTTGCACGATTCAAAAGTGGTGATTTTGGCTTGGAAGACGATGAACGTCCTGGGCAGCCAAAAAAGTATCAAGTTGAAGAACTGGAAGCATTACTCTATGAAGATTGTTGCCAAACACAAGAAGAGCTCGCAGAATCTTTGGGTGTCACTCAAGCAGCCATTTCAAAACGCTTAAAAGCAGCTGGATATATTCAAAAGCAAGGAAATTGGGTTCCACATGAACTCAAGCTGAGAGACATCGAAAGGCGGTTTTGCATGTCCGAAATGCTGTGGAACGCCACAAAAGGAAGTCATTTTTGCATCAGATTGTTACTGGTGATGAAAAATGGATCCATTACGACAACCCCAAGCGCAAAAAATCATATGTGAAACCCGGCCAACCAGCCAAATCAACGGCAAAGCCGAATATCCATGGCGCGAAGGTAATGCTCTGTATTTGGTGGGATCAGATGGGTGTGCTGTATTATAAGCTTCTAAAACCGGGTGAAACCATCAATGGACAACGCTGCCGAACACAATTAATCCGTCTGAAGAGAGCAGTAGCCGAAAAACCTCCGGAATATGCGACAAGACACGAGGCAATACTTTTCCATCATGACAACGCTCGGGTCCACGTTGCTATTCCGCCTAAGAACTATTTGGAAAACAGTGGATGGGAAGTCTTACCCCACCCGCCTTATAGCCTAGACCTTGCCACCTTCTGACTACTATTTGTTTCGGTCGGTGCAGAACGCCCTCACTGAAATAGGGTTCACATCAGAGCAGAATATCAAAAATTGGCTTGATTCATTCTTGGCTGCCAAGCCGGTGCAATTCTTTTGGGATGGGATCCACAAATTGCCAGAAAGATGGGAAAAAGTCATAGCTTCATATGGGCAATACTTTGAATAATACTATTGTACATGTTTTTCTTAAATAAACGTCCAAATTTTGGAAAAAAAACCACACGAATTAAATTGCATACCCAAAAAAAATATTTGGTGAGACCTCATACGATTAGCCTTTATTTCGAGCTTTATCTTACTTCAATATCTGCACTCTAAGTTTATTAAATATTTATATTTTTTTATCTCAATCCATGCCATAGCTAGAAAATTGTTGTCCTCCTTGAACTTCAATATTCGTGGTATCCTCGGAAAACAATGTTCCGTGCATAGCTGGGCTATTTCATAAACTTTTACTCTTTCCTTAGAGAATTTGCTCGTTACTCTGATTTACGAGCACTACTTGTTAGACTCTGAGTATTTAGTATAATTTAAATAAAGTATCTGGTTACGACTTGGAACTTACTATGATCGTAAATTTTCTCTTTCTTGGTGAACTACAATCTATCGACCATTGTCGTTTTGAATGCCCGTAATATGTGGAGTAACTTTTCCCAGCATTTCCCTAGAGATATAGATACAAACATCAATATCTTCCCATAATGTCCAGATCAATTTAAAATCAAATAAACAACCTAATTTCATTGGCATATTGAATTAATATTAATCACTCAGAAATGAGTAATCTCTTAAAGCCAAAGACACAATCTCTGCATATCTACGACAAGAATCTTAATTCTCAAACTAACGCAGGTTCCAATTCTGAACAGGGCTTTGACATTATACTCCATCTCCTCAGTAGGTGGCTTAACTAAAAGACCTATTCACCACAAGCCCCAGCCAACTGCAAACAAATTCATACAAATGCATCTGCGTTAACATATTCGTTAATTAGCTCTCGTACATAGATCTGTATCTGGAATTTAAGTTATCTCAAACAAATTAATCGATGGAACATTTATCAAGACTATTTAATCTGATGGTGGTCCTACGTCAGACGGAGGAGAAAGTCGTTCAAAGTTTTCCTTAATGTATCTACTACAACGTCCGATTGAACATGCCTCCCATGAGATTTGATTTAAAAAAAAAAAAAAAAAAAAAAAAAAAAAAAACAATTCGTATTCTAATTTAAACTCATTTTCCATTTTGTTTTGTTCGTTTTTTTTTTTTTGTATCTTTTTAGTCGATCATCTGGACTGAAGGATGGCCATTAGCAACCAGTTCTGGAGATGTGATTCTCCATTTGGGAACTGTAGATGAGTCAATTCTACGTCTATATGATGTATTTGTTTGTGTAAAGCCAGGTAAGTTTAAGGCCAGATGCGAACATCAATCTGAAGAAACATTTTTCGGCTTGAAAAGAAAAGATAAAAAAACTCAATTCTCTCCCCCTTAGCTGAAAATTCGGAACCAGAATTGTGTGCAGTTTGGCAAGCACCTGCGACTTTTGGGTCGACTGTGCAAAGCCGATCGATCGACTATCGCAACAGTTACCTTAGTCCGTTGTCCTTAGAAATGTTGTCCGACGAATTGCCACAACTTTTGCAGAATTTACTCGTAGGTGTGGAACGTGCCATCGGACGAATATCCTTGACCGAGTTATCCTTTCCGACCGGTTTTCGTCCGCATGATATTAGTGCGTTCGATAGCGTCTGTTATGGCATTGATGAGACGACTATCTCTGGTAATAAACTTTGTCCTAAGTCAGTTGCAGCTGTTACAACAGCAACACCAAATACAACAACAACGTCAATGAACGATAAGAATCTAACGAGCTCACCCAAGTGTGCCCTCAAAAGAAGCGAACTAATAACGAAGAACAAAATGTTGAACAACAAGTACATACTACGACGATTGTCGAGTAAGCAGGATAATAACTGCAATATGGTGACAAATTGTCGGAGTAGTATTAGTAATAGCAATAGTAATGAAAGTGCCTCAACTGATGATAACCAAAACCCCAGCCCACCGATGACGTCAGCATCAACAACATCAACTATGACTATGACAACATCAACCAGCTCAGCCATGCCATTGTTCTGTTTAGGAAACTCATTTCCTCACATTGACAGTGATGAGGAGGCGAGCCCGGATGACAAGCAAATGCAGGATGGAGGTGAGTGGAAATAATTTTTTTTTTTTTTTTTTTTTTTATTTTCTTTGTTTCATGGAGTAGATATGTTTTTTTCCAGGTTAATTTGAGTTACTTCGTTTTTTTTTAGATTTTATCATTTGCTTAGGTTTGCGTAGGCAGTCAAAGGTCCTGGCTAAGCCAGATGTTTTTTGAAGGATACATTTATGAATTTCGTCTAAAATTAGTAACTGTAGGCAATATAAGATGGAATTCTATACTCAGGTTATGCTTAAGTCCTCATTTGAGATGCACTTAGAATAAAGGCGTACGTTCCTTGTGGTAGGGTGGAAGGCTACTCCCGAGACATGGAGATTTCTTACCAAGTTTGGCAAACTTAGTGATCTATATAAAGCAAAAATAGTTCAGATAAGGAGGGATGTAACTACCTATGGATTGCATTCTGATATCTGGGGTGTACTTAAGCATCGGAAGAGTTCTTCTTTCTGGAGTTCCTGCAGAAATCATTGTGACGGATATTCAGTCCTTTTAGGTGTATTGTAATAGCACGTTATCCCTTGATTATACAATATCTATTCTCCTAAAGCTGATCAGTTTTTTTTGATCATTTAAGCTCGAGTATTTGCCATATAAGTCTAGAAATCCCGAAGACTGATTCTATCTATCGGTAGGCTTAGAGAGCGATTTAAAATATGTCCTTTGCTTAGTTTAGGATATTGGTGATTTGACACCGTCAAACGGCTTAGGACTCAGTGTGATTTCGTGCTGAAAGATACGCGGTATTCTTTAACCACCTTCGGTTTAATGATATTAGAAGCTAGCGATCTGACCTTGGCACGGCACGTAAATATATCGCATTGTCCATCAAGTGTATTGGATCAAGGATGAGACAAGCAGCCGTTTGATAAATTTTGTGGGTGCTAAATTCGCCAGTTGGGCTCCAAAATGTCATAACTTTAGAGGAAAGACTAAGCGGACAAGGTATGTCGATAAGTAATGTAAAAATAGTGCAAAAACTCTGCTCGGTGTTTTTAAGGACCGGCTAAATATGAATAAGCAAACGTTATGGTAAACGATACTTTCACAAATAATGAAACAGACTCAGTGCGTGTTTAGTTAGAATACGAACATAGCAAAAAAGGCAGAAAAAACGGTAGCTACAGCAGGTAAGATAGAAGAAGTAGCATTGTATCGAGACTTCAAAGAAGTATCCTAACAACCTATAAGCAAGCGACAATCAATAAGAAGAACAGGCAAACGAGCTAATATTTTTGAAATTGTGGCGCAACGAAGAAAAGTTCATGTAGAAATAGGAAATGTGCAAAAGACAACAAAATTACTTTAAAGCGTTACCAAAAAAAGAATTCCTAACTCCCGAGCTGAATAATACCCTCAAAGTAAGCGGTACAGCAACAAGAATGGACCGGGGGTAATTGTGCGCAATTACGAGGTATTGGCAAAGATCAGCAATCTGGAATGGCTCGAGATTTTATGCAATCAAATTATGAAAATCGATCACATACTTAACCAGTGGAGGAACAGTATACTGTTTCCACTGTATAGAAACATAAGCGTCACGAAAATATGCAACAACTACCAATCGGTGAAAATAATGTTGTTTTTTTTATGAAAATATACGAGAGAGTTCTAAACAGTTGACAGCGCAATATTTTTTGAACTCCATGGTAGTCCATGCGACTTTGTAGGAGGCAAAGATTCATAGCTAACGGATGATTATGGACAAACATCGCTACGCTTCGCAGAAATTTCATATCGTTTTCATCGGCCTAGAAAAATCGTTCCACAGAGTTAATCGAGATCTTATTTAGACGGCGTGACGATGTTTATAAGAAGGAATGATAGACGGTGTATACGACGATACTCAGACAAAGAATTAGTCCTCCTATACTCCTTTTAAGTTCATTTTAATGGAATTCTACAGTCTTTCGAAGAAAGATGAGTAAGAGGTGGCTGGCCGCGCCCAAAAGACTTTATTTTTTTCAGGGAACCAATATCACGTAAGATATTTGGCTGCCTAGACTACAACAACTAGTAAGATTACACTTATTATTTAGTCTCCCTTTTAAATGTTGGATGTCACGCATGGGGCAAAATAACCACTGAGCCCCAAAAATATTTCTCAGCTGTCTCATTTTCTTTAAAACTTAGCATGTGCTCAAGCACTTGAGTGTTAAGTTCGGCGGTACAGTACCAGCACCCACCACGCTAACGCCGAGTACCTACACCTTAATGCGAACGTAAGCCGAACTGTCAAGAGGTAGTGCTCCGCGCTGTCGTCATCACTTTCGCAGCAAGCATTGCCGGATGTTGTATTACTTATGACCAGCATATTTAAGTGTTTATCAAAAAATATAGTGCCCCGTCACAACGTCGGTAAGCAACCTGTAGTATTTCCTAGGGTGAGACAGCCGGAAGGTCGCTGACTTCTTATAAGTCATGCCGTCTGAAGTTGTGCTCATATGAAACCCAACTGTCAACGAAAGCCTGACCTTACCTTACCAGGTAGAGCTAACGTAGGCTTGGGTCCCGAAAAACTCTTCTCTTGCCATCGGCGATTTCATTTCCCGAGATCCCATTGTGACTTTGGACTCAGACAAGGGTCACTGAATTTAGCTTTCTGATTGGGTCTTTCATTCTCGAACTAGTTTCGAAGTCGTAAGAGGGCACAGCATGGACACTTGGCTGTCACTGCAAATGAAAATGCTTCGAACTTTCCACCGGTTCTTCACAATATAGTTCGTTACCATCAGGATTGCATATATGGTCTTTCTATCGAGAAGTAAAATCAAACGAAGGACACCAGCGTCGCATCCTGTTTCGATTTTGTAGCCATCCGTAAAGACCCGCTACATTTCCTTTCTGAATCAGGTTCTGACCGAAACTTGTCTTCGGCACAAAGAAATATGATTTCGTAGTATTTCCGCAGCAGGAGTTTGCATCAGACTCAAGTCTAGAGTCAAAAGACAGTCGGCGCGCAAGGTCATTAGTGTGCGTGTTTTACCAAAGACTACTTCTTTTTAAATGGAAGATGGTTTTGAGCAGCCATATATGTCAAAAATGTAGAACTTATTCCATCAGATAACCGACTCTTAAGATGTGTGTAATTGGCCTTATTACAGGAATGTAGATCCGGTGATATGATCTATGTCTTGCTGACAGCTTCCTTACACTGTCAGAAAGCAGACAGCGCCTTAGGGGCTTTCACCGTTACAAGTTTAGTCCATGGAAGTACATATGTTATTGTTGTTTAAATTGGATGTTGATGACTTTAAGCACAAGATGGATCAGGCCAGACACCTTCCTCCTTCTCGTAAAAGGAACAGCTTCAGTTCTGAGAGAATTGACGGAAAGCCTTTTTCTAGAGCAGCAATCGTTCATTACATCTATGTTAGGGCTGACTGCGCTTTAAAGAGATACAGTATAGCTACGTCATCCACGTATACTTATGCATAGATATCAGAATTTTTGAGCGCATTGAGCAGTGATTCGACCAACGTGCACCATAACAGTGGAGACAGAACGTCGCCTTGCGGCAACCGCTGTTTACCCCCGCCATCACATATTGGCCATAGTCAGAATCTGCAATCAAAACTAATGATTCTACGCCGAGTTGTCTGGCCGAGTTACATACAATAACTGGTCAAAAGTTGCGTGTGGTGGGTTAAATGGCGCCAAAATTTGGTAGTTATTTTTTGATAGAAAAATGCTGCCTAAATTCCAAAGATTGTTACATACGACAATCGTTCATCCAACCCTAACCTAGCATCGCAGTGTTGGATAATTAACGAGATATACAAAGTAGTAGCGATGGAAGAAGGCCATTTACAAAGAGCAATAGAAACCTAAGCTACTGCCGGGATTCGAAGAGGATGATGAAAAAAAAAAAAAATTGGATCACTTAAATGCAAAGGATACAGCAAAATGAAGCATCCTGTGGAAGGGTTATAAGAACCCAAATTCAGCCAACCCAAGAAGCGGCTCAGGAGGAATGTTATTGGATGTCAATGGAAGTTCTAACAGAGGACTAAGGCGGTCGCAGAACTAATTTCCCGGGTTTAAATTGTGGCTTGTGACCCAGACAAGTCTCATGAACTCAGTCTTCCAACTGGGTTAAGACAAGCGCCTTTCAATTCCTAATCAGAGACGGGGGATTCATTGGTACGAGAGCTCCGACTGCTGTGCCCGATGTGAATTGGATTTATTGAGGCCCTCCTCAAAAGCAACAGCTTCTTCGGTATGCGTTGTGCCAAAACGGTCCATGGTTACTTGAATAACATGCTTGAATGTACGAATGGACGACCGCAAATTAGACGTAGCGCAACTGAATTGACCCGACATTATAGGCAATTCATCGAATTTACCGCGGTCGTTTGGTCCCTTCTTTAAAAGTTTAAGGATATCACGATCTCCACCACCAAGATAGAATGTTTCGGGGAAAAGAAGTCCATCGGAAGCGCCTATGCGCGAAATAATGGACTCAGCGAGTAACAAAAGCTTGGAGGAGCAAAACAACACACTCTGTACGAAGCTTAAGCAAGAAGTAGATTTACTCCGAGAAGAAAACAAGACTCTGAAAAAAATGCATATAAACGAAGCTGAAGAAAGCAGCCCACCCCGCTCAACTATTGGCAAATACCATACGGACGAAGAAGAGCTTACACGCGAAACAAATCGGATCTCCAAGATAAGACCGTCTAAGAAATGTAAAACTGGTTCTTCACCCGATGTGTAGATGAGAGCCAGGATTAACAAAAGGCAACTTCTAACAAAATTATGTCTTCCGCCTCCAATCAACTTTGTTGGGATTTCAGACTATAACAAGTTGCATTCTTTTCTCAAAGGAACTTAAATCTTAGTATAAGGTTACATCACGATGCAATTATGTGTATAAAGTTTACGCCGACGACTCCAATGACTACCGAGCATTGTCCGACAAATAAAATAACGAAAAGATCCAATGGTACACTTTGCAAAGCATGTCAGAAAGATCATTACGTGTGTACATTATAAACAAACTCCATGCAAAAGGCTTTAAAGTTCGTAAGAAAAGAAAAAAACCGAGCAAGATGAGGACATTTTGATTAAGCGGGGACTTCCGCTGTTTATGCTTACTTTCGATAAGTCCAAAAATAAAAAAGATATTTATAGTATTACAACTATTTTAAACATCGGGGTCAAAATCGAACCTATCCGTAAGAACACGAGATCGATACCGCAAAGTAAGCGCTGCCAAGGCTTCAATCATAAGCAGACTCGCTGTCAAAAAGAGCCGCGTTTCGTTAATTGTGACGGGTAACATTCCTTAGAAGAGTGCAACTTAAATAAAGAACTTCCACCGTCTTGCTTTCATATTGCCAAGGAAAGTAATCAACAAACTATCGCGGACGTGAAGTGGCGAAAGAACACCAAAAAAAAACTTGCCCCAAAACTCAAAAGCAACTATAAACAAACCAAATATTGCTAAAGAAAAAGCAGTGAAATAAAAAATCCGTCGTGGTAAAGTCGAAGGATATACAAAAACAGGTTGCAAACTAAAGGGATTGTCATACATATCATCCATCACAAAATCCATCTCACTGTTCATTAAAGATTGTACTGAGCATTGTATAAATACTAGATGGGGTAAAAAGTAACCTCCTTGGGAATGAAAAAAAAAAAATGTTTTTTAAATATTTTTTTTTATTTTATTCAATATAGTCCCCTTCTAGTTTGATACACTTATTTTAGCGATTTTCCAACTTCTTGATCCCGTCCGAAAAGTAATTTTCTAGAAGGTCTGCAAAATACTCCTCGCGTGAGCTGAATTTTTTATTGATGAGCCATCTTTTGAGGTTTGGGAAAAGATAATAGTCAGCAATTGGAGCCGTAAGTCATTGGTTGTGATGCTCTTGTGCGCCGGTGCATTGTCTTGCAAAAACAAAATTTTTTCGCTTCATGTGAGGCCGTTTTGCAGCAATTTCGGCATTCAATCGCTCCAATAATGCACAGTAATACTCGCGTTGATGGTTTTTCCTTTTTCGAGGTAGTCCACGAAGAGTATCCCATGACAATCCCAGAAAATTGACGGCATAAACTTTCCGACCCATCGAGCCTCCCTCGGCCGCTTCGGAGCACTCGTGCAGGCTTCAGTCCTTTGCCGGGCACTCAAAGGTGGTGTTCTCTGGTGTTCAACAGTTACCAATCGATGCCAAAAGTCCGCCCGATTCCGCATCAGCAAGTCCAAACACTCGAAGTTTCGAAGTGCTCTCGCGTTCGTGTTTTTGATCAGGATTGAGTATGCGCGGCACACAGAGCCAGGACAACTTTTTCATATGCAGAATATTGCCCAAGATATGGCGTGTGCGCTCAGTACTAATCTTTGTGGTATCTGCTAGCTCGCGCACCTTCACCGTCCGGTCAGCCAACACCATTTCACGTATTTTCTTTGACATTGTCTTCTGTAACCGCATCGGAGGTCCTGCTGCTGCGGACTTGATCGGTAGTGGAGTTGAGGCCACCACGAAACTCTCGAAACTAGTATTTGACGGTGTAATCGACGGAGCAATAGCCTCATAATATTTATTCAACTTTTCTTTTGTTTCCTTCGCTGTTTTGCCTCTCAAAAAATAATGTTTTATGAGGGAACAAAAATCGTTTTTGTCCATACTCAACATGATGCCAAACACGTCAACAGCATTCAGCTGTCAAAACAAAACTTAATACAGTATCGTCCTGCATTTTGGCATGACTGCCCAAATATAAACGGACTTCCAGTCACCATAACCTTTTTAGCAGTAACAGCGCATTCTAGCGGTCAAAGACATTACATTTCACTCACAATAGGGTTATTCAGCGTGAAGTTTGATTTTCAATAGGCTTTTTTGACAGATCACGCGTAACTCCTATCAAACTGCTTTATCACTTTTATTCAGTATTCTTTGGCAAGTCATCGTGGAAAGACTCACACTACAACAGCGTCTGCAAATTGTTCAACTGTATTACAAAGATCAGCATTCTGTGAGAAATGTTTTTCATGCGATTCGAAACCACTATTGCCAATACCATTCGCAAATTTGAATCTTAGTTTACATTAGTAGATGATACTCGACCGGTTGGCTTGACGTATTCGACAACTTGGCATATTTAACGTGAGAATCTCGGCCTAAAAGCGTACAAAATTCAACTTGTGCAAGAATTGAAGTCAGGCGACTTAAATTTGCGTCATATTTTCAGTGAATGGGCTCTGGAAAAACCCAATGAAAATCCGATGTTTTATCGTGAAATTTTGTTCAGTGATGAAGCTCATTTCTGGCTCAATAGATACATTAATATACAAAATTGCCGTATTTGAGTTGATGAGCAACCCAAAAGATACCAAGAGCTACCATTTTATTAGTTAAAAACAACGGTATGGTGTGGTTTATGGGCTGGTGGAACCATTGGTCCATATTTCTTCAAAAATGAGGCAAATCAGAATGTTACCGTCAATGGTAACCGTTGTCGCGCCATTTTAACGAACACATGGTCACGGTGAGCTCTGGTTTCAACAAGACGGCGCTACGAGCCGTACAGCGTGTGAAACAATGGACTTGTTGAGAATTCATTTTGGTAAGCACTTAATTTCACGTTTTGCTACGATAAATTGGCCACCTAAATCGTGCGATATCACACCTTTGAACTATTTTCTCTGGGGGTATATAAAGTCTCAGGTCTTTTCAATAAGCCAGCTACGATTGACGCTTTGGAAAACAACATTATTCGTGTTTTTCGCGAGATACCAGTCGCTATGCTCGAACGAGTCGCCCAAAATTGGACCTTCCGACCGACTTTGCTTTCTGGCGAAGCTATATTTTCTAGGTAGATAAATGCTTCTGAAAAATAAAGCCGTCAAGGGTGGAAAGCCCCGGAAATCAAGTTGGTCGATGAGGTCATTGCTTTTGCAATATGACCTCGAGTCAACTTAATAACAAAATTGTCCATTCTTATTAGGTTCGCCCTATTGTACAAGACCTCATTAGGATAAAATTTTATGAACTCAGACTCTGGTGTTCTGTATAAGCGAAGACAAGTCCTAAGGCAAGCGCTCTCGAACACTCGAATCTTTTCCAATAAACTTGCTCTCACGTTGAACCACACGGGGCATCCAAATATATACAAGGATGGACCTGACAAGGTCCATATAGTTGGCTGCTATAAAACAGTCTCTTTGTAAGGGCAAAAGCACCTTTGGCTCTGGCCAGAGCAACATCTTTACGTTATATGAGGTATCTGACTACATTTTGACAAGCAAGTGTCTGTCCATGTTGTCCGACGAAAGAGTACTTTCGCCAATTTTTTCTGGTATCCCTATAGGCCCCAGACAAAGGCGTCCTAAACAAAATGGTTTCCGACTTCTGAAAATAAGGTTGTCGCAATATCGCTTATTTTTTCGAAGTCACGTTGCAAAAGTATATTAGTGACCTCAATCTTTGGACCTAATTTGTACGCGATTAAGTCGTCTGCGTACGCTATGGCATGGTGAAGTGAACCTATCATTTCACTTGTGTATATGTTGAATAGGATCGGCGAATTTCTCACACCTTGTTGCAGACCGTTTTTAATGTGAAATGTACCAGCAGAAGTCACATCGCCATTTTTCACGATGAATTGTCTATCTGTGAGCATATTTAAAAGAATGGTTTACTTATGCCCAGCCTGTCCAACTTGAAGAAAAGTCCATCTAACCACACGGTATCAAAGGCTTTTTTCAAGCCAATTAGGCAGGCACCAGTGCACTGGTTCTTGCTTTTGTTCCATTGGATATCAGAATCTAGTTAAGACGCGGCTTAAATAATAGCATGCCCCTCCTTTAAACCGAATTGATTATCCGGGACTATATGTTTTTCGTCAACCCACTCAGTCAGGACTCTCTTGATCACTATTTTGAAAACCTTACTGATGTTTGGAAGAAGACTGATCGACCGGAGATTCGCCGGATTGGATGTGTCTTTATCCCTTTTGGGGATACCGCATACCACCTGCCCATTCCTATGCACTGGATAGTGGGCATAATTTATTGGATTATTAAACAGGGTGGTATAAATGTCAACCGCTTCTAGTGGGATATGTCGAAGCACAATGTTCAGTATTTCATCGGTTCCCACTTTTTTCTTACTTCTTAGTGATTCAAAGATCGTTTGGAGTTCTTCCTTCAAATTGAACGGGGGTAATGCCCTATCATCGGCGATGACATTATTTGCCATATTCTCGTCACTGAACTGGGTAAAACCCGAATTATCGAATCGCCAATCCACTATTTCATTTCGAAGGTAGAAATTGTGTACAAGAACACGATTCTCCAGGTCGTGGTTCGAGCCAATGGTTTCACTCGCCTTGTACACTTCTTGAAAAGTGTGTAAATTTTCCTGCGGATCCTCGGTCACAAAGAAGTTGTCATCATCAACGGCTTCATTTGGATCTGTGCCTGCTGCTAAAAGTATGTGTTCGTTAACCGTCGTTTAGGCGATTTTAAGACACGAAAGATCGTTTTTAACTTTCCTCCGAAATATTATATTTGTTTGCGGGAACATATTCGGGTTGCTGGTGTTTACAGCCCGAATTTTTTTGTTCTAATACAAACTTACAGAATTTCTGTAATTTTCTTTTATTAATGTTTGGGGGTTTTTGATCGACGACTTTAATGTCATGATCTCCGGATTATGTCTGCCAGTAAATTGTCTGTACAAGGTTTTATGTTTTGCTTAGAAGAAACGTTTAAACCTTTTGGTTAACAGGCGTTAACAGGGGGTTAACTTAACTTACTTAACCAAGCAATTAAAAAATTGAAAAATAACAAGGCCACCAAGGATGATTTAATAACTGGTCAAATTCTCAAGAAGTTGCCGAAGAAATCCCTGATCGAACTGCTCCAGCTTATAAATGCCGGAATAAAATTATTAAACGTTTCAAGCCAATGGAAAGTTGCCGAAGTTACAATGATCCCTAGGCTAGGCAAATCTCGAAACGTAAAAAAGTCCTACAGACCCATGTCGCTTCTGCCGATAATATCTAAAATATTTGAAAAACTCCTATTGAAGCACTTGTAACCGATCATTGAAGAGAGACTTCGCATTCCTGAGCATCAATTCGGTTTTAAAACTTAGTACTCCACAGTTGCCAAGGTTTATAGAACTACGAATGAAATTGAGAAAGCTTTAGAGGGAAAAAAGATATGTTCTAGCGTTTTTCTTGACGTGCCTAAAGCCTTCGATATGGTATGGCACGAAAGCTTGCATTTTAGACTAAATCAGATTCTTCCGAGAGAGATGCATAAAATTCTGGAATCGTACCTGGAAAACATGGCACCGAATACTCGGAATTTAAAGAGATCGCTTTTGAAACACTGCAAAGAAGTGTACTTGGCCCGGTATTGTTTTTATTCTATACTCGAGACATACCGAAAGAATCAGGTAGCATATTTGTAGCATCTTCGAGTGGACAAAGATTTGGAGAATTGTTCTGAACGAGACTTAATCTACTCATGTTAATTTTACTTATCGGAAAGTAAACAAGCTTCCCATTTCTATTAACTCGGTACAGATACATAATGCAAATGAAGCAAATTATCTTGGAATGACATATAATGTAGAACTGAAATGGAAGCAGCATGTTAAAACGAAACGGGATGAACTTGAAAATAAATTCAAAAAAATCTATTGGCTACTAGGAAGGCATTCTAAGTTAAGCATACATAACAAACTACTCATCTGTAAGTAAGTGCTTAAACCTAAATCAACCGAAATATTCCTCAAACCTTTCAAAACGAAGTTCTAAGAGAAACCGTGAACGTTCAATGGCATATCAGAAAAAATACGTATTTGTCTTCATGGTCATTGTTGGACCGTTTGATCTGGCGCGATAAGGACTATCCGCATATTATAGCGGAACTATCACGTGCCTTTGCTGGATAGCTACCTGCCCCACTCGAATACTATTTTAAACGAAAACTAGCTGATAAGGGAAGCGTTTTTTACTGAGTAAGAATCTCACACTACTATGAGCACCGGATTCATAGTGTCTAAAAAATGTTGCCATGATCTTAAATTTTGTTTTACAAAGAACCATCATTGTGAACGCCTTTCTCTAAGTGTCAGGCTAAGCCTTTCCTAACGTCAAATTTTAGTCGTGTGTTACGATTGTGACTTTGAAAAATTAGGCAGCCACAGATCGAATAAAACCAAAGTATGACTGTCTTTATGAATAACAGCATCCACTCGTATTGTGCAATAGGGAAGTCCACAGTTACAATTTTGACAGTCAAAATTTTAACACTTGCCGTAAAGTAGAAATGCCCCGTTTAAGTGGCGCCTAGCCCCAGCCCCTTCCAAATGAAATTGCAAATGACAAATTATCCCAAGATTGACTGGCTCTCTAAATCTCATAACAAATCCACCTTTTGTGGAGCTTTTTGTTCGGACTACATAAAAACTCATGTCAAATGGGCTAAAAACTAAAAACCTCGTAATGACATTTTTAAGACCTGACTCAGTTGAGCTGAACTGCATAAATGACAAATATTTACAAAAGCACCTTCCTGTCAAGAAAACAATGGAATATCAAGCGCCAGTGTTAGAGCTAGTGCCGCTAACAGTGGCAATGCTGGTGCCGCTGCCAGCACCAACTCCAGGTTGATGCCATTAGGTAATAATAAACATGTCCCTCAAGACCGCTATTACCTAAGCAAATGATTAATTAGTGAAAGGAGAATTTGCATTCGAACAAACGGGGCGACACTGTCCACCATTAATGCTTTGGCACCAAAAGAAAGCCATTAACCTATCATTCGACTGAAGTATGAGGTACCTACCATAAGTATCTATAGGTAATATTGTTTTCAGTTTTTCTTCCCTTCTTCATATGCAAACTCTCTCTGTGTGTTTCTCTATTGGCGAGTCGTTTTGACACGCGGCCAAGACTACGGAAAAATAAAAAAAAAAAATAAGAAAACAAATCTTTTCCTTTCAATCGACAATGCGGCGGAACCATAAAGCAAAGCAGTAGCGGCCCACGATCCACCAAATCGATATCGTCAAATCTTAAGGAATTAATTTTTTATATTGGAAAACTATCGACAAGTGAATTGTCTTCCCACACACTCAAGCACATGCATATCCACACTTGCACATGCCCGTTCAAACAGAACAGATGGTTGATGTTGGTTGTATCTGCATGCTTTGTAGTCATAGCCCCTACAATGGGCCTTCAAAGAACCCAAAGAGTTTAATGTCAAGGCATTCGAATGAATGAATGCTAAGCTACGGATAGTTGTTGAGGTTGAAGGTGCCCTTAAATGGGAAAGAATCTATCATATGCGAGATATTACTTGCGTGTAAGATTAATGCCAGCATTGACGATGATGGCGATGATGATAGATGTAGCTAGTAACAAATGTATCTGGCATGGCATGTAGGCTGAATAATACTATAAGATGGAGGCCTTTTGTGGTCGCTGTGGTGTTATGCAACCTGGCATTGTTTAGATGGTGGGATTTAGAATTTTTACTTTCATTTGAAGATGCAGATTAGAGTCGACATGAAAGAAGTTGTCATTCGTGGAGCTTATTAGTATTTCTGATGAAAAGAAAGTGCAGGCAAGTGCTATTGAAATATTGATTACGTGACGTTTATTGGATTCAATATGTTGGAAATGCATAGAGCAAGTGGTATCTTTATGGTGTTACGAGTTTGTTATTCGTTTACAGGAAATATGATTGCTGAGCACATCTATTTCATTTATTTCACAGTATGAACAAAAACAGCAATAGCAACAACAACATGCATTAGTTTTCTTAAAACCCTCGACCATACCTTCAGTGTGGCTTATACACACGAGACTAAGGACTCCTCTATCGTAAAATTTCAGGAAGACCTTAATGATCTGATAAAGGACTAAATATGTGATATTACGTGTGATGAGATGTCTGTTCTAATGGCGGCTATGGTGCCTATGGAACTTCATGACTTTATAGGATTCGTCCTATTCCACACATCATTACTTCTGTTAGATCGTCTTTCCATTAAAATTGTTATCGAAGAGTTTATCTTTTTTGGGGTACCTAGTCCTTTATGCAACATATCTTCAAGCCTTAAAGGTCAAAGACTGCATTGACAAACCTCTGAGAAGATATTTCACTCCTTGGACCAGGGTTAAAACTGAATGTATCGGTCAAGAAAGCTTTTTTTTTTGAGATTAAAACATTCTTAGATGCATTTATTCTCGGGCGTATTCAAAAACCTAGCAACTGAGATGGGTTTTCTCAACGATCATAGCATAAAATCTAAGCCCACGTGTCAACCTCTTCGTTTTTCAGTTTTCTCAAGGATTTTTCGAGATACACTCGTACATACCTGTCACAAATAGGTGGTGTGTGTTAATTTCGAATTCGAGAGCCTTTTCCACTATACTAATAAGGACCAAGGATCACCAGTTAGGTGGTTAAATGTTGTAGGCGATTTAAAAATACGCAGAGCAGATGTTATAGGCAATGATGACGAGATTGATGCCTCTACCATATAGTTGACGAAGACCAGAGTGTTTGCTTTCTTCAAGATCGAGCATACTATCCCGGGATCAGTTGATCTTCAAGAGATTTGTTGTCTTTCAATGGTTTCTACGAAATTTGTTTCTTTTAACGTTGTTGTGGTGTCTGCCGGTATTTCATCGACAACGAAAAAAGCGGCTTTTAACCTGTAGATAGAATCATTTTTAATATTATTTTTGATCTCAACAGAAAAATATTCCGGATGTTTGCATATGACTATGTGTGAGCCTTTATACAGTTGTTGCAGCGGACGACGAACAGTGTCAGTTCTTATGAACACATGAATATAGCTAGCGTCTTTTGGATGAATACTTTTTGTGTTCCATGGTACGAGTACTCATATGCGGTGTTAGCTTAATCTTAATATTGACATGACCTTCAGTAGTTCCTTGATAAAATTTTATGAAACCAGAACCTGGAGGTACTTCCCAGATAGGCGAATTGTTTCGGCTTCAAAAGTTCAGCTGAAGTGCCATCCAAGTCCTTTTTTTTTTTTTTAAGAAGTCCCTAGTCTAAAAGGTAATATTCTAAACCAATCTGTTGTTTGGTGATCCATTGGACTAGGTGGTGGTAAGCCAATTTCTAAAAATCCGTAGATTTGAATTGTCTGTCTAAGTCGGTTGTGATTTGGAGCGGCACGTCAGTCATAATGACTAATCCAACCATGGACTAGATACTCAGCTACTGTCTCTGCCTTAATGTCCTCCATAGAAATGAACTAGCGAGTGTAACGGTCTAGGATTGTAAGATGATATTTGTATCCATTCGATACTGGTAGCGGTCCAACGATATCTATATTTAAATGAGAAACTTTAAAATGGTAAGCTGTATTGAACAGGTCCTGCTTTATTGTATTGGCTGACCTTTGATCGTTGACATTGCATACAGCTGTGAATAAATTTCGCGCAGCCTGCTTTCATCTTAGGCCAAACAAATCGATCACTTAACAGTTTGTAAGTAACTTAGGTTTTGAAGCTTTCTGATGATGATTTCTCTGGTAGACCTAGGAATATATGGGCGGATTCTTGGCGCTGATATGTCGCATGATGATGTTGTAATGAATTAGACTTGTTTTATCTTGTGCAAGCTAAGTTTTCAACTTCTTATCCTGCAGATATTCTTTTTCTAATGATTCCAAATTGATCGGTTTCGCTGCATCAATAGCATTTATGCTTGAGAAAAAATCGGCTATCTGATTTTTTGGGCCAGCAACATGCTGTAGTAGTTGAGAACTGACTGGCAAAGTCCAACTATCGTAGTTGGCTCGGCAATACTTTGTCGGAGTTTTGACGGAATGCATAAATTAATGGCTATGGTCTGTGAAAATAACAAACGACCTGCCTTCCAACAAGTATTTCACAGATAGGTAGCTATTAGCTGATAGTAAAAAGCTCACTTTTTTTTTTTTAAATCTTATTCGTTGAGAAACTTTGACACATGTTTGGCTTACAACAGTTCAAATTGCGGTATCCTAAGCATCAGTGTGAAGCGGAAGCTAAATCAGATTTGCATCTTTCAAAACCATTGACTACTTCCGGCGTCCAATTGATGGGTGTTGTGTCATTTTTTTAAAATTTTTTTTAAAGCTTCCGTAGAAGCTAATCATGGCAAGAAATTTCTTCAAGTTCTTGTCTACATCAGGCTTTTTGAATATAAGAATGTGATTGACATTTTCTGGGATAGGATTGGTTCCATATTAAGTTTGACCAACACAATACATATATTTAGCCGTATTAGTTCTAAGATTGAACTCACGCAGTCGCAAAAGAACCTGTTGTAAGCGTTGCTTGCCTTCATTTGCATTTGAAGATGCTACGATGCGACGATCTCCACAATATCTCCTGAATGTATCTCTGCCATGTTTGTGGTGCATTTCACAACCCGAAAGTCATGTATTTGAATTTATACAGACCGAAAGGTGTTGCGATAGTATTAAGTGAAAAGCTCATTGAAGGTCAATTGTAGAAAATGTTTTGGATAGGGAATCTGTCTGGTTGAGAAATCGCATTCAAGGCATGGAAATCACCGCATAACCTCAATGCGCCTTTCGATTTTTTTTTTGTGACCATGTGCAGTTGTCTAGTTGCTTGTTCCATCAGTAAGCTTTCACAGCAATCAATTTTTCTGGCGATAGTCCTTCTGGTATTAAGAATACAACTGGGCCCGGGGTGAGAATGCAATGAGTGGTAAGGGGCATTTTAGCGATGTAACTTTCTTAAACACTTTGAGCAGCCCTGTAAAAAGCTTAAATATTGTATCTACCTGTCGTTGGAAAAGCTTTCACATTTTCTTTTACTCGAAATCTAAACAATAAATCTATTAGGGCTATGTGGGCTCCAAGACCGCATCTCAGACTTGTGCCAAAATCTTTGCGTCTATGGATGAAATTTCTGTGACTGGTTCGAAATGATTCTAATGGCTTATGCGGGGATCTGACTTTGTCTAGGTGTTATATCAATGTAATACCTATCCTGAATTCCTACGTCATTATATTTAGTAGACAAATCCACAAACATAAATGCCAATGAAGCTAAGCCGACAGGGAGCAGATATGACAAAAGCGGTTCATCTATCTAATTTATCCGATTTATATGTGGAACATATAGAGGACAGCGCAGTATAGGAAGACGTAAGCTATATGGTTTAAACTGGATGAGTACCTCAACTATTCTGCATTACATAACCGGAGGAAGTTGGATAAAGTTCATACTATTCGGGGACATTTATGAGTTAAGGGTCAGATCTACCCGGTTTGTAGCATCATTGAAATAGGCTTAAGGGGTGTAGTCCTTGTTAACCTTGACCGAAATCGCGTATAACAATTGTCATACCACCGGGAAGCATTCTGTTGTGGCAGCGCTTAGTTGGCCACAGAAACCTTTTAGCTTTTCTAGAGTAAATATTGTATGTGGGGAAGGATAAATACCTCTGGTATCTTATTAGCTTGACGTACACTTATTTTATTTCTGCATCATAAGTCAGACAATCAGGCTTCTTGTTTTTTTATAATATAGGATCGAAAGAAGTATTTAAAAAGGGCTCCCATACGTTTACTTACTTACTTAGGTAGCGCTACATAACCACAACCTGCTGTGTTCTCCCAATTATGACAATGTCATCGAGGTACGCTAGTACTCTTGAAAGATGCGCCTCCCGTGTTCACTTGTGAGTTTCGCACAATTATTTCAAGTATGATGTTAAAGAAGTCACATGCCAGTGTGTCACCTTGTCTAAAACCTTCTTTAACATCAAAGCTCTCGGTTAAGTCGTTACCGACGGAACAATGACCGTTTTCATTCGTCATTCTGCACTGACGGGTGAGCTTGGTAGAAGTGCCCTCTATAGCTTGTATCTAAAAAAGCTATCATATGTGGCTTTAAAATCTATGGGCTTCTTGATTTTTCCCAGCATTTGCCGGAGTGTGAAGATTTGGTGGATTGTGAACTTTCCTGGTCTGAAACCTGATAGGGTCCAATCAGGTTGTTGACGAAGGATTTCAGACATTGACACAATAAGGCAGATAAGATCTTGTATCCGATGTCGAAGAGATTTATACCTCTATAGTTGGCGCAATTACAGAGATCGGGCAAACGATGCAGAGATTCCATTTATAAGGCATACACTCTCCTGACTAGATCAGGGAAATGAGTTGGTGTATGTTCTCCACAAAGTTACTTCCAACAGCTTTGAATACTTCGGCTGGTAAACTGGCAGGTCCAGCTCCTTTGTTGGTTTTTTACTTAAATATTGCTATACTTACTTCGTTTTGGTCAAGTGGAGGGATGATAGTATGTTGGTGTTCTTCGATATTATACAGCCTGCAGAATATAATTTTCCGTATTTTTAGCACAAAATGTGACTCTACCACAAGGTTTCCTTCTTCTTCTGTGCAGGTATCTGTATAGGTCTTCTTATCTTGACATTTTCCTGGAGTACTAACCATTAATATCTCTTTTTTCTTCTGGTGAAACCGATGTTGCTTCCTCTGGAGAAGCTCTTGTTCCTCATTGCAGCACCACTAGGAATTTCTTGGTGGTGGTCAGGTGAAACTCAGTGATCTCTGATTATAGTACGTGTTACGGTGCTGTCATTGGCCTTCAGTACTTAATGCTGACTGCATTGGGGTTGTTGAGAGATTTCGGGATACGCCTTCAGCGAAGGTTCTACTTATCTATTGCGATTACAGCTTTTCTTCTCACTGTAGTTCTTCTTTGTTGTGACGCTTGAGAAACCAGTTTACACATCATAGTTACAAGAAGGTTGTGATCCGATTTAATGTTGGCTGCTCGGAACCATCGGGAGTCCAGTTTACTCGAGGTATGCCTTATGTCTATCGCAATGTAATCAATTTGATTTATTTCATGATCCGGAGACCGCCATGTCCCTTGTGTATATTGAGATAAGGAAACCATGTGCTTGCTATTGCGACATATCGTTCCGCCGCAAAGTCGATAAGCCTAATTCCGTTGGTAAACTTGGTATCGTGTAGGTTATGCTTAACAACTGTCCTGCCAAAATATTCTTGCTGCCACAGTGCAAGTCTTACCAAGTAGCTTGTAGAAGCTTGTAGCTTGGTGGCTTCGTACTTGTCTTCCATAGGGACATGAGCTCATATTAGATTTTTGTTAGCGAATTTAGCTTGATGTAGATTGTCATAAGACACTCTCTCACGTGTTGTTACTATAAAATATATCATAATTTGTAATCCTTCTTATAACATGTCCATCCCATCGAACTTCTTAGTGATAGTGATAGCTGCGTAGAAGCAGTGAAGCACCTCTACTAATTTTTCGGCTGCCCGTGGCCTGTTAAGAGTCTGAACATTTCACGACGTGCAGGTTGTCGTCTTTTAAACCTTTGGAATAGTCATCAATGGTTAAATCATTTTCGTCTGAGGCCATTAATTGGTTCGTCACATCTTTTTAATCTCTTCTGTATAGGATTGTGTACTCTATGACGGCATAGGGCAGTATTATTCTACTGGCTAAGCAGGTACTTGCTATTTTATCCTGCATGAATAAGGATAGCATTGTGGGAATCGCTTTTTCTCTTAGCCAAGGAATTGTTTTAAGGATTTTTCAATTCTATCAATCTGACTTCAAAAAATTTAAAAAATAAAACATTGGTACGAGTTAGCGCTACATGGCTACAGAATAATCTGTCAATGTATGCATGTCCGATTTTTACACTGGCGGAAGTACGATATTTGTGTATCCAGTTGTTAGCTTTCTTTACTTTATACCATATAAACCCGTCAGAACTGACTGTATTCCATCAGGCTGAATTTCATATTAACCCGGAAGATAGTTCGAATTCAACGCATGTCAGAAAACAACGTTCCATGAGACGCCCTGTTATACCATAATTGTGTGGGTTTTAAGTTTTTATATCTCATAATTTCACAAGTCGATAAGAAATAGAAATCACGAAAGTTTGCGCTTCTTTTTTATAGGTTCAATGATATCTACTAAGTAGAAAACCAGCTCACGCTGTAAATAATTTCGTTTGTAGCTCAATTTTTATCTACACTACTTTGTCATATCGGCGTTACATAGAATTCGAAAAATTCCACATCCGTTGCCTTAATTCTCAGCAATTCTTAACGAACACGCTATACCGAGGAACATTACATCGTAGAATGCTACAGTAGCTAAAATCTTACCACAATATAGTCGCACCACATGATAGCAGACCACATAGGCAACATTATGCCACTCTATCCCAAACTATGCCGAGCCGTATTTGATTTCGTTTATCGTGAAGACTTTGGTTAAGGGATTGAATAAACAGGATGGAGAGTTGTTTTTCGTACATCTACCTGATCTTTGTTAAAGTTTCTGTTGAAAATTCTTACCTCATAGTCCAGTTCCCATAGAAACCAACCATTTGCCATTTAACCGCACATTTTCAATCTGTCTACCACCCAAAAAATTCCAAAAAAATTTCGCAATTGTAGGCAAATGAAGAAAACAGATTGTTCCCCTTGACGAAATAGTTTTCATCAAAGCACTTGTCTCCATAATTCATTGCGCCGTAAAATATCACCACAAAAATGCCACTCAAGCAAGCTAAACCCAAATCCAAACCCAAACGATCTATCTTTCTGTGAATATCCTCTGAGAAAAGAATGCAGTCCTACACGTCGATCTAAGATACACATATGAGTATAGTTGAAAAACAACCACATCAAGGCGGGTGTTGTACTCTCAGATTGCACAACGATCAACCTAAAACCCGGCAACTTACCCTCGGCGCTTCTGGCATACCAACTCTAGCCATTAACACATTAGATACTGCATTTTTGGTATTTGACACCCCGCTGTCAGCAGAATAGAAAAGCAAAATCCCGATCCACCTCCATTTCCTTTCGCGCGAAAAGATACAAATACAAATTCGAAAAATACAGATACAGATTCAGATAGTGATAGAGATACAAGTACGAGTATGAGTACGAGTACGAGTATTTTGCTTTGTTAAGAATCAATTTGCCTCCTTTCAGTACAACGGCCGCCCTCTATGGATGTGCGATATGTTAACTGTTTGACAGAAATGCCATTACCGCCTACACTGGAACACAATACGAATTAATCTCCACTGAACCAATGTCAATTGGCAGCTGGAAATTAATGCAGCGATTAACTCCAATTCGCGGCCTGGAACCTGCTGACTTATTCTCCAAACGTACAACATACTACACCACCAGCAGTTCCACTAATTTGCCGCAAATTCAGGTTGAGTGCTTGATTTTTGAGCTCTGTGGTCCGTGGCCAAACCGGCTTAGGCTTCAGCTCTACGAATTCCATTCAGAGCTAAAGCGTGTGGTGCAGTGTGGCACAGAGCCACCTTTATATCCATTAATCGTTTCGGAATAGATAGCGCTAAATGGTATATCTTGAGGAACACCAAACACCAAACACCAAAAACCAAACACCAAACACTGAACAGGGAACATTGAGTGGTGAATGCCAAACGCACCTGTGCACTTTGTACCTAGAACCGGAGTTGCCTCCGCCTACGCTTTTGGAACAGTTCGAGGAAAAAACACCTGCCACTTGGAATTGAGAGCATACAAGAGTAGGTCCTGGGTACCTCTTTGGTGGGTGAATTCCACTATTGAGGTTAGGGTTTCTGGTAGCGTGATTAACGATCTGTCTCTTTAACACCTACGAGTACTCGCGCGCGGACAATTAAATTTGCGACCTGCTGCATACCTCACTAACCTGGCTGACATGACAATTTTTGCGAAATCTATCCCAAAATCTCGGCGGCCCCAGAATCAGGTGAGTTCATTTATCAGCATCAGGACGGATTGTGTGGGGTATTTTCCGCAGACCATATATCCACTAGCACGGTCTACAAACAATGCTGTTGGCAACACTGTGCAGTACATGTGGACAGGCAAAATGAACAAATGACTTGGGCATCCAAGAAGTGGACTTGTTTACCAGTTGGTGGTAGTGATGGTGGTGCTGGTGGTGGCTGGAGATCAGCACTCCGAATGTTAGCGTGTGGGTTGCAGTGCTGCAGTGTAACGCTGGTTAAATTAAATTGTTTTCGTTTTAATTTGTAGCTACGTGCTGGAGATTTACCCGTTAAACACTGTAATTGAAGTTTAATTTTAAATCTTTGCTTTCATCTTTTATTTGCAGATAATCAATTGCCAGACGAGATAGTTGCACCACGTTCGATTGCTGAGTTGTCAGAGAAGTTGCTGTCATCTGGTATACATCTGCCAGGTAAGTGTCTTACAAATACGACCACTTGGGGGTGATTCTATGAATTGAGTTACTTGTGGTTGACGTTTATTGGTCAGTTAAATGATGGCTTGAATGCATAGAGGCTTCATAAGTGTTTTGATTGGGATAACAGTTAAGAGGAGGGTCTCCTTGAACGTACATAATAATGGATATTCCCAATAAAATGCGACTGCAACAATGTTTCAATCTCAACACGCTTTTCAAACATTGATCTCTTTTCGTGCTCTACACGACTAAAGGTTCTATATTATTTGTTAGTCGACGATTAGAAGGCTTATTTGGCCTCGTAGTGACCACTTTAGAACGGCGCCGTTCGACGTTAAGAACTTACTTGTGTATCTGTGCTTTCACATTATTAGATCGTAATGAAATACTTTTAGTTCTACAAGTGTAACAGGTGTGTTAATAGCAACGAATAGCCAACGAATGGTTCAACAAAACAAATAAATCGTTTATTCTACAAAAGTTTCTTCTAGCGAGTTATGATGCAATTCAAAATAATCTATTGCGAATGTTAGAAATCGTTATGAACAGATACAATGACTGTTAAACCGACGTGTAAGGTGAACATGTTGTGCGAAACGGCACACTTTTGCGAATGACAGGTAAACAGACACAAGTAATGAATAAGTGTGGTAAGAAGGCTTAAAATGAAAGGTAATTGCAGAATTATATAATTTCGCACACCCATGAGATGGATCTCTTCCACTTGATGACATTTATTGGTAAGTGTACTATCTATATCCTCCTCCCCGGAATAAAAGGTCCTGATGATGTTCTGATGAAGCTGTTATTGAATTGTTAAGATTCTGCGAACGAATGTTAGAAAAATTTTGCAAACGAGGTGTGAAAATGACACAAAACAACTATTTTGTGTTATTATTCAGACACATTGCAGTACATATAAGGCTTCAGGTATTGCAAGAAACACGTACTATGATGTTATCGAGGCATTCTTTGATCTGTTGAGCACTTTCAAAAATATTTCTGGTCCACAATACACATCTTCTTAAATCTGAGTGCAAACTTACTTGAAAATGATATCCAATAGATCGTATTGGCTGAGATAGTCTCACTTTTTAATCTGCTCAAAACTGGGCGATAGTCATGGGTCATGGATGCTATTGAAAAAAAAAAACCAACGAATGCCAAGCTATTCTAAGTCTACAGTATATAAAGTCAAGATTTGGCGAAACGATACCCCTCAGCTGGCAGTAGCAAGTTTTGAACAACCTTAAAGCAGCTGACTGTGATAGTTGTGGTAACAAGCGTTCAGCAAGGTGGTAGATGTGTGGCTGTACAGGTCATATTAAAATAGTCTATGAACGCTTGTTACTCATGTTCAGCCCTGGAGGTTAAGGAAGTAGCTCCCGAAACTACAAATGGAGTCCAGTGTGAGTCGAAGATTAAAAATGGTATGAAACGGAAGATCTATCGCATGCGCTCTAAAATCCATAAATTGAGATTGTGGCAATCTATCAAAGATTTAAACAGCGAATGGTTTGTGTCAATAATTCCCTTGAATACACTGACGGCTATGTGCAATCTTGTGGTAAAGATATTAACACTAAGAGCATAGAATGTTCCAATATTTGATGCAACTCTACGAAAACAAAAACGGACTTAGATTAGTTAAATCACACTTAAATGAAATGACAACTCACAACTGCCATAAAAGGGCTTTCATTTGGTTTCTTACAAACCCAGGTGATTCACAAAAACGCCTATGAGATCTGCAGAACAGGAGGAATAATCGTAGTTTTTTCTAGATCTCATAAATATTTACCACGGATCCCTGTAAAACAAGACAAAAGAACCAAAAAATACTTCATAGGTTGTTTGACCCAAACATGACATCCCAGTGGAAAAGCAAATATCGGAATTGCTTAAAAAGCTAAAGAATCTGCTCGTAGTAGAGCATATGCTAATCAATTACCGCAATAAGTTTATAAAATGTATTCCCAAAGCAATCCCATGGCTTATATGGCAGATTGCTATAGTCACTGACCGTAAGCCATTAATAAGATCATTTAATCCAGATAAGCGCAGTCCAGTCATTCTATGGACTATTATAACCTGGAAATGAATATCACATCAATATGATATCCAAGTTGACTTTGATTTTAACTTTATAAACTCAGCATTGCAGCGGGTCGTTTAATGTGTGTTCAGGGGCTGGGCGGAGATCGTGAGACGATTTTGTACTTGCCAATATGTCTTGAGAATGCGCATTAAATACTTCCTTTTCGGGTAGTTTTCGAGATGGATTTCACTGATCCTTCTACTAGAAGACATTCTTTGTTATATAGGTTGATTCATCGTTAGGTTTGATTTTCAATAGGCATTTTCGAAAGATCGCGCATAACTCCTATCAAACTGCTATATCAGTTTTATGCAGTATCGTTTGGCAAATTATCGTGAAAAGACTCACATCATAATAGCGTCTCCAAATTGTTCAGCTGGATTACGAAAATCAGCGATCTGTGAGAAACTATCGGTGAGCATAATCGACCTACTGAAACCACTATTGCCAAAACCATTCGCAAATTTGAGTCCCAGTTTACATAAGTAGATGAAACTCGATCGGTTAGACCACATTCAGCACATAGTGAAGGGATTATAGCAGCTGTAGCTGAGAGTGTACGCGAAGACCGTGACGAATCGATTCGTCTTCGTTCTCAGCAGCTTGGCCTGGCGTATTCGACAACTTAGAGTATTTTACGTAAGGATCTCAAACAATGGATTTGTTGAGAAATCATTTTGGCGAGTACTTAATTTGACGTTTTGCTACAATAAATTGGCCGCCTAGGGTTTGTGATATCACAGCTTTGGACTGTTTTCTCTGAGGATGTTTAAAGTCTCAGGTCTACAGGAATAAGCCAGCTACGATTGACGTTTTAGAAGCCAACATTACTTGCGTTGCCCGCGAAATACTATTGCTATGCTCGAACGAGTCGTCCAAAATTAAACCTTCCGAATGGACCACCTCAGACGTGGCCAATATTTACATGACAGCATTTCCAGAAATTAAATGCCATGAATTGTTCTTTTAACCGATAGTAAAAAAATTAAGTTTTCTTTCAAATTTATGTCTTTAATTTTACATTATAAATCAAACCTCGCGTTGAATCACCCTAAATTAGATCCATATAATACTTTAAGTAGCTGGAAACAAATCCCATATTCACTGCAAGTGTGCAGTCTTCTATAAATTTTTGGGACGCATGGACTACATCATTTAGTTATCTCCGATAATACAGAAACGTTTCTGGATGGAGAGTTTAGCAATGTTTGCAAAGGTTGGAAATGTCTCTCAGCAACTGTTTGGTGAAAAGGATGTACAAGGTGTGTACAAATAGTAAGGTGACTTTATATATTTGTAAAAAAATATTTATATTTCAATCCTTGATACAATTGTCATTTTTCGGTATAAACTTGAGCTCTTCCAGTGATGCCTTTTTTTTACTCAATCTCCGACTTTTCATTGGTGTCTTCAATTTTGGGTACAGGAAAAAGTCGCAATGGGCCAAATGGCCCCCTTTTGAGCAAAACAGATGCTCATGTGACGGTTTTTCCGATCAAAATTAAGAAGTTTCGGAACAAACTTCGCTGACACACGTCTCATGCCCAAAATATCCGAAATAATTGCATCCGACGGGCTGACCGATATGCCAACATCCTCAGCAAAATCTCTTATGATAACTCGACGATTTTACAAAACAATTTTCTTCACAGCTTCGACGTTATCATCTTTTTTTTTTTTTTTTTTTGATGTGCTGGTGCATCCAGGTCGAGGTTTGTCATTGGCATCTTCTCGGTCACATTGGAAGAGCTTGTACCACTTGTACACTTTTTTTTTTACTTAGAGTAGACTCACTGTTTACCACTGCCAGCATTTCACGAACTAGCAACAAAAAATCAATAATCGAATGTACTTTTCCCGCGAACACACCTCGTATGTAATTACAACTGGTGATATTCTTGCTCCGTAAGTATCCAAGGCAGGGAAATACCCTGATCAAAAATTGTAAAAAAGACTTCCTAAAGTATTGCCAATTATGTCAACTTCCGTCAGAGGCTGAGTGCGAAGCCAACTGCCCAACACTACAGCGTTCTTACGGGATTTGAAACAGTAACCTTAGCTCTTGCTCGTTATGAATGACAACCACAAGCAATATCAGTGAAACAAAAAGCTGTGTTGAGCCCAGTAAGTACCTAGATTATGGACGATATGAAGACTCGGTACAAATACCGCTTGTTGTTGGCAACGCCACATGTACATAGTAACTGGTGTAAGATCTCGGACTTTACAAATTTACTTGCATTGTATCTTCAGATATATTAACGACATTTAAATTTATGGTACTTTATGAGTTTGGTTTCAGCGGACATCTATGATGAAGACTTTCGTTTGATGAAGAATTTCGATGGTCAAAATCACTAGGTTTGCACATGAAGTAACTTTGAAAAACAAATACTAACTGCTTGGGAATTAATTGGAAGCTGGTATAGACCTTCCTGAAAAAACTTTAGGGTTGGCCTTAGTTGAGTAAACTGTGGCACCATCATATTAGAACAATTTGTGATGTGGGATCAATTTCACGATCCAGACCGACAAAAGTTTTTTTTTTTTTTTTTTTTTTTTTAATATCACTTTAATGATCAACTCTACGAGGGCGTAGAATATATATCTATATACCCAAGTCCAAGATCCAGTTAACTAGTCGACCTTCATATTGCGAAGCTACTCTCCAACTAAAGTACCTACATTTACCTGCAAATGTCTGCTGAAATAGTTGATGTTACCGGTATGTTTTGATTATAAAGGTAAAGCTACCGAAGTATCTAAATTAATTGGAAATATCATCCTTATCGATAAGTACAACTTTTAAGTAATATCGACTACTATCTACCTCAAGTCCTCTATTTGACCTAAGAATCTCCACAATTTCAATTTAAACTAAAGCAGCAATAACAGAAACAGTCTGTGAGCACTAAGATAATGGATGCATCGAAAGCAGCTAAAGTAATATATGGTATTGCGTCTATAGTTTTAAGACAAAGACGGTAAATTTTCAGTCATGTAAAAAAAATCGGGTATCGGATGCGGATGAATTAAACGTGATGATCTAAACACCGTACACAGTGACCGGCTAAAAACTAAATGTCCAATCAATTCAATTTATTATGCAGATTGGATAGTATAATAAGACAAAGCAGTCTTTCATAATACATAAATTACAATTAATTTCGGAAGAGGTAAATAGATAAAATAGTGTAAATTAGTCACAATTTGTATTAAATAATAAAATTCAAATAGAGGCTAAATTTCGGAGCAAAGTAGGTCCGGTTGTTTGTTTAGTCGTTACAGGAAGTGTTTTCCAAAGCCTGGTAGCGTGGATGAAGAAGAGGTGCGAGGAGCTCAAATAGGTATATGAGAGTAATACGATCTTATAAGAGGTGATTCATCGTGAGGTTTGATTTTCAATAGACACTTTTTGACAGATCACGCGTGACTCCCATCAAAGTGCTTTATAATTTTTGTTCAGTATCGTTCGGCAAGTTATCATGAAAAGACTCACACCACAACAACGTCTCTAAATTGTTCAGCTGTATTACGAAAATCAGCGTTCTCTGAGAAATGTTTTTTGGTGCGATTCGAGGAACTTACGCAGCGCATAATTGACGTAATTTTACGTGAGGATCCCGGCATTAAAGAGTACAAAATTTAACACGTGCAAGAATTGAAGTCAGGCGACTTGAATTTGCGTCATATTTTTAGTGAATGGGCTCTGGAAAAACTCAATGAAAAGCCGGTGTTTTACCGTGAAATTTTGTTCAGTGATGAAGCCTATTTCTGGCTCAATGGAAACGTTAATAAACAAAATTGTCGTATATGAGCCGATGAGCAAGCCGAAAAGTACCAAAAGCTACCATTACATACATTAAAAACATCGGTATGATGTGGTTTATGGGCTCGTGGAATCATTGGTCCATATTTCTTAAAAAATGAGGCAAATCAGAATGTTACCGTCAATGGTAACCGTTATCGCGCCATGTAAATGGACTATGTGCATCCTGAAATTCAAGCACATGATCTCGGTGAGCTTTAATATCAACAAGACGGCGCTACGACCTATACAATGGACTTGATATCGTGCGATATCACACATTTGGACTGTTTTCTCTGGGGATATGTAAAATCTCAGGTCTTTAGGAATAGGCCAGCTAAGATTGACGCTTTGAACGCCAACATTGCTCGAACGAGTCGCCCAAAATTGGAACTTTCGAAAGGACCACCTCAGACATAGTCGTGGCCAATGTTTACATGATATCATTTTCAAAATTGCCATGAATTGTTCTTTTAACCGATAATAAAAATTTTAAGTTCACTTTCAAATTTACTAGGTTGAGTGAAAAGTAACCTCCTTGACCGCCAAAATGCGCTGCTACTGCAAAAAATGTTATGGTGCCTTGAAGTCCGTTCATATTTAGGCAGACATGCCAAATTTCAGTGCAATATTGTCTTCAGTTTTGTTTTGGCAGCTGATTCTTGTTGACGTGTTTATCATCATGTTGAGTATGGACAAAAACGATTTTCGTTCTCTCATAAAACATTATTTTTTGAGAGGCAAAACGGCGATGGAAACAAAAGAAAAGTTGGATAAATAATATTGGGCTAATGCTCCGTTAGATTACACCGTCATATATTGATTTCGAGAGTTTCGTGGTGGCCGCAACTCCACTACCGATCATGTCCGAAGCGATAGGCCCTCCGATGCGGTTACAGAGGACAATGTCAACAAAATACATGAAATGGTGTTGGCTGACCGGAAAGTGAAGGTGCGCGAGCCAGCAGATACAACAAAGATTAGTACTGAGCGCACACGCCATATTTTGGCAATATTCTGCATAAGAGAAAGTTATCCTAACGCTGGGTGCCGCGCATACTCACCAAAAACACGAACGCGAGAGCACTTAAAAAGAGTGTTTGGACTTGCTGATACGGAATCGGGCGGACTTTTGGCATCGATTGGTAGCTGTTGATGAAATTTGGATCCACTATTACACAACAGAGAACAGAATAAGTGCCCGGCAATGGAATGAAGCCGGCACGAGTGCTCCGAAGCGGCCGAGGGAGGCTCGATGGGTCGTAAAGGTTATGGCGTCGGTTTTCTGGGATTGTCATAGCATACTCTTTGTGGACTACCTGGAGAAAGGAAAAACCATCAACAGCGAGAATTACTATGCATTATTGGAGCGATTGAAGGCCGAAATCGCTGTAAAACGGCCTCACATGAAGCGAAAATTTTTTTGTTTTTGCAAGACAATGCACCGGCGCACAAGAGCATCGCAACCACGGCTAAAATCAATGACTTACGGCTCCAATTGCTGTCGCATCCACCGTATTCGCCCGATTTGGCTCCCTCGGATTATTATCTCTTCCCAAACCTCAAAAGATGGCTCATCAATAAAAAATCCAGCTCACGCGAGGAAATCATCGATGCCACGGAGGAGTATTTTGCAGACCTTCCGGAAAATTACTTTTCGGACGGGATCAAGAAGTTGGAAGATCGCTGCAATAAGTGAATCAAACTTGCAATAGACAACAGCATCGTAGTCAATTATAGGCAGAAATAGTGTTTTTACTATTCTGAGCTTAGTGCCTGCGGGCGTGAGGCAAGACGAGAGCCAGAGTTTACGCAGTCCAGCATAGATTCGTCTAAGAACATAATTTATGTGGTCAACAGCGGAGAGTGATCTATTTATTTTATAACCCAAATTCTGTCATTCTGTCATTCAGAAATACTAGTGGTATTCCGTGCGTCTCAAAGTGGTAATATTAAAATTATTTGTGATTAATTCAGGTTCAAATTAAGTCCATTACTTACTGACCAGACGTATGGTATACCATATTTTAGACAAGTCTTCATTTAGTCTGACGACAAGGTCCTCAATTAGTCCAATAGGTATCGAAATATAGATCTAGGTATCTTCAACATACGAGTGGATATCTACATTTGAACAGACTTTTGGAAGATCATTGACAAAAAGACAGAAAAGGTTTGGATCAAGTATAAACCCCTGAGGAACTCATGCAGTTAAAAGGTGGAACTCTAACGAGGCTTTTTAGTAAACGACTTTTTGACATAGCACATTATGGACGACATTATCAAAAGCCTTCGAGAAGTCAAGCGGGCAAAGCACCATTAAGAAGTCCTTATCAAAACTAACCCTAATATCGTCAAAAATTTTAACCAGAGTAGTAGAACAGCTGTGACCAGCTAGAAAGCCAGCCTGGAATAGGGATAACAGATTGCGTTGCTTGATGTATTTTTCAATTTGATTAGAATGGGCCTTCTTGAGGACTTTTGATAAACATGGTAAAATGCTTATAGGTCGAAAGTCAGCTAACGAGGGAGTCAGGGCCTTTTTCGGAACGGGTATGACGGTGGCAAGCTTCCAACAATCAGGAAAAGACGAAGCAATAATGCAAAAGTTTATTATTGGCGTAAGGGAACTTAGAATATGGAGAAGAAGAAATTTTACGAAGCGGATAGGTATTCCATTTTCTCCTATGGCATTCGATTTAAGGTTACGTACAATACTGACTACGTCAAGTTTTGATACCACATCAAAATTAAAGTCAAAACTGGTTACAAGGTCAGGATTAGACATAAAACGTGGTTCGGTTATAGCTTCGTAAATGAACTTATTATTAAGATCATCAATATCAGGCATATCTACCGTTACCCTTTTTTCCAACGCCAATCGAGCGAAGGTTGTTCCATAATCTTTTAGAGCTTTTTTCAGGCTTTAATTTTGACAAAAAAAAATATCTTTTCTTAGATCTTTTTGTAATGGAGGTGGAGCAGTTACGCGTTCAAGATAAGATATTCCAATTAAGAGCATTTGGTCTTGATCTCCGTTTAGAATACAGCTTGTTTCGTATTTTAATATGTAGCTTGATGGACTTCATGCGTGAACTAAGGGCATTTTATGTTACGAATGGCGACAATTTTCAAGGGAACATGTCTATTGAAAAGGTCTAATATCAAAGTTTGCAGCAAATTTACTTTGTCATTCACATTTGAGGCGTAATAACAATTGCGCAAAGGAAGGAGGCCAGCATCAGATTGCAGCGCTACACTATCTATGCTTGAAAAGTCAACGCTGTACGTGCAGAAGATTAAGGATACTCCCATAAGAAATCTAAACATCCCCATTATCGGAGTGTGCACCTTTAAACTCTTAACTAAGAATTAGGAGGTCCTATCTGTTTAAAATTAGGATTGACCACGCATGCTCATCCTATCTAAGTTCGTAAGCTACCTACCGTTAATTAAATAAATGGTTCAAGGGACGGAAAGGAGGTTCGCGTAGGAGCCCTTTTATCAAACGTAATCATCTGCTGATAACCGAACATGAATCGAAGGGCAGTAAAAACGTTAAGATCACATTGTAACCACCACTGCAGAAGATAGAAATGATTTCGGGTCTGAGTACCTCATAAAGATAAGACAGCTTAAGGTCTTAAGTCTTGAGAATAGAAACGGCTGAACAGGCCAAGTAGATATGATTGCAGAACAGTGTACAGAATGACCAAAACCCCTTATGGTGGCCACAGTTTACACCAACATCTGATGGGGAGTTCAGTCTGCTGATCTCTGAAGATGATCCGTTAATGAGATGAAGAGATCACTTTTTGGCTTTATCGAAAAACATTGTAGATGAAAGCTTGGCCCAGGTAAGGTAAGATTAGCGGGGCTGTGTGATATCTGCAGACGAAAAACACTACATCAACTCATTGCTCATAGGTCCGTGTAGACCCATTTTGGCGCCCGGGTCCTTGGGTAGGTCTCAGTAAATTGTGAGTGCGAACGTGAAAATGATGTAAATGAAACAAAAGATCGCTCTGAAAGGTTATGGAAGTACTAACTTCCCAAATATCTTCGTGCGGCTGGCATAGAAAGTGAAGAATAGCCTCACACGAGTCTACGTTTCCAAAGCTTCCGCAAAGGTCGTCGTTAAAAGTGTGCAGCTTTATTGCATGCACCGCTGGAACAGTATTGAGTAATCTAAAAAGCGTAGATAATTCAGCTATGCTTTTAAAGGGAATCCTACTTGATCTGACTTTTCTTGCTTTCGGATATAATTGTCTTGAAGTTTCTTAAGTTGGAAAGTTGTTCCGCCTTTAATTGCCTTTGATTTGTATTGTTTGCTCAGCTTACATTCTTAGGGTGCAGATTGGAAGCTCAATACTTTGATTCGCCAGTGTCTTTATTAAAGGATGACTTTTCCTACCCCTCCTTTGTGCCGAATACAAATAATAATAAGACCTTCACGATAGTACTTCACAAGGTTTGATTTAATCTCGACCGCACCCGATGGCCTTAATTGAAGCCTGAGTGTCAAAAAATATGGTATAACCTCGTGGCCGCTTCTGCTACAGCCAATATTTCAGCCCGCAAGACACTGGTGTAGTCTGACAGGCGATGTAAGCATCTCAAGTTTAATTGATCGGAGAAGGTCCTAGCGTCGGTTTCTATCTCCGTTTTACATCACTGAAAATAGATATCGTGTCTTCTATACTTGCAAACGCGGTTCATAGTAAGGTTGAAATCATTTCGACAATTATTTCTCTTAAACCAAACTTCAAGCAATTGCTGACAGTGTTCGGTGATGGTTTGTAGTATTTTAAACTGGAGCCTCGTTTTGACAAGAAGTAGACTAGTCCAAAAGAATAGTAGTCCAATAGAATAGTCCAATAGTCCAAACTATACTGACAATGTTTGCCTGTTATACCATCGAATTATAGACCTGCACTTAGTGACCATCGGTTTGATAGCAGAGGCAAATTCGGAAGGGTTTCTTAGTTTCCAATCGAACTTCTTAACTGCTCACATCTGACATCTTCTGTTACCGTTTCGATTGATGATGGTACCGAGTTAGATGTTAACAACTGGTTATGGAGACTATGCTAGAGAAAAAATGCCTTTCAGTCAGCTAAAGCTATTCAAAAAAAGGCACAACCTCAGAGATATAGAAATTTCTAAATCACATCCCAAATAAATTTTCATTGAAACTCACTTTCGAATGCCTTTCGATGGGGTCCATTGACAGCTTCAGTTCCATTTAAAAAATGCAAGACCACCAAGAGGTAGTAATCTATTAAAATTTTAATTAAATCATCTGGCAGAGTGGAAAGATTAATCTTCCATCTTTTGCCACCACATGAATCGCACTAATGACGACTTTTCCTTCTCCGAAAAATTCACTGCCACACGATCGTTGAGTTACTGCCTGTTGTAAGATCATCGAACAGGCAATAAAAAAGTTGCTCACATTGACATTTAATGAAATTCATTGGGGTCCAATCGACAAAGGTACCACCGATCAGTTGGCCAAACGTTTGGTCGGGTCTTTTCAGCCCGTATCGTTTCTACTTTGCATCTGGTACTCGTACCCAAGACGACCTACAATGTTGTCCCGTTCGGTTGATGTAAATGGTTCGGAGTGAATATATAAAGTGCATCTAGAGTGAATTCAATCTAAGCATTTGATTTGCATGTTGTCCTTACCATGTATCCGTTCAATTCAGTTGGTTTAGAGCTGCAGCTCAATTAAAACGTGTTAAAGCGACTCGGTGACGATGCCGATGTAATGTGAATATTATGAAGGCTTCTTGATGCATCGTGTCCACTTATAAGGTCGCAGAATAAAAACACACGCACACACATCTGTTCAATTAAGACCTCAATCAAGTGACCATTAGGGGGTGATATTTACGATTATGTCTCACAGATTCACAGCTTCGTGGTGTCCCAGCATCCGTGTCTTATAGAGCATCTCTTCCTCTGCCCACATCGAGACATCGATGGTGTGGCACTTCCTGTTTAAAAAAAAAAAAAAAAAAAAAATAAAAAAAAGGAAAAAGAAAATTCTTTATGGAGAAAGTGCAGCTCCAATTTGTTGTTACGAAACCTGCTAATGACCCATAAATCCACTTTGGAATCTCGACAATCTACACACCTGCCCGAGTGGTTGTAGGTGTAGATACGAGTATCTGTATCTATTCCAGATGAGAATGTCAATTGGTGTTATACACGAAAGTGAATGCTGGCTAAGGGGGTCACATAATGGACTGACCTGCTGACCAAAGCATGCCGCTGATTTAATTAATGGGATTCGGTTGTTTATGGCTCAAATTCGATTGCCTTGGCATGCGTGTCACAGTGATACTGTGGTGGAATAAATGAATCCCTCATCTTGTGAATGGCATGTCACATTTTTTTTTTGTTTTTTTTTTTTTTTTTTGCTTCATTAGCTGCCCCCAAACAGCTTCGAAATTTTGCGTGTTGCTCATTTCTTTTGGGGCTAATTCATTACCGGCCAAGGTAATGGTGTTAATTTCTCATCCGAAAAGCGTAAAAATCTTTTCATTGCATAAGGTTGTTGGGGAACGCTTGACAGCATAATGGGCCCGAGATGGGTCCTTATCGCAAGACCGCAGGACTAATTTGAGATACTCGTACACTGAAAGATTTCGGCAGACTGTGAGAGGGTGCCTTATTTGTTCTGTTAATAAGTATGGGACAGGAGATAAAGAGACCCTTTAGCAGAGCTAATTGCACTATACCTGATGGAAAGTTTCTTGTAATTAAGTTGGAGCATGTTAACCTGGGTAACCGAGCCATTAAGTTTTGCTTCCTTTGATTTTTGTTTTGGACGAGATAAGCGTTATGCAAGTTGCATTGTGGTCATCTCTTGATCAATTAATTATGTTAATTTTTTTTCACAGTTTATTTGTTGCTTAATGGGCGGTTGTGAACAATTACTTAATAACGTAGATACTCTGACTTAAAGTAGCCGTCAGTTGAGAGTTTCGATAATGTGGTATTGAGTAACAGGTTGGTAGCAAAAAAGGATCGCATACTCGTAGTCTCAATAAGATTTCGCTTTAGATTGCGAATTTTGTCATAATTTGCGTACGAAATTACTTTACGCTCGAGTTTTGACTGAACGTGATTGGGGAGAGATCGCCTGAGACTTGTGGTTTCAGTCGGTTTGTTCAAAGGAATCGTGGTAATAGTAATATCAATTTGCAAATGTTGTTTTTATATCGATACACGACGTAAGGAGCAGGATATCTGGTGACAGTTTTATCGTGTATGTTTCTATCTAAGCATTGCATCACCTAAAAACCGAATTTTTAAATATTCGGGTCCGGACCTGTTACAGTATCATATCAGATTTTTGCGGCTCGAGAGTGTTTACTTTCTGATCAGGTTAGCTAAGTGGATTAGATTGTTTGACATTTCCTTTAACACAAGCATCTTCTTGGTAATGGACTAAAAGGAATATTCAAAAGAGCCTTTCGGGATCTATGATCGAATCGTTATCGTTTGAATCGTTACTGCCACATCCATCATACCGATCATAATTAAATTTATCAGCTGTTGTTATTTATCATTTGTACCATAGCACAAGGTTTTTGTTGCATTGCTTTGGCTACCGACTTATGAGCCATGGGATAGGTGTATAGTTATAAGCAAACACAGTTTGGGGCTTGTCCATATTGTCCATTGTTTTAATGTTTAAGTAATTCAAAAGATTCCCTACCCTTGGTTTTCCGTGATTTTCGATCATGTGAAATCAAATTGGCATTGCGTTAGTGAGCCGATCATAGACGACATCATCGATAACAACTAGCGTGCAATGTTCGGACCCTTGATAGTTCAAGTGCAGTTCAAGTGAAGAGTTATTAACGGAGGTGATGAGCAGCTACAGAGCAGATATCATCATCATCCAAGAAGTGCGAAGGTATGAGCCTTGTAAATGAAATATAAAAAAACTGTGACATCTGATACAGTGGATGCTGTAAAAGATAGAAGCAGCGCCTACTGGAATTTGGAGTTGTAATCAGACGATAACTTAAGCTTTATGCATTTGAGCGCCTGATTACAATCTGCATCCGACAAAGAACTAGTCCATTGTACTCTTTGTAAGTCCCTTTTAATGAAATCGTTCAGTCTTTCGAAGAAAGATGAGTAAGAACTTCAATAAGAAAGTACATACAGTACCAACACCCATCACGTCAACCCTGAATTACTTCCCCCCGATGCAAGCGTAAGCCGGACATTCACAGAGGTAGAGCTCCGCGGTGTCGTCATTACTTTTACAGCAAGCATCGCAAGATTATGTATTACTGATACAATGAGAATAATATCACTGCTGCATAAAGATTTACGTCACACCATGTTTGTGCCTGGTATGCATTTACGCCTCCGGAGAGGAAAAAGACGACTTTGCCAAAGATTGTTTCTTCGAACTCCTCGGCCGGAGGAGCAATGCATTGACTACAACGTTAAGGTCGTCTTTGCTGATTTTAAAGTCAAGAAAGAGAGAAAATCATTTTTAGAGGCAAATAGCCTAATATAGCCTTTGTTCAGAGAAACAGTTCAGAAAAAGGACTTTGGCCAGTCGACTTCCCGGAAGATATTGGGAAATGTCCTTATAGCTAGTACATGCTTCCCACACCTCAACATCTACAAAGTGACTTAACAGCCACGTGCAAGACACAACTGTTATATTCTGGATATACGAACTTCTTAAAGATTTTACATCGACTCATGTCACTATCTTGGCAAGAATGCCATAGAACATGACTGTGAAAGTTGACCCACATTTTCCTGTCAGTCAGAAGAGTCCAACGAGTTCAATCATCGACAATAATTTTCTCCAGCCGACCAAAAAGAGCTCTGTATAGCAATATCTACACTAAAGACAAATGAGGCTGCAGAGACATGGGTTAGTCAGGACCATAGACTAACTCAGCCGTAAAAGATGAACAGATGCCCGATGAATGGAATTTCAGCATCATTTACCAGATCCTCGAGAAGGGTTAAGTAATAAGAGATGTACTAGTCTACTGCGATACCCTTCTCCTCTCTATTCTGCCTATGAGGCAGTGGCCAGTTAGGAAACCTATAGCTATACGAAAGTCTTCTTTCTGTGTTGATCGTTCTATGGGTACATTTATTGGCTTCAATTGGTACATTTATGTAAAGTAAAGTAAAGTAAAGTCCGGCTCCAGTACTGTCTGTCTCCAGAGCTCTCTGCATAGAGGTAGAGTTTTCCATTGCTGGTAGCAGTGTTAGATAACCATTCATGTCTGTAAGGTTATGATGTGGAGAAACTCATCGCTTGGAATGTTGTTTCTACACGTCGTCAATTTAAATGGTTCGTAATCCTGTATTATAAACGCTTGTAATACATTTCGGTTAATTCGAAGGCTAGGTTATTTTAGTATGATCGATACCCTATACCAAAGTTCGCTTTGTTATGCGTTAAGCTTGTGTTAATTCTTGACAAGCGAACTCAAAGGCTATATGTGTTGTATCTATAGAAGAAAAATTTATATTTTTGGCCGTAGTGGACCGTCAATATCTTCGTATTCCAGTTATTGGGCAGAATCAGGAAAAGTTATACCTCGTTGTTTGCTACTTACAATGTTTTGAACAGAAAAGGTCTTATATGCGAAGCTTAAACCACTGCTTTGTCTATAATTGACACAATTTCAAGAGACTGACTTCCACAGATCATTCCGATCTGATTTTGATCATGAGATCATCTCAAATTAGGACGTTCGCCCAATATCCTGTTTAATTATGCATCCCTAGCTCTAAAAAAATCCATCTATGGTCCTTGAACTATTATATAGTTCAAGTTCATTCTTTTTGATGTCGGTTTGCTGCTTTTCTTCGCCGTCTAACTGAGCCAAAAATTAGTTCTTTCATTTCCTCAACGGTGACTTTGATTAAACTCTCGAATTCGCCTGCATCTTCTGTATTGCCGCTCTATTGGCTATTGTGTTCCACTCTTAAATTTCTAGTAGTCCTTATATTTCTTTGCAACACCGCATGCTACGCTTCTTGTTGGGCCTCATGGTCTTGCCGATGGGCATCGTCAAATAAGCCTTATGTACACCATCTGTAGTTACATGTGTATTGGCTGCACTTGGAGTGGGATTTTATTTAAGGTCATGGAATACTATTTTGGCATAGATTGTGTCGATCTCTCGCAGTTGTATTCGTTCGACTTTGAACTTTTTCAGTATATTTTTCTGTGATATCCGCATTTGTATCTGGTCTAATATAATCGTTCGGGTCGATCTTTGGTTTGGTATTCAAAACACGACAGAGTATCTTGAGGCGATCATGACGCGAGCATCTTGTAGATTGTGTGATCTTTAGGTATCTTTAGGTTCTCGTATATTTAAGTACTACCCTGGTAACATTTCCACCCGCAGCGAGGCTCATTAGCGTAAGTCTACTGCTGGAGGTGGCGTCGTATAGGTTTTATTTCCTGAGTTTGGTTGGGTTTGGTAACGAAAACATAACGCCACTCTTCGGCTTAAACCTACTTGCTAGCATGCCAAGTTTCTTATGTCATGCTCAGAGCATATTTACAGTTTTACACGTTCTATCTAAGAACTGAAGCTTCTGTGCTTTAACCTTTCCTTTCGATCGCATAGTGGTACATACATTTACTAAGGTCTTCAGTTGTTTTATCCGTATAAGAGGCTTTTCGTTAATTTATCAGCTTTCGGCACTTTATTGGGTCTATAACTTATAATTCGTGCGGTTTGCTAAGAGATGGCGTAACTTGTATTATTCCATTGGAACATGCGTTGGAAAGCTACTGTCATTGTACGTCATTTCAGTTAATGTCATTCATTTGAAGCGTAAACAACAATAATTTTTTTACACTCAAATATGTCGAACTTTGTGCCTGAAAAAGTGTTTTCGAGGGGAGTTCTTCTTCATTACTTTAATATGAAGAAAGCTGCTGCCGAAAGTCATAGTATTTTGGTTTAAGTTTATGGTGAACATACGCGTGCTGAGCGAACGTGCCAAAAGTGGTTATGCACGATTTAAAAGTGGTGATTTTGGCTTGGAAGACGATGAACGTCCGGCAGGCAAAAAAGTTTGAAGATGAAGAACTGGAAGCATTACTCTATGAAGATTGTTGCCAAACACAAGAAGAGCTCGCAGAATCTTTGGGTGTCACTCAAGCAGCTATTTCAAAACGTTTAAAAGCAGCTGGATATATTCAAAAGCAAGGAAATTTGGTTCCACATGAACTCAAGCCGAGAGACGTCGAAAGGCGGTTTTGCATGTTCGAAATGCTGCTGGAACGCCACAAAAAGAAGTCATTTTTGCATCGGATTGTTACCAGTGATGAAAAATGGATCCATTTCGACGACCACTAGCGCCAAAAATCATATGTGAAACCCGGCCAACCACCCAAATCAACGGCAAAGCCGAATATCCATGGCGCGAAGGTAATGCTCTGTATTTGGTGGGATCAGATGGGTGTGCTGTATTATGAGCTGCTAAAACCGGGTGAAATTATCAACGGACAACGCTACTGAACACAATTGATCCGTTTGAAGAGAGCAGTAGCCGAAAAACGCCCGGAATATGCTACCAGACACGAGGCAATAATTTTCCATCATGACAACGCTCGGCCCCACGTTGCTATTCCGGTTAAGAACTATTTGGAAAACAATGGATAGAAAGTCTTACCCCACCCGCCTTATAGCCCAAACCTTGCCCCTTCTGACTACCATTTGTTCCGGTCGATGCAGATTGCCCTCACTGAAATACGGTTCACATCAGAGCAGAATATCAAAAATTGGCTTGATTCATTCTTGGCTGCCAAGCCGGCGCAGTTCTTTTGAGATGGCATTCACAAAGTGCCAGAAAGATGGGAAAAATTCATAGCTTGAGATGGGCAATACTTTGAATAATACTATTGTACATGTTTTTCTTAAATAAACGTTTAAATTTTGGAAAAAAAAAACGCCACGAATTAAATTACATACCCAATACATAGTCACGTAGTCCCACTATAACAGAAACACTATCCTAGGCAACCAGTAATAACTAGACAGCTTTTGGAAGTCTTCGTTGTTAGGGCGGCTTCTTTAAACATGCTTCAAATAAATCGATTTTCTCTTTACCAGATGGATCATAGTTTTCCTATTTCACTGGTCTGAAAATGGAGAACTGTACTGGACTTGTGAATTCGAAGACATCATCCGAATGGTTTAGTCTGTGTCAAACCTTCTTTTGTTAGAACCATTTTTCAAGTGCCATAAATTTCACATTGTGTTCAAGAATGAAATCTCTAAGGAACAATATTCGTATATAACTTACAATGTCAGAAGTTCCATCTCCTTAAAATCGCAATAAAAATATAATATATACATCAGTTGTAGGTACACGACCATGACATTAAGCTTTAACTACTTCGATGCTTAGCAACGTGTCATCTTTATGTATCCGCATTATATTCTACATACTACCAAATCTAGCTCTTAAAAACTCCTGAGTATCTGAGTGTAATTCCTAACCACAAGGAAAACGTACCTATACATAACTCTTTTCAAACTCAATTTAACTAAACTTGGACTTAAAAAGACAACTCCCACCGTTCACTGCCACCCTTTAACACAGAATGCAATCCAATCCAACTGCGCAGTAATAAAATAAATTAAACATTCGACCCTCGGCGCTCGTATATCGTTTAGTCATGCAAGTCTTTCAGAGTTATTACCCGATCATTACTCATTGCCTCACAAAAGTTGGAATTGCTTGAATCTTTAGATACCTAGACTCAACGACTTAACAACGACACGGTGGGAAACTCACATGTCTCACGTGCGTTTTCTATGTTGGGTAATCTTTTGTTCCCTTAGAAAGGAACACAAAGTCATGTCCATATAATCGTGGATCGAAATGGGTTTTGGTTCCATAAACAATAGTCCGTTTGGGATTTAGAAAAATTTTAAGCATGTAATGCTAAACAATTCAAAGAATTCACCCCGGGTACTGAGCACTAAAATAGTACTTTTCCTATTTCACTGGGGAAATTGATTGTCATTTGGATTATTCTGGTATTCTAGTGTGAATGATCTATTCTCTGTTAAGGAAACAATGTTTTTTGTTTGCTGTATCTTATTTATATTGGATTACATTTTGTTTTTTTTTTTTGTATTTGTCATCGTTGCAGGTACACGCGATCTGAAAGACCGACCTATTGTGGCCGTCGATGCGGAATGTTTGATCAACTCCAGTTTGAATTGCTACGAGGTAGCAACGGTTCTATTGTTTTACAGCACCATTCCAGAAAGGTGAGTTATACATGACTTTTGTTACATATGTTGTTACATAACTTTGCATAGTTCATTGGATACGCATTTAATTTTTATTGAGATTTGATTGATGCAGATGACTAATAAAGAGACAAAATCGATTGGTTACCTGCATTGAAGTTGAAATATTTCAGTGATATATAGTATGAAAGTTGCCATTTAACGGAGACATAAAAGCGAAATCCGAATCGAAAGAAGAATTTTTCACTGTCCTTTCATGCTTGTCCACTATCTAATTGAAGTATTTAACTCTGGATTTTAATGGAGAGGCTACTGTGCATCAATGCATCGAATCAGTGATAGTCCATGGCATCTATTAATTTTGGGGGCTTTATTACTTTTTTGGTGTCGCTCATGTTGGGTAATAATTTCCTTTTTATAGACGAACGTGTCGGTTGATGAATTTTTGATATGTAGAAGGGCAACGGGCTCGCCCTATTTAACCCTCAAATATAAAGCAGATATTAATAGATGAATGAAGAATATTTTCGATAGGGTCTGCTTCTGGTCCGGCTTTTGGTTTATCTCTTGATCACTTACATATGTCTCATGTGGCGCCACATGCCTTCCCGTCTAGCTTGGCCAAGTTCTAAGCCTAAGCCACATTGGAGTATCACTCATTTTTCCGTACTTTAAAATTAATTCTTATTATCCAAGTAGTCTGTGGTATGATATTGCATTGAAGAAATGTTCTAGCAAAAGGGCAAAAAGAGCCAACCACTTTTGAAGTGACAAGAAGAGGTATTTTACCCTTGAACTTGTCCTAATTATGCAAGAGAATGCACTAACTTTATTTTTAATAAAAAAAAAAAAAAACTCGCACCTTGACAACAACAGTACACTTGTTGTATCCTTAAAACGTTCGGATATTCAAGGCTGTGTCTCGCGTCGGTGGCACTTTAATCAATTTGTTGACGGTTTTTGGATCAAATGTCTGCTAAATTCGGTGATCTGACCGGTGATTGATCAGAGAACTTGTACTGGACCAGAAGCACAACAATACACTTCGTTTCGTAATGCTTGCCATTCGGTGTCCAATAACAGATTGAGTAAACAGTTGCTCATGTAGGGTAATATGGCAAGTGCGTACCCGACCAAAAGCTTCTACGCAGATATCTACTCCATCAAAGAAGGATGAAAAACTGTGTATGTGGCGGTGGTTACTATACGAAAAAGGAACGGCGCTTATTCGGATACGGATTTGTAATATGCGGCAGAATTAGGCAAGAAGTTTTGCGTTTCCGACACTTGAGTAAGCGCCTTATGACAATCTGCATCAAGGCTCAATCTGCTAACATGCGCCCATCACCCTACGGAAGACACGGACAACTCCATTAAAGATAGGAGCACTGTCCCTTAAAATCATCAAATATCTAAGCGAGTATAGGAAAGGAGGACAAATTTGGTAGGACAGTTGGTAAGCATAGCCTACACGATACTCCATCTGGAAACGTTCTTAGGCTTATTGACTTTGCGGCGGGACTTAATGCTTACAAGGGGACATGATAATCTCCGAATCATCAAACGCTAAATCGAATTGATAATTTTGCAATAGACGTTAGGCATGCTTCTTCAGAAGAAAAAAAAAAAGTGCTCGAGAAGTGCGCGATCGAAGATATTGGGGGCTGTAGTCCAAGAATGGGGTGCGGAAGTTTTGGCAATAGGCGAAATGAGCGTGTCAGTGGTAAGTCTCCTCAACTTGTTATCTGCCATATTGTGTGAATGCCCGAAACCCTTTGCCAACAACTTGGTTGACTTCTATCACTGCGGTTTCAGACCAGGAAATTTTACAATCAATCGAATCTTCACGCTCCGGCAGATCCTGAATCAATTTTTAAAGTTCAAATCTGAACATGAACTCTATAGTGCACACTTTCTAAAGTCTGTTCAACTACTAGCGTAAGCCGATGATATAAAGGAGACTCTGTATGAGACCTTGATCATTCCAGCCCTACTTTATAGCCCCGATGAATGGACTCTATCAAAGGCAGATGAAGATATCCTCTATCCTTTCGAGAGAAAAATTAATTAGAAAATATTTGGTCCTGTTTGCGTTGACGGGCTTTGAAGAAGAAAATTCAATGACGAACCGTACGAGCTACGACGTGTAGAACAAATGGACACGAAAAACGAAATAAAGAAAGAGCTCACCTCAGGTGGCGGTCCGAGGCAGTTGGTTAAGTATCCAGCTAACTAGAGAGGCTTGTAAGTTGAGGTCCAGGTTAACGAACTGTTGCGCTACTTGTCATGATGGCAATTTGCTCCCCGTTGTGGAGTCGGCTACCATCTCCATCTTAACGTCATGCATAGGATATTGCTTAGAAGCCTTTTCGAGGATCTTATAGAAGCAATATGAAACAACGTAGTGGCGTGATGGCATATCAGGCTAATGTCGACGAATCTAAGCTCTATGTGAATTTTAACTGGTCGTTTGCTCACTTGAATAATGTTCAAGATGTCTTGCCTAGGTCTTCCTCTGGTGACAAATCCCCATACAATAGCCGTCTGGCCGATTTTATAGCGAGTTAGGGCTCCCACTAACTTTTCGACTATATTTGGGGTGATAAAGGTCCGAAGAGACCAGGTTCAAAGCCGAAATCCGTTGTCCATTTATCTTTTACTCCAATTGTCATCAGTAAGTCTTTGCAGATCCGAGGATTACGTCATCGGGCAAATAACCTCAACCTGGAGGCCCAGATCCTACAAAGAATAGTACTAGTAGCCCGCTTTGGTATTTTGAAGACGGCCTTTAGTTCGCCTAAAACTCTTCCGTCACCAAATCCAATCCAATCCAGTTAAATGCCAAAAAAAAGTTTCATATGACCTGAGCTCCGACTATGTCAATGTAGCTGAAATAAAATCATCACTGAATCTGTCTTCGATGGAACTGTTGACTCTATTTTGGAAATTTCTTCGCCAAAACATCCATATTGTGTTTCGTTTGGGATATGGGTGGGCACTTTAACTCACCCAAATCTGCCTACGTAGGTCCGAATGTTCAACAACACTTGTATATTCAGACTCCGCATACTGCAAAATGTTAGTTGTGGTTGCACTCAGATAACAAAGTAGGTACGAACGTAAATTGTATCTAGTTTCAGTCACACACTCACTCACTGGATGTTCCGTTTCGAAGAAAACAATGGGAAAACTTCAATGGAAACTTCTTTAAAACTCTGTCACAGACGCTCCAACAATTTCGCTGTCGTCAATTTGGATTGGAAGTGAACGTGTGCAAAAAACTTTATGCTGACTTCAAGTCCTGTTGCCATTTGTAGCAGGATAACATTAGTGACGATTTTTTTGCATGCACTAGTAAGTACATGTATGTATGTATATGACAGCTCATGATTTTCAAGCACATTCAGCATTACTGCTTTTACATGGAAGTACTGTACCTACAATTGGCGTCAAACCCCTATAAGTTTGTTCGTAATGCTCATAATGGATTAAAAAAGATGCTACAGTGTCCCGAAGATCTATTAATAAAAAGGTTTGGTCGTTCGTTAAAAATATTGGAAACTCTGGCACATCTTTCACTCCAAAGCTTATTAAATGAAATTCCAGCTGTCAGCTCTTTAGACAAGGCTAATCTACTTGATGCACTCTTTGCACCTAGCTCAACTTTTCTAAACTGTTGATCTTCACTGATACTTGCGAATGTACTTGAAGATCTTAACAGACATAAACTCGAGCGTCTAGACAATAAATCCGCCTTTCTTCTGAAGAGATATTCTTCCACTCTGGCAAATCCACTGCCTAAACTTTTTCATAAAGTTTTCTTTAAGGTCGCATTTATGTTCCTTCGTCAGCTTTGGAAATATCTCAATAATGTCATGTCTCACAAAAAATTCGAGCTGCACTGGATGTATGAATGGCATTTGCATTTGAAAGATATTTTTTTGTCGCTATTTCTACCACCATTCCCCCAATCAAGTCGCCACTAGCATTCCGACCCTTTCAAGGGTCAACATATCACTCTATCTATCACTTTTGGACGTATTCTGAAAAAAAGTAATTTTTTCCAATGCCGACAACTCGTTTATAGAACGCCCTGTTGAACTTTTTATCTCCTTGTCATTATTGCAATCATTTAAGTTCATCGATATCTCTCCTTCTTTTCTCGCTTATTTTCCTTCATTTCTGCGTTGTGAGCAATCATTTTGATGGTGTTTATAACTCCTTAACGGAGCGCTAATTATACTTAAAAGCCGTCTACTTAAGGTATCTTTCGCAGGAGTTCACAAAACTATGAGTGAACAGTTGCAATTAATTTCAATCCTATTCATGAAAGTTATCGTTCCTGTTTTAATTTTATTACTGACTTTACTTTTATTCCATTGATACCAGCTGAGAAAAAGGTATGGATCAAGGTGGATCTCCAAGACTATGGCTCATTAAAATCTTAACCTTTGTAGCCTTGACAACAAGCACTCAACTTTAAATCCACACTTACAATGTAGAGTCTATCCTCACCTTATGCCAATAGAAAAAACTTAACTTCGACTATAAAAATCAGTCATTTCCGTTACTGCCTACATTTCGTCGGCATCTCTATCTAAAAAAGCAGTTAAACCTTGCAATTCCATTTGCGAACGAAGTGTGTTAAGTAATATTTATCTGACCTCCTGCAAACAAAACCGCACACATCATCTTATCCAGCTCTTGTGTGTACATTTAACCTTCAATCTCTTAGCAATTACCACGCTTGAAACTTGATACTATTCGTGGCAATAAAATCATATCTCGACTTTGAAATGGAAATGCATCTACATTTTCATATCCATCTCCATCTCTCCGATGCCCATCTGAAAGGTATGTATCTCCGTATAAAACGTAAATCGCGTGCATCTTCTATATTCGGTTCGGTTTAGTGTGCCAAGTCGTAACCCCATAGGTCAAACCGCACATCAACATCTCGTAAAACCTCTCACACTCAATTCAATCCAATCGTAATGGCTACTTCCACTTTTGTTTTAGCCATACCGGTACCAACCCAATCGATTGACATACGTACGAGTATACTGAGTATCTTTTCATTCCCGTGTGATCCAGGTTCCTGCGAAAGTATCAAAAAGATACGCACATAGTTCAACTGCTTTAAACCGAATTGCAAGGGAAATTTCGAGGCTGAGAGCCTGCCAGCGTACTAGCCTGTCTGCCTGCCAAACCCTGCCCAGAGATCAAATATTTAAGTGCATACTCTTTCGCATAGACAAATACAATATATTCGGACTCGTACTCGAATACGTTTATATCTCAGGCTTAATGAGAATGTAGCACATTTGTGGCACTATCACCAGCTTCTCTTTGAATTGGCAAAGCAAACAAAAAATCAAAAATCCACCAAACTGAGAAAATTAAAATGGTGCCGCTCACTGACTTTAATTATGCTGCCCCAGCTGTAGTTGTAACTGCCGGTGCTGTCCGGTTTTTGCCAGGCTTGTAAATGATTCCGCTCCTAACACACACCATCTAGGCGAAACTAGTAGATGAGAGAAAAAAAAAAAAAAAATTCAAAGTTTAGATCTCGCGCGCAATTACCTAATTTCGAATTCGAAAAAATTACCCATGTACGTATGCTCGTACATCAGCAAAGTTGTACGAGTATGAGCATCGGACGACGCGGAACGGGTAAGAGTAGCGCAGGGGAAACATGTCAGCTCTTAGATAAGGAATCTCGAAGCTGGTTTGACACAGTTGGGGAGTTGAGAAGTAAATTAGCGATCGTGGATGTTAAATTGCCTAATGAGACGAAAATGGCAGGTAAATCAGAGACTCAAGTAATTGGTTAAATGTTTCGTCGGTCTTAACATGCATTAGGTTTGTTTGACTTTCGATAACAAAATGTCAACCAGATACCGAGGAATGTGTAGTCAATTTTTTCTCCATCAGTCAAAAAGAAAAGAAAAAACGGACGCAAGACTAGGTGGGAGAATATTGAATGATTGCGGTCAGACTAAAAGGAAATCAATAGAGTATCTCTGTGGAGAGTTAGATACTATTTCCCTTCTCCTCTAAGAGTGTTTTATTTTTGCTCTATTTGCTGTTAAATCAATACTTCACTGTAGCTTCATCCGGTATTGCTTCGTTGCCAGGGAAATCAAATCAGGTTGTGCTTATGTTTCACTAAGAAGCTTATTCTAACATCGATGCGCGGCCACTTCCAAAACATCCTTAATTTCATCTACCTCTTACTTCTTCCCTTATATTTTGAAGCTTGTCGTATGGATAGTGCGTTCTGGTCCCTGTGCTCTATATTGATCTTGCAAAACTTGATACATTTTAGTTTTTTCTTTCAGAACAGACCACTCAGACAAGAAACTAGTCCTGTGTACTCATTGTATCTCTATGTTCTTCTTAGTGAAATTTCTCAGTTTTTTGTAGAAAGTGCTTAACCTACAGTACCAGCACTCACTTGATGTGCGAGTAGCCCAGACTCTCATTTAGGTAGTGCTCCGAGGTGTCGTCATCACTTTCGCAACAAGCATCGCAGGATGTTGTGTTACTAACGCTCAGCCCACTTAAATTCTTAGCAAAAACTTCTCGACACTAGTAGCAAGATGCAGTCTTTTCTACTGAGGGACAGCAGGAGAGCTAACAAGTTCATCTGTGAGTTTACTTCCCGTGATCCCATATAAGGCCAGATACCCAAACAAGACTCGGTGAATTTAGTCTTCCCACTGTGTTCAGTAAAGTATTGCAATCACGAAGTGTCTAGGAAGTCGTAATAGGTTTCAGGTTAAAGTTTTTAAGCGTAGTTTGGCTGTCATTACAAACAAATCCGCTCTTCATAATATATTCACTTCGTTGCCTTTAGAATTGCGTGCATCTCCGTTTGGAAGACAGATACCAGTTGTATCATAGCAAAGCAATGATGGTGCGCAATGAAAGTTGTCCATCTGAAGTTCTGGCATTAAAGTTCGTAGAAAACCCTATTCGAAGTGGAAGCGAAATTCAACTTATCTGAATTGGAAAAACATCTATCTAGCACGTAATTTCTCAACTTGCATCACGGGACTCTCTAAGAAAGAATATTTTTTATTTAGGCTGGGAACGGATCAAAAATCCAAAAAGCTCTTGTGTTTGTTAAAATAATGTTGTAGACGTTTTACCTTCTCTACCCAACCTTCAAAATTTTTCCGAACCATTCACAGTTTTGGAATTCGAAGCTGTATCGGAAGTTGATGTCATTAATGTCATTCGACCAACGATGCCGTTGGTGAGGATGAAGTTCTTGTCTGGTTTGTCAAAATGATATAAACCCACATTTTTCGTGTAATTACGCACGATACTAATTTTTGCACAATATCATCATCATATCCGTACAGTTAGAAGCTGGCTAAAATCATTCCTGTCCCGAAAAAAACCTCTACTGTCTTTCGCTGCAGACTTCCGACCCATTAATATATTTCCTTGCCCATCAAAAGTTTTGAAAAAAGTCCTCGCCAAGCAAATTTCAAGTCATTTATAGTAGATCAACATATGCTACTGGTTTCGGTCCAGTCTCGAGCCAACTATAGTTGTTCTACAAATGTGGTTAAGATTCTCGATGACATAAGGATCAGATATGACTTGGACTTCCTCACGCAAAAATCATCACTTTGGAAAACAGTTGGTTCTGCTTTTCGATATGATATCGGCTAGGTGACCGCCGTCAGAATTGATGACCATTCGGGCTCGATTTATGGCACTCTTGCCAGAATTTCCGGCGATAGGTCCTCGCATTTTGAGAGTTTCAAGAATCTAAGGCTTGTTGACATAGACTTGTGACTTTAAAAAAACTTAAATCGGGCGATCTTATCGGCCAGTACAAATCGCCAAAACGAAAGATTAAGCGACCCGAAAGTGCAGCCCTCAGAATTCCGGTTGGGACTCGTGCAGTATGCGCTGTTGCTCCATCCTGTTGGAACCACATGTTCTCCAGTACCAATTCATCCAATTGAAGAAGAAGAAAGAAGTTGAGCATGGCTTTGTAGCGCTCGCTATCCACAGTAGTCGTTTAGCCGCAGAGTTTTCGAAAAAATAAGGCCCGATGACGCCTCCAGCGTAAACAGCACATCATGCAGTAACTTTGAGCAGGAGTCATTGCTCTTCGTGAATTTTCGGTGCCTCAGAAGCGATAATTTTGCTTATTCACATATCCACAGAGATGGAAACGGGCCTAAAACGGTCGCTGATGATGATTTTCGATGAAAAGTTGTCTCCCTGCTCGAGATTCAGGATGAGCGTAGGTTACACGTGCTTTGCGATCAGCTGCTAGAAGCTGATGTACTGTCTGCACTTATTAAGTAAGGGAACATCTTCAGTATTTCGCCAAAGTATTTAGATACTTTGGGGCCCTCTGCAACATCTTCAACCGCCATTTGCAAAAATAATAACACCTTCTGATAGGGTGATGACTTTTATACCACATACTCGTAGTACTTTGCATCCTTGACTTTTCTAAAAAGCTTTTGATACAGTCAACCACTTTCAACTTCAATATTTTTTGAGAAACTAAGAAGGAATTTTGGATATAGTAAAAGTTCGACGGGTCTCATTACTAATTACTTTAGTAATTGCTGTTAAAGGGTTGTGGTTGGTGACCATATATTAGAAATATATATGTAGGAGCACGTCAGGGCTCAATACGGGGTTCAATATTATTTTGCATATCTATTAATGACCTCCTTAAAGTTTTCTCCAATGCTAGTCTTCACTTCTATGCAGATGATGCACAAATACGGTACACTTACCTTAACCTATTGGTCTAGTTGAGGATCTTATTTGCTGGTTGAATGAGGATCTACCATATACGCAAACTACCAATAGTCGCTACGCAATTGTTTGACCCTCAACCTAGTAAAGTCTCAGCTGATCTTACTATCTAAAAACCTTGACAATACTGAAACACTGCTACCTATTTACCTCAACGACACGCAATTGCAGTTCGTGGAGACTGTAACCAACCTGAGGGAAACGCCCAATTATCAAGGCTTCGCCCATCAATGACGTTGTTTTAATAAAAAGCGGGGTCCAAGCAATGTACTGGTCTTATCGTGACGATTTTCTGAATTTAGCGCCTCTAAAGGTTATTACGATTTGAACAGTTACAAGCGGCCTGTTATAGGTCCTGTTGATGGCAGGACCATCGGTAGTCCTCAAAAGGACTTAAAACACGGTCCCATCGGAGTCAGGAGCCCCCTGGATTTCGGTCCGGGCCTTACTTGAAGAGGTAGGCCCGCTCTTGGGAGCGTGGTGGCTGTTGTTTAACCCCGAATTGCGGAAAGGGTATTTCAGTTATTTTGACCCAATGTAGAGTTGCAATATGTAATGGGTGCTATGACCCTAAGACCAGTAAAAGGTCTTAGATCGGCACGAATTTACGAAGGTCTTCACAAACCTTGGCTTCCCTCTAGTTTTACTTTTGTAATTACGAGGATGAGAGTTCTTAAAACTTTACTTGTTCCGTATATTGATTATTCATCAGCAGTGTACTGCAAATTTGACTCCCTATCTCAGTATAAACTTACGGTCGCATTCAATGATATGGTTAGGTATGTGTATGGGCTTCGTCGACACGAACATATTTTGAATTCTCACAAAAGGATCCGTTTTTGTTGAAACGCGCCCAGGTGGCAAAAAACGGTTACCACAGAGGAAACCGATGACATAATCCATTATCTCGTGTTAGCGAGATTTTGGGTATAAAAAAGCTGTCCGCACGATGGGTGCCACGTTTGCTCACACCGGAGAATAAGGGTGATGGCCACCGTGATCCACCAGGATGACCAAGGTTATGGCTATCTAATTATTTGGGAAATGGAAAAATAATCACAGGAGCATACTACGCAGATTCGTTGGGCCGATTCAACGCCGATTTAAAGAAAAAAACGACTAAATTTAACGAAGAAAAAAGTGCTACTCCTACCCGAAAACGCACTGGCTCACACCTCAGCAGTTGCCACAGACACAGCGAATTGTGTCTGTCGAATTGCACTACGAATTGTTCCCCCATCTTCCGTATTCTCAAAACCTAAAAAAGTTGCATTGTCAAACAGCCCTCGTAAGTCTTATTTGTACATCCTAAATTGAATTGAAAGTGAGCTCTGGTGTCGTTGCATCAGACGATATGCCAGACTCAAAAGACAGTCAATGCCCATATCATCAAAACTTCTGCAGGCCTCCTCAGGCGTAGAACTCTTTTATTGCGCTAACCCTCGGTGTTGAATTGAAAAACTCCCCAGGCCGAAACATCAGTGTACGTTCGCTCTACACATCCTAATCATCTAGTGGCTCAATACCAATTGTTTGACTAGATGTCCTTGTTCAGCTCGTACAGTTGATAGTTGAAAATTTATCTGCAAAGTCTATCAACATAAATCGAACTTTGAAGAACGAAGACCTTTACATCCTAACTGAGGAAAATTTTTATCATCCCATTTAGGGATCCATACCTCATATAACCCATATCAATCCTGAGAAAAAAAGTCAACATTTTTTGGAGCTTTTTTATTAAATGGCTTAGTATGGCTACATATTTAAACATCCTAACAAGCGCTTTAATTTTTTTTCTTTCCGGTTCCAGTTTGCCAGCCTCTTATCACATATGCATATGTAGACGTGAATATTCTGACTGCCACATTGCTGACTCCGAAGCAGTTTACGCAAAGTGTCCTTTTCTATGACGTGGCCAACCTTGTCCCTTTTTGACCTCATTGCTGACTCTAAGTATTTACGTGAACTTTCTTTTTTAATTTTTTCTCTTTTTTTCACCGGTCGTCAAGATCTCTTCTTCAATACTTGAATACCCTCCCAGTACTTCAACAACCAGAAGTGCTTTACAGGTAGCGGTACGGAATTCAATTTGAGGCACTTGTGGTAAATTTTAATGTTTTCGCATGGTACAATGCATCTTCCAAGCGTTTACTCCACATGAGTCAATCATTGTAAGTGGCCAATACCACTTCTTGCCACGTATGTTGATTGGTCACTGCATTGTCATGCAAATCAACTCCACCCCATGTGCCGATTATAAACAGACACGACGTTTGGGCACTCCACAAAGTTTATTCGTTTATCTTTCCGGGAGTAGCCCTTCACCTGCTGTAGTGGTTCCGCTCCGTATTTATTGTGAATACGTGAATTCCAACCGTGGAAGGATTCGAATTTGATTTAACGTTGGCAATTTAAATAGAAGGAATTTTGCTGGTACGGTTTGCCCGAATGGTTCCTGTTTCTACATGACTAATCGGTGTAAGATGCCACATAAGATTAAATGGACTAAAAAAGTTGTTAAAAAATGATTGATGCTCCAATTGATTCCTTATATCTGAATAACTTTTGGCAGCATACGGCTTAACTTGAAGAGGTTGCCATCGCTGGAGCAGAGACACCACCGAATGAACGTTTTGGAGGAATGGCGACCAAAGTATAGTCGTTGATTGATAAGTGATGAACAAAACTCCCTCCGAACTGCATGAATTTTCTATTCATTCGCTCAAAAAATGGTAGTAGATTTGCATATATATATGGTATGTCCGTTTGTATCCAAAGAAAAATTATCGGCGACATGTAGAAAAGACTTACGGCTATCGAAGCGGTGTCGATTAATAGACTGGCGAATAATATCTTGGCCAATGAGTAGGTTGAGGGACTAATAACTTCCATAAAAAGGGATAGGAATCCAACCAGTGTTTTATACTATTCCAACAAACTTTCTTACTTCTGACACCGTAAAATTCGTACAAATCTCAACCGCCAATTTGTTACCTTAAAAATGAAAATGCATTAAAAAAGGGCATAAAAATAGTCATAAGGGTATGTACCATGCCATTTCACAATCGCTTCCTTTTTCTCTGTTTCCAAATTTGCTGTCACTACTGGGTCTGTCAGTTGTTTTTCCCATTTGGGTCTGGGAGGCGTAGCTACTTTTGTTGGATCACAGAAGTATTAACTTGAAGTTTTGTTGAATTCTCCGTTGTTTCTCCTGAAATGAGATTTGCAGATTCTTCATTTACCACGTCTTCACGTATAATATGCAATTCCATAGAACCACAGGACTCCCAAATATTACAATTGTGCAAAACTGTGTACTTTTTCATCATCATCCATAAACTCTTCGTCATTGAGAGATCGTCCACTATGTCAGGAGGAACGTTAACAATATCATTGCTAGCTTATTGCAAATTCTCCGAATTTTCTTCCATATAAGCAGCAATATGTGCATGTCATTATTGGTCACTTTGTTCTCACTCGATAACTATTCACTATTACAACAAAGTTACAAAGTTTTTCTTTTCACGAACTTGGTAAAATCGCAATACTGAGCAGGTCACTATTTCACAATGAAATACCTATGTCTGCATTCAATAAACCACGGATACTGAGCCTTATTGAGCTTCTAAACTAATGAATATCTGAAGAATGACATCAAATGATTTTTTATTTTTTTGTTTTATTTATTTATTTGCAGGCTCCATTGTACTCCTTGAAAATTCCTTTTAATGAAGTCTTTCAGTCTTACGAATAAAGATAAGGTGCCTACAGTACCAGCACCCACCGGACATTCACGGAGATAGTGCTCCGCGGTGTTGTTATCACTTTCGCAGCAAGCAACGCAGGATGTTGTGTCACTTATACCCAGCACATTTAAGTGCTTTGCAAAAGTATAATATCCCGTCACGATGCCTGCAGTCTTTTCTGCTAAGAGACAGCAGATAGGCCGCTGACTTCCTAGAGACGTCCGGAAGTCGTTTGGTTTGGTCTGTCTACATCGCGCGGAGCTGTGCCATCTACAGTTGTGCTCATATGAGACTCAATTGTCAACACAACCTAGGTTCGGGTCCTAAAAAGCTCTACTCTGAAACGTGCATAGCATCAAAATGATACTATTTAGATGGCTTTAAACGTTAAGTCGAAAAAAGGACCATTTTAGGCTTAGCAGTCAGAAAGGGCAACAGCTTCTTTTTTTCTTCACCGCAGGAATCCTAGCGGTCCGTGGATCATCAAACCATCAACCAGAGATATCATATTGCTATCGTTGCCAGGTATTCCTTCAGATGGTAGATTCGCATGCATTGACACAGACAACAAAAATTGAAATACGCCTGTCAAAAACTGAATTGCTTTCTTAAAACTTTCAAAGTTAAATGTTTTGCTCATGCCTGGCGCTAAAAGATACGTGGTCTATCAGACGCGGCTCTATTAAAGACTACTTTAGATCTCCGTCTGGATTTTGTTCACTTTGTTTTCCCTAGAATTCTTCCCTATTTAAGTGTTAGGTGCTCAACTTTATTGTGAAAAAATGGTTACAAATGAATAATTCAAAGTATTGCCCATCGATAGCACAACTTTTTCTCATCTTCTTCGGTAAAAGTGCTAATCTTTTGAGACTATCCCCGAATCAAGCCATTTTTTGATGTCTTTATATGAGCAGAACTGCTGACCCTGTGACATCGAACAAGTAATAATCGGACGGCGCAATATCTGGGAAATATGGTGGGTGGGGTAGGAATTCCCACTTGAGCGTTTCCAGATAGGTTTAAACAGGTTTGGCAACGTGAGGCCGTACATTGTCATGCTGTAGAATCACTTTTTCGTACCTCTGCTCATATTATAGTCGTTTTGTGCGGAGTGATTGGCTCAACCGCAAAAATTGAAGTTTATACCGTTCCCCAGTGATGGTTTCGTAGAGTTTCAATAGTTCATAATAAATAACACCGACCTGGTCCCACCAAATAAACAGAATAACCTTCGCCGTGTGAATATTCGATCGAACCGACGACGTAACAGCATCACCGGGCAGTCTCCATGACTTTCTTCTCTTTAAATTGCTGTAATGGATATATTTTTCATCACCTGCCACTATACGATGAAGAAAACCCTTCCTTTTTTGCCGCTGGAGCAGTTGTGTACATGCGAAAAAACAACGCTCAACGGTCCATGGTTTCAAATCATGAGGAACCCAAGGTTTTTGCAGTTCTTGCATTTGGCACCGATCCTCATCGAGCAATGCCTCTAATTCAGTGCCTTCGAAGGATCTTACCCTTTCTTCACGCGGACGTCCTCAGTCACGAAATCACCGTTTTTGAAGCAACGGAACCAATCACAGCACGTTGTTGTACTTGGTTCTAAGCTTGGTTAATAACATTGTGGAGCCATCGATTGACAAGCGAGAACTTAGTTGCGTACAAAATAAATGTAATTCCTTTCAAGAGAGAGCACCTGCTTTGAGGCAACAAAATGTCTCTTGGGTTTTAGGTGAATACCTGTCTTGAAGGCTAAATTTCACAGGATGACCATACATCCATAGGGGCAAGGATACGCCTTGTCATCGCTTACCTAGTATAATACCAAAGCGGAACTTGTATTGGAGGCGTAAGGTATCCTTGGTATAGGTCGAGGCCGATCTAAATTGTTGTTGTTGATATTAAGGTCACAGCACCCAGTACTTGTTTGCTACTCTACAGTGAGTCTAGGTTCTTTCCCGCGATTTGGATTTAAACCATAGCCACCAAGACGCACCCACAAGTAGCTTACCTCAACAAGTCAGGCTCGGACCGAGATCCGGGGGCTCTTGATACCATAATACCGTGATTTATATCCTGGTAGGGACTGCCGGTGGTGCGAGCGCCAACAAGACCTGTGACCGGCCGCTTGTAATTCGTCAAATCGTAGCAACCTTCGGTGGCGTGACCTGAAAATCATTTGACGTATTATTTGTACGACTTGTAAGTACGACAAGTACTTTGATCTGCCCTCGCTTTTTATTACCCAACGTCATTGATGGGCGAAGCCTTGATAATTGGGCGGCGGACAGCTGTAAGGTAACAATCGGTCTGGCAGCTAACTGGTAAAATATAAATAACCACAAACTTGAAGAGATTTCGGTTGTACTTTTAGACTCTGTAAGGTCTGCCAACAGCATACGATTACCTGCGTTATAAGAATATCGTTTATTGCAATCTTTGTTGGAATATTAAATAACTGGCTTCTTTAGAAAAGTTGCTCCGCTCCGCGGAGTGGTGCCTTTGCAGAAGGCAGCGTTATTTCCTGCTTATCAGAACACAAATTGGCTTTTTCTTGGAACGACTACAAATCACGGCTACGTCATCATTGAAAATCGAACTGCATATGATCCTTTTTCATGTTCTTTGTGGCATAAATTTTTTGACAAACTTTGTATCTTAGTCTGTTCTCACTGAATTGCATTTTTGCCCAGGTGCTCTTTGAAAAAAGTAGACCGCCGATTTGACTAAAGTTGAAAATTCTTGGTAATTATTCTATGCATTCCGCCCCCAAATCTTTATCTTGTTCCAGGAACTGGCCTCATTTATTTTTTTGTATTCCGTCAGCAATTTCCGTCATCTGTTTTACTTACATGTCAGTGCGCAGCACCTTTTGAAACAATTGACGAACACTTGTTCGTCTGTAAACGTAAACACACTTACTTCTCAGAATTAGCGGATCAACAAAGAACCTTATTCCCCTCCTATGCGCATTCCATGGATATATAGCCGAGAGCCCGTATGTATATCACTAACCAAGGAATACGGGTACGAGTACGAGCGCGTATCTTCTATCGCCATTGCAGATCAAATGTAAGCGCACTTAACAATTTAAAGATACTCTTGTATAGATACATATGTTGGGTTTATGGTGCCCACTCCCGACAGGAGTTGTTTCTCTAGCACTTGTAATTCAGTTCAGTTCCAGTCGTCCAGAACATTACCGGAATACTAATCCCGTTGCTATGGCTAACCTTGTCTTCACAGCCCATCATCATGGTATTTGCCTCCTGACGCTCAGTGCAAGATGGCAAATGACCTCATTTGCATAATGCCCGTTCCATAGGTTGATTCTCATGATTAGCAGTAGATCCATGAGTGTATCTATCACAAGTGAATCATGACTGACGCACTCAAGCTTGATAAGTTGGACTCTCACCCGGTTTGCCATGTCATGCTCCGAGGAGTGACTAACTTGACTTCTTGGGATACGGATAATTGGTCAATAAACTCCGCCATGGATACAATAATGCTTATGGTCTGGCAACGAGAATTATAGATATTCTCCCTTCCCATCAAGATACACGTATCCGTAACAAAATTCAACAGACTAATCGGCAGACTGAACTTAAGACTCGGCTCATCCAATCTAGCGATTAGGCATTTCATTTAGTTTAATGGCTGTTGTGCGGCTCAGAACATTTCGTTTGTCGCTGACTTTGTTGTTACCTGTCTTGTCGAGTACTTAACACCTGCACCATGAAGCACATCTCACTGTGCTGGATTATCACATCATAGATGTGAGCATTCTAGCAATGGATAGGCTGCCGCAGCTCACCGTAGCCTTGCTGAAAGTTTTAGCTATGATTTAACGTCATGATTGTCGAGTAGTGGAGTTTAGTAATCGGAGTGAGACTATCTTGAGGGCACCTCTTCTTCTGTAAATGTTATGGCAAATCACAGATAAAATGATACCTCTGTCGTTATGGAAATTATGTTTACACAGAGCAGGCAGTAAAATTGTGTGGGCCGATCTGAAGATGCGTGATTGAAGGAATTTTATTTCAATTGGACATCTGACATACATTTCGGTCAAATCAACGGGCAATTCAGGGTTGGATCGCTTGAGATGAGCAGTCATGGGCCCAAGTGCATGCATGTGTGTGGTTGGCTTAATGACGGTCGACAGATGCGGTCAGTGGCGGCGATTGTTGAGTGACAATCACGTCGGTAAATGTCAGTGAATGGTGCAGTACGCATGTTGCAAAACGAAATGTGGGTTAATAAACTGGGAATTGGATAGATACTTGGGACCTTGTATTAAAACACTCATACCCACTGGAATGGAACTTATTAGTTGTCTTCTCTGGAGTTATCTTCGGTTGCGACTCGATTATTGATAGGTGACGTAAGTGCGAAGCCATCTGATCGCTGGGTGTAGATGTAATTAAAGTCGCACCTTGATGGTAAAGTGTGATGAGATAATTTTTAAAATGAAAGTGACATCATTCGAGGATGAAGATGACTATGGTCGGGCGCTTTTAGACTAGATGCCTCGTTTTATAAGACTAATGAGACGTTGAAATATCTCCTGTTATACGAAACATACTCAGGGCAACCTTGATCAGCTTATAGAGCTACACTTTGTTAGATAGAAGAATGGAAACCAGACGCATTTTAGATGATTACTGACTATTCGTACTGAACATTTGCTTATATGCACGTAGGGTCAGTTTAAGTAAAGCAGTATGACGCATTAAGCAAAGAAGCTCTCTATATGGCTTCAATAGAGACGCCGACCTCGGTTTCAGCAGTTAGCTCATTTGCGTTACTTCGATATTCACGACAAATAGACAGAAAGGAGAATATTTTTGACAGTTCAGTTAGAAGACGGTTAGAATGACATACAACCCATTTGTATAAACCGTTATCTTATGCATTCCAGTGGAATGTTTTCGGACAGCAAGGTTAGACGGGATCTGAATTCGGAGGAGCGCCTATATCAACAATGAAACTTGGTGTTCTTCGCTCTTCGCCAGAATCTGCGAAAATTTAGCAGTTTATCGAATTTGTAAGTTCAGAAATACATCAAACAGTTATTCGCTATGTGAATTTAGAGATTCACGTATTCTAAAATATTGAGCCAATGTTTTTTTTTAGGGTTAAAAGTAAACACACGTTTTTGGTTTAAAAGCTTATACTTAATGCATCAGATACTGTCCATCATGGTCCATTACTTATTTTCAACGTTCTGGGACAGACATAATGCTTTTTTTGTAAAAGTCAGCAGACTTATGGGTAAAAAAGTTTTTTAGGTACGTTTTGATCTCATCTTCGAAATTGAATTGCCTCCGATCCAAATTGTTTTGGAGAGAACGAAACATATGGTAGTCAGAATGCGAAAGGTCTGGAAAGTACGGTGGGTGCTGCATAACTTCCCAGCCAAATGAGTTTAGCCTTTCTTTTGTCACTAAAGCTGTGTGTGGTCTGGTGTTGTCATGATGGAAAACAACCCCCTTCCTGTTTACCAAGCCTGGCCGTTTTTCTTCCACTGTCACTTTAAGGTATCGAGCTGAGAGCAAAATTTAACTACATTTATTGTCTGATTGCGCGGAAGCAACTCGAAGTAAAGGAAACTTCGCCAGTGCCTACAAATGCTTAACATGATCTTTTTGGGATGCAAATCTTGTTTAATGACCGATTGCCGTGTTTCACCAGGAACGCTCATGACCTCTATTTTTCGTCTCCCGTAACCACGGTTTTTAGGATAGCCTCATGCGAATTCTATCTCAATAAATACTTACAGACCATTCTGCGATCCATAATGTTTCATTCACTGAGCTCGTAGGAATCCAAACGACCACCTGTTTAGAAATTCCAAACCTTTTCAGTCTCTGCGAAATGGTTATATGTGCGATGTTAATCCGCTGAGCGATCTCCTGTGTCATCAAATGCTTGTCAACGGTAACTGCAGCCAAGATTTGATTGTCCTTTGTGGTGGGTGAACGTCAGAGCGAACAGCATCAGCAAAGCCTCTATTTCCTGAACGAAAGCGTGTAAACAAATGCTGACAAATGTCAGCGCTAATAGAAGAATCTCCATACATGCTGCGAATCTTCCGTTGCTCCTCTTTGACATCTTTTTTAAAGAAAAAAGCAAAATATGTCGAAAATGCACTTCCTTATCCTCCATTTTAAAAAAAAATATATATTGAGCACTTAAAACACGTCCGTTCAAAGCAAATCGTCGTAAAAATGTAAAGAATATCCCTCTCTAATGGAATATACAACAGAAAATTCATAACGGTATATACTACTTCCAAGAAAAAAACCGCAGAACTTACTGAACAACCCAATTGTTGGTGCGGTTGAAGTAGTTACGTTTCCTATGCATCCTGCGGATATCACTAAGATGCCAATTGTAGCACACAGTTTCGTTTGACAGTATTTGTAGATAAACTACATCTTGTCAGGTCATTCCCTTTAGTTTGTTATACTTCAGACTCCAGTCCGTCATTTGCTTCTTTCCGCTAATACTGTTGAATTGACGAGAAATGTTCTTTTTAATTGTTATAGATGAACCTAATATATGTTACATAATTCCATATCAAAACAGTGACCAGTTCACCAGTTGAAATGTTTTATGGTTTGTTTTTATTGCCATTTACCGCTTGTTATTGCTTCAGTCAAAATTTCAGTCTCTGAGAAAAATGCAACGATTTCATAAGGAAACCCGAATACTTCTAAAGAGCTCACTTTAAACTTGGAACACCTTTGCAAGAGAACCGAAAGACACAAGGTAAAACCAGCAGAAAGTCTGACGAAACCGACACTGAGTTTGAAGGTACAGACTCTCTGTCTCTTGTTCAAGATTCACTTCCAAAGTAACCTTACCAGAACCGGCTCACAACTAATTCCTTTCACTAAATCTACAAGTGACCGACGAGTCAATGAAACTCTGAAAGATATCTTCACACTCGTCAAGAGCTTCAGACCAATCAGACTGACTTCATTTATGTTAAAAAGCATGGAGGAATGTATCCTCCGTCCGTGATGTAACACTAAGATGTAACTGACATGGATAATCTTGCGAAACCCTGCTCCAGAATTTGATGAGTAGGTATTGTTAGTCATTTTCATTGGCATTCAAGGCGCTTTTGACAATACAACTTTTGACGGCATATATAACCCGGTCAAACAATATGGCCTGGATGGATTATTAGTGATCAAATGGTGGTAAAAAGGGCCCCGATTTCGAATGTTGGTTGATCCCCTAGACTGGATCATGCCTGGCCATTGACACAGGCAGCAATAAACACGATCAAAGTTTGGTGCACTACGAGTAGATTGACTTTCAGTCAATGCTGTTAAGTTGATCATCTTTCCTATCCTGAATATTGAATTTTTGGATTAATTACATCGCGGCGAAAATCTCCAAGCTGTCAACTTCTTGCCAATGTAAAGGACCTTTTGGCAAGATATGAAGCTTTTGTCTAAGGGGGGTTCTTTAGATCTACACGGTTATGACAAAACCAATTGTCTGAAACGAAGGAACAGTTTTCAGTGATTATATTAAAATTGTCAAGAACTCTATTAAAGTTTTAGGCTAAGGTTAAGTAACAATGGCTGTTGAAAAAGCCAACCAACTAAGGCCTCTCTGCCCATTTTGATATCCCGAGGAAATGTGATCCTCCTACTCTTGGCAGCAATTTAAGCTTCTGACAAAGCGTAGGACATTGTTAACGTCTATATTATTCAAATCACTTAACTCATTGCAGAACAAAGCTCCTATATGATACCACGTAATCTACAAGTCATTGACTACTAAGTTCAAGAGAAGAGGTGAAAGGACACCGCCTTGTGGCATACCTCTGCTGACACATCTTTTAGCAGAAGCCCCATCCAGTTAGGAGTTGATTTATCCTCCTATCTAGCAGAAGACTGATCAACTCCCCAAGGGAGTCATCTACATTTAGAGTTGATGTTGTTAAAGGTACCCTCTATGTTCAGGAATGCGACCATTGTGTATCTACTCTTTATAATATAGAGATCGTTCGGCCTTTATACCGACTTTTCTTTACAGTAGGCATCTTGAGCCGAAGACAAAAGTCGTGGATCACTGTTAGATCGTATATTGACATCAATCAGTCGTGCTAGAGTTTTCAGATGGAAGAATGATAAATTTATACAATAGGTCTGGGGTCATTTGGGACACCATAAGAACGCTTTCCGGCTTTGGGGACCAAAATTAAATTGACTTCTCTCCATAACAGAGAAATGTGGATCATTTCTACGCAGCTTCTCATGATATTCTATAGCGTTGGTAGGATGATATCGAAGGACTTTTGTAGCTCGGCAGTTATTATACCATCCGGCTCAGCAGACTTGTAGAGGGTGATTCATCGTGAGGTTTGATTTATAATGTAAAATAAAACACATAAATTTGAAAGCTAACTTTAAATTTTTATTATCGGTTAAAAGAAAAAATCATGGCATTTACCTTTCGAAAATCATTGTCATGTATTGGGTATATAACTTAAGGTATGCGGCTTTTTTTTCAAAATTTGAACGTTTATTTAAGAAAACCATGTACAATAGTAATATTCAAAGTATTGCCCATCTGAAGCTATGACTTTTTCATATCTTTCTGGCAATTTGTGAATCCCATCCCAAAAGAACTGCACCGGCTTGGCAGCCAAGAATGAATCAAGCCAATTTTTGATATTCTGTTCTAATGTGAACCGTATTTCAGTGAGGGCGTTCTGCATCGACCGGAACAAATGATAGTCAGAAGGGGCAAGGTCTGGGCTATAAGGCGGGTGGGGTCAGACTTCCCATCCACTGTTTTCCAAATAGTTCTTAACCGGAATAGCAACATGGGGCCGAGCGTTGTCATGATGGAAAATTATTGCCTCGTGTCTGGTTGCATATTCTGGGCGTTTTTCGGCTACTGCTCTCTTCAAATGGATTAATTGTGTTCGGTAGCGTTGTCCATTGATGGTTTCACCCGGTTTAGATCCAATAAATGTTGACCATGACTACGTCTGAGCTGGTCCATTCGGAAGGTCCAATTTTGGGCGACTCGTTCGAGCATAGCGATTGGTTTCCAAAGCGTCAATCGTAGCTGGTTTATTCCTAAAGACCTGAAACTCCCCAGAGAAAATAGTCCAAAGGTGTGATATCGCACGATCTTGGCGGCCAATTTACTGTAGCAAAACGTGAAATTAAGTGCTCACCAAAATGATTTCTCAACAAGTTCATTGTTTCACGCGCTGTATGGCTCGTACCGCCGTCTTGTTGAAACCAGACCTCACCGAGACCTTGTGCTTGAATTGAAGTAAGCACCTAATTCGTTAACATGGCGCGATAACGGTTACCAATGACGTTTACCATTGACGGTACCATTCTGATTTGCCTCATTTTGAAGAAATATGGACCAATGATTCCACCAGCCCATAAACCACATCATACCGTTGTTTTTAATGGATGTAATGATAGCTCTTGGTACTCTTCGGGTTGCTCATCAGCCCAAATTTGGCAATTTTGTTTATTATCGTATCCATTGAGCCAGAAATGAGCTTCATCACTGAACAAAATTTCACCATAAAACACCGAGTTTTTCCAGAGCCCATTTACTGAAAATATTTAAGTCGCCTGGCTTCAATTCTTGCACAAGTTGAATTTTGTATGCTTTTAGGCCGCGATCCTTACGTTAAATATGCCAAGTTGTCGAATACGCCAAGCGCAGCTGCTGAGAACGACGACGATTCGATTTGTCACGGTCTTCGCGTACACTCTCAGCTACAGCTGCTATAGTCTTTTCACTACGTGCTGGATGTGGTATAACTGGTCAAGTATCATCCACTAATGTAAACTGGGACTCAAATTTGCGAATGCTATTGGCAATAGTGGTTTCAGTTTCATGTCGATTATACGCACCGTAAGTTCCTCGAATCGCACGAAAAATATTTCTCACAGAACGCTGATTTTCGTAATACAGCTGAGGAATTTGGAGAGGCTGTTGTGGTGTGAGTCTTTCCATGATAATTTGCCAAGCGATACTGAATAAAAATGACAAAGCAGTTTGATAGGAGTTGTGCGTGATCTATCAAAAAAAGTCTTTTGAAAATCAAACCTCACGATGAATCACCCTATATATGATTTTATGCTATGCAGCGCTCAGACAGCTTGTCTCTTGTAATCAGACCATTACTCTTAGTCGCGGCTGCATAGTAATGTTAACATTGCTACAGGCCTTTATATATTTTGAGGGATTCTTTACATGAGTCCCAGTCTCTTACTTTTCTTATGCTTTTGGGTTTTGTAAAATGTTTCTAAATGGTCCCAGTACAGATGTCAGCAGTGCGTCTTTTTCTTGCCTCTACGTTAAACAAGACTACAGAAAGCGACCATTGCATGATTGGAAGCCAGGATGAGAGCCTCGACTTTCATATCAAACTCGATGGTGTTACAAGAAGAGACGTTTTAAAAGTGTTCCTCTACATTTTCACCAACCAAGTTTCCTATAATTCCGGAATGCTAGTAGGCGAGGAAGAGCATCATTCAAACTGAATTCAATGTATCTGTAATCTGAGAGAGAATGCTTAGATGATACCAAAATACCAGATATCAGCTTAAATTTTTGTAAATCAAGTGCATCCATTTTGAACTGAAAGACTGCAAAACATTATTTTTCTTTTAGAACTAATTATCAGTATACTCGTATGCAACGCTAACCGATTCTAGTAAGGTCCACATCCTTATTCACATCAGCAATTAAATATATAGGGCTTCCCGAACCAATGGTTAAGCCTACATCATATGCAAAAGCAGTGACACGGCTTTTGAAAGATATATTTTAATTATTGAGTTTATAAGAGAGCCGGTCCTAAAATAGATCCTTGATTCACCCCTTGATTGATCCGTTTTATTCCACTCCTAATGTCTTCAATCCTTACACTTTGAGATTTTTCCTGAAGATATGACTTAATTCACTTGAGCAATCCCTGGTAGGATTTCATGGCAAATACCTTTTATATTGACAAATACATCCTGCCTGACTCGAACTGCAACCAACTTCAGACTGCTATAATTTCCAAACCGTTCATGACAGTGAGCTCAAATTTTGACACATAACAGATAATTTTATTATTTACAATTGCGTCTCAGTTGTGTTGAAAATTTTTTTATCCGCGATGGGATTCAAACGTGATAGTGTGATTGCTTTATATTTTGCTGGAAAACCACAAGTAGCTATCGTTAGAGCCCTCCAGCACCTCAACGTGAATAAATCATTTGTGTCTCGAACCATAGATCGTTACCGTGATACTGGCAGCGTTGCAAAACGCCATGGAGGTAGTCATAAAAAAAACAGCAACATCGGCAGAAGTGGTTCGGAAAGTAAAGGCTCGAATTAAGCGAAATCCGCGTCGAAGTGGAAGAAAAGTGGCTCGTGAGCTCAACATATCTTTGGAACGGATGCAACACATACTGAAAAATGAGCTTGGGTTCAAGCCATTGAAGTTACAAAAAGCACACAATCTTACACCGCAACAAAAAAAGTTAGAGCCGAAAGAGCGAAGGAGTTGCTACGCTTGCACGAAAGTGTTGAGTTGCCGAATTTGGTTTTTTCCGATGAGTTGCCATTTGTTATCGATCAATATGTCAACAAACAAAATGCCCGAGTTAACTCGCCAGATAGGTCCTTCGAAAAGTTACACCTTTGGACGGTCACCAGAAAGCAGGCAGCATCGACGGTGATGGTTTGGGCCGCCATAAACGCCGATGGTCGCTCTCCGCTCGTATTTTTGGACCGTGGCGTCAAAATTAATACGAACGTATACCGTAAAACTGTCTTAAAAGCAGTATTGAAGCCTTGGGCAAACAATCATTTCGGTCGGAGACCGTGGACATTTCAACAAGACTCGGCACCGTCTCGCAAAGCGCGCGTCAACCAAGATTGGTTAAAAAACAATGTTCCACACTTCATTTCTTCGACACAATGGATTGCAATTTCTTCGGATGTAAATCCTTTGGATTTCTCTGTCTGGGGTATTTTGAAGGCGGAGGTTGGCACTAAAAAATACCAAAACCGGGAATGGGCCAAAATACCGCAGAGGCATTTGCGTGCAGCGTGCGATGCTTTGTTCGGCCGTCTCAAGGCCATTATTCGGTCCAAAGACACCAGATAAGACACTTTTATCTAAAATGTACTCTAGGATATCAACAGGAAAGCAAGCACTATGTTTCAGAATGCAGTTGGAAATGCCTTCAAAACCACAGAAATTTTTAGAACTTTAGAAAGATTCGTATGGACAATGTTGGCAAAGTAATTATTAAAAACTGTTGCAACTTCAAGTTTATCACTAACAGTACGATCGTTGATGTTTTATTCGAGGATGAATATGTTATTGGCTGGTTTCTCTTAGATTCCGTCTCGTTGCGTTACATTTATTTTTGTAAAAAGTTTTCTCGGCATTTTGGAGCTTTCCACTTTATATCTCAGCAAAGCCTCTGATACGTTTCAATCTCAATCCTAATGAGCTACATTGTGAGGAATCTGTGGAGGTGGCAAGGTACATCTGTAGTGACAGCCAAGCTGCACGTAAGTCTTCGTTTCACAGTCTCACCACTTCTAAGCAAGTTTGAGAATGTAAAGCTAGTCTAAATGCAATCGGAAGGTTGAATTCAATGTATCTTGCATCCAAGGTCAGAGTGGGATCGTAAGTAATAAGGCCGCGAATTCCTGAGGAGAATTCTTCAGGTCCCAAACCAGCATTGTGACTGCCCACTTTTACGAATAAGGTTTTATGCATGACTCTCCAGGATGGCAGCATATCAAAAGTATGTTTCTTCGCGACCTCGCTAAAAGGTCAGCGATTTTTCCTCTGTGTTTTCGTAGGAAATACTGCAGATCGCATTACGCCTTCCTCATTTCTTTAAGCCGCAGTATTTTTGTAAACTTGGGGCTTTGTTTTGTTCATGACTTGGATCCCAGATCTTCTAATGATATCTGCTGGCATGATTATTTCACTGTACAAGATTCCAAGGACTGTACTTGAAGGATTTAGTGTGTGACCTTTTAAATTCTATCATAATATGGTGCATGCATGTATTTGATACTCGCGGTATGTTAACTTAACAACTTAGGGTCATTAACTTCAAGTGTCTTACTTGCAAGTTCATGCATATCAACTGGTTTACTGGCCAATTTGAAGGTCAGAAGAAACTAAGGAATTGGTTCATTATCGACAATTCAACTTTTAATAGTATCTTGCCAACATTGTTAATGTCGCTTGAATGAGTAGCAATTAAAAAGTCTCTGCCACGTTTGTATGTATGGTGGAGATTATTTTATTGTATCCACTACATGCCCGGGCAAACGTATCTGTCTGTTTATCTTGGTAGTATTGTATAATATCCGACAGATTTTATGATGAACTTTTCATTAAAAAAAATTTTTTATTGGTATGTAGGAATAGTTATTGAATGATTTTTTATCTTTAAGACTTGACAGAACTTGGCCTAGAATTTTTATTGAATACATTATAATTGAGCATTGAAAAGAAGTACACAGGTGAGTGATATGACTTTAGATCGGATATTCGAAGAGTGTGTCATGGAACAATGCAATACGTAGGAATGTGTATATTAATAAACGTCTAGTAAGCTAGCATCCAGTCCAGTAAGAAAGCATTGAATTTTTATGATAAACAATTGTAGAACGTCAAAACTAAACGAAAATTGACAAGACTACTTTGGGATTTTAATCTGCAGCAATGGATCCTGAGTGGCATTAACCAAATAGAATATTTCTTTCACTCTGCTCTTACACTCTGTAAAGTGTAATATTTTTTATTGTTTTCTATAAAGCCATATTCGTCACGAGAAACTGTAACAATAGTTAAATTTTCAAGCGAAATCTTGTCAACGGATTAATAAAAATAAACTTTATGGCATTCAATATGGATTTTGGGGAAGCAAGTTTACCTACGATGGGTGTTGTACACCTTAATTGGCAAACTAAAAACTTTGTCCTTAAAATGCATTTAAAGCCAAATTAACAAAGTAAAATTAGTGGTTATGTGAAACCGTCAACAATGTCGTATCACCATCAATTGCAAATCGTTTAACTAAGCATACAAATGTTTGACTTGATTGAGTGGCAGTTAAATTATTACAACCTTTGTAATTGTTTTAATATGAGTGTCATACGGTTTTATTACATGAACTTACAAGCAAACTCATGCCATGTTTAGACAGAGGTCTTGATGATGTTTTCTGATCACCTGCAGACTTTATAGTCAAGTCTGTATACGGATGAATGGGTTCTTAATTGAAAGATGCAGTAATTTAGTGAGTGGATATTTTCAATGAAACCAAACCTGACTACAGGGGATCTCACAAAAAATAAAGGGCAATGTTAATCAAATGTTTTATGGTCAAAAAGAAGCAAAGAAATACATACATACTACAATAATTGTGATCGCAGGTGTGCTTTATGTGGGAGCTTTACTTTACTTTAACGATGAAGACATAGGTTGATGCCTCAATCAATAATCTAAACTAATTGATAAGCAAGACTGTAAGATGGCAAGTTTATTGAGGTTATATTGGATTGGAACTGATTTTCCAACTTTTCTTTTTATTACATAATTAGACTTGTTAGCCCTTGTGTTAGGAGTTCTCCAACTCGATTGCGTTCCAAAGACTTGAATTCCTCTTCGAATGTTCTTCTCTTGAGTTAGTGAATTCTATTGCATATCGTTCTGATAGATTCACTGCCACTTATTTCGTTATTTTTCGTTATAATCTGGTCGGTAAAAATTATATGGTCATCCAACAATAGGTGCCATTTTACTATATAGTAAATCAATAGAAAAATGCAACATTTTTATGGAAAGTGGTGATATTTTAATTTGAGTCTAAAGTGTAAATTCCGAGGTCAGTATTGAAATAAAACATCTGCCAAATATTTCCTTTGGCTCTCCTTTTGATGAAATTTTTTATCAGGTTTTCGAATAACTGCGGCTATATAAGTCGTATGATGTTAAATTGCATGATCTCGGGGACCAGTTGAAGTTTCTATTGGGTCTATAACTATTCTATTCGTGCAGTTTGCTAAGGTTTGTTATTATTCCATTGGAACATGCGGTGGAAAGCTACTGTCATTGTACGTCATTTCAGTATATGTCACTCATTTGAAGCATAAACAACAATAATTTTTTTTTAACTCAAACATGTCGAACTTTGTGCCTGAAAAAGTGTTTTTGCAGGGAGTTCTGCTTCATTACTTTAAACTGCTGCCGAAAGTCATCGTATTTTGGTGAAAGTTTATGGTGAACATGACAGCCAAAAAAGTTTGAAGATGAAGAACTGGAAGCATTACTCTATGAATATTGTTGACAAACACAAGAAGATCTCGCAGAAACTTTGGGTGTCACTCAAGCAACCATTTAAAAACGTTTTAAAAGAGCTTGATATATTCAAAAGCAAGGAAATTGGGTTCCACATGAACTCAAGCCGAGAGACGTCGAAAGGCGGTTTTGCATGTCCGAAATGCTACTAGAAGGTCACAAAAGGAAGTCATTTTTGCATCGGATTGTTACTGGTGATGAAAAATGGATCCATTACGACAACCCCAATCGCAAAAAATCATATGTGAAACCCGGCCAACCAGCCAAATTAACGGCAAAGCCGAATATCCATGGCGGAAAGGTAATGTTCTGTATTTGGTGGGATCAGATGAGTGTACTGTATTATGAGCTGCTAAAACCGGATGAAACCATCAATGGACAATGCTACCGAACACAATTAATCCATTTGAAGAGAGCAGTAGCCGAAAAACGCCCGAAATATGCGACCAGACACGAGGCAATAATTTTCCATCATGACAACGCTCGGCCCCACGTTGCTATTCCGGTTAAGAACTATTTGGAAAACAGTGGATGGGCAGTCTTACCCCACCGGCTTATAGCCCAGACCTTGCCCCTTTTGACTACCATTTGTTCCGGTCGATGCAGAACGCCCTCACTGAAATACGGTTCACATCAGAGCAGAATATCAAAAATTGGCTTTATTCATTCTTGGCTGCCAAGCCGGCGCAGTTCTTTTGGGATAGGATCCACAAATTGGCAAAAAGATGGGAAAAAGTCATAGCTTCAGATGGGCAATACTTTGAATAATACTATTGTACATGGTTTTCTTAAATAAACGTTCAAATTTTGAAAAAAAAACCGGACGAATTAAATTACATACCAATATGTCGATAAATCAAACGTCCAGGAAATCTGTCACACAATAGAGCCACTGTTTCAACGGTTGTGTGGTATGTAGCACCATCCTATTGAAAATAAAAATCATTCATGTCCATAGCTTTCATTTAAGGCAAAAATAAGTCACGCAACTTAGTTAAAGCAACATCTTTTCCGAAAAAAAACTGTCACTCCTTGCTCCACTATTTCCTTTGAATTTCCGGAGATACAGATACAGTTTTGTTTGGTTGCGTACCCAGACAAATGTAAAGTGAAACCCACGTTTAATAACCTCCTAGTTTTTGATTATCAAAAGTCATCGGGATGATAGTTGAGTGTTGACGGTTCCACAATGAGGCGAAATTGAAAATGACACCTCTTGTTGGATGACTGTCAAGATTGTGGTTCGATAATCGATATGCAATTTAGTCAGAAGATCTTTAAGATGTTACAGAGACATCTATTCATGAAGGTTTGCGGCTTACTTTTGACGGTGTTTGTCACTTTTCAAGTACTAATAGTATAGCCTCTTCAGATTTTAGACAGAGATTTAGATAGACAATTACATTTACATGGTCTAGTTGCGAAGCATCCATAATTATCATGTAGCAAGAAGCAGAAACACAACGTGCTCGACTGTAATTTTTTAAGCCATAAATCCAATAAACACAAATGGCCTGAGCAATAAAATCTTTGAAAAGTTGTCAGGTATTCGCAATACGTTAAATCACAGGAAAGACCCATTTCAAACACTTTCTCTTTTTTGACGGAAGCAAAATCTTTGACAAGATTCGAAAACCAGTTGTTGAAAACAGAGTACGAAAGCAAAAAACTAGTCCGAACTGATTCCCGAAGTACGAAATGTTAAGATCTTCACTGCGGAAAACAACTAGACCCAGTTTGTAAATAAGCCATTACGTATACCTGACGTTGATAATCATATCACCAGCACCCTGGTATTGTCTTTAACTTCTTATTCTGACAAGTACTAGTTCAAAGTCGATGTGCTGTCCTATCTAGGCTCTTAGAACAAGCTAATTTCTCGTATACTGTCAACACAGTTAGAGAAAAGATTCCTAAATGAACCGTTTGGCAATAGAAGAACGTCAATGGGAGCGGACTTAACAGATGTAAAAAGACTATTAGGGCTAGAGAAAAAAATTTTTCGGTCCTATAAGACCAACCCGATAGAAGAAAACTGGAATAAATTCTAAAGAACCAGGAATGACTGCAACGTCTTACTTAAGCGTGTGACATTTCAATACGACCAAAAAACTGAGTCAATACTACTACAATGTCTCAAAAGTAGTAAAATCTTTTGGTCGTCCGTCAAAAACATAAAAAATTATGCTCTATCCCAAGGCTCATTAACAATGACATAAGAGCTGTCAGCTCTTTAGACATTTAAAAATGGCCAGTCTGCTTGCTGCATACCTTGCGGTCAGCTCAACACTTGAAGATTGTGCTTTGTTTCCACCTACACTCGAGTGCATCGAATATTCAATGGGATGAATGGGAGTCCAGATGATGTGTTTCCCCTTCTTCTGAAGAGATGTTGATCCATCTTGGCAAAAGCACTTCGTAAGCTTTTTTCCTTAATCCTACTCTTTAGAAAAAACGGCGAATCTTCTCTCTGCACTTACAGATCCATTGCACTTATGTCCTTGTTTCCAAGGCAGTATGGTTTTCGTAGCAACTGGTCTAGTGGTGATTTGTTGGCATGTCTCACCGAAAATTGAAACCAAAGTGTAGATCAATCTGTTGATTGATATTTATATCAAGTTTGCCATCAGGTTTTTTTGTCGAAAATTCGTGCTTTAAGGATCAACGACTCCCCTCTTCAATGGTTGATAAACTACTTTTCGACACGCTCAATTTAAGCTATCTTGGGTGGTTTCAAATCTGGTATTCACAAAATGAATGCTGGGGTGCCTACGGGCTCCATTCTGTCGCCGACACTCTTTTTAGTCATCATCAATGATCACTTGTCTTTGCTGACGACAGAAGTCTCTGCTTTTCACATTTGTCCCCTGCTATTCGTCTGTAGAACTTGAACGGCAGCGTATGTTAAGCGCATTGAATTTCGATATTAACAGCATAACCAATTGGGAAACTATCATAAGAATGGAATTTAATGCTTCCAAAACACAATGCTGTCTGCTGTCGTTAAAGCGAATTTTAAATAACCAGCCGTTATTCATGAACGGCACTTGCATCGTCGAAACCGAAGAATGTCCATTCTCGATTAGTATGTCAGTGACAACCTTACTTAAGCTGAACACATATTTGCAATGTCTAAGTTTCCTCAAGCCAAGTAAAAAGTATTTCACTCCCTCTGATTTAGCCTCAATCCCTGTGAAATTAGCTTTCTGACTGGAGGATTGCATTCTCGCGCTATCCTAAAAAAGAGTCAATAAGACCTAGTGCGTAACATATCTGTTACTGCAGATGCAGACACATTGTCCGCTCCAAGTGCTCTTCGTTATGTAGATTCTGCCATCAGAATTCCGTGCATCGATATCGCCAAACGAGTCGTGAAGCTAGGTTCTTCAGCCATCAATAAAGATCCAACTAAATTCTTTTCTTGGGTCTGATTCTGTTGACATTGTGTTCTCGCGGTAATCAAAAGACAGAACCGACTGTAAGGCCATCGAAACGTTATTCGCACCAAAGACCAGAACTTTGCAGTTTCCCAGCGATGGTAAATACATATGTTCATCTTGATTTTTGAACAGAGTGTACATTTGGAAATCAGTTTTGCACGTGTAATGTTCAAACACCCTCTACATGCTCTGCAGTAGGAGAACAGTCAAGAACTCTTAGCGGTTAGGTAGATATCTTAGTAATTTTCAGTATAAAAGTTGCTCTTAATATTCGCCAATGTTTCGACATGTAGCCTAGTACGGTGCCAGGCGACTTTAAACCTTTAACGGACCGCAAAGACGTATTTAATGAGTTCATCAGTCACCACAATCAATGACACATACCAGCTGCGGCAGGTTGTATTACTCAGATGACATTGGAACTGGTTGTCGACTATAATCCGATGTCCTGAAAAGAAGGTATTGACCATGATACTCTGAACCTCTACCTTGGATTCAGTGCAGGCATAGATTTTCCGAGTGTTCCCAGTTTGACTAATTTTCGCCTTTTGAGACTATGAGTGTTCCGATTCTTTCACAAGTTTTAACAGAAGGCACTATTCGGAATCCGATCTAGATTTTTTCCTTCGATATGTAATGATTCCAGTTCCAAAGTGACCTGTTACGAGGATTTTGGGATTCATTACGACGTCGCTCTAGATCTGCGTTCTGCTATGGAACAGGCAAACTGCAAGAGTTTTTCCTGTCTGATGATAATACGCAGAAACACAGCACCAAAGATGAGATGATGAGATATTCACTCATTCCTTCAATACACCTCATGCACTAAACGTAACATAGTCTCGCATAAAATGGTTCAGGAGCATCGTCATCTCAAGAACGAAAGCCTTTGCTTTAGCCACTTCTTAAAAATTAATGGTGACCAGTAGTAAAGTGGGAGTCTATTCTAGTGGGAAACAAACTGCATGGGGTCTAAGAGTCGTTTCGAACTGATGCCAACTTTTCAGCTGATGCCCCAATGAATGGGGATATATCAATCCTTTTGCTCGGGTCTATCTCCACCAGACTCCAATTCTTTGGCAGCTTGAAGATGGAAATCTTTCAGTTTTGCAAGCCTTGTTCATCAATACTTATTGTAGATGTTGGCTGATGTGTTAGGCGATGTCTTGTGTACGATCGATAGGATTGACGTCAATACATCAATCATTGATAGAGGTTGTTGGCTGTGTTCAAGGGTGACCAGACAAGAACGATAGGAAAAAAAATTTAAATAAAATAACAACAGTGTACGATATAAAATTGATTTTGACTTTATTTTAAAGCTACGTTCATGCCATTATGTGTGAAATAGCACATCATTCAAATGGCCGCCTTAGCTTAGTCGCTAAATTTCTCCCTCACAACTTCGAGCGTTCCGTCGCCATGCCATAAACGGCACCAAACAGTCAATCTTTGTCGATGCATTGATGCTTGGCCGAACACTTATGGGTTGTGTTTGCATCGGCTATGTCAGCTGAGCCAAAAATTAGCCTTGTCCGAGAAGGCGATATTTTGGGCAAAATCCCGATCTCCGGCCAAAATTTCCAGCGCCCAATTAACGAACTTTGAGCTTTATCTATGGTCGCCCGGCTTCAATTCTTGTGTCAGCATAATCTTATACAGATGTGGGTCCAAATTCAACCGCAAAATAAGCCGAGTTGACTCTCTGGCGATGCCCAATACGATATTTCCGACTCTTCTTCGATACTGGTCGTTACGGCTATGTTTTCTTAATTTTTTCTTTTTTTTTAATAATACCGCGCGCGCACCAAGGGGATATGAATACCCTTTTACTGGCTTTTTCTCCAGGGCGCGGGCGGGTGGTGTAGTTGTTTGAAACTCAGGTGTATTAGGTTTCGATATTTTTTTTCCCAGAGGTGGTTGTCAAACTGGATAGGACGAGCTAGTACATCCTCAACCAGTGGGTCTTAAGTACGTGCTAGTTGTTAGTTCGTTACATTTAGCCCAGCCAGCACCACTCCAACATCAGTGTTATGCCTTCATGTCAGAGTTGACGCCGACGGGATTTTCATATAACTACATACAAATTCTATGAAAAGACTTTTTCACAGAATTGCTTCGCACGGGATTCGAACCCACGACCCTCTGCTTGAGGAGTCTATGCATATACCACTACACCACGGCCACCCCTAATCGCACCAATATCTGTCGGGTTGGTGGCTTAAAATCCAAAACAGTGTACTCACACTGAGCCGGAATATTTTTTAATAATTTCTGCACGTTTAGCATGTGTAAAACGATGCATGATGAAATGGCAAATCTAATTGAATATTTTGACATCTGACTATCATTGCTATCTGGTCACCAGTTACAATTGAGGTCCGTCTTTTTGAGGGTTCATTACCATATTCCTGCCATTGTAATCTCGAAGCACATCATCGGCCAAGCGTTAGACCACTGCTCCCAAGAGTCCGCTCATTGCGTAATTATTCATCTTAAGTTAGCAGTCCTTCTGCTGTATATTCTTTGAGACCGCGACAATTTTTTTAGTAATCCTCTGGAGAAATCTAAGGGTGCATTTCCATACGAATTCAATGGTATATTGTTCAATATTTTTCCTTGTTACAACTATGTAGTCAGCACTTCTTGTTTTCTAGGGATTCTGAGGTTAAGAGTCTTTTTTCTTACTTCCGAACCGGCTTTAATTTTAGTCTTAAGAGCGATATTTCGGCGGTTCGATGTCAGATTTATACTGAGCGTTTTTAATAAATATAAAACGTTGCCCGCTCTGTAAAAATATTTATCTTAGCCTTTCCTTGATAACCTTTATACATTCTTATACACTGTAAAGAATTTATATAACCCCTGCTACTACGCGGGGGCTATTGTACTGGTGGTCCGGAAGCCTATCATCGGCATTATATCCGTTGGCTTCTAGCAAGTTTCAGCAGTAGATATTGGTAGATGTAGATTGGAGGCAAATGTAGATCCATATGGACACATATATTATGGATATGAATCCACACAAGACTCGCATGAGCCTTGAATTAGTTGTTCTAAGGTGTCCTAGCTTAGCTTAATCATTTTGACGCAAGACATTCATCTTGTAGTGCGGGCATTCTGTCTCTAAATGTTGGAGCCGATGCTTAAATGATCAAAGGGAACCTTAATGTTATCCAAGACCCTTGCTTACGGATTTTTTACCATGACTTCTGATGTCAGAGATGCCATCATAACTCAGATGATAACCCTTTCCTGTAATTTTATTCTGAAGGATCTTTAGGAAGCATGTCTAAAATATGAGACCAACGAGGAAGTGCTATGGCTAAAGTAGCTTATTTCCTTCTCTCATTTAGTAAACAAAATCCTCTACTTGGATCTTCCTTTTAATATGGTTTTGCATTAACTTTTACTGCCCAAAAATTGAGTCATCAATCAAATAAAAGATAGGATCTGGAGAGACTATGTCTTGATGTAAAAGGTTCAGCGTCAGGACTGATAAATCATCTTACACCTTTTAGATTTCTTGGTTAGACAGGTCCCATGATCATTTGTGTCCCGAGAGAGATATTCCAGTAAAGTCAGAAGTCGCAATGAGTTTAAAGTCATCCTACTTTTTAAAAGAAAGCATTTTAGTAGATATTATCATGTTCTGCTTCAGGATCTTCTTCTGCTGTACATATTTATCACATCTTCTGTAAAATTTTTTATGAGGTAGAAAAGATGTGTCTTGCTTCATCCAACAGAGACTTTTATTGAAAGTCTTTGACTGGAAGCTTACCCACGTTACATAGAGATTTCATTGGAAAAGGCCATAAATTAGTCCTTTACTTCGTATTTCTGACTAAGATTAGGAAATGACAGATAGTAAGCTGCGAGCATGTGATCTTTTGACTTTAACGAGGTTCTTCTTCATATAATGTATGTACTCTGTTAATATACCATGCACGTGACATCGGTACCCCTCACTGTTTTCATTAAGATGTCAGCCATATATCAAAACAGCACTTAAATCCTAAAGCAATGGCATTTAATTGATGAATCTCCGTTACCTCTTAATTTTAATTTATCAACTGAATTACCCCTGACTGATTATACCTTTCTCTTCATTACTTACAGCACATCGCCACAAACGTTCACCATTCTAATCAGCATTGAGAAGTCCAGCCACCTGAATGCTATCGAATTAATTTGCAACAGTCTACAGCTCTTAACAAGGCATTTCCAGTGTAGCGAAATTCTCGCCATATGCACGGATCGAAGCCTGTTGCAGAGTAAGCTGACAAATAGGGACTATGGCAAGGTGAGTTAAGTTGATTCGAATGTTTCGCTTCCTCATTTACCATTGACCAATGGAATTTACACTAGTGCCACAAGTCTGCCGGCCGGCTCTCGTTGTGGTGCTCTTTATAAACACATAATTTGTAGAGACTCCTTTTAATGGATGAAGTTTTTTTTTTAGCACCTGGTGAAACTCATTAGTGTGGATGAAGTCACGACAAGTGTTGCAGTGTCACAAGTCCCGAAAAAGTGCTCCGGATTACATCATCATGACCAGAAGAAGTGGCGAGAAATTTTCACACTTATCGACCCGCTCCAGAATCAGTGTCTGGCGGCTGGGCAACGTCTTGTCACAGCTATGGGCGATATACGCTCCTCAGACTTACAAGGATTGCCGACACGTCGTCAACTGTACGCCCAACATCGTGCACTAAGTCGAGCGCTAATGGACTCGGAATTGCACAATTTAAGAAAACGTGCCCCCACAATGCTGGCCCGATTGCAGGACTTAGCCAAAAAGCTTAATTGTAGCCATAGCTGTAGCTGTAGTGAGAATAGCAGTAGTAATAATTGTAACAGTAGTACTAGTAGGAATAGTTATACCAAAATTTCGGTGACGTCATTATCGCCGTGCAAACAACCAATCACAATCACAACACCAGCACCAGAACCAGCACCAACAGCAACAATAACCACTGGAGGTACCTTAGCCGCATCAACAGCAGCAAAACCAACCGCCCTGCACGGTAATACGAACAGCAACAACAACAACATTAACAAGAGCGGCGGTAATAACATCGATGTCGCAATTAGACTGAACAAAGTGACGATGTTATTCAACGAAGTTGACCGGGCTGCCAAACGGCTGGAGCAACTAACCGAGCAGAGGAGAGAACGTTTACGCGAGCTGACAAGACAGCGCGCACTTGAAGATGAAATTAATGAGGTGAGTGTTCCTTTAACTGAAGTTTGTTTGCCTTTAGATACAGTCGGTCGGTGGAAATATGCTATAGCCAAGCGTGGCGATGGCTATGGATATGCAGATTTATCTACCAGATATTCGTCATACAGTGTTGTGTGTTGATTAGTCGTCATCATCATAGTCATAGTCCTAGTCATAGTCGTAGTGATACAAAGAGAAGAGTTTATTGTGGCATGCAATTTGCATGTCCCCTCTAGAATAAGTGACACATAGTTAAAGGATGATGATGGCCGGGTTATGGCTACAAGCGGGTGTTGATGTTAATGTGGAAGTACATAGATGTGGATGTGGATGGGTACACATGGTTCGATGAACTCTGTACTCACGATTTTTGTAAGAAATACCACAATTGTCAGTAATGTGTCTAGGAATGCAAACATCCAAGACATCGGTCGGTCGTAGAAATTACATAAGAACTTTTGCTGGATTGTGTCATATGGAACTCTGCGTGGGAACTGACATTGTGTAGACTCTACAAGTGTGATGCACATAGTATAGTCCATAGCGATATCGTCGTTGGGATATAATGAGTTTTATGTCTTGTCGTTCTCCGAGGGGTTTTGATTTGTATTCTTATAATGCCGATCTATTTACCATAATTCGAGGATAGGTGGTATGACAGGTAACAGCAGAGTCCTGACCTTGGCGTCTACCTTCCAGCAATAAATTTTATCCCGAAGTACATGAGGTTTATGGGTATAAACAATACAAAACGCATTTTTAAGAAGTGACAGATCCTTACTAAGCATAGGTGTATAAGCATTACCTGCTTCATTCAGAACAGCTATGGAAGGACAGGCCAAGGAAAGAACATGTCACTTGTTGAAAGTCTATTGAAAGATTCCTCGCAGTCGGTCTTGGCTCTGTTTGATTATTTTGTGGTTATTCCCCCTTGTGACAGCTTAAGGCCGCCTTATAACGATGGAGTATTTTAAAGTTTGCTGCAAAATGGTATAAACTAGATGCTGTTTACTCTTCGTTACTAGCCTGCCACTGATCTATGTGTCCATACCTATAACAGGAACTGGAATTGGACCTTGACTGTGCTGACACAAGAATTGAAGCCAGACGACAGTAGAAAACGCCGTGAAATTGCTAATTGGAAGCTGGAAAAGTTGCCCGGAGATCCGGATTTTGGTCAAAAAACTGTCTTCTCGGACGAGGTGCATTTTTGGCTCAGCGGCTATGTCAACAAAAAAAATTGCCGTTATTGGAGCGAACACAATCCAAAAGCGTTCGGCCAAGCATCAATGCATCCACAAAGCTTGACTGTTTGCTGTACCTTATCTCTTGAAGAATAAATCACCGTTACCATGAATGATCTCAGGTAAACAGTGGTGTTAACGAACTGTGAGTGGTTAGAGCTAACCAATATCGATATATTCGAGCTCTGTTTCCAACAAGACGGCGTCTGGGGCTACCTAAAGACCTTAGTCTACGCTAACAAGAAAACCACTTTGGACGAGCTTGAAGTTATCATTCGACACGCTATTGCTGGAATAACAGAGCACATATTGGACGGACCGCTTGAAGTACTGCTAGCGAAGCTGATGCGGGAATTTGGCATGAACGTAGCTTAAAAAGAAAGCCAGAATCAGTTTTTATATCTCACACCGTTGTTGTTTTATTTCTAGGTTCGGATTAGATAAAACAGCCGTTGAACTGATTTGAAACTACCTCCGCAAGTTTTCTTAAACGGAGTTGCTTCTACCAAGCTGGAATTGTGTAAGGGCGTTCCACAAGGCTCAATCATTAGACCTTTGCTCTTCGTTTTATACATTAATGATCTCCCCTAAGTTTGTAAGCATACTACTATACTACTATACGGTTGATGTCCAAGCATTGAAATTAATGATGATAAATAAATCTTTGGGCAGAGTCGAATTGCCTTCTACTTAATCCCAAAAACTCCCTATGCTTACCAATAGGCAAGAACATCGTGATTGTTGACGAATACCCTGATGTTTAAGAAGAAGAAAAGCGTAGATATTGTAAGAACTATTTGTAAGGCGTTGCGGATGCTGTGGACTTCTGCTTGATATACTCCAATAAACATTCGGCGCTAAAACTGATAAGACGTCTGCTTATACCGCAAATAAGTTATTGGTATTTAGTCTACAGTTCTCTTGATTCGCAATCTCCTCGAAAATTAGAACTTGCTTTCAACGCTGTGGTAAGATATGTTTTCCATTCACGAAAGTTCGACCATATTTCTACGTTCAGAGGATTCAATGTTCGCTGCATCAATTCCTGGACTATCGTAGCTGCTTATTCCTTGAAAGTTTAATATTCTATCAGAAACCCCATTACAATTTAATGTATGCAACTTCCTAGATTCACTAGGATGGGTAATTTAAGTTTTGCCTATCATAAATATTAAGAAAGTAGCTGTCTGTTCTTTGTTCTCTCTGATAGGCTTTAGAACTTGTACATAACTTGCTATATGTAAACAGGAATATGGTAGGGACAGGGATTTTGGGTGTTTTCTCTTCAAAATTTTTAAGAATCCATGAGGCAAAAACAATTAACAGAATGATGCTTTGGTAAGTGCAACGCCGTTCTTAAGCGTTTGAAATTCCAATACGACCAAAAGCTGAGGCCAAAATTGTTACTATGTCCCAAAGGTAGCAAAAAGTAGAAATTCTGTCTCATCCTAAATTTCAACGCTCGTTTACAATGACAATCCAGTTGTCAGCTCTTTACACAAGACCAATGTGCTTGCTGCACTTCCAGATTGTGTTTTGTCCCCACCTACACTTGAGTGTGTCGAATCTTCAATCCACTTTCACAATCGTGAGCAAGAGTACATAAAGATCTTAACGTACATAAATACACTGGTCCAGATGATATATTTATCCTTCTTCTGAAAAGGTGTTCTTCCTCGTAAGCTAAACACTGCATACACTTTTTCATCAATCCTTCTCTTAAGGACTCTTTCCAGCAGATGAAAACCAGCATTTGTCCAGCCCGTCACTAAAAAAGGCGAATCTTCTTTAAACGCTGAAAAGCCATCAGCTCATGAAATATGACGAAACGTGAAAACTCCTCAATGACCAGTAGTATGGTTTTCGTAGCAATAGGTCCACTGGTGATTCGATGACATGTCTCACCGAAAAGTGAAACCAATGCAAACATCAGTCTGGCGAAAGCAAGATAACTGCATTTGATATTTCTAAAGCATTTGACAGATTTTGACTTCAAGCTCTTTTATCGAAAATGCGAGCTTTTAGAATCGATGAATTTCTCCTTCCGTGGATAAGATTTTATCTTTCGGAACGTTCAATGCAAGTTATCTTGAATAGTTTCAACTCTGGTATTCACAAAATAAATACTAGGGTGCCCCAGGACACCGTTCTGTCTTCGACACTTTTTCCATTTTTTTATTAATGAGCTCACGTCTGCCACTTTAAATCCAATATATGTGTTCATTTACTGACGGCAGTACTCTCTGCTTTTTATATTTGTTCCCGGACTTACGTTTAGCGCAGGTTTCAACAAGCGATGTAAGAAATATTTCATTGCCTCTGATCTGGCCTCAATATATAAGGTATTCATCCGCCCAAAATTGGATTACAATACCCACATCTCGACAGATGCTCCTAAAACATATCTGCACCTGCTCAAATGTGATACTTATATCAGTCAATCAATTGGTGCCCTCGGACACCCACGTAATGTATCCTGACTCACTTTGTTTTATCGCTATAACCACTAACAATTCTCTGCTCTTTCATACCTTCAACCGTAACACCGTCTCGCTGTGGATGCTCATCAGTACACTCTTAAGCCTACTTTTGGACGTTTTCCGAAATATTGTGATTCGTTCCCAAACCGTAGAACTCGCTTATGGAATGACTTTCTGAGCTCTCTATTATCTAGTCGTTATAACTTGCAAACATTTAAGACCAATGCTGATCGGTACCTCTCATTCTTCCCTTTTAAGTTTGACTTCGCCAGCGCTGTGCGCTAAGATTTTGAATGTGCACGAATTCCCTGAACGCAATCCTTCTTGCATTTAGTTTTTTTATCTTACACTGAAAAGCAGTCTTCGAAGTTGCTTACACAATGGAGTACTTCAGGTATCTTTCTTAGGTTTTAGCTACTCAGGGATGCCAAAATACTCAAAATGAATTCATCTGCTTTAATTTTGATTTCAATGTTTTAACTGACCTACCCACTGTCTTACTATTTGGTTTTGAAGGCGCTTGAGTTAGAAGAGCAAAGGCGTATCTGCTAAAATCAGCAATAAACGCAATTTAATCATTCTGTACATATTTTCGATGATAAAACTCATGAAAATGAGTTTCAGGGTTCAGAATCGGTATGGAAGCGTATCTATGTGAAGCTTGTGGACTTCCTATAGCATTCGATTTGACCGAAAACATGCTCTGATAAGAATCAACCAGATCGTTGGCCAATAGGTTTAGAATGAATTTAACTTCCTGCCTCTCTCTCATCTTCTTATATGGCCTCCAACTTCTGTTCTAGATAAATGGATTCTACTACGCATTTCTCAAGCTTCTTCTTCTTTCGTGGAAAAGGTTAATGGCTTATCGCAGTATTACCACTGGCATTTATGCGCTTGATGTTGATAGTATTGTTTCTGATGCGATTAGCAAAATTTCTGGCAAACTCCTTCAAGCATTTCACAATATTTACACAGAATGGTTGGTTACGTCCATGTAAGCCGCTCGTATATCATAGGAGATATGGCAAGCTCTTGTGTTTCTGACTTCTGGTCTATATCAACGTACTTATTAAGAAGTGACATCGTGCTTGGGCTTATCGGAACGGCGGTTTTTAGAGCCCAGGTTAATATTTTGTAGGATAGTCCTGACTCGAGTCATAACAAGGCAACTAAAACAGTTTAAACCAACCGAAACATATATAAATATCATTCAATTCAATCAAAGATCGAATTCAGTGTACTTTCTACTTGGCACTACACCACGAATTACGAACACAAAACCGGACTCAGACGGATGCTAAAAATTGCTTTTTTACCCCTGAACTTTCAAGCTTAAAACATTGAAGTACGAATGCAAACCCGGTTTAACTATGAATATCAATACGGCTGCCAAGTTCTATTGGAAACCGACCGACTCACAGTGTTTAATGCTAATTATATAAGAAACCCCGTCTAGTTAGCTGTGCCTGCTAACATATAAAATTAAACACCAAAACGGGTTCGGGTTGCCTGCAATAGGAGTAAAGTAAACGAGATCAGAGCACCCTTGAACGTTAAAGAACTCTCCACCGGAATTGATCTTGCTAAAGCAGTTTTTGATCTTACGAGTATATTCGTATCTTAACCGACAAACGATCGTAAAAGAAGTTCAGGTTTACGAGTACGGGTACGAGTTAGCATATAAGTATGAATACGAGTACGACCACGGGTACAAAGATACTCATATGTAGTTTCCACCACTTGCTTTAAAAGAACATGACTTTTCCACAATAACTTCAGCACTCTGTTAAATTCCACCAATATCGACGGAACAAGCAAATTAAATGTCTTTACCGCTCAAACAACAATTCACTGCATGGGCACTTGTTCACATTTAATAGCTCCGATGTACCTTGCATTGGCCACGCTAACTACTGCCACGTACGTTGCACCACACTTAATAATGACGTATCGAATTATCAGTCTCTGTCATCCTGCAATTGCGCAGCACGCTAACCAAATGCTTAACTCAAAACATTCAACAAACATGTTCGTCAGGAGAGGAGGAGCTCCGATTCATCCATAGTCCTGTCTACCGATGAGCTTACGCATCTCAACTGAAGCTGCTCTCTTCAAAGGGAAAGTGTAATTTTGGTCTTAGAGTAATTTCGGTGCGTAGAGAATGTGCGTAGAAGCACCTTTCGGCACCATCCTCCGGTGGCTATCTAAAGTCACGTCAAAGTTGTAAGAAATACTAGAAACCACCACCATAACTATTGATCTAGATTTATGGTGACAATTTTACGAATACGAATACCCAGCGCGTATGCCATGTACATAGATTACATGGAATACCCGGAGTACATGATCAGTACTCGAGTTTGTGAGTACTTGTTCGCCAAAGCCTGAGTTTCAGGAATTCCACTTTTGAGCAAGGGGATGCTGTGCTCGTGTCTAGACTCCCTCCGCTGCAGCCTGTCATGACTTGAACGCAATCATGACACATTAGGATTATAAATGGTAATGTAATTGAATATGGATTAGTTTTGGATATAAATTCGGGATGTCATTCACGCAATGGACAGTGGGTATGGTGGTAGGTCTACCTTTGGATGCAGAGCCTTTTTTGACGTACACGAAGGCTAGTAGGAATGCAACTAATTGCGAACTTATGCAACGCGTGCACAGAAATGCCATACTCTTGGCATTTACTTTCGAGTTTGGGACAAATTGAGATTTAAACACAAATGTGGAGCTGGAGACTTGATCTTAAGAGTGCGATGTGTTAAGGTGCAGTAGGACATTGCTCGGCGATTGGGGAATTTTAGTGAAAACATTTTAATCTGTCTGGGAATTTGCACATTTAAAATGCGTGCTTTAGAATCGGTTAGAAATTAAAGGATAATTGTTTCCACCAATTACTTGCTTCTATTTATTCTTATTTCAAAGATACAGAGACTTGTCAACCTTATAAACTGGATTGCGAAAAGCGTAGCAGTGTTATTCATATGGAACTAATTAAAGTCCAACAACCATAAGAATTCTGCGACGAACTTTGTTTATTTGATGATGAATGTGGCTACTAGAAATTTAAGGTGACTCTTTAATTGTGTAATTGCGTAATAAGTACACAGAATACTCACATATTGGTCCAATCGGTCTGAATCCTCTGAATATCAATCGAAACTCAGAATTACTAGGTGGGGTGCAAAGTAACCTCCTTGGGTATGAAAAGATTTTTTTTTTTCAATTCGTCATACTGGAGAATTAGAACCAAAGGACACTATTTTTTTGTACTTTTTCAGCCCATCCCTTCTTTCAATCAACTCAATTGGACCATATGCCGTCTTTCATTCCAATTCTCAAGTTCCTTAGAAGGCTTCCCTGATATTTTCCTTACTAATTTGGAGTGTTGAGTTCAAGTTATCTGTTCATCTAAGCGTCGGTCAATCCTCCACAGGTCTGTTCTTTTAGAAGTTGTAAAGTTACGCCTCAAGTTATGACGCATATCACCCTGGGAGCGTAGGTTAATTCAACAGGGCCTTGCGTATATGCATCAAGAACCAAGCACTGGAAGCATTGTGCTTGCAGAGCGGAAAGAAATGCGATTTTTACTTAAAAGGAACTCGTTTGCTTAAGCTCAAGTCCTATGAGCCTAATACGCACTCATGCACCCCAAAACAAATAGAGCGATGATTCCAAACGACAAAATCTACGAGCAAAGCCTTCACTTTAGATGATCTTAATGACAAACAACGAAGACAGGACATCTTTGGTAGCACAATCAGAAAGCATAGTCTGAGCAACACCACATCTGCATACGGATAAATGACATTACTGCGGGACACGGCTGGCTGGCCTCGGAGCTTTCGGTCACCAAATCATAAAACTGTTAACTAATCATTTTCGGAACGATGCAACTTCTTCACTTCTTCAACTTTATAGATCTAGCAACATCCCGAGGAACCAATATAGGTCCAAACCTGTACTGAGTTGCAACAAAAGCACAAAGAAATTCTGGGAAAACGTTTAAGACTGAAAGTCTTGAATGAAAGCAAACTGCTAACATCTTTGCAAATTGAATTTTTACACCTCTCGACATGCCCTTAAAACCTGCATTAAATGCTGAAAATTAGTGATAGCGATGTCAATAAACCGTCAGAAATGCTGCGATAGATGGACTAGGTTTCACCCGACTACCGGGATAACACTTCTGGTATTACGTAGAGTGTATTCAAGAAAATATAGCAAAACAAATAGGCTATGAAGCGGCGGTGTATAGAAACTAAGAGGTGCGGTTTATCAGAGTTAAAGTGAGCCAGAACGAACTTTTGAAAATGGAAGATAAAAACCTATATTTCTGCCAATCTGACCGAAATGAAGTGAAGATTGCAATATCTAACTTAAGCACAACCAGACTACTGGATCGGACGGCCTTTCTGCCAAGCTTTTTGAGGCTTTATAGAGAGCAAACAACATTTTATTAGAAGGAGGCATTGCTTAAAAATGACATCGTTTGTCCGTTCTACAAAAAAAGAGATCCACGCAACTGTCCCAACTATAAAAGGCGGACATCAATCTCCTTAAATTGATGTACAGGATCTTGTTTACCGTGTTGTGTGATCGTCTAGATCCATATGTCAATGGTGCCTGATAGGTCCATAATTGATCAAATATTTACAAAACGGAAGACCCTGAAGAAGAAGACCCTAAGAAGTCTAGACGGAGTCTAACGGAGTCCTTTGGAGTCAAAAATAGGTTTTCTCGAGGTGATGAGCTGTCACTTGATTTCTTTAACATCGAACTTGAAAAAGTTGTGCGAAACAAGCAACTTAGCATTAGAGACACAAATATCCAAAAATCTATGCAACTACTCGCACTCGCAGATGACATAGGGTAGGTTAGGTTTGCAGGGTGATGTGGTATCTGTAGCCGAAAGCATTCTATACCTCATTGTAATTAGGTGTGTGTAGTCCCATTGTGATGCCCAGATGGCAGAGTTGTAGGGATTGAGGTTTCTAATTGTGGTTTCTGCTCTCCGTCTAGCGTTGGTTAACATTTGGTCCTGGAGTGGTTCTGTGCCATAGTGTTGCATCACTATTACTGAGGCTGGTATAGAAAGTAAAGAGTATTCTACCGTGGACCCACTTCTCAGCTTTATTTTTAGCGCGCCCAGAAGTAATCACCCTGCAAGTAATCGAACAAGAGTAGATAGCTAGGCTCCGCCTTTCAAGGATTTGCTGAATTCCGGCCATAATTGCCCTAAACTTTCACAGGTTGAAGGGTTTTCCCATCTTTCATTGGCTTTAATTTGTATCATTTGCTCCACTTCCATTCTTAAAGGGCAGAGTGAATGATAAGTACTTTCATCTTCCGTTTCCCTATTAAAATAGGATCCTTTTCGGGCTAACTCGTCTGCATATTCGTGATCTGCCACTTCTGTGTTGCCAAGCCACAGCAGATCTTAACCCTCTCTTAAACGTAATAAGGCTTTTCCCATTGCAACCTTTGGTTTAATTCCGACTGCCGCGATGGTGGTAATATCCTCGCAAGTGTTCTGCTACAGCCAATACCTCAGTTTAAAAGACGCTGCTATAGTCTGGCAGGTGACATGACATCGTAAAAATGGATATCGAGACTTCTACTCTTTGGTTCCTGGGACATGCCTCTATGTTTTGGAAAATACAGGCGAAAGTCATGATGGGGTATCATATACGAGTAGTGCTGACCGACTGGCATTTAGACATCTATGGGCAAGAGAACCAGCATATTTTCTAGTCCTTGCTTTTGCCATTACCTTAAGGTTGCTGGTTTTATTTTTTGGATTGCCCCCAAACTATGTTACTGTTGGTTAACATAGGTCTCACTATAGTATTTCATGTACATTTACAGTTCAGTCCCCCTATTCTCCCATATATACGCCTGTAGGTGTAGAAAGCGATCATTGCTTTCTTTACACGATCTTCAACATTAAGCTTTCAGTTCAATTTACTCTCTATTACGACACCTAGATATCCAGCACTGACGGTTACTGCGACGATGGCGGGGTCGTCGCCACTAACGCGAAAATACTCTGGATTCGGCTTAAGCAGCATTACCCTGATGCTCAGTGACCAGGTGATGAAAGGTGACCAGTCCTGGGCAAGGTTCGAAGCTCGACCGGAGAATACATTCTGGCGAGATATGGAAGGTCACGAATCACTGGAATCTCTGTTCAGGCCTGTCCGAAGTGTAAGCCCGGTTGTGGGATTATCGTGGTAGCTGTAGGTTATACCCAAATCGTGGAGAGTATTAAGCCAACTATCGCGTTTCTCCATGAATTATGAACATAACTTATGGACAATCGTAAAATGATGTCTGCAAATTCTCGGACAACTCGATGTGGAATTGCATTGCAACCGAAGGTATCATGATTCATAAAATGCCAGAAGTTTTAGATAGGCTTCGTGCCTTATTCACGACTTCTAGTAGATACTGGAGGTTGAATAAATACCATCTGAAAGGCACTGATTGACGCATTGTTCCTCTTGAGGTAGTGACCACCAATACAGTTCCTGTTAATGTCCCATTACAGAGCATACCGGTTGTCTAATTCGTTAATGCCAGATGAATACCGTCATTTTGTAAGGTTCTATGTATAGCGCGAACGTTAACATTACTGAAGGCTCCTTCAAAATAAAGATATGTATATTCTTTATAGTAAAGACTTTTTTCAATCATGCTAACAGCTTCACGCAGGGCCGTTTCCATGCCACATTTTGTGTAGTCATGTGTAGGCATTTTGAGGATTGATCTCTTGGGTCCAGATTACTTAGAAAATGAGTGTCAAGCAATTTTTTTTAAAGTCACTGGTGCGTTTCCAAGTATTGTAACAAAAGCAACAGAAATGGATTTTATGTCAACAAGAAGGCCAATACAACTTGGGTGAATCTGACAATCTAAATCTGACACCGCCATAAATAAATATAACCTTGAGCTAGTAAGAGGCCTTCTGCCTCTGCTCTATTATTAACTCTGGTAATGACACCTTAACATATCTCAAAATGGGTGAAGAGTCATGCCTACATAGCCAATTGAGTTCAGTTGACCCAATTGAGAACAGTTTACGTAGATAAGCATCAGGCGCCTGAGATGACTTGGTCATGTAAAGAAATACGTCTGAAGCGTTTTCGATGTGAATTTGGAGGAACGACATAGTTGTGGTGGTGGAAACAATTGGAACCAAATCATCATGGATTACTTACCTGCATACAGTTAGCGCTAGACCGCGTGAACTTGAGAGGTTTATTGGTCAAAGACCAGATCACCCCGGAGTATTGCACCATCACTAAGATGGTAAGAGAAAGCAAGCTCCAGCTTTAAGACTAAATATAATGCTAGCCACGATATGTTCAGTCCTTGTATTGATTTCGAACATTTTCCGACTTACCAAGACTAAGCTCTCTTCAAAATATTCGCTGATATCTTGTTGATGTGATTTATTCTCTTTATAGCAACCAAGAATTTATTGCTGAAACTTTTCGCTGTCTTGCCTCAAGTTTCTCAAAAAGATTGCTCAATTCCACTTGATTTTAATTCTACATTAACGTATAGGTACTACCAAAGTATCTAAGTACTATAAAAGAGAAAGAGTTGAGAACATAAAAGTGAAATCTGTACAAACAGTGATTGATGCCAATGCCAAGAGCATAAAATCTGCATCTTAACTTAGACGATTAACCCCGAATTTTCTAAGGAAATTCAAATATCTAGAAGTACTTCAGGAAAGTATGCACACATATATATGTATATACTCGTAAATATTATATATATTTCCAATCAAAACTAGTTTCAGAATCCAAATAAGCTGGTCGAATTTGCCTGAGAAACCATGAGAAAGAAATCTTTGGCAGCCACGGATAACAGACTGTTAACATGAATTATATCCTGCCGTTATTGAAAAGAAAGCCGAATAGCCTGAGAGGCGAAAATAACGTTTATTAGCTCATTTTCGAGTACATTCCTGCAACCGATGAAAACTACTCCATCCACCAGGATGACGAAGACGACGAGGGCATTGAATTACATCTCCCATTCGGAATCACGATCACGGTGATTTGTCATACCCCACAGGTTTCCACATGTCTCACAGTATCTTCCTCCTTCGGTATACGGAATTGTTGGAAAGCCAAAAAACCAAAAAAAAAAAAAAAAAAAAAACACAAGGAGGAAGGAAGAAGACAGGATTTTTCCTCCTTTTCTGTATTTTTTATTTTTTGTGTTACTTTGTTCGCAAAATTACCTTTCATAATTCAAATGAATAATTTGGGTCACGATCGCTCATTGAGATGCACTCTGTATGGATGCGTCGCCATCGAGTAGAAAAGTGAATGCGTTCCATGCACGCTTTTACCAAAAACTCTCTCAAGGCGCACTGCCACTTGTATGAGCATCTAGATAGTTTTTGTACTCCCCCCCCCCTGAGATTCATTTTCTTTTCGTCAATTTGCCATAATTCTTACAAATTGGTTGTTGCCGCTTAATTACTTGGTACCGGGATTATATGTGCACTACACCAATTCAGGAGGAAGAGAAGGATAGTAGGAAAGGAGCGTTGAAAACAAGTTCCAACCATAGCCATAGCTATGGGACATTGGCCGACCTGACTTACCTCCGGAACTACATTTTAGCATTCCAACTGTGCAACGGCAGCAGGTATCAGTGCGAAATCCGAATATCATATCACATTGAAATCGGTCTACATTCCAATATTTGTCATGTCTGTCATGACAGTTTGTCTTTCTCCCCCTCTGTCTCTCTCTATCCCTGTCAGTGGATGTGTTTGTTTGTAAGTTTTTCTCTAATTAATCATCGGCAACTGGAATGCATCTTTCAACAAATTCCAAAGATCGTTTTTCTTCGCTATGATTAATTGCCTTGACTCTATCTAAAGTCATGTAGACTGCCGCAGGGGATACACTTAGTGCCCAGATGTTTTGGTTCATTGATCTGTTCGTTTGGCGAAATTCGAAATTATGCAACCAAATCGACTAGGACGATGCCAATGATGATGGCGATGACGACGAGGACTCATTTTGTGTATCTTTTCCGCCGTTTTAATTACCTCATGTCACTAATTTTGCAAATAAAATTTTGATTTGGTGTTCAATGTGGTCTCCGGAGACAGACTCTAGGAAAGTATTCATTAAATTTGCTCTAAGCACGCTACATGTAGAGTTAGAGGTAGTGACCAGTGCTAAATGCAAGCCTGAAGCACCACAGAGTTGTCTAATTAAATCGCACTTTGGTTGTGCCGGATTGTTGTTTGTTGTCTCTTGTAGATTGTAAGATGTTTTGGTTTAAGATCTTTTAACCAGGTATTATAGTCTATGATTGATGTTAAACTGTATTCATGGAGAAATTTGATCAATTTGGGTGTTACATGGCACGAGGGATAGCTCGTGTGGGGCTCTCTAGCTAAAAAAAAAAAAAAAAACAATTAAACTGATACCACCCATTTAGTGATTATAGTATATCGTGACTAGCATCGGTAAACATCCGCAAATTTATGATAAATTTTTGGTTTTTATATTTTTGTTTTTGATCTTGGCGACCACCTATGTTCTGAAGTTTACTCAAGAGGAAAGCCTTTAGGCTGGTAATTGTAGAATTGATGGGTCGTTTAGATTTTGACAGATCAGAAGAGAGTGGTTTTCATGAAGTTTAATGAAAATTTCCTGGAAAAAAGTGAATTCCATTATTTTGGAATTTTTTTAATTTTTGTAATTGTATCTTTTTACCGTAACAAAGGCTCTGCTCTGCAGTATCAGAGTATAACGTAGTTGGCTTTGGACATACTTCGGTGCTGTTGACTTGACTTATAAACAAGTGGATTACACAGTAAACGTCTTCCAGTAACGGTACTTGGGAAAGGTTGAACTTAAACGTCCTGGCTTATGACTGCGCATACTTGATGGAATCTATCGTACTTTAACCTCTTGTTGAATTCAACCTTCTGAGTTTGTAAGACTGACTATAATGTATTTCTTTATAACAACTTTCATATTTTGTCTTATTAAGACGGGGTTAGGATCAATTTAAGTACAGAACCGCATACTTTTGATATTTGATAAATTAAAAAAAATCTTTAGATCTGTTGGTTAAAGGTTGTAAAGTTTCGGCTTTCAAGTCTGATATCGCCAAAGCATGCTAGCATTAAAAATTACTTCTTTCTTCAACAGACAAATGTTCAGTTTTAGTCGTGATCCAATGGCAGGATGTTGCCATGTATATTGTGTGACACCGATGATGTTTATCCAGATATCCTGCAGGAACACAAAAAGAGATGTTTGCGAACTCCGATAACAATATTAATTACTACTGATATTAGACAGACTAAGAGGCTGGAATGATAAGCACCATTTTATAAAGAACAGGTGGCGTTACTCAGAAAAGTTGGATTTACCATCCAAAAAAATCATCTTTGAGACGACGCAGTTTAAAACTTCAGGTTGATTCATTCGCTGACTTTGATTTGACACCAATTTGTATTTCTAGTAATATGCTATCTATAGGCGCTCTTCACCATTTATGGCCATAATCAGGTGTGGTTCAATAAATCTAAATGAGACTACATGAGAGATTACTGGAAAAAATTGTTGAAAAGCTCCGTGATATGATTTTTGCTGATCTCCAAACTTCCATATGGACGTGAAGTAGCGAAGCACGTAGGCTTTTCGTACAAACCGGCAATCAACATTTTACATGAAAGGTTTAACCTAATAAACCTGTTGCCCTGCTGAGTGCCGTAGTCTGCGGCTCGTAGAGGGCAATAAGTAGATACGTCTGTCAATTTGAAAGCAGTGCTTGTAGCCTTTTAAGACAAATCCGCATAGGTTTTGATGAAATCTCTAGATGAAACCTGAATCCATTTCTGTACGCCACTGATAAAGCGACAATCAAAACACTGGATTTTTCTAGGCGAATCTACACCGAAGAAGGCTCGAAGGCAAAGGTGCTATCGTCTAGAAATTTCATGGCTACGATTTTTTGAGATTTAAAGGAAATAATTCTCATGGACTTTGTGAAGAAAACAAGAAAACAGGAAAACAAGAAAACAAAGAAAACACAGGGAAGTATTATAGTGAATTATAAGACCGATAAGACAGCACACCAACTCACTCATCCGAAATTTGGGTATATTTTTGCTGCCTCAACTAGTCGAGAACTTTAAACCCATAAGTCTCAAACTTAAACAAATTTTAAGAAAGTTACCAAAACCGATGGTTTAACCGACTGATTAAGGCAACCAGATGGTGGTTGGATGCGAAGCATACTTTACCTCATTTCTAGAATCTGGTTCGACGAAAGGATGCCTGACGAATGGAACCTCAGAATTGTTTGTCGGATTCATAAAAAGGAAATTCCCTGAACTGCCAAAACTAACAGGTGGTTTCCGAGACTCGCACATAGATGGCGAGTCTTATTACATATTCATACGATTTAAGGTTAGTACGAAATTTCAAACACCACAGCTCAAAAACACAGACGCACAAACCATAACAAAAGGTGGCGCTTGTTCAAACTTTCGTATGACCTTTCCGTTTTATTTGTTCACGAATTTTTCGATTGAGAAATTCTTCTCATCAGAGAACACGATATTCAGCAACAGCTCTTTTGCTCTATCGAGCCTCACTTTTTTTAAGCATCGGTCAGATTGTGTCTTTTTTGGAACTTACGATGTGTGTTCAAAAAGTAAGGTGACTTGTGAAATTTTGCACGTACATTCGAATAACAATTTTTATTTTGTACATGTCCTGAACATACGTTTACAGTTTCTTGTATATAGCATGGTTTGCTTTTGACAGATAGAAAGGTGAGACGTGTTGGTGTGCTCGGCGATTTTCAATTGGAGCAAAGAATTTGTATCACGAAGAATCGAAGTCTCTAAAACACTTGAAATGTTAACAGTGGCATACGGTTAATATGCTTTCAGTAAAAAAAAAAAAAAAACAAGCTCTTCTAAGATAGCCGAGAAGTTGACAATGACGAACTTCGCTCTGCACGTTCCAACATCAAAAAAAGATAATAAGGTCGAAGCTGTGGAGAAATTGCTTTCCATAAGAGAAAATTGCTTACCATAAGAGAAGTTGAAAGGCATGTCGGTCGGCTCGTGTCATGCAATTTTTTCGGATGTTTTGGAGTTTGTACCGAAACTTCTTAATTTTGATCAGAGGAACCGAAGCATGACAAGTACTTCGAGGATTGGAAAAATCGTTGGTACAAGTGTATTATATCTGAGAGGGATTATTTTGAAGGAGGCAACATTAATATTTATAAATAAATAAATATTTGTTTATAAAAATATAAAGTCACCCTACTTTTTGAACACACGTCGTATATCGGTATCTCTTTTCTCCCTCCCTAAGTTTCCTTCGCCCATGGAGTGTGCAAACATTTTAAGGATATCATAACCCTCTGGACACGCGTTAATTAAAAAAAACACTGCTTTATGGCGTAGAGGTAAAGTACACTAACGAGCAGCGTCTGCAAATTATAAAAATTTTCTACAGATATTCGGAGTCGGTGACTGCAACTTTAATAGCGTTAACTCCAATTTTCGGTCGTAATTCTCACCCTAGTAGATAGGCAATAACAAGTTTAGTGCAAAAATTTGAGTCCTCATATTCGTTGTGTGATGTTGCCGTGTCAGTGAGACAACGGGTTGGTCGAAGTGTCGAAAATATCGCTGCCGTTCAGACCGTAGCAAACGATCCAAATCAGTCAATTCCACGGTGTTCTCAAGAATTGGGCATCGCTCAGACCACATTATTACGTATTTTGCGTAAGGATCTTGGTTTACACATATACAAGATCAAGTTGACTCAAGAATTGAAGCCGATGTATCATTTGAAGCGGCGTACGTTCTCTGATTGCGTTCTGAAGAAGATGCGCCAAGATGATCAATTTCATCGCAAAATCATCTTCAGTGACAAAGCTCATTTTTGGCTCAATGGGTTCGTCAATAAGCAAAGTATGCGTTATTGGTAGGGTAAAAACCCACATGTGCTTCATGAATCACCACTTCATCCACAAAAAATAACTGTTTGGTGCGGTTTGCATGCCGGCGGCGTTATTGGGCCATATTTTTTCGTCGACGATAACGATCGTCACGTTACTGTGAATGGTCAGCGTTATCGCGCGATCACCGATTATTTTTAGCTTGAATTAGAAGATATGGACTTGGACGACACGTGGTTACAACAGGATGGTGCCACAAGTCACACAGCACACGCTGCAATCGATTTATTGAAGATTAAGTATGGTGAGCGTCTTATCTCAATACATGGGCCAGTCGATTGGCCACCTCGTTCGTGCGATTTAACGCCGCTTGATTATTTTCTGTAGGGCTACGTTAAGTCATTGGTTTATGCCAATACGCCGACGACGTTGGAAAAACTCAGAGCCAACATTGAACGCGAAATAGCGGCCGTTTTGGCCGAAATGTGTGGCCGAGTCGTTGAAAATTAGCTCCAACGAATCGACCGCTGCAAACGTGCCCGCGGTGGCCATATGAACGAAATCGAGTTTCATTCATAAATGTTTGGATTGTATTTCAAGGCAATAATAAAGTTTTTGAAATATCTCAAACGGTTTGCCTTTTATTTAAAAAAAAATTGTCAAGTCGTTATTAAAAAACCCTATATAGGGTTATTCATCGTGAGGTTTGATTTTCAATAGGCTTTTTTTTACCAGATCACGCATGACTCCTATCAAACTGCTTTGTCATTTTTGTTCAGTATTGTTTGGAAAGTCATCACAACAACGTCTTCAAATTGTTCAGCTGTATTATGAAAATCAGCGGTCTGTGAGAAATGTTTTTCCTGCGATTCGAGGAATTTGCGGTGCGCATTATCGACCTACTGAAACCACTATTCGCAAATGTAAGTCCCAGTTTACATTAGTTGATGATACTCGACCGGATAGACCACATCCAGCACGTAGTGAAGAGATTATAGCAGCTGTAGCTGAGAGTGTACGCGAATCGATTCTTCGTCGTTCTCAGCAACTTGGCTTGGCGTATTCGACAATTTGGCGTATTTTACGTGAGAATCTCGGCCTAAAAGCGTACAAAATTCAACTTGTGCAAGAATTGAAGGCAGGCGACTTGAGTTTGCGTCATATTTTCAGTGAATGGGCTCTGGAAAAACTCAATGAAAATTCGGTGTTTTATCGTGAAATTTTGTTCAGCGATGAAGCCCATTTTTGGCTCAATGGATACATTAATAAACAAAATTGCCATATTTGGGCTGATAAGCAACCCTTAGAGTATTATGGGCTGGTGGAATCATTGGTCCATATTTCTTCAAAAATGAGGATAATCAGAATGTTACCATCAATGGTAACCGTCATCGTGCCATGTTAACGGACTATGTGCATCCTGAAATTCAAGCACATGGTCTCAGTGATCTCTGGTTTCAAAAAGACTGCGCTACGAGCCATAAAGCGCGTGAAACAATGAACTTGTTGAGAAATCATTTTGGTGAACACTTAATTTCACGTTTTGCTAAATTGGCCGCCTAGATCATGCGATATCACACCTTTGGACTATTTTCTCTGGGGATATGTAAAGTTTCAGGTCTTCAGGGATAAGCCAGCTACGGTTGACGCTTTGGAAGCCAACATTACTCGTGTTATCCGAGAGATACCAGTCGCTATGCTCGAAGGAGTCGCCCAAAATTGGACCTTCCGAATGGACCACCTCAGACGTAGTCGTGGCCAACATTTACGTGATATCATTTTCAAAAAGTAAATGCCATGAATTTTTCTTTTAACCTTTTAACCTATATAAGCAAAAGAAAGCTTATTATCGCTTTTAACAATACAATTTTGTAAATTTTTATATGAGTATTACGAAGTATGAATCACCTATCTAGATATTCGTGTTGTCTATATAATTTCAGTTTTGGAAAGTTTCTATAATTTCGCATTCTCACTTTGTTGAATAGTATCCAGACAACTCAAGAACTCATCAACGTGTTTTAAAATATCCAAGTGACATCCTCAAATACAATAGACTGCAACAAATGAATCATCCTCGCTTCTCATCTCTAACATCAGAGCGTCAATTTTTTTATTTTTTGCCATCTGGTTACGGATATCCTTGCCACATCAAAGAATATTACAAACTGTTTCTCTCAGTCAAATATATAGTAATGTTGCTTTAAATTTTATTTTATTTTTAATAGAGGGTGATCAGATAAGAACGATAGGAAAAAAAATTAAATAAAACAACAATGGTGAGGGATAAAATTGATATTGATAAAATTGATTTTACCTTCATTTTGAAGCTACATTCATGCCATTATGTGTGGAATACCACAACATTCAAATTGACGCTTCGGCCTCGCTGGAAAAGGTTCAAGCTGTCTATCTAATTTTTGAAATCCAATATGATCGGCGTTATTCCGGCAATGGCGTGTCAAATGTGGTCTTGAGCTCGTCCAAAGTAGTTGGCATGTTGACGTAGACTAAGAACTTGACGTAGCTTCACAGAAAATAATCGAGTGGTATCAAATCGCATGAACGCGGCGACCAGTCTATGAATGCTTGGCATGAAATGATCTAGTCGCCAAATTTCTCTTTCACAACTTCGAGCGTTGCGTGGCGTGAAGCCCCGTCTTATTGGAACCACAGTTCAGATATATCGATGTTGTCAACCTTTAACCATAGAAAGTCGGTTAACATCGCTGTATACTTGAGACCATTGACGGTAATGGTGTCTCCGAAAGAGATTCTATATCTGTCTGGTTGGTAGAAATTGTACTCACGCTCAAACTTTTCCACGGTGCAACGAATTGCCTGCACACTGAAGCCATGATGACGACCAAAATTCACGTTGCGTATTTTCTTATAGTTGCCGCACATTCGGCAAGTTTAAAACTTTGCATGATGAAATGCCAAACCTCACTGAGTCATTGGTAACTTTGACAGATGCTGAAACTTAACAATTGGAAAAACTATTATTGCTATATGGTCACCCGTTATATATTAAGTATGGTAAATGGGATTAATTATAGAAATGAATTTCCTTTTAAGTTTGTCACTAGATTATAAGATTTGATTAACTTCATGCCGAGAGAGCTCAATAATGCCGACATAATTTGAATACACTAGATGTTGCCAAGGCCCCTGGAATATGGTATATTCCTTTTATACTGAATCTTTACGACAATTTTGTGCTTAAACTTTTTACACTAGAGTTTTCTCCTTAACATTTTCCGCTTAATACAGTTTCAATTTAAATGAAAACAATTTTCATCAAAAACCCGACCTTATCCGTTGAGTGTGCAAATCACATATTATACAAGTCCATCACCGGACCAACACTTCACCTGCCACTCTTGTCAATTAACTCCTTGATTACTTAAAATTAAAAAAAAGAAAAAAAAAAAAAAAAACAATTTTCGGCCATAAATCAAAGTGAATAGTGGACCCCCTGTAGAAGTCAGCAATCGCGTTGAAAGCATCTCACTCAGAGTATCAATAAAAAATATCTCGTCGACTGCCATGTTGGTGTTTGGAAAAATGTCTCTAGCGAATAATTTGTGGCTTTTCATTGCAACACTTCAAGTAACGAGTATGAGAGTTATAAACATAAATAGCGTGTTGGTTTTAAGGCACGCGATTCTTTTTTTCTAACAGCAACTACCTCGGAATGAGGAGGAAATAAGCCTCCTCGTTCCGATTGGTATAATTAAAATTTTAGTGGAAAATTTAAATTTTTGTTTTTTATATTTTCGGTTATCAAAGTTTATTTGAGTGAATTGTTATTGACGTGGAAGAAAAGTTGTTAAATGGAAATTGGGATTGTGTATATTTTCGTGTCCATAAACAATTACCCAAACAGCTTAAGTCAACCAAACACTCGATTTATGAACTTTGTGCAAAATTTCCCTTCTTGTTGATTCTCATAGTTTCGTGTGAGTTGAATTTTTTGACCCGTAGAATGTCATTCTTTTATTTGTAGTTAACACTAATTTGATGTACGATTAATGTATGGATCATTTCTCTTAATTTGTTAATGGCCAGTTTAGGAAAGAGGAAACATATTCATTTACACTATCTGACATCATCTGACATCTGTTCTCCTCGATGGCAACTTTTTTAGCATGTTTCAATGTTATCAAATTTAAGACATGCTCAACAATCCAGATTTCAACGTCATCCCAGTTAAAGCCAACCGAAATCGAAGTATTAATTCCCTTTCTCGCTTCCTGACAAACAATGGCACATCGTCGCAGTCGGTATCAAAGAATTTGAGATTTTGCCAAAGGATTCAATTTAATCCGTTGCGTCGCGTCAGTTGCGCTATCTACCTTTCTCATCTTGAAATTTCATATTTATGGTATTGTTTGTCATGTTGAATTCTTACTTAAATCCCTACATCCAACCGGATTGCATGAAAGTGTTTGGATAGAATTGGTAGTGAAAATCAGCTTGTGTTAGTGTTAATGATCACGAGCTAACATCATGTGACAGATTGTCTTTTTTACTTGAAGCAGGAAAACAAAGTTAACCTCATTTTTTGACATAAAAATAATATGTTAACAAAAAAATAAAAAAAAAAAAAAAAAATAAAAAAAAAAAAAAAACGTGTGTGTACCCAATATTGGTAGACATCAATAAAAGATGTCTCACTGACGGAGTAGTACACGAAAAACATGAAAATTGCTCCGAGGGTAATACAATTCTGCGGATAAATTAAACTCTTGGCATTTAATTAAACGAATTAGCATAATAATGTCGGAGCAGCTATTGATGTCTTGAGCTACTTTCATTGAATTTGCTCAAATAGTTTACTTACCTTGATGTGCAGCTACACTTTTGTATCGGCAAACTTTCACTAAGATGATATTTTCTGAACCTAATTCTAATTTTAATGACATTAATAACGTGATGATATTTAGATACTAGTGAAAAGATTTGTATGTATAAAGATGAGTGGAAAAAATTTCTTAGAATTCCAGATCTTAATATCCTGACCAGAGTAGCAAGGCCACATTTTAAGAGGGCGGTAAACAAGAAATATTAGAACATCAAAAGATAACCTTTTTTTCGATGCAGAACATGTAGAACACAAACATGCATTTAATTTGCGGTTTGCTAAGAGATGGTGTAACTTGTATTATTCCATTGGAACATGGAAGGCTACTGTCATTGTACGTCATTTCAGTATATGTCATTTTTAAATTTAAAAGTGGTGATTTTGGCTTGGAAGACGATGAACGTTTGAAGACGAAGAACTGGAAGCATTACTCTATAAAGATTGTTGCCAAACACAAAAAGAGCTCGCAGAAACTTTCGGTGTCACTCAAGCAGCCATTTCAAAACGTTTAAAAGCAGCTGGATATATTCAAAAGCAAGGAAATTGGGTTCCACATGAACTCAAGCCGAGAGACGTCGAAAGGTGGTTTTGGATGTCCGAAATGCTGCTGGAACACCACAAAAGGAAGTCATTTTTGCATCGCATTGTCACTGTTGATGAAAAATGGATCCATTACGACAACCCCAAGCGCAAAAAATCATATGTGAAATCCGGCCAACCAGCCAAATCAACGGCAAAGCCGAATATCCATGGCGCTAAGGTAATGCTCTGTATTTGGTGGGATCAGATGGGTGTGCTGTATTATGAGCTGCTAAAACCGGGTGAAACCATCAATGGACAATGCTACCGAACACAATTAATCCGTTCGAAGAGAGCAGTAGCCGCAAAACGCTCGGAATATGCGACCAGTCACGAGGCAATAATTTTCCATCATGACAACGCTCGACCCCACGTTGCTATTCCGGTTAAGAACTATTTGGAAAACAGTGGATGGGAAGTCTTACCCCACCCGCCTTATAGCGCAGTGACTACCATTTGTTCTGGTCGATGCAGAACGCCCTCACTCAAATACGGTTCACATCAGAGCAGAATATCAAAAATTGGCTTGATTCATTCTTGGCTGCCAAGCTGGTGGAGTTCTTTTGGGATGGGATTCACAAATTGCCAGAAAGATGGGAAAAAGTCATAGCTTCAGATGGACAATATTTTGAATAATACTATTGTACATGTTTTTCTTAAATAAACGTTCAAATTTTGAAAAAAATTAAAATATATACCCAATACATAAGTGTGTTCCGAAGTAAATAGGACTTTTTAAAAATAAGAACAACAACTGGTTTATTTTGTTCAAAATACAGCGATTTGCACGTTCTAAAAGCATATCGAATGAGTCGGTACAAGAATTTTGGGTGCCTTCTACATCCACAAAAGTCGCACGGGGCCAAACCAGATGATCATGGAAAGCGCTTGACCGTTAATATGTGATTTACCGCTAGACTTATTTATTAAGAAAACAGCGGCCCTAACAGCACGTCGCAATCTATCGGCACAGGAGGACCCTGGAACTTGTCAAAAACGAGATTAGGGAACTGAACATGCCAATGGATGGTATAACAAAGGTGTGTATTATGGAAAGGAATCACAAAACTCGTATTGGTGAAATCGTGATTTTCACAGATGGATCCATGATAGATGGCATAGCGGTAGCCGGTATCGTTTTAGAAGATCTGGAACTAGCCCGTCGCATTAACCTCGAGAAGCACACTTCGGTATACCAGACTGAGATGATTGCTTTACTGCATACGTTGGATTACCTGCTCGAGAGTCATCTGGAAGGAAGAAATATCCTAATAGCACTGGACAATCAGGCGATGATTAAATGCATAGAACGGACAACCATCAAAACATCATTGGCATAAGAATGTGTATTCAAGCTCAATAAGTGTTCATCTTGAAATCAGGTTACACTAACTTAGGTACGAGGACACATAGGGATTGACGGCAACGAAAAGGCGGACTCTCTTGCAAAACAGGGGTCAACTGAAAAGTTGTTGGGACCAGAAACCTTCTCTTCAATTGGTAGAAGAATGGTATTGTAGAACAGCAGAATCATAAATGGATTACGGCAGAACACCTGAGAAGGTGGTCAACCGTGAAACAATGTAGACAAGCTTAAATGGCAATACAATAGCCGACTTGCTCCATTCAAAGAAGGGTTCTCAGCATGAGTCGAGGAACATTGAAATAGGTGGTGGCATTAACCACAGGTCATGGTAATTTCGTGTATCATGTAAGGAAGATGGGCCTTAGAGAGGATGATACTTGTAAGCTATCTGAGAAAGCGGCACATATATTGTGTCATTGTCCGGCTTTGGCTGGCAGAAGAATGGGGATCTTGGGAAAACATTATGTTGAGAATCATTGGATGAAACAGATCTCACATAAACAGATGCTAGTGTTAGAAGTCTAGAGAGTCTCTTTGCGTAAGGTTTATAGTGATAAAGAGACGTAATCAGACCCGACAATGGTAGTCTGATTTGTGTACCTCTCGAAAAATTATATTATATTATTAGTCAAAAAATCATCAATCATAAGTATCGATTGATGAGATGGTGCATTATCCTCCAATAAACGCAAACTTCCTTCTGAGGGATACTCCGGCTAAATGCGACAAACAAATGCATTAAGTGCTGCGAATTACAAGGATATATTTGGACATTAACTGTTTGATCCAGTGAAACGAAGTCTTTTTGAACAATACCGTTGAAGTCGTAAGAGCAAATAAACATTGTCTTTACTTTTGACTTCCCCAAACGAGATATTTTGTGTTTTGGCTCGTCGAGCGCCTTCCACACTTCACTTTGGCGCTTGGTTCCTGGATTATATTCAAAGCACTACGTTTTATCTCCAGTCATAATGTTGTAAATGAAGTTTTTGTTCTTTTTGGCCTCCTTGATGATGTTCTTCGAATGTTGAATTTTGAGAAATTTTTGGTCGATGCTAATTTTTGTACCGATGGCACAAACATACACTTCAGACGCAATAACTCCGCAATAGCGTGACCACACCAATAGATGACCGCACCAGAGACAGCTTCTTTTTTTTTAAAAAAAAGTCCTGTTTACTTTGGAACGGACTTTGTGTTTAGCTTTCGATAACCATCTGTCTGGAGTTGTTTCAACTTCTCAAAAGAAGTCATAGGCAACTTTGAACTTGGAGGCACTGCTATCATCTGTAACGTCTGATAAATTTTGCGCTACTTCGTTTGACTTTTCTGTATCATGTTTTCGTATATTTTTGTCAATCCGCTGGATAAGCGGGTTTATTTGCATTGCATGGCACGCAATAGATACACAAGTCTCATATTAAAGTAAATGGCCGGTTCACGTCTCCTTTCCGTTTTCGAATTCTTATGCCTACTGGATCATGGCGACTATGCAAACAACAATAAAGGTTCACAGCATGATTTAAGTTTTGGATTAAAACAAATGTAGTATGGTCTTATAGCCCTTGGCAGTGCTTTTCCTTATGTTGAGTAATACATGGTTTGAATATTCCAGCAGCTGTGTACGAATTTCTTGAATATATAGCTGTCCAAGCAAACGTTTGCATCCCATACTCGTATTCAGAACATGACCGAGATAAATTCGAACTGCCTTTCCTGAATGGTTATCTGCACTTCGTGTTCTCTAGCCTTATCACATTGCTTACTTACATAAACGGCATCACAGTCCTCTAATTAGCATGCCTCTCCAATTAGCTCGGTCTCTTTCTAATCGCCCCTAATTGCGCTTTCCAAACAGGCTTAGGTTATCTTCCAATTGTCCATGCCATTTAAGACTTTGTTGTGTTGTTACGCTTGGTTAGATTCACAGACTCTGTGGGCCAGATCATCAATGTCAATTCGCTAAACATGTCTTGGCTATCCAAGGTGGAATATTCTCAGACCCTACACCCTTTTAAAGTTTACACAATATTTCGAATAAGTTCTTACAAAATGTGCAAACGTATGAGATAAACAAAACAGAATTTCTGTGGGTAAAAGCATTGCTGATGAATAGGACCCTAATTGCAGCTACTTACTACGAAGACGAAGGTAAACAGAGGTTGCCAACAAAGCAGCGTCGTGTCTCTACTGCTCCGAAATCCTTGTACAAGAATACGCTGATGATGTAGCTGTACTGTCTTTTGGATCATGTCTATCGACTGGCTGCTCTAAATCGCAGGCAACCATAGACGTGATCGACGATAGATGCACAAAAAATTAGCTTTCAGTCAATTATCCCAAACTGAGCTTGTTCTCTTTACGATAAGAAGAAAGCTGACTCATCTTTTGCTGAAAGTCATCACCATTCAATTCTCCAAAGAACTTAAGTAACATAATTGGGTGTCATCTTGGATACCAAACTTCTATGGACGAAACTTTTTCTTCGGACTTCTGACAGTGTAAAGAAGCTGTGGGCAAGATATGGGATCTTTTACCCAGAAGGGCAGTTTAGATCTTCAGGGCTATGATAAAACCAATAATATACTGTTGCCAAATATATGCATCGGTCGTCTGGTGGAACAACGTTTTTAGTGCTTTTACCAGACTCCAAGGACTGTCTATTTCGGCTGCATATGGGCTTTCCCTAGCAATCCTTGCTACGCTCTATATGCATGGATGAGATGAACCTCCCTCTCGTTGATATTTATATCATTGGTTTTACTTTTAAAGGCACTTTCCCTTTAAAGGAAAGTGGTTTTTGATACAACACTTCCTGGAGTTTTGATGACCTTGCGCGCCGACTGTTTAATAACTCTGTTCTTATGGACATACCGTCTGATACAATGACACCAGAACTCCTGCTGCGGAAAGGATATGAAATCGAATTTCCCTGTGCTCAAGACTGGTTTCGGGCCTTATTTTAACCAGCAAGGATGAAGTCGGGTCCTCACGGATGGCTCCAAAACCGATCTAGGATGCGGTGCTAGTGCCCTCTTCGAAGACGACAACGTTAGATTTCATTCCTCGTTAGGAAAACTTGCCTAACAACCTATAGTTCGAGAATCTAAAACTTCACTTCACATAGTCGGAAAGATAAATTCATTGAGTCTTGTATGGGTCCAATGTCACAATGGAATCATGAGCATTGAAATCACCAATGAATCTGCTAGGCAAGGCTCAGAGGAATGTTTTTCAGGACCTGAACTTAGGTTAGGTCTTACTGCGTCCTCGTTTAGGTCTTCTATTGACAATTGAGTTTCATATGATCACATCTGCAAATAGCATGACTCTCCAAGTTGCAAGCAAACCAAACGAATGCTTCCTAACGTCTCTATGAGGTCTTCGGCCTTGCTGCTGTTCCTAAATAGAAAAGGCTGCAGGCTGCTTTCCTGACAGGGCACTACCATTTTTCTTATCATTTAAATGTGATGGGAGTAAGTGATACAACATCCGGCATGTGTAGTTTACTGTGAAAATAATGACGACACCGCGGGGTACTACCTTTGTGAATGTCCGGCTTACGCTCGCATCAGGCTGCAGGTACTCGGCGTTGAGGTGATGGGTGCTGGTACTCTAGGTATTTTATCACTGAAGCGCTTGCTCGTATTTTTTTAAAAATCTGAAAAATTTCATTGAAAAGCACTTATAAGGAGTATGATAGACTTAGAGTTTCTCTGTGTTAGAAACTGCGTTTGAATTGTTTATGTGATCGGTTAGGCCTTCTATTTAAAGTTTGATCTTGCGAAGCATAGGGATGTGTCACACCGCCTTCTCAATAGGTACTTGGCGTTTATATGGTGTGCTGCTACTGTAAGCATTTCATCATTGAAGCGCCTTCTCATCTGCCTACAAAACACTGTTAAATGATATTAAAAGGAACATACAAGGGGAACAAAAGTCTAGTTCTTTGTTTACGCACGCTCTATGGGTTTTGCTTACCCTTAAAATGTTTGCACACAGTTAGTGTGGAAAGAAATAGAGATTCCGATGTACGTTGGTTTTGAATGTTTGAAGGTTATAATGACTAGGATATAGGAGTAAAGAGCTCGCAGGGCATTCTATAAGTAAGTTTTACGGCTTTGGAAAAATCGCAATATTTCAATGTACGTAAACTGATGAACATAGCGAGGCGGGTATTACGGTGAAAAGTTTGAAGTGGGAATGTTACTGCCAGTTTCACTGGAGCACTGGTGGCATCGTATTCATGTATTTGTTTCTAGATAAAGCGACATCTTTTCATCAGATACCCGTACCATACTAGTGTATGTAAAGAAGGTATTTGTTAAGTCTTTTGTTCATTGGATTATGTGTAAACTCTCGAATTTTTCCTCGATGCACTAGGATAAAATATCAAAAAATATCTTGGATGACAAGACTTCCTCTAGCAGTCCTTATACCCTTCAATAACATTTGTCCCTTACGATGCGCACGTTCATGTTATCTAATTAAAGTTTTTTTTCGACCGGAATTTCTTTGGGACATTTTATGCCGATCACCGAAAGGAGGTTTTTAACTCTATAAATTAGCACGCACCAATAGTATTCGAATCAAATTCGTGTTTCAGGCTTTCACTTCGTAGACCCCTTATACCTTGGCTCAATACAAACGTAGTTTTGGTGTATCCACTCACTATAAATTCATCTACTTTTGTTTAATCTGTAGCAGCCTGCTTAAAACAACTAATGATACAAGAACCAGCTCGAAGCTGTCATGATAAGTTTCTCTTAGAGCTCAACTTAAGTTGAAAACTTACCAACCATTGTCTTAATCTAAATGTATGAAACAGAGACCAGTATGAAAAGAGTCAACGCAGAGAAGAATTAGATCATTCGATACCTGCCATGTCACCACAAAATAAGACCCGACGGCTGATGTACTCGTACTTCTTATAAAATCTAGATTAGCCCGTAGTGTCTAATTTTTCTTTAGCATCCACTCTACTTTGTTATCCTTTGTACATAGATATATGGGTCAATTTTTGAAAACTCAACTGTCTCATGCCAATTAAGAACTCATTTTTCCACCATTTGCCCTTTTCTTTAATAATCCATTACTCTAGTCTCTTTCGAATTTTCTAAGCACTCTCTCACCAGATTCCTTGCACAAGAAATTATTATCTCCTGCAGATATCATGCGCCTTCCTGAACCACCCATTTCTACTTGAATTCCAAATCCGATCTGCACTTAGTTACTCTGATTCATTAAAACAAACAAACAACAATGGCAAACAACGAATAGCAAAAACAAAATGATTAAAACATTCAAAAAGCGTTTTTCTCTATTTCGAAAACAAAAAAAAAAAACCAAAAAAAAACAAATAGACTCCGATTTGGATTGTAAAAGGTTCCACCACTTTCAAGCTGCCATCCACCCCACTTGGCTTCAGGGCCTAATATAATTGATCATTTGGGGGGCTCGAAACCTAATTTGACCATTGGATCGGCCACAATAAATGTCCAAACTGATTGTGGCGTAATAATAATAACAGCACTTTGTCGAACGCGATATAACTAGTCTCCCTCTCTAACAAAACAAAAATAATAATAATAAAAAACTCAGTCGAAACGCAGTCATTGCGGTCTTCACGAGATCGATCTATGTATCTATCGCCGATGGACGAACGAACGGACAAATGGAAATCAATCGTGAAACTAACCCGCACCGTATTCATTGCGGATGGTGTTTCTTCCTCTGCCGCTATAGATAATGCTAAAAGGACTTTCTTGTCTTCACACAACAATAAATCGCGAATTGTTCGGTTCGGTTCACCGATCGCGCGGATCACCGTCCGACTGGTCGTTTCGGTCGCTGTTGTTATGTGTGTTGTTACTCGGTCCACTCTAGTCGGTATTGTGTGTCTTATTGGCATAACCAAGCGATCTCTTGAAGTGATGTTTCTGGAGAAAATTCAGTTCCGCGCATAAATCATTCCGAGAGTTTGGGGGTCGCCCAAACGATCCTCCATCCATCGTCCAATATCCAACACTAAAATAACCAAGTACAAGTACCAAAGTATCTCTGGCTGCTTTTATTAGTTGTTTAGCTTTGGGATTGTGTTGAGAAAATTATGAGTATAGCTCAAGCTATTTGCGAAGATACAAGCTGAGTGCTGTATTCGAATGGGACTTAAGTGATCGGTCAGATCGGTTAGATCGGTTAGATCGGTTAGATCGGTCAGATCTTAGCTAAGTCATACAACCAAGTCTATGTTGTGGGAGAGATGTGTTCGTAAATATTTTGTTTGTTTTTACTCTGTGGATTGGGCAGCCGGAGGAGAGATCACAATTTTATGGTCAATTTGACAACACTGTGCGTTTACACAAATTAATAATTTTCTTTTCCTTCTGACAAAATGGGTGGTGATGGTAGTCTTAGCCGGAGGAGATGGATAGGAAACTAATAAAACACTGTCGGAACTTTGGCTGGAAGTCGGACTGGGCCTGTACAAATCATGCACTCGCTGGGCTTAATTCGCGTATGCGAGTAGGCTGACATTCTATGTGAAGCCATTGAGAAATTTTATGTGCTTCAGCTCATGGGTATCTGAAGTTTAATTTGGCCAATGAACTCATTTTTATTTATGCTTTTCGTTGACAGTGGACTTGTATACTTTGGCTTTGAATTGCCTTTTTTTGTGTCGGTTAGATGTTTCGAACTGATAAAGTGAGATCAGTTGTAACAACGCAACGCTGTAGGCTTTTTTTTTCCTTTTCGATTTGACAGGTCGTTAAGTTGTTATGGAATCATGGCTAAGTACCTCTTGTCAACGGCAATAGATTGGACAAGAAGTTTATTCGAGGGACCATAGAAGGTACCTACTTGACAAAAAGTGAGAATTAGGCAATTTTGAGACACCAATGTGTCAACACTTTTGCCCGTTGGCTTGCGACAAGAGGAACATTTTGAACCCGTAGAGCAATTATATAATCGGCCCATCGGGAACTGTATGTGCTCATACTCAAGTAGGCAGTGAACTATCTGTGGTGCTACCTAATCTTATTGCGTCTGTCTCTTCACAGCGTTGGAATATGTTAGTTAAGATTTTGGCCATTAGCATTACCTGGGGGCTCACATCTTCTTGATATTCTGGGAAACATGTAGAATACAAAGATGGAAGTAAGTACCCACACTCTTTGAAGAGTTCGATCACTTATCACTAGTCCACAACTGGTTATATCGAGAGTTTACTAGTCTGCCAACTTAAAATTAATTTTGACGAGTTTCATTTATTTATTTAAAAACCACTTTAAATGAGATGCTATCATTCTGGTGGGATTAGAAGGCGCCAGTCTTTTATAAACTACTTCCAAGAAAAAAAAAAATTATTAATCTACTGTGAGCGGCTATAAGAACTCATTGATGCCATCGCACAGAAACGTCCTGAGCTGATCAATCGTAAGGGTGTGATGTTTCACCACAACTACACTACAAGCTTGGTCACTCGGCAAATATAGTTGCAGCCAAGTTGGGATGTGTTGTTACATCCACCATATATCCCAGATCTTGCGACAACACAGTTCTAGTTATTTCACTTCTTGCAAAACTTCTTGAATGATAGAACATTTGCTTCTGAAGATTTCATCAAACAGCATCTTGACAAGTCTCTTACAGAGAAGGATAGGAAGTTTTATAAACGCAATGTTATGAAGTTGCCCGACAGATGGCAGAAGGCCATCGAAAAAAACGAAAATCAAATGACTTTTGGAACAAACCAATACTACGACAACCGTATCAGAAAGGTCCGATCTTATCGACTTAGATGAAGCAATGTTTTGAATCCCTCTGAGAAGACGGACTCTGCTTAAGGAAGAGTCTTGAGATCAAAAATACCTCACACCATGTGGCATCTGCAACTAGAAGCGATTGGTGTAAAATCGTGCTGAAGAAAACAAAGAATATGGAAGGTCAGGCCCACCCAAAGTTATAAATTGATCGTCAGTCGATTAAAAGTGGACATTTTTCCGTTTTGACTGGGAGCGGTCCATGGCTAGACTCCAGTCGGTAGTGGCTAGTGATCCCGATGAACTAAACGTTGATGAGAGTTACAAAAACCAAGTACTCGACCTATTCCTGTTGCCCGATCTTTAGCACAGTGCTTTAAGTTATCCTATCTCAGTGGATTACTTTTAAAACAGAGTTTCAGTTTCCTTAATCGCTACAGATCTGGGAGCTAATGCTCAGAAAGCCTCTAATCTATGCATCATAGCCCTTCGCATGATATGACCGAGCAAATGTAGTCAACATTCCTTGATTCCTTGAATTTTATTTGCTCCTTTTACGAAGTCAGTCACCGTTCAGTTTCTATCTAATCGATCAGCATTAGTCGTCATAAATGTAACTGGCAGCATTATTTTTGAGGACTGTAACTAAGGAGTTTTGAACACACGTGTTTTCCAAACCTGAAATTTCTTCAATTCGCTAGAATAAGTGTTTACTAGATCGCCATGATTACCTTAAGAGAAAAGTGAAGTCCTTTACTACTTCAAATTACAATAATGTTCTCTTTAAGGCTGTAGATAGACACTCTTGCATATCCTTCTTGTGCCCAGGAAACTTGGAAAGATTTATGATTCCGATGTCATGTGCGAGAGATTCAGGGACTTCGCATATTTGTCATTGCTTGCGGGTGGTGATGTCAAAAATTAATTCTTCATTTTTCTTGTGTTTTTCTAAGGAATTGAACCCAAAATGTAGGGTAATAGTAGACGACATAAGCTTAATTTATTTATTTAATTATTTTATTTTTATTTTTTTATTGACCCATTTGGAGTTGTATTTACCTTGGAAGGATTTCATAGCACTTTTCGCGTGCCGAAGACTCTTTTTTCATCGTTGAACTTTATTCCTAAACACGAAATGCCGCAGAATGACTCGGACCATTGAAAGGGTCAGCTGAATCTTTTCTAGCCAGTTCATCTTCTTTAATGTCCTTGTGCCCTGATACCTAACAAGTCTTGACTTTGATTCTTTATGATAAGTCCTGAAGAACACCGACTGGAGTTCAACAAGTTTGAGCTTTACGCTTTCTGTGCTTCATGACCCTACGTGAGTATATAGAGGAGGGAGCCTATCACACTTTTCCCAGGAATGATACTGACACATTCATGAATGGCATGAAGCTTAGCTTGCAATGTTTGTATTTAGATGATTACCTGAACCTACTCCGTTGGACCTATCTCTGTATTAGTTGATACTCTTAAGGTTTGATCTTGGATTTGAGAAGTCTCATGCTCGGGTTCACTTTGTTGAACCTCTTGTCAAAGCATAATATTTTTGGTTTGCGGCCATTAACCGCGCTGATCATCTGGAGTTCAGGAATCTCTGAAACGAAGATTGCGAGGTCCAATACGAGTTTCGTTTTTTCCTGTTTACAATGACTCAGCTCTACTGCGAACTGTCAATTTTTTATCATATATTTGAAGTGTCTTGAAGCCAATGTGTCCTTCATTGGTGACTATAGAAATTTCCTTATCTATTGGGGAGCTCCAATTTAGGTTTTTGTCTAGACCTCATAATTGTGAGCTTTCTTCTACGACTGAAGGATACAGTCGGACACTACTTTTAGGACATTTTACATTTTGTTGCAAATTTCCTTTGGGTGTTAACTACTCACGATGATGACCAAGTCATCGGCATAGCCAATCGCATAATATGGGGCAATTAGTTAATCCTCTTCGTTGAAGGTTGAAGTACCGATGTACGTTGGTCTTGAATGTTGGCAAGTTACAATGACTAGGAAATAAAGATAGCTTAGTCTATAGCTTTGAAATCGACATGCATTGCATCATGAAATTGATATTTTCAGTAATTCAGAGTGGACTCCAGCCCCCACACACCACAGTTCATCTTTGACCATCCGGTGCAGATGATCTAGTCGAAGTCCTTTACTTCTTCGTTTTTCTGTAAGTTTTTCTTGAGTTAAGTTGGGGTGTAATGTAGAAACGTGACCATGCCGTTTGGTAACGATTTCAGGATATTACTGTGGCCGTAAAGCCAAATGATCTAGCACCCAAATTCTGTATTTTTGTGTGGGAAGGTAAAAATGCAGAAAATGTTTACCTCTAAGTTTGTGGGGTAAGCAACCTAAGCAACCCTTTGAATTTGAATTTTTGAATTTGAACTTGAGAGATTTCATTGGTTCCCGGTTCTTTGGTAGGATTAAATCAGTTTATGGACATTTTTCAGACAGGATCGACCATGAGTAGTTTACCTCAAATAGAGTTCTTAGTGTTTCGTTCTGACTAGATGTAAGGATACCATCTAATTTAAGTAAAAGACTTATGCTGTTTGAATGGTCTTTAGAGAGTAACTTCTGAAGATGTGCGATTGTCTGGACTTCTTCCAGTCTTTGTCATTTTTTAATACAAGATTTTCTCCTCTCTGTACTGAATTTCCTTAATGTAAACCTGTAAGTGTCCCATGAAACGATGCGTTTTTCTTTATTGAAAAATTTTCTCACCCTTCTGCGTAGTTGTTTAAGTTGTTTATTCCACCATGATATGCACCTTCTATACACTTCAACTTTGACTTTACGACTACTTCTGTAGCATGATATATATATACAATAGTATGAACACATATAACTGATCACAAATTCATTGTGTACAATTCCATTTTAAGTATGAAAGGACTGAGTAGAATGTTGCATCCGTATATACAATAAAAGGTCGGATGGAAGCTTGTTAGCGTCATTCGGTTGATATACATTCCAGTAATTTACGCTTCGTTAGGATGGTATACTTCACTATAAAGACGTCTACTTAATTATATTTCGATTTCAAAGATTTTTTTCTTGAATGATGAGTGCGCGGTTGGTACTTCTAGCTAGAAAATAAATTTTATGATATTTGGAAAGGGATTCACAAATTAATTTCATCTTAAGTCTTTCCTTCCCACATATCGGCTACTATGAATATCTTTTGAATTCCAATCAAACCTGAGATGGTAGCGTACTAGTCATTTAATTTTTCTAAAAGATTCTACTGCATCCAATAAACTTTACAACACTCAGCGTAGTTAATACCATCCCAAATCAATTTAATCTTTTACAAGGCTTATCTGCCCGCCCATTACAGTGTAACGAAACTAACAAACAACTCCTAATCATCGAGCAATTATTCTCTGTAGCGCACTTAAGTTGTCTGACATTTTACTGCTGCCGCCATCACCGACGACATGTCATTAGTCTAGTACGCTAGGCCTCCATCTACGGAGTAGTGCCAGCAAATCCTTCACTGATAGTACATAAACCCAAACGAAAATCAACAACAACAATACTATCCATTTGCTTTGACTCCATGTCCAATTTATTCAACAAGTGACCACCCTGAACGGTCGAAAATGTAACATGCCGCCACCTACCGACTCAATTACCTTAACATATTGCGTCTACATCAACGGCCAGGAGGGAATGAATCCAACAATCTTGCCTCCGTTTCATAGCCCTCCCTGTGAATATTCTCAACACCATGGATTTCATGTTACGGCGGCATGATGACCGATCGACCAATCGACCGACCGACGTAAAGGCGGCGGTGGCACACATACAATCTTCCATGATAGCGCGGCACTTTAAGGAACCATTTTAAATAAGATATTGCAAATTGACATTTAAATGAAAAATCGTTTTTTATTGAGAGACACCGCGCCATCTGCAAGTACACGTGAGTACTCTGGACTCTAGTGTCAGTCCAAGTCTGAGTAGATACGAGTACCAAGCAGTCCTCGGCAATAATTAGTACAAAGGGGAGTGATAAAGATGTCATGCGGCTGTCGAACGCATACGAGTGCATTTCATTTGCCAGAATGGAATATCTATTTCGCACGAATATCCATGGGTGAGTCCAGTTTGGTCCACGAATACCAATATGAATATGAGTACGAGTGCCTAGATCTACCTTCTGGTATACGAGAATGATGTAGAGATTGTTACCCTTAAGCGAAGACGTGCAAATTATAACCGTGTTGCCAGAGTATCTGTGCATGTTCGTATAGTTTCACTTTTATATGAAGAGTTTATTTCATAGATACGAATACCCGTACATTCGTATCTGCAGTACTATAATAGTAACCAAGTCAATTTGGAGTGAAAACATTTTTCGAATGATTGAGTTACGAAGACATGAGGGAAGTTGTAAACCACAGAACTTATTATACTCGTAAAAGGTGCAAAAGATGCCCAATTTGGGCTGGCATGCAATTGTATCTAAATGGCAAGTACATAACTTAAGTATACCCAACAAGTGGGTTCTTTTTGATTTGTGTTTTGAGTGGAAATTGGTTTAAAAATGAAATTCCATGGACGGCTGAAAAGGTTGTTGTTACATCATTGAGGGAAAATTGGGAGATAAACTCGTAGATTGATGTAATTGTGAAGGTGGGAAGCTTAAGTGGACCTTGAAAGTCACTACTTAAATGTGTTTCTTATGTTGCTATTTATAATTAGTTCAGCAGAGATGGGTGTCAACTTATTCAAGCTTCAGATTATATAAAGGTGAGACAGAATAAGGGACTTGGCTGCTAATAAAGTTCGATGATTGAGTGAAGCTTGGATAAGGCAACTCATAAAGGGTTTATTCATGACTGTCTATTTCGTTGACAATCTGCCTTTATGGGGTACTCTGTCTATACACGTAATCTGCCATCATTCAGTAGTTTAATAGATTCATAGTTGTTCACTATTTTCCAACTATCCCGATGTATCTTAAATGTGAAATCAAGATCAAAATAGTAGAAAATTTACTCGGTGTAAAAGAGAAGTGATATCTACATCTACTATTGTACAATGATGACCATATCTAGGTAGTTAGCAGTCCTTAAAAACGCTAATTCATAGAATTTAAAATTGTAAATCAAAAGAGGAAGTTCATAGCAAGGTAAGTGTGGACGATGTTGCTCATAAATTAAAGAGCCTGCTACCATCTTTTGGAGCATTAAGATGTGCCTGTTATCAGTCAGACCATTTCTTTATTCGTATTAAAAGGAAAAGAGCTTAAATGATTAGAACCCAGAAGACCAAAAATCTGCCCCTGATACAAGAATAGGTAGACTTATAACAAATCTGTGAGTGTTGTATTTTATCCGCACAAGAATAGTTTATTTTGTTACTTTCTTTAGACCTCTGCAGTCGACGAACACATTCCTAAATAATTCAGTCGTCGAGATAAGTTCTTATTAGCGAACTAAATCGGTCAACTAGATCCTGTGGAAAAGAATGTCTAAGGTGCCGCTTGTGTGTTGCTTTGGACATACTTCCCCCTTGGAATTGAAAATAATAAATCATCAGTATCCTACACACTTCACTGCAGATTTTGAACATAGTTTACTTGACCTTGCAATTATATTTGATTCCGCTCTTGTTCTCTTTGACCAGCTTTCCCTTCAATATATTTCAGACCATGACTTACGTTTTTGCACTGTTGATGTTCAGTTGGCTTGCCTAAATGAGTGTATTGTTACTATCAGGTCGTTCTATTAGACTTACACTTAGGTACATTCATTGCTAAAATTATCCATATTCCTAATGCTTTTAGACCAATAGGCATATTACCATGCTTACCGAAGGTTTTTTGAAAGGCTTGCTGCAAAGCGCTTTTCGGTCAGGCCTTAGAGCTTATCATAGCTGCTCCTCTGCAATTGTACATATTATTGATAACAATTCTTTGCTTAGCGGACGTCTCAAAAGGTTTCAACAAAGTAAATCCTAACATTTTAGATTGAAGTTAAAACATCTTTTGGTTTTAGTGATATGAGTACATAGTTGATGAAGAGCTTTTTGTCGATAGAATGCAAAATCTGCTTAGCGAATTCTTTTCCCAGCTAAAACCTTTAAATCAAGGTGTTCCTCAGTGATCCGTCTTAGGACCTATCCTCTTTTGCATGTTCATAAATGACTTTTCAATGAAATGTGAATACGCTGATGACGGCCAACTCTGCTTATCGCGACCCGTACACAAGATTGGCAAGTTGGATGACGTGATCAATTAAGATCTGGCCAGTATCCATCATTGGCCATTAAAGAATGGTTTAGTCATCAACCGTGCGAAATCTCAATATAAGGTAATAGTAATGTAATAGTAGGTCGTATCTACGGATGTTTTTGAAAACTTTGGCTTACAGCAAATTTTAGAAGAAGGCTTGTTACAGCTCTTGTGGTACCCCTTTTAACGTACTCTGAAAGTGTTTATTGTAAACTGAACTCCCTTTCTGAGCCCTCAAGGACGCAGTAACATTTTGTACATTTGTAATATTCAAAGATAACACCATCTTGAAGGTCAGGCCACAGGTCCGTTTCTGGACACTTTCTTCAACAACTCGACTGTTTCGCTTGCAGTATGGCACATGGCACGTTGGATTCAAATATCCTGCATACTATGTTCACATATTTTGGAGAAAAAAAACATCGGCGCCATTTACTATGACATTTCGATTTTAAAGAAGCACAGCCCGATGATACTGCCGACTCACACACAGTACCAAACAGTGCATTTTTAGAAGTGCGTTAGTAGCTCATGGATCTCCTTTAGAATTTCCTCACTCACTAATGGAGAAGTGAGCCCGATCACTGAACACAATTTGGCGTAAAATAGTGGATCGACTTCCAACTGTTCAAGCGTCCGGAAATAAATTTTCACATTTTGTGAACATTTCTGGCTTGTAAGATGATTTGCGAAACAATACCTTTTTAAAAAAAATGGTGTTCAAAAAGCTTAAAAAGCAAGTTTAACATTTTTTGCCATTTGACCTTACCTTGCCATTGAACTTACATTTTATTCGGTTTGAAACTTTAGTGAAAGCTAGAACATAGCACCTAGTCTCTTTGAAAGCAGAACTTGTTTTTTAATAAAATAACTTCCCGACGATCTAACATTTTAACGAATGTACCCCATATTGCTTATCAATTCCTGCGGATTAATTTCCCAATTCGGCTCTTTTAAAGACGTGGGATTCGACGCAAGAGAAAGTTCGCTGGGCGTAGCTTATAAAATCCGATAAAATGTTCAGGTCTGATCCGAGTGGAACAGTAAGCGCTTCTAGCTTTCTCCACTTTGTTAAAAAAAAAGAACTTGATGGTGCTCAAATCCCAAAACTTCTTTATTTAGGGGTTACAAAACAATGACTATGGTTGGTGACTTAGCAATCACAGTAACGAAAACTAACCTTTCAATTTTAACTGTCTTCCAAAGACCGTGCTCAAGGCAGGTTAACTACTCATAGTATAGTCCACTGCAAGCTACAAGATATCGTATGTCGACATTTCGAAAGTTATGGGAACGAAATATACAATCAGCACGAACAGCATCACTTAATTTAATGGCTATACCTTATTGTTGTGACAGATACTCCTAAAATCATGTGCGGAAGGTTTTTCAACTGCGGGCAACTAGACCTTTTTGAAGAGAAATGATCGAATAGCTTATATCACCGTCTGTACTTGGTCCACTTGGTCTAAACTGTAAGGTAATTCCCAGCCAGAAAGACAACAGTTGTGCTAGACCATTGCTCTTTTGTCCCTAATGTTGGCAAATATGCAACCGTTTTCTACTATAAAATGCACATTCGTTCGTGTCATGCCATGGATCTTGAAGCGAAATTGTTGTCAGGGGTAATCTTTCCCTGTGGAGGGAAATAATATGTAAAGCAACTGCACTCTCATGTCAAACTGGTTTCATTTACAGGTTTCTTTTATTTAAATGGATCTGATTCGAAAATTCCGAAGGCACTGTGATCTGAAATCACACAAAATCAGTATTACAAAGCCAAGAGAGGCCTCACCTTCTGTCTGGTGAAGGTTTTGAGAATATCCTTGAGGAAGTGTCGTCTTCTTAAGGCACTTAGTGCCACTGATTCACATAAAATGAGTTCCGCAGTTTTGTCGTCTTCCATGCAAAGACGGCACTCAGTTTCCTGAAAAAGACCTATTTTGTATAGGTGATATCGAAGGTCTTCAGTTAAAAATCCAACCAGTCTGATATCATCCCTTATGAGTTGTAATTGATTCTTTTGATTGTTCATGAAAGGGCTCTTTTAAACTGGCGAGGCCCTAGGATGTTTTCCCAATGAGATATACCAGGTGTACCGGTATGGATTCCACGCCAAAAAAACTTTTCGTCTCTTAAAGCAAACCAAAAAGTCACCCAATTTTCGACTTCCTCGTAGGATTCGAAGTGCTGCTCAGCTAATGCGTGTCCCATCGATGAACACAAATGGTAGTCGGAAGGAACCAAATCTGATGAATACGGCGGGTGGGGTAGCAGCTCCCAGACAAGTGCTTTGGTTGTATTCTGAACCAGTTTGGCTTTGTGTGCAAGTGCATTGTCACGGAGCAAAATAACTTGAAAAGTAAACTCCTTGGGAATGAAAAAAAAATATTTTTTTTTAATGTTTTTTTTATTTTATTCAATATAGTCGCCTTTTAGTTTAATACACTTATTCTAGCGATTTTCCAACTTCTTGATCCCGTCCGAAAAGTAATTTTCCGGAGGGTCTGCAAAGTATTCCTCCGTGGCGTCGATGTTTTCCTCGCGTGAGCTGAATTTCTTATTCATGAACCATCTTTTGAGGTTTAGGAAGAGATAATAGTCCTAGGGTGCCAAATTGGGCGAATACGGTGAATGTGACAGCAATTGGAGCCATAAGTCATTGATTTTAGCCATGGTTGCGATGCTCTTATGCGCCGGTGCATTGCCTTGCAAAAACAAAATTTTTTTTCGCGTCATGTGAGGCCGTTTTGCAGCGGCTCCAAATAATGCACAGATATATTCGCGTTGATGGTTTTTCCTTTTTCGAGGTAATCCACGAAGAGTATGCCATAACAATCTCAGAACACCGACGCCATAACCTTTTCGACCCATCGAGCCTCGCTCGGCTGCTTCGGAGCACTCGTGCCGGCTTCAGTCCATTGCCGAGCACTCATTCTGTTCTCTGGTGTTCAACAGTTACCAATCGATGCCAAAAATCCTCCCGATTCCACATCAGCAAGTCCAAACACCCGAAGTTTCGAAGTGCTCTCGCGTTCGTGTTTTTGGTCAGGAGTGAGTATGCGCGGCACTAAGCGCCAGGACAACTTTTTCATATGCAGAATATTGCCCAAGATATGGCGTGTGCGTTCAGAACTAATCTTTGTGGGATCTGATAACTCTCGCACTTTCACTTTCCGGTCAGCCAACACCATTTCACGTATTTTTTTGACATTGTCTTCTGTAACCGCATCGGTAACCACGAATATCTCGAAACCAATATTTGACGGTGTGATCGATCGATTATTCAACTCTTCTTTTGTTTCCTTCGCCGTTTTGCCTCTCAAAAAATAATGTTTTATGAGAGAACGAAAATCGTTTTTGTCCACACTCAACATGATGCCAAACACGTCAACAACAATAAGCTGTCAAAACAAACTAAAGACAGTATAGCACTGAAATTTGGCATGTCTGCCTAAATATAAATGGACTTCAAGGCACCATAACCTTTTTTGCAGTAGCAGCTCATTCTGGCGTTACTTTCCACTCCACCTAGTACTCCACCATACGGACGTATACCCAAATACGCCATTAAGACGATGCCAACTCTTGAGAACGTTGCGAAAAACGAAAAGCTGACAACTAATGTCATCAGGAACACAAATACGGCATCTGGCAAAAGATGATATGCGTGAGTTCAGGGAATTCCTATTGAAAAACATTCTTCTTCACATATTCTAAAAACAATACTCATCAGGAAAATGAGCCGCACAGCTGTCGGTATAACAACTTAGGTGGTATCACACCATGGCAAACAGGCCTGAGTGCTAATTTACGTCCACGAGAACTTCCACTCCAAACTAAGCTGTCAAAATATTTATGTATCATAAAATGAGGACAGTAATCTAAAAAGACACAATGTCCTGAAAGACACTTATCATTCAAAATTGTTCATTCAAAACTTACCTACCTTCTAGAACTGTAATATCTTGATGAGTACGTCGGAAGTACACAGCAACTACTCACCACCGGTTGACGATTGCAAAAGCACTGCGTGGTTAACTTTGAATGAGTAACTCTTCTAGAATTTCCTTCTGGAACTGCACCCAATTAGAGATCTGTTTATGTTCAGAGACGACTCCATATATTCGAAGATATGTCGGTGTCTTATTTCAATATCGAAGTAAGTCTCCGTTAAGTAAGGTAAGATTCGAAGGAAAATCACACGGCTACGTACGCCATAAATTGCTCTATTTAAGCTAAAGCGCATCATGTTGATTAAACCTTCGACAAAAACCCTTTTCTGAGATGATTTCGGTTGAAATCCTGTTTTCCTTAAAATACCACCCAAATTGAAGAAAGTTTCCAAATGAGTGAACCCCTCAAAGTGCTACACTTTTTCTTTTATTACTACATTTCCGAAGCTAAAAATACTCGTACATACGGATATATTTGTTCACATATTCAGGTTCTTGTGACCATTACAACTTTCCTTGATCTCAAGCCTGATTCCAATAAAAAAAATTACAACAAAATAAATAAAACAACGTAAGGCAATTATATTTGCGGAGCAGATGCCAGATAAGTGTATTTGCTTATAGATAAACAAATAAAATATACAACCAGTCATCTACGAGTACTAGGCAGCTGTTTGACTTGTAGGACTCGTGTTTAATTACAGTTGTTCTACAGCCTCGGTTAGCATATTTCTTCTAATCACGGAACATCGCGCATGCGTGCCTCTGTTGACGTTTATTTAAGTCTCGTTTAACATTCCCTCCGTTATCGAGTGTGACTGCTGCTGTTGCCTTATGCGTGCGAGTACCTTGTCGCCAAACTATATCACAGAGATGATTCTATTTCTACTCGGATGCGTTTATTTACTTTTCTCCAATGTGACAGTTCACAAAAACAAAAAGAAAAAAAAAAAAAAAAACGAAAACTAGCAGCACCTACATAAGTATGTGGGGTGAAGGAATCAGTGCAATTAAGACTTGGCTTCCGATTAATAATGACGCTACACAGCCGACTAATTTATGATCATGTCCACATACATATGTATCTCAGACTGTCAAAGAGGGGGTTTCTGATCCTGTTATTTTTTAATTATCGAACCAAATGATTAAGTGATGGGAAAGCGTTTGAAATCGACACTCGACAGGCTAATGACAGCGAAAAGGAGTTTTAGTGCCAATGCCTACTTTTTGACTGATTGTACGTTTTGTGTCGATTTTGGACGGAAAAACATAAAAACATGTTTGCATAACATAGGCTTTCAAATGAATGAAATAAAATTAATTCATAAGTACACGAGATACTAGTGCTTCAAATAGACTGCTCAAATAGTATCAACAAATGAGGATCACCTGAGATTAAATGTAGCTCACACTTTTATGAACAAATGTTTTCTTTATCATACACCATTGAGAAATTAGATAACATTTAAACAAACCAAAGATTGTGCTCATGCTTACTTAATTCTGGACTTTATTTGATCGGTTGAATCCCCATCACCCACCTTGTTTTCAACAATTGCTATCGTTCTTCCTTTGTGAAGCTTTAAATAAGAGCATATTTCATTTTTTCTTTTACGATTTAAACTTTTATTTGATAAATAAACCTAGGGGACAAAATGCAATTGAAAAGAGTTTTTGTTTATTTACTTATGTGACTTCATCTATTTGTTTGTAAACAACAGGGGGTAGATAGCGCAGACGAAGTCTCTGTATTTGCCTTCTAAACACCAACAAACACTCGCTAAGATTTTCCGTTGGACATACTCTCCTCTTGAATATGAAGTTAAAACGGGGCTAATCTTCTCTACAAGATAAATCGTGATAAAGTGCACCTTCCTGCCCTAAGTTTCTCGATGAATGTCAAAAAAAATTTGTTTATTCCGGACAGCAAAAAAATCTCAGGTTATCCTCTATTTGCAGGCTGCAGGATATGCTGTTTATAAACCTCAGTCATGTGACCAGTTCTCAATCGAGCACGTCTACATCAATCTGTTAGGAAAAATGCAACAAAACTCCCAGCAAAAGCATCCCTGGCACGTTAAGAACCTCTATAATAACAGATGCAATCAACTATGTATTCATACCGATAGACACTCACTTATGACCATACGCCAACCAGTCGACCTTCCTTCAGTTGTCTGAATGTGAATCATTCATTTCAACTTGTAACTCTTAAAACAAACGGAGTCCACCTAACATCTTCCTCAATAAGTCGATTTCCATTCTTAGAAAAGACTCTAGGACAGCCGAAGGTATTGACGCGGAGGTTTTTTTTTCTGAGGACTACTTACATAAAGGGTGATTCATCGTGAGGTTTTATTTATAATATTAAATAGAAGACATAAATTTGAAAATAAACTTAAAACTTTTATTATCAGTTAAAAGAAAAATTCATGGCATTTATTCTTTGAAAATGATATTATGTAAATGTTGGCCACGACTACGTCTTAGGTGGTTCATTCGGAAGGTCCAATTTTGAGGACTCGTTCGAGCATAGCGACTAATATCTCGCAGATAACACGAGTAATCTTGGCTTTCAAAGCGTCAATCATAGCTGGCTTATTCCTGAAGACCTGAGACTTTACATATCCCCAGAGAAAATAGTCCAAAGGTGTGATATCACACGACCTAGGCGGCCAATTTACCGTAGCAAAGCGTGAAATTAAGTGCTCACCAAAATGATTTCTCAACAAGTCCATTGTTTCACGCGCTGTATGGCTCGTAGCGATGTCTTGTTGAAACCAGAGCTCATCAAGACCATGTGCTTGAATTTCAGGAAGCATATAGTCCGTTAACATGGCGCAATAACATTTATCATTGACGCTAACATTCTGATTTGCCTCATTTTTGAAGAAATATGGACCAATGATTCCAGCAGCTCATAAACCACAACATACCGTTATTTTTAATGGATGTAATGGTAGCTCTTGGTACCTTTCGGGTTGCTCATCAGCCCAAATACAGAAATTTTGTTTATTAACGTATCCATTGAGCCAGAAATGGGCTTCATCACTGCACAAAATTTCACGATAAAACATCGGATTTTCATTGAGTTCTTCCACAGCACATTCACTGAAAATATGACGCAAATTCAAGTCAATTCTTGCAAAAGTTGAATTTTGTACGCTTTTAGGCCGAGATCCTCACGTAAAATATGCCAAGTTGTCAAATACGTCAAGCCAAGCTGCTGAGAACGACGACGAATCGATTTGTCATGGTCTTCGCATACACTCTCAGCTACAGCTGCTAAAATCTCTTAACTACGTGCTGGATGTGATCTAACCGGTCGAGTATCATCCAGTAATGTAAACTGTGACTCATATTTGTGAATTTGGCAATTGTGGTTTCAGTAGGTTGATTACGAGCACCGTAAGTTCCTCGAATCGGACGAAAAACATTCCTCACAGAAGTCTGATTTTCGTAATATAGCTGAACAATTTGGAGACTCTGTTGTGGTATGAGTCTTTTCATGATAATTTGCCAAACGATACTGAATAAAAATGACAAAGCAGTTTGATAGGAGTCACGCGGGATCTGTTAAAGTATACCTATTAAAAATCAAACCTAACGATGAATCACCCCTTACTTTGCTCTCTTCCAAATCAATGTTTCAGCACTTCATCAGACCGCTACCTGAATCCAATGCTCGTATCGGATGTTGCAACATAAATACATAGACAGTCAAAAAGCGCTATAACTTCGATTAATATAAATTGGAAACTACCGCGCATCACTACCGAGTACAAGAGTACACTATGTTTGATTCTGGGACACTCGAACCTCCCAGGATACTGCTGAAACTACTGAATTTACTATAATCTTTTCTCTAGAAACAGATAGTGGGCAATTTATGTACATTTGCTACATTCACTTTTAAGCACTCTCTCACTTTTAAGCCAGATTCCATGACCACTCAGGAGAAGTAACATTTCCAAACTCATAAACATAATGCTCAGCGATTTAAAATTGAACTGCAAATGCGAAGAATTAAAGGAAAATCTATCAGGCTTCCCTTGGAACAACAGATTGTAATCCCTAGGCAGTTACTATATCTGATATCAAAATGATCTCTGCTGTATGAAATTCATCGACCTTGACAAATTGAACAGGACATCTTTTTGTTCCCATCACCCTTTAGTATCACCACGGACCTAATCCAAGCAATAGAAACAATCCATCTTATTCAGCTGTTTTTATTTGCAAGTTCAACATATCAGTTAAATACAGCCTCACCTCGTATATTTCGGTTTGGAGTTAAGACTCGTCATCCTACTGAAATAAGAGTTAATTGAAATTCTATCCCAATTCTTCCGTAACAACTTCAAAATTGGGGGTATCGCTCAGTATATTTTGCCTAAAATTTTGATCTCAGTAGGCCAGCCATGACAAAACAGTGGACTCTACTTAATAAGGCAAATTTTCTGTGAATGGTGAACAACAGCCTCAATGAAGTCGTAGGTTTCAGAATACCTTCTGCCGTGGACTTCGCAATACGGTTTACCTATAAGCTTCTTAAGATTTGTCGAAGACATCTATTTATGAGGGCTTACGGCTTCCTTGTGACGGTATTTGTCACTTTCAAGACCACCACACAATGCCTAAATTTTAGAAACAAGACTTGTAGGCTTACAGTTCGGTACCAAAATCCCCCAGGACTATGCGTGCTAGATGTAAAGGGTGTTCTTTTAAGAGTTATAGAACGCCTTTTTCAACAAAAAGGCGAAAATACAGCCAGCATCGATAATCTTAATTTTTCATGAATAATGGTTCATGACAATATGTTTCGAACGCAACTTAAAGCATATATAACGTCGTTCTAATCGAAGTGGTTGAGGGGCCTCCTCCTAATTGTATTGGACGAGCGAAACTGAGATTTTATGCTCTCCACAAAGTTATTTCCAGCACCTTTTAACACATCTTCCGGCAAGCCGTCAGGTCCAGCTTTATCATTGGTTCATTTTGACCAGGTGGACCGAAATTTTGGCTATCATCATCTAAGTAGAATAGTTGATTCTGCCAGACGGCGGCATGTTGGGCTTCTTGGCCATTATGCAGTCTGCAAAAAATGTCTTTCATATTGTCAGCACAGACTGTGACTCCACTATAAGACTTCCTTCTTCATCTCTACACGCTTCTGTACGAGTCTTCTTGTCTTGACGACATATTTTTATCCTGTTGACAAAACTCTCTTGCGTTGTTCCTGAAGTACAAAGCCTTAATATCTTTGATCGCGCACGTCTCGTGCTCTTTTTTCTTCTTCTGGTGAGGCCGATGTTCTTCCCGTCGTTTCTGATTGTTCAATTTAGCTGCATGTGCTTGCGGCATTCTTCATCAAACCAGGGATTTCTTGGTGGTGGTCAAGTGAAACTTAGCATTCTGCGTTGCCCCTGGTCTTCAGTACTTGATACTGCCAACATAGGAGTTGTTGGGAGATTTCGTGATACAAGTTCGGCGCAGAATTTGGCAATCTTTTGCCATTGCAGTTTTTCTATGTTTTACCTTTTCACAGCAGTTCTGCTTTGTTTTTGGCGCTTAGGAAATTCGGATTCGCATCTCGGCCGCAACAAGTTGATGATCTGAGTAAATGTTGACTGCCTGTAACGTTCGGAGGTCTAGAGTAATGTAAGCATGCCTTGCCTCTTTCACAATGTGATCAATTTGATTCAGCGTTTCATAATCCGGAGACAATAAGTCAATAAGGCTTAGACCGTCGCCAGTATGACAGGCTTAGTATCGTGTCGCTACTCTTACCAACTGTCCTACCAAAAATGTAGAAATATTATTTGGTGTACTTGTATTTGTAGGGATATGGGCACATATTAGGCTTATGTCAGCGAAATCAGTCTTGATGCGAATTTTCAAAAGACGCTGGCTCACGTGTTGGAAGCTTAAGACTTCTTGGTTCTTAGTCTACCGGATATGACAAATCCGCATCCAAATAAGGGCTATTTTTTTTCCTCGCTGCCGGTGATATCTGCATGATAGTAGTCAAGGGTCTCTGAAAAATTGCTTGGTTGAACGTGGCCTGTTGTAGGTATGAACATTCCATGAGCAGACAACCACTGGGAGGTAAGGCCAGCACTTCGCAGCGAACTTGATTGTTGCGCTGCTGACCCAAGCAGTTTCCCGATCAATTTCCAGGCAGGTGCGCATATAATAATATCAAATCCCGGATATTTCTGCTGCTTAGCATGGATTAGTGTTAACAAATCTAAGATTCATGCAACTCTATTTTTGATCACCTTACTGCTGGAACCAGGAATTTACTGTTTTTATTTTTTTTTTTTTTGCTTTTGAGTGAACGGATATTACGAAGAACTTCGTTGAACACGGCCAATTCAGCTGATTTGCATAATTTGAAGTCAATCCTCTATCGGTTTCTTAATATAAAGGCTTCCGAGAAAGTGTGTATTTTTTATCCGATCACGTTTTGTCACACCCGCCGACATTCGTAACATTTTAATTTCCATCTCTGTTATATTTCCTTTACAAGTACACTACGCATACATCACTCAACGCTGCGTTGTGTATGTTAAAGCTGCACGAACGACTGTCGCATATAAAAAACCTTCAGTTTTTTAAGGCGCATTTTTTTGTCACAAAATTTCATGCCAAAAAGCCGCATTGACTGCAATGGATTTGAATGATGTTACGTTGTCGACTGTTTAGGACACTATCATATATTTTCATAGTATGTGACATTATTTTCACCGATCGGTGGTTGTTGCATTTTTTCGTGTCATCCTTGGCTCTGTCCCCCTCTCGCCCAATTATTCATAATTACGAACCATTTTTACAAAACATTTCCGATTGTCATCCATACTTCGGAGAATATATGATCTGGTTGCACTGCACTCGGTCATTTCCTTTCACAGCTTTAGTAACAGCGGTTTCTGAAAAATTTGTCGACTTTTCTTCTTCCGCGACAGTCGAAAGAAGTGTTTGTACTGTACTGTACGGTAATTCTTTGTTAGGTAAAAAGGAAGAGCAGTAACGAAGGCGTACTTTTGTTCCCAAAAGTCATCACAAAAACCTACTCACCAAACTAAATATAATTGAGAATTCGAATCGATGTAGGAACTCATATTGAAGTCCTGGCAATTCGTATGAATTATAGTACTTCACACTCTTGGATATTACGCCGATAAAATGCCTTTTGTGAATCAGTGTATATTAGTTTAGATTTTGGGATATAAAATGAATCAAACTGAGGGACACTATAATTTGGAGACATGAAACTGGTATATGAAGCCTCTAAATAGCTCTTCAGCCTAACCAAAGTGTTAATGCGATTTCTAAGTCGACCATCGATTCGATATCTGTATTCGTCAATGGATACATGTCTATGATGGTATAGCCTTCTTTTGCTGAACTACTTCCTTTGCATCTCTGCCTAAAATTCAACCAGCTGTTTATTAAATTTTTCTAAACTGTTTGATATGACAGCCCCTTTGGCAGCATGATGGTTCTTAGTCTGTCTGGTATAGTTCCTCACATCAAGGAGACACTTTTAAAATAAAACATATGGTAATTGCCAAGTGTCTGATCTGGCATAATAGTCGCTGCTTTTCCTTTGGGACCAACTAGTCGTCAGAACATAGAAATTATTATTTTTTTTTTTTTTAGTACCGCTGGAAGCAGTTGTATTCCCCTAAATGATGTATGGACGATAGGGTTAAGGGGTGGAAAACGAAATCCAAATTTTTAATTTCGACTGTAACTTTAGTTTTACTGAGTTTCTGTTTTTTTTTTTCGAAATACAAGCGTGATAGCAACTAAGATAATAATTATTATGAATGTTACCCCAACATTTACATGTTCATGCGAGATATTTCTAAATTTAATTTCCTCTATCATTTTTCGGTTTTCTAAGTGTTATATATTAACATCTTCTACAGAAAAGTTAATTTCAGTTTTGCCTATGGTTACATTATTGAAGTTTGGTATAACGAAGTTGTCACATATTAAGAAATTTTCATATTTTATATCGTTGACATTTATTTTATAATTTTCAAATCTTATCAAATTATTATCCATCAGAATAACACTAAAATTATGACAATTATGTGTTACTTGTGTATATGGGATATTTTTGATGATTATAATATTGTTGGTCAGCTGTTTAATCTCAATAGAAATTTTAAAAATACAAGAATCTTTAATTAGTTCTAAATCTTTTATTTTAATTGTCCAATTTACATTACAATAGTTGTGTTTTCCATCGCTAATTCTCTGTAAGTGGTAGCTAACTCTAGGTTATTCCAATTTGGTACAGGTTCAATTAATATCTTAAAATATTTAACATTTGAGTAATTTGGTAGCATTAGTACAAAAATTATTTGATCGTTATAACTAATTACAGAACTTTTTATATTTCACAAGTCACTTATTGTAATGTTAATCCCTTCCCAAGATTCCGAGTTGGCTTACTAATATTGGGTCTATAACTTAAATCGTGCGGTTTGCTAAGAGATGGCGTAACTTGTATTATTCTATTGTTATTATTATTTCATTGGAACATACGTTGGAAAGCTACTGTCATTGTACGTCAATTCAGTATATGTCATTCATTTGAAGCGTAAAAAACAATAATTTTTTTCACTCAAATATGTCGAACTTTGTGCCTGACATATAACTTTAATATGAAGAAAGCTGCTGCCGAAAGTCATAGTATTTTGGTGGAAGTTTATGGTGAACATGCGCTAGCTGATTTTGGCTTGGAAGACGATAAACGTCCTGGGCAGGCAAAAAAGTTTGAAGATGAAGAACTGGAAGCATTGCTCTATAAAGATTGTTGCCAAACACAAGAAGAGCTCGCTGAATCTTTGGTGTCACTCAAGCAGCTATTTCGAAACGTTTAAAAGCAGCTGGATATATTCAAAAGCAAGGAAATTGGGTTCCACATGAACTCAAGCCGAGAGACGTCGAAAGGCGGTTTTGCATGTCCGAAATGCTGCTGGAACGCCACAAAAGGAAGTCATTTTTGCATCGGATTGTTACTGGTGATGAAAAATGAATCCATTACGACAACCCCAAGCGCAAAAAATCATATGTGAAACCCGGCCAACCAGCCAAATCAACGGCAAAGCCGAATATCGATGGCGCGAAGGTAATGTTCTGTATTTGGTGGGATCAGATGGGTGTGCTGTGTTATAAGCTGCTAAAACCGGGTGAAACCATCAATGCACAACGCTACCGAACACAATTAATCTGTTTGAAGAGAGTAGTAGCCGAAAAACGCCCAGAATATGCGACCAGACACGAGGCAATAATTTTCCATCATAACAACGCTCGGCTCCACGTTGCTATTCCGGTTAAGAACTATTTGGAAATCACTGGATGGGAAGTCTTACCCCACCTGCCTTATAGCCCATACCTTGTCCCTTCTGACTACCATTTGTTCCGGTCAATGCAGAACGCCCTCACTGAAATACGGTTCACATCAGAGCAGAATATCAAAAATTGGCTTGATTCATTCTTGGCTGCCAAGCCGGCGCAGTTCTTTTGGGATGGGACTTATTTCTAATCTTTGCCTGATTTCCTGCTCGTCATCATAATCCATAACTCCTGTTAAATATTTTAAACTCTTTCCTACGATGTTGACTAAACCTCTTTTCTCTTTGTGATGATGTTTTTTCATTAGGCTTTCTATTTCCTGAGCTAATATGTTGAAACTGTGTATCATGGATGGGTATTCGTTCTTGTAATTTAGTTATGTTCAATTATCTCTAAGTTGTCGGTCCATGTGGTCAGATTTACACAGTGAAGTAATTTTGTGTAGCCCTCTATGACTTGAAGTTCTTGGTCCCTTATTGTAACATATCCCTGTCGGTTGTCTAGATTTAGTATGTCAATCTTTTGCCCTTGTGTCTTCACTGTCGTTGTCGCAAGTAGTATTAATACATGGGCTGAAAAGTCAGTGCCGTTTTTAAGAGGTGCCCTCACTTATATTAAATCCATACCATTTTCAGTTAGTACCAACCTTCAAAAGATACGTGAATAAATTTGACAGCTGTTGGACGATTAGTTCTCGAGATATAGCGTTGTGAGTGAAGCAACTTTTGTTATTGTGAAAAAAAATAGATTCAAAGCAATTTCGTGTGTTGATTTATCATTGCTTTTTGATGGGAAAAAATGCAGCCGGTCCAAAGAAATGGCTTGATAAGTGTTACCCGGACTCTGCACCAGCCGAACGAACCATTCGCAAGTGGATTGAAAAATTTAAAAGTGGTCATACAAGCACCGAAGATTATGCACGCAGTGGACGTCAAAAAGAGGCTGTTTCACATGAAAACATCAAAAAAGTCCACAGAATGATTACGAATGACCGTAAAGTGGAGTTGATCGAGAAAGCTAAGGCTCTGAAGATATCAAAAGAGCGTGTTCAAAAGTGGGTGCCGCATTTACTCACAGTCGACCAAAAACAACAACGTGTAGATGATTCAGAGGAGTGTTTAAAGCTGTTCAACCGCAATAAAGCCAAATTTTTGCGTCGGTATGTGACAATGGATGAAACTTGGCTCCATCACTTTACACCAGAGTCAAGTCGGCAGTCAGCTGAGTAGTGAGCAGGCGACGAACCTCTTCCAAAACGACCAAAAACTCAACAGCCGGCTGGCAAGGTTGATGGCATCCGTATTTAGGGATACACATGGAATAATTTTCATCGACTATCTCCAAAAGGGGCAGACTATCAACAGCGACTATTACATTGCGTTGTTGGAGCATTTGAAGGACGAAATCGCAGAAACACGGCCGCATTTGAAGAAAAAGAAAGTGCTGTTTCATCAAGACAATGCACCGTGTCACAAGTCGATTAAAACGATGGCAAAATTGAATGAATTCGGTTACGAATTGCTTACCCACCCACCGTATTCTCCAGATTTGGCCCCCAGCGACTATTTCCTATTCGCAGACCTCAAAAAAATGCTCGCCGGAAAGAGATTTAAAACCGATGAAGAAGTAATCGCCGAAATAGAGGCCTATTTTGAGACTAAACCGAAATCGTATTACAAAACTGGTATCGAAAGATTGAAAAATAGTTTCAATCAGTGTATCGCCCTCGAAGGCAACTATATTGATAAATAAAGTTGAATTTTGCAAAAATTTTGTGTCTTACTATAAAATTGCACTGACTTTTCAGCCCATGTGTTAGTATCTGTTATGAGTTCTCATATTTGTATCTACGTTTTAACTGTGTTTTATAAAATTTACTTCCTCTTTCATCCCATACGTGGTCTTTGTCTATTACTTTGGGGTCTGATCTTTTGTGTACTGGTTTAAGCTTATTACTACTCCTATTTTTTAGGTTTATATGTTTTTTCTCACTACGGTCTATATCTGTCTTATCTCTATTAAACTTATTAATGTATTTTTCCTTATGTTTTCTAACTAAATCTACAATTTTCGGATACTCTTCGCTTTTTATTTCTCCATTAGTAAAATCTATGGGTCTTTTATGTGTAGCAGAGTGAATTGTCTTATTGTATTTAGTAACTGCTTTTAAAACCTTACTGCGCAACGTGTCCCTATTGCTATCGTCGGCTGAAAATGTTCGTATGTGCTCGTTTAGAGTGGAATGGAATCTTTCGATATCCGAATTTCCAGTCTTTCTATATGGAGTGGTTATGTGTAATTCGACGTTATTTTCTTTGAGATATTCTCTGATTAAAATTGATGAGAATCCACTCTCTCCGTCTGTGATGATTCTCTGTGGAATGCCTAGTGTTGCAAACCTATTTTTTAATGTTCTTAGTAATTCCATCCAGGTTCTGTGTCTGATTTCCTGAACCATGGCATGTTTGGTGAATTTGTCAATCATTGTGACATACAGGAGGTTTATATTGGCGTACCATATGTCAATATGTACGATTTGATTGGGTTTTGTTGGTGTCTCGGTTGGTCTCATGATTATTTAGAGTACGACTGGCGTAGCAAGTCGGGTGGCCATCTTGGGATAAGACAGCGCCGATTGCATAGTTTGAAGCGTCTGTCGTAAGCGTAAACTTCTTACTAAAGTCGGGACGTTTAAGTATTGGTTCGGATGTAATCAAAGTCCTCAGATTTTCAAAACTTTGACTATAGTCTGGGTCGCTCAAATCAATTTTGGCTCCCTTCTTTAAAAAGACGGCTTCGCTACTTTGGAGTAGTCCTTTATGAGTTTTCGGTAATAGCCCGTTATACCGAGGAATGCCTTTATCTGCTTTTGAGTTTTGGGAAGTTTATAATTTAATATAGCTTCAATTTTCTGAGGGTTAGTTTTGATACCTTTCGTCGTGATGACATTCCCCAAAAATTCAGTTTCCTTTTTTAAAAATTCACTCTTATCGAGCTGCACTTTTAAATTGACTTCTTTAAGTTTTTCGAACACTTTCATAATGAAAATTATGTGTTCTTGTAAGCTGGTTGAAAATATTATCATGTCATCAATATACACCAGACAGATTTTTCCAATACATTCGGCCAGTACAGAATTCATCATTCTCTGGAATGTCGCCGGAGCGTTCTTTAATCCGAACGGCATTTTGAGGAATTCGTAATGCCTGTTATTAGTTGAGAAAGCTGTCTTTTTTACGTCCTTCCTGGCTATCTCGATTTGGTGAAATCCTTTAACCAAGTCAAGTGTCGTAAAGTATTGGGGTTTTCCTAACTTGTCAAAGATGTCGTCAATGTTAGGGATTGGAAATTTGTCATCGATAGAAACCTCGTTGAGTTTTCTAAAATCGATCACAATTCTCCATTTTTTCAAGCCCGATGCGTCCGCTTTTTTTCGGGACGATCCAGATTGGAGCTGAGTAAGGCGAATTGCTAGAACGAATTATTCCTTGCCTCAACATCTCATTCATCTGAGACTTAACCTCCTCTCGATGGACCTCTGGGTATCTATAGTTACGGGTGTAAATTTGAATCTCGTTTTTAGTCTTTATCCCATGCTTAATCGCACTTGTAAAGGATAGATCGGTTCTTTCTTGAAAAAAATTGTTGAATATTGCGTAACTATTTTTAAGACGGCTTCTTTCTCTTCCTTATTAAGGTGTTGCGTTCGTATTTGATTTAAAATGGGTTCTATACTCATTTCTGTATTATAGGTTTCTAAGGTGGGAATTTGTTTTTTGTACTTCTCGTACGTTACTTTTTCCTCGTCTTTGTTAAAAAAAAAAAAAAAAATGTTAATCTCGTTCCCATTTACTGTGAGGATTCTTCGCTTGAAATCAAGAATGGCTTCTATTGGCAGTAGAATGTTGTTTCCTATTAGCCCGTCAAAGTTATCATGGAACTTAAACTCTAGAAATTCAGCTGTTTTATCTGGCTTCTCAAATTCCTTAAACACTGGGATTTTTACCTTCCTATCTACATATATGGGTGTGCTAGTTGTTAGAATCTTAAGTGGCTTTTGTAGTTTTGTTTGCCACTTGGGATTGCATACACCTGGGTTAAGAATACTGGTCTCTGATCCCGTGTCGATCAGTATTCTTAGTTTATAGTTGTTTTTTTGTTTCGACAACTATATAGGGTAATCGGCTATTGGGCTTCTCTCCCGAAAATCCTTGTTTCGTTCTAATTCGTTTATTTACCTGGTTACGGCCGACGGTGTGTCCATTGGTTCTATTGTGTTATTGTGATTATTTCTGAAGGAGTTACTCGGATTTGCTGTAGATTGACTATTCTGATTTGTCCTAAACTGATTGCTGTGATTTGTTCTAAACTGATTGCTGTGATTTGTTCTAAACTGATTGCTCTGATTTGTTCTAGCCTGGTTTCTATCTGGAATGTTTACGTGAGATTGGTGTTTGTAGGGCCTATCGCCTGAGTTGTAAAACCTATCGTGATGTTGTTGTTGAAGATTTCTATTGGAGTGTTGTTAATGTTTCGGTTTACTTGTTCTAGAAATACCTCCCGAATATGCATATCCTGTTTCCCACAAGATTTGCATTGCCTCTTCTAAGTTTTGTGGGTTTCTGCAATGCAGGAGCCCCTTCATTGGCTCTGCAATTTTGCTTATAAAAATTCGAAGAGCTGCCTGCCAGTTTTGCTCTACTTCAGTGGGGTTATGGGCTCTAACAGTCTTTTTATTAAGTCGCCTCAGGATAACTTTAATACTGTTGTAACACTCATGACAGTGATTTTTGAATGTTAAACTCCTAAGATCATCGTAAAACTGTTCGGTTGTTTTCCTACTAAGTCAATGAAGTTATGTAAATTATCCCTATTTCCATCATAATTAGGAAGGTTGTTTAAATATTTTAGGGGATCTATACTAAGTATAAGAGGACTTACTGCTGCCGATGCTCCTTCTGATGTCATCTTGGTTGTTTGCAGGTTTCGATTTCTGTCGATTTCTTCTATCCTAAGTCTTCTTCGTAGATCGTTGTCCAGATTGCCTTTCAGATGTTTCGCTTCCGTTTTGTTGTTTCACTTTTTGTAAATTTTTACAGATTGAACGTTGCTTTGATTGACTTTGTTTTTCTTTTGTATATATTTTCACATTGCAAATGACGGACAATTCTAGTTTCAATATTTATATTTACTTTTCATTTAATTGGTTCACTTAGTTCTATTCCTCTTCCCCCCCCCCCCCAGCAAACCAATGGAACTACAGAAAGTCGCTATGCACTCTCTAGGCTTAGAGAGAGAAAGATATGTGAAAACATTCGTCTCTTTCGGCCTCCCTGCCGACCCTATCAGTCTCAGTAACCTTTATGTCAGGTACCACGAGACGTGTCCCCTCAGAAAGTAGCAGACGACCTTGCTGCATTCGACCACTACGTTCACTCTAAACGAGTCTCACACCTACAGCGAAGCCGAGCTGACCACGATAAATTTTTTCGTCCATAATGTGCCTTCCTCGTCAGCACTTAAACCATCCCGCCATACATCTCCACCCCACAACATCCCTCTTACATTTTACTACCAGAATGTAAGAGGTCTTCGCTCTAAAACCAATGCTGTACTACGTCAATCGCATTCTCTTCCCTTTGATATTTACGCCTTGACTGAAACCAATTTGATTCCCAACATAAAGAACCAGGATGTGTTCCCCCCTACTTTTAATGTTTTTCGCGACGACGATCCTACCCGCCCACATGATGATTCCCCCTTAACTCTTCTCCCATTAGCATCTCTTCATCCTCTAAAGTCGACTTTGTTGCTATAAAAATATCACATCCTGCCAGCTCAACCTACCGAATCTTACCAACTTGTTGTCGATGCGATCGACTATTTAATTGACCTGTCTGACTCTACTGACGATATCTTTGTTTTCGGCGACTTTAATCTTCCTCAGCTACAGTGGATTCCATCAGACGATCAATCGCCCTTCATCGCTTCAAATACCAACTCAGCTAAGGAATGTCTCTTCTTAGATCTATCATCTACTAGTCCTCCCTGGTATAATCGCAAGCCTCGTTCCTTACGAAATAAGAGAAACAAGTTATGGGCTGTTTTCCTGCGTACCAGATCCTTGTCCGACTATTCCAACTATCTTGGTGCTTATCTTCATTTCACCAAACTTTACGATTCCCTTTACCAGCGTTACCTTAACAATGCGCAAGTCAACCTTATAAATTACCCTAAGTCCTTTTACCAATTTGTTAACTATAAAAGAAAGTCCGATGGTTACCCTCCTTCCCTCTCTTTCAACAACAAGTCATCAACCGATCCACTCACCATTGCCAACCTATTTGCCAGCTTCTTTAAACAATCCTTCACCAACGACTCATTTGTACCAGATCCCTCCTATTTTCGTTACCTACTGAACTTCTCCAACTGCCCACTTCTCTCTCACATCTTGGACCCCTCCTATATCAAATATAAATTACACCAACTCAATGACGAATTTACACCCGGTCCAGATGGCTTCCCTGCCATATTTCTTAAAAAATGCTCTTCGTCTCTTTCCCTTGCCCTTTCTGATCTCTATCTATCTATCCCTTTCACAAGGAGAATTTCCTAAGGTTTGAAAAACCTCCTTTATAACCACGATCCACAAAAAGGGATCAAAGAACGAAATAACAAACTATCGTCAAATCACTAAACTCTCCCATATACCCAAACTCCTCGAAAGTATTCTGTATGAAGCTCTAAGTTTCCAATGCAAATCACTTATTTCCCATAGAAAACATAGCTTCCTAAAGGGTAGGTCAACCACCACAAATCTCGTTGAATTCGTATCCTTTGCCATCTCTGCCCTAGAGAACGGCAACGAAGTCGATGTAGTTGCAACCGATTTTAGCAAAGCCTTCGATAAAATCTCTCATCAATTAATACTCTTTAAATTGTCTGCCCTCGGCTTTGAACCCATACTGTTAAAATGGATATCCTCTTACCTCGAAAACCGTTTTTACAGTGTTCGTTTTAGGTCAGCCCACTCCGCTCCATTTTTGGCCACCTCTGGTGTTCCTCAAGGTAGCCATCTCGGCCCCCTTCTCTTTATATTAACCATAAATGATCTCGATAGGATCATCAAATACTCGTCCTTCTCCCTTTACGCCGACGATACCAAATTTTTCAAAACCATCTTCTCTCCCCATGACTCCTTCCTTCTTCAACAAGACCTTGATAGTTTTTCGATCTGGTGCCTCAAAAATTGTTTGGAACTTAATATCACCAAATGCCAATCCATCACCTTTTCACATAAGCGGCTCAAATCTCCTCCCCGATTCTACCTTCTCCATAACCAACCTATCTCCTCTGTTCAATCTCTTCGCGACCTCGGCATTTTGGATGATAGGGAGCTCAACTTCCGTTTGCATATGGATGGGATAATCCTTAAAGCCAACTCTGCACTTGGTTTTGTAAAACGATGGTCCAAAGAATTCACCAACCCATACGTGACCAGGTCCCTCTATATTACCTTTGTTCGTCCCCTCCTAGAGTACGCCAGTCAAGTATGGTCCCCATATCATCGCGTTCATATCTCGAGAATCGAAAGCATCCAGCGCCGTTTTCTTCGATTCGCTCTTCGAAGTGAAGTCTCCGATTTAACTGTCTCTCCAAAAAGTGTTTATATTTTGTAGAGAGTCTCCAGTACGATGTCATTCGACACCCTGAGATACGTAATTCCAGCAACTGGACTCACACGCATGCAAATGAGATAATATCTCCTTACTTTCCACTGCTAAGAGACATAGCTTGATTATTTTTACAGAAACCTGAACTAGTTCATCGACCTATGATTCAGTGCGTGAGTGAATCAAGGACCTTTTTGAGGTTGAAAAGAAAATATTAAGTCTCCGGGTCTTACGTATGTTAGTTTAAAGATGTACTAAAAGATGTACTACTAAAGATCTGTCGGGAAATATTCCACACTGACACATTCCAATAAAGTCCACATCCTTTTGGATAGGATACATACAAAAACTTCAACCTTCAAAACTAGTTTAATGAGTACTACCACCACCAGCTGTATTTCCCACCGAATTGGGTTTGTTTGGTCAGTCTTTCTATGCTCTAATACTAGTCTGTCTGATGCTATCAGCAATTGATGCCTTCATCGGACCGACATTAAATGAGTTCTAATTCGATACCCAAAAGTCATCACAGAAGTGCTTTTCCCTGTTCTCTGGCATCCAGGCGCTTAAAAAACAAATAAATCGCTTTCGAACTGGCATAGATTGAGATGTTAAAGTGACCAAAAATAATACCATCCTTTATACAAAACCGATAACTTTCCAAAAGACCCTCATCTTCGTTATCTTTCAAATATTTCTTGCCGAGCTCAACTCCAAAAGTCCCCTATAGGCACGTAAACGGCAGAAAGACAAAATTTCCCCACATAGTGGGACAATCTCTGAAGTTATCTACAAAATGACATGCAGATGACCATAAAAAAAACAGCCACCCATACCTTGTAATGTATGTAGATAGCATCCTCATTCAAGACCACCACTTTCAGACAGCAACAGAAAAATAAAACAAAAAAAAAAAACTTTTCATCGTACTTAAAGTTGGAAAATGTGAATAAAGTCATCATCGGCTCTTGCCCAAGTCACCTAAAGACCAACTCTCCTCCATCCGACAACCGACAGCCGACATCCGACAAGCATCCAAAAAGCGACATCATCGCGCAGAAAATTGAAAAAGAAAAAAATCTGTTTTATGCTCATGTCCCGTCATCTTTGAGTGTGTGTCACTCGGACTCTAACAAAATAATTAAAACCATAGATTTACAACGTGACATGTTGTTGTAAATTAATTTGACCATTTAATGAGAGAAGAAGAAATTTTTGTATTTTGTGCGGCTTCAGGTTGTCGTGGTTGGTTGTCTTTTCTATCGGATTATGATACAAATGCCATATGAGGCTGGCCAGGAGGTTTCTAGTGAAGGCAGAGGGCTAGGCCGGACAGTATCTACTGGCGAAAGGCAACTTAATAAACGTATCTTCGTGGCGAAATGGTGAAAACAAGTTGCTTATCCGTAGCTGTTAAAGATTGTAGTAGCAATAGTACAAGCAGCAGCCCCCGTCAGTACCAATAGACTAGTGGACAGTAATATTGTTAATTATATTCTTCGGGGCATAAGTTTTGGCACTCAAAGAGCGGCACCAAGTTGATAATTATTGTGCGAATGTCTGGCATACTGGTTGGGGTATCCGTACGTACACTATTGCTTAGTAATGGTGTTAATGATTTTATGACCAATTTGTTGGGGTTTCGTTGGGAACTTGGAGCTGATGGTGGAGTTTTCTTTTTTGCTTGTTGGGTTTGTTGGTTTTGCTGATTCGTTGTCGGCGGTAGTTTGTTGGGTTTGCTTTGAATTAGAGCGTTACTTTCACAGTGATGTGCCTTTAGGAGAAGTAACTGGGGTAATCCTTTTTTGATGAAGATGTACTGATAGACTTGCCAATTGGGAATGTCATGTTGCTTTCGCCTAGTGTTTTTCATGAGTTTTTTTTTTTTTTTTTTTTTTTTGTTTTGTTTTTCGAAATAATTACTGAATCTGCCATTCTTGAGAGAATACTTCACGGTCTTTTAATTTGTTTGGATGACTGTATTTTGTAGGAATTTTTAAGAACGCTTTTGGCACTCAATCACGCTTAATGACCACATGATTTCGCACTTTTAGCCAAAGATAATTTGTTGAAATCCTTGTACAAAACAATATTTGCTAACAGGCACTTTGACTACTTCTTATGTTGATCATCTTGACAAAGAGTTTCGACTATCCACAGTCCTCATATTCATTGAGATATTTTCTTCTTTCAGATACCTTGGTTTTACTTGAGGTCTTCCTCATATCTAATACATTAAGTATCCCTTATGCTGATTCAGCTTAGATCACTCAGCGTATTTTCTCCCTTATCCACTGGACTCAAATATTCCTACTTGTTACTTTTAACGCAGTTTATCTATTGTAAATGTCTAAAGAAAATTGTACTGTCAGGGTTTTGTTTCCCGAAAGATTTTTTTTTTTTTTGGTTGCGCCGAAGGATATGTAATCTTCAAAGATACCAGTGTTGTACCACCAGGTACAACTCACAAGCCTGATTTTTTTGATTCTAGGATTACGTCTTCGTAGCTAAAACACACCTTACACATTTCAACCATTTTCCCCTCGGGACTGCTGTTAGGTATTACGGAGCTGACAAGCAAATTAAGCTATTCGTGGTACTGTGGTACTCAAAACGTCGGAGATACTTTCGATAACCACCGTAGCCAGTCAGAACTGTGCAAGGTTATGGTTGTTGTCTCCATGTTTACGTTCTACCCAGTCAATGAATGTCGGTAAAAGTTTGTATATCCAACTGCCTTTCATTGAATTATCCAAGCCAGATTGCCACCTAGCTATTGATGCTACATTTTCTTCAATTCTTATCCTCTTAATTCCATTGACATCGTATTGGCTTAAGACTCTTCTGTTATATACTCTCAAATTACATCTGCAAAAATGTCGACGAGAACCATTCCAGCTATAACAGAGGCGGTTTTGTCTGTTTGAATGGTTCGAAAACCGCTGATGATCCGTAGCGTGTAGTGTTTGCAGATAGTCTCCTTTTGGTCTCGGTTGTCCTTTCTGTCTGCACCCAGACTGGGGCGGCATATAACAGTATGACAATTCCTGAGAGTAGTATCTTTTTGGCGTATCCAAATCCGTATGCACGAGAGAGTTCCCTGAATTTGTGATGCTTTTTTCGTTAAATAGTTGCTGAAATACCTCGTCACTATACGCAGCAAATAATATAGTGTAACTAACCTGGCGAGTGAATTTCCTATGAACGACTAGGTTGCCGAGTTAAAAACATTTTTAACGTCCAGCGTTACTGCTGCACAGTACTTCTTTGTTCCGAAGAGCCATCTTTCCCCTTCGATGGCAGCTTTTGCTATATCAACTACTGCTTTTATCAACAGTAGGTCGAATTTTTCTAGTGCCAAATTGGTAGCCTGAGATGCCTTGTTTTTCGTATGCCGCTACGATTAATCTACTGTAAATTTTCAATAGTGTCCAACAGACATGCTGGGTGATAGGTTATCCCGGAGGCTTCTTTCCTTTTGGTAGCGAATCGTGCATTTTCTACTTTTTCGGAAAACATTCCGTATACGAGGCACTTCTGCATCAAAAACATCATCAAAAACAGTTGTGGTCTCTTTTTAATATCCGGTTTTATTGCCTTGTTCGGGATGCCGTCGGGTCTGGGAGACCTGTTGTCGTCTCTCTTGTTGCATGCCTGGAGCGGCTCCTCCTGGGTAATTGGTAGAATGTCCATTGCACTGACTTCTTTAACATTGCACATAGTAGCTGGTATTTTCCGGAAAAGATGCTCTACTATGGATTTCAGCTTTTATGGACATGTTATTGGAGGGGTTCTGTAGCAAATCAGTTTAGTCAACACCATTCTTAAATATATGCCGAGCCCCATGGGTTAGATTAGGTTTAAGTGGCTGCTGAAAAATCAACCCACTTAGGCATATTGGCGCATTGTGATGCCACGTGGATCTGTAATCCTCCTACTCCTGAAAGCATTTGAAGCTCTTAATAAAGCGTAGGAGACTTTTAATGTCTATGTTGCTTAAGTCACTTAAGTCGTTGTGTAAGAAGGCCCCTAGGTAGAGATTTCTTCTTTGGGAGAGAGCTGGACATGTACAAAGGAAGTGAGGAATTGTCTCCTCTTCCTTCTCATCATGTCGTTAGTAAACATGCCAAGCCTTCTTGCATGACACCTATAATGGCGCTAAGATGTTTCCTATTTAGAAGAATTAAACTTTTGGAGCGATTCAGATCTAGCTTTGGCCAGATTTGTCGATACAACAACAACAACAATACATGGTTTGTTCTTCTATTAGCATCCAGCTTAATTTCTTGTTTGCACGTAGCGATAGGTGTACCAATGTTTCAATTTTGGCCCTACAATTCCATGAAATGTCTCTATGTCACGGCACTTAGCAAAGGTGAATGTTAAACTACTCCGCCATCTCCATTAGAAATTATTGGCAGTCCATGACTGTTTTTGAATTTAGAGAGCTTGAGTCCAGGGACTTGATAGCGGCCTGACTATCGGAAATGATTCGGATATCCATTGCAGATATTACATTTTTCTTCAGACAGAATGGGGTTTCCTTAATTGCCAGAATTTCCCCCCTGCAACACACAGGCTAAGGTTAAGCTTATCGGCAAAAACACCACCACCAACCGCACTGACAGTCTTTGAACCGTCGGTGTAGAAGTGGATTGAATTGTCATCCAGGAAGGCATTTTCCTCCCACAAGAATCTGAAGGGAATGCTTTCATGGAAGCTTTTGTTGTTTGAGTATGATGTAGTCGATGTTTTCTGGTAGGATTTTTAGTACGTTAAGAATATTTGCGTGGACAAAATGTTTATTTTCCCACTGTGAAGTGGGTTAATGTCGGCCTCTTTAATACACAGAGACATTTCAAGTTTAAAAATGTCCAGGCATTGTTAGAAGTCTGGTCTATTTCTTGAGTGCTGGTCCTTGTATCGGGCTTGTAGTGATCTTGCCCGAAGTGTATATCAGTTATACGGTGGTGTCTTCCTGTTGTTTGTTCTTCTAGACATGGATGTATCACACGCGGTGGTGATTGTGGTATTTGTGAGGCTATGTGCGAGTGTTCCTGTCACAGTGCGAGTATCCCTCACTGACAGTCCACTTTATGGTTCTTAGTATAGAAGTGCTCACAAGGATGATGTCGATGATATAGCCCGTTCCAGCCTTTCTTTATGTATCTGTGGGAACCTTGTTGGTGATATTTATCGAAAGGGAAACGAATGTTTCCAGTAGGGCATGTCCTCTGGTGTTAGTGAGTCTGCTGCCTCATTCTATGACCAACGCGTTAAAGTCGCCACCTATAGCCAGGCGTAGGAACGTAGTGTCCACATATCCATATTGCGCTTGTTTTGCTTTATCGCAGATCCAGTTAGTGCTCTCGTGGGCAAATTTATGGGGTTTACTTATTATGGCAAAGTCCGCCTTTTCGTCTCTGGCTGCCCTGGGCTGTTCTACAGTGATTAAGATTTAGTTGTATGTTAGTATCTTCATGATCCTTTTCTGGTAATAGCTCTCTGAAAAACTTTGTATAAGGGATGACCGTATCTTTTTTTGCCGTATTCTTACAGGTTTAAACTACTTAAACTACAATCGTCAAAATTCCTAGCTGTAGGCCGTGTAGAAATGAAAATCCTATTTGAAATCTTCAGTCTTCCTCCAGCCCTATGGTCCAATTGCAGCCAAGCGATATCCTTTGAAATTGATTACTTTCTTTTCGAACCTTCTATATATAATGCCTTCCTCTAGTCCCTGTATGACACTCTAATATGAGAATATCTTATTCGGTGCCTTTTTCGTTTAAATATACCATACTTTGCCCTTGCCAGGATTAGCATGTTGCCGATGCTTATCATTTAAACTACTCCTTTCCAGCCCCAATTACAATACAAAGAGTAGTGCTCATGGCGGTCATGAGAAGGTTTGATTCGGTAAAGTAATCATAGCAATTCCTTGCATCGAAAGTAAGAGTGAGTGTGAGCTTTACACTAAAATATTTCACTGTAGCTTAAGTATTCAATGTCTTCTGATCGTACAATGTCCAGGGTCCTTAAGTTTTCCTACAACCGTTCCATTCTGTCTGCTACAGGAAGATCCTTCCAGTTCTTGGGTATGGGCGATTGCACGCTCAAGTCTTACTCACTCACTTACTTTTATAGTTATAAGGGCCACTATTCAAATTTGTCATGCTCAAGAATCGCGCAGTCCGACCTTCGAAAAAGATAAAATAGAGGATCACTTTCTGAACAAAAAACAGCTCCGGAAACATACAACACCTATCCTGTTTCCTACTCAACCATATTCAAAAAGCATGTTCGAGTCGTTTTTACATCGAAGTTCGTTAAAAGAGGCCAACGAATCGAGAGTAACTTACGACATTTTCACTCAAAACTCTTGATCTTTTGCAAACTTTCACATATGGGCTCTTACCTCAATATCTCAATACAATAAATCATATAGGCGAACATCTGGAGAAAAAAAAACGTCCTTCTTTTCAATGGCACCTTATACATTTTGGGCTGTTTTACAAATTAGAAGATATGAGATGTGGTCTAGTAACTTATACAGCTGACATCACTCTTCATGTGTCCAGCCAACACCCATAAACCTTCTCTAACAATCCCTGACGTACACCTGAGGTATATTCAACTCTAAAACATTTAACTGTAGCCATGCGTAAGTTCAGGAAAAAATGAAAAAGTCCCTCAGCACAAAAAGAAATCGAGGATGCAGCATCCCACTCAGATTAAATTGCACTCCTCTGGAATTCTCATTCTAAAACAAAAGAAGGTGGAGAGAAAATGCTGCAGGTCTATTTGCGCTCTACTCTTGTAGGAGCACTGAAGGCTCAAGGTGAGATCTACAACACAAAGCCATGCACCGGGTCTTCCCCAGGATCGTGAGATAAATTCTCACTTATGATGTAGCAATTTGATGTCTATACTTAAAAGATGGACCTTCATAAGCAAGTAACCTTATAAACTTTTTCCCACCTGCTACCCATAGACTTCTTTAGAAAAAGCTAAATGTTTGCTGCCTTGGCCCCCACTTCGAACCAATCAACTTATCCGAAACTAACTTCAATATTGGCTTCAATCACCTGATTCAAGAAAAGAACGAATAGAGTCAAATCCACAACTTCGTAAGTAAATCAATCTCCATTTTCACAGACCGCTCTGAGACAGCCAAAAGCGGAACTTGTCATACACAAATCCTTTAATTTACTAACATATTGTACTGTCGTCTATACCGAGGCTTAAGTTATTCATCAGGCAGCCAGACAGAATCCAATACCGACGATTCCTAAATTCTGAGATTGGTAAGAGACTGCCGAACATCTTCTGTCTAGAATGTTATCCCAAGGCAGTTTCCACTTCCGAGATCTTAATGACATCCGATGCCGGGGTCGGCTACGGCATCGCCCTTTCAAGCTCTCTCAATGGAATAACAGCTGGACTAAGTGCACATCTACGAGGACCACTCTAACGTAACCTAACACAAATGTATCTTTCTTATATCATATAATTTACATCATTGTTCATAGATACATTTCGAACTATATTTCTATTTAGTTAAAAATTCATTTTATTAAAAAAAAAAAACAAAAAAAAAAAAACAAATTGCAGAGCACAAAAAAGCTTATCTCGTAATCGGCAAGATGTCACAAAAAGTGTTGCTCTCTTGAAAATGTGTATAAAAATACTTCCACTTTCGGTCATTAGTATTCATATCTAAGCCCTTTTACATATTTCTTCGTGTCGTTTTCCCACCCTATTTCGTCTATGAGTCATAAATTCTCAATTTAGGTTTCGTTTACCAACAACATAAACAATTCTGTCTTCCCGATTAGTTCAACTTTTGTTGTCTTTTTTTTAAGAAATCATTTCCAAATGGAAAAAGTTCTGACTCCAACCCATTTTTTTACGATGAATTTCCACTCCTCTATCGCTCCCATATTGTTACTTCAGTTCCAGTTCAAATTTTAATTAGATCGTAAATAAGTCGGCTTATCCCTATCAATGAAACTCTTATCATTATAAAGCAACCAATGTCTATCCGTGTCACTTACCCTGGAGTGACACAAAACAATCCAAGAACTCTGCGCCAACATTCTTATCGCCATCACCCAGAACGTCATAATTGTTTTGTCACATCTGAAGATAGAAATATTCATCTGGATTGTCCCTTCTACTAGACAAAGAAATTCCCCGTCACCAAGTTACTCGTGCAGCTACAGATACAGATTCAGATACAGATACAGACCACCACTACTGATCGCTACTATGCAAGAGGAGAAAGAAGATCAACGAAATTATTTAATCGGTCTGGTGCGACTGCGCGAACAACGACAACAATTAGTTTGAATTTGTCGTTTGTTCGGTTAAAAGCACATTGCCTCTGTATAATCGCTCAGCGATCACTGTTCATTGATCGTCGATCGTCGGATTGTTATATATATATTTTCTTTTTTTTTCTATTTTTTCGTTAGATAAACAAATTAAAAATGATCGGCAATCTGTGTTCGCATAAATTAAGCAATTAAGTAAATATGTCCAACTGCTGCCGCGACGAGGACGAGGGCGATTCCATCGTCACCGATGTTCCTGTTGCTGCTGAAGTTGAGGTGATTCCGCTGCCGATCCTGCCCGGCTTCGACGACACCAGCAGTGAGTATGTGCGTTGCGTTTCCGAAGTGATCAGCGGTAATGTCTTTTAAATGGAAATTAACTCCTGATGGAATCAAACGACTGCAATCTGAATAGCACACAATCCATACACTTATGGAATTCGTATCGTGTGCAGAGTGTGATGTGAGTGTCAGTGTGTGATTACTTCATAAGAGGAAATCCGCCAAACCTATCATCAGGTACCAGGCAATCGCTCATGGCACGGAAGGTGTAATTTCTTGCCTTGATCTCTGTTTTCAATTTAAATTGACGGCAACGTTTCATTTATTTGTTTGTATGAATCTGTTATGATGGACAATCACAAAAACGTGTATCCGTCAGCATGCAGAGTCTTATGTATGAAGTGCAATGACCCTAAGTCCAAAATTAGAACACAAAAGTGAAAATCCTTAAGATACTCATACATAACATACCTATTCGCAAGCAATAAACGTCATTCCCATTATGAAGTCTTCATCAATAATCTGCATAACAGTAGAGATGAAAAGTATCGTCACTTTGATCAATGCAAATACGAATGTGTATATGTTACTTTCTTTTCTCATAGATAGTCATTTATCTCAATACCTCATCGCCGTCATTACATGAATCTGCTGGGATTTAACCGAATATGAATTCATATCCAAATCCGTATGTGTGAAGAATTAAAATGTCATCACAGATTTTTCAATGATAAGAATCTGAAAAGAGACAAGTCCGTGTAGTGTTTGCCACGTTACTGATGAGCATACATAAAATTTGTGACACCGGAATATCTTTGTTTGAGAGAAAAGGTGTTTTAATTTGCCATAAAGTATCTTTTATTATGTTCGGTGATGGTTAATAAATTATTCGTAATTTTGTGTGTATGGCAATAGGAAGTGATTTTCTCTAGAGTGGATAATGGCATCGATGAGTTGAGGTTCTTGCCATGGACACGTTAGAAGTTACGCTAAAATCATTGGTTTGTTTTTATGAGTCAACATTTATATTAGATTTGTTGGAATGCAAAATTAAAGAATCGTTGGTGCATACCTAGAGCAGTAAAATTGTTGAAGGACGACAGAGGCACTTAAAAATATGCAAATTACTGACGCCCATAATTGGGCAGTATCGATGCAAATAAGACAATTATTTGATGCCAGAGGAATGTAGCACTGTCGAAACTAAAAAAAAAAAAAACTATCCTTCCGCCGTTTCTATGCGGAATATATTTCAGATAATAACTTATCTTCTCAATGATTGTGGCCAGCAATCACATTGTCATATTTTAGCCGTACTGTCTCAGTGCAGTATAAGTGTAATTGAGGCAGGTAATGCTGCACTCGGATTATGCCTTTAAAAAATCTATTAATTCCTCATATTTTGCTAAGCATTTCGAGGCTCATTGACTGCACTTGAAACATTTAATTTCTTCTCATCAATAGAACATTAGGGAGTCCAAATCTTAACTAGTGCTGAATTCAATATTACCCAGGACTTGGCGAGCTGCTTTCAGTAGACTAGACTTAGTTATGTGGTACACTTGATCAGTCAAAACTCAATGCATCACCATTACACTCTTCCTCAGCTAACTAAATGAGCCTCAAAATGTAGAATAGGGTAAAAAATTATAAAACCTAACTGCTTTCTACAAAATTTCTTACCTGTCATACCGGGAGTAAGACAAGTCTTCCCTTACAGAAAATGTAAAACACTTTGGTGTTACCTTGGAAAGGAAACAAAAGTCCAAAGCCACTATCTTAGACTGCATAGGTGTATCACGAGCTCTACTTACTTGCTTAGGTTGTGCTACAGTTGCTCTCCAGTTAGCAGGGTATTTTTCTAACTGCATCCAGTTGCGCACTCCAATTTGGAGTTTGATTCGAAGATTCTGCGGCACGGAGCATTGGTGTCCATTTTCTTTTTTGATTAGGTCAATGACGCTATACAGCTGGTATAGTTCGTAGTTGAATCTTTTCTTTCAAAGCTCGTCAAGGTAAACGGGAAAGAATATTTTTCGATTGATTTTTCTTTTGAAACGGCTGAGGGTATCTTCACCCACGTTCTATAGAGTTCATGCTTCAGCGCCATAAAATAGGATTTGGAGTTTCCCTTGTTTTTCGGGATAAGGCTTCACTGCTCAATTGCCTTCTTAACCCAAATGTTCTACCTCGAAATTATAGGTGTCGACTGTCATAGTCTTTCCAATTCGTCGAACTTGTGTGCCTCTTCTTGTTGACAGTATATACATTTACCGCTTAAACCATTTTGGCGGATTACATTTCAATACTACCGAACGCACCGATGACTGCTCGCTTAGTTCTCGCAATCATGTGAATATCATCTGCATATGCCAGTAGTTGCACTGACTTTTAAAAGATTGTGCCTCCAGTGTTCGTTTGTGAGTTCCGTACAAACTCTCTTTCAAGTGAAATGTTAAAGTATTCACATGACAGCGCATCGCCTTGTCTAAAACCTTTTTTGACATCGCAGATCTCGCAGTCTTTACCGAGCTTGACGGAGCACTGGAGCGTTCTCAATCGTCAGACGGATAGTTTGACAGGTTACAGTTTAACTAGATATGGCTCTATATTCTTGGTCTGAAGCCGCATTGATAGGGACCAATCAGATTATTGGTTTTAGACGTTCACACTATACGTTCACTATAGTTGGCGCAGTTTAAGGTGTGTCCGTTTTATATGGATCTGCCAAACGATACTGAAATTTCACTTATCAGGTAAATACTACACTCTTCTGATCAGATCAGCGAAATAAGTTGGTATATGCTCTCTACAAAGTTATTTCCAGCATATTTCAAGCTGATTTGTTGGGTTTGAACTTAGATGTTGCTATTCTTACTCCGCTTGGTCAGATGAACAGAAGACTGGCTATCATCGTCAAGGTTGAATGGTTTATTCTGTATGACGGCCATATGTTGGACTTCTTCCCCATTATATATTCAGCAGAAAAAGTTATTCTACTGTGACTCTACTATAAGGTTTCCTTCTTCATCTCTACAAGTTTCTATATGAGTCTTTTTGACCTGACACTTTCTTTTTACCTTCACCTTGTCAAGGTCTTCTTGTACTCTGTTATCTTCTTCTGGAGAAGGTGATGCTCTTCCTGTCTCTTCTGCTCGTAAAGCACACGAGCAGATCTCCCACGCTTTGTAAGCTTCTGTTTAGATGGATATGCTTGCTAGCATTCATCATCAAACCACAAATTTGTTTGGTGGTAATCGGGTGACACCCAACACATCAGTTGCAGCATCTTTTATGGCACGTTTGCAGCGTTGTCACCGATCTTCGGTACTTGATGCTGACTGCATAGGAGTTGTTAAAAAATTTCGGAATAATATACACGTGCGACGGAGATTCTTGGTAGTTTCTTCCGATTACAATTTTTCCCCTTCATATGCTCTGACAGTAGTTCTTCTTTGTTCTAGCACTTGGGGAAATCTGCACCTGGGTCTTCGCTGCGACAAGGTTAGCTGCCTGCAACGTTCGGGCATGCAAAATAATGGGGGCATACCTGACGTCTATCGCGGCAATAGGAATGTTGTTTAATATCTGCGACCATTCGATTTAAAATCTTATTGTCTAGTCTTGGCCATAATAATGAATGGCAATGCATCAAATTGCCGAAATCAAGTGACGACGTCAATATCGACTTTAATGAAGTAATGAGTGGGCATGCACATGTGTTTGAGTTCGGAACAGATGCAAAATACCATACAAGTTGCGTTAGATTTACCAAGCCCTAAGCTGTATTGAGAAGAACAGATGATATTTTCCAAGATGTTGAGAAGCTTTATCAATCTGTAGTTGGCGCAGTCCAAGGAGCTTGCGTACGAGAGAGTAGTATCGAATCCTCACTAAAATTCTAAAGCAAAATAGCCAAGCTCTGAAGCAGTGAAGTTTTAAAGTGTTCTTATATCTTGTCAGAACCGAAATCATTCTAAGACGTGGTTTTATATTTGTTGCTTAGTATATGAAAGGCTGAGAAGCTGGAATTCAAGTCTTTTACCAAAAATAGATGAAATAGCTTTCTTTACATATAGTAGGATCTGATGTTACAACATAGGTGCTGACCTTAACAACATCCTAGTGATAATTACTCTTCTGTCGCACACATTAAAACAATCTCAAAATTATTGATCGGGCGATCCTTATCTAGATTAGAAGCAGTCATTACTCTATCCAGGAGAACGACCTCATATGACTCAACTATGATACTAACCAAATCTACATCTGGACGTCAATGCTTGGTTACAGCAGACAAATACGGAATACTAAGCAAAAAAGCAGCTGACGGGCTTGCATAAAAAAGGATTTTCTTGACCACTCTCACGTATTTCCACCAGATTGAAGATCTATCTCTGTCAACTAAAGCTTATCAACCTACTGTCCTCGCGTCCGCGATTGCTTTATTCTAAGAGAATTCGAATAACCAATAACCAATAACCAATAAAACAACAACGGTGTGAGATATAAAATTGATTCTGACTTCATATTAAAGCTACGTTCATGTCATTATGTGTGGAATAGCACATCATTTAAATAGATGCCTCGCTTTCGCTGGCAGTGCTTTAAGCGAGCGGTAAAACTTTTGATGACTCTGTCCAATGTGGTATGTGAAACGTTATTCTGGCAATAGCGGTTCGAATGTTGGAGAGAAAATAATCGAGTGGTGTCAAATCGCATGATCGCGTAGCGCCATTTCTTCTTCACAACTATGAGCGTAATGTCGTTTTTATAGCATATAGCGCCATATCGATAGGTATATACGCTCCAATAACGACAATTTATCTGCTGAGCTGAGCTAGGGCTCGTCCGAGAAGATAACTTTTCGGCCATAATCCGGATCTCCGGGCAATATTTCCAGCGCCCAATTAGCAAATGTAGGGCCAAATTCAACCGCGAAATAGTCTGGTTGACTCTCTGGCGATGCCCATTTCAGCTGATTGGCGCCGAATCAACATTTCTGGGTCTTCTTCATTTCGCAAAAATCTCTATCTAGTTGGTGTCTTAGGATCGAAAAAAGCGTACTCACGCTCAAACTTTTCCACGGTGTAACCGACCGATCTCACGACAAAATTCACATTGCGTATTTACAACTGAGCCGAAATTTCGATAAGCGTAAGACGAAGCATGATGAAAAGGCAACTTTTACTGAATATTTTAACAGCTGAATGACATTGGTAACTTTGACAGCTGCTGATACATAATAACTGGAAAACTATCATTGCTATCTGGTCAAATTTATCGTCAATTTGCTTGATGTGAAGAAGGCAATATTGTCATCTTTTTTCAGCCAAATCCACATTTCAGGCATATATAAGCATCTGAAAATGATCCTTCAATGTTCAGATCTAGAGACCTTTGTCATTCAATGTTGTTTGACAATACATCGACCAACCTCTTCAAAATACCAAGAATAACCAAGTTTGAACAATCGCAAATCCCTGTTTTAGTTAATCCTTGGAGCTGCTTTGTATATCTTGCTTATGAGCTACAATACCATAGACTTCCCTGTTGGTAGTAGCTCTTTGTCATTAAAAGACAATAAATCAGTGTCCAAGATTATCTATACCATACTATGGGCTTTCTACTCGTATATTGTCGATTCTCCACTTCAAAATTGCATTCAATTTCCCATTTTGGTGGATCTTGGGACAGAAGATGTAACATATGGGATTCAAGGCATGCTTCCAAAAACTGATCCTTTTTCTGACCCAACCCATGGCTATAAATCTATGAGGTCTCAGTAATTGGTCCATTGTTGATCTACTTTATATCTGACTATCTCCCAATATATATATACGAAATTTTCACCAATAATTTTCACGTTTATATCAGGATATTTCCCACCATAAAGATGCTTGTAAATTGTAACAGCCGTGTTAATTTAAGTCCTTATTACGCCACCCCTTAGGCTGCAATCCATAACTTGCAACTACAACTAGTCACACTCTTTCTACCGACGCAATTGGAGAGCAACAACAAATGGTCCCATCCATATAGTCAATTTTCTCAATTAATTAAATTTCAAACTATTTCCGATTGGAATTTTATTACATCGCACGAAAACAGTCATTATTCGATTACAACGGGTACAGTAGCCGCCACTAGCCATTGGGCCAGTAGCTGTAGTAGCCGTAGCCTTAACCATAGCCGCAAATAGATTTCGACGTGGTGCCTCACGTTTTATTGGCGTTATTGACGTTACTGCCCCGCACAACAACAGTACATCAACGGAACTCTCCATATGAGCAAATACTAGTAAGTACGCGCTAGTTAGCGCTGCTACGCGCGCTATCTGTCTACCGCACCATAAATGGCTTTCCTCCAATTTAAGTTGAACAGCGTCTGCCACTGGTATTGCTACTGCCACATGAGCCACTCTACTACTATAATAACAACTAGAGCTATGTTTCATAGTGCGTCTATAGGTACTCGTATCTATGAGTGCCATGGTAGACGCATAAAGTTATTAGCAACACTAATTAAGAACTGGTTTCGTTTTATTCTTCTTTCAATCTCAACATTTATGGAGTTTCCTCTTATTCATAATCTTCTTCTTCTTCTTCTTCTTGTGATTCCAGGTGAAATTCTGGCTACAAAACGATGGTCATGAGAATTTGATTAAATTCACTAGTCTCCAGCTGGACTGTGAAGAGGCTATCAAGGAGCATGAGCAGGAATTCGAAAAATACTACTTCATTTCAATGGTAAGTTTTAGATACATTAATACTGGCCATGGGTAAATGCAAAGTATACATATCTTTCTGTTTGTTAGAAACACTTGGCTAAAGGTCGGGACCTTTATGATGCCGCCATAGATATGGATTCACTTAAGGAGTCCGCAGCACAGTTGAGATCATCTTTGGACAGCTTTAGTGTAAAATTGGAACAGACACGTGAGCGCATAGAAGATGCATCACGTCTACATCATCTACTCAGTTTGCATATTAAGGAGGAGGATATGCAACAGGAGATGCAGCGACTTTCAGAGAAACTTGCCATCCCAGCACTGGTTGATAAGTGTCAAGCGGCTATAAAAACCTACTCCAGTCGTTCGAAACCAAATAACCACAACAAGAACCTCAGCACGATGATGACAAGTACTCCAGACAAACTGAATACATCATCGGTGTCGTCTTCGACGAATAATGATCGCTTGTGCCATTGCTGGAGAGAGGAGTCATCTAGAGATGGTGGTGATGAGCATCCCGGTGAAGAGGATGAGGAGGAGCATTCAAAAATTGCTGATTCCGGTCTGGGTGGATGTGATCGGTGTGAGGGAAATCCAAAATTGGCGAGAATATGCTCTTGTCAAAGTCTAAATGAAGCTGGACAAATGTGCGATAAGAGGTTAGTTTTCCACATGATCCCTTGAAGGCGCTGTCATAACTTTTATTCAATTTTAGCCACAATAGTGATGAACTTGATGATGAGTGCTTCGATCGGAATCCAAAACAATTCCTGGACATTCATTCACCAATGGAGGCTAACTCTCATCTACAGTGTCACGCCTCAAATATGGAACTACCCAAGATCGAAGAACTGAGTGGTCTGGATCCCAAAATTCAAAAGTATGTTAGGCGATTATGGCATTTTTTGTAAAGATTTTGTTTAATGATTCGAGTCCCTTTCTAGAACACTGCTCCTTATCATGCGAGAAATGATCGGAACAGAACGTGACTACGTTCGGTCGTTGTATTATGTTATCGAGAACTACGTTGATGAGCTGTTGCGTGATGATATACCACAACCGCTGCGCGGACAACGTAATGTCATCTTTGGAAACATTGAGAAGATCTTTGAATTCCATCAGCCACATTTTCTGGCTGAATTGGAGCGATATGAGTGCAATCCATTAAAGGTTGGTGCTGCGTTCTTGGAGAACGAATCCAAATTTTATCTGTATGCGTTGTATAATAAGAATAAACCAAAAAGTGATACGCTCATGAGCGAGTATGGAACGACGTTCTTTAAGGTTAGTTTGATTTTTTTTTTTTTTTTTTTTTTTTTTTTTTTCATTTCACTATAAACCGTCGATTTTGATTTTATAGTCGAAGCAGTTGGAACTGAATGATAAGATGGATCTTGCCTCATATCTCTTGAAGCCTGTGCAAAGGATGGGGAAGTATGCTCTCCTATTGCAGCAACTCATCAAGGCATGCAGTTCTATTGAGGTGAGAATTTTAATGCAAAAAAAAAAAAAAAAAAAAAATGGTTTAATGTTCAGATCATGCGAAACAATGTTTGTCATAATTTGTGTTAAATAAGCAGATCTTTACAACAGGAAGTATGGTCGACGACGCATAACTTTCAGTGTCAAATACAAATTAACAAAAAGAAAAAATATTAAAAACTGAATTCCGAAAGGGTGTGCTTCAAGGCCAGTTCTTTTAACTCATAAAAGTGAGGTTCAATGCCAGTAAGTCAGTAAGTCAATTTTCTGAACCTACGACGCATATAAGACGCATATAAGACGCATATCAGACGCTTATAAGACGCATTTGTTTGTCAATTAATTCTACGTTCGAAACTTATTGGCGCTAATTTTTTGTATATGTATGGTTAATGAGAGGCAATTGCAAAAGGGTACAATGAATGCCAACTGAAGACTGTTTAAACAGAAGATGCTTTTAAGACTGCAGATCATGATTGGTATAAATATAAAGGGAAGGAAGGCATATCAGAGCATCTAGGGTAAAGATAAGCGATTCTGGAAACGGCTTTGCATAAGATATAATTGGTCTTATCATCTTATCTTTTAGGACCTCGTTTCTTGCAAAATCTGCTTTACACTCCCAGAAAGTCGGCATAGCCTTGGAAGTTTTATACACGACAAGTTTAGTAACAAATATTAGGCGAGCCTCATCTTCCAGGAAGCACAGTATTCAATGAGCTTGGCTACTGCTCTTACTGTTGACGGTAACACAAAATCATAAGAAAAATAAGCTATCGCAACAGCGAATTTATGAAATTTTCCGTTAATTTTGTGGCTTATGTCTGCAGCAAATTGCTCCAACTTCAATGAAGGTAATTGGAGCCTTCAATCAATACTCGCTGTTGATGGATTTTGCTTTTTCGAGGTAGTCCACGAAGAGTATGCCATGACACTCATTCTGTTCTCTGGTGTTCAACAGTTACTAATCGACGCCGAAAGTCCGCCCGATTCTACATTAGCAATTCCAAACACTCTTTCGAAGTGCACTCGCGTTCGTGTTTTTGGTCAGGAGTGAGTATGCGCGGTAACCAGCGGCAGAATAACTTTTTCATATGCAGAATATTGCCCAAAATCTCGAAACCAATATTTGACGGTGTAATCTGACGGAGCATTAGCCCCATAATATCTATTCCACTTTTCTTTTGTTTCCCTCCCCGTTTTGCCTCTCAAAACATAATGTTTTATGAGAGAACGAATACCGTTTTTTTCCATACTCAATATGATGCCAAACATGTCAACAACAATCAGCTTTCAAAACAAATCTAAGGACAGTATCGTACTGAAATTTGGCATGTCTGCCTAAATATGAACGGACTTCAAGGCACCATAACCTTTTTTGCAGTAGCAGCGCATTTTGGCGGTCAATGAGGTTACTTTTCACCGAATTCCGATACAAATGGAACCAATTTGGAGCCTTGTGGAATGCTATACAAACTTGTTTTCTGTAAGCTCATCATTGTTAATACATTGAGCCTGATAGTTCTATCGGTTAGGAAACTTTTTAACCAATTTATTGGGTATGTAATTTAATTCGTGCGGTTTTTTTTTCAAAATTTGAACGTTTTTTTAAGAAAAACATGTACAATAGTATCATTCAAAGTATTGCCCATCTGAAGCTATGACTTTTTCCCATCTTTCTGGCAATTTGTGGATCCCATCCACTGTCGAAATGGATCCATTTTTCATCACCAGTAACAATCCGATGCAAAAATGACTTCCTTTTATGGTGTTCCAGCAGCATTTCAGACATGCAAATCCGCCTTTCGACGTCTCTCGGCTTGAGTTCATGTGGAACCCAATTTCCTTGCTTTTGAATATATCCAACTGCTTTTAAACGTTTTGAAATGGCTGCTTGAGTGACACCCAAAAATTCTGCGAGCTCTTCTTGTGTTTGGCAACAATCTTCATAGAGTAATGCTTCCAGTTCTTCAACTTGATACTTTTTTGGCTGCCCAGGACGTTCATCGTCTTCCAAGCCAAAATCACCACTTTTGAATCGTGCAAACCACTTTTGGCACGTTCGCTCAGCTAGCGCATGTTCAGTAATGAAGAAGAACTCATCGCAAAAACACTTTTTCAGGCACAAAGTTCGACATATTTGAGTGAAAAAAAATTATTGTTGTTTACGCTTCAAATGAATGACATTATACTGAAATGACGTACAATGACAGTAGCTTTCCAACGCATGTTCCAATGGAATAATAACAATGGAATAATACAAGTTACGCCATCTCTTAGCAAACCGGGTCTAAGTTATAGACCCAATAATAATACTCCACTCGCACCGATTCTGCTTAGACTTCCAATATTATTTTGAGCATTAGCATCGAAGCATATGATATATCTCATCTTTCTGGGGTCACAGTATTAAATGAGTCCGGTTACTGTCTTATATTGTACTGAAGCATATCGAAAATAAGCTGGCTTAACAACAAATTTGTTCCATCAGCACTTATCAGCACTTATCAGCACAAGAAGAAGAAGGAGGTTACTTTTCACTCCACCTAGTAGGTTAAACCAACTGGTTAAATAGTAGTAACCTTTGGTGTCATCTGAAAAACGTTACGACAAGACCAGTACTTTACTCTGCCCCCACTTTTTATTAGAAAACGTCATTGGTGGTCGAAGCCTTGATAATTGGGCGGGGGCCCTGTAGGTGGCGATAGTTAATTTGCCATAAAATGACAAGTCATCGGTATTTTCAATCGCTTTTTATATAGTGTCTTCAAGCTGATGCGTTTATCTCAAAACCATGGCTCGTATGTGGATATTTATCTGAGATGTTGTATTCAAAACGAAAAGCTATATAGAATTGAACTTGGAATTATGAATTTTTCAAAATGATGGCATACCAAACGAATGCTTTCCGACGTCTCTAAGAGGGTGGTGAGTTTCCTGCTATTCCTCAGTACGAGAGACTGTAAGTTGCTTATTGACCTCATAACGAAGTATGATATGCATGCGTGTCACATCACTTGAGAAATTTGCTCTAGGAGTACTTTCTCTCCACTTTGCTGTGGAGTACTTTCTCGTCATAAGGTAATGCGTAATGTATTGGATCGCTGTACATTGTACATGATCGACATTTGAGTCCCTTACATAATGCTTTAGAATAAAGTTGAAGACACTTACATACTTGTCATTCACTAGACCTTTTCTGGCATCTAAGAGGCCAGCGGTTGTTGTATACCTTCTGGCTGAGTCATCTCACGGCGAGTGTTCATCAATTGGCCGCCGCGATCATACGATTTGATTATTTTCTTAGGGCTACGTCAAATCTTTAACCAACCACTTTGGACGAGCTCGAGGCCAACATTCGACACGCACATGTTGGACCGTGTCATCAAAAATTGGACCAACTGCTTGGAGCACTGTCAGCGAAGCCGAGGCGGACATTTAATTGATATGCTATTTCACACATAATGGCATGAACGAAGCTTCAACATAAAGCCAGAATCAATTTTATATCTCACACCGGTCACCCTTTAGTTTATTTCGCCGTATTGCAGTCCATCGTCATCTGCTTTCCGAGTTCTAACACTCTCACCACTGCCGTTTCGTGAGTTTCTCGATTCCGATTCTAGATTGCTGCTTTCACTCTAATTTCTAGCTTTTTGTCGTAGACGTAGTTTCTTTCTTTTGCTAGAAAACCGATAGGGATCACTCCGGTAACTACCAGGTCGAGTGGTGCCGCAAACGTTCGGTACGAACTTGCCACGCATAGAGGTCTGCGTCTCTGCACTGTTACTATCTGCTTCCTACACTTTTCTTGTCAGAGTGTGTCTGTCCAGATCTTAGAGCTATAATGGCGTGTGTTTCCTGGCCGTAGGACGCATTACGATTCGCTTAGTGATATTATGAACTTCGTCACTCGTTCCTATACGTACTGTAACTGTTGCCAGAAGGTGAGTTTTGTATTGATAGTCAGCCCAAGTATTCTACTGCTTCCTTGCTTGTTATAACTTCGGGTCCAATTTAGAAGTTAACAAAAGTCGGGATCCTCTTCCTGGTCAGAAGGGCTATCTCGTTTTTTTCTGTAGCTAGACTAAGATTGTGTTCATTTTTCCATGAGTTCACCAGTCTCATAACTTCGTTCAGCTTCATTTGCCCGTTCTCCGCGTCTCTTGCCATAATCATTTGCGTAATCACACCACGGAAGGATATTCACGCATATCCATGCCAAGTATGCCATCGTATGAATTGTTTCAAAGCCCAGGTCCCAGTATCTATCCCTGTGCTGTCCCGGAGCTAATTAGCTCCCGGTCTTTAAGGTAATTATTCAGCATCTACAAGAGTTACATAGGAATGTTGAAAGTACGTTCAAGAGCATTCCGTATATCACTCCACCTGGTTGAATTAAAGGCATTTCGCACTTCCATACTGCCATATGGTCTCGTGGACAGGTCATCTGAGCTTTGTGCTGCATCTGTGAGCCGTGATTTCAGGATCTTTTCTAAGATTTTCTTCGCAATGTTCAGCACAACAAGTGCTTTGGTCGCAAATAGGGGATTAGGACCTAAGTTGAATTTGCTGATTGGCACCAAGCGTTGCGTCTTGACTGGCTATTTTGAAATCTACAAAAAAATTTTGTTTATTTGAAAAGTTCTGATGTTTTTGAATAAATAAAGAGCGTAGGAGGTTATGTAGGGAACACAATATCACATAAATGACCGCCTCGATGGACTGATGGCACGAAATGGTCCTTTTGACGAAATTTTCGATAACATTTTGACATAATGTCGACTCAATTTCATCCCTGCTGATTTTCACAATTACTATGCTTTGTGCGTCCCTGTGATTTTCCATGACTAAACCACAATGTTCCCGTAAGAAAGCAGTCAAACAAAGGTTATACGACCGACACCAAAAATTGTCAAAATGGTCAGTTTTAGTAAGACACCCATTACGTAACATGTTCAACAGTTGCTGTGGACATGTATGGGCAATCGCTTTCAGAAGCTCCGTCAGTATTCCGTCCAGTCCGGCGGTTTTTTCGGTTTTGTTTTCTTCACTATTAGACTCAACTCTTCTCCGCTGAAAGCTGGAATTTTGAACAAACTCGTTTCGAGGGGCTTGAGTGGGTGAGTTGAAAAAAGCGTGTCTAATATGCGCTCCATTTTTTATGCACTTAAGACAGGGCTCTTAAGTTTCCCAGTTTCTTATTTTTACATGACGACCTGATAGCCTAGTTCTCTGTGGTTACTTTTGACGTCTCGGCAAAGATCCTCTCCCTCCTGTTTTTTCCTCGTATTGATGGGCCTCTTGAGGTCATATCGTTTGCTTTTAAATTCCGATAGAATGTGTTCAGCGTACCTTTTCCTTCCCCTGATATCTGTGTATTTGACCAGCAGGCATCTTCTCCGAAGCGCGGCTATCTCCTCCGTCCACCAGCACACTGCAATCCTGTTTCTGCTAGAGCATCAAAGCACCACAAGCAAACCGTATGAGTTGCTTCGTGGCTTCATCATTTGTGTCTGTTGCACCCTCAAGTTGGAGTACAGCACCTAATCCCTCTTCGATTACAGACATGAGAAGCACTTCATTGAGTCTATTAACGTTCCACCTCGAATCTTGTGTTGGATTTAAACTTAAAACTCGCTGGCTCCTTTTAAATCAAAAATTTTGTATTAATGATCGCTGACCATATAGTCTTCAGTGAGTCAACGGCCTCGCCACACTGAAAGCATCGGTTCCCACTAGATCACGGAAATCAAGCAGTGTTGGGCGCGGTAAGTACGTAGGTGGGGGTGACCACATGGGAACTCAGTACTCCGCGTGCTGTTGACAAAACGCGCCACATGGGCATAGTACCCCGGCGTTAAATCCCGGACCCTACAAATACAAATTTTTTTCATTGGAACCTGCTTTTCTTCACCTTTTCAAGTTCTCTTCTGAACGCTTGATATTTATCTAAGGCTGCGCATAGGCTTTGGATCATTTTGGCAGTCGACTTTTTTATGAACCGTTTGTCCATAGTTGGCTTCTTGAACTTCCTCTACTGTAGTTTGTTCATAATAGTCCGTAATCTCGAGTTAAGTTTTTGGTTTAAGACAGCGAACCCTCGCCCTAACCCCAACAATTTTGTTAAGAGATTAATGAAAAGTCTCTTTGTCCTTTGTCTGCGACCCGAGTCTAGGAGCACATCCCTAGATTTCGTTTGGCGTACTGTTTTAACCACAATTTCTGTGTCGTCAGGGTCCACCTTACTCCGGATCTCCCTTAGGATATCGGCATACTTTACTTTTCCGTTTAACTTTATAAAGATCGCTTCTAGTAGAGATTTCTGAAGTCTCTTCATGCTTTTTATCTTTTCCTTTGCTCTCACGTGGTCCGTGAGTTGCTCGGCTTTTTTCTTAATAGCTTAGGCGTAGCTGTTTCCATGTTCATTGTTCATTGCAGGAGTTTCCTTTTCGAGGCAGCCTTTCTGGCCTACATTTTGTGGCTCGCTCCGTTAGGCCGATAGATATTTGGTCTTTCTTATTTTTTTGTCCACTTCCTTCATCTTCACTAGGAAGCTGGATTGTGGTCTCCTACTTGGAGCTGCCTTCTCAAAAGAAGCATGGATTGAGAGTGTTTCTTCACTTGGATTGCCACTCTCACCTGTTGTTATGTTGATATCCGATTGTGGTTGTACCCAATCCACAAACTTACAGTTGCACTTCATTTGTTCAAGTGATTCTTCAAATGCCGCAATGTCATTTTGGATATCCATGCCGATATTTTTTTGTTTGATAAAAGGTTCCTTCATAGATTTGATGATATCTCGGCATTTTCGTATCTCGCATTTGAGAATGTCTTGTGGCTTATTTTCTTCTGCAAATGGTAGGCGCCGATTTGTTGTAGACGCCTTCTTGTTTCCTTTCTGGAAGATAGGGAAGTTATCCCGAACTCCCGCTAGTTTCCCTGGTGACTGTGCCGCTCTTACACTTTTTTTCCCGCACTTTTTGCACTACATTCCAAGCGAGCCAAGTATTTCACGCCCAAGGTTACGTTAATTGATTCCATATTACGGTCATAGGATGACGACATACCGAGGCCCGCGTGTTCACACCTGACAGACCCCTGTATTGGGGACTCACTCCCTGCACCATAACAAAACTACTCCCTGTTATCTCTTCCCTGGTTTAGTTTAAATTCAGTATTCCCAAAAAAAAAAAATTCTGCATATCCGGCCTCCGACATCAATTGTGTCTGTACGACCTCGTCTGAATTCAGCAAACTGGCGACAAATGATTGCTTTCAACGTAGCAGATATTTTTCAAGCCATTCTTGAGTTTTACGCCTTATAACAGTGTTCTATCAACGTACGAAACTAGTCTTTTTTCCATGGGTTTGAAAATATCAAAACGTGTGCCACTGAAACTTCAATATCTCGATGACTTATTGATGAAATGTCATCAAATTTTAATACGTATCGTCTAAAGAATAGTACTTGTTAAATCGTATGTACACTTGAGGTCATAAAAACAGCACCATATCAAAATGATTGAAAAATTGTTAATAACTACGATAGTAATTTTTATAATGAAACGAAATTTTTGTGGAGTACTCCGAAGTAGTTTATAAGTATTTCTATCTATTTTCCATCTGTTTATTGAATGTTTGAAAAAGGATATTAACAAAGAAAGAAAAACCAGTTATTTTCTTATTTTTTTAAAATATTTTAATACAGTCATTGGTTAACAAAATCAAATGATACATTTTTTATGTATGTGTATATAAGATGTTTAGATATGCCACATTTACCAAAAAATCATCAATACCGAGTTGCTCCTCCTTTGGCAGTTATAACCGCTTTTATTCTAGAAGGCATCGAGTTTACTAGAAGTTCAGTAATATCCCTTGAAATTTCAGTATTCCATACATGTTCCAGAACTTCATTTAGCTTTTTTTTTACTCTCTGGTAGCCACCTTACGTTTCATTACATGCCACAAGTTTTCGATTGGGTTTAAATCGGACGAATTACAATAGCTGGCCACTCTAGTCGGATAATTCCGAGGTCATCAAACGTTGTCTTGAGCTGAAAATTATGGAAAGACTCTAGTTACTTGTTTGTTTATTATTTATAAAGTAGACATCTGGAAGTTGATTTATAACACTTTACTTACGGATTTGACGCAGTGGCAAGGTGCAGAATCATCTTGAAAAATGGTCTTGTCAGTATACGAATGATGCTGTTCAATTGCTGGTACCAAAAACTCCCTTACTACTTCTCCATACTTTTGAGCGTTCATAGTTCCATTAACAAAGTGCAGAGGGACGAAAACGTAAAAAGAAAAACATCCCCAAACCATCTGGCTTTGAGGAAACTTCACTGTTTTGACTATACACTCGTCCTTGAACCTTTCACCTGTTGACCGTCGTACGTATGGCAAATTGTCGGCACACAATTAAATTTACTTTAATCGGACCATATCACACATCGCCAATCATCCTGCGTCCAATCTTCGTACTTTTTTGCCCACGTCAAGCAAGCTTTCTTCATTTTTGTGGGTAGGAGAGGTTTTTTCGCTGGTCGTCTTCCATATAAACCTATCTCCCGTAGCCGTCGGCGTATGGTTTCGGCGCTTAGATCAACTTGATGAAATTCACTTAGCTCTGCTCTTGTACGGACAGCACTTTTAAAGCGATCCCGAGCCTAATTTCCTTTCCAGTGGATCCAAATTTTCTTTTTTCTTCATCAGTCGTACGATAGTTGAATGACAACATCCTATTTTAACCGCAATCTCACGATAGCCAAGCCCTTCTTCGACTAAAGTCAATATTTGAACTTTTTCGTCCCAAGTCAGTTGATGATATTTACCAGACATTTCACTTTTTTTTACTTGTCACCGTCACAAATCAATACAAACTGATTTTTTTTTTTGCACTGAATACGAGGCCGAACTCCGCTATGGGGAATACCCTTCGTGAGTATGGGAAAAAACCTTACGATCTGATGTAATTAGGCATTTTTTGAGAACTCATTAGGTGGTGCCGTTTTTATGACCGCAAGTGTATATGTTATTAGGGTTCCCATTCATGAGACTTTTCGAACCACCTGTTACATACGTTTCATGTTGGTCGAATTGGTAGAAATATTGAATGCAATCATTAAATTGAAATGTTTCAATATAGCTTACAGTGAAGTTTTAACTGCCGCTGATATGACCAGTTTTCTTCACGAGTAGTTCGAGCTTCAGCTGGATCAATACTTAGTTTGACTAGTTTAACTAACTTGGAACCTACCTCCAATTCACCCAGTTCTATAATTGTCTATATCAGTGCTTTCTCGACACAGAGCAGACCAACCTTATCAACTATCCTAAGATATTTAATCAATTCGTCAACTTTAAAAGAAATTCAAACGGTTATCTCCCTTCTCTCCCGTTCGATAATATAACATTGCCCGACCCACATACAATTGCCAACTATTTTGCACAATTTTTTTAACTATCATTTGCAGACAATTTCTTCTTTATACCTGCAGTTTGCTAAGAGATGGCGTAGCTTGTATTATTCAATTGTTATTATTTTATTGGAACATGCGTTGGAAAGCTACTGTCATTGTACGTCATTCATTTGAAGCGTAAACAACAATAATTTTTTTCACTCAAATATGTCGAACTTTGTGCCTGAAAACATGTTTTTGCGGTGAGTACTTCTTCATTACTGAAAACTGCTCCCGAAAGTCATCCAAGAATGAAGTAACGGTAGTTAACAATCCTATTCCTAAACTTTCTCACATACCCTAAACGTTAGGAAGTTTATTTTCATGGATCAGCATGGATTTCTAAAAGATAGATCAAATACTATAAATTTAGTTGCATTCGTATTCTTTGTACTTTCAGCCCTAGAAAATAGCAACGAAATCTATGTTATTCGTGCAGATTTTGCTTAGATAAAATATCACATCAATTGCACCTTTTCGAATTGTCTTTCCACGGTTTTAACCCCATTATCATAGCGTTCGTTTTAAGTCAGCCCTTTCAACCCCGTTTTTAGTCACCTCTGGTGTCCCACAAGGCAGCCATCTAGGTCCCTTTTTTTTATTTTATCATTAAACGATATTGAGAGGATTTATAAACACTGCCCCCTATCCATTTACGCCGTCGCGACGTTACTAAGTTCTCCAAAACTATTTCTTCACACCATTCATTCTCTGTTAAAAAGACTTCTATAGGTTTTTCACTGGATGTCTCAAAAATTGGTAAGAGCATAATGTCTCCAAATGTCAATCTATGACTCTGTCAGGTAAGTCCAATCAATCTCCTCGTCGACTTTCTTTTCTGCATGACAACCTGTACCCCAGGTTCAATCCCTTTACGACTTTGGAATATTATACGATAGAGAGTTAAGCTTCTGTTCGTATATTGATGAGATAATCCTTAAAGCCAACTCGTCATTTGGTTTTTTTCAAACGATGATCTAGAGAATTTCCAAACCCTTATGTGACAAGGTCACTTTACATTACCCTTTTCTGGTCCCTTCTCGAATAACCCAACCAAGTGTGGTCCCCCTTTCAGCGAGTTTATATATGGTATTCCGAATTGAGAACATTCAACGTCGATTCTTTCGCTTTGTCCCTTGAGGACTACCACGGGACGACCCCTTTATCTTACCTCCATATCGTGACGGCCTCAAACTTCTAAACAGATCTATTTCCTTCAACACTAAACCTCATTATTTAAGATGCTCTCGTCCAGATGACTCTAATTTTGAGTTCCCTATTTGAGCAAGGCTCATTTTTGGCTCAGCGGCTATGTGAACAAGCGAAATTACCGTTATTTGAGCGAAGACAATCAACAAGGGTTCGGCCAAGCAATAATGCATCCACAAAGATTGATTGTTTGGTGCGTCTTATGGCATGGCTTCATCTCTTATTTCTTTTGAAATGCGTAAGAAGACACCGTTACTATCAATGGTCTCATGTATACAAAGATGTTAACCGACTTTCTGTGGTCAGAGCTCGACAACATCGATATATCCAAGCTGTGTTTCCAACAAGCGACGCAACGCTCTAAGTTGTGAAGGAGAAATTTGACGAGTGGGTTATTTCACGGCGAGCGTTCATCAATTGGCCGATACGGTCATGCGATTTGACACCACTCGATTATTTTCTCTGTAGCTACATCGAGCTCTTAGTCTACGTTTGCAAACCAACTATTGGCTTGAGTCCAATATTCGACACGCCATTGGCGGAATAATGCCGCATATATTGAACCGAGTTATTAAAAATTGGACAAACCGCTTGAAGCCGAGTAGCTTCAAAATAAAGCCACCATCAGTTTTATATCTCACACCGTTATTGTTTTATTTAAAATTTATTTCCTTTCGTTCTTATAAGGTCACCCTTCATAATTTGTTAAGTCGCACACTATTCATATTACATAAATCTGTGTTTCTTTGTTATGACATTCTCGCTCGTCGATTGCAATGTTATCTTTCCGGTTGAAAATTTGATGAGCTGATGATAGCTCCTTTTATATGCTATGTTTTGGAAACAAGTGTTATCGAAAATGATGCTCTGTCTCATTGCAATATTGATCAGTCAAAATGAGTTTCGGAAGGTTAGCATAATTAAACCACGATTGAGCTAAAGGGATTCTTCTTAGTTTATCCCTATAACTGCCCTATATTGCTTATTGTTCTCATTCTAAAGGCTTTTGCTCTAACCAGTCTTGTTCGAAAAACTACCTAACTTTATAGAGAGTATAGATAACTAGACAGAGATTCAATTGAGAGTTTGATGAGAATGAAAGATATTGCGTAGGGCAAAGATATCAAATCTATGTGGTGAAATGAAACGAAAACTATTAAATCGTTCATTGGCTCTTCCTTAAAATTATATCCTTAAGTAGCTTTCATATACTGTGCTTGCAAAAGAAGTGATTTACCCCAAAACCTTTCGTATGTGGATGCTGACTTATTTATTTATTTTGTTGGGACTGTTGTTATTCTGGTATTCATTTTAGTGTCTCATTCGTTTATAGCATTTTGAATTTTTTTTTTTTTTTTTTTTTTGTTAATAAACATTCTCTACCTCATTTAAGGGTTCCGCTTTGCACGAAATCGCTGCTGATGTCGAAGAGCTTCATCGCGCTGAAGAAATGGTCAAATTTCAACTCCGCCATGGCAATGATTTGCTAGCTATGGATTCCCTACGTGATTGTGACGTTAATGTCAAAGAACAAGGTCGACTATTACGGCAAAACGAGTTCCTCGTTTGGCAGGGACGAGGTGGTAAAAAGACCCTTCGACAGGTTTTCCTTTTCGAAGAACTTGTACTTTTTAGCAAAGCTCGACGATTCCCGGATCATAAAGTAATTTCCTTAAACAAATCATTCCGCGCTTATGTGAATAAGACATTTTTCTCACTTTAGAATCTAGATATCTATATCTACAAAAATAGCATAAAAACTTCAGATATTGGTTTAACCGCACACACTGGCGATTCTCCAACAAAATTCGAAATTTGGTTTAGAAAACTTAAACCAGACGATACATGGACCTTGCAAAGTATGTCGGAGGATATTAAAAACGCTTGGACCGAGGAGGTTTCCAAGTTGTTATGGAAACAGGCGAAACGAAATCGAGGTTCGTATCAAATAAACTTGTTATGTGTTCTTATTTTATGAATATTTTGGATTTTTTTTTTTTTTTAAGAAATTCGCCTTGCTGAAATGTCTTCGATGGGTATTGGAAGCAAACCATGTTTGGATATTCGTCCCAGCAATAATCAGATCAGTGATCGTTCAATCACATTCAATCAATTGGGAAAAGGTAAGTTCAGAGATTCTGAAATGCCAAAAAAAAAACATAAATTGAAAAAATTTCCATCTCTTTGAAGCACCAAAATTGAGACATTCATTTGTTGGAAATATGCCGGAAAATGGTAAAGCTCCTCGTCGTCCGAATTCATTGATTTCGGAAAGTTCAATGTCATCGGGAACGAGTAGCTCATCTATTAGCAATGGATCTGGTGGTAGTAATAGTGGCAAAAATACTGTTGGTGGATTGGAACTAATTAATGAAACACAACAATTGGTTATTAGTGGAAATGTACGTGGCAACCATAAACGGTCGACTACGCTAATTAGTCAGCTCTCCATGGGTAAGTTGAATGTTGTTTTTTTTTTTTTTCGTAAATTCATATGTCATTAGGCTTGGATAGAAAAAAGCGTCCTGATGAAAGGAACTTTGACTTATTCGTTGACCGCTAGCTTACCTTAATTATTATAAAAAAAAAAAAAAACAGATTCTAATGGCAATACTAGAAGACACTTATTAAGATGAACATTGACATCTGTATTCTCTAGTGCAGTTGCATGAGAAGGATGCATATGGTACCTGTAATAAGAAATTAAAAAAATGATTTTTCAAATTTCAAAAGCGTAAGGAACTGCTCGTATTATATACAAATTGTACCTTACCTCTGTTACTCATTAATAATTTGGATTCAAGTGGTAAACTGAACTGAATATATTCGTGAACACATTGGCACAAATGCTTCTAAAAGTCTAGGAAGTAGGCACTTGTACTATTCACATGTTCAATATCTAAAACATTCTCGAGGATTGATGCGTTTTAAGCAAAGTTTTTCGTGATAAGTATATTTATGTATACCGGGTGAGTTTTTTAACTTGAGACATCCAAATTACTCGAAAAATACGCGATATCGCGAAAAATGTTTCAGACAAAAGTCACAATGTTCTGAAGGGGACATAAGATGGTGACCACGAGTATGACCTTCAGCCCCATTTTCAAGGTCAAACGAAGGTAACTTTTGATTTTTCAAATGATAATTCCTGATTTTCATTGCTCAATCGTATTCCTCAATGGGGCACACGACTTTGTCTCAAAAGTCTTATTCATTCAGTGGATACTACTGCACTGGCACGCCCTAAATCAGTAATCGGTTTCCAACGTTGTTGGGGTGTTAGAAGGTCGAGATTTGTTTTGAGGAAGTCATTATTGTCTTGAGTGAGGCAATAAGTTAAAACTCAAAGAAATTTCAGATAGAGACAAATTGTCCTAAACTTATCTGAGAGTGTATGATGTGCACTCTGCCCTTTTTTTCTACTTGAACAGAACTGTATTTCATTTAGAAGTTCGATATTTGTTTTGAGGAACTGATTATTATTAGTAAAGTTTTCCAGATTAATAATGCAGGCTATTTCAATTCAAGAGAAAATTGAAATGATATTGATTTATGAAGAAAGTGGAAGGAACATCGATGGTGCTGTTGCAGATACGACCAGATACGATCGCGCGCTTCCTTTTATCGGGTCATCCAACAATTCACTGGTGAAGGAAGTGTGCAACTAAAGAAAATTAATCGGTCAGATAGGGTTCCTCACATTAGCACTCGCCAAATAAGTCGTGAATCAGGAATTTTCAAACGACTGTCTGTAAGATATTACATCGGCATAAATACCATCCTTATCATGTTTCAATGCATTAAGAATTTTCTAGTGAGGATTTTCGCAACCGGGTTTCCTTTTGTCAATGGGCACTTCAGCAAATTGAACGAGACCCCCTTTTCTTCGCCAAGGTGTTATTCTCTGATGCGGGACCATCTTCCGGTATTACTAGAAGAAATGCCATTGGGGTGTGGAATGTGGGTTCAACATGATGATTGTCCAGCCCATTATTCCCAAGAAGCCCGGGGCGGATTAAACAATGTTTACCATTAACGATGGATCGGACGAGGGGGTCCGAGGCAATGGCCTGCTAGATCACCTGATCTTACGTCACTTGATTTCTTCTTGTGGAGCTACTTAAAAAGTGAGGTTTACAGAAAAAAGCCAACATCACGTGAGGACATGAAAAGACGAATAACTGAAGCTTGCCGGAAATACTTCTCAGTTCTGTTGGTTCATTAAGAGCGCGGATAGGGAAGTGTATTGAAGTGAATGGTCACATTTTCGAGCATTTGTTAAAATAGTCTCGGGAAATAAACGTCGAAATGGGAAGAATTCAATGATACAACAGCGGGAGGCAACGGGACCCACTCTAATTAATCACCCCGAAGAAAACAAAATACTGCTACGTACACGTCGTTGTTTCTGGGCTATGCTTAACGTAGTATGTAAAAACAAATGACAAGCCTACGAGCAATACGACTGAGCAATGAAAATCAGGAATTATAATTTGAAAAATCAAAAGTGACCTTCGTTTGATCTTGAAAATGGCTCTCAATGTCAAACTTTTGGTCACCATCTTATGTCCCTTTCAGAACCTTGTGACTTTTGTCTGAAACATTTTTCGCGATAACGCGTATTTTTCGAGTAATGTGGATGTCTCAAGTTAAAAAACTCACCCTGTATATTTTATTTTCAGTATTCTTACATATATGTACATAAATTCATTATATTGGAAATTCATTGATATCCTTAACAAATATTGATAAAAAATGTAAAAATAAGAATACGTAGTGACATATAATTTACACAAAACTATAGAGTTGAAGTTTTTGTAGAGTGTGGTGCGAAAAGGAGCAACATTTACAAGATTCATTGAAAAGCTACGCAAATTTTAGGTCTGCAAATAGCCGCCTCTTATTAAAAATATTATTGAAACTTTATATAGGTACAAATGTTTCATAGGCAGAACTTTCAATATTCTGAACAAAACCATAGACCGAGGAAAACGTCTCGCTTTATAGACTTTTCTTACAGCACACTTTTGTAAGACAAGCAGTGGCTGAAGGTTGTCAAAAATTAATACCATTTTGCAGTTTCAACTCGAATAGACCATAGTACACTTTTTTTAGAGTTTTGTTATTAAGAATTTTTATGGGACGGTAAAAGCTTCGAACCGTGGAATGTAAAGACTGTTTTAAAGCGAGGATATGATTCGAACAGCTCATATTTCTACCAATGATGATACCTAGATAGTTATATAGGGTTTTCTTATAACGACTTGACAACTTTTTTTTTAAATAAAAGGCAAACCATTTGAGATATTTCAAAAACTTTATTATTGGCTTGAAGTACAATCAAAACATTTATGAATGGAATTTGACTTCGTTCATATGGCCACCGCGGGCACGTTTGCAGCGGTTGATTCGTTGGACCCAATTTTCAACGACTCGGCCACACATTTCGGCCGAAACGGCCGCTATTTCGCATTCAATGTTGGGTCTGAGCTCTTCCAACGTCGTCGGCGTGTTCGCATAAACCAATGACTTAACGTAGCCCCACAGAAAATAGTCAAGCGGCGTTAAATCGCACGAACGAGGCGGCCAATCAACTTTCCCATGTCTTGAGATAACACGCTCACCATACTTACTCTTCAATAAATCGATTGTAGCATGTGCTGTGTGGATTGTGGCACCATCCTGTTAAAACCACATGTCGTTCAAGTCCATATCTTCCAATTCGGGCCAAAAATAATCGGTGATCATGGCACGATAACGCTGACCATTCACAGTAACGTGACCATCGTTATCGTCGACGAAAAACTATGACCCAATAACGCCGCCGGTATGCAAACAGCACCAAACAGTTATTTTTTGTGGACGAAGTGGTGATTCATGAAGCACATGTGGGTTTTCACCCGACCAATAACGCATATTTTGCTTATTGACGAACCCATTGAGCCGAAAATGAGCTTCATCACTGAAGATGATTTTGTGACTCCGAATACCTGTAGAGAATTTTTATAATTTGCAGACGTTGCTCGTTAGTGTACTTTACCATGATGAAAATGTTGAGTTTACTAAATAAATTGACAGTGACAGTTTGATTATTAGTGAAAGAGTGCGTTCACAAATTAAATTCAAAGTTGTCAACTCCCTATTGGAAAACCCTATACAAATTCGTTGTTGCAAAATATAAATCCATTTCTAAAATTGTAAAAAATCGCCAACACACAAAGAGATATACGTACTCTTGGCAAGGTATTGTAACTTTTGCAAATGTCAAGCTATGATACTTAGATTAAGAGGGAATATCAACAACAGATGTACGAGCTTAACAAAAGAAAAAGAACTCAAATCGAAACAATTGGAGCGCCACACGGTGATGCCACCGTGAACTTTTTGATCAAGGTGGTATTGCTCTTAGAGAAACCCTATCAATGAAACATAAAATAATCTAATCTGTTATTAGACGTTTACTATGCATTGGATAGCTCTAACCCAGAGTATGCTATCACTTGCTCTATATGCAACAAATTTGGAGACTCAGAAGAAGGCTATTTAAACATAAGAACGTTCTTTTCTACTTTATAAAGTAGTGAATATTTTAGCTCGTAGAGTTTTATAGCTGTTTAGTTTGCGCTGTGCTTTAGTTTAAACCTACCCACTAAGATCTGTAAGTGAAGTTATGGTCCTAAGGGTCCTTTTTCCATATTAGATCTTCTAATCCAAAATCCATTATTTTTGTTTAAATCGGTTGCTAATAATGTTTGCACCTTCAAATGTTGTTTTTCTCAATCTTTCTTCAAAAAAAAATTTTTTTAAAGACGGTATTCAATTCAGTTAAATTGAGTGTCATAGGTATCCTCAAGTGTATTCCGTATTTTTTAATTTCCCCCTAAAAAAAAAAAAACTTAAATTGGAAATATTATCAGGTCCTAGGTTTTCCAATTGCCACAACTGTTGTCTATCAAAGAATTTACTTTTAGGTGTCCACTATTCGTTGTGTTGCCATTTTACGAAACTTTTAACTAAAGCTGATATTTTTTTTTATATTACCCCCAAAACTCTTTATCTCTCTCACTCGAAGCCAGTGACTGCTCACGGCACAATCAAAAAAATGATTTTTTTCTAAAAAAAAAAAAAAGAGCTTTATTACTTAATTTTGTTTTTTTTTTTTTTTTTTTGCAGAAAGTGGAATTCTCTCTGACATCTCAATGACACCAGATAACGAAACTCACGAACCAAATTGGCCTCTAATGCGAAAACCCAGCAATACATCATCATCATCATCCTCTTCGGCTCACACGGATTTCCCGCGTAGAAATCAGGAGCTTAGTAGCCCAGAGCAGGATCATCCCTACTTAGACAGTTCCGTAACCGTCCATTTGTAAACATATGTAAACATATTCTTTCAACTCCCAATCCGTGGTGTCCTTTTAAAAACTATTCCCAAAATCCAAAAAACCATCAACCCTCGAAGAAAATAAGGCGAATTTCGATTGAATAAAATTCATATTCACATTTGCTTTCTGTATGTTTGTACCTTAAAGATATATATATATATTTTTATTTAATTTTTTTTTATATATAAACACATACTCGTATATATGTTTTTTTTTTTTGTAGTAATAATCTTATATAAAATATTAGTTTTTAAAAGAAATTATAAATTATCATAGTTCTTGCGTTGTTTTCGTTTTCTTTATAAATTTTTAGTTATTATTATTATTACTTTTTTTTACTATTTAAAACAAAAGCCATTGTAGTTTGTAGTTTAACAACAAGAGAAAACAAAAAAACAAAACAAAACATTGTAGCATTTAAGTTTGTCTTTAACACTTGTAATATGATAAATTGATTATTTTTCTACAAGATCTATAGAGAGGAAAAAAATTTTTTTTTAACTTGATCACCACCCTGTAATTCAAGAGGAAATAGAAATTTCCATACGAGTAATACAAATTTTTTAACACGCGCGTATCAGATATATTTTTCTACAATTTCGACACGGTTTACCTCTTCTGTTGCATCTAATAGCTTATAGTTTTATATTTAAAATACTTAATGCAAAGGGAAATATTATTTAAAATATAAAAAAAAACTTATAAAGAAAAACCATTATTTAAAAATTAAAAAAAAAAATGTATTTAAGCATGTAGTAGTACTGTATTGTGGAAAACAAATATATTAATTGTAAAATTTGAAACAACGTTATACATACATATTATATTATATATTTACAAGTAATAATAAATTCTATACATTAAAAACTGTATCTCAGCGTCTATTTTATTTATCTATTTGCTTACAAAAACTCAGGAAATTAAGAAGAAGAGGAATTAATCGGTAGAGAGTGTTGTTTAAATTGTGCTAAATGGTTTTGAATTAAAATTTTTCGTTGTGGTGGAAGTACAATATCAATCAATGTGCATTCAACAACCACTGATTGGTGGTGAGTCAAGTTTCGAGCACAGAAAACTCTATTAATTAAAAACAGAATCTCGAGCTCCAATCCCGTGACGAAATTAAGCGAAGTGCGCAAAAACCGATAGAAGTACACCTTAAGCCCCTATTACGAATGGCGAATCGAACGAAAAAATTGACGAATGTGAGTATTTGGTATTACGAATAGCGAATCGCCAATATTTCATTCGCCTGAAGTGTCAAATATTTAGCGAATTGACATCTTACGGTATTACCGTTGGCGAACGTTCGCCTATATTTCATTTCATACGTCAAATTCAGTCGAACAAAGTTTTTCAGTGACAAGGAACATTCCAATCAAGGTATTCGTTATTTTATGTTATTTTTGGTCACGAACATGAGTAGCGACAACAAAAGGTAAGTACAATTAATCTATATTATAATAATAACTTCTGATGGTGCCTTCATTCTGATGTTTCCAGGCGTGATGATAGGAGTTTACGATCAACACGGTAACTCGATGATGTTAACACTCTATTTTTGTCTAGCATTGGAGTCAGCCTTAACACGCTACTGGTGCGATTCAATGTTCTACCTGCTTCCAGCATGTATTGCCATTTGCACTACTCGACAGATCGTCAGTTCCACCTTCTCTAATTCATTTACCTTTAAGCCGCCGCATTCTCTTCTCGATTTGTTGAAACAGTTTCTGCGAAATTTCAAAACGTCATTGTTATCTATAAGAAGGAATGCCGCTTTCCTGCGAAGCTCTTCCTCAATTTTCGTGGTGAGCATCGAAGGAGGCCATTCGGATTCTCGTTTTTCAAGAAGTTGGGCCTTCGAGCTAAAATGACTCACGCTTTATCTCTTTCATACGTGTGCCAAAGTCCGCCCAGTTAAGTGCGCTTGGTAGCCACCTCCATTCCACAATTTTGGTAGTGTCTAGAATTTCGCTCACGCGATGCGCTACGTACAGCTTATATCTTCTATGATCCGAACATATTCATGACAACGCGGTCTTGGAGTCGCACCACACGACTATCTTATTAAGGGTGAGGTAATGATATAGCAATACAACTCCACGCAAAAGTGTCGCCAGTACTGCTGACTGTAATTCAAGTTTTCATTCAGTATTCTCTAGTACGCTGCTGCTGCAAAGGCCTGCTCACTTGCATCGCAGGATATGTGCAGTTCTATAGGCTTTGAGGTGAAACCAATTCCATAATAGCGGGGAACGCTGATATCTTCTATCTCCTTCAATCTGTCAAGCCATCTCAACCAGATTTTATTTCCTTCATCGGGGATTTTCGCGTACGAGTCTACTTGCTGTCGCCAACTTGGTTATCAAGGTGTATCCCGCCACTAACCTAAATGGATCAAACACCGACATGACAATGCCGGTTTCCATTTAATAATGCTGGATCAATTTTTGCAAACGTCATGATGAATTTGAACACGTCCTGGTTTGTATCCGAGTGCAATCCCAACACCTTCTGAGAGTTTTTTGTTTCACTTTTGTCCAAATTCAGAACAGGGAACTGGTCTTTGGTATCTTCGAATGTCTTCATTAATCTCTTGGAGTTCGATACGAAACGCTTGTGCTCAAAACCTTCTTGCCACGTCCACGTAGTAGTTATTCTTGATAGCGTCTACGGCTACTGGACACTTCTGGATACTGGAATTGTGCCGAACAGGGAGGGCAGGTAGCTCCGAACGTCATAGATGTCATTACATACTCAACACTTGGGTTCCCTCGGATCTTCTCTTCAGACGAATCGTTGAGCTATTTGGTCTTCTTGGCAAATTTTGAATTGATGGAACATTTCGACGGCGCACACACCTATCGGCCTCTGCCTGAACTTCATCAGAACCGCGGTCAACGGTTGACATTCATCTGGACCACTTAGCAGGACTGAGTTTAGCGAGATTCTACCAACTTGCGCCGCAGCGTCGAATACTAAGCGTAGTTTTCCCGGTTTGTTTGGGTTGCCCACCCCGAAATGTAGCAAGTACCAAGTGCGACTTTCTCTGATCGATGTCTCTGATTCAGTTAATTTTCTCGCATATCCCTTTTGTTCGTATTCCAACATGATTCTTTTGCATGAGCTTCTTTTCCAGACTAAGGAACCTTCTTACTGCCATCTTTCGACTTTCTGGTAGAGTTATGCCATCAGACTTCTACAGCAGTCCAGTTTCAAATTGCATTTCTAAACGCTTCGGCGTGGCGTTCAGCAAATCTTTCGCTCTAGATGTGTCAACAGACTCTGTTACCTTCTCGACGGTTCGTGCTCCAAGGTCCTCTCCCATTATATAGTTGTTCACCAAGTCTTCAAGCTGGACTTGATGAGGAACCTGTGCGAAATTGGCATGATAATTATCTTCATCGGTTTTATCTTCCTTGCCGTAGACTACCTATCCAAGTTTCGTTAGAACGATGGTTGGACTCTTCCATCCCTTTGCCCCGACTTTACGCGGGACTCCTGGGTGAGCGTTGTCTAACCCAATTAACAGTTTCGGGATGGCCGCATTATAATCATCTATTGGGATTTGTTTCATATGGCGATACTTCAAGTGCAGTGCGGGTAAATCCAACGTTTGGGTAGGAAGCCGGAGTTCTCCAACGGTCTTAATATTCCTAACTGGAATCTCATGCTGTTTTTCCTGATACCTGACACCTCCATATTTACTCGATTTGAAGGTTCCCTGATCGTGTTATCTCTGAACCATTACATCATAAAGTTTTCTTCAGGATCCTGCAGGCAGTTCGCTTGGTCACACTTGTGTAGTTTTATACAGCTATCTGTTCGGTGACCTGTTTCTAGGAAATTAAACATAACCTATATACAACGCCATCTTTGCCCATAAGTCATATCCCCAAAGCATCGACAGCTTTCTATTTCGTGCGCCGCCCCGCATAGTTTACATCCTGAACTATTGTTAGCTACGTCGCTCGCTAAGAAGTATTGTGTCCGTTTCACGGGTCAGCCCTCGTTCTGCTGTGGTTCGCTTAAATTCGTGCACGCTTTGCTTCCCATTTTGGATAACTTTTGTAGACAGTCGCTAAATTGTTCTATGGTCGGTGTCGACTCGAGCGTCATCGCGTATCGGGCCCAATTCAACTGAAGATGTTCCAACGCCCAAACGCCAAGCACTAGTAAAAGAGCTATGAGGGACGTAAACTTAAGACAACTTCAAAAGATATACTAAAATCATTATGTGAAATTGCTAGATACACCCGAAAAACGTATGAACTAAAAAAGGAAAAATTATCCCTATTGATGAAAAAACAGGAACGGAAATTGGAAGTCAAATTGAAGAAATTGGAGCTTGAGTTTAAAAAAATGAAATAAAAATGTAAATTAAAAACACTAAACTTAATTGTTTTTTTTTATTTAATTATAAGAAAGTTATAATTTCACTTCTTCTCCGTTCGCCTTCTAAATTTAAGTTTTGTGTTTGTGTTATATCTTCATCTGTCTGAACGTCATTTTGTATTTCTGAGACTTCGGGTTCAGGTATATTAAACGAATGGCAAATATTGTGCAAGGCACAGCAAGCATTGACTATTTCTGTCGCCTTTGTTGGAGAGTAGTGTTATTTTCGTTCGTTCAGCAGACATCTGAAGCGACTTTTCAAGGTTTCTATTGTCCTTTCCACTATATTCCTTGCTTTGGAGTGCAGTTTATTGAACATTGCCTCTCTTGACCCAACACTCGTATTTCTATAAGGTGTGAGCAAATAAGGAAGAAAAAGATAACCAGAATCACCTAAAATATAAATAAGAGTACATCGATTAAAGCTTTCAGAGAGAAAGACGTCTACATACCCAGGAGCATTGAATGCTTGAAATGGCTGTAATTCCATATAAAGGAATCATGGGTTGAGCCCGAATTTCTGCCATCAACATAGCGAATGTACATACTGTGGTCACAAGCCTGCAAAATAAAACCCTTAAAATTTAAAAGATAATTCAGAGCCTAAAAAAAACTTACTATCATGGCATTTAAACTATAATACCCTTTCTGGTTCAAATATTGGTGCCGCAACTGCCCAGGGGCAATAATTCCAATGTGTGTCCCATCAACACATCCAATTACTCCAGGTAATCTCGCTGTTCTGAAGAAATAATTTCGTGCGTCTTGCTTTTCTTTTAGAGACATTTCTAGCTTTATCCAAGCATTACAGATTGTTGCCTCAAACACTTCAATTATTTCCGTCAGTAAAACACATACGGTAAGTTTCCAACTGAATTTTGGTAGCTACCGCTGGAGAAAAATCGCAAAGCACAAGCTAATTTTAGCAGTGGGGGGATAGCAGATATGTGTGTGAACCGAAAGTCACCTTTTACTTCGTTCAACACATAAAGAAATGAAATTACTACGTGGACGTACCATATGAATTGAATTTTTTACGCAACACAAAAACGAATTTTCATTGTCTTTAGAATGTGGTCCCGGTTCGATATCTCTTGTCAGATTGGTCTTTCCTCGTGTTGCTTTCAAGCCAATATTGGTTCGATAACATTTTGTGAATGTTGGGAGGAACGGATTTTGTCTGTAATCCTATTCTCTACTAGTTCAGTCCTGATTATTTGGATAGTGGCCTGTTCTCTCGCTTCCTTACGGTTTCAGTATTCACGTTTGACTCCGCATGCTCAACGGGAGAAAGGATCAGCACTTGAGTGGAGTTTTCCCTTGCGGTATTATAATTCAAAGTCTTAGCCTCGTATTCCTCGTAACTGGAATAGATTTTGGATTACAACAGATTGAATAAGGCTTTATGTAGCAAATTTGGGATAATATTACATGTTACATTGTTTTTAGTGATCTAGTCTAAAAGCCTACGGTCAGATTGGAATGAGTATGAGCATCCAAAGCAGATCGTATAGCGGTGTACGCGGTTCGGGCATATTATTCACATTCAGCTTTAGTAGCACTCCGTAGGACTCAGAGAGTAGTATCCAATGATTTATAAAATTGATCTGGTTTATTACTAATAATTTTGAGAACCTGTTGACGAGCCTTTAAGAATTAATTTGTAGAGGTTTATGTACGTAATCAATGTATAAGTGTATTAGTGTGTCTAAAACCATGTTCGGCAATCCGATCTCAATATAAGCATAGCATGTAGTTTGGCGTTGTGACTTGTAATTTGAAGATACGTTTTGATAAGAACCAAAATAATTTTTCTACTTCCAGATGTTGTTTATATTCAATTTGCCCACTCTGTGTACAAAAATTTTAAGGACATCCCTTGAGGGCGCTAGTTATATAAAAAAGTCAAAAAACTGGTCTATTGTACTCTTTGTATGTTCCTGTTAGCTAAATTTTTAGTCTTTTGTAAAAAGATGATAGTTGGAGTACTATCATTAACCACATCAACGCCCTGTGCTGATGTACTCGAGTACTAAGTACTCTTACAGTAAGCATTGTGCCACTTATGAGTAATTGCTTGGCAAAACTGAAGTGCATTGCCACGATGCGAGCAAACGGTCTTCATTGGGATCCTGAATTCTAAAATTGGCTGGGAAATCGTGAGTGGCTCAGCTAGGCTTTAAGTGCGGCTAGGCTCTAGCAACGAATTGCAATGCTTTTCGCCTCTACACCGTTTCTCCACAATATAGGTGACCAGATAGCAATGATAGTTTTTTCAATTGTTTTGGTTTCAGCAGCTGTCAAAGTTACCAATGACATCTAGCTTTCGAAATATTCAGTAAGGTTTGCCATTATATGCTTGCCGAACGCGCAAAAATTATTAAAAAAATTTATCGAAATTCCGGCTCAGTTGTAAATACGCAACGTGAATTGCATCATAATGGCTTCAGTGTGCAGTTAATTCGTCTCAACGTGGAAAAGTTTGAGCGTGAGTACACTTTTTTGGACATTAAGCTACCAACCAGACAGAGATAGGTGCAAAATGAGGAAAACATAGCCGCCGTAGAAACCTCGATTTCTACTGAATTGGGCATCGCCAGAGAATCAACCCGGTTTTGGGCCCACATCCGTATAAAATTGTGCTGACGCAAGAATTGCAGCCGAAGGACCATAGACAATGCGCTAACTGAACGCTGAAAATGAGGAAGGAAACGCCGTTGCCATCTTGGTCTTAAGTATAGAGCGATGTTAATCGACTTTCTGTAGTCAGAGCTCGACAATATCGATATATCGGAGCTATGGTTCCAACAAGACGGCGCTACCAGGTGTACCGGTATGGAGTGAGCGTCAAGATACAAATGTCTCGAAAGGGAACATTAATTGTGAACGGGCCTTAATTTTTTTATTATTTTTTTTTTTTTGTTTGGTTGCTATGACACCTGTCAAACATATTTAGTGTGCGTCAAGTCATTGAGCAAACAACATCATATTTTTTTCATTTCATTTTGTGCCAGAAAATGATGACTTGCTGGAAGCATTAATTTTTTGTTTTCATTTGAAGAAAAGTGTTGCAGAATCGCATCGAATGCCTGTCGAGGCATATGGTGATCATGCTCTATCAGAAGAAACATGCAAAAGATGGTTTCAACGGTTCAGAGATAACGATTTTAATATGACAAATGAAGAACGTGGAAGACCACCAAAAAAGTTTGAAGACGCCGAATTGCTTAATAAATATGACACTTTGAGTCAGAAACAAATGGCAGAAATATTAAATGTTGCACAACAAACAATTTCTGACGGTTTAAAAGCTATGGGAAGGATCCAAAAGTCTGGAAAATTGGTGTCACATGAATTGAATGAAAGACAGATGGAAAACCGAAAACCACTTGTGAAATTTTGCTTCAAGGACACGATAAAAAATCAGTTTTGCATCGAATTGTTACTGGCGATAAAAAATGGATTTTTTTCAGAATCCTAAATGGAAAAAATCATGGGTTAATCTGGGACAACCATCAACTTTGACTGCAAAACCAGATTGATTCCGCAAGAAGACAATGCTGTGTGCCTGGTGGGACCAGGAAGGTGTGATGTACCACGAGCTCCTAGAACCTGGTGAAACCGTTAACACACACGACTATCGACAACAAATGATTAATTTGAACCATGCATTGATCGAAAAACCACTACAATGGGCCAGAAGACAGGGCAAGGTAATTTTGCTCCATGACAATGCACCAGCACACCAAACAAAACTGGCTCAGGATACAACCAAAACACTTGGCTGGGAGCTGCTACCCCACCTGCCGTATTCACTAGACTTGGCTACCTACGACTTAGATCAGTTAGTCTTCGCATGATCCAATAAACAGTTGAGCTAGTGAATTGACTACATTATCCCTGTTATTTTTGGTGAAAGAAGGTCTTAAATCCTTACTAGACTGACCCAAAATTAAACCGACAGGAAGAGTTTCGTCAAAAACAACGGAGGAAACCACATTCCTAAAAACGCGTCCAAAACTTACGAGAGATGCCATGAACCGTTCTCGCTTCTGAATAAAGGTTTTAGATTTAAACACAATTTCTGTGTGTGTTGTTTAAAAAGGGAGTTTCTGACTCCTAAAAAAATACATGTCAAGAAATCACCCCATCAAATATTCTATCTAAAACTCTGTGTTTTGCGCCGTAGTAAGTTAGTAACGATAGTACACTTCTGTCCCGTTAGCGAAGCGAATTATTGTATTACTACCGTAGTTCTACTAATTTCAATTCGCTGAATTCAAACATTATTGAGCCATTTTACGAAAATCAAATTAAATGTTACAGTGAAACCGAAACTATTAAAAATTACATTCAAAACACTTTTTAAACACGTTTAACTGGATACATTCATATATGAGTATCTGAATAAAAATTCTTCAATTTATTAACTGTTAATAGGTTTTCATTAAAAACGAATCGGATTCACACACTGGACATAGATTTAAAGGTACGAATACATAAGTAACGACCCGGAAAAGGGAACATCTTTCGTTAAGCAGTTACAAGAATTATCTTTATTGGTCAATAAAAAACTTATCGGCTAGATATATAGATTAAAATCAATAGAAACCAAACGCTTTTACACTGATTTCTTTGTTAAATCCACGAAATTAGTGCTCATGGCCGTTCAGATTTGAATATAAAACTTTTACAGCCGCCTTTTTTCGACAACTTTCATTGTTCCTTAATCGCTTGGCTTCGAAGTGGGTTGACCGATTAGATGGGAACCAATTCCAATGAATTTGGGAATGATTTTGGATTAAAGATATTCAACGCTCTGGTATAAATCAATTTATACAACCCAGTGGGCTGAACGGTGTTTACATTTCCTTTTCGTAAGGTGCTTCTGATTTTTAGAAAGTTATATCTGCGTACAGAATGCTTTCAACTCATGTTTTTGACTTTTGATTGTTCTGAAATATGAGCTATTATGTTTTTGTAGTAATTAAGTAAGTCGAGACCATTTACTCGTAATCTGGGTAATCCCTATCTGCACTCTGTAAGAGTTGTGTTGATTGCGTCGTACCACTTAAATAAAATACCACCGTTGTACTTTTGACTCTTGTGATTATTTTATTTTCCTATAAAAAAGATTGTGTGATGTTATAATCAATATTTTTAGATTTAAGTTACTTACACTTGTGTTCATCCAACCTCTCACAAACAACTAAAATGCCGGAAATGTTGGATAAAGAATTTTGACGTTTTGAGGAAGGGATAACACTAGTGCTTACAAGGGTTATCGATATCGAGTTATCGTGGTTTTAGTCGAAGAATATCGTTAAAGATCGTTCACATCAATTTATTAAGATTAAAGCTCCACAACATTCCGGACCCCGTGATTCTATGACGTCCAAGATTCACTCACATCTAACTTAGACAGCATGCATGCAGGTCGTCTGATATTACCCAGTCGGGTCCACAGCTCTCCCATGAATACTTGGATTATCCTGCCCACTGGTCATTTCGATCGTTGTATACTCTTGTCGCACACCAAACCGATGTCATCAACGGCAGGTTGCTTGACGGGTTGATACCATTTCGTCCTACGGCACAAGTCTGGTAGGTACTCCGTTACCTATTTGTTCCAGAAACGATGCTGTATATGCTGTATCCGGGGCTAGTGATTTCTTGTCTGCTCTGAATTTGGTACACCTAAGAGAAAGTAATTGGGGGTTAAGGGTTCATCAGTCGGTGTGTCTAACGCTATGTAAGTCAGTGGTCGCGAGTTTACCATGTTCATGTATAGGCTATGTTCTTGGAGGGTCTCATTATAAAGTGCATGTCCCATGGCCCTTTTTATACTACAAACCAATCGTTCCCAACAACCTCCTGCATGGGGGTGCAAGGGACAATTAAAAATTCACTTGATCTTCTAATTCACAAAGGCGTCCGCGATGATACCAGTTGGTGTAGCTGCCGTTTTAGTTCTGCATTCGCTCTGACGAAATTCGTAGTCTTATCCGATCGGATACGTACCAAAATTCCCCGCATGTTGATGAAATTCCTGATGCACATCAAACATGTATCGGTCGTGAGATCACGGGCTACTTCCAGATGTGCGGCTCTTACAGTAAGGCAAGTAAAGTACGCTATCCATCACCTCTCGGTATTTCGCCCGGTACTAATGAAAAATGGACCCATGTCATCTAAGTAGAAGAACGGCCTCAAAAACGGTTTTAGTCTGTCGACCGGTAGTTGTCACATGGACGGATTTTCTAGTTTGACGCGTTCTGTCCTCTATGTTTGGCGTCTTCTCGCTGCTTAGAGGACTACTGTTCGTATATGCGGGATCTAAAAACGATGACGTATCTCAGCTATGATGGTGCCTTCATTCTGATGTTTCCAGGCGTGATGATAGGAGTCCACGATCAACACGGTAACTCGATGATGTTGGGGTAATATTATCGGTCTGCGTGCGTGGACTAAGATAGTCAAAACTTCGCCGATTCGTCCATACATTCTTAACACTCTATTTTTGTCTAGCATTGGAGTCAGCCTTAACACGCTACTGGTGCGATTCAATGTTCTACCTGCTTCCAGCATGTACTGCCATTTGCACTACCTGACAGATCGTCAGTTCCGCCTTCTCTAATTCATTTCCCTTTAAGCCGCCGCATTCTCTTCTCGATTTGTTGAAACAGTTTCTGCGAAATTTCAAAACGTCATTGTTATCTATAAGAAGGAATGCCGCCTTCCTGAGAAGCTCTTCCTCAATTTTCGTGGTGAGCATCGAAGGAGGCCATTCGGATTCTCGTTTTTCAAGAAGTTGGGGCCTTCGAACCAAAATGACTCTCTTTCATACGTGTGCCAAAGTCCGCCGGGTTAAGTGCGCTTGGTAGCCACCTCCATTCCACAATGTTGGTAGTGTCTAGAATTTCGCTCACGCGATGCACTACGTACAGCTTGTATCTTCTATGATCCGAACATATCCATGACAACGCGGTCTTGGAGTCGCACCACATGACTATCCTATTAGGGGTGACGTTATGATATAGCAATACAGCTCCATGCAAACGTGTCGCCAATACTGCTGACTGTAATTCAAGTTTTCATTCAGTATTCTCTAGTACGCTGCTGCTGCAAAGGCCTGCTCACTTGCATCGCAGGATATGTGCAGTTCTATAGGCTTTGAGGTGAAACCAATTCCATAATAGCGGGGAACGCTGATATCTTCTATCTCCTTCAATCTGTCAAGCCATCTCAACCAGATTTTATTTCCTTCATCGGGGATTTTCGCGTACGAGTCTACTTGCTTTCGCCAACTTGGCTATCAAGGTGTATCCCGCCACTAACCTAAATGGATCAAACACCGACATGACAATGCCGGTTTCCATTTAATAATGCTGGATCAATTTTTGCAAGCGTCATGATGAATTTGAACATATCCTGGTTTGTATCCGAGTGCAATCCCAACACCTTCTGAGAGTTTTTTGTTTCACTTTTGTCCAAATTCAGAACAGGGAACTGGTCTTTGGTATCTTCGAATGTCTTCATTAATCTCTTGGAGTTCGATACGAAACGCTTGTGCTCAAAACCTTCTTGCCACGTCCACGTAGTAGTTATTCTTGATAGCGTCTACGGCTACTGGACACTTCTGGATACTGGAATTGTGCCGAACAGGGAGGGCAGGTAGCTCCGAACGTCATAGATGTCATTACATACTCAACACTTGGGTTCCCTCGGATCTTCTCTTCAGACGAATCGTTGAGCTATTTGGTCTTCTTGGCAAATTTTGAATTGATGGAACATTTCGACGGCGCACACACCTATCGGCCTCTGCCTGAACTTCATCAGAACCGCGGTCAACGGTTGACATTCATCTGGACCACTTAGCAGGACTGAGTTTAGCGAGATTCTACCAACTTGCGCCGCAGCGTCGAATACTAAGCGTAGTTTTCCCGGTTTGTTTGGGTTGCCCACCCCGAAATGTAGCAAGTACCAAGTGCGACTTTCTCTGATCGATGTCTCTGATTCAGTTAATTTTCTCGCATATCCCTTTTGTTCGTATTCCAACATGATTCTTTTGCATGAGCTTCTTTTCCAGACTAAGGAACCTTCTTACTGCCATCTTTCGACTTTCTGGTAGAGTTATGCCATCAGACTTCTACAGCAGTCCAGTTTCAAATTGCATTTCTAAACGCTTCGGCGTGGCGTTCAGCAAATCTTTCGCTCTAGATGTGTCAACAGACTCTGTTACCTTCTCGACGGTTCGTGCTCCAAGGTCCTCTCCCATTATATAGTTGTTCACCAAGTCTTCAAGCTGGACTTGATGAGGAACCTGTGCGAAATTGGCATGATAATTATCTTCATCGGTTTTATCTTCCTTGCCGTAGACTACCTATCCAAGTTTCGTTAGAACGATGGTTGGACTCTTCCATCCCTTTGCCCCGACTTTACGCGGGACTCCTGGGTGAGCGTTGTCTAACCCAATTAACAGTTTCGGGATGGCCGCATTATAATCATCTATTGGGATTTGTTTCATATGGCGATACTTCAAGTGCAGTGCGGGTAAATCCAACGTTTGGGTAGGAAGCCGGAGTTCTCCAACGGTCTTAATATTCCTAACTGGAATCTCATGCTGTTTTTCCTGATACCTGACACCTCCATATTTACTCGATTTGAAGGTTCCCTGATCGTGTTATCTCTGAACCATTACATCATAAAGTTTTCTTCAGGATCCTGCAGGCAGTTCGCTTGGTCACACTTGTGTAGTTTTATACAGCTATCTGTTCGGTGACCTGTTTCTAGGAAATTAAACATAACCTATATACAACGCCATCTTTGCCCATAAGTCATATCCCCAAAGCATCGACAGCTTTCTATTTCGTGCGCCGCCCCGCATAGTTTACATCCTGAGCTATTGTTAGCTACGTCGCTCGCTAAGAAGTATTGTGTCCGTTTCACGCGTCAGCCCTCGTTCCCATTTTGGATAACTTTTGTAGACAGTCGCTAAATTGTTCTATGGTCGGTGTCGACTCGAGCGTCATCGCGTATCGGGCCCAATTCAGCTTCCTTTGCACTGACAACTCTTCATTAATGTGGGATTCGCTAGATGTTGCTCACATTCAGCAGCCTTGAGGAACGACTACAAGTTTTGCACCTTCGTTGCGAAAGGAACCAGCTGTTCTATACGATTATCGGAGATTGGAACCACTTCTCGTATTCGTGCTATCTGGCTCTTTACGAGCTGATCCGGTCTCCCAAAACGTCCTTTAAGTGTATCGATAATTCTTGTAACGTTGCTACTGTGGATAAGCGGCCACTCACAGCTTCCTTGGCCTTACCCTTTAGTGTCCGGTTACTGTAACGGTTCTCCTCGATGATAATCTGGAAGGATTCCCTAAACATGGGACTTCTGGCCATCCGTCGAATATCGGAAGATCATAGATCCTATGTCCTTCTTCTTTTCTTGTATTGCTCAACGTACGGTTAAGTTCGCTTAACGCGACAGCTAATGTTATTCATACTTCAGAAGGGGTTCCTTCATGTACACTCGGTGTAGACGCAGCAGCCGTCGAGTTTGAAATTCCCTTATTTGCCTCTCCTTCTTCTCTACCCACGGCTATATAATGTTTTCCGCTGAGTCTTGATATAATGTTCGACTTTCTTACTTCTGGTTACCTCCGCTCGAAGTTCGGAGAGTTCGCTGAGAGCCTAGCCTTTTTTGCGGCTGACTCCGTAGTTGAACTTATTCTCACATGTTGAGTTTTCACTTTGGTACGGCTCCGTATTTAACCACATTTCTTCAGTAAGGCTTGAGCGTCGTGTGTAGTCTCGTCGCTGATTACTGGCCGGGCTTCGCTAAGTCTCGATGGTAACTAGCCCACCGCTGACGTTGTGGAAATCATCAACTTTCGTTGAGGCTGCTTGGGTGCTCTATGTCCGTTGCTCCGCTGGCGTTTAACACGTACTGCGGCTACGCTTGTACATTCAGTGCTTTTTTGCTTTACCTCGCCGTTGTTAAATAGCGCTTCGCTGAGCTAAGCTCCTTATTTTCTTGATGGCGACCCGCACTGCAGATATTAGTTGATGTCGACCCCGCTGCTACGGAATAGCGCCTCGCTGAGGTAAACTTCTGGAACAATCTGGTGCTGAATCAATTTCATACACATGTGAAGTGAAAATAAAAGATATTGATTGCCTCGGACCACATAAATAAAATACCACCGTTGTACTTTTGACTATTGTGATTATTTTATTTCCTATAAAAAAGATTACACGATGTGCTCAACATTTTTAGATTTAAGATGACAAATGTCATCAACAGAAAAAGAAAGTAAAATGCCGGAAATGGTGGATAAAGAATTTTGAAGTTTGGAGGAAGGGAGAACACTAGCGCTTACAAAGGTTATCGATATCGAGTTATCGTGGGTTTAGTCGAAGAATATCGTTAAAGATCGTTCACATCAATTTATTAAGTTTAAAGCTCCCTAACAAGTTGATTAACACTTAACTTCCAAATAGAAGATGATATATTTTCAGTGCGTATCTATCATATTTACTTAGATTATTTTACAACATCCAAAGTGTGCTACTACATCTCTATATAGAATCATGGACATATGATAGAATAAAGTTATCTGCAATTTTAGACATTTAATTGTTTCCACATCATGGTATGACGAGAACTCTTTTTTTTGCGGTGATTAGTGCTGATGGAACAAGTTTGTTGTTGAGCCAGCTTATTTTTGATATGCTTCAGTACAATATAAGACAGTAACAGGACTCATTTAGTACTGTGACCCCAGATAGATGAGATATATCATATGCTTCGATGCTAATGCTCAAAATAATATTGAAAGTCTAAGCAGGATCGGTGCGAGTGGAGTATTATTAAATTGGTTAAAAAGTTTTCTAATCGATAGAACTATCAGAATCAATGTATCAAAAATGATGAGCCGACAGAAAACAAGTTTGTATAGCATTCCACAAGGCTCCAAATTGGTTCCAATTGTATTGGAATTGGGTGAAAAGTAACCTCATTGACCGCCAAAATGCGCTGCTACTGCAAAAAAGGTTATGGTGCCTTGAAGTCCGTTCATATTTAGGCAGACATGCCAAATTTCAGTGCGATACTGTCTTTAGTTTTGTTTTGACAGCTGATTGTTGTTGACGTGCTTGGCATCGTGTTGAGTATGGACAAAATCGATTTTCGTTCTCTCATAAAACATTACTTTTTGAGAGGCAAAACTTCAAAGGAAACAAAAGAAAAGTTGGATAAATATTATGGGGCTAATGCTCCGTCAGATTACACCATCAAATATTGGTTTCGAGAGTTTCGTGGTGGCCTATCAGATACCACAAAGATTAGTACTGAGCGCACACGTCATATTTTGGGCAATATTCTGCATATGAAAAAATTATCCTGCCGCTGGGTGCCGCGCATACTCACTTCTGACCAAAAACACAAGCGCGAGAGCACTTCCAAAGAGTGTTTGGACTTGCTGATGCGGAATTGGGCGGATTTTTGGCATCGATTGGTAACTGTTGAATACCAGAGAACAGAATGAGTGCCAGGCAATGGACTAAAGCCGGCACGAGTGCTCCGAAGCGGCCGAGAGAGGCTCGATGAGTCGGAAAGGTTATCGCGTCAGTTTTCTGGGATTGTCATGGCATACTCTTCGTGGACTACCTCGAAAAAGAAAAAACTATCAACAGCGAGTATTACTGTGCATTATTGGAGCGATTGAAGGCCGAAATGGCCTCACATCAAGCGAAAAAAAAATTTTTTTTTTGCAAGACAATGCACCGGCGCACAAGAGCAACGCAACTATAGCTAAAATCAATAACTTACGGCTCCAATTGCTGCCGCATTCACCGTATTCGGCCGATTTGGTTCCCTCGGACTATTATCTCTTTCCAAACCTCAAAAGATGGCTCATCAATAAAAAATTCAGCGACACCACGGAGGAGTATTTTGCAGAGCTTCCGGAAAATTACTTTTCGGACGGGATCAAGAAGTTGGAAAATCGCTGGAATAAGTGTATCAAACTAAAAGGGGATTATATTGAATAAAATAAAAAAACATTTAAAAAAAATTTGTTTTTCATTCCCAAGGAGGTTACTTTTCACCCCACCTAGTAAACAAACTTTTACGAATTTATTAAAATAGTACATCAGGACTACATATGCAGTATGATTACAATACAAATTGATGAATTCGATGCTGTCTCAAAATGGACTTACTATAATCGCTGCGAAAACCAAGGTGCATACGCACATCGTAAATCCATTTCATTCCGCACATCGAAGCGGAATGGAAAAATCAAAATCCACCACCAAAACGAACATTATTCACTGTCATCCAACAACTAGACCACTGAAGTCGTCCAGCGGATGGAGTATCTAGGAATAACACTTCATCACTTTGTGATGACAGATGGGGCCATCAAAGAAAGAAGCATCGTTGCCTGGCACCAATGACATATCATACGAGTACATGGAGTAATGCTATGGAGAGTCATAGACTGAATGCATGCAATTCTGAAGAAAATCCTAAATTTTGTCCTGACACCGCCATTCCGGATTGTGCCTTGTTTCCGCCTACACTTGAGTGCGTTTATTCTTCAATGGGACAAATCTACTTACCTTCTCGTGTGAAGCAAGAGTATTTAAAAATTTGACAGATGGTACATCTCCCCTTCATCTAAAGAAGTGTTCTTCCATGCTGGCAAAACCACTGCGAAAGTTTTTTTCAATCCTACTCTTTAGTACTCTTTCCGAGCAGATGGAAAACAACATTTGCCCAGCCTATACCTAAAGAAGGTGAATCTTTTTCTCTCTATTCTCTACAGACAGAAACGCTGATAAACCGTCAGCTTATGAAATATTTCAAAACACGAAAACTTCTCAACGAAGTAGCAACAGGTCCACAGGTGTCTGAATAGTATATCTCGCCTAAAAGTGGAACCAAAACGTACAACATTCTGGCAAAAGCAAAATAGTGGCACTTCATATATCTAGAGCATTTGACAGAATTTTGCATCAAGCTCTTTTCATTATCTACCTTTTAGAATGTTCAATTTAAATTGTCTTAGGTGGTTTCAAGTTTGGTATTCACAAAATAAATGATGGTGTGTCCCAAGGTTCCGTCATGTCCCCGACACTTCTTTCAATTTTCAACAATGAAAATTGTCTGCTAGTTCTAATCCAATATATTTCTTTGCTGACAGTTTTCTCTGCTTTTCATATTCTATCCCGAACTCACGTAAGTTGCAGTGTATGTTAAGCTCATTAAATTTAACAGAGTTCAATTTAATGCTTCCAAAACTCAATGTTGTCTGCTGTCAGCGAAATTTAAATATCCAGCCAATATCCACGAATGGGACTTGCATCGTCTTAATCGAAAAGTTTTCTCGGTACGTGTGTCTGTGAAAACTTACATTGGAATGGCCACATACTCAATAACGTCAGAAATGCTGCGAAATGTCAAAGTTTCCTCAAAAGATGTAAGAAATATTTCACCGCTTCTGATCTGGCCACAATATATAAGGTATTTATCGGCTCAAATTTGGAGTACAATGTTCACATCTGTGCTGCTAGATAGAATTCAAAATAGTGCAATTATACTCATACATACACATATCACATACACCGGCGTAATGTTTCTTGCCTCAACTTGCTCTATCGTTAGTTTCACCACCATTCCACCCCTTCAAACCTTCAACCGTAACACTCGTCTCGCTATGAATGCTCATCAGCATTTCCTCAAGGCCACTTTTTGACGTACTTTGAAATATCATCATTCGTTCCTAAGCGGAAAAACTCGCTTATGGAATGCCCTGCCGAACTCTCTACTCATATTTTTAGTCATTGTAACATTCATACATTCAGAACCAACGTACGTCGGTACCTAACTTTCTTTTCTCCCTAATTTTCCTTCGCCCGAGCTGTGTGCAAACATTTTAGGGGTACTTAAATCCTTGAACCTTAAATTGAAAAAGATTGCTACACGCTCACCAAAAGTTTCACCCCAATGAGTTTGACTTTCTTCATGTCAAAGAGCATGGAATGAACGGTCGATATGTGCAAGACTGTTTTTCGCATACATTCTCTGTCTGAGATACAATATGCGATACAATATTATGATTACCACTTCCTCAGCCACCGCATTTTTCATATCTGCTTCGAATATATTCACCCTTCATTCTCAGAACCTTCTCCTTCTTCCACTTCACAATCCTTTCCATTTCCAATGAGCGGAATGTGCGATATTCCCATCGTTAAGCCGAAGCGCATTCACTTTCGACAATATTCTCGACAACTCTCGTTTTCCATCTGATAATTGTTATTAGTATTGCGATGCCACCAAACTAGGTACGGGCAACAGCTTACCATTCTTCTAAGTGCACACAGTGATATACTACCACGGATAACCATCAGATGTAACTCCAGAAGCCAAAGGCAGCAACAGTGGCCCCCTACATATACGGCAAACTAGGGCGACCTTCAAAGAAAGCGTAATCGTCAAGCTGGATACAAAGCCGTTACACCGACTCTGATAAAACAATGCTCCCAGTTGATCACTGTCAAGCGATACTTAGCCTATGTCGCAAAAGTACTAGCACCAGCAGTAGCACATGCGGCTGTACATCCAACTGCAGCTTCAACCTCAATAAAAGTGAATCCATTCATCGTGTGTAGGAAGGAATTTCTTGGTCCAGCGTTGTACAATATCTTTTGTTGGATCCAAATGGAGGAACACCGCTAAAGGAGTACAATTGGTGAAAAGTGAAATTTTCAAGCGTGACATGGACATGGTAACCGAGAGTTCTTCTCACGTGCCAGTTTGGGCCTGATTCAGTGTTTTAGGTCCTGGTAACTATGCCAGTGCCAGAAGTGAACTTTGTTGTCTCTTGTCTGTCCATTTAGACCAATGAAAAGAAGAATGATCAAGTGATCATGTTTAGATTGATTGATCAAACAAGAAGCAGGTCCCGCGCCCCGCTACTGCTGGACGAGTACTTGTGTTCTTTGGTGAAGTTTCTTTTGTCGCGGAATTACGAATACCGTAAAAGAGACGTCAATTATGTTGGACATCTGAAGACGATGATGAGTTGCAAAAATGGCTCAATGTGAGTAGTCTTACTGGGGTTTGAAATGAATGTTAAGTTTTACTTTGGACTCGTTTTGTGTATTAAAAAAAGTGCTTACCATGTATGATTGGAATGGGGATTCAGCAAAATGGCTTAGATAATGCAATTTGTTTCCATGTAAATGGTCATGTGGATCATTAAGGCTTGATTGGATTATAAAGAGGAATACCTTCCCAACGACTGTCATATTGTTTCTTGTCTCTCACAAGGACTAAAAAATCGTTTCATTTATGGAAAGTACATTTCTAGTCTGACAATTGATTTGAAAAGATCCATGAATTGCATAACTGTGAGCTTGAATACGTAGAGTAACTGAAAATTAGTAATTTAAAAATGGCTCTGCATAATATAAAGGTCGAAATGCAGTTACGAGCCACGAGATATGATTCTGCATAAGGAAACCTCTCGCTATGGTATGCGAGTACTCTCAATAGCACTTCAGCTTACACTAGCTTCTCCGATGTATTATCTAATGGCTCCAAACAAAAATTTGGTTTATCAGATTGAATGTTGTGGGCAGAAGTATCCTTCTATAACGCCTGCAGTATTACTGAGTATTGCTGATGTTTCAAGTCTCCGTACTCTAAATATGACTTTCCTTAAAAACTAAGTAGTTCCAATGGGAAATCAAAATCGCTGCGCCTGATATTCTGGACTTTCGAAGGAATAATAATTTTTGCCAGAAGGTTAAAAGTTAACAAAGCCTCAGAAGAAATTAACCAAGAAATCTACTATAACTGGATTGATTTCCTTCTTTCAGCGACTTCATTGCCTTTACCATCTTCTTATCTTCTCGCTGTTCTTCCACGAATATTTGTTTTTCGACTTCAACGTTTAGAAGATCGTACTGTCATCCTCCTTCATTTAGGCTTTGGAGCAAAGTTCGCACTTCCCACATTCGGAAAGGGCATCAATCTTGTCATGCTGAGAACCGGATCAATCCAAAGATAGTGGTGGACGATAACCTTCGAATTTTTCTTGCCTTTGACTGAGCATAGCGCCAATGCCTACCTTAGATGCGTCTGTATACTACATGGAAAGATCATACGAGTTCAGGAATTCCAAAATGTAATATAGGTATGCGGTAGTGATCTTGATCTTCAACACACCAACAGCCTTCGCCCCACAAAAAACTACCTTTCTCTGCCATGAGTTCGACAAGTGTTTTTTTGAGTGTGAAAAGTCCCAAGTGGTTGCGTGCTATAGAAATAGGATACACACTGAGCGGTGTCAGTCAACCTGGCGATATCGAGCGCTGCAACTGTTTCTACACATCAATTGTGCTTATTTTACCTCCAAGTGGTAACCATTGGGTACTGGTCATTGATCAATGTTCGTCTAAGTTAGACATGCCAAACTTATAAGCGCGAGCGCTGACAAGCAGATAAAAATAGCGAAACTATAAACGGGACAGCGTATGAATCGCGAAATAAAACAAATGAACTCAGGCCGGAGGGATATCTAAAACTAAGTCATGGTCTTGGAAAAGAAATGGTGGCGGATGAGCCCTTAATGGAGCAACGAAAGCGCTCACATACTCGTACGGGTAACTGTCTTCGGTCTAACGGACCTTTCGTTCTAGGGGTATCTATAATGGAACTGGCCCAGTTTGGGACTGTGCCACAGGGGTGATTCACGGCCATGGAAAAGATATATAAGTTACGAAGCAACAATATACCTCGGATACGGACCGATTTGGTGTTGACAACTCGTGAAAACGAAACAAAAGCAATGAACTTTGGATCGGCACGTGGAATGTTAAGTCTCTTTATAGGCCAAACATCGCTCGAGGACGTATTGAACGGCCTTTACCTCGATCATCAGTTTTTGAAATCAAAACAAACTTTTTGATTTAATATGAAATCATAACAGAGGATGCTTAGCACTTAATCTCGAACTATTGGATGAGTAATAGCATTGGAAACTGAATTTTGACGTTCGTAGTCTGTTGTGCAATCCTTGTTCGTCATTGGTGAAGTGGTTTCATTTTCCACAGTAGGCAACTGCTGCATTTGTCTATACTTTTTAGTTCTTTGGATCATCCAGTCTTTTTTTGTGTCGTTAATCCTATCGATTTTCTATTTCTCTTCTCCCTACCCTCGAGTTCAACCCTTGAGCCAGACTAAGGGCCTTCGATAATGTTGTTTGACAGTCAACTGTATCTAAATCTTAAATAGACTTAGTCCTTGGCCCTCGATGAATAGACTGACCAAAACCTCTTTGCTGGGCATCCAGGAAGAAATGAAATTACCAATCATTGCAGAACTTTTGCTAATTCAGTGCAGCTTACTTTCGAGTCTTGTTTAGATACTACATTCCTTGAAGCGCTGGTGCAACAAACTCTTCAAACACTCGTAACTCGGGTCAGAATTCAAAAGTAAAGTCCGTAAAGACAGTTATTTCTTTCATAGATGCGTCGCAAAAACATTTGCTTTCTCTATTATTTCTCTATGCAACCCTTGCAGTGATTTCAGTTGATGTTCTGTTAAACGGTTGCACTGCTACAAGAACAAGTACCCGCACTTATGTTTATTGCGGTATCTGGACTACCAGCTTTTGAAATACGGTGGCGATGCTTCGGTAAGGCGCATGTACTAAATCATCAACCAAGTGTGAGTGGAAGAAAGCATGCCCGATGACTGGGCTATCAGCTCCATGTGCCCCATCTACAAAAAATATGATCCTATGTCTTGCAACAACTATCGAGACATATCCCAGAGAGACATAACCTAATTTTCACACTGAGACACATCCTGGAAAACACGAATGAATTTGAACTTGAAACTCACCACCTATATGATAGTATTCATTGTCAAAAGCTCCATCCAGATATGTCACGTAACGCTGGAAGACACTCCTCCGAACTAATTCAAACGTGAACCGGATTATGTCAAAGAGATGCGCTATCATATGAATCTCGTTCTGAAGCAGATAGTGTGCAGACCAGATGTCAATAGGGAAGGCATTATCTTCAACAGTTCCTTTCAGCTACTGGGATATGCGGACGATATTGACATCATCGGTTGTTTCTAACATGCCGCAAATAGAGGCTTTGCGGACAAAACGTCGTATCGACATCGCGGATGCCCAACGCTTGGTCTGGATAACTGGAAGCAGCATGCCCGTGATCTCAAATGGGCATATGGAAGACTGCAATGTCTCTTCACGGATCGGGAGCCCGTTAAGTAAGTATCATATGCAGACCATGGTGTACTATCAACTGATAACAGCAACTCCGCACATCCGACACCAGTATTATAAAAAAGTTACCAAGCGGTCGATCAGGAAGTGAGCTGTCCCTTCGAGTATTTAGTAAGTATCTCAAGTTTTTGCAAGCATTATATGCTTGCGTTATATTCCTGCAGATTGCTTTTCACAAACAACACCCAACTATGTCTCCCGTTTACTGCAGATCAGTAACGAACTCACCGCGATATACCATAGACATTGAGACGCGAATTTAAAATGATCCTTATACTCGTATAAGGTTCAAACCTAAGCATTTGTCTAAATCTAGAAGTTTATAGATTGAGGTTGAGATTCATCCGGTAGCGCTTCCGAAATAAGTGTGCTTAAACCAAAATGTAGTTACACGTGTGGATATGATTAAATCTGAGCGATTCCAATATATAGAAGAGCTGGATGGAAGGGTCCAGAATGTCAAGAATTCTAAAAAAAAAGCACTCGAATGCAAAGGTGAAAAAGTCATTTTTTCTTCTTTTAATAAATTATCTTATGTTTAAACAAAATGGAAATATTTTTCTTCTTGTTATGGTTTCATACATGTTCTCTTTGTTTTTTTTTTTTCGATATTAGATTTTTTTTTTCCTTCGAATTCTGACCGCGTCCTCAAACTTTTTACCTACAGTGTAGATGCATCATGAGATGATCTATAATTTAGATAAATTTTGCATTTGAATGCATACTTCTATGATAACGTAGTTCTTACAATTTATTTCTGATGAAAATATATTGCATATTTTAGGGGTTATGAACAATCTTAAACGAAAGACTTCCAAACTGTAAGTACAACTGGGCTCACGTGGTATGTTCGCTTTCAGATTTCAGTATCTAAAGCCCATCAAAAGATATTGGATTTTGTTATCAAAATGTTTTACAGGGTATTTCGTATAAAGTTTCGGAAACCTAATGAAACAAATTCATCTATTTGAGGAAGCGAAAGATGGCATGGTAAAGACCATAATAATTTTTCTTTTTAAATGTGGTCGAAGGATAGAATTAGGTGCGCAACTAAGTTATCGTGTTTTTTTTTTATGAAAACGCTACTTTATTGTGAAAAAATGGTTGCAAATGAATCATTCAAAGCATTGCCCATCGCTAGCTTCAAATATTTCCCATCTTTCTGGCAGAGTTTGAATACCGTTACGGTAAACATGTTTATCTTTTGAGGCTATCCACAATTCAAGGCATTTTTTGATGTCTTCATATGAGCGGAACTGCTGATCAGCCAGACCATAAACCACCGAACGGAGCAAACAATAATCGAACGGCGCAATATCTATTGAATATGGGGGGAGGGGTAGGACTTCCCAGTTGCGGGTTTCCAGGTTGGTTTAAACGCTTTTGGCAACGTAAGGTCGAGCGTTGTCATGCTGTAGATTCACCCTGTCATGCCTCTGCTCGTTCTGTGTTCTCGGTTCAGCCCCATCAATTAAAGTCGATACCGTTCCCCAGTGAATAATTGGCCGAGCCGATGACTTAGAAGCATTACGGGGCAGTCCCCATGACTTTATTCTCTTTGAGTTGCTGTAATGAATCCATTTTTCATTAACCGTCACGATGGGATGAAGAGAACCCTTCCGTTTTTGCCGCTGGAGCAGTTGTTTTCCTGTGAAAAAAGCACGCTCAACTTCCCTTGCCTTCAAATCATAAGAAACCCGACTTCTTTGCTTTTGATTCGTTCCCAACGCATCCTAATGCTAAAGCAAGCTCTTCTTGTATTTGGCACGGATCCTCATCGAGCAATGCCTCAAATTCAGCGCCTTCGAAGGATTTTGGCCTCTTTTCACGCGAACAGCCGTCAACATCGAAAGCACCGTCTTTACACTCCAAATTTGTTTTTTTTTCGGAAGAGAGCAGTCAGGCAAAGAATTAATTTATTGTATTCCTTACAAGTTTGTGTTTCTTTTTATTTGAATTTTTTCTTTCCGCAGAAATATCAGTTAACGATTCAGTGACAAATCAACTGAGTCTCCACAGTCTGCTGCAAGAGTAGGCCGAATACAAGCAGAGATAGTAAGCCGCCGTGTCGTCAATATTTTCTTAGCAAGCATCGCAGTATTTTGTGCTACTAATGTCCAGCACACCAAGGTGTTTAGAAAAGGCATAGTGTCCTGTTAGGACGCTAGTAGCAGCCTTTCCTACTGATCACTTAGATACTTTGGGAACCATTCGTTTAAGCCGCCAACATCCTGAAGAGTCAATTCATCTGCAGTTATAGTTGCAAATGTCAATGGAAGCCTTATGTGAGGACAAAGGCAGTCGTGATGCAAGTTCAGGTCCTGTTTTATTCACAAGACTAAATGAATTTAGCCAACTGGGCTTAGAGAAGCTTGCACTCTCGGCTTACCATTGAAATGGCGGTAGGGTTCACCTACAACAATAAATCTTGCAACAACGGTGTGAGATATATGGTATCTGATGGTGGCTTTATTTTGAAGCTACATTTTCCATTATGTGTGCACATCATTCAATTGTCGGTTCAATTTTTGATGAATCGGTCTAAAATGTGCGGCAATATTCCGGCAATAGCGTGTCGAATATTTGCCTCGAGCTCGTCCAGAGTGGTTGGCTTGATGTAGCCCCAGAGAAAATAATCGAATGGTGTCAAATCGCATGGTCAGGGCGGCCAATTGATGGACGCTTACATGAGATGACCCAGTTGCCAAATTTCTTCTTCACAACTTCGAGCGTTGCGTCGCTTGCACGGCTTGATGGAATCACAGCTCGAATACATCGATGATGTCGAGCTCTAACTACAGAAAGTCGATTAGTATCGTTCTTTACCTGAGATTATTGACGTTAACGGTGTCTCCTTCTTCATTTCGAAAGAAAATTTATGCTTGGCCAAACACTTGTGGATTGTATTCGGTTCATTAATGGCAATTTTACTTGTTGACATAGCCGCTTAGCAAAAAATTGGCTTGGTCCGAGAAGATGACTTTTTGGCCAAAATCCGGATCTCCGGCCAACATTTCCAGCGGTCTCTTAGCGAACTCACGGCATTGTCTTTGGTCACCCGGTTTTAATTCTGGCGTCAACACGGATGTAGGTCTAAATCCAATCTCAAAATAAGCCAAGTTGACTCTCTGACGATGCCCAATTCAGCTGATTCACGCCGAATCGACATTCGGATTTTCGATTATATTTTTTTATAATTTAGCACGTTTGGCAAGCGTTAAACGATGTGCGATGAAATGGCAAATCTTACTCAATATTTTGACAACTGAATATCATTGGTAACAATTGGAGAAACTATCATAGCTATCTGGCCACTCGTTAGTTCTTTGTTAGTTCTGAGTGAAATCTAGCGTTGCCATCTCCTTAAAAAAACACCCACAACCTGGATTAATTCGGAAGTCATCCGTCAAAACCAGGCTACATTCGTTTCCTGGTTGAGATTCTGGTTGGAATTATTTCTGAGCAAATCGATTTCGTAGTATCGTAACAGCAGGAGATCTGATGTTATTACGTCAGATGACATGGCCATAAGATAAAAGTAAGAAGACAGTCGGAAAGCAAGGTCATCAGAGCTCCACTATTGTTGTACCAAAGACCACTTCTTTCTAAACGAAAAATGAAAGTGCAGAGAACGTTCGTATTCGACAGCGAAATTTATTAAGTCGTCTGAAGCAGAACCAGGCTAAAAAAAAATTTCCATGCAGTGGAGACAAACTGCTCTTTGGAGCCTGGTAAAAGCAACCAATGCATAGGACATAATTGGTCTAATCATAGCCGGTGGTGTTCCCTGAAAGAGATGAGTCAAACCAATCAATTTCCTTCATCTCGTATATAGAGCAACCTTTGTTTTGAGAAAATAGACTGAAAGCCAATTTCCAGTCAGTCGCTGGGTAACATACAGTACGGCTCCGTGTTTTTTTTTTTTTTTGCAAAATTATTAAGTAGAGCGCGCTCAAGTACCTTTAAAATGTTTACACACAGCTCAGGCGGATAAAAATTATGGAGGAAAGAAAGATAAGTACCGATGTACGTTGGTTTTGAATGTTTGCGGATTACAATGACTAGGAAATAGAGAGCTCGATAGAGCATACCACAAACAAGTTTTTCGGCTTAGGAGTGGATCACGATATTTCAGAGTACGTCCGAAAGTGGGCATGAGGGAATAGTGATGAGCATTCATAGCGAGACGGGCGTTACGGTTGAATGTTTGAAGAAGCACTGGTTGTTATAGCACTGATAGAATAGCGATAAAACGAAGTGAGGCACGAGATATTTCGTCGGTGTTCCTTGACTGAATGATATTGTCATCACCTATGAGTTTTATCGCACGGTTTTGAATCAATTTTATCAGATGCAGAGATGTCTTAGGTACACCTGTATATACGTGATGGTAGATTTAAGAACCGTTGAAAATTTTAAGCAGTAAGCCAACCAACAAGCACCATATCAACGTAGAGTTACCGCTGCCTTATGAGTAAGGCCTATTGGGCTCGCCATCATATTGTATATTGGATGCAGTCGCCAGTTTTTATCCAGAAAACTACTGAATTGTCGAGACATGCTGTCCAGCCAAACTGGACATGCCTTAAAACTCCATTGTTGTGCGCACCCTCAATGTAAATGACAATCCATCTACGTACCATGGGATTCTCTGAGAGATCTCTAAGTTTGTGTTTCTCCATTGTTGATGCACCTGGGTTTTTTTTTTTTTTTTTTTTTTTTTAATATAGGAGCAGTCTACTCCGTGGAACCGTTCCTGAAGATGAGACTGTATTCCTTTCGTGGCTCTGATTCTGACCGAAGCTAGTCCAGGGCACAAGGAAAGTCGATTTCTTATTTTTTTTCCACCGCAGCAGTTCCAGTGTCATCGCATCAGATGGCATGTCTATGAGACCGGAGTCTAAGACAGCCGGCACGCAATAACATCGAAGCTCCAGTAGGTATTGTACCAAAGACTACTTCTTTTCAGTCGGAAGATGACTTTGAGGGTGCAACCCATGTTATGAATATTAAAGGAAGGGAGTCAGAAGTGCTAGGGAAAGCCCTCATGCATCCGAGACAAACCGTACTTTGGAGTCTGGTAAAAGCAGCAGACAGACCTTATGTCTTGCCAATAGCACCTCTGCACTGCCAGAAGGCCGTCATTGCCTTAGATGCTTTGAACGTTACATGTTTAGTCCTGAGAAGTTTGTTATCCAGGATGACATGAAAAAAATAAACTTAGCTTCTTTTGAGAATTGAATGGTGATGCCTTTAAGCGCTAAATGAGTCAGACTAGGCAGCTTCCTCCTTTTCATAAAGAGAGGATTAACTGAAAGCCCATTACTAGTGCACCAGTCGTCGATCACATCTAAGACTGCTTGCGCTTTGGAGCAGACATTCGCTAGACACAATCCAACAGACAGTATAGCTACATCATCCGCGTATGCTTGTGAATAGACGGTAGAGCTATTGACCAGTGAGTCGACCAATATGCACCATAACAGTGGGGACAGAACTCCGCCTTGTTGGTAGCCCCTGTTTACACCCGCCATAACATATTGGCAGCGGCTAACATCCACAATCAATTTCCTATTCACCAACATTGATTTTATCCACAGAACTAGTTATTCATCCACGCCGTGTTGTCTGGCCGAGTTACACATGCCGTCAAAAGTTGAGTTGTCAAAAGCACCCTCAAAGTCGATGAAAATACAAAAGGCGTATTCCTTCTTGTCGAGTGCATCTTCAGTTTTGCCTATCATATTTTGAAGCGCACTCTGGCAGGGTCTTCTACGTTGGTAGGCATGTTGAATCACCGACAGAGGATACATTCGCAAGGCGGTTTTGCGCACATAGATTTCGATCATTCTTTCGATGCTAAAACACTTGACGGGCGAGTAGTCCTCTTTTCCGATTTTCGGTATAAAGGCCACTTTCACTGCCTAACAATGAAAATTCTCTTCAGAGTTGCCAGCAACCGATCTAATATATAATTTTTTGTAACATAACTAGGTATATGACAGCCATGGATATGTGCCAAGCGACATGAAGCCATCAAAGGATTTGCATTAACAACATGTTTAATGACCTCATCCGTCACTACAATCGATGAGATATATCAGCTACAGCGTGTTGTGTTGTTCAGCTCACTACAAGCTTCGTTGATAGGAGTTTGTTGTGAGCTGGTTTCGATGAGGTTACCTGGGAATTGAGACTCGAGCATGAAACGGAGGGTCTCTGCTTTCAACTCAGTATAGGTAGTGTCAGATACTCTGAGTTGTTCCAGCTTGGTTGATCTTCCTCTTTTGAATACTTTGACTGTCTTGCTGGTTTCATCAATAGTTTCGATTTTTTGTAAAAAAAAATTTGTATTATGCACGCTTCGAAATCCGAGTATGCTTCTTAAATTCTCTTTGCTTCAATCTGTAAAGATTCAAATCTTCCTCCAAATAAGTCTTAAGTGACCTGTTTTCGAAAAACTTGGTAAGCGCGTCGTTCATATTCTGAACATGTTTCTCAAGCTTTTCTTTTATCCTGAGCTTAAGAGGAGCACTATTGACACTCCCTTAGTACGATGCTCTTGATCAAGTGTCTTCCTTATCTATGATACAAAAGCATTATTGCGCTGCGCTGCTGATGGAAAATAGGTCTCGAATTGTTGCACACTAAAATATTCCGAAGGTGTTGATGTCGCATCTGATAGCTTTAATCAAATCTTAGTTCACTTAACGCTTATAGTTGTAGGATCGAGAAGAGAGTCTGTCTGAATCACCCTAAAATATCTGCAAACAGGATCCTAAATCTCAAAAGATAACACAACATTTTACTTACAAATTTAGAATATTCTTTTGTTTATTAAAATTAGATTTTGGGTTAACAGTAAATTTAGAGATAAGATACGTAATTGTACACAAAATAATGAAGAATGCGGATACTGGCCACGTAATTCTAGAACGTCGCTCGAAAAATTCTCCGAGAAAGCTGACATTAAATAACAACTTGAAGTCATACCAAATGAAATATCAGATCATCCTATTGACTTCCTGTGGGCTTACATGTCTAAAGCAGTTAGAAAGATCAAAAGACCGAAAGACCGAATAGCTATGTATAAGTATGTTTTTCATAAGTTTATCAGTTATAATCAGTTTTAACATTTTCGGATTTTTTTTTTTTTAAAGAAAGCCCTAAACTTCCTTTCATTCACGCTTCTATTTCCGGATACCACGGCAGATATTACGCCTCCAGCATTAAACAAAAATGCATCCTCGCACGAAGGGAACTCTCGGTCTTCTTTCTTAAAAAAAAAAACAAAAATTCAAAAATCATATTCCAAACCCAATAAGTTAATTTATAAAAACGGTCAAAGTAAAACTTGTATCTCCTTTAATATCAAAGGACCTTCTGATGTTCCATTCATTGTGACTCAACAAACGTTGAACCAATATTTCAGTACTATTGGAGAACTTCGTCAGCGACCTGCCGAAATTACCAAGCCCAACCTTGAGTAACTTCTATTGATTCGATGATTTGAAAATAGTGATATGTGTAATGAAACTTCCTGAAATAGGGACGAACACAAAGATAGGGAAGACTAGGCAATGTTTCGAACCAGGATCATAAGTACGTGTACTTCAAATCAATCCCGAGTCGTCATTGTTTCTTTTTCTTTATCCAGTCTGGAATATTATTTCGGATAGCCTCGCCTAATTGTCTATAAACCATCAAAGCCAGGATTGGTAATACCAGCCTTGCATCCTTAAACAAGTACACATAGCACGCAGCAATAAAAAGACACACATCGGTCATGTAACTAACAGCTGATCGAACGTTTTCCTCGGCTTCTTGCGTCAGTTCCTCTGGGGACTTTTGAAGAACGTCTCCAACTAGAGCTGCAATGGGTTCTAAGTTATTTATTTTCAAAGGTGCCGATGGTGGTGCGGGTTGATATTCTCTTCTAACTGGAGACGGTTCAGAAATACGTGGACGCGTCACATGCCTTCGGGCAAAATCATCTGAAGACGCGCCAACACTAGACGGTGGTCGGCTGGATGAAGGATCTCGAGAACGTGTTGCAGACGGTACTCGCTTCTTGACAATTTTCTTCACTTTTACAATTTTTGTTCGTCCTCGGCTCTCGGAACGTTGTGAGGGTTGAGAAGCTGAGGACGGAGTGGCGTCTTCTTCACTTGGTGTCTCTGGGATTTTTGGTTTGTCATTTATGGTCATTGCCAGTCGACTGGCTGTTTCCTTCACATGTTGTATCTGATGACGTTCTACCAGGGATAGACGAGGTTTTTGTAAGCGTGTCAAAGGATCACTGGATGGAATAAAATCCTCTATGTCGTCATTAACAATACCCTCCTTTCCAGCCCTTTCGGCGGCTTTTTTTAGCTCTTCCCGATTAAGATAGAGAGGAGGATTGTATTTTCGTGTGCTTCCTACTTGGCGAACGATGTCGCTGTAGTGATCTACAACCACCTTCGCCTCTTCTTGGCTGATTCGTGCAGCTTCTTGTTTTTGTCTTTCTTCTTCTTCCTTTGCCTTACGTTTTGATTCTGAATCAAGACTTATGGTTTTTTGCAACTTTGGTGTGGGTGGCGGTTCCGCGTTGGCCTCGGTGTTTTTCTCTGTTGGTGATCTCCTGTCCCACTTAAAGAAAGACTTGAAGCCTTTGCTCTTCTCCTTCTCAACGACAGGACTAGATAGCAATGGTGGTGAACTAGATTCAATTGGATTTGGTGAGGGCGATTCATCCTTTACAACACTTTCGTTCGAAGGCCGCTTCAGAATCGGCTTAGGGACAAAATCAGGACTTGCCAGCGGTACCGGTCGATTTAAAACAATCGCCGATTGCTCGGGCGTTGGAGCTCGATATGGTGTAAAAACACCGGCCGACATGTTTCTTGGATGGTATGTCTCCAATTCATCACTTGTAGATCTTGTTCGAGCTACCAATTCTCGTTTGAACTTCTCTATAGAGTCCTCCGATACAGAGTCTGTGCTTGCTGTATAGTCCGATTCCACATCAAAGCTTTCGCCAGTTTTCATCTGATAATCACTTGCGTCATCAGTTTCCTGACTATCTTGTCGGAACTGCTGATTCAGCATTCCTCTGGCTCGTGATAGTGGTCGCATAGTTGCTATGTTATCCTTAGAGTCCCACTTGGTATTGGGTGAGGCTAACTCACCAATATCTGCTGATCGGCGACGCATTTCGCTGCGTTTTTCAAAGGATAGCCGTTCGGCTTCACTAATAGATCCAAGCCGCTTCCGTACCGTAGCTGGTTGAACTGTAAGCTTTTCTTTTGAGGCTTTTATCTTTTTGGCCCGTTCGGCTTCTTCCATTTCGACAGCCTCATAGAATCGTGCCATTGCACGTTCGTAAAGAAGTTCCGTGGAACTAACAGATCGTCGAAGAGGGAACGTTTGCAGATTGGTGAATTCCATCGAAGCCAAGTCTGGTGAAGATATGGAAATTGGTGGTGGCTGTAGTGCTTCTTCCAGATCCAAGTCAAAGGAGTCTTGCTCTGTAAGGGAGAAGAATGAGTAGAAACTTCTTAATGAGTGAGTGGAACTTACTTTCTTTGTCCTTGACCTTGCTATTTTTGTGGAAGAGCACCAACATGAACTCGCTACTCGTGTGGACTTCGTCACGTTTCTCAGTATCTGACAAGGGAGCTGGATCACTACCTGGGCGGCTGATATGAATTTTCGGATTCGAAGTATTGCCATTGTATGGTGGTTGCCGTTCTGGTTCATAACTTGGTTCCTGCTCCGAGTATCTATGAACATGCTGGCTTTCATTCAAATCGACGGGCTCCTCACTTCTCTGCAGAGCTGAAGAGAATTTTTTCGATTCAGGCGGCGTCTTAGGTGGTATGTTACGGATAATCTGTTCAACTGGACTTAAACTGCGGTTACGTGTAGATATGGATTGTTCTTCCTTGGCCGGCGGGGGCAGTTCCACTGGCAATGTATTACGAATCAGCTGCTCAATTGAACTTAGCTTTCGGTGAACTCCTAGTGCAGGGCTTTTTTCTTTGGTCGGTGGGGACGGTTCCATTGCCGGTGTCTGACGTTGTTCAATAGGACTTAAACTTTGGTTTCGTATTGGTATTGGAGGCTTCTCCTCAGACGGTGAAGGTGTTTTCACGGGCAGTGTGCTAAGGATAGGCTGATCAATCGGACTCAAGCTACGTAAACGCAATAATGAGGGACGTTCTTGCTTGGCTGGCGGTGATGCCTCTATACGCGTCCTCGACTGTTCTTCTTCAGATTGAACAAGACCCTGCTTAGAGAGTAATCTTCTTGTTGCTAAACTATTTCTGGACTTAGGGCTTAAGGGTGGTTTTGGTGGAAGTGTGCTTTCTGCTGGTGGTATTGGTAATGGTGCCGGGGTTGGGTTTGGAGCTACGTTTGGTACTGGGTTTGGTGCTGGCGTTGGTGCCGGCGTTGGTGCTGGCGTTGGTGCTGTCGTTGGACTGGGTTCTTGTTTTGGTGTGAATCTAAGAACTGGAGCGACTGCTGATGTAAATACAGGTCCAAATGCTGGAGCAATAGCTGGTGGTGTTTTTGGTGAAACAGGTGGATACATTGGGAAAATCAGAGGAGTCGATGGCCTAGGTGGAGGTGTCAAGGGATTGGTAGTAGCGGACTTGGGTGATGATGTTGATACCGTAAGTGATGTGATTTTCTTATTTTCCTCTCCATTGGGTTTCCTTGGGCTTGGGGTACGTCTGCCCGATCCCATGCTAGGTGATGCAGTTGTCAATGTACCTTCACCTCCATTCGGAGATCTTGGACTGGGGGTGCGTCTAGTAGATCCAATTACAGGGGACTCAGCTGCCGGTGAGGATTTTATCTCTCCTTCCAAATTGCCTTTTCTTGGACTTGGACTACGTCTAACTGAACCATCATTTGGAACTTCAATCTTAGAAAAGATTTTCCTTCCATTCTCTAGATCAAACTGTGGTGAACTGAGACTACGTCTTGCTTCTTCTTTAGCTTGAGCTTGAGCCGTTGGTGGTGAACTTTTGCGGACATCTGTCAGGTTCGTTCCATATGACATTTCTCTCACCAAATCCTCATTATCTAATATTTGTGGTTTGATTTTGCGATCAAAGATTGGTGATCTTTTTCTTGGTGATGTGTCTCCAAGTCTCTCTGCACCATCAGGTAGCGCCCTTTGTGGGGATAATGTCTTTCGCCGGGGAGGAACTGGTTTGTCATCACCATCGGGTTTGTTAATGCCACGCTTAGGATCTGGTACGAAAAGTACATCAGATTCCTCCCCTGGATCACTGAGTCCATATGGGTTCTCCGCCTTGACCCTAAACTTGTATTCTGATCCCTCAATCAAGTCATTTAAGGTTGTACTCAATTGTCGTGTAGTAGCGGCCTTAAGCCAGACATTCCAACCAATTCGAAAGTATTCGACAATGTAGCTGCCAATCTTGCATCCTCCATCATCGTCAGGTGCAGTCCAAGAGAGTGTCGCTGATTTACCATATGACGTGTTCAAACGCACCTTTCCTGGTGGATTGGGTCTTGAAGTGACGGTAACCAGAAATGAAGTTATATCCTCCCCCAGCTTATTAACCGCTCTTATGGTATACTCTCCGCGATCCACACGTTTCACATTATCAATTTTGAGTGTCGAATTTTTGTCCGTTGTCTCCAGCTCATAATGATCACCATTGGCTATGGGTTCACCCTCGTGCAGCCAAAAAACTGCTGGTGGTGGTTGACCAGCGATTCCCACTTTTAGTCGCAAGACTTCATCTGCCTCCACAATCAGACCATCTTCATAATTCCTTGGCAATCGGATTTTGGGTGGAGCTTCCACCATTAGCATGGCCTTAGTTACCACATGGCCAGCTCTGTTAGTTGCAGTGCATTTAATTTCGCCTTCATCTGTCAGCGCTACCTGATGGATGACCAGGACGCTGGCGTCGTTATCGCTTACAATTTTCGTTCGTCGGCTACTGAAAATCTCGTAGCCATCCTTAAACCAGCTTATTTCAGGTGGTGGTTGTCCCAAAACTGAGACTCTGAATTCCACACGTTCATTTTCAACAGCAGACATGTCGGTGAGTTCATTCGCAAATCTAGGCACGCTGATTGCATTCCTCTGGAGAGTAACAGTGAGTGGATCGGACAACTCACTAGGATCTGATTTCCCTACAACATTTTCGGCAATTGCTCGGAATTGGTAACGCCATCCGGGTTCAAGACCACTAATTGAGACCTCACAACCTGTAACCGATGCTGGAGTGGATCGCACCCAATGAGGTGAACCCATGCGTCGATGTTCGATTACGTAGCCAGTTATTGGAGATCCCCCATCCAGTTTAGGTCGCTCCCATTTTAGTGTGACAACATCAGGCTGCTGATCGGACAGTGGTATAAGAACTGGTCTGCCTGGAGGTGATGGTCGTTCTAGAAATAAAAAATAAACACAAGACGATGTAATATAAGTAATTTGAAGAATGACAAACGAGATAAGTATCTAGAACTATACATTAAGCTAATTTGGATACACGGATGAGATCTTACTTATCTGTCCGTAATCAATCGTCTTCAGGTGGATAAGTAAGCCAGGTAAATTTCCTAACATGCTAAGGAGAAACTCGTAGTAGAGATCTACATCAACTCATAGAGATGTTGTCTCAGCGCAACTATTGTATTTCTCCTGGAAAAGATTGTCGAGAATTGGTATGCTTGGATGAATTTGACACGGTATCTGTCTATGCAACTGAAGCAACGAAACCCACCTTAATCATATCAGAGCTCGAGACACTTTATCGATTCACAAGGCTGAAAATATATGAATAATCCCATAATTGGCTGAGATTTTAACGCCGAGCACAGAGATTCCAAAAATAATACACCAAAGACTAGAGGAAGCCTTCCACTCAGTTGGCTGGTTGGTTGGTTGGTCGTCAATGCGTTATTAACCGGATTACGTAAGGCATTACGCCCACTCTTGAATCGAAAGTCTCCAAATATTAACAAAAGACAATAATCGGGTTTCTGTAAACACTTATGTGTTCCCGAAAATTAATGAAATATTCCATAAGATCAAAACTTTACTTTATATCTTAAAATTGCCAGCACCACGGACAATGAACAAATACTGCTAGCAGTAAGTATCAATCCAGGACATAGCTGTCGACGATGAGAACTTCTTTGAGATCGAAGATCTGTAGCATGAATTTGATGCCATAGGAGTGTTGTTTTAGAAAGTATACATGTGAATGACGTGGTGATACTAGTGCCAAAGAAGTTTTCATGATAAGTGAAATCATGGTAAACATCTGGGCTGCAAGTTGAGGCCTTGGTGTCAAATCTAAATTGATGCTATTCACAACCAAAACCAAAATACTTGATTTTACCCTTCCTTTTCTTAAAGATCAACTGCTCACACTATCCCCCAGCGATAGGTATCTGGGTATCATGCTTGACCCAAAATTCAATTGGCACCAAAACATCGAACACAGTGTAAGGAAGTCATGGCACATAGCCGCACTGCGTCCAAATTTCATCTACGGTCTCATGAAATTAAAAAGACCCCAAAGAGTTCAAAGAATCTGGGTGCTGGATTGGACGGCATTACGGCCACATTAATATCCTGGACACGTTACCAAATTAAATGGTCGCGTTTACAAACAAACACACCCAAACTAAACTTAAAGAAAAACTTTAACGTAGGATTACCGACCACAGCTCAGTGAAAGAAAGATGAAGTTGTAAGGAACTTCGACACGGTCATCTACACCGACAGATCAAAAATGAACTAGTGTGTGGAGGCCGATGTCTACTCACTGAATATATCAATATCATATCGCTTGCCGGGCGTCTTCCAGGCGTAACTACTGGTAATCCGAGAGGCTTTCAAGCAACTCGAGCATCACATAAAGCACAAACAAAGCATTTCTATCCTCATATATAGCCAAGCCGCTATCAAAGCTATCGACTCGGCACTGGTCCATGAGTGCCGGAACGAACTTGCCCGTCTGGGTGAATGCTTTAAGGTCATACTGCTCCGGGTTCCAGGACACAGTGACATAAAAGGATACAGAAGGCCAAGCTCCAATGGAGGGGCTTAACTAACTGCGCTAATAGATCTCCTAAACAGAACCCCGTACCGGAAATAAGAAGGAAACTTACTCTCATTTCCTTTGAAAATGTCCGGCGCTAGCAAGAGTCAGACTGCGTGCACTAACGACCTTAACCACATCTCTGGTAAAGTAGTACGAGATCTTATCCGTTTTCTTAACTCCACAGACTGGATCTGGGCACATTACACAAGTCGTGGTACCAAAATGTCACATTCTAGTGCTACTTGGGTTCATGGTGAACCTCTACCTACATACCTATCATACAAGTCCAGTTATGACATTGGCCCAAACCACGACCTGGAAAATCGGGTCCTTCTGCATAGCTTGTACATTCGAAATGAAATAAAGAACAAAGATTCGAGAACCCGAGTTTAACTGACCTCAAGAATGAAAATATCGTAAATATTGTCACTGCTTTTCAGTTCGAAGGAAAAGCTGCAAACAATCTTCCAATCATTGAGAAGTAAGAAATCCGCGCGAATCGCACTAGAAGTTGTGGACATTTACACCACGCATCGACGGACAGCGGTGGTGCATCCAAATTCTAATAGATAAAAGTACACATCCAGTCTTCTTCGGAGGATAGGCCTTCTTTCAAACGTCAGTAATCTATTCGAAACGATGATCAACAAACTCAGTTGGTTGACAACAAAAATATAATTAGTTTCAAGGTGGGACATGATTTGTCCGGGTCTTAACTTCTATCCGATATCCAATTGGACAAACGAGAAACAAACAGTACATGGATACCTGCCTCATTTATTTCGAAAAGCACTTTAAAACCGTATGGCTAGAGAGAATCTTCTACAACTTGAACTGGATAGGTAAACAACTTTTGTACTCTTTTAAAGTATGTCCAACTGTATGGCGATATGACTTCTGCTGATGTATCTGACATTAAAAGCGGTCTGCAACAAGGTAGAGCTAATCCGCGGATCCTATTCAACAATCTGTTCAAGCAATGTTGTGGGATAACTTCACTATGGCATGGTGTTTGCAACCGATATAATCATTTGTCTTGATGCATTTGTTCGTAAAAGATTTGGACTTGTAACTTACTCTTCGAAATGTAGTTAGATACATTGGGATCTGGCTAAATCAATTTATCGGCGAACAATCTGTTTACGATAATCATATGTACTACTCAAATGTGCTTTCAAAGTGTTCCAGGTGAAGGACGTTCGCTTTTACTTTACCTAGTAAGAAGTCCTATAGCAATATGTGCAAAGTAATGCAGGCTTTATAGGTTCCAAAGCCACTGGAAGTAGCAGAGAATTTCCGATTTTACCAACGCAAACAACGTTATAGGGAAACAATACGTGCAAATTTGGCCAATATCTTCAAACAGACCTTTGAAGTCAATTCGTGTTTTGACTTTCAAGCAAACTAATACAATTTTGACATTTGGAGACCAAATCGTTAACCTTGGAAAAAGCTGTCGAAGTAGGAACCAGCATCGAACTCTCGGAACGAGATGCAAACCAACCGCATGGGGATCTACACCTGGGATCACCTGTAAGTACCATAAATAAAATTTCGACAACAAAACATTTGACTCATCGACAGAATTCTCTGAACTTGACAATTTTGAATTTAATTTGTGAACGCACTCTTTCACTAATCATCAAACTGTCACTATCAATTTATTCACTAAACTCAACATTTTCATCGTGGTAAAGTAAACTAACGAGCAACGTCTGCAAATTATAAAAAAATTCTACAGATATTCGGACTAGGCGACTGCAACTTTAAGACCGTTAACTCCAATTTTCGGTCGTAATTCTCGCCCTAATAGACAAACAATAACAAGTTTAGTTCAAAAATTTGAGTCTACATATTCGTTGTGTGATGTTGCCGTGTCAGTGAGACAACGGGTTGGTCGAAGTGTCGAAAATATCGCTGCCGTTCAGACGTCCGTATCAAACTATCCAAATCAGTCAATTCAACGGCGTTCTCAAAAATTGGCCATCGCTCAGACCACATTATGGCGTATTTTGTGTAAGGATCTTGGTTTACACCTATACAAGATCAAGCTGACTCAAGAATTGAAGCCGATGGACCATTTGAAGCGAAGTACGTTCTCCGATTGGGTTCTGGAGAAGATGCGCCAAGATGATGAATTTCATTGCAAAATCATCTTCGATGACGAAGCTTATTTTTGGTTATTGGCCGGGAGAAAACCCACATGTGCTTCATGAATCACCAATTCATCCACAAAAAATAACTGTTTGGTGTGGTTTGCATGCCGGCGGCGTTAATGGGCCATATTTTTTCGTCGACGATAACGATCGTCACGTTACTGTGAATGGTCAGCGTTATCGCGCCATGATCACCGATTATTTTTGACCCGAATTGGAAGATATGGACTTGGGCGACATGTGGTTTCAACAGGATGGTGCTACAAGCCACACAGCACACGCTACAATCGATTTATTGAAGAGTAAGTATGATGAGCGTTATCTCAAGACATGGGCCAGTCGATTGGCCGCCTCGTTCGTGCGATTTAACGCCACTTGACTATTTTTTGTGGGGCTACGTTAAGTCATTGGCTTATGCCAACACGCCGACAACGTTGGAAGAGCTCAGAGCCAACCTTGAATGGGAAATAGCGGCCGTTTCGGCCGAAATGTGTGGACGAGTCGTTAAAATTTGGGTCCAACGATCCGACCGCTGCAAACGTGCCCGCGGTGGTCATATGAACGAAGTCAAGCTGCATTCATAAAGGTTTTGATTGTACTTCAAGCCAATAATAAAGTTTTTGAAATATCTCAAATGGTTTGCCCTTTATTTAAAAAAAAAGTTTAAAAGTCGTTATTAGAAAATCCTATACAAACCATTTAACCATTAGCCGGGGCATCTACAAGCCATTTATCAAAAGAGAAAAAGAAGTACAACATCCGCTAATGCAATACAGGTAGAAGTTGATGAAATCTTGGCGGTGTACCCCAACTGTAAAGATCGGAACAAATTCATGGTCACTGTTCTACTAGATGGAGTGAAAAGTAACTTCCTTGACCGCCAGAATGGACTGCTACTGCAAAAAGGTTATGGTGTCTTAAAGTCCGTTAATATTAAGGCAGACATGCCAAATTTCAGTGCCATACTGTCTTTAGTTTTGTTTTGACAGCTGATTGTTGTTGACGTGTTTGGCATCATGTTGAGTATAGAGAAAAACGATTTTCATTCTCTCATAAAACATTATTTTTGGAGAGGCAAAACGGCAAAGGAAACAAAAGAAAAGTTGGATAAATATTATGGGGCTAATGCTCCGTCAGATTACACCGTCAAATATTGGTTTCGAGAGTTTCGTGGTGGCCGCAACTTCACTACCGATCAAGTCCGTAGCGGCTGGCCCTCCGATGCGGTTACCGAAGACAATGTCAAAAAAATACATGCAATGGTGTTGGCTGACCGGAAAGTGAAGGTGCGCGAGCTAGCAGATACCACAAAGATTAGTTCTGAGCGCACACGCCATATCTTGGGCAATATTCTGCATATGAAAAAGTTATCCTGCCGCTGGGTGCCGCGCATACTCACTCCTGACCAAAAACACGAACGCGAGAGCACTTCGAAACTTCGAGTGCTTGGACTTGCTGATGCGGAATCGGGCGGACTTTTGGCGTCGATTGGTAACTTTTGAACACCAGAGAACAGAATGAGTGCCCGGCAATGGACTGAAGCCGGCATAAGTGCTCCGAAGCGGCCGAGGGAGGCTCGATGGGTCGGAAAGGTTATGGCGTAGGTTTTCTGAGATTGTCATGGGATACTCTTCGTGGACTACCTCGAAAAAGGAAAAACCATCAACAGCGAGTATTACTGTGCATTATTGGAGGCATTGAAGGCCGAAATCGCTGCGAAACGGCCTCACGTGAAGCGAAAAAAAATTTTGTTTTTGCAATACAATACACCGGCGGACAAGAGCATCGCAACCATGGTGATAATCAATAACTTACGGCTCCAATGAGGTTACTTTTCACCCCACCTAGTAAATGAGAATAAACACGTTACGATGAAGATCGATAGTGGCGCTACGGTTTCTATCATAGGTCAGCCGCAATTCGATTCTTTGTTTCAAGTGTCTCTTTAACCTGCCAATCTGAAGTGAATATCATATTGTAAGCCGAAACTCGATGTTTTAGGGTGTGCCAATAAGAATTTCGCTTAGATGTTTATGTAACAAATTTCAATAGGGAAGCATTATTGGGTATAGAATGGATTCGACCATTAGGTGTGAAATTCGTTACTGAGATCCCAGTAGAGATTCACAGTTTACGTTAATCAAATAATTCGTTGTGCCGTGTAGATACATCTAAATTACTTTCGGAAGTTGTATCATTGATTTCACAGTACAGTGAAATATTTTCAAAAAGCATTGGCAACATTTCTCGGATACAAGCCAGATGACATTTGAAATCAAAACCATTCGTTTTCAAAGCTCGGACTGCACCGTTTGCTATTTTACCTAGACTAGAAAGTGACCTAGACGATTTAGAAAAGCAATAGAGTATTAGAGAAAATTGACCCCTCAGAATGGGCCACTCCTATTGTTCCCGTAGTCAAAACATCTGGTGAAATCCGAATTTGTGGAAGTTTTAATTTAACTGTTAATTCAAATTTTTGTTATTGATGAATATCCTTTACCAACTACAGAAGAATTGACTTCAACAACTGTGAAAAGTTTTCCAAAATTCATTTCAATCCGGCATAGGATAGAGAGTAACTTATACTACCATAAATACGCATAAGGGTTTATATATATAAATGTCTAGACCTGCTATATGGCAGCGAGAAATGTAGATATTACTATACGATATTCCTTGACGATATTCGTCTAACTACTCCGGATACACCGACACATTTGAAAAGATTAAAATCCATTTTTTTTTAATTTTTAGGCAGAACAATTTACATTTTACATTACAAAAAGTATGTTTTTGGCGGATTAAATTGAATGTTAAAAAAAACGAATGTCTCGTTAAATGTTAAAAAAAGATGCGATGTTCCATTGGTCGAAGAAGTGTCAATATTCATTTGATTTGGTTAAGCGGGAGATACAATCCTACCGCATTTTGGCTCATTTTGATTTAAAATTGCCATTGGTTTTAGCAACGGATGCAACACCGTATGGCGTGGGTGCCGTGTTATCACACGCTTACCCAGATGGAACGGAGCGTCCAATACTCGTACAATTTGCTTGACAGTTCTTATCATCTACTCAGCAAAAGTACTCGCAAATTGATAAGGAAACTTACGCTCTGTATCTCTGGAAAAACACCGATTTATCCTGTTTTTGTCGACCATAAGCCACTTTTACAAATTTTTTCCTCTTCGAAAACTTTTCATTACAAGGATGCAACATTATGCCGTGTTTTTATGTTACAATCCTATCAACGCAGTATTAAATACAAAAATAATGATGCACATTCTAATTCCGATTTCCTTGCTCGACTCTCTTTGGAGTTTGAAGCCCTATACGCTTATAATGAACAGGAGGCGGTAGATTTGAAGCTGATGAAACAAAAACAGACCGTGAATTGGGTCAATTAATTAAATGTCTGCGTACTGCCCTCCACCTTATCGTTTTAGCCTACCGCAGATCAAGGTGAAAGGTCAAAGGGTAATTATTCCACATTCACTACGTCGCGAAATGTTAGCGGAATTACATTCCACACATTTTGGAGTAGTTAAAATGAAAGAACTAGCTAAAAGTTTTTATTGGTGGCTTAACATAGACCACGACATTGAAACATTAGCGAAAGAGTGCATTATGTGCACTACACATAAAAGTAACCCAGTTAAAGAGACTGTTCATCATTGGGAATTATCCAAGGGAACTTTTTCCAGAGTGCACGCTGATTTATGTGGACCGTTACATAGCGGGTACTATTTTTGCATACACACATTTCTTTTCATTTCCTTCTTGGGTATATATTTTAATTCGTGCGGTTTTTTTTCCAAAATTTGAACGATTATTTAAGGAAAACATGTACAATAGTATTATTCAAAGTATTGCCCATCTGGAGCTATGACTTTTTCCCAACTGAGCCGGCTTGGCAGCCAAGAATGAATCAAGCCAATTTTTGATATTCTGCTCTCATGTGAACCGTATTTCAGTGAGGGCGTTCTGCATCGACCGGAACAAATGTTAGTCAGAAGGGGCAAGGTCTGTGTTGTAAGGCGGGTGGGGTAAGACTTCTCATCCCCTGTTTTCCAAATAGTTCTTAACCGGAATAGCAACGTGGGGCCGAGCATTGTCATGATGGAAAATTATTGCCTCGTGTCTGGTCGCATATTCCGGGCGTTTTTCGGCTACTGCTCTCTTCAAACGGATAAATTGTGTTCGGTAGCCTTGTCCATTGATGGTTTCACCCATTTCACAGAGCATTACCTTCGCGCCACGGATATTCGGCTTTGCCGTTGATTTGGCTGGTTCGCCGGGTTTCACATATGATTTTTTGCGCTTGGGGTTGTCGTAATGGATTCATTTTTCATCACCAGTAACAATCCGATGCAAAAATTACTTCCTTTTGTGGCGTTCCAGCAGCATTTCGGACATGCAAAACCGCCTTTCAACGTCTCTCGGCTTGAGTTCATGTGGAACACAATTTCCTTGCTTGTGAATATATCCAGCTGCTTTTAAACGTTTTGAAATGGCTGCTTGAGTGACATCCAAAGATTCTGCGAGCTCTTCTTGGGTTTGGCAACAATCTTCATAGAGTAATGCTTCCAGTTCTTCATCTTCAAACTTTTTTGGCTGCCGAGGACATTCATCGTCTTCCAAGCCAAAATCACCACTTTTAAATCGTGCAAACCACTTTTGGCACTTTCGCTCAGCTAGCGATTGTTCACCATAAACTTCCACCAAAATACGATGACTTTCGGCAGCAGTTTTCTTCATGAAGAAGAACTCCCCGCAAAAACACTTTTTCAGGCACAAAATTCGACATATTTGAGTGAAAAAAAATTATTGTTGTCTACGCTTCAAATGAATGACATATACTGAAATGACGTACAATGACAGTAGCTTTTCAATGCATGTTCCAATGGAATAATACAAGTTACGCCATCTCTTAGCAAACCGCACGAAGTTAAAGACCTTATATATGAAAAAGGCGCAGCGTAGTTTGCGGTGTTATAAGAACAATAGAGAAATAAATCTTAAAAAAATTCTAATTCGCTGTCGCATAACCCCACATTCAGTTACTAACCAGTCCCCTTCTGAATTAAAGTTTGGTCGAGTTTTAAGATCACGTTAAATTGTGTTCTTCCGAAACCAACTGGGGAAAACTTTATTAATCACAGTGCTACGAAACCCAAGAGAATGTTTCTCATAAGGACGGGGGTTTCAGCTAGAGATTGTTATGATAAGAAAAACAAATGCAAATTCGGGATAGTTAAAGAACAAAAGGGCACATAACACTATTTAGTCGAGCTAGATGATAGTAAAGTTTGGCACAGGCACTTGGATCAAATAAGAGAAATTGGCAAGAATACTCCAGAGGAACCTAGTTTTACTGTAAATGGCAAACCCACTACATGAAACCCCATCAGATGGATCTACGAATCTATTAAACAAGATCGTGGGTGATTTGGACAAACCTTCAAATCTCCTAGAAAGAACTGCACAAATGGAGTCAGCAACGAGTCCTCCGTCATCTTCATCAGGCTCAATGACTCAACCTACGACGGACACAGATATTGCAGACGCCCCAGTCGAAAAGGCTCCAGTAAAGAACAATCCTTAAATTTTACGCAGGTCAAATGGAGTAAGGAAACACGTTGAAAGATTAAATTATAATCTTAAGGATGTTAATACATTAAGGAAGGAAGGAGATATTACGTTTATCTTATGTTATTACAGTGGGTAAAAAAAATGCTATAATATTTGGCACACAATAGAGCGACTTCTCCATCACTGAGAGGTTCTTTAAAAGCAACGCTGACTTTGACCTCAACAGACGATATTTCAGTACCAACAAATTTTTTGGGATAAAACTAAAAAGAATTGTTCTAGCAACCAATATGCGTATCGCAGAATCTTGCACTGATTGCGTATGAATACAACCACCACGCCTCTCATTTTCCCTGCTCTGAAGGATTACGTTAATAACATATAAAACCTCCCTCCGATCACAGTAATAACTTTGGTCTGGCTGCATACCATCAAATTATAGTTGTGTATTGCATTTAAGATAAAGATAAAGTAAAGTTGGAGATTCAATTACAGATTCGAAATAGTAGGATTCATCCATAAAAGTTGAGGAAGCAGTAGTCCTGATTAAAGTTCTATTAAATGTTGGGTTTTTGTTACTTTTTTTTTAGGGTTTAGGTTTCGAGGTTGTCATAAGCCACTAGATATCCCAACAAAGAAAGTCCAAAGCGGTTAAATCCGGTGACTGTAGAGACCAGTCAACATTCACATCTCTTAAGATGATTGGTTGTGAAAACAGACTCGCAGTAGCTCCTTTCTAATGTTGATTGTATGTGAAGTTGTACCGTCTTACTGGAACCACATGTTAACCAAACCTAAAGTATTCAATTCTGATGCCAAAAGGATATAAATCATATTACTGTGACGCCACATTCATCTTAAACAAAGTTAGGACCAATAATTTCTCCAGAGGATATTTAATGGATGGAAAGGTTAATGATAAATAATTTAAAGAAATTCTTCTGCCCAGAACTGAAAAAAGTTAGAAAAGTTGTCGTGAAGAAGCAGGAACACCATATTGGCATATGTTTTATAACATAAAAGTTAGGGAGGAAAGAAAAATAGATACAGATGTACGTTGGTTTTGAATGTTTGTAAGTTACAATGACTAGGAAATATGGAGTTCTTCATAGTTAGAAAAGAATCACGATATCTCAATGTACGTCCAAAAGTAAGCTTGAGGGTGAAATCGAGCACTTCTTGTCAATTGACTGGTTTATATAAGCATCACCTATGAGTCTTATCGCATGATTTTGAATCGATGGGCATTATACTCTAACTTTAGGCAGATAAATTCCTTATACGAGTACATATATTGAGGCCAGATTATAGCGGGAAGAGTTTTTTTTGACGAAACCTAGACATTTCGCAACATTGACGACAGATAGCATTGTGTTTTGGAAGCATTAAATTCCACTCTCTTCCTCAATTGGTTATGTTTTTAATATCAGAATTTAATGAACTTAAAATACGCTGCCGTTCCCGTTCTACAGCCGAAAAACAGAGACTTGAGTCAAGGAATGAATATGAAAAGCAGAGAGTACTGTGTTCAGTAAAAGAATATATTGGATTACAAGTACCAAACAAGAAGTCTTTGATGAAAATTAAAAAGAGGGTCGGAGACAGAACTTTTGTGAATTTGAGACTTAAAACAATCCAAGACAAACTGAATTGAACGTTCCTAAAAGCACGCATTTTCGACAAAAGAACCTGATGTCAAACTCTGTCAAATGCCTTAGAGTTATCAAGTGCAACTATCTTCCTTTCGCCAGATTGATGTACGTTTTGGTGTCAGTTTTTAGTGAGACATACCATCAAATCACCAGTAGACTACTTGCTGCGAAATCGTAATGCCAGTCATTGAGAAATTTTCGTCTTTTGAGACATTTCATGAGCTAGCGCTTTGTCAGCATTTCCATGACCTTGGAAAAAAGAGAGTGCAATGAGTCTGTAAGAAGAGAGAGAAGGAGATTCGCCTTTGTTAGAGACTGGCTGGACAAATTAAAGATTAGACGAACTCAAGCGTAGGCAGGGACAAGGATCAATCTGGAAATGTTGAGCTTCACGCAAAGTATCGAGCAAACAGATTGGCCTTGTCCAAAGAGCTGACATCTGGAATGTCATCTGATATTTTTAACTTCATAGAAGAACAAAAGCATCTAGTGGATTCTACGGGCGTAGAAAGATGTAAAAATATTATCTCAAGAGAGAAAAGAAAGTGCATGAAAAGCAAACGATCGAGAAAATTGAGGCAAAAACATCATCCGGAATTTGTACGAAAAGGTTAAAAATCCAAGTCAAGCTAAGAAGACCCAAGTAGAAACCTGTAGAGATGAGCTAGAAGGTTTGGTTAAGACGTACGTCTTAACTTAAATAAAACAAGGCTGGCGAGATAGGCATGTAGACAGACTTATTAGAGAGCATACATCAACTCATTTTCAACCTTTGCTTGATATACTCGTATGTATAGGATGATTCATCGTCAGGTTTGATTTTTAATAGGCAGATCATGCGTGACTTCTATCAAACTGCTTTGTCAAATACTCAAATACCATTCGCAAATTTGAGTCCCAGTTTACATTTGTGGATGATATTCGACCGGTTAGACCACATCCAGCACGTAGTAAAGAGACTATAGCAGCTGTAGCTGAGAGTGTACGCGAAGACCGTGACGAATCGGTTCATCCTCGTTCTCAGCAGCTTGGCTTGGCGTATTCGGCAACTTGGTATATTTTACGTGAGCATCTCGTCCTAAAAGTGTACAAAATTCAACTTGTGCAAGAGATGAATCCAGGCGACTTGAATTTACGTCATAATTTCAGTGAATGGGCTCTGGAAAAACTCAATGAAAATCCGGTGTTTTGTCGTGAAATTTTGTTTAGTGATGAAGCTCATTTCTGGCTCAATGGATACGTTAATAAACAAAATTGCCGTATTTAGGCTGATGAGCAACCCGAAGAGTACCAAGAGCTCCATTACATCCATTAAAAACAACGGCATGGTGTGGTTTAAGTGCTGTTGGAATCATTGGTCCATATTTCTTCAAAAATGAGGCAAATTAGAATATTACCGTCAATGGTAACCGTTATCACGCCATGTTAACAGACAGTGTGCTTCCTGAAATTCAAGCACACGGTCTCGGTGAGCTCTGGTTTTAACAAGACGCCGCTACGAGCCATACAGCGCGTGAAACAATGGATTTGTTCAGAAATAATTTTGGTGTTCAAGTTGGTGTTTTAAGTTTTGCTACGGTAAATTGGCCGCCTAGATCATACGATATCACACATTTTTACAATTTTCTCTGCGAAAGTTTCAGATCTTCAGGAATAATCCAGTTAAGATTGACGCTTTGGAAGCCAACATTACTCGTGTTATCCGCGAGATACCAGTTGCTATGCTCGAACGAGTCGCCAAAAATTGGACCTTCCGAATGGATCACCACAGACATAGATCCATTTACATGATATCATTTTTAAGAAGTAAATGCCATGAATTGTTCTTTTAACTAGTAGTAAAAATTTTAAGTTAGCTTTCAAATTTATGTGTCTTTTTTTAAATTATAAATCAAACCTTACGATGAATCACCCTATACAAAAAAAAAATGACATCCTAAACTGAAGCGATGCATGTTATCGCAACATTGTATACATGATCATGTTGACGGTATCATATGAATGCCTAAATCATTTGTCAATGATACATTAGCTCCCTCGTTAAGTCCAGAACTGATCAAATATTCACAATATGTTATATCCTAGCAAAAATTTAAAATTCAGATTAAGGCCCTGAATGACGGTATCTTTAGGGACAAAAACATGTCAGAGCTACGGCTCTTATATGACATTCTTACCAAACTCATCAGACGGTACAAAATAACAATGGAGAATTCTCGTGCTCCGTACAAGTTGGAAGCAATCTCAAACAAATTAAGACTAGGTGATGCGCTGCCTTGTGCAAACCTGAGAAAATTGTGCGAATCTCGCAAGTCAACACTTGAGGCACAATTTACTAAAATTCAGTTCAACCACTATCATACAAAACACCGAGATGTCACTGGTTCATTTTAAAGATTTGAAACAGACTGCATTAGAAGATTAAGAGGCAATCAAGTAATAAGGTCTTACCAAAAAGCACTTAGTAGCCTCTTTTTTAGAACTTTTACATCTCAATTCCTGGCGCATGGACTTTAGCAAAGGCGGGTAAGGAAATCCTTGATCGTTTTTGAATTACGCGAGATTCTTTTGGTGGTTCTTGATTGTCCGTTTGCATTTACGGGCTTTCGGATGGAAGATATAACAGCAAACTCTATAAGTACGCACTAGTCGCCTGAGAATGCTAGGGATGGATATTATTGCTTCAATTACTATGTAGTAAACGAAGACCTTGGTTTAGAAAGAAGGCGAAAAATAAAGAGAAGCCCAACACCTGTCAGGTGTACAACTGGAGGCCAAAAGTCGCGCTATCTGCAGAGGTTTATATGTTGAGACACAGATGTAGCCAAATGTGAGTAATTTTGAAGTATGCACCTGGGCATGACAATGACAAGCTTGAGATTGTGTGAAGTGAGCCGTATCAATGGCATGAATCTTCTCAAATGAGGATCGTCAGAGAATTCTGAGAAAATACTTATAGCTAAGATTAAGTTAAAAAAAAACTCTAGGACCCCTTGAAAGATGTAAAGAGTTTATAATGTTTGGGAAGTATTCATCTGCCAAAATATGAAAAGAGAGTGAAAATCCAGTCTATTCCGTTTTAAATAGAAAGAAATTATCGGTTTAGTTATATTTTGGTAACAGCAGAATACTAATCGTATGACTTTCAAAAAGTTGATCGCCAAAATTGTGATTTTATTTAACTGAAAAGTAAACAAAATACCGGTCTTTCCTCGAAAATGTCTTCTGGCTATTAAATGCTTTTAAATGACGATCAAAACAACCAATAAAAGCTGCCCACGTATCCGGTTAATTACCCAAAACAAAATTCCTGAAATTTTTTGCATCACCAATCTTCTAATTTTCAGTGATTTCAAAATCCACTTCCCTCAATTGGGGACAAATATCTTTGTTACTACATTTCGAAAAACGAAAAACACCATCTAGTCGATACCTAATTTGTATTAGCACACAAAAAAATCACAGCAAAATACGAGTACTTTTTAAATTGGAAATTGTATTTTCCTGTTTCGAAAATCTGTTTAACAATACCGCCACGCCAAATGCTACCGTCAACGCCACCGTCTATCGCAGTCGAAAATTCAAAAATTCATTGAAAATTTCGAATTTGTCAGTGCGCATGACACTTCAACTAAACCAAACTGACAGGTCGAACCTCGTTGAATGGTGGCGGAGCACCTAAAGCACAACCACTTCAAAGTAATATTCTAAAAATATCCACTTCTAGCTCCCGTATGTGATCGACTAACACGAAATGGAATGTGAAAAAAATATTTTCAAATCCCCAAATAGGCGTAGAATTGTCGTACAATTCGTGCAATTTATCTAATTTTTTTGCGAAAAATCTTTTTCAAAAACACCGTGTCCTCATTACCTGCCGATTTCCAGTGAACATTCTTTTTAGGTCGTCCACTTTGTGCCTGTTTTTGCTGCTTTCCTTGCTGATTTCCCATCAGCCATGATGAAAATTTCTTCATCAAGATGAATTTTCTATTTTCACACTTTCACAGAAACGGCATGCGAGAACAAAAAAAAAAAAAAAAAACACTTACACAAGATATTTTCACTTCACTACAGCTTAGATATAAATTTTCGGTTCAAAAAACTTGAAATGCAATGAAATTTTCCAAAGAAATCACTTTTTTCTAAATTTTCTGCAATTTTTCAGGATCACTTGAGCCCATTTTCTTGAACGTTGAGTAATCCCGTCGCGCACTTACCACCACCTATCTGGGATAAGCTTTCGAAAATGGGAAAATCGAAAATTGTCAGGCTTACCAACGGTAGAAAAATTGGAATTTTCGTTAAAAAAAAAAAAAAAAATTAGTCGATCGATGAGAGAGATACGATCGTAATATGTGTGTGTGAGAGAGGATTTATGGGAAATGAAAGTCAACCAAAACAAACCAGACACGCGGTGGTTGTTGATGTTTTCAACAGAGAGAACGAGTATCTTTCGGATGTTTTGCGTTTTTTGAAGTCACCTACCTACTCACACGATTTTTTTAGCGGTGGCGCCGGAAAGTGTTGGTTGTGCTCTAAAAATATCTTAACAATGGTTCAGTGCTGGGGACTTACAAACCAGAATGAGATTGAAAGTGATTTGGGACCGAGAATGCATGCAGGTTGTTGCATATTATTCTCAATGTTGCCAGTAACTGAAAACAAAATTTTTTAGCGGGTGGCGGTTTTTGTTTTTGCAAAGAATACCTTCTGCCTGACGACTTTTAGTGATGAATAATACAAGCTGCATTCGGTTGCAGCTAATGTTGATCACATTCGAGGACGTACATTTTGTCCACCCTTTACTTTTAACGATTTTTAATATGCTTGCTGCATATACTCAGGCGCATCGAATTTGAAAGGTTTGAGCTTAATCAGGCAATAGCCAGTGCAGAGTCTGATTGTGCGTGTGAACTTGATCAGCAGAATATAATCAGATTGTGGAAAATATGATATTATCGAGGCTCTTGAGAAATCATCCCTAGGCAGCAGGACCTTTTGCGTGACAGCATTCATGCTTTCATTCGAAGAAAGCCTGTGTCGGAGTGACCAGGTAAGAAGGAAAATTATATTCTATTTTGGCTTTATTTTGAAGCTACGTTAACGCCATTATGTGTGGAATAGCATATCATATAAATGTCCGCTTTGGTTTCGCTGGCAGTGCTTTTGAAGACTCGTTCCAATATGTGTGGCGTTATTTCGGCAATACTGTGTCGAATGTTGGCCTCGAGCTCGTCTTAAGTGGTTGGCTTGTTAGCGTTGACTGAGGGCTTGACATAGCCCCAGAGAAAATAATCGAGTGGTGTCAAATGGCATGATCGGGGTGGCCAATTTATGAACGATCTGCAGTCGACATTTCCAGCGCCCAATTAGCGAACTCACGGCGTTGTCTATGGTAATCTGGCTTCAATCTGGCGTCAGCACTGATGTAGGCCCCAATCCAATCGCGAAATAGCCGGGTTGACTCTTTGGTGATGCCCAATTTTGCTTATCGGCGCCGAATCGACATTTCTTCTATGCTGGCCGCTACGGCGGCTATGTTTTCCTCATTTCGCACCAATCTCTTTTCCAATTGCGTACTTACAACTGAGCCGGAGTTTCAATAATATTTTTTTTAATAATTTCCGAACGTTCGGCAAGAGTAAAACGATATATTTTGACAGCTGGATGTCATTGTTAACTTTGTCAGCTGCTAAAATATAACAGTTGAAAAAACTATCATTGCTATCTGGTATTACAAAAGCATTACTGTTATACTAGTTCGAGAGCATAAGATGCTACATTGGAAGACCTTAATCGAGTCTCATAGGCCAGCTAATGTTATCCACTGGGCTTTGAAGGAATCAACTCTACGTATCTTATTTCAGCATATTTTTTGTTTGAAAGCAAATTCGGATGACTACATCAGGCAACTTAGCTACTCTCCACACGTTATGGATGAACGATGAACGATGGAAATAACTATTCATTCATTAAAATACAATGTTCAGTTTTTTTTTTTTTTTTAATTTAACAATATTTTACCTCCTACTCTATTCTTTGTCAATACAAAAGTGATTGGAATTTTTTCTCTCGAAGCGGCTACTTGCTTTTCTGTTTCCGACAAAGTTCAAGCCTCTTAGCCGTAGAGTAGAACCGGATTGATTAGCATCTTGAATGGTTGAGGCTAGTTTTGTTTTACGAGAGAAGACTTTGTTGCTCAAATGCCTCCTGAATCCAAAAAAATACATCTGTGTCTGATTCGTGCGCTTATATCGTTGTTGCTGGTAACTGCGGAGCCAAGTACCAAGTTAAGTACCTTGAAGTTGTACAAGGTGGGGCAAAATGAATATCATAATGTGAATTGGCTGCAATTTTTTTTTTTAAATTAAACAAAATTGGGCTCCGTTTTCACGAAAAGTTTTCCTGTAGGTGTAGAATTGATGACATTCAATCGAAAACATGATAATATGTCATATGACCACCTCCTAAGTTAATGCACATTTGTGCTCGTTTTACAGCATTTAGATCTCCAAATTGGAGATCTCTTCCTCAATGTTGGCTTTCAATAATTGTAAGGTTTGTAGTTTGTTGTGGTAAGCGCGAGAAACGAAAGCCCCAAAAGAAAAAAACTCTAGCGATCTGGCCGGCCAGTTCAAATCACCAAAATGGGAGATTACATGGCCTTTAAATTAGTGATTCAAAATCCCCTTCGTTGCTTGAGCTGTACAAGCGGTTGTGAGGTTGCTCCGTCCAGATAGAACTAACAACGCGCGAGACCCAATTCAGCAACTTGCGGCAAAAAAACTTATTTAACAGCTGTCTGTAACGCTTACCTATTACAGTTATGGTGATGCTGTCAGCGTCCTCAAAAAAATAAGTGCAAATTTCGTTCATTCACAGAGTCAATTTCGTCGCTCATTTTGATTTGGAACACGAAATCATACTCTTCTTGCACCTGGGTTAACAGAGTATGGGAGTAAGTTTACCTCACTTGACGACCAGCAGATAGCAATTGGTACACAGTTTGCAATTTATAAGAGCACATCCTCAGGTCTTTCATCAAAATTCGATGCAACGAACGTCCTCGGCCACAGTGGTGATATTCTCGGTCGAAGGGGCTGGTCACTTCTTGCGACATCTCTTGTAGACGCAGTCTACACGAAATGCTCAGCCAAACGACAAGGAAAACACTACGAAATTCACGCTGGCAGAAATTTTTCGAATAAGCAGTAACAATATTTGTCACCTACTTCTCTAGCTGTCTACAACATGTCAAAGCACAATTACACTTGGTACCATTTGCAAAAATTATGGCACATTCACTTTATAACATTATTTTGCTCAACCTTGTTTATAAAGGGTGATTCATCGTCAGGTTTGATTTAAAATGTAAAATAAAACACATAATTAAAAAGAAAAATTAAAATTTTTATTATCAATTAAAAAAACAATTCATGGCATTTACTTTTTAAAAATCATATTTTGTAAATATTGGCCATGACTGCATCTCAGGTGGTCTATTCGGAAGGTCCAATTTTGGGCGACTTGTTCGAGCATAGCGACTGGTATCTCGCGAATAACACAAGCAATGTTGGCTTCTAAAGCACCAATCGCAGCTGACTTATTCCTAAAGACCTAAAAATTTACATATCCCCAGAGCAAATAATCCAAATGTGTGATATCGCACGATCTAGGCGGCCAATTTGCCGTAGCAAAACGTGAAATTAAGTGCTCACCAAAATAACTTCACAACAAGTCCATTGTTTCACGCGCTGTATGGCTCGTAGTGCCATCTTGTTGAAACCAGAGCTCACCGAGACTATGTGCCTAAATCTCAGGAAGCACATAGTCCGTTTATATGGCGCGATAACGTTTACCATTGACGGTAACATTCTGATTTGCCTCATTTTTGAAAAAATGTGGACCAATGATTCCACCAGCCCATAAACCACACCATACTGTTGTTTTTAATAGATGTAATGGTAGCTCTTGGTACTCTCTGGGTTTCTCATCAGCCCAAATATGGTAATTTTGTTTACTAATGCATCCATTGAGCCGTATCCATTGGCTTCATCACTGAACAAAATATCACGATAAAACACCGGATTTTCATTGAGTTTTTCCAGAGCCCATTCACTGAAATTATGACGTTAATTCAAGTTGCCTGGCTTCAATTCTTGCACAGGTTGAATTTTGTACGTTTTTAGGCCGAGATCCTCACCAAGTTGTCGAATACGCCAAGCCAACTGCTGAGAACGACGACGAATCGATTCGTCACGGTCTTCGCGTAAACTCGCAGCTACAACTGCTATAGTCTCTTTACTACGTGCTGGATGTGGTCTAACCGATCGTATTGGCAATAGTGGTTTCAGTAAGTCGATTATGCGCACCGTAAGTTCCTCGAATCGCGCGAACAATTTGGAGACGCTATTGTGGTGTGAGTCTTTCCATAATGACTTGCCAAACGATACTGAACAAAAATGACAAAAATCACAAAAATCATCCCTTATGAGAGCAGCTATTAGCCCATTAATGAAGCATCCATCTCTATTTCAAAACCCTGATTACTCCTGAAAGTCATAATGGAATAGAATAGAATGCAATGCGATCTGTCATCCTGACTTCTACTTCTACTTTGTAGAACTGCCGTTTTTTTCTGCTCAACACCTGAGGCGGGTGAACTTATAACCCGGTTGAAGGAAACCAATACCCGATGACCATACGAGGAATCAAAATAAAATAAAAAACTGATGGTTAGCGATAGTTACGGCACTGAATATCGCTTCCTTTCTTAATCATTCAAAGCTCAGCCCAGCAATTTTTAAACGTTCATTTGCATGACTCGAGAACAAATGTCACTTAAGTGCTGACGAAACAGAAGTGGCCTTTCTCAAACATAGGAAGGTGGGAAAAAACCTTCCCTAGTTGGTGCAGAACTTTGTCGACTCTTAATCACTATCCGATTTGAATGAGCTGCCCCTCGGTCTGTACATATACATATATTTTACCCTTGCCTACCATTAACAATTTTTTAGTATTAGATGCCTCTGACTTTAAATTGGAGCTGGGCCTTAACAGAGACATAGTGAGTCAAAAGTCGAGATGAAATATTTCAGCAAGACACTGAACAAGATCGAACATACACAACATCAGCCATATCCATCATATCCATATATTTCCAACACTCGTATATTTTTTCTTATCAGAAGAATCAGGGCTTTAACTTCGTTTTGCTGAGATCATTGCTTACCCATAGCTTTTATCTTTTATCTCTAAAATTCATGTAAACGAAGTGACTCTAGTATTTTCACATGCAAACAAGTTTATTGCTTCGTATTTTTACCAAAAAATTTTCACATTTTTTATCAAATTTATAGCAAGTTACTTGTCACATAAATACGCACTAAGAACGCGACGATAACAAAACTTTTTTTGATGAGCCGATCCTTAAATTCAATGTATAATGGCCTATACCTACCGCTGAGTAGGTCTTCCATTGCGCTATGTTAACTAATTAACAAAAACAAAATTGTCCCCTCTGTTGTGTAATGTTAAAACGTGACGGCCCAATTTATCAGTCGGTAACTTTTGAGTGACATAACAATTACCAGCTACGTGACAGAGTCGAAGGGTCTGCAAATGCTAGACAACAAAACAAATCAATGTCAAAATCCATGGCGCGAGTGGAATTTTTTATTTTCTTTTTTGTTTAACAAATTTAAGCATAAATTTAGTAAATAGCAGAATTGTTGAATTATGCAACATAAGGAGAATTGGAGAGCAATAAGTACTGCAACCTTTAAAATCATTTGCTCCCGTAGCCGATTAGAATAAAAGTATTCCAACCTTTTGAAGTTGGGATTCTCCGTTAGTGTCATCACTGCCACTGTAGTCCTGAGAAGAAGCCTTCTAAAATGATAAAAAAAATTGTGCAATTGCTCAGTATGGCGGTTCTTAAATTTGGATGATAGATCAAATTATGTAGCTGAGTACCCTGACCACAGGTTCAACGAGAGACAACTTACACATCACATACTCGTGTGTTCATCCTAAGAAAAAGGGCAAATCCGTCATTGCAAAAACTGGCTAAAAGTGAAGAAATGCACATTTCATGTGCATTGATTTGTAGAAATCCTTGGACAAAGATCAAGACATCTTATTTGGATGGAGCCAAGGTCTGGAAAAAATATTCATGGTCGCTTATACAGAGAAAAAATTAAAATTTTATTAGTAGTAACTGCTTAGGGAAATCAATACTAGATTCTCGTTGTTTTAATCCCTGCGTTTCATCCATTAATATAGTAATTGTGAGGGGAGCTCCATCGGTACGCCCTCCACCTGAGAATCAAACTTGTCGAGTTATAGAAGATGAGTAAGATCAATGAATTTCGAGAAGTTAACCAGTTGAGTCTCGAAACTTAAAGATGCTCATATCTTCTTCAACCTCTCCACCATCTAAACTACTGCTTTCTCCCCTGGGCTAGATAAAAGAAGTCGAGGATTAGCTGGGCTGAGAGCTCAGCATCTCCAAAAATAGCTCAGTCGTGAACGGAGTAGCCCCAGCTGTATACATCGGATCTGTGTACAATTTTTCTCCCGCTACTCGTGAGATATCAACGGAAAAGCTCTCTAAAAAAACGAAACCCGAGACCGGGACTCTTTTAATACCGGGACTCTTTTAATACAGTGTATTATCGAGCGGAGGTTAAATTGTGGCAGCCCATGGTGCACTACTTTTTAAAGGCAAACGCAACAAGTCAAAGTCCAAACCTCAAAGGAGTGTTAAGGCTGTGCCAAGCCATGGTTCTACTATTTCCTCTAACTCCAACTTCTACAAAAATTACTCCCTCAAAGGAGAAATCAGGGGCTCAGTCGCTTCGGCAAGCCCCATCCAAGATGCTCCATATCAGAAGCCGAAATCTTTTACGCATTATTGTATTATCGGCGCTTTAAAAAAAATGGATTCTCAGGTAAGCTAATCCTTGCTCGGGATAACATCTTTATCCAGCTCAGAGGATGAGTATGGATACCAGGATTAAGAAAGGAAATTAATTATATCTTCGCTTTTAGTGAACCAAGGTCCAACCAATTTTTACGTCGGAACGAGTACTTTAAGAAAGAAGTAGCCTGCTGTACTCCTTGTATTTATTTTACTGGAATTTCTCAGTCTTTCATTGGAAGAAGAGTAAGTGCTTCAATGATAAAGAGCTTTTAAAGGGTGAGCCAAAAGCTAGTATGGAAGTTTTTATTAAATTAAGCACAATTACGAATTAATTTTAATATTATTCATGTAACTACCACGGCTTCTGTTGTAAACGACCATCCCAAGGTCAAAATTATCTATAACTTTATGAAGAATCAGTGGGTCAATGGCCTAAATTTCATTTTGAATCTTATGTTTGAGATTCTTAATTGTCTTCCGCTGGGCTGTTGGCATAGCCCTTACTCTTCAAATAACCCCACAGAGAGAAGTCTAAAGGTGTTAAATCGCATGAAACCGAAATAAAGCGATCTTCAAACTTCGTACGCAATAAATTGATTGATTGATGACTTGTAGCATCATCCTGTTGACACGAGAGATCGGTCAGACCCAATTCATTCAATTTTGAAAAAAAAAAAAAAAAAATAGCCGGCCAACATGTTGTGGTAACGTTCTCCTTTCACTGTAACTGTCTCTCCAGCCTTATTTTCGAAAAAGTATTGGCCAATGATGCCGCCAATCCATAATCCATTTTTTGGAATGTATTGATTTTTCGGTCCCCAGAAACGACAATTTTGTTTATTTATTGTACGTACCCAGGCATTCAAAAATGAGCTTCATCGGAAAAGATCATATTCGATAACAAATTTTCTTTCCGATCCAAAATCCAGTTAACAAATCGCCGACGTCGTAGATATTCCAAAGGTGTTAATTGTTGTGTAATTTGAATTTTATAGGTGTGCAAATGAAGATCAACTTTTAAAATTCGCCGTAAAGTGTCATTATTGACTTCTGCGACGAATTGAGATGCCTGGCTGGCTTTGATCACTTTGGCTCACAGGGTTGATATTTTGGCGTTAACGTGCTGCCCAAGCATTCTCATATGTAGTTTGGTCTGATACGGAACCAGTTTCTTTAAAACGCTTCACCATTGCACGAAATCCGGACTCGCAAGGGCGATTATGTTGACCAAAATTCACGAATTTTACGACATGTTACTTTTACAGATCGCCCATTTTTTAAATCAGATTCAATAACAGCTCAAGTGAATTCAGTAAATTACAGTATTTGTCAACAGCAACACCATCAATTGGCTCACCCTTTAGTACCAACACTTCCAAACCTGCAAACATTCAAAACCAACGCGTATCGGTATCTCTCTTTTTCCTAACTACCCTCCGACCGCGCTGTGTGCAAATATTTTAAGGGTGATTAAAGCCCCTTGAGTGCTCGCTAATTGTACAAAAAATAAAAACAATAAAAACCTCCAGTCTGATTCGAGGCTAAGGCGGACGCAAAAAGAGGAAATGTACTTCGGTACCTTCATCATTTCAACAGCAAGCATTGCAGGATGAATGTTATTTCTGTTTCGATGCTAGCAAGCAGTCCACAGTGTTTCCTGCTGAGGGACACCAGGAACAGCGCTAAACTCTAGAGATTTCGGCAAGTATTCGTTCTGCCTACCGGCATCCAGGGAAATCATGCTATCTGGAGTTGTGCTCACAAAAAACTTTAATGTCAAATGAAGCTCACGAAAGCCATCCGTTGGACGATACTTAATACATTGATACTTCCGACTGACTTGTATTTAAACGCAGATACGTAATTCCTCCCATCGATTTTTCACAATACAGTTTGTTGCGATTAGGGATGCATGTTTTTGCTTTTGCTAGGTAGATGGAACGTTGCCAAAGGTTGTCACAATCCAAGAAAATGAACCCAAAATGCGCATCTTAACTCGGTTTTGAACCCATCCATGAAAACCTAACTACACTGCTTTCCTGACTTTGATTCTAACTGATATCAGCGATGCACATAAAAGTCGATTACGTAAATTCGCAAATACAAGCGAATCATTGCATTAAATGGAAATAGTCGAAAGTCAAAAGATGGGCAGCGTCCAAGGTTGTATAAAACACCAACCATCCACTGTGTAGTCGTCAATGTAGTCATCCAATATCAGGATGACGCCAAAATACTGAAATTCGTTGGAAATACTTAAGATAATAGTTTTAAGTGCTAGATGAGTCAGACATGGCAACTTCCTCTTTCTCGTAAAGAGAACAAACTTGCTTCCTTTTAGAGCAGACTAAATACGAGTACAATTCAATAGACAAAACAGCTGCATCATCTGCATGTGCATGGGCGTAGAAATCAATTAGAGTGTAAAGCAGAGAACCGACCAACATGCACCACAGTAGTGGAAACGTGATTCTGCCATCACATATTGGTCGGAGTAAGCTTCTGTTTTCAAGGTTCTGTTATGTTAGCTAAAATTTTTTTTGCATAAAACTAATGATTCATCGCAATAGTTGTCTGACCGGGTTATGAGTGCAGTCGATCACCTTCAATAATTCACACAGATTTTGAAGCTGTGTCTCGCAGGACCTTCCACGTTTTGTCTTTGACCGCAAATGTATTCGCAAAACGGTTTTGGATACATTTAGCTTAACTATTCTCTCCTCGCACTTCAAAATGAATAAAGTCATGCTTGACCTGAAGTTCTCGACGAGGTGTTCGGTATACAAGCTATGCTTCCTGTTTGCGAAGAGTAGTTTGGCACATGCGACAAACTAACAGCGAAAAATTTTTTTTAAGGAATTTCCAGCAGCTTATATAAACCTTTTCGTGACAGGATACATCTTATACCAGGTGTACCGGTATGAATTTTTAATGGGAAAGTCAAAAACATTTTATTCAAAGTATTAGCCATTGCTAGCTACACATTTTTCTCATCTTTCAGGCAATTTATAGATTCCACCTCAATAAAATTATTCGTCTTTTGTAGCAAACCAAAAAGTCACCCAATTTTCTACTTATTCGTAGGATTCGAAGTGCTGCTCAGCTAATGCGTGTCCCATCGATGAAAACAAACACAGCATCGTCTTCTTGCTGAATCGATCTGGTTTTGCAGTCTAAGTTGATGGTTGTCCCGGATTAACCCATGATTTTTTCCGTTTAGGATTCTGAAAATAAATCCATTTTTCATTGCCAGTAACAATTCTATGCAAAACTGATTTTTCATCGTGTCTTTGAAGCAAAATTTCACAAGTAGTTTTTCGGTTTTCCATCTGTCTTCCATTCAATTCATGTGGTACCCATTTTCCAGACTTTTGGATCTTTGCCATAGGTTTAAAGCGGTCAGAAATTGTTTGTTGTGAAACATTAAATATTTCTGCCAAAGTGTCATCTTCATTTGCAATTCGGCGTCTTCAAACTTTTTTGGTGGTCTTCCACGTTCTTCATTTGTCACATCAAAATTGTTATCTCTGAACCATTGAAACCATATTTTGCATGTTGCTTTTGATAGAGCATGATCACCATATGCCTCGACAAGCATTCGATGCGACTCTGCAGCACTTTTCTTCAAATGAAAACAAAAAATTAATGCTTCCCGCAAGTCATCATTTGACTTGAAAAAATATGATGTTGTTTGCTCAATGACTTGACGTACACTAAATATGTTTGACAGGTGTCATAGCAACCAAACAAAAAAAAAAAAAAAAAAAAAATGAGGCCCGTTCACAATTGATGTTCCCTATCGAGACATTTGTATCTTGACGCTGACTTCATACCGATACACCTGGTAGATGCCATGCAACTTGAAGCCATTAACGAAAGTATTTGATGCTCTCATCCGTTAGCTCAATTCGAGATACACAGCTACAAAAGGTTGTGTAAGTCAGCCTATGTGAAACTCTGTGTAGATCAAAAATCTGACTATAACTTTTAAGTGTTCTCAGTGCATTTAATGTCCCCATTTTAAGGATCGTAACCAGCTTTCCGATTCCATCGAGTATTCTTATCCAATTCCAATTGGACTATGCACCAATCTTCAAAGACAGTACTCCAGAGCCGTTAATCTCCTTAGCACAGCATCATATGCTGTGACTCTCATGCTCATTGTCCTGCAAACATTTGACTAAACAAATGTTTGCAGGACAATGAGCATGAGAGTCACAGCATATGATAAAACCCATCTTCCTGAAGTTTAGCATTTAAAGAATTTGGTACCAGCGGAAGTACCGAATCATGGGAAAAATATAAGATTTTGTTACGTTGTTAGCTACTCTGAGTAATCATTTTGATTCTTTCACACCTAGTTATTGATCTTAAGGATGACTCCATTGCTTGTTGCGAATTTTGTTTTAGGAATACTTACGAGTCTCAGAAGTATTAATGTAGACCTCCTCATTTTATTGGATGTGTATAATTTGTATAAAAAAATCACAAGTCTTACCCCGACTCAAACTTGACAGCTGTTTTCTTGACATACAAAATAGGACAAAACAAATTAAAGTATCACGCCCTTCCAATTTTTGTTTAATTCAACTAAGAATTTGTCACATCCCTCATAATCAAATCTTAAAAGTCTCTGTCTTGTACATTAATTATCGGTTTCACGGTCGAACGCATCTATCTATACAAACATTTAATCATTTGCCTGAAAAATGCGTGCCGTTCCGGTTTCGATATCGACTAACTGAAAACATTTTCATTTTAAGAGCACAATTCTCACTTTAAACAAACGGTGGCTTCATCATGAAAGGGCACGCAACACCCACCGCACTGAATTTTTCCATAATATCTTAATCAAGTATCCAAACATCGACGAACATGCCAGACAACTCCACGCTCCGTGTCCTACTTCCCAACCAACGGATGAGCTCAGCAGTAACGTGTCTGCCCTACCACTAAACGAAAAAAAAAAAAAAAAATGAATTAAATCCCATCAGCAGTGTTATCTGTTATCAGCACCTTCCTCTTCCCAAAAGATCTCCATCTACAGATGCAGGTGGTCGTACGGACAATTAGAGCTTTCAGACAGACACAAAAAACAGGTGAATAAAACAGAACCGAGAAAAAGATACAAAGTTACTTGTTGCATCAAACCAAGTTCCAATCGTATCCAACTCAAGTCTGATCGTGAGGCTCATAGTCATGATCCCGCTGCGATCGCAAACTCAGTATTCAGTTGCTTCTCATATTTTGCTCCGATCGCACTATTGGGCTTACTAAATTGAAAACGTATCCAACGAATGTATCCTTCCTTATATTCACGCGTATTTCAAATGCTAACGCGCCATCGATCGTGATCGTGAAAACACGTTATCTCTCTCTCTGCAGTCGGTCGGTTGGTCGTAGTAAAGTGGTTACCGGGGAGAGATAGGAAAATTAACATTCTGACGGAAAATTGGGACAGCAACTTTTGTGGAAATGTTGCAGTAATTTGAGAGTTGATCGTTCGGGCAATTTGTGGGGTGGCAGCGAGGACGGTGACGGCGGTTGGGGGCACTTAGACCTACACTGCGTGTGCACGCCTGTAACGTTATATTTTTTGTAAGTTTCAGTGTAAATAAATGCGCTTTCCGTGTGACATATGATCGTTTGGTCGTAGGTACGTAATGTACGTAGCTTGTAAACTGTATCTGCAGAAATACGAATAAACTGCATTCCATCGCGCGGCAGTAGCAATGCTGAGGTGTGTTGTCTTGTCGTCGTCGTCGTTTCAGTTGCCGTTGTCGTTGTCGTTGTAGTATCTGGACGAGGAACGAAACCCAATACGGAAGCAATCGACCGCTAAGAATCTTGTTTTTCCAAAGATTTCAATTCAATTTTAATCATTAGCTCGTACGCTCTCTCTTTCTCTTCCACTCAATCATCCCATTTCCTTTCCTCTAGATCTTGCTCGGCCAGTGGTAACGATCAACGATGATGGGCTTGTTCCGAGCATAAATGCAGTAACGCTTCATAGCTTCTAGCCTGACCGATACAATCCAACTTAAACGACACAAGCAACTTTGACGAGTTTGTCATATACGGTGATGATGTAGATACTTAAAAAAGGAAGTAAAACAAAGTGAAGTATCTTTATGGATACCTCCATGTAGAGCTCTAGTAGGCTCTTCTAAATGGTAAACGCTGTGGATACGTGAATATCATTTTATATCTTCTGCAATTGCGAATGGTCTAGTTTATTAACTGTAAAGTACGCCGAGGTTAGATGACTTTTCGATAAACCAAGTCGATGGTAGATACTCGTAGTTGGCGGTAAAGTCAGTGAGCAGACAAAAACGCTCGAACGCCGCGCGGTTTATGAATTTTGATGGACGGAATGCAGTTGCGCACGCGGCCGTTGCGGAGTTTACTCGAATACGACGACGACAGTGCAATTGTCTATTTGTTGCGAAGCTAATTTGTTGTAGAACTTGATTTTTATTATAATTTTTTTTTTTTTTTTTTTTTTTTGTATCATTATTATTTTGTATCTTTGTGGTCGTATGGTATAAAAAAAAAAAAAAACTAGTCGTGTGTCTTTTGAACTAAGATCGAGAATACCTACCTACCTACCTACCTACCTAACTAGCTGCCTACCGTCTGTGTGTGTAATCGTATGTGCCTTGGCTTTGGAAACCCGATTAAGCGTGGAATAGTATCACCGCCGTCATGGAAGAAGACGTATTCAATGCGTTGCTAAGTCGAGCAGCCTACTTACCAGGTGGATTTGATCGTGATGGCAGGATACTGGTTGTGGTCAGCATTTTAAACGATTTACAGTTGTGGAATAGAAATTACATGGAGACATGCATTTCGTATATTAGAAGATCATTGAGGTAAGTCAAGTAAGATTTTACCAGTTGCTCTTATGCATATACATATATAAATACGAGTACTATGGTCGTTTGTTAGAGCTGTTGTGTTTAATTAAATTGTGATTTGGGGACAAGATCATAATTTATCAGGAGAAAACGTTATGAACAAGTTCAGGGTATAGATTTACGAATTTCTCATGACCCATTTTGGCACTGTATTGATATGATTTTAGGTCTCGTCAGGAGAATTCTAGAGATATCTTTTCAGCTCGGAATATAGTTGCAGTTATTAACTTTCCAATCCGTGTAAAGGAACTCCGTTAAAGACCTCAGATCCAATTAATGGCTGACTAGCTAAAGCAAACAGTCAATTAAGCTCTTAAGTTCAGTTAAGTTAACAGGAAAATCTTCACAATTTTACAATCTCTAATTTATTCCTGTATGGCGTAATACGTGCCATGAATCCGTTGTCGTGCCTTTATATCTTGTCGTTGAGTCGAGTCCTGAGAGAAAGCCAATGTTTTTAGGAACAGTATGACTCGTGATTCCTCCTGGAACCATTTGAATCAATGTCGCTCGTATTTCGATGAAATTAATCACTGATCATGGTCCGGTAACGTTTGACATTGATAGTAACGAAAGCTTAGGCATCACCAGCTTAAAGACTACACCTGACGGTGTAATGTGTCTCAGAGGCCTCTTTTTGATTTACGCTACAGCAAAAACGGCAATTTCGCTTGACTCATCGAACTAAGAACAATTTTTCGATAAAAGTTAGGGTTACAAGGTAGTATCTTGGGGCTTTATTTATACCACCTGGGTATTAGACGGGTGTAGGACAAGATTTCTTTGCAAAATGCTCAACATAGTGGACGGACAAAGGCCAAATTATTTCAATCGACGCCGAATTTACAAAACCGGATCTTCTTTCACACTTTTACTTACAAGGGCTGCAGTTATTTTTGTACGCATATCACGTTAGCACGTTTGATTTGCAATCAGTGTAGGGTGTACGAGGGTGGGTCAATAAGTCCCTAAAAATTGAAAAAAGGAACACATTTTTCGGCAATTTTTTTATACCCCCCAAGTAGAACGATTTCTCGAGGCCCCCAAAATAAATCTCTTACCGTCGAGCTATTACTTCATGTTTGGAAATCTGGAGAATATCCTGGTTACATTTCGTAACCTAATTCATGCACGGGTGATTGTTTTGACCTTTTTAATGTAATCAGTGTTAATAACACCGCGCGTATCGCAAAAAACTTTCGCCATGACCTTGTTGATCGACAGACGCACCTTGGCCTTTTTTGGCTTCGTAGAATGCCATTGTCTCGACTGTTGTTATGAATGCATATTTCGTCGCCAATTACGAAACGGTGGAAAAACTTGTTCGGATAGTGATTAAATATCGCCAAATACTCCTTTGGAGTTGTAAGACGATTGGCGGCACCCATTTGGCGGATAGCTTTATCAAATCCTAATGTACCACACCGTGTGTTTCATCGACCATTTCTGGTGTGATGACCTTAACTGGGCGCCTAGTTGCAATCGATGCCGAAGTGTCCTTTACTTTTCACGCTTTTGCTTGGTTTGCATGATGCTTTTTCCTGCGCAAAAAATAGTGTTTAATGAGCACATAAGATTCACTTTTTTTAATTTTTACGAAAATGTTCGTAGGCGTCTATTTTAAATGGCTGTCACAACAAAACTATTTGACATATCTGTCTAAAAATATGGATGCATTCTTTTGGATGAAGCTTCCTTCCAAAAAAAAATATTGCACTTGAGGTGGCAATGCCAACGTCACCCTGGTTTGTGGTACAAAGTTTATGCATTATAACTGAAGAATTGAAGTCAAAAACAGCTTTTTTCGAAGAATCAGCAGAACTCAGCCCAGTTCTTAGTTAACCTTCCTATATCCGTACAAAAAAAAAAAAAAATAATAATAATACAATTACCCACGCACGGTCTCAGCGACCGAACTTTTAAGAGCCTGTTTTTTATATTATAAGAGGTGATTCATCGTAATGTTTGAATTTCAATAAGCTTTTTTTGACAGATCACGCGTGACTCCTATCAAAATGCTTTACCATTTTTGTTTAATATCGTTTGGCAAGTCAACATAGAAAGACTCACACCACAACAGTGTCTCCAAATTGTTCAGTTGTATTACGAAAATCAGCGTTCTGTGAGAAATGTTTTTCGTGCGATTCGAGGAACTTACGGTGCGCATAATCGACCTACTGAAACCACTATTGTCAATACCATTCGCAAATTTGAGTCCAGTTTACATTAGTGGATGATACTCGACCAATTAGACCACATCCAGCATGTAGTGCAGAGACTATAGCAGCTGTAGCTGAGAGTGTACGCGAAGACCGTGTCGAATCGACTCGTCGTCGTTCTCAGCAGCTTGGCTTGGCGTATTCGACAACTTGGCGTATTTTACGTTCGGATATCGGCCTAAAAGCGTAAAAAATTCAACTTGTGCAAGAATGGGCTCTGGAAAAACTCAATGAAAGTCCGGTGTTTTATCGTGAAAAATTGCCATATTTGGGATGATTAGCAACCCGAAGAGTACCAAGAGCTACCATAAAAACAACGGTATGCTGTGGTTTATGGGCTGGTGGAATTATTGGTCCATATTTATTCAAAAATGAGGCAAATCAGATGTTACCGTCAATGGTAACCGTTATCGCGCTATGTCAACGGACTATGTGCTTGCTGAAATTTAAGCACATGGTCTCGGTGAGCTCTGGCTTCAACAAGACGGAGTTACGAGCCAGACAGCGCGTGAAACAATGAACTTGTTGAGAAATCACTTTGGTGAGCACTTAATTTCACGTTTTGCTACGGTAAATTGACCGCCTAGATCGTGCGATATTCACTTTTTAAGTGAACCAAGACGTTAGGGATCTTCTTTGGAAAATGCCGCTTAGCACCGAGTGAGGGTGGAATGAATTCTAGCGCAAAGGCACTAGTTGACGGCACAGGTATCGATGAGTAAAATACGACGAATGCTGCTGCCTGAGAATACATTTGATACGATGATTGAGGTATAGAAAGCAGAACCGTAACGTCTTGTTATAGATTAAAGAATTCGTTTGGATTATTCTGGGCGACCGGCGAACGGTTTGGACAATGGGCCATTTGATGAATACTTTTCTCCCGTGCATGACTAAATTGTGGAAGGTTTGGTATATACCGCTGTCGGGGTACCAATTCTACGGACCGAATTTCAACAAACTAATAGAAGTTGTAGCGAATTTGTTGTTTCTTGATGTCCTTACTGATATTACCAACGTAGAGAGTTATGATATTTTTATCCTCTGGTAGTTGTAATGTGGGAAGCTTAGCAGCGCGTTTCATAATTTTCTCAGCAAGCGGATCATTTCGGGTCATAGTATCGATCTTTGGTGTTCTGTTCGCATAGTGGATCATTCGGTTCATTGGGTTTGTCGTGACGGCAGGGGCATTGCTCTCCACGTTTACATTCAGCTTTCACCCAGAGAAAACAAATATGAGGTCGGTTTCGTTTGTCGTATGGTGTAGTGCGTGCCAATTTGTTTAATATTTAATTCGCGTCTGTTTCTGTTTCATCTGTATTGGAGAGTTCTTTATAGATATTTTGAATGAATTAGTCTTTGTTCGCGTTGCAATTCAGCTTCTAAATTGGTAAACCGTACTCAATATCAAGTATGCAGGTTTTGCAGACATTAATGAGCCGTGCAAAAGTCTGGCCGATTTCTGTCTTCTTGAAATAGATTCTTGCACCCGGACAAGATCGGAATATCGTAAAATCTTTACGTTTTTACATTCCTTACCGAAGCTTTCTATGATCATGAAAACGTATGGATTGTCACCCAAGCATTTTTGATCAAGAATCGGGAATTCCAAGTCCTCCCAGTCTTGTCTGTTGTAGGTATTTGTTGTTTTTGATATCGCCATGTTGAATGGTTTTTAATTAATTCTTATTTTCTACGCAAATTTATAAAAACTAGACGAAAAATTGATGAAATTTTGAGTGAAAACCGAAGGGAAAAAGTAAATTATACGTCCGTCTGCCTAAAAAAATGATTGATTGGCACCCTTATATAATAATTATAAATATAATTATAAAACTTGTATTTATCGGCCGAATAAAATCTGTTAAAAGCAATAAAACCATTTACAACGATCTATTATGTTGTTGGAAGACGCTACCGAAGACTCTGGACCATCAGCAAGCCTTTACTTTAGCATTCGTGGCAAACATGTATTAATAGCTCGTCTTTTCAAATGAGCGCTTATGGGACAGAGCTTCTAAAAAGGCTCTGCAGTTGTTGTTGTTTTTTTTTTATTGGGACTATTAAGACCATATATGTTACAATGCATGAATCTATTCCCGCTACATTTATCAGACTATACAATAAAAAAATCACTATTAGCCATCTGTTAGTACCTCTATCAACGTTGTCTTTCACCCATTTTATGTACAGTATCAATGCTTCCCTTTGTTAAATTCTAATCCATAATCAACTCAGGTTTGCCATGCATGCTAGAAACAAGAAGATTGTTTATGTTTTTTTTTTCTTTTTTTTTTTTGGCATAAAGGAAACAAGAGTGCTAGTGCCTCTATGCCTGAATAAACTGGAATTTTCCTTCGTAACGTTTTACGTCCAAAAACTTTTCAGGAAATTCTTTTTTATTCTTCGGAATAACCAGCGGAATACTATTAAAAAAAATTGTCACATGTATAAAGGTAATAAAATCAAAAACCAAAGCCGTTGACGAGCTATCCACTAAATAGGGACCTTCGTGTTGTTTTCCATGTTAAGTGTATAAAAAATGTTGGCATCAGTCAAGACATTAGTTTTGATAGCGTATTTATTAGGTTTGATGGAATGTATTGTCCAAAGTTTCGACCACCTCTGAAGACTTCTATCCTCACGTCGATTATTATAAACTGAGACGCACTGTAGTACTTTTTGAGTGATGCTATGATTTCTTTCAACAGTCTCTAATGGGAGCCAATCTGTCTACAGAAGCGCGCACAGCTCGTGTATTTTTTGTCGTCGAACATAAATAGAAACGATTCCAACTCATAGTCAAACGAAAGATCTCCAAGTACGACCCATCTGTCTTCAATAAATCTTTAGCAATCAGACGACTGTTTTTTCCGAACACCAGGAAAGGGTTAAAGGCCGAATAGTGCGTGAATTTCTATCTCATCAATTTCAGTGCAGTCTCTTTCTCTTCCAAATTTAGGTACTAGGAGTTCTATTTATTGGCTGTGTATCTCATGATCTGGCTTATTGCGTTTTTAGAAAAAAAAAACTTCTATATCTCACCCGATTCTTTCAAGTTTTTAGCTTCGCCTTTTACTCCTGGTAGCTAAGTTACAATGTTCCGTCTTGATGGAGCATTTTACACAGTTATCGTTGCCAATATAATAGTCGGAAACCTCTACATCATAATCAGAGTCATCATCTTGCTCACTTTCAATTTCTTCATCTTGCAGTTCAGCAAAATCCCTCACATCACTGTTATTTGCATATTCGTAGTTGGAATCCGAATTTTCTACCTCCAACATCAACCGTATCCTTTCTTTATCAATTTTCGAATATTATATTAAAAAAATAACAAAGGGTGGCCAGATAAGAACAGTAGGAAAAAAATTTAAATAAAATAACAATGGCGTGACTTTGTAATCTTGTTTTGAAGCTACGTACATGCCATAATATCTATATGGAATAGCATATCATTCAAATGGCCTTTTGGCTTCGCTGGCAGTGCTTTAAGCGGTCGGTCCAATTTTTGATGAATCGGTCCAATATATGTGGCCTCATTTTGGCAATAGCGTGTCCAATGATGGCCTCGAGTTCGTCCAAAGCGTAGACTAAAGACTTGACGTAGCCTCAGAAAATAATCGAGTGGTGTCAAATTGAATGATCGCGGTAGCCAATTGATGAACGCTCGCCGTGAAATGACCCAGTCGCTAAATTTCTCCTTCATAGCTTCGAGGGTTGCGTAGTTTGTGCAGCATATGCCGCGTCTTGTTGGAACCACAACTCGGATATAGCGATGTTGTCGAGTTCTGAATACCTGAGACGGTAACGGTGTCTCCCTCCTCATTTAGAAAGACATAAAATCCGATGATGCTGCCAAGCTATAAGCCGTACCAAACGCAATTTTGCTTATTGACATAGCCGCTGAGCCAAAAATGGGCCTCATCCGAGAAAATGATATTTTGGCCAAAGTGCGGATCTACGGCCAACATTTCCAGCGCCCAACTAGCGAAAGTCATCGTCAATGGTCGTTCGGCTTCAATTCTTGCGTCGGGATGGATGTAGACCCAAATCGAACAGCAAAATAAGCCGGGTTGACTCTCTGGTGATGCTCAGTTTAGCTTATTGGCGCCGAATTGACATTTATGGGTCTTCTTCGATGCTGGCCGCTATGGCGGCTATATCTTCTGCAATTCGCACCAATCTCTATCTGGATGCTACCTTAAGATCCAAAAGAGTGTACTCACGCTCAAACTTTTCCATTGTGCGACAAATTGCCTGCACACTGAAGCCATGATAACGACCGACCTCACGACGAAATTCACGTTGCGTGAATTGTGGTGACAATATTGCTCCCTGTGGTATGCTGCATGTTCAATTAGATTTACGAGTATAGTCTACCAATGTAATAATCATTTTCATGCTAAAAACTAGGGTGATGGACCGTTAAATTGTTAGGGTTGGTATGAACAGCCCTCGCTTTCAATCTTAATCAATACTTTAAGCATTTAGTCAAAATCTTTTCAGGTACGGAACTGTTTAATCAGCCAGTGCTGAAGAATAACTCAATCTGACTCTTTTTTTGCTGAATTGATTTCGCGCACTTATGAAAACGGATTTAAAACTTAGAAAGTATTTAATAAGACCACAATCTACCAACAACAAGCTAAACCAATCATCGACTCTAACCATGCTATCAGTTTAAATAGGTTAAACCAGGGATATTCCAAAAACCATCCAACAAAAAAAATGTTGTGTTGTGAACGGCCGTTTTGAATCTCATATTTCTGTGAACTTTACACAATATATCTTAACTTCGTAGAAAATTGTATACCACTTATGGTACATGAAATAGGGGATAGTAGAGAGACGAGGGCCAGAAAGCCAACGAGAATATCTTTATACATATATACACGTTAACTACAGTACTTTTATGATGGATGGATATCAATGTTAATTTAGTGGTGCTACAAGAAAGAATTTTGAAAATTATCTAACGTGCCTCGCCTAACAAGGAGAAGTTTTCAGAGTTGAATAGGTGAAGCCTAAGGATTTTCGAAAACTACTTTTCCGGCATCTGCACCGACTTGCGCCATGTTTTTCTCAGTCCACAACTAAGTCTGCGTTAATGGACACTATTACAGACCATGATTGGTAACATGAGTTATAATGATACTTTTCAGGGTAGTATGCCGTTCTAAAGTTCAGATATGGTTGTACTAGAAGATCCTAAAAATATTGCTAAAGCCTCGTGTGATAGCCGGGTTGAAGTGAAACAGTTGGAGTTATGGGTTTATTGCATTGTTCCGTCATATTTTTTACGGCATTCCAAAACCAGACTTTGCTGTTTAGATCAATCCATTTGTACAAAGATTGTTAATTTTTGTTTTAACCATACCCAAACAGCTTGAAAATTCCTGCCTTTCCTTCTACACTTCTCGGAACTACGTAGTTCATTATTACTCCTTGTATGTTCTTTCTAAATTTGTTCTCTCAGTTTTTCGCAGAAAGATAAGTAAGCGCTTAAGTGATAAAGTGCCTACAGTACAAGTACCCACCACATCAACTCCGAGTTAGTCGGACATTCACAGAAGTAGTACTCTGCGGTGTCGTCATCACTTTCACAGATAGCAACACTGCAAGTAACTTACAGTCTTTCCTCCTGAGGGACAGAGTGTCTAGTGTTTTTCGTGAACTTCTACTGGGATGCCCATTCACCCATGGGAGCAAGGATACGCCTTGCCATCGCTCACCGTCAATTCTTTGATACCAAAGCGGAACTTGTGTTGGAGGCAAAAAGTTCCACCCTTGGCTAGGGTCGAAATTACTGTCACACATACTACTCTTACTGTCACAGCACCCATTATTTTGCAACTTTACATTGGGTCAAAGAACCTTCCCGCGACTTTGGGTTCAAAACACACCCACCATGACGCTCCCACCTCAACAGGGCAGGCCCGAACCGAAATCCGGTGGGCTCCTGACTTCCATGGTACCGTGTTTTAAGTCCTGGAAGGGACTACTGTTGGTTCTACCATCCAACATGACCTCTGACCGGCCGCTTGTAACTGGTCAAATCGTAGCAGCATTAACAGGCGTTAAATACCGAAAACCATTAGACAACGTTAATGATGGGCGAAGCCTTAATAATTAAGTGTGGGCCCTCCCTCTGAGGGACAGCAGGAAAACCGCTGATTTTTTAGAGACGTCGGGAAGGCTTTGTTTGGCTACCTCCAAATTGAAACCAAATGGAAGACTTAACCGCGGACGCACTCAGACCTTACTCGCCTCTAAACTTTGCGTGGAAAGTTTATCGGCGATTTCAGTTCTCGTGATCTCATTATGACATGGGATCCAGACAAGACACAGTTTTCCGATTGTGTTCAGTGGACTTGAAGGTCGCAAAAGAGGGTTTTTCGGTTTGAATGATGCAAGTGCCACTCATGGATAATGGCTGGGTATTTAAATTTCACTTTAATGACAGCCGACAACACTGAGTTTTGGAAGCATTAAATTCCGGTCTGTTAATAGTCCAATTGGCTATGCTGTTAGCATTAGAATTTAATGAGCTTAACATACACTGCCGTTCAAGTTCTACGACCGAAAAGCAGGGAACGAATTTCAAAATCAAAGACTACGTGTAATATATTTGATAAGCATTAATAGACAAGAGATTACTTATTAAAATTAAAAAGAGTGTCGAAGACAGAACGGAACCCTGGGGCACACCAGATTTTATTTTGTGAATACCATCTAAGACAACGATACGAGAGGTAATTTTTAATCCATTGAAGAAGAGATTTGTCGTTCCTAAATGCATGTATTTTTGACAAAAGGGCCTGATGCCAAACTCTGTCAAAAGCTGCTTACAGCTCTGTATTACTCAGGAAGGAGATTCTTGACTGAACACTTTTTTTGTTCCGACGAGATCTTCAATATAGATTTGCATAAAAGGATCTGCCTCATTAAAATTGTTAGAATTCTTACTGGCCTTTAAAAGTTGTTCATGGTTTCTGAATTGTTAGCTTGATTCCGATTTTCTTATTCTTTCTGTCAAGAGCTATCTGATCATAGAGGCTTATTGCATTTCGTATTTCTACTTACTATAGCACAGAACTCTTCGAAGCAAGTCAAGTGTTTTTCATCTGAAGTAATGCCAGCTAGATTTTAGAAAATCTCATAAGAAGAAGATGAAATGTGGTAAACGGTATTAAAGTGACTTTTGTCCCAATAATTGCCCGAAGCTGCTTTGAAATTTTTCAAGGTATGCCACCATATTCTCTCGACTTATTGGGGTCTAGTTTTGGCAAATTACATGGCAGTTTTGAATTATCTGGCTTACAGCTAAATATTTGTCTTCATTTCCGTGAATTGATTTGTTTTGAGTTTTCATCAATATTTTCCTTTACTTTAGTAATGTCTTATGGCTGAGCGGTAGACTGGATTTTTCAATTACCTCCACAAGTTTCTGGAGCATAAGATACCCTATAATCATTCGTTATCGACAGATTTTCCCTACAAATGCCAACCATTTTTTAAATTTTTTTTTTTTTTTATTTTATCCAATATAGTCCCTTTTAGTTTGATATACTTATTCCAGGGATTTTCCAACTTCTTGATCCCGTCCGAAAAGTAATTTTCCGGAAGATCTGCAAAATACTCTTCCGTGGCGTCGATGATATTTAAGCCATGGTTGCGATGCTCTTGTGCACCGGTGCATTGTCTTGCACAAACAAAATTTTTTTTCGCTTCATTTGAGACCGTTTTGCAGCGATTTTGACCTTCAATGGTTCCAATAATGCACAGTTATACTCGCTGTTGATGGTTTTTCCTTTTTCGAGGTAGTTCACGAAGAGTATGCCATGACAATTCCAGAAAACCGACGCCATAACCTTTACGACTCATCGAGTCTCCCTCGGCCGCATCGGAGCACTCGTGCCGGCTTCAGTCCATTGCCGGGCACTCAATGAACAATGGGCACTCTTATTCATCAGCAAGTCCAAACACTCGAAGTTTCGAAGTGCTCTCGCGTTTGTGTTTTTGGTCAGGAGTGAGTATGCGTGGCACCCAGCGACAGGATAACTTTTTCATATGCAGAATATTGTCCAAGATATGGCGTGTGCGCTCAGAACTAATCTTTGTGGTATCTGCTAGCTCGCGCACCTTCACTTTCCAGTCAGCCAACACCATTTCATGTATTTTTTTGACATTGTCCTCTGTAACCGCATCGGAGGGCCTGCCGCTGCGGACTTGATCGGTAGTCGAGTTACGACCACCATGAAACTCTCGAAATCAATATATGACGGTATAATCTGACGGAGCATTAGCCCAAAAATATTTATCCAACTTTTCTTTTGCTTCCTTTGCCGTTTTGCCTCTCCAAAAATAATGTTTTACGAGAGAATGAAAATCGTTTTGCCCATACTCAACATAATGCCAAACACGTCAACAACAATCAGCTACCAAAACAAAACTAAAGACAGTATCGCTCTGCATTTTGGCATGTCTGCCTGAATATGAACAGACTTCAAGACACCATAACCTTTTTTTGCAGCAGCAGTGCATTCTGACTGTCAAGGAGGTTACTCGTAGGTTATATCGTAGCCGAGGTAGACAAATATATGCTACCTTGAAACTGATAAAGAGGTGATAAGTAAAAATGATTGTGGACCACACAAAATGACAGAGACAAGATCCTCTGGGAGATGTGAACAAGACTGATGCTTTTATATTTAGCGCTGTTGGGAGTGTTTTTTTTTTTCTGACCTGGCATTTTTGTCGTGTGAGAGGAAATCTTGGCTTTTAACACCTGAGGTGAGTAGTTCATTCTGCTTGAAAACGAGTCAAGCCCGCTATATGCAGAACTGAGTATTTCATATCCTTAGCGCTTCCTCATCCCCATTGCTGCTCGAGTCTAGTTGGGGTGACATGTTCTTTTTAACTTTTGATAAAACTCTTTAAGGTTGTTCCTGGAGAGGCACATCTCCATCTCCTCTATCGTTCGCTTCTCAAGCATTTTCTGCCGAAGTCCATGTACTGCCCTCCTGATTTGCTCATACGAGTATAGTGCATCAGCCGCTCTCATTCTTCGTAGCCTCGATTCATAGCTGAGTTATTTTGTTATACTCGTATGAACGAGGCATATGTGGGATTTTTTGAGTGCAACCGGGAACATCTATGTATATTGCTCAAGTTTTGACGGTTTCTTAGCATCGATTTCAGTGATCTCCGGGACTTTATGCAGGTCTATTAGAACTTGTCGAAAAGTTGAAGAAAACACGGCGTATAGATGCGATTGTAGCCGTTCAATGTTAAACTTTTTTAATCAGTGGTTCTTTGCTGCTATTTTAATGTCATAATTCGGGCATTGGTAGTAGGCTTTGTCGCGGGGCTTGTAGAAACATATTTTGGTAGCAGTCGTTTATTTCTTCTATGTAGGCGACATTAGACAGATCTTGTTAAACTTAGACTTGATGTGGATCATTACAAAGCCTTCACCTTCCGACAATTGTGCAATATCTGTGCCCTAGTTATATTGTTCAATTGGCAGAAATTTAGGTTGCCTACTTTTTTCTTAATATGGATCAGCTATCTCCGACTGAGGGGTATAGTATTGTGGCTACCAGTAAAAGATAAAACAAAACACAAGTCCAAACCTTTAGCTATTGCGTATAAACCATTCACACAAATTGATGATCGGTATTTCTGGCACTTCAAATTCATATTGCTTTGCCTGCGGGGATTTGAACCACAGAACCACTTAGCTCGCGTCATTTTCAAATTTCCCATTGAGGTACAATTAATTAGATGCTCTCAAGACTTAAGAAGAGCAGTACCATAATGTTGGCTAACTATAGCGAACAATAGGAAAACTTGGGCCTGAGAAATTCACAGATGCATTTAGAAAAGTAAAATGTCATTTAAAATGATATTATTTTCACCACTCCTACCACATTAAAAGAAATTGCTGAAGAAAAACGGAGAAAATGGAAGATGTAAAGATACAAAGTGTGCAAATAAGCGCTCAGGTACCAGTAACTCGTTTTGATGCACTTTTTTTAGAAAAAAGAAAAACTTTCTTCACAATTGCAACGCTTTCTTCAAACATATTAAAACGAAGTGACATAAAGAAAATTTTCCATAAATGAGAGAATTTAATTAGCAAGATTTGTTTTTGCATGAACGACATAAAGTGCGACGGTTTCGTGTGGATATATAGATATCACATGACAGAGAGATGGTTCAGAAGGTAACATCTACCCTTCAATTAGCTTAGGGGTTTGTTTTATCGGTGCCTTTGTGCAGAGAAATTACTGAGTTAAACAATAGAGGAAGTGGTAAGGTACAAATATTTGCTTTTACTTGAGATTGTTTTTAAGTCCGATGTGGACCCAGGACCTACCTTTTTACCTAGGTGACCTCGTTGCAATGAGATATAGTAATGGTATAAGACAATGTGGTTTCTTTAGAATGTTCTCAAAAAAAAAAGGCCTGTCCAGTTGTGTGGGAAGTTAGGAATCAGAAAAGGAAATACTTTGATGTGACTACTATGAGCTTTCAAACCGAAGATCACGAAAGTAATTTCTTTTTGTTGGTGGAAATTGAAATGGATATGAAGGAATCGATTGTTTAGGTTAAGAAATTCAGCGGGAACATATTCCAATCATTCAAATCCTATTCAATCCAAGAATTAAATTTTGCTCGACATTATTTTGTGGTATATTATATAAAGGAAATTGGAAAATTCAGTCCAAAAAGCAATAAAAACTCAAGCTCCAGACGGAGTTTGAAGAAAAGTCTGAAAGAAAATGAATTAGCAAACTCCTTACCTCACTGACATATTCATTTACTTCGGTTAAGCTACAGCCAGGGATAGACCTAGTACTGAAGCAAAGTGTTTCTCCAACCCGCACTGTTCTCTACTAGCTGCTTCCAATACCGTTCTTGTCGCTATAAAGCCAGTACAGCTTTTAGTTAAAAATTCTCCTCTACACTACACGTCGATGCATTCAATTTTTTTTTAAACGATGAAAATGCCGATCATCTCCTACGGAAATGGCAGAGCAGTTCAACCTTTAACCTTAAACTTGAATCAACTTTATTCTACCCGAAAAGGGTAGTATAGGTATACCAATCGCTACGTGCAAATCAATATTAAAGCTGGATGCTAATAAAAAAAAAAGATTCTGATCCCACTAAACAGGAAACATCTCAGCACCAGCATAGATGTCATCAGTGGACACTGTCTTATAGGCAAGCATGCAAGAAAGTTTGGCGCCCTTACAAACGATTTCTTTTGAAGCTGAATAGACAATTTTCCACCTTCTCCATACAAGAAAACTCCACTTAGTAGCTTTCTTCTACAGGGTATTCAACGATCTAAAGAATATAGACGTTAAGCTCAAATTGGTTCCATGTGTAAGTTGATCATGGTTCCACGTGGCATCACAATGCACCAACAGACCTAAGTGGGTTGGTCTTTTCCAACCGCCACTCTTACCTACCTACCCACCTAGGTGGACAGAATCCTTGGCTACCTGGAAGTTGTACTTGTCTACTTTGACGCCTTTTTAATCATTTGGTGATGTTGAGTGTCGATTCCTGATAACATCATACACCGGGTTCTTACTTGGTCTACTGCCAGACTCGTCTTCGCTGCTTCTGCTTTAATAATTGCAAATTCCTCTATAGTTCTCTGCGTTTTTCTTATGTCTATGTTATCCGCATGGGCAAGTAATTGTACAGATTTTGGAAAAACTATGGCTCGGATCTGCAAATTTCGTACAACATTTCCAACATTTCAAAGAAATCACATGGTCCTGTCGGAAGTCTTTGTTGACATAAAAGGATTCGGTAACATCAAGAAGCGATTTGATTTTTCTAAAGGCCAAAGGGACCCTTAACATTGTAAAATAAGTACTGTGTGCCGATTTTGAATTTGAAGGTCTTTTTTCAAAATTTGCAGTAATATTCTGGTAGATTTCCCAAGCTTGCAGCCACACTAATAACGTCCAATTAGTTTTAGAAGATTACCTACGGTAGAGAAGATCTTATAGGCGGTGTTGAGTATAGTTGTCACAATCACGAGGGTCTCCTTTCTTTAAGACCATGTACACAGTGCTAAGGTTACATTCACCTGATTCGCTTTATATATAAAATAAAGAGACGATTTGGTGCATGCTCTTCAAGAAGTAATTTTCCGCTGTCTGGGTAACTTGTTCAATAGTTAGTTCTGTTAGTTACTTGCTCAACAGGACTATTCTTATTTCGTTGAGGTCGAGTAAGCAGTAAGTAAGTAAAGAAAAGAATTATTTAGAACGAATTATTGTCCATCCTCCTCCAGGTTGAATATTTTAGTCTACCTTTGAGCGAAATCCTGATTGTCTTCGGCCTTTACAATCTCCGCATTGGCTGCGAATCTAGATGTCTAGGTTCCTGTGTTCCTACTTTGCTAACCGAAATTATTTATGGGCTCTTTTTGTTTTTCTTCTATATGGCTAGGGCTCTTCCATTCTCTCTTGCTCGTAGGGCTTGATCTAGTCCTGCTTGAGGTTCAAATATGTTATTCGGACACTGAGATAATTTTCGGGTCGAAGTCTTGACTCTTAATCAGTATCATACCTCCGCAGGACGAAATAAATTAGTCTACGCTTTACGCTTAGTGTTTTTTGCGATCATGGAAAAAGAGCATGGAAAAATCGCTCCGTGGTCCGATTCTTATTTTTGAGTAGCAAAACCCATTCTCGATGGTGTATATGGAATCCATTTACCCACCCAACAACCGTTTACTATTGGTTTGCCGATTTTTGCCGTGGCCACATGTCGGTTTTTGATAAGCCGCGTCCAAAAACGTTTACCACAGAGGAAACCGTGGATAAAGTCCATGATCTCGTATTGGCGAACCTCCGAGTCAAAATTGGCAAGTTAGCTGAAATAGCAAGTATCTTAACTGAACTCTTTAGCAATAACTTGCACGAGATTTTGGGCATGAGAAAGCTGTCTGCGCGATTAGTGCTACGCTTGCGCACATCGGAGAATAACACGCAATCGTGAGGCCAGATGTTTTTGGCCCTGTTTAATGGAAATCTGGAGGAGTTTCTGTGTCGTTTCGTGACCGTCGATGAGACATGGATTCATTGCTAAACACCAGAGACCAAAGAACAATCGAAACAATCGGAAAGGTGATGGACACCGGTTTTTGCGACGCGCGGGGTGTGTTCAAAGTTAATATTTGGAGAAGGGAAAAACAATCACAGGAGCATACTACGTCGATTTATTAAGCCGATTTGAGGAAAAAACGACCAAATTTGGCAAAAAAGTGCTCTTCCACCACGATAACGAACCGGCTCACACCTCCACAGTTGCCACAGCCAAATTGGTCGAAATGCACTATGAATTGCTCTCATATCCTCCGTATTCTCCGGATTTGGCTCTCTGCGACTTCTTCTGTTGTTATGTTCCCAAACTCTAAAAGATCGCTCTCCGGAATGAAGTACGGGTTGGATGTGTTGTCTTACACCTGCAGAAAGTAACAGTGAGCGCTACAGCGCTACCGAATTTTTTTGGACTGAAACTGAAGACTGAAGACAGGAACTTGAACGTTCTTTGGTATTAGCACGATGGCGCGACGTTCCATACAGTCTATCAAACAATCTATCTTTGACGTGCTTATTTCTTTAATCGTGTTATCAACCATTCGTGAGATAGACCCAGAAACAATGATGAAGGTATTGGAAAATTGGGTTGATTTTTGTTAATCTTATTTTATGGTATTTTTATGCATGCACCGGCCGGCATTTATCGTCAAATACAGAGTTTTGCTATGGTGGTCGGTCGAAATTTAGCACATAAAAGCAGGCATATCTGATGGATTGTTGGCAGGTTTGTCACTTACGGGGCCAGATGCTGGCAGCGATCGACATCGAGAGAGGTCAAGGAATCGTCAAAGGTTTTTTTCCAATTACGTCAAACTTTTTTACTCTATTTCCTCTTCTAATTGGTTAGGGTTAATGTTGGTCTAGGAAGGTTTTAGCATCATGCTAAAGACACTGACTATGTGTCTTGACAAAAAGCACATAAAAATAGTCCTTGCTGCTATAATCTTTAGTTGGGGTATGCGTTCATATTAGACTGATGTTGACGCATTAAGTCTTGATATGGGCTATTATGAGGCTATCGTTCTCGTGCCTGAAACTTAAGATTTCTTACCTAAGTCTGCCTAATGAAAAAACCGCATAAAAATAAATTCTGTTTGCAGTTTCTCGTCCTTCTTACACCCGTTCATTAAACGAGGATCACTTGGCCAAGATAATAGGTCCAAGCAGTACCATTTATTTCATGTGAGCAATTCGTCATCTTTTCCTTTATCTATCTATCTGCGTATTTAAGAGCTTACATCTTTAGTTTCCAAATGGCCACTTCGAAAGGGTAAAGCGATGTCTTGACTCCAACTTGTCTACTGGCAGTAAATGTCATAGTTAAGTGCCTAATATTTGTTTAAGCCTTTATCCCTCAGTTCATTTCGATACCAAGGCTGTATCAAATTACTTCGAAGAAAGAAGTTTTTACTTCCGACTAAAATGGTGGCTTAACAAAGAATGAATTTTATTGAACATAAGAACATAGAGTAGAGACTAAGTTCTAGAATATATATCCGAATTGTGTCCAAACTTGTGCTACACGATGAACGCCACCTGTTCCAGGATACACCTCAATCACTCATCCAAGTGTCCATCGGCATGGCGGAAGATTTTCGTCTTGGGTAAGAACAAGAACTCCTTGTTTGAGATTAGTGACCTTCGATTTCTATTTGTAACGCTGCTGGAGAAAATGCAGATATATTTCGTCGACCATCGTTTCCAGAAGATTTGTTGAAGCTGCTGAAGCCGATGAAATTAATTAAAAAATGACCTGGTGTCAACGCGTTCAAATCGTTTGGGTATGATGAATGTGGCGTGATAGGCCTGGAATTCAATATGGCCTCGATTTGTGCAGCCGAAGTGCAAAGTTCCTCATAGGTAAGAGTTGACTGGGAATGACGCGCACAAGGTGATTTATGCCAATATGTGGAGACTTTGGTGGAATTGGTCCCCATGTAATACCATGCAGTTAGCATAGCTCTTGAATGGCTGTTTTGTGAGATTCTTGATGAAATAGCTGATAAAGCTCCGTAAGCATGTTCTTGACACCAACAAAATCTGTGGCGTTGTCGCTGAAAATCGTTGAATATAGCCCTCTTCTGGCAATGAAGCGCCGCAGTGCACCCAGAAAGGCGTCGGTCGACAGATCGCTGACTACTTCGATGTGTGTTGCCTTCGTGGTAAAACAGACGAAGATGGAAAGATACGTTTTAGTGAGCGGATGCCCCCGAATCCTTGACATTGTCTATACAGGTCCACAGAAATCCATTCCGGTGGTGAGAAAGGCAAGTCTGGGTTGAAATCGTTCCTTCGGCAAGTCGCCCATAAACATGTCAGATGTCGTGGGTTTGGTCCGGAAGCATCTTATACAGTTATGCACAACGTTGCGACAGATATTCTTCCCATCAATAGGCCAGTAGCGTTGCCGTATGATGGATAGTAGCGTTTGGTGAGCAGCGTGCATGTTCATGTTCATGATAAGAGGAAATTAAAAATTTTGTTAGTTCAGATTTTGGAAGAATGATTTGGTGCTTAGAGTCATACGCGAATGAGCCCATTTTCATTCAGAAAAGGGTTGAGACCTGAAAGTCGACTTGATTTGTCAACCTCTTTTCGTGTAAGCAGACAATTGTAGTCCCCTTGTAGATAGAAACGTTGATTGTTACATAAGACCCCAGTTAATCTTGGGTCGAGTTCTACTAATGTTAAAGGGCGAAGTTTCGGTCTGATGCTAGAAGATTGGCATTATAAAAGAACCTGTAGCAGTATGCAAATATGCGTTCTAACTTGTGCAATGAACCCCGATGAAGAACAGTTGAGAAGACAGAAGAAAACGTAGTAGGTTGTTAAGGCCAGTAGTCTGATGATGTCATCTCCAAAGCGTTGACTGCAAAAGGACGTTAGGTAAAGCTCCGCGGAAAGTTATGTCCGTTGGATTATGGTTTATATTGAGGTATTTCCATTCGTCAGGTCGGGTAAGTTCTTGGATCTTAGCAACACGATTTGCTGCAAATGTTTGCCACGTACATGATGGTTTGGAAATCCAAGCCAGTACAACTTTGGAGTCACAGTAATAGAATCAATCATTAACCCGTACAGATAAAATTGTGAGGAGGCGTTCTACCAATTCTGCCATGAGGAGAGCGGCACATAATTCTCACCTTGGTAGTGTGACGAATTTGGCAGGTGCTGGTCTGGACTTTGGACACATTAGTTTGATGATGATTTTTCCATGACTGTCTTCGCAACGTAAGTAGCAGCATGCTCCATAAACTGACTCACTGCTGTCCGATAAGGAATGTAATTGAATGAGTTTGGGATCTTCGTCAGAGAGCAAATTCCGTTGAACCTGTAAGTCACTGAGCTAAGTGTAGCTACTGAACAAACTGAGACCACCTTCGTGTTTTTATGAAATCGGTTTTCCCGATACTGTGGTAAGGTTCCCAAAATTCCTTGGGAATGGGACTTAAAATCGCTTTGTTATTTGAGCAGAATTTTCTAAATTGGAAATTGGTTTTTCTCAGCATATTTATGAAGTCAGCTTGAAGTTTTACTGCATCTTCTAAGTTCGCAGAACCTGTCATAATGTCATCGACATACGTTTTCTTAGGACTGCAGCAGCATTCGATAGAAAATTACCTGCCTCCTCTACTGCCAATTGCTTCATACAGCGAGTAGCCAAGTATGGTACTACCGATGTCCCGTACGTTACAGTATTCAGCTCATAACAGGACATATCTGAGAGTGGATCATTTCTCCAAACGATCATTTGGAACGGACGGTCAAGAAAGTACACTTCAATTTGCCGATACATTTGCTTTAAGTCTGCAGTGAAAACAAATCGATATGAGAGAAACCTGACAATGACAGTAAACAAATCTGATTGAACAGTGGGAACAGTCATCAATTTATCATTGAGATTTTGCAGATGCATCGAATACTACGCGCCACTTTGTAGACGATCTTCCTGATTTGACCAGGGCGTGATGTGGTAAGATACAATTAAACGAAGCCAGCCTGGACACTCTTTGCATGTGATGACTGTTTTCATATTGGTTCATGAAACTTATGTACTCCTTAACGATTTCAGGATCGCGTTTAAAATTACGCTCAAGTGATAGTAGTGGAATTTTTTTTTTTTTTGCTGCTTCGAGCGAGTTTCAGAGGATAAGTGTAGGTTTCCGAAAAGTTAAACGAACAACGAATGTGTTGTTGATTTTTTTACACTTTCTGCAAAATGTAACTCGCAGCGGCTCTCTTCTTGACTCATTGATTGATTGACTCAAAATTGATTCAATATGTTATCAAGTGATGATATTGACATGTTTAAAGACAATTGACAGTAATAAGATTGCTGCACAGGAGTGTTTGATATGTTTACGCTTACAATGTACCTTAATTGTGTGCTCTGTAACACAGGGCAATTCGTACCGATGCGAATTTGTTGAGTGATTAAGAGATCACAATAGATTTTTGCTCCAAGAAGGTCGACCTTTGTTGGTTCAAAGAATCGTGGATCTGCTAATTCTACATCTTTAGATAAATTCCAGTCCGAGATATTGATATAATAATCTGGTAGGCATTCACTTATACGTGGAGGCATATAGAAGTTCAATTCGCTCGAGGATAGTGAAGTTAAAGGCAGAATAGTCGTAGAAAGCATGCAACGTGCTGTTGCTACGGTGGTACCAATGCCAGAAATATCAGTAGTTGACTTGATGCATTTGATACATAGCTGCTGCGCTAGGACTTCAGTGTTAAGGTGGAATTGAGAACTAGAGTCTAAAAGAGCTCTGCAGATAATTGGATTTATGTATATGTCAATAGTTTTGATTATCGCTGTGGCAAGAAAAATGCGTTTAATTAGAGGGAACTGTTTAAAAGCGGTATGACACGATTTTTGAGCAATGATTGCATGAGAAGTAGATGGTTTTTCTTCGGGTTGTTGGAACTTAATTGGGTTGGTAGGATTCGTATAGCTACAGCAATGTAGAAGTGTGTGATGATTTCCCTGGCACGTTCTGCATTTTTCTGATTCACTTTGCATGGCATGTAGTGCCATCTTATTGGGACCACAGCTCGAATATATCGACGTTGTCTAGCTCTGATTACAGAAAATTGGTTAACATCGCTCTATACTCGAGACCATTGACGGTAACAGTGTCTTGTTCCTCATTTTGAAAGAAATAAGGTCCAATGATACCGCTATGCCATAAACTTATGGCATGCTTAACCAAACACTTGTAGATTGTGTTTGCTCCAATATCAGCAATTTTGCTTGCTGACATAGCCTCTGGGCCAAAAGTGAGTCTCGTCCGAGGAGATGATTTTTTGGCCAAAAGCCGTATGTCCGGCGACTATTTTCAGCGCCAAATTAGTGAACTTACAGCGCTATTTATTGTCATCTAGCTTCAATTCTTGCATCAGCACAAACTTATACGGATCCAAAAGCAAAATAAGCTGGTTTGAATCTCTGGCGAAGCTCAATTGAACTGATCGGCGCCCAATCGACATTTATGGGTCTTCTGTGACACTGACCGATGAGGCGGCTTTATTTTCTTCATTTCGCATAAATCTCTGTCTGGTTGGTTGCTTAGGATCCAAAAAAAAAGTACTCACGCTTAAACTTTTCCACGGTGCGAGGAATTACCTGCACACTGAAGCCATGATAACGATCGAGCTCAGGACGAAATTCACGTTACGTATTGGGTATGTAATTTAATTCGTTCGGTTTTTTTTTTTTCAAAATTTGAACGTTTATTTAAGAAAAACATGTACAATAGCATTATTCAAAGTATTGCCCATCTGAAGCTATGACTTTTTCTCATCTTTCTGGCAATTTGTGGATCCCATCCCAAAAGAACTGCGCCGGCTTGGCAGCCAAGAATGAATCAAGCCAATTTTTGATATTCTGCTCTGATGTAAACCGTATTTCAGTGAGGGCGTTCTGCATTGACCGGAACAAATGGTAGTCAGAAGGGGCAAGTTCTAGGCTATAAGGCGGGTGGGGTAAGACTTCCCATCCACTGTTTTCTAAATAGTTCCTAACCGGAATATCAACGTGGAGCTGAGCGTTGTTATGATGGAAAATTATTGCCTCGTGTCTGGTCGCATATTCCGGGTATTTTTCGGCTACTGCTCTTTTCAAATGGATTAATTGTGTTCGGTAGCTTTGTCCGTTGATGGCTTTACCCGGTTTTAGCTCATAATACAGCATACCCATCTGATCCCACCAAATACAGAGCATTACCTTCGCGCCATAGATATTCGGCTTTGCCGTTGATTTGGCTGGTTGGCCGAGTTTCACATATGATTTTATGCACTTAGGGTTGTCGTTATGGATTAATTTTTTATCACCAGTAACAATCCAATGCAAAAACGACTTCCTTTTGTGGCGTTCCAGAAGCACTTCGGACATGCAAAACCGCCTTTCGACGTCTCTCGGCTTGAGTTTATGTGGAACCCGATTTCCTTGGTTTTGAATATATCCAGCTGCTTTTAAACGTTTTGAAATGGCTGCTTGAGTGACATCCAGTGATTCTGCGAGCTCTTCTTGTGCTTGGCAACAATCTTCATAGAGTAATGCTTCCAGTTCTTCATCTTCAAACTTTTTTGGCTGCCAAGGACGTTCATCGTCTTCCAAGCCAAAATCCCCACTTTTAAATCGTGCAAACCACTTTTGGCACGTTCGCTCAGCTAGTATATGTTCACCATAAACTTCCACCAAAATACGATGACTTTCGGCAGCAGTTTTCTTCATGAAGAAGAACTCCCCGCAAAAACACTTTTTCAGGCACAAAGTTCGACATATTTGAGTGAAAAAAAATTATTGTTGTTTACGCTTCAAATGAAGGACATATACTGAAATGACGTACAATGACAGTAGCTTTCCAAAGCATGTTCCAATGGAATAATAACAATGGAATAATACAAGTAACGCCATCTCTTAGTAAACCGCACGAATTAAGTTATAGAACCAATATTTTCTAATTGATTCCGCACGCTCGGCAAGCGGAAAACACGATGCATGAAGAAACGGTAAACCTTACTGAATATTTTGACAACTGAATATCACTGATAACTTTGACCGCTGCTTAAACATAACAACTGGAAAAAATATCATTGACATAGCCCCTGACAAGGTTTCACCTACAATATATTTTTGGCATCTTTCTGAACGAGATCTATGGATGAAGAAGAAACCATTCTCAGAGTTTTGTCTGTCAATACGAATTATAAGCTTTGCGGCTTTGCTATTGTATTGGAACCAAATACGATGACCTACAAATAAATCTTCTCCAAATACATCCTCATGACCAAAAGCCTGAGTGAACTTGTTCAAAATTTTGTTAAATATTTTCTAAACTTATGAAACACCGCTTTGCTCAAATTTAGCAGCTTTGGGCCATCTCTAGTGAAATAAATGACAGCAGAGCACTCACTGAAATCTTACGCATGAAATTCTCCCCGGCGATGTAGGGAGAAGAAACTAGAATTCCATATGTGTAAGTTACACAAATTTAAATTTGTGTAAATCTTATCAAGTCTTGCTAAAATAGATACAACTGAATCAATGCGCAAATTCCTGATGTCATGACTTACACTAACACGACTATCAGTGTGCCTTTTCCGCGTTTAAATAGCATAAGATTCATTCCCCGAAAGTTAAAGAAGAAATCGTTGGGCAACTATGTTACCAAAGTTAACACCGTTACATCTGAAGCATAAATCATCATTACAAACGACTAAATTACCATAAAAATCACATTTGCTCAAATTAAATCCAATTCTATTGCCAGCTGTCACCCATGACCAACGAGGGAGCCCTGACCGAATGCCTACCCAAAAAAGATGATCTCATTTTGAAAAATAAAAAATAAATAAAAAATAAATTAGAAAAGAAGTTATCTACTGCTAGTCATTATTACAGGTATTCTCGACACTGTCCCAGGATGAGCATTATCAAAACTACATTCAAATTCATTATTAAAAAAATATTGAAGCTCTTCACACCTTGGTTCCTCCTGAACCAGGCTCCGAAACCAACCAATCGATTCAGTTCGCACCAGAGACACCTTTATGAACCCAAAAGCTTAAGTCTATAAATAATTTTGGGAATTTCACCGTAGCTAAGATGTTCGTTGTTTTTTTTTCGTGATTACCTTTCCCTCCATCGCCAGCTTCTAAGTTAAAACCGGGAATTAGAAATCAACCCAAAAAGAGAAAGAGGAGAGCACAAAACTGGTATTTTCAATATTTACTTGACTCCGTTTGCCGCAAAGCACACTTGCCAGGCGCATGTATACATTTTGGATACATTCACCGTCATCAGCACTCCAAAAGAGTTGGTTTCGGCTACGTCTGTCTATGCGTGAGGTTCCATTCCGACAGAATTCTAGTTTAGACAACATTGTATGACCTAATAAACGTTATTGTTGTTTTTGTTTGAGTTGTTGGGGTTTGGGGACAATTGCCAAACCTTATTTTGACAACAGAGAGATCGGTAATTGGTTGACTGCACTGACATTCCACTGACATCACACTGACACGGTCTACGACAACAATATTGTAGAATACAACGACATTTGAGTACGTAATTACGTAGCACAGTGACGGTAAGAGTGACAGCTACCGACTACAATGACAGTTCTCGTTACATAACTGAATTTTGTTGGATTCTTATGCTCATGGTTGACATGATTCCCCGAAATTGAAATCCAACTGCATAACTTACGTAATAATCAGTGGAGATAACTGTCACCACCTTGCTCCGTCGACAACTGTGGACTCGTTGGATTCAACAGAACAACGTTCACGGTTCTCGGATGTCAAACTTAAATTCGATTTAACGCTAATTAAGCAGAAATTGTGTAGATTTTCCAGGAAAAGGAATACGAGTACAATCTCTAACGAGACAGAGACTGAACGGAAATACTTACAAATGGATTAAATGTCAGTGAGACAATACAAATGGTTGTCGTGTCACTGTGACATTTGTAATGCGATCATTTGGTGTTGAAAATGATTCCGTGAGTTCGTTCTACGGTCGAAATTAGATGCGGCACACATGGAAAGATTATGATTTCATAAAGAACGTTCAATCAGAAAATGATTTCATTTTGTAGAAGTAGACAATTACGTCTTTCTGGCGTATCTAATTCTTTAATTCTTCATTTCCGGCATTGTCGGTTGCTTACTTTGAATCGATCACGAAAGGAAGCTGTCGAATTTTGGTTTTGCCTATTGAAGGCATGTTTCGGCTCGAGTTTCTGCTCATTTTTTCGCCATTTTAGTCACATGGCTAACAAGAGTCCCATTTACTCACTGGCTTTGACATTTTCATGGCTTCAAGTGATCTTTGGATTGGAATGCTGTACATGGAGTTCGTACATTGGCATTAGAACACGTGTTTTGATACATAGGTGGGCACCGATACTGATTTCGATATCTGTCTCTCGATTATTTGCAATCATCATTAAGGAAATGTACAAAACGTGATCAGAATTGTTGATGGAAATTGTGAATGTAATGTACGAGACGATTTTCACCAGAATGTAGTCTGCAGCAGATTTTTGTTTTTTTTTTTTTTTTTTGTTGCTTTTCTTCATTTATCACGTTTTAATGGGATCTACATGCCTGTAACCACAAACCGAACAAGGTATGGCCACAAAGTTGTTCTCCTGTTGAGATGGAGAACAGAGATGATCTTACATTTTTGTGGCTTTGTTGATTTAATATTATCAAAACGGGATTAAGTGAAGCCCCTCATTATCAGATAAGTAGTTGGAATGCATTTTGATATGATGTTTAAAGTTGAAATGCCAATCAACAAAATGAATTTAACTTACCGCATTTTAACTTGTGTCTTTTTGATAAACTGATTGCAGTTGATTTGCTTATAAAGTTACGATTTTTTCTCGTATAGAACAGAACGCTTATGGAAGGATGTACTCAGCGTTTTCGCTTTCTCTTTCGCCTTGTTGGGCTTTTCGCCAATAATATTTAGATGGATGATTTGCCATCAAACTTGGTATTAATAATTTTGTGAAATAAGAAATGTACAATAAGGTGCTTTAGATTTGTTAAGGAAGTATTGGGAGCCAATAAATGGCCTATATTATCAGGTCTCGTTGCTCTGGTATGTTCGATAGCAAAACTGCACCAACAGTCAGTCTAATGCAACAAGCCAAACCAACCACTAAATCAAGGTCAATTTAAAGCAGATACTAGAAGGTCTATATGTGTCAAGCGCTGGAAACTTCTCTGATCACAACTAGTCGACAAAAAAATAAGAAACTGTACAAAGGCATAGGGCCTGTAACAAGTGCTTTGAGTCGTCTGCAATTAATTTTTAAATACTAAGAGACTGGAGGTAAAAAGGCACATTCTAGTGCTACTTGGGACCTCAACCTAAGTGATAGGAGGAAGAATGGCTTGGCTACTGACCGGGAAATTGTTAACTGTCCTATAACTTGAACTAAGGCAGCAGCACAAATATCAAATTCGTAGCGAAATGCCTGTCTTACCTCACAGGGGTGGTCACCGGTAATTGCATGAGTAAAACCATAATTCTGCAGGCTAAAATAGCAAAGGTATGGACGGCCAGTAACAAAATACTAACCTACGCCGTCATAGGACTCTCAACCGTATCACTTATTAAAAAGATGTGACGAAGCAACTGATGGCTTTGGATGGCACTGTTGACCACCCTTGCAAACGTATAAAGGACAACGACCTTCGGATAAGCATGAAGAATGTGGATATGGCGGTCTCCGGATCATCAACCTCTAAATCTAATTGGTAATATTGCGATAGACGTAAGGCAAGACCTTGTTGCAGCAAAGTTACGATTGCAAGTAGAACTACTGTGAGAATATATAACGTAGAAGAGCTGCAATCGCCGTTGGAATCTTCGCCAAAGGTGTATCCCGTATCTCGAAATATCCCAACAACTTTTATGCCGATAGGATCAAGTACGGAAGACCAGTGGCAAAACTGCCAACGTGCCCTTAGGTTCACGGCAAGTGATGTGCTGAGTTTCATCCGACCACCACAATGAAGAATGCTGGCAAACACATACAACTAAGCAAGAAGCGTACAAAGCGGCGCTGCTCCTCCAGAAGAAGAAAAAAAAAAGCACGAGAAGCGCGCGGTATAAGATATTGAGAGCCCTTGCTTAAGGAATAACGTACGTAAGTTGTACCAGCAGGAAAGAAGAAAGAAAGGAAACCTTGTAGTACATTAGCTGTCGGTGCTAAGAATATGAAAAAACTTGCTCTGCAGATCGTATGTAGTATATCATTTCGACGGTAGGCAGAATAGACCATTTAACTTAGGCGATAAACATCAAGACTTCCGCCTTTCTGACCAAAACGAAGTAAGAATAGTAATATTGTGGAGAAGATATACCAATTCACTTCTCAGATCTGGTCAGAAGAGTGCATGCCCGATGAATCTCAATAACGTTTGCTTAATCCACAGAAAAGGAGATCGCCTGCCGATCCTGGAAAAAATTCAACAAACCCAAATCGATAGCCACCATCTTTTCATCGATTTTAAAGCCGCATATGACAACATTTATAGAGATTAGCTCTATAGAGCCATGTCTAGTCTGTTCATAATGACGATGGAGAACGATCAATACCCTGTCAAAGCCGGTAACGACTTAGCCGAGGGCTTTGATGTCAAAAAAAAAACAGGTGGCGCGCTGTCTTGTGGCTTCTTTACTATAATGTCACACTTGAAAGAAATATGCCGAACTATCAAACGAAGACTGGAGGCACAACATGATATCGACATGATTGGGAGAGCACAGCGGGCTATTACCAGTGCATTCGCCATCCATTCTGCCAACAACACCTCATTAGAAATAAAACAAAAAGTCACTCTGGCCTATCGCTGTTACTTTTAGCTTAGAAAGCAGTTGAGTAGTAAGGCCCTTTCCCAAAAAACTAAGAACACTCTATATATATTGTATAAGATCGTGATTATCCCAGTTATACTTTTTGAAGCACAGACTCTATCGAAAGCGGATGAAGATATCCTCAATCGCACCGAGAAAAAAATCCTTCAAAAAGTAGTCGGTCACATTTGCTTTGACGGGGTTTGAAAGAGAAGATTCAACGGCAAATTATATGAGCTGTACAGAGACCTCGGCCTAGTAAGAAAACTGCGCATCAGTCGCCTAAGATAGCTAAGATATGTAGACCGAATGGACACCAATGCTCCGGCCCTCAGAATTTTCGAATTCAACCCAGAGGCACAACGTAGTAGAGGAAGACCTAGCTAAGGTGACGCGCACAAATAGAGTGGAACCTCAAACGACTTGGAGAATGCAACTGGAAGCAGTTAACTGAAGATTGCTTAAACTGGAGAATTTTACTAATTGACGTCCAGGTTCACGCCGAATTGTAGCGTGACCTAAGTAAGTAAGTAAGTATGAAGTTTTGTTTCTTATGGAATCATGTGTTCATACTCAGGTGATCAGCAAAGAGCAGTGTCCCGTTGCCGATAAACAGTCTACAGTGTTTCTAATTGGAGGCAGAGGAAATGCCGATGGCCTCTTAAAGGCGTGGTGGAGTCATGCCATCCACATGAAATGAAATCCAGCTATTAGGTGGATGTCTGACCCAGGACGATGTTAGTCCTACTACAGTCTCGAGTCTTGAGAAACTCAGTTCGCCGACAAATTCATTTCCGTTGATCCCATTGTGCCTTGCCACAAAACTCTGTGAATTGAGGTTTCCTACCTTGAAAGTCATTCAGCGGTTCAGCATAAAATTTTAAGCGCAGCATGGATTTCATTACAGAAACAGATACTTCCCCCTCTACAGTAACTGAGCATGTTGTGTGTTGTGCCAAACACAGATTCTTTTCAAACGGAACACATGCTTAGAGTGCCATTATTTCAATGGGAGGTTCATCATTGCGTTGAGGGCAGAACCAGCAGTGCAAAGGAAAGCTCCAATGTAGCCAATACAGACGTTCTTTGGAGTCTGGTAAAGGTAGAAGAGGTGTTTACTTGTAAAAGCCTGTTCTACCAGACAACGAACGACTAGTAATACAGCAAAGACTTTTCTGATCTGCGACCAGATTGATCTATTGCGCCCTTTTCATTAGTTGTAATGGGTGACCAGATAGCAATTAGGTAGGTTCATTAGTTTCGCAGCAACATTTACATGTTCATATGGAGATTACTTTCGATTTGTACAGATGTTTATTACAAGGAAAGTGACCCTTCAGAACTTGGTACTCAGTACTCTTATTTGTAAGTAAAATGGTGGGGATCATCTAAATCCTACCAGTATTTTACTGTGCCCATTGTTTTATGTTAACTTTATGTCCCTATCATTGGAGCCAAAACTTGGACAGAGCCCGATAATTACCATCATGCTTTGGTACACATACTAATGAGATCTTGTTCAGGATAGCGAGGTTGTTGAGTGGGATGGTCTTTAATAAGTATAAGTTGCTATTTAGTGCTTTGAGTATCGAATGACTATCCGTGAGTATAGTTATTTTGACTCTTTTATGTTATTCACTTAGTAGAACGCATACAGCTTCTAATAAGGCAGTTAGTTCTGGCTGAAATATGTTGGCATTATAAAAATGAAAGATGGATTCGAGGTGCTATAGCTCTTGCTCTTATGCGTTTATATGCTTTGGAACCATCACAATACCACTTTTGTGAATTGAATTGCTGATAATTTGATAATTTGTATTTATTCCTTCTGATATGGGGTCCCCAAGTCAGTTCTTTTTTATTTAGGTTAAAACTACGTACTGAACTTCTTCCTGCATTTACACCTCAGTAATTTCTATGAACGCAGTTAGTCTTATTATAGCCGTTTAGATCCAAAGAATGCTCCTCAATGACAAGCCACATGTCTCGCCGAAAGCTTCTTTACCTGCCTACAAGCCGACAGCGTCTTAGAGGTTTTCAACCAAAGCAGTTTGAAATGACGCTAAACACTAGATGAGTCAAATTATTCAGCTTCTCGTAAAGAAAACAACCTCAGTCTTAAAAAAAGATCGACTGTCAGTTGTAGTGCAACAATATACTCCGTGTTGTTTGATAGAGTTAGACATGCCATCAAAAGTAACGCTGTCGGATGTACACTCAATGTAGTTGGAAATGTATAGTGCTCTAATGTATCTTCCTTCTCATCGAGTGCGTCTTCCCTTCTGCTATTAAATTTGAAACCGCAGTATGGCAAGATCTTCCGCGTTGGTTCTTTGACGCAATACAGTTTTGGGCACAACAAACTCAATCACCCTATTTATGCTCTTCAACATGAAGGAAGCCAGATTGTTTTGTCTGAAGATCTAGGCAGGTATATAGTGATGTATTGCGATCTCCGCTATACCATATATGCCAGGGAGTAGTAGTGACTCGCTTCAGAGATACCAGCCAATATTTTACACATTTTTAAGCATAATTGGATACATGCCATCTTTTTTTTATGGTTGCGCTTAAGGATGTGTAATCTTCTAAAGATACTAGTAGCCCGGGCTACTAGCACGCACGATTCGCAGACCTACGTACTAAACCACATCCTGCACTCTTCAACCACTCTCCCCGCGGTACTGCCGCTAAGTATTACTTCGCGGGGCTGGTTAGCAGTTATGCTCTAGTCTCCGAGGCCGCCTCTTGGGCTCTTTTTAGGGCTTCTGCTCTTCACAGCGCATCCTGCACACACACTATGAATGAGCAGATTTAAATCCACTCGCCCTCTGATCCCGTCATGTGGCTTATGAGATTATCTGGACTTTGCAGGTTTGCTCTATCTTCTGCAAAGCGTCTGCACTAGAACACTGCCTGATCCGCATCCTCCTCTTCATTTGGACATTCTGGACACAGGGGCGAACTATCATGTCCAAATCTTTGGAAGTATTTCCAAATAGCCACCGTGCCCGGATAGGAACTGTGTAAGGTGGTAGTTACAGTTTCCCTTCGATCACTTTGTCCATGATTCTATGGTGAGAATGAACTTGTGGGTCTACCTGCCTTTGTAGAGTTGTCCCACCTGGTTTGCCATAGCATTGCCGATACTGCCCTTTCCTCGTCCTTAATCCTTTTCGCCTCTTGTCGGTTCGAGGGTCCCCTAAGGGGCACCTTCTGCATCTCAACCGCAGAGATGACGATGGGGACAATCCCAGCTAAAACGCAGACTGCTTCGACAAAGATAGTTCGAAAGCCGCTGATCACTCTCATTGCGCAGAGTCTGTAAGCTGATGATAGCTTCCTCCTACACTCATTTTTCGCCAGTGCACCTGTCCATATCGGGGACGCGTATAGAAGTACCGAGCTAAACACTCAGGCCCGCCGATTTTCTGAAGCATAAGGGCGAGTACTCCCTGCATCAGCGATGCCTTCTTACTGGAGTACTCGACGTGGGCTTTGAAGCGTAGTCTATTGTCGATTATGACTCCAAGGTACTTCAAGTATTCTTTGGACCTGATTGTCTGGTTTCTAACTTGGAAGTTCGCATATTCCACCGTCTTGTGGCTGGTTATGAGGACGGCTTCAATCTGCCAGTTCTAGACCGGCAGACTTCAGCCACTCCCTTACTCTTTTAACTGCCTTATCCGTGGCAGACTTCTCCTCGTAGACGTGCTTGGATCGTAAATAAAGTTCCATAGGAGAGTTCCAAGGACCGACTCTTGCTAGACTCCAGCAGAAACGCTGTAGTGTTTAGCGTCGTCGCCAGTTGAACGTATTTTCGACATCGAGCGTTACTACTGCACAGTATCTCTTCGTCCCCCATGTCCACCTTTCCAATTTTCTGAAGCCGTACTGGTGGTCTGACAGAGATCCGTTTTCCTTAGCTACCGCAAGTAGTCTGCCATATATGATACGCTCCAGGATCTTTCCTAGAGTATCAAACAGGTATATTGGGCGATACGATGATGGTTCTCCAGGTGGCTTGTTGCCCTTTGGAAGCAACACTGAGTGTTAAAGTTTCCATGATGTGGGGAAAACACCATCCCTCAGGCATCTTTGCATCGTTATTACAAAGATGTCTGGCTTCATCTTAACAGCCGCCTTGACTGCCCTATTCGGTCCAGGTGTTCTGCGGTCTCCGATTTTTTTGCATGCCACAAACAGTTCTTCCGACGTGATTGCAAGGATGTGTTCTATGTTGATCTCCCTCGTGATGGAAACCATAGTAGTTGGCCTATGGTGGAATAGATGCTCTACCATAGTCCTTAGCATTGCCGTTCAGGTTAGTTGTCGAGACCTGTTGCCTTTAAGCTTCTTCATCACCAATCTATACGCTATGCCCCAGGATTCTAAGTCAGCCTCGTCGCAAAGCCGTCTAAAGCTCATAGATTTACTCTCCTATATGGCTCTTCCTAATTCACGTCTCGCCAATTTAAACGTGGTTAGCTGTTCCTGGAAACCTGCTCTGCCTCTAGATCTCTGGAACCTACGTCGTGCTTGTAGGCACTTCGCTATGATCTTTTTTATTGGCAGACTTTCTGAGAATTGCTGCGTCGCACGCTGTAGTAATGACCTGGATCAGCTGATGCGAAAGGGCCTCCGCTGATCCGTTGTTCGCTGTGGCGCTATTGTTTATCATTTCCGCAAACATGTCTTTGTCGAAGAGCGTGTCCTTTCACTTTGGACCTGTTATGGTGGGGCGTAGTCTGCGTTTCTGCCATCTATGCCAGGTGACTTGAGGTCATCAAACGAAGCAACAGCGTATTTGATGGCCTTGTTTACCGCATGTGGTTTTTATTGAGTGTAGTTAAAAAAATGCAGTGTTCCTAAAAAAATGATCAAAAACAAAAATATTTGATTGAATTACATAGTAACACTTCCAAACCCTAAAAAAAACTTGTTAATTTGTACAGTTGAAGGAATACATGCGACAAGTTTATCAGAATGCCGGCAATTGCAGCTACATATCGAATCGAGATATTAGAAAGCATAACAATTTGTTTACCCACTACTCGTATAATAAAAACGTATTTCACTTTCTAAGTAGCCATGAGCTGAGCATTAATGCTCCCATCTGCAAGAAATCTTATCCGTATATCGATATGGCCTATTACAATGTTAATCCAATGTTTACGTAAGTTAGTCTAAGATACTGTGAAGTGGCTTGGCTTGTCAACCTAGCCATTAAGTTAAATCTAAATGCAGGCAGGCTATGTAAATCTAGAATTTTGAGCATTCCAGAGGGCATTTAACTTTACATCTAAAAATTTGAAAATAACAAAGAAAAAATTAATTCGAATAGAAACTCCGTAAATCTTAGTGAACATTCCTGCTTTGTTCGAAATCACGAATTCGATTATATAAGTTACATTTAGCTTACTTAAACTTTCTGCTAGACTGGCAAAGAGGTATGTAGAATGCTTTTAATCTGATAACAACTTCGGTAACATAAAAGTGTACGTGAGCTGTATGATTTTACAAGAAAAATGTATTCAAGAAGACCTGTGGCATATAGGCAGTATCATAATCTATCAATAGATCAATAGTTAGTTCGATATATGATTTATGAGTTATGAGCTACGCAATTCGAATTTTAATTCATATAGCATACAACTATTGATATTGGTACATAATTGTAGCTATGACAATATTCGCTGCACTCAGCAACGTAAAAAAGTACCTGACGTATGTTCAACAAGCAATATAGGTAAATTTGTCAATAATTACCGGATCAACAAGGCATAATTGCAAAAGATAGAAAAACAAACAACAGGTCATTTGAAGAGAACGACATTGCATGAAGAAAACTCATGTTGTGGTCAAGAAATAAAAAAAGTCAAAATCGAGCTATGAAAGACTTTTGTGTACCTCTTGAGAACCAATTCGACTTGTAACTCTGACACGAGAAGCTAACAAGTTGAATCGTAATAAAGGGCTAATTCTAAAAAAGTTTACAAGTTCATGTACAGGAAAGTGAATGACCGAAAATGCACGTTGCATTGTACGAAAAAAAAAACGCAAAGGTGTTTACGTAGATCATATAACGATAACCAGCGAACACGAGTGACCTATTACATATCGCTTCAACGAATGCGAAACATGCTGACGCTGCTCATAGGACAATAACCAGCAATCACCAACATCAGCATTAGTAGTGAGCAAGAATAAAAAAGTACAGTTGAGTCAATGTACAAGTAAGCTAAGAAATTACCAGTAAATGTAGCTTTATAAGAGCTCATCTCATCTTTTCTTTTCCATTCCTTTCCCTCAACTAGAGCAGATTTTTCTTTACCCAAATCAACTTCAAACTTGTAACTATCCCAAGGATGGTTACGTCTGACTTCGCGACTTGAATTCAAAACATTGGTCCTTCGAGCCGAGTTCTGCCCCTAGAGAATTGCATAGCCTACTATTTTATATACAGCCAACTACACCGCTACTGAAAAAATCATTAACGTGGTAGAACCTTCAGTAGAAATTATTCAGAGATTGAATTCAGGCACCACCGGCTGCCTACAGGTCAATTTCAAAAAGTATCCAAAGCGTTGGTACAATCTTCAGTACATCAAGATTCCTTTCGGCAAATTGAAGTAGACCTGAAGCAGTTAAGAAGAATTGCATCCAAAGATTTACGACCTCAGGATATATAATAAAATGTTGAGCATTACCTAACTGAATACGACAAACCGGAAAAAGTAAATAATCCATTGACAAGTATGGAGCTCAGTTACCATTTTCGATACAGCTCATCCAGACACCCCAAACATCAAAAGTCCAAGAGGTCATGCGGCTCGAACTAGTGGAATTGCCTAAGTTTGAATGAGGTTACCTCAAATGGACTATGTTCTTTAAAATGTTCAATACTTTAGTACACGAAAATACTCAAAAATACGATGTACAAAAAGCTGCAGCATTAAATCACGTCTACCGGAGACGAAACAAGATGCCTCATCGAAAATCCTAGAACAACCGGAACAACTATCAGAACAACAAAAGGAGGATACTTGTATCGTTCTTGAAGCATTGCTCAACCTGATGTTATCCAAATATGTATATATCACGAGACACTTACTGGCATCACAGCTCTTGACGTGGATTTGAAGTCCTAGGACCAAATGATTGTATATGTGGCCTCGCACAAACTAGACCTGGAGCCACGAAAAAAATAGGAGTTTTCATGGGGAGTAAAAATTAAACTCTTAAAGTCTCTAGAAGCCATCTTTAATGAGGGTCCACGGAAACCCTACAACATACCATAAGTTTGGTCACTCAACCAGAACTTTAGTGCAAGCTGTGCAAAAGCAACCACGAAACTATGAACTGTACTCAGTTACAACGAGCCAGCATGTAAACACGCCGAGTGCTGGTTAAGAATAACAACTTTTGTTTCAATTGCCTCGGCGGCCATAAAGTTATATGCAAGATGTGTTCCAAGAAGTACAAAGAGTCTCAACACTCAAGGCACCAAAACTAAATCAGAAAACCTTTTAGCAACAACGTGAAAAATGTCTACGTACTACGAGCATTACTGGACGAGCAAACATTGACGTCTCAATGACAGACGTCTTTGTCGAAATCTTAATGGACGGACTTTAACAAGCCCCCCCAACCGCGCAGAAAGCTAGGTCAGGTCCTACAGGAATAAACACCACATCAATCAGCTAGATCATCACAGCAGAATTGGATCAACATTTTTGCAAAATTCCGGAAACAAGCAGAGGTAGAAAAGGGGAAGTTATTTTCACAGGCTCAGTACATAAAAAATGTCAAGACACTGAAGGATGCAAGGTACAACGTTAAGCTGCCGTAGAAAGAAAACCCTCGGATTGGACTAGGTCAATTAAAAAGGGCAGCTATTGCTAAACACCAGGTGTAAGCATAAGTTTTTTCCTGTTTTTTGGTGGAAAAATACGTTTTCTGGGGATTTTTTTTTTTTTTTTTATTCAAAATATTGGCCATTGGCTTCTTGACATTTCGCCCATCTTTTAGGTAATTTGTGAATAGCATGCCAGAAAAACAGCTTGTCTTTTGAGGGCAAACCATCGCTGAACTGCGTGGCCAATTGATGCGAAGACGTGATAGTCAAATGTAGCCGACTCTTAAGAGTACGGCGGGTGCAGAAGAATGTCCCATCCAAGCGATTTCAAGGTGTCCTTCACTAGTTTTGCTATGTGAGACGGCTCGTTGTCGTGTAACAAAATCACTTTACCATGTCTTCTGGCCCATTCCTGTGGTTTAAAATAATCATTTGTTGGCGATAGCGTTGTGTATTAACAGTTTCGTCGGGCCTCAAGAGTTCATAATACACAATACCGCTCTGGTTCCACCAGACACAGATCATGGTTTTCTTACCGAAGCGATTTGGCCTTGGTGTTGAAAGACCGGCTTCGCCAGGTGAAAGCCATACTTTTTTCAGCTTCGGGTTTTCAAAATAAATCTATTTTTCGTAACTCGTCACAATTCAATGTAAAAATGACTTCTTTTCGTGGTGTTGAAGCAGCACTTCAAAAGTGACTTTGCAATTTTACATTTGATGTCCATGCAGATCGTGTGGGGCCCATATACCGAGTTTTTTTATCTTCCCAATTGCTCGCAAATATCTGCTGATTGTTTCTTGTGACACATGCAATGCTTCTGCTAATTGACGTTCAGCTTGAGTTTATCCAATAACTCCTGCAACTGCTCGTCTTGGTATTTTTGTGGTCTACCAGTGGGCTCACTGTCTTTTACATTAAAATCACCACTTTTTAATTGTCGAAACCATATCTCACATTTTTTAATAGATAAAGCGTAATCACCATCGTATAAACATCTCAAGTCTTCTTTATCACGCTAATCGAAAGCTTTTGAGATGGTATCTCAGATCTAGAAAACCAATGCCTTCGATATAAAAATGAAGCTATGTCCACTCTTTTCTTAAGTTCATCCTGCCATCTGGTTAGTGATTTAAATTACCGCACAGAACTGCGGTTTTTGCAACCTTCTTAGAATAGTTGCATCGAGAAATCATAAACGAACCGTAGGTAAGCTAGTTTCGTTCAGTTTGAATCCTCATTGAGTTTTTGCAGTACTTAATCGCTCATTAACATTTATTCACTTAATCAGAGGAAAATTTACACACTCATGGGAAGGTATTAAATTTGGATATACCCTTACAGATATTCAAGTCTCAACAGAGTTTGCTTAGTTAATGGATTAAGCCCAGTTAATGAACTGAAAGTCCAAAAACCCTTTACCAAATGCTTTACCAGTCAAGCCTGTAACAAGACTTTTCTTATGTTCAATTCGACTAAAACAGACATTTCTACATCCAAATGGTTCAATGAGAAGGAAAAAATCTCCAAACTTTTCTCTACCACATTAGATATTACATAGGCCTTAGTGTACCGCCTTTCGTGCCACTTTAACCTCACCAAAGATCTAAATAGAAGCATCTTAATATGGTATATCCTAGTCTTATCCTTAACCTGACTGTAAGACACTTGTTCCCTTTCCCGAAAAGTTTTTCGATTCGTATCAAATACGCTCTCAATTTATGGCTATTTTTGAAGCCTTGCGAGAGCAAGACCATCATAGTCTGCTCTTGCAATACACTTAATAGACAAATGTCTGCCACGATTTAACTTTCGGCACAACTTTAAGGTTACATTTCTACACCGTCTCAATTGGGAACAAAAAAAAACAACGTTTGCCAGCGACTTAATCGTACAATGTATGGTACACAGACGATTACAAAACAAATGAAGAGTTGGAGCCTGAGTATACGGTCCTCGCACTAAAACATCCCTACATGCCAATTTGGATACAAGCAGCTCCGTATTTCAGACTGAAATCTATGCAATAGAGTTTTGCATTCGAGAGAATCTAAATAGAAAGCATTTACATTCTCTCAGACAGCGGAGCAGACCTACTTCCAATTAACGCCTTTGAAATAAAACTTCTTCAGCTCATATCAATCATATCCAGTACATAGTGGATATGAAGACAATGAAAAAGCAGACGAACTAGCCAGAAAAGGATCCGTTTCTCAATTCACTTCACTTCACGTTAGGAAATCTTGCGGAGATTTGCGTAATTACATGGAGGGAGCCAAGCATTTGCATCTGTAGCGACAGCCAAGCTGCGCTTAGAGCCTTCCTGAATCCTCTTACGACTTCCTAGCTACTCGTAGTTCAATGCAAGCGATCACTGAACGTATTCGGAAGGATAAATTCAAATTCAGTAATTCTTTTCTAGGTCCCAGGTCACAATGAGATCACGGGAAATGAAATCTCCGATTAACTTGACAGGCATAGTTCAGACGAGAGTTTTTTAGGACCCTGATCTACGTTGGGTCTACCTGTGTCCTCGGTTAAGGTTTCCATCGACAGTTGCAAATGGCATAGCTTCCCGGGATGCAGGCAGACCAAACGAATGCTCCTACAAGTCTCTAGGAAGTCAGCGGCCTTTCTGCTGTCCCTTAGCAGTTGCTTACTGGCGTCGTATGCAAAGCACTTAAATGTGCTCTCCATAAGTGATACAACATCCTGCGATGCTTGCTGCGAAAGTTATAATGGCACCGCAGAGCACTATCTCTGTGAATATCCGGCTCACGCTCGCATCAGGCTGCAGGTACTCATCTTTCTTCGTAAGATTAAAAAATTTCATTCATTAAAAGGAACTTAGTGTCTTAGTGCCCTGTTCCGACACAAAAAAAAAAACGCAATTTATGATGACAAAACCATTCAGCGGGCTATCAATAAACCCCATAAAAGGAAATATTAAAACCTGGCTAGAGGAAAACTGCTGTATGCCAAGCAGTTGCATCACAGGTTTTCTCACAGAGCACTTTCGTGTGAAAAAAACACCTGATGACCATGGGCATAGCACAAGACAATACATGTAGATTGTGTAACGGGGAGTGGAATCAGCAGAACAGATACTATGCGACTACAATAATTTAATCAAAACACGTCAACGCTACCTAGGTAAATTCTACTTTGAAACGACGGACATAGCTGCCAGCTCACCTAAAGACTTAGATGCCTTTCTCACAAATTGGGGCATCATAGGTGGGCTCTCAATGGGGGACATCAAAATAGGCCCATCTGTAGCCGCAATGGTATAAGATTCATTATACCAACTCCCACAACAATGTTATCTAATCTAGTTGGCCCCTAAACATATCTTCCCACTCCTTCACAATTAATCAATTTCCTACCGAATAAATTCACGTTCTTATTATCTGTATCTGAAAATCTATGCAAGTCAAAATGCTGCGTGTGAAGCAGCATTCGAACTCCCGCTTTTACTAACGTAAATCTGTTTTTTTTTCTAAACAAATAATTATTTTTACTTGAGTATCTTTAAGTCTACGTATAGTATTCTATTTATTTATGTTTTAATTTTTTGATTATTCTTCTTATTTAATAGTTAATTTAATTTTTCCGTTCTTGCAGTCAAGATCTGGTTAAAAAAGGCATCACGGTAGTTGTTGACGCCCAACGATGTTCATCTCGAATCACACGCACCCACTCACGTACTATTTACTCTCTATTTGGAGATACTCCAGTCACCCTACTTCTAGTCAGATCCGAAGGATTTTGGGAAAAACACGTTGAACCCTGCGCCAAATCCCACACTAAAGGAGAGGTGAGTCTACTCATACGAGTACATATCGAGTGACTAACTCTTATTAAATTCCATCTAACTAACTTTCTCTAGCCGATCATTGTATCCAAGAGTCGACTACCCAAGTTCATAGATCCAACTAATCTCCCCGAGATATTAGGCGGAACACTTGCATACAACCACGATGTGTGGCTACAAAATCGAAAGGTAGGTCAATAGTTATAAGTTACTCGTATGTAGGTAACTTATACGATTATCTCTAAAAACTAAGCAACACAATACATTCCAGGCAATCGATGAGTTTCGCAAAACTTTCGATCGGACCATCAACGACATGGAGAATCTACATATTCTACTCGTGGCCAATAAATCATTACGACCTTCGGATGCTGATCAGGAGCTTAAGCGGTGTGCCATGATCTACTCTCAAGTGCAAAGTAAAATCGCTGACACCATAGATCTGGGTAAGTTTTACTATTTGCAAGCGAGTGTATGTTGTTAGGTGCGAGTATGACCAAATACAAATGCATATACTCGTATAAGATTTTATAAATTAGTGTCTGTGGCTCCCCTGAAAGGTCGTTAAGCAACCACACGGCAAGATACAGCCAGATGCAGTAAGGCGAGGCAAAACGTTAGTCTCTTTCGTATCTGGTGACAAGAAATTTTTTTCTAAGTAATTACCCTCTCCCTTCAGTTTCCCGATTGAAAGTCATAGTGTGCTTAACTTGAAAAATTCATTTGTCACAGCAAGGCTTACGAAATCGCGCGCGCTTGGCCTGCTCTATTTCGTATCCCATTAGAGAGCTCTAGATACAAACTTGTGGGCAGTTGGTAATGTTGGCTATTGTTTTACACTCGTTTCTATGCATGTTGTTAGCGCTGGAGAAGGTTATAAAATTGTCGCTTAGGGGCTTGCTACTTTTGTATCTATTGGTCGTATTCAATCATTGGTGAGGGCCTCTAACACGGTTCGTTGAACTACGAATTGGAATTTAAATAGCAAAAAAAAAAGTATTCGCAAACTGCCATTCGAATTCGCATACGGATTGTATTAATGGAGTTGCTAGACTTGTTAGACATTAAGTTGATCCTATGTTCGAGCTATAAAAAATTGATTAACCATTTAGAGTCAAATAGGAAGCCATTAAGAGTCGATATATTTTAAAAGTACTTTTTGCTTATTATGCAGAGGATTCTAAACATCAACCTTATTGTGGCTGTTCTAATTGGAGCTAAACGCTGACTTTATTCTTAGAAAAAGTTTAAAACAAGTTTTTGCAAATTATCTGTAAGTCATCTTTCAGAGCAGACAAGTTTCTCTTCGTTTAATGAACAGATAATCAAAAATCAGTTAGATGTTCTGTATACGTTTGTTCGAAAGTAGATTGCCGAGAGGTTCATTATGCACAGGAACATTGAAAAACCTTGATGCCTTGCTGATAAATCTATACGCGTAGACTTTATACGTAGTAGCTCTCTATATAATGGTAGTTCTGACTTGAAAACAAGTCAGAAATATCTTATAAACGATATCGAGTGGAAGAACTTACATATAAGATCAATGAGTTAATTATCCTAAATAGGTCAGCTGCAGAGATATCAAAGTTTTAAGCACATCATTCACAAGTATATATGCAAGGATATCCCATGATTGAAGCCATTACCGTTAAAACAAGCCTTAACTACTTTGAGTTGCAAGCAGATGCGACAGTAGTTCGGCTTATAACATCAGGAATATATTTCCAAACCTAATCAACATTCAGTGAAGAGTTTGCGTTGTTTCAGATAAAAATCAACACACAGATATAGAAAACACTTAATTACATCCCTTAATCATTTAGACGATAGTGATGTGGTCCTGAATTCTTACGAGACTTTCAAAGCAGATTATTCGTGAATGCGCCCCAGACCTTCAGTAGTGAATATTGCCGAACTATTTTAAGCGGCACTAAACGAACCTTTAGAACTGCTACATTCACATAAACGAACAACGCGGGAAAATGAGCAGTTTCCGCAAGTATTGAAGAGAGAGATGACCATCAAGCTGACAAAAGAAAGAAATCTCGTGGATTCTAGAATCTGGAGAAACATATACGTCTTCCAGGCCATAACAGAGATAACAGCAAGCATCACACACTTGTAAAGAACATTCGATTTTACTGTCTAAAAATGAACTGTCAGGCTTTCGCTCTGGATGTAGGAGCCTATATCTTCCACCTTCCACTCCTTTAATAGATCAATGCATCTAGTACTGGTGTTCGCTATATCTAGTCTTCATCAACTTCGAGAAGGCTTTCACGGACTTTAATCGACATACTATCTTGTCAGATCCCTTTACTAAGGACATCATAGAAAAACTCATAGCCACTATGATGACAACATACGAAGGAGTAAATGTCACGACTTACACAATGGTAAGGTGTCGCAGGATTTTAAAGACCAAATCGACCACGAGAGGAATGTATACTTTCACCGCTATTCTTGGTGCAGCATTGAGAGAAGGTAACATTAGAATTTAACGAACTACGACATCTTACCTCAAACACTACGACTATACTGGGGATTTCTGCCTACTTTCGCAACAGATAATGTACCTTCAGCTGATGGCCCGAAATCAATGTCAATGGAGCGGCTATAGAAGCAGAAGTAGCAAAGGGAGGTATCGACACATACGACAAAACGTCACTATAAGTAGCTAAAACTTTGAGTTAGTATAGTAAGAGGCTTTATCTATTGTACCTCGGCTCCGCTTTCAACCCCGAAAATGATACTAACGTGGAGACCATGCGAAGAGTCGCTGCGTCTTTGGGCTTTAAAGGCAATCGAGTAGAAAAATCCTCTCTCTCAACCAACCAAAAATACATATATTATACAAGACACTGATCATCTCAGTGCTGCTCTAGGCATAGAAATTGGACGCTGACAAAAGCGGATGAAAATGTTCGAGAGAAAATTCTTTAGGTAATTTTTGAAAAGAAGAAGAGAGAAGTTTTAACACTACTATACGGGCTGTAGAAAGATGCGGATTTGGTCCGAAAAGCTTTGGTAATCAGGCTTAGATAGCTGGATCATCTTAAACGCATGGGCATCAGCGTCCCAGTCCGGAAAATTTTTGACTCCAACTAAAAGTGACAACGCTGTCAAGAAAAACCTCATCTTAAGTGACTCACACAAGTAGAAGGGGACCTCAGTCAACTTAGTGTTTATAATTGGAGGCAGCTGGTAAAAGACAGCGCTAGCTGGAGAAGCATTTTACAATACCAAAGGCTTTGGTCCACCCAGGACACGCTGTTGTCTTGTTCAAACAAGATCGTGCGCATGCCCTACACCTTTGAGAGATCAAAATTAATCTGACGGGGCATCTGTAAGGATTTGTTTCCACTTTATAGCACTAAGTTAATCCTGCTATAAACATCAGATGTTTGATTTTGGATCTTAGGAACAAAACATACGGATTATATAGAGCGATACATTAAAGACGGTTCGGTTTTTTATCAATTAGCATAGAAGGAGGCATTTGAAAACTTAAGCCAAAATGATATTCATTCAGAGTTCTGCAATAAAATCATTCCAAGAACACAAAGATAGTACAACAGTATAAACTACCTATATTGTCCCCTTCAAAGTAATCCCCATCGACTGCAACACACTTATGCCAGCGCTTGATCCAATTCTCGAAACATGTTTTATATTCGGTTTTCGGTATGTCCATCAGTGCTTTCTGTGATTTTTCGATTACTTCCTCTCGGCTGTTAAAACGCGTTCCCCGTTGTGGTTTTTTAACTCTATTGAACAGAAAGAAGCACAGGGAGCCAAATCAGGTGAATTCGGTGGCTGTTGGATGGTATTTGTTGCGTTTTTCGTCAAAAAATTACGAATAATGATGGCACTGTGCGACGGTGTGTTATCATGATGCAAAATCCATCAGTTTTCTGCCCACAATTCTGGTCTCTTTTGGCGAATTGCTTCACGCAAACGTCTCATAACGCCCAAATACTATAATACTCTTTGTTTACTGTCTGGCCTCCTGGAAAAAATTCATGATGCACTAAACTGTTTTATTCCATGAAAACCAGGAGCATTGCCTTCTATTTTGATTGAAGAAGACGTTGTTTTTTTGTCTCGGCTCATTCACTGTCTCACGCCATTCACTTGCCTGATGTCTGGATTGCGTGTCGTACTCATTAAACCACGTTTCGTCTCCAGTAATGATCCTTTCGATGAATGTGTCTCTTTTTTGCATGAAATTGAGGTGTTTTGGCACTAACTTTGCTGCTATACGACGGAAACACAAATCATTAACCAAAATGTCTTGGACGGATCCATAGGTAATGTTCAAGTCCTCCGCTATCTCTCTGATGGTTAATTTGCGTTAATTGACCAACATTTCCTTTACTTCATCAATGTTTTCATCGGTTTTCGATGGCGATTGACTCACGAAACACTTTTCCAACATTTCCAACGTTCGCACACCATTTAATCCGTTTTTTACGCAAAATTGAATACAAGTTCGTTGTTGCAAATTTAAATTCATTTCTAAAATAGTAAAAACTCGCCAATACACACAGAGATAGATGTACTCTTGGCTACGTAACTTTTGTTGTCAAGCTATGACGTTAAAATTTAGAGGGAATGTCAACAACAAGATGTGCCAATTTAACAAAAAAAAAAAAAACAGAACTCAAATCGGAATAATGGGAGCACCACACGGTGACGCTACCGGGAACTTTTTGATCAAGGTGGTATTTTAAGCAGTCTAACTACAAGGGCTTCACTAAAAACATATATATATCCTCTCACGTTCATATACGTGATCGGCGCAAATAAAGATTGTCCTGAAATTGTTACATTAAGAGGAATCCCCTTACTAAAGTAGTTAAAGGAGTGATCTGTTCCTATCGAATGTAGCGGTGCAGTAAGTTTTCTCCAAGACCTGAACGAATATACTGTTAATAGGGATGGTCATGAAATTCTGGCTGGTCGCCGCTAAAACAGCAGAAGTACTTCTTCCGAATGTTCTGGTTTTGAGTTGTGTTCTTGGCGTGTTGATTTTTATTTTTTATTTTTTTTTTTTTTTTTTGCAGCAGCAGCAGCAGCAAATTTGAATGACTTCGATTGAGGACTTCTCCACTTACTTTTGTTAAGCAGCCAATGTTCCTTATATTTCTGATTTTCTTGATGCTCCTGACTATCCCTTTGGGTGCAGAGCACTTCTTTTTTTTGCAGGACTTGGTTGCCTATTAAACTTAGGAAATTATTAAAGTGATGTGGCAAAATACATTAGAACCGATGAATCCAAAAGCTACTTGGTAATGTCTTCTGCACTTGATTCGAGCAGCAGCCGTTAAATGTCAAATTTCCTCATAGTTTCTTCGACCTATCTCCAGCTAGAGGTGTAGGGTCTCCGCTAATTTTTTGAATGAATATGGTTTGTGTAGGCTGCGAATATTTGATGTAGCTATCCGTTTTTCGTATTCCAGGGTGATAAGCACTAACTTCGGTTCACAATTTATTGTGTTTTACGTGGTCGCACAGCTAATTTGATGGCTAATCCCTCCTAAGCCGGAGTGCTAGATAATTGCCAGTACTTCACTGCAATTGTGTGGAAATTTCTCTGTCATCTCTATTTTTCTTTCCTGATTAGATGGCGAATAATTCTCCTAAAGCTTTTGCTCGCGTTGACACAATCTTGGAAATTCCTCCGTCGCTAATTGAATCAGAGTTAACCCAGAAGTGTCCGAGTATTTAGTTACATTTGCACGGTAAAACTCAGCATTTCATGATGAAAAATTGTGATGGTCATATTCAATAACTCCCTTCTCGGACGGGCAATGGCGAAGTTCACTTGCTATTCGATGATTTGGTTTACAGAAGGTTTCCTCAGTCACATATAAGTAATTTTGCGGACGGAATCTTAAAAGTGAAGTTTAGGTAAACAATCTTTTCCTGGATTTGATTGGATTTGATTGGACTGTGATTCATGTCTAATCGGGTATAAATCATACCTCCCAAATTCAGCTGCCTTGTTGTTTTTAGGTTTGGATAGGGCTCGTGCCGATGGTGTATATAGTGTTTGACAGTAAACGTTTGGTCGTTTTGGTTATCTTACTGATAATCTACTACCTTGCTACCTTGGTTATCTCAAAAGGCTTCTGTTCAGCTCTTGAACCGCTTTAAAACGTTTACCTCTACTCAACATTTTCGATCGTGCTTTTATAAAAAAAAACGCAAACGTCGTCAAACAATGGATGCTTTAGTTTGAAACAAATTAAATTCGTCGCATTAAGGCAGTGTAGGAAGACGAACCAATGACTTCACATATCTGCATATCCTAGCTCAGTTTTGTGAGAACTTCTGAGAACTTATCAGATGTACAAATAACCAGTTAATGCGAGCTTTGGTTACTTCATTTGCGCATTTTAAGGTGATTTAAATCTTTTCTTACCCTTGCACGCCACCCAAGGCGACATCTTTCTCTAAAACGTCCTCCCTTCGATTACAAATCGAAGACCCTTTGGGTCGTAGAGCTAATAGTTGCTTTTTTTGTCCTAGTCAAGGCCGATGTTGCTGTACAGCTTAAGGAGTTTGCTGATATATCTGCTCTCCCAAAGCCCTTCAGTATAAGTGGAACCGTAAGTCAAACAAAACAGAATATTTTCCTTTGCCTTAGCTAAAGTCCATGTTTCTGCATTTAAGAGCAGAACTTTGTTAATGCGTCATATATAGGGTCTTTTTGATAAGGCGTGATTATTCGATTAGATTCATAGGCCCGAGAAATAGCGATTGGTAACCCTTCTGTTTCAATATCTTAGAACAAACCAGTGACAGCTCGCTCTTTATTTGCCAATGATGTCCATAACACCAGCATATTCAAATGGTTGTAATGATGTTGGCTTGCGAGTATTGGACAATTTTCTCAAGTTTGACAGAGATGACATGACTCCTTCACGTCTCTAAGGATATTGTCATATCGGGCCTTAAAACCGATAAAAAGGTAGTGGGAATCTAGATCTAGATCTGCATGTTTTGCTGAGATATTGAGAATATTTGATCAGTTGTGGACTTACAGGGCCTTAAAATGCACTACAATTCTACACGATACTGTAGAAAAGATCTTGCGCACGTTAAGGAGACTCTTGTGTCTATAGTTGCCTCACTTTGGATATCATCTTTCTTGTAATGATATTGAGATTCCACTCATCATGCATATAAGGGGTGATTCATCGTGAGGTTTGACTTCTAGTAGGCCTTTTCTGACAGATTACGCTTACCTCCTTTCAAACTCCTTTGTCATTTTTATTTCGTATCGTTTGGCAAATTATCATGGAAAGACTCACACTACAACAGCGTCTTCAAATTGTTCAGCTATATTGGCAAAATCAGCGCTCTGATGAGCAACACGGAGAGTAACAAGAGCTACCATTACATCCATTAAAAACAACGGTATGGTGTGGTTTATGAGCTGGTTTAATCATTGGTTCATATTTCTTCAAAAATGAGGCAAATCAGAATATTACCGTCAATGGTAACCGTTATCGCGCCATGTTAACGGACTATGAGCTTCCTGATATTCAAGCACATGGTCTCGGTGAGCTCTGGTTTCAACAAGACGGCGCTGCGAGGCATACAGCACGTGAAACAATGGACTTGTTGAGAAATCATTTTGGGAGGACTTAATTTCACGTTTTGCTACGGTACATTGGCAGCCTAGATCGGGCAATATCACACCTTTGGACTATTTTCTCTGGGGATATGTAAAGTCTCAGTCTTTAGGAATAAGCCAGCTACGATTGACGTTTTGGAAGCCAACATTACTTTTGTTATCCGTGAGATACCAGTCGCTATGTTCGCACGAATCGCCCAAAATTGGACCTTCCGAATAGACCACCTCAGACGTAGTCATAGCCAACATTTATAAGATATGATTTTCTAAAAACAAATGCCATGCATTGTTCTTTTAACCGATAACAAAAATTTAAAGTTCACTTTAAAATTTATGCATTTTATTTTACATTATAAATCAAACCACAAGATGAATCACCCTTTATTTCTCCGCAAAATCTTGTAAATAATTTGATTTGTGCTTTCTACCATGTCATATCTGGCAGGCCAATTATACTCAAGTACAGATTTTGCTACCTGTACTTCCGTGCAGACAGAAGTTTAGGCTCTCATCACCAAAGCTGAATGGTGCAATTTCTGCCTGGTAGCAGAAATTGGCTCATTCTCACAGTTTGCAAAATAAATGTTTCCATATCATCAGTGCTAGCAATTTCTCTACTATTAAAATTCAGCTTTCTGTCCGGCTCTGATTGGTTTGACATGTTCTTTTTTGCATTTGCTAGAACTTCCAAACGATGTTCCTGAAGTAGCACTACTCCAAGTAGCAGGACCACGCGATCCTTTCTGCATTCTTTATCAAACCTCTTTCATTAATACAGATATTTCCTGGTAAACCGGTGTTATAGAATTCAGTTTAGATCCGCCATTTTAATTCCTCATCTGGCCTCCTCTGGAATTCCACAAGTCTGCCATCTTGGTCCCCTTCTCTTTACCCTTACTATTAACGATCTTGAGATAGTCAGTAAGCACTCTTCCCTCTCCCTTTACGGTAACGACACAACATTTTTTTAAAGCTACCCACCCTCCTTCAAGAAGACCTCGATCGGTTTACAATCTGATACCTCAGGAGCCGCTTAGAGTTTAATATTGCCAAGGGCCAACTTATAACATCTTAAGTAAATTGAACTTATCTCCTCCCCGACTTCATTTTCTCTATGGTCAACCTATTCCATGGGTTTAATCTTTAATTTCCATTTGCATATCGACAAGATGATCTTCAGAGCCAACTGGTAAACCAAAGAATTCTCCAACGTGCACGTTACTAGATCTTTGTTACTTTTATTCGGCCCCCCGCTTGAGTTTGCCAGTAAATTTTGGTCCCACTTTTACCGAGTTCATTTTTCCCGAATCAAGGGTATTCATCGTCCCATTCCTACGACTTGTTCTCAGTGATTTGCCCTGGAAAGACACTTCACTCTTACCTGCCTATCGGGACCGCTTCAAACTTATGAAAAAGAATTCCTAAGAAGACCGTATGATTATAGCTGACATTTTTACTCATCGACTGCTCTCCAGTTCCATCGAATGCGCATTCCTTAACAACTCTATTTCCTTTAACGCCAACACACGTAATTTACGTAATTTACCAATTTAACTTATGCCCCAAAAGGCCAGCTCGGACCTCTCCGTTTTTGATTTCAACTTGAGCACTCCTCGTCTCAAAGCATATCTCGTCCACCATTCCCTTGGTTCCTAGCTCCTTAATTTTTTGGTTTATTTTTAAGTCCTGGTACTAAGCTTGTATTAAGGGAGCCGCATTTTTAAAGGTTCTTTCTATTTCGGTAAGGCTTTCTAAGTAGAAGTCTTTATTTGCAGTAATTTTTCGGCTAAAAAGTCTGATATGAACTAGCATCTGGGAAAATTTTATACATCAATAAAGGGCATATCTCGTAGATACTCATAAATGAGGACGAAATTCTGGTATACTCGAATAAACACTTAACACACTTAGGGCTAGTTGTTAATGGCATTAGTCTCGTCTCGTCTCAATAATCTTTGAATAAATTGCTTTATTCGTAGATTTAAAAGCGTAGTTAATGCATCTTTACCCTTCTTTTTGTTTAAACAAAACATGTGCATTTGTACCAACAACCCCTTAAAATTCTTTGACAGCGGCTCTTAATTCTGGCTTTCTTCATTGTGTTGGAGATTGCAAAAGCGATAATTCAAAGTCTTTATCACCCTCTTGCGGTCCCATTTGCCTTTGATGAAATACAAATTTTCCTTCGTCATCCTTTTTATGATCATTTTCCACTTAGTGCCTTTGGGTGTGTTCATTCTCATCTTTTTCCCCGTTCTCATAATTACCTTTCAACCTTCTTAATGCGAAATAATCAGAATTTGTGATGTGAAAGTGCGACAAAGTTAATGTCCACTAAGCGCACCACACGTAAATCTTAATTGCCACATCCAACGGCTACGCAGATGTAATTTCGATTACTTAGCCACGTAACAACCAACATTACTGCCACAAGGAAGTAATTCAAAAACCTTTATCTTCACTTTCCAACTCCATGCACCTTTTACTGATCATTTATCTGCTTATTTGCAATTCAGCTATCAAACTATTACCTTCCAACTGAAGTACCTTCAGCACTTACTCGCACCTCGTCCTCGTCATTAGGCTCCATCAACTGCGTCTTATATAGTAAAAGATACCCTCTCTCCATTTATCACTTCTTCTTACCACTGTTGACCGCAAAAGCACTTGATATCTTTCAGGTAATCGACTGTTAACCCGACTCTCCGATACGTTTCGATACCAATCGTTACAAACAACCATGGCTGCAACAACAACACCAACAACAACGATCACTGAACCTCACTCACTTGGAACACCGTCGATCTCTAATGCCATCAGTTCGACGTTCATTAGTAGTAACCAGCACAAGCTACCACCCGACATGGCTGACGAAAGAGCACGCACCGAACAACTCCTGAGTGACATTCAGAAGAAGCAGTCTGACATACGATCAGCTTGGCGAGACCTCGATCAAAGTATACAAGAGGCACGTGAAGTGGCCACCCTCGAAGAAGGTGTCGCCTTCGTAACCAACTGGATCCTGAATACCGCCGAACAGATGCTCAACCACAAGCAAACAATCGGTTGCGACGTCAAAGCATGTGAAGAACTTCGACGCGATCACGAAATTCTGGAAATGGAATGCCGTGAAACTTACGGATTCTATGCAGAGCTCTTGTACAAAATCGATTCACATTCCAAGACTAAGGAGACAACTAGCCTCGCTTACAAAGATCTCATGTCGCAGAGGGACTTTATGAACTTTGTCTGTCGCAGCTTTGCCACGCGTCTCGAACGTCGTCGAAACGTTCTGATCACATCATTGCGATTCTATCGACTCGTAAACGATTATTTCGATCGTACCACTTCAGTATTTGAATCTCTAGTCATGGGCAACAAGGTCGAGGACTTTGAAGCTGCCGCCGGTAACCTACAAAAATTGAAGGACAGCCAAATAGGCTTGGGTAAGTATGCCTCTCCAATCAGACCCTAACTAACTTGTATTCAATTCTATGTACACACTCGTATTCTATGACCACACGATATCGTTATCGCAATCGAAATCGAAATCGAAATCGAAATTGAAATCTCTGAAAACAGAGGCAATCGAGAAGGAGCTGATCAAAGAGGGCGAGAAACTAAGCGACATTCTGTCCATGCCAGTGAAGGATGCCCTCGGTCGGGACCTACGTATCGATTACAGCGAAGACATTGTCAATGTTCGTGACATTTTGGATACGACAATCGCTCGACGGAACATCTTTATTGATAGCGTAGAACTGCAAAAACTCACCTTGGAACAGGTGACACACATTCACACATACGAACAGGACGCACGAATGGCCATCAAATGGATGGATGACTTGTACAGTGTCATGATCAAGTGTCATTCGCATGTGGGCTGCAATGTGCACGAGATCCAGGTGCAGAAAGATGAGTTGCAAACGTTTCAAGAAACTGGAAAGGTGAGTTTGCTTTACTTAGTTGTTGAGTTGCACTTGAGTGCTTGAGCAGATTTGTGAGTGGTTTTATGTTTGTATTAGTATAAAGCTAGTTTATTGCACCTTTTGCGTGTTTCCGCCACAGTTAAACGGTACATTTTAAACGGGGTGGTCAGTCGGCATGATAAATAGAGTCAGCGCAGCGCGACTGTGCAACATCGCAGTGCCACTGCCTGACCACTCTGGAGGAAGTCATTGTGTTGTTTTGTGTTAATTTCCGTTGACGATTGCAATTTGCAATGTCAAGGCGGTGACGTGCTGATGACGAGCTGCACTGACGGATGACAGTTTGAGGTCAGTTTGTTGATGAGCTGGTGAATGATCAGACGGTTGGTTGTGGTAACCGTTAGATAAGATAGATGACTTTGCAACCGATCAATGCCGGAAGGCGGTAATCAGCTAGTGGAGAATGGTTAAAAGCAAACTTTTTTCGGATTCCTTAGTCAGGTTCTATGTAGAATCATTAATCAAGAATGGATCTCTACCTCCATATCCAGAGCAGAATTAATGTTTTCCGATTATGTCGATGGTATTTGGTTGAGAAATTGATTATATAGGAACAACTTACATCATCTGTCAATTGAAAATGGTTTCATATGAGACAAGATGAGGAGCAGGTTGCCAGATACTATTTTACGCTTAGAAGTAAACAGCTCCAAGGATAGATGTTCAACTGAATACTAATTTCATTTAATCATGGTGTACTATGTCGGCTTAGTATCTTCTATTCAAGGTTGAGTAACCTTGTTCGTATGCTTGCAACATACGTAAGTAGTGTCTCTTAAGAAATTGCAGACAAAGGCATTCCATGAGCCGACGTATTTTCTGCTTGCATGCACTTAGTTCATTAACACGCAAAACGAACAATGTATAGACTAGATAGATAGATACGTTTTCATAGTTAAACAATTTAGGTTCGTTGTGACATGTTCTATTGGGAGAACATGGGCACAGAGTATATGAAAGCAATTGCCTTGTTTTGCAAATTTAAAACCAATTTCATTTCTAAGTCAAGACATCGCCTAGTACAATGGACTTATATGGTACGTAACAACTTAGTTCCATAGGTGGCGTTATAGTCCAGGGTAAACTACTTGTTCTTCACCCAACAAGCCTTTCCAACTAGGATAATCTTCCGACAGCTACCTCCAATGCCGCATTCCAAATTGATTGAGATCACATTTCACTTGCATGCGCTTTCCTTAGATGAAATCGGCCTCTGCTGCGCCGTACTCTTTCTTTTTATTTCCGCGAAGGCTGTGCTTATCTTTTCTTTTCTGCTCATAGAGCACACGAACAGCTACCGTACTTCGATGCAGCGCAGCTGTATATCTCCCTTGTTTGGCTGCATGTGCATGCTTATATTCATCATCAAACCGGAGAATTTTTTGCTGTCTGATGCCTCATTGACAACAATCCTATCTGTATTTTATGATTTGTTTAGGGGGGCTAAGAATTTAAGAGAGGTAAAGGAAAACGAGATCGGCGTAGATACTAGCTTCTTACGATTGTAGCTTTTCAACTTCGAACTGTAGTGGGTTTACTTGAAACTGTTTGTGATTTCAACATTCGTTTCCTGGACGCAACAAGGTAATGATCCGAATGTTGGATTAGTGATCACAATGTAATCAATCTGGTTGTAGTTTGATTGGCTACTTAAAGATAAACTTTAATCTTTTATCTAACGTGGTGCTATGAAGCAGTTTCCGATGACTCGCTCAGAGACAGCTTCCTTACCCAGTCTTGCCTTAAGACCACCTTCCAATTGTTGTAATAGCTGGTATTTCGACGTATTTGACCCTTTCAACCTTAATCTCTTTGGGATTGTTATTAGGCGTTCTCTTTGCCTGGTTCTCCATGTGAAAGCAAATCACATCCAAATAAGTGTCGACTTTCCTCTTTATAACAATCGCCATAGTAGATGTTGTCGCTTTCTAACCGCCTTCTGCACTGTGCATCTTTTCGCATTTCTGAGATTGAAGACTAGTGGTTTCTCAAATTATTCAGCAGCACAGTGATTTTTAAAGTTACTAACATGTCAAAACACGTTGTACTTAAACCTTTTGCTGAGGTCCTCAGCATTTTATATCAAGGCAATAACTTTCCAGGTTAGAGTACCAGTTGATCGGCAGAAGCTTAAGTGTCAACGCTTGTGTCTTCGCACAGTACTTGACCACCATTAAAAGCAATGGACATATAGTAGTCAGCGAATTTTGACTTGACAGCCAGTCTCCACGGTCTGGATCAGCCTTTCACAAAGAATCCTTTAACGATTTCAGAATCATCAAATCTAACAGTCTCGATTGCCAAGAGTTTTCTTAATCCTTCTGATTCCTCGTAAGGTACGTATAGAACAGCAGTAACATCTGTGCCCCACAGTGAGTATTTGAATGAGCTTAAGTTATTTTCAACTCATCCATAAGGTTTGAGTTTCTTTCCCAGTTAATCTTCTCCTGTCTGGTTTTGTGAGTGGATTTAACTGCTTGATATAATTTTCAATCGATTTGTGGCCGATGCAAAAGGACCTGGCTCAAAAATTCGCCTCCGTTGGGTTAAACTAGGATGCTCTAGAGCTCGATCCAATATTGCTTTAGCCACTGTTTCGGTTATTTACTTAGGTGGCGCTACGGTTCGGTGTAAGCCTGGGCCGCAATTAACTAGCCACCAGTTGCGCACTTCAAGTCAATTCTAATTGCCATCTATGTAAGCTGAGGTCTTTCTCTACTGCATTGTATCTCCGACTTGGATTCGAAGATTCTGCAGTGTGATTTCCGCAGATGTATCCGTGGATTTGATTCTTCCTGGATTCCATTTTCCATCCTTTAAGGATGTGATTTCAGTTTTACGAAGTGGGAGGTTAAATTTTGAGAAATGGTAGCTGTGAATCAATCATCTATATTGTCGATCAATTCGTTTCTTGCTATAAATCTGTTTTATGAGTTAGCACTGCTACAACATGGCTCATTTGCACCCATAAATTGCGTTGCGGTCTAAACATTTCACAAAGTTGGACTTGAGAATTTGCCTACATAAAAGTTCCTTCGAAATAATATAGGCAGTCGTATTTTCACACCAATTTCTTGCATATAAAAGTATTAGGTGCGCAGCTAAGTTCTCAATAGATGGTTCTAGCAGTAAGTGCTGGTCGATTTTGACGTATCCAAAACGTCATGAATATAGCTTAGACATATGGTAAACAAATTATTTTGACGCATTAGAGATTTTGTTCTGGCGTCATATACTTTTGGTTGTGTGAAAGTATCTGATTTTGTGTCAAATTATCATCATTTGCTGGATGTGTAGATTTTCTTCTATCATTCGAAGAAAACGGCAGCTGAAGCGCATTGAGAGCTTCAAAAAGTTTGCGGAGATGCTGCTCTAAGTGAAACACCGTACCGTGATTGATTCCGTCGCTTCAAAGATAGTGCTTTCGATATTGACGACCGTCCGCGTTAAGGGAGGCCAAATTAATTTAAAAGCGCTAAATTGGGGGAATTGCTCGATGAGGATCCGTGCCAAACCAAGAGCTTGCTTCAGCATTAGGAGTTACACGCCCAGCCATTTTCAAGCAATTGCATGAATTGAGAATGACTTAAAGACAAGGAACTTGAGTTTCCTATGATTTGAAGCCAGGGAAACTTGAGCGTCGTTTTTTCGCCTGTAAACAACTGCTCCGGTGGGAAAAAAAGGAAGGGTTTTCTTCACCGTATCGTGACGGATGATAAAAAGTGGACTTATTACAACAACCCATGGAGAAGAAATTCATGAGGACTGACAGGTCATGTTTCTACGTCGTTGGCTCGGCCGAATATTCACTCTGCGAAGGTTATGCAATGTAACTGGGGAACGGTAAGCTGAGAACTGCGCGAAAAACGGTCACAGTTAGGCGGAGGCACAAAAAAGTGATTCTACAGAATGACAACACTCGGCCTCACGTTGCCAAACCCATTAAAACCTACCTGGAAACCCTCAAATGGGAAGTTCTACCCCACCCGACATATTCTCCAGATATTGCACCGTCCGATTATTACTTTTTCCGTCTGATCGCACATTGTCTGTTTAATTAGCAATTCCGCTCATATGAAGACATCAAAAAATGACTTAATTCCTGGATAGCCTCAAGAGATAAACACGTTTACCGTAACGGTATTCGAGCTCTGCCAGAAAGATGGGAGAAAGTTGTAGCTAGCGATGGGCAGTACTTTGAATAATTTATTTGTAACCATGCATTTTCATCAAAAAAAAAAAAAAAAAAAAAAAAAAAACAGCGATAACTAAGTTGCGCAACTAATACTTTCGCCTTTCGGCTAAAGTCTAGCTTTGAGTACATTGCGCCCTTCCATCTTTAACCAGATATCTGCTCTAAGCCATGCCATATGGCTTTTCTGCTATCTACCAACGATGGTAGATTTTTTCGATGGCCTTCAAATATTCATCAATGGTTTCAGGAGCGAATCTGCAGATGTTTCTAGGTTTGTTGCAAAATGGTCCCAAATGTTTTGGCATACTTTAGAATTCCGGATGCTGTCGTGTTGCACCTAAATATTCTTTAGCAAGTCGAAGCGATTGCTACTGAAAGATATGAAAGCAACACGAAGACTTATGGATGTAGTTATTATAAGATGGTAGTCCCCCTCCACACGTTGAGTAAGGATTATTCTGTAGTTTCGGCTGATCGATCTCGTCCGATAACCTTTACCGATCAACTGAATGTCAGTTGATCTAGTGGCAATCATTGTACTTAAACAGCGTACATTCAATTTCAATGCTGATGTTTCAAAGTCAACCAATCTTTCCCGACTGTCATTTTTTGATGACTGACGCTGGTATTCTTCACTCTGGCCTAGAATCTTGCTGTCAATTTTCTGCATGGGAGGATATGAAGCTACTTTGTGGTTTTGAGGTGAGATACAATACGAGTATATAGACATGCTCTATTTTCGCGATTGGTTTTCTGCTGTTTTGAGGTCTTCCTCCTCTATGCAGAGAAGACTATGAAGCTGTGATAAAATTAAATAAAATCTCCAGTTTGAAGTGCATAAATTCTCACTCAAACTAAAGGAAAGTTGAGTTTGGCGGCTCTTGTTTTTCATTATCCAGCTCAGTTTTTACATTTCAGAATCCACCGTTTGTCAACAGCCAATAATCCGTTCATAACTTAGATGTTAACTGCCGTTTTACAGCCCATTAAGCCGCAGGTCAACCAATCTTCAGTAATCGAAATTGGCAGTTTGCGAAGAAAACCTTACGGCTTGCTTGCATAGCTGCAGATGTTCGGGTGTTGACTGCAGAACCAACATCTCGTTTATAAAACCGAACCAGCATTCATTAACCAATGCGAAACCGGTACTAGACATTTGGTTTGGGCGTTGACAAATACTTAAATTAGGCGTTTTGACAGTTTTCCGATTGATATTCGTACATGTACTTGTATATCTTTCAGTGCTACATTTCGCTGACCTTAAACGAGCAAGTCATATATAGGTAGGATGCCTACTGTTCCATATAATATTTTTGGCTAGATTTTCGTTCTGAAGCAACAAAGAGCACATGCATCTCTTTATCTAGTGAATACTTTCTTCCTTGGACCAAGCTTGTGCAAAAAGGGTTCTAATACAATTCTTTATCGTTGTTATGGACCTATTTTTCTAATGAATTCCTTATCTACTTACTTCTCCAGTTTTGGTATCGATACTTTGATTGATAAATAGCACGAACCTGGATGGAATATTTCAATTGGCCATAGAAGAAATGTATTGTAGGACATTGTATTTGCAACATATAGAGGAAGTACTACAATATCTCTAGCTACAACTGTGACTCTACTATCTTCCTTGTTTTTGTTTTTATGTATCTGCATGCACTGCTTTATATACAAAAGCCCCAAACTGGACAGCAATTCGTCCTTTAACAGTTTGATGCGCTGTCCGACTGAGAATTGAATCCCAGTATAAATAATTCTGGGTGGCTTCGACATTCTGAACAGACAACACCCGAAGGACGGTGTATAGAGATTTTCTCTGCAGAAAACAACTTGTGCTTATGTATGAGCACACGCGAATGCCAAACGTTGATAGTCATACCGCCAACGTCCTATACCTGTTGCGAACTTCTTACCCTGAGAAGAACACTTTTGATATGCTTTCCTTTCTTAGCTCGTTGGACCATTCTGTTAGAGAAATCATTCATAAACGAACCCTTTAGCAATACAAGAAATTCCATTAGAGCAGACTTAACAGCTTATTTAGAACAGGTCGTTATGGTTTTTCAATAACGAGGTAGATGCCGCTGCTGATATGATCACAGACACTACTACACTACGTTTTACCTCATCGGATTACGGTTATCAGACCAACAAAAGAAAAGGTGTATTACGACTCGAGCTGTAAAGAGTCTGTCTGTTTTGTCGGTCCTACAAAGCGAGAAAATTCGAAAAAAGTTCAAACGAGACAGAAAAGACTGCAACGCCGTTCTTAGGCATATGAAATTCCAATAAGACCAAAAACTGGGGCAAAAAGTACAACATTGTCCTAATGGTAGTAACAATTTTTGATCGTTCGTCACTCTCATTAAAAATGTTGCCTTATCTTCCATTCCAGATGCATGAGTGTGTCGAATCTTCAAAGGGACGAATCCACTTTTGCACTCGTGTACTAGCAAGAATACTTAAAGATCTTAACGTTTTGAAACCCGCATAGTGGCTCTTGCATAGTTGAGAGCAAAAAATTTTCCATTCTCGGCATGTGCGTCAATAACAAATTATGTTGGAATGATTACTTAATCAATGTCGGCAAAAAATGCTGCGATGTAAGTAATATTTTAGCCCTTCTTATCTGGCTACAATATATAAGGCATTCATTCGCCGAAAATTGGAGTAAAATACCCACATCTTGGTCTACTACTCCTTAAAAATCACTTCATCTGCTAGATAGGATTCAAAACCGTGCGACAAAACTCACAGGTGATATTAATATCAGTCAGTCAATTTACAGCCTCAAAAATCAACGTAATATCTTCTGCCTTACCGTATTCTATCGTTATTTTCATCATCTTCAATGAGATCGCCAGTAGCATTCTGCCCCTTCCAACTTTCAACCGTAATACCCATCTCGTTATGAATACTCATCAGTTTACCATCGAGGCCATGTACGGACGTACTCTAAAATATCGTGATTCTTTCCTAAGCCATACAACTCGCTTATGAAATGCCCTCCCGAGCTCTTTGTTTTCTATTCATCGCAACTGCTAAACATTCAAAACCAACGTACATCAGTATCTCACTTTCATTCCACCCCTACTTTACTTCGCCACAATGTGTGCAAGCATTTCAAAAAAAAAAAATTGAATTTTTCTCATCAAGCCGACAAACTATTGTGTTGTTCTGGTTGAGACCAGCATAGTAGATGTAGCATTTCTGATGGCTTTCTTCCAATATGGCCGTAGTCTTATACTATACACTTCATCTTCTTAAGAGCTCTTGGAACACTCTATTTGAAAATTTTTTGAGAAAAGAAAATGCGAGAACAGCTATTCAATATTCACCTTCCTATCAGCACTTTTCGATGTTTTATCGTCCGAAATGTCCGCACCCATATTACAGTTGATACCATGTACATATGTATCTTTCAGTTTCAATTATATTGAGATAAATCTAATGCAGAAAGGCATTTCTTCATGCAGCCAGGTGCCTCAGTCTGTTTTTGAAAGAAGTGTTGTCATACAACTGCACCACTTACCTTTCCTAAGTAAGCGTTGAAATAACTAAGAATCGTAACTTCATGCTAATGATATCGTTCTTTAGTTTGGTAGTAGCTAGTAGTAGCAATTTTAGCCAAGGCCATTTTTGTCCCCTGTGGGGAGACGAGAGCATACAGGGGCTTACGAAGATTGCAGTCAAAACTTACTTCCTTCCTTCAATTGGTATAACCATGCCTGATCCAAAGCGCTTTACTTTATACATGTCAGCACTTTACAGGTCTTAGGCATTTGGAAACTGTTTGGTAGCCGATGGTCAGTAACAACTTCTAAAATTGCGCCTGCATAAGTGATCTTTTCATCTAGTCTTTCAGGGTCATCAGCAGTAAGATCATGAATGAAATTGATTGGCCTTGACGGGTTGTCAAGCACCCATGTCAAGTAACCAGATGCTAAGTAAAATAGTTCCTCTGGTCTACTTTCGGGATGTGGACGAATTCCCCTCCAATGTTGATTTCTTTAGCCTAACTGGATGCCGAAATATCCTTAAATAATCTCTAGCTTGGCCACTTATTCTTCGACTAATTGAACCCAGCTAATGCACATAAGTTCACACAGCTGTACTGCCGTAGGACCGAATGTTAACTAATTTTTGCTTCGACATTTTTACTAACTTAAACACGACCAATTCCAATTATGTTAGCTTTGAAACACTATCTTGGTGTTTTACCAAACCAACCCGTGACCTAATTGTTAGATTAGACAGTTTCAATGATGCAAACGGGATTAAAGGCAAAGCAGTAGAACTAAAAATTAACGACCCCATGACAATGGAAATATGCTATCTTACTGACAGCAGTTGTGCACAAAGCTAAGGTGTCTCCAAGATAGAACCAGGGTTAAACAGAGGACAATTTCTTAATGATTCGAGAATCCAACATTCAAATATCGAGTAGCACCCCTTGTTTAAGCACATAAGTATCCTCAAATATATTTTTAAAAAATTCAGAGCTGCTTAGTGAAGTTCTTGGTCTTATCATGCAATAAGCCAGAGCCAGACCTCTGACTTATATGATAGTTACCAGGTGTACCGACTAGAAGTCCAGATACAAATGTCTCGATAGGGAACATTAGTTGTGAACGGGCCTTATTTTTTTTTTTTTTTTTTTTTTTTTTTTTGTTTGGTAGCTATGACACCTGTCAAACATATTTAGTGTACGTCAAGTCATTGAGCAAACAACATCATATTTTTTCGTCGTGTTAAAAATGTCGAATTTTGTACCAGAAAATGATGATTTGCGGAAAGCATTATTTTTTTGTTTCCACTTGAAGAAAAGTGCTGCAGTGTCGCATCGAATGCTTGTCGAGGCATATGGTGATCATACTCTATCAGAAGCAATATGCAAAAGATGGTTTCAATGGTTCAGAGATAACGATTTTGATGTGAGAAGCGAAGAACGTGGAAAACCACCAAACAATTTTGAAGACGCCGAATTGCAAACAATATTGGATGACACTTTGAGTCAAAAATAAATGGCAGAAATGTTAAATGTTGCACAACAAACAATTTCTGACCGTTTAAAAGCTATCGGAAAGATCCAAAAGTCTGGAAAATGGGTGCCACATGAATTGAATGAAAGACAGATGGAAAACCGAAAAACCATTTGTGAAATTTTGCTTGAAAGACACGATAAAAAATCAGTTTTGCATCGAGTTGTTACTGGCGATGAAAAATGGATTTATTTTCAGAATCCTAAACGGAAAAAATCATGGGTTAATCTGGGACAACCATCAACTTCGACTACAAAACCAGACCGATTCGGCAAGAAGACAATGCTGTGTGTCTGGTGGGACCACAAAGGTGTGGCGTACCAAGAGCTCCTAAATCCTAGTTAAACCGTTAATGCAGATCGCTATCGACAACAATTGACCAATTTGAACCATGCATTGATCGAAAAACGACCAGAATGGGCCAAAAGACACAGCAAGGTAATTTTGCTCCATGACAATGCACCTGCACACAAAGCAAAACTGGTTCAGGATACAACCAAAGCACTTAGCTGGGAGATGTTACCCCACCCGAAGTATTCATCAGACTTGGCTTCATACGACTACTATTTGTTTTCATCGATGGGACACGCATTAGCTGAGCAGCACTACGAATCCTACGAGTAAGTCGAAAATTGGGTGACTTTTTGGTTTGCTTCAAAAGACGAACAGTTTTATTGGCGTGGAATCCATAAATTGCCTGAAATATGGGAAAAGTATGTAACTAGCAATGGCCAATACTTTGAATAAAATATTTTTTACTTTCCCATTAAGAATTAGTATTTTATTTTCACAAAAAAACGCTCACTTCATACCCGTACACCTGGTAAATACCGCTAAATATCACATTATAAGAAGCCCACGTTGAATGATAAAATAGAAGAAAACACTGTAAAATTGCAGAAACATCATTGCTCTCAGGGCATATTTAAGAAACACGTCTTCTGCTATTTGCTTCTCTAAAGGTGCATCATCACACTCAGCCTTTTGCCGTGAATTCCCTTAAAGCTATGTACGAGTACTACCTCCACACGCAAAGGCATATCTACCGACAAGCAATCTATTTAATTTATTCCATCATCTCTCTAAGTTAAACGTTGATTCGCCACTTATCCTTTACTGCCTTCCACTAAATCTGCATCGTATTCCTGTACATAAGAGATCTCCTCTATCATCTGATCACATCCAACGGTGTGAAATTATCACCCTAACATCGCTAAAACAATCTAAGGCAAACATTAGCGTGCAACTTCCTAGTTCATCTAATTCAGATCACCTCTACCATTCTTCAAGTACAATCCCGTTTAATGGCATGGGCAGGCAGCATCAAAATAGAATTACTTTAATATAATAGTTTCGTAATAGCTGTACTAGCTCTCATATCAAAATTAAAAGCAAACCCCCCTCTTGTATCTTTCGTTTCAGAGCATCTATCACTATGGTTGCCAATTGCTGGAAGCCTCTCAAGCACTCAGAATCTCTTGCAAATTGGATACGGAAGCAACAAAGACAATGTCCAACCAATTGCGGTGCACCTGGCGCAACTTACAGACTATAAGTCAGGAGCACATGACCCGCCTTCGAGTGTCCGCCGTCTTTCATCGCAGCGTCGAGGAGTACTGTAACAAGTTGCATGACCTGAAAATTTCTGTGTGTTTTCTGGGTGAAATTGAGGAACCCGAATGCAGGCGCAATCGCCTACGAAAGTATCTAGCACTACGTGAACGTCTCCTAGTCGAAGTGGGTCGAATGGTGCGGCTGGGCCGATTGCTAAAAACTCGACTAAAGGAGCCGTTCGTTTTGGACGATACCAAAGTCACGGAGACTGCCAAGAGTAGTGAGACTTCCACTACCACTACTACTACTACTACTACTGCTACTACAACTTTTTCTTCTACAACTACTACTGCTGCTGCTGCTACTTCTACTTCGAACAACAGGTATGTACCACAAATATGTGCGGTTGGCCTTTTGGGATTTAACAGGTTTTTTTTTATTGTTTTTTGTATCTCTTCTTGAATGTCACTTTATGGCGATAAGATATCGGACAGAGTTGCCACTATACTTATCTAGTGTTTGAATTTCAGTTTTTGGTAGTTTTCTACTGCGCAGTTTTTCTGAATTTGTTTATCAATTGAGAAACTGACTTATAGACTAAATTTTACTTAGACAGGAGTTTGTTTTGAAGTTATGAGATCCACTGGATTGTTCATAGCCCATCTTGTAATCATGCTATCGATTGGATTTCACGGAGCAAATGCAGAGTCATCCTTCTGTGACATATAGTGCTTCAATTGGGATGAAAGGAACCCCCCTTTTTTCGCATCGAGGAAACTGTACTAGCTCAGACTTTCATATGACAAAGTAATGCAGATGTTGATTGATCATAATTTTATTAAATTAGCGGATGATCGATTAGTTCTACCAGCTCTGTGGTTTCTGAATTTGGGTGTTGCTTTGCAAACCTCGTTCATACATATAGAGTAGTCGTTTTCGTCATTAAGGTGTTTACAAAAGTTTTTCTCCCAAATTTTCAGTATAGATTGTGAGTCTACTATAGATTTTTTGGATCCATCGGGAGACTTCTGGTTTGTAGTAAGCCTTCCGACCAATATTCCTGATAAAGCTATTTCTTACATTCTCGACTGCGTGCTTCTTGCGCTCTTTACCTTTCTGTTTTTCTTTTAGAAAAAGCCATTAAACTGACTCGTAAACTGCACGCTTCTTCTTTTGCTTCATTTATTGGCCTGTCGTCGTCAATCCAAAGCTTTTGTTGTGAAGGTCGAATGATGGAGTAGCAGCTTTTTTGAGGGTCTGCTGGAAAAATAACTTTTAGCGCATCTCATGAAATTTAAGAAAACATAACAGGCAAAATCTTTTGCAATCTTTTAGAATATTTGTATCTTGTCAAAACCTAATCACAAATAATGATCTGAGTCCATGTTTGCAGCGTTCAAAGTTTGGATATACAAAATGGTCGAAGCGTGAATGCTAAGGCCTTGTTTCAGCAATGTTAAATAAAAGTCTAACATTTCTCCGTGTTCCCTTCATTTCAAGTAACATCAGTCCGTCCTTCAAGAAGGGGAACACATTTCAAACAGCTTCGTACTTATAAGTAGTTTGTAGACAGCAATCCATCCTCTTGGATTCCTGAGAGTTTCCTTTTTGAAATGCAGTCTAACTTTTTCCTATCATCTTGAGCTTTTTCTTTCTTTTTATTTAATTGCCTCATGCTGATAGACATCAAAGTAGCATTGGGATATCAATCTTCTCCAAGAAACTAGGTTCCGGCTTTCTTTTCTTATCTCTTCTTAGGTTTTGCCGCTCATCCTTCCCATATCCTGCTTTCAACTATCCCGGTGCATTTTTCCCGCTCCCATTTCCAATATTTGTCTGGCTTTTTTCAATTCATCCATTCTATGCAGATGTCCAACATTAGTTGTCTCTCCTCGATTTCTTGAATAATTCTTCTGCCCTTCTTTTGAGCGTTTATTTGGTTTTTGATCCTATGTCTCTTGGTTTTTCCTACGAGCCTTCGCTTCCATTTGTATGCGCTACCAAAGCTGAGGTCGCCTTCTATTGCGTTGCACTCAAGGTAACTTAGCCATCTTAGACGGATTATCCAAGGTTTTCTGACAAAGTCGGCATAGACTTACAGTTCGCTGTTGAAACATGTTCTCCATTCTCCATTAATGCAAACGAAAGCGAAAATTACTCGAAGAACTTTCTTCTCGAAATGCTCGAAAGCATTTCTATCCATTTTAGTCCAATGCCTAGCTTTCTGTGCCCTTAAGGGCTCTCTAGTTAATCGCCTTCTAAACGCAAAGAAGCAGCAATTTGTAAGACTGATTCTAAAAGGTCAAAGTTATAGCAGCATATCGTGATGTTTGATCCTAAGCGTCAATGTTGTGTGTTGCTCTTGGTTGACAGCATCGTAGAATGAGCCTGGCAGGTATGCCAAAGCTAGAAACGCTCTATATAGTTATATTGTCATATACGACTTTAAAATCGATGGAGAGGTGGTGTGTATTGATTTGGACCTCCTCTGAAACCTGCCGTAATGTAAAAATTGGATTTATGAAGGACTTTTCTGGCATAAAACTACATCGTCAGTTGACGAAGGGTCTTAGGCGCTCACTTAATACGGCATATTGGATTTTATATGCTATGTTGAGGAGACTAGTTCTTCTGCAGTTGGCGCAAAACAATGCTGAAGTGATGAGTTGATGCATTTTCTGTATCCAATCATCGCCTGCTGATTCAAACACCTTGGTAGTTAAGCCATGGATTCCGGAAGGATTACTAGACTCAATCTTGCAAATTTCTGTCCTAAATTTGTTTTGATTGGGTGGACAGAAACGGTGCTCTGTCTTTGTCTGCGATCAATAGTTCATTCTGCCTGATGAAGGGTTATGGTTATCATCATTCTTTAACAGTCTGCAGAAATAAACTTTCTAGCTTCTCTGTACGTACTGAGGTTCTACTTTTTCATATGTTCCGGCGGCTTTTCCAGTTTTCAATATCTATATGGCATACTGAACCTCTTCGTCTTCTACTACAAGAAATACTGCATTCACGATTCCGTCCTCATAAGATATAGTTTCACCTTAAATGCTTCCATAATTTCTATGATCAGCTTGTCCCCAGCTTCAATAGTTCTTGTTTATTTCCCAAATTTTCCTCTCCAAGCTGTTCCCTTATTCCTGTCTTTGACTTTTATCATTTGACACATTTTCTCTTATAACTTCCTTCATCTTCTTCGTAACACTCTGATGATCTTTTTTTCCTCTTTGTTGTAGCCCTTGTAGCTTAGTGGTTTTGAAGACTTTATAAATTTAGTATTGGTCTTAATCTGGAGCTAAATGGCTCGAATCCCAAGACCTGCAAGAGCATTCAATGTAATCCAGAATTCCCGAAGTCCTCAAAATAGGCGAATATTTCATAGATGACCTCTTCATTTGACCCAAACCTCTTACCGCTGAACCATTTCTTCATGTTCGGAAACAGAAAATAGTCACAGGGGGGGCTAAATTCGGAGTAAATGCTGAATGAAGGAGTATTCGTAGCCTAATTCATGCAATTTTGCCTCGCAAATAGGAGGCGATGATCATTTTACACTTTTCAAGGCAATCTATGTGAATGACACCACGCGCATCCCTAAAAACTGTCATATTGACGATGTTGGCCGACAGACGTGCCTTGGACTTTTTCGGCTTCGATTCACTACGAAAAATCCACTGTCTGGATTGTTCCTTGGTCTCTGGTTTATTGTGATGAATTCATGTTTCGTCACCGGTTACGAAATGGAGCAAAACCTCATTCGGATTGTGATTCAGCATCGTTAAACTCTCCTTTGAAATTGGTTTCTTGACTGTATCGATATTATATCCCAGTAGATCATCTATCTTTCTACGTATTGTAAGCACTCAACGCCGGATTTGTATTTTGTTAAAAAAAGTAACCAAAATTTGTAAATCTTGTGGAAAAGACACATTTTCCAAGGTGTCAAAACTCTCTAACTACAATATTTTATCGTACAATAGAATTCAGTTTTATCATTAAAGGCAAGCTCTCAATGATTTGATTTTGACTAACTTTGATCTGTAAAATCGGACGAAACTCTGACAATTACATGTAGGTGATGTAACAGACAGGATAGCCAAGAAATCTTACAATCAATGTGCGACATTGATCCCCTGTTTTGTTTCTGCAACCGGACACAGTGGTCGCTGGCATCATGAACAGATATAGTGTTATGGTACTGCAGCTTTTCCAATCAAAAACACAGCATATCATTGTAGTTTACAACAAAGTTTTAGAAAAAAAAAAAATTTATAATATCTACGGAACAGCAAATTTAACTGCAATTTTTCTTTTACAAATGTACTGCAGACAATTCTTGTGGGTGTGGCAACCCTGAAGTGTGATATCATACACTCGTACTCGAATCTCTACTTTGACTCTGCGGTTGCTTCGATTGTTCTCTTCTCATGCTCGCCGCAGTTGCACAGGAATGAGTGAAAGGTCAATTTTATGACGGACTGATGGAAAACAACTTTCTTTCGGTCCCGTCCCGATCGGTCGGAATGGAACAACTTTCCATGCGGAGCAGCCATGTCACAAACGTGCGGCAAAGAAGAACATTCAGATGCGCCTGGCTGAGCTGAAGACTCATTGAACTCTCGCAGGCAAATGCATTCTGCATTCGCACGCGTATCTAGATTAATTGTGTTGTTCTACGCGGAGCCACTAAAGGTTCAGGCATTAGCTAATCGGTTCGGTGGCAATTAATTGTTTGACATATTGCAAATTGTTTAATTAACTTAAATCAGTTCATATCCATTGGATGGTGAACTCAGTGAGAGTCATGAATGAGCATTGAATTATTTAAAGTTTGATTTTTACATGGACGTTTGGACATGCTGTGGAGGTCCGCGAAACTTGGTACTCGGCTCCAGGGTAATTAATTGGTTGCGGCATCTGACTTATTATCTAGTGAATCGGTGAAAAAGAGGACGACTTGGACAACGTTTTGGGTAGAGTTGAATGACTTTTCTCTCTGTCAGATAGATTTGAAGTGAAGTGAATGAAACTTTTGGATGAAGGAAGCACAATGAGGCCAGGTAATAGATGCTGATGTTAATGTCGATAGGGAATGTGAAAATTGATGGGTATACATAGGAGCTAATAGATCAATACAATTGAAAGTAACCCAACTTGGCTTAGTGCCATGGAAATTTGATTGAAATGGTAGAGATGGAGATTAGCTAGGAGATGGATGAATTATCCACACCTGCGCTTGAAGCCGGTCTTGATAGCTGTTACTTTTATTCGAAGTTTCTCTTCTACTTATCAAGATGATGTTTTGACACTAAAAAGAGCTTCTGATCCGTGACATTTTTGGAATGCCTCTTGGATTGTTTTGTGTCGGCTTTTAATTTAAAAGGCTTTGAGGGTGTCATGGCTGTTACAAAAGTAGTAAGGTAGGTAGATAAAAGTGGCGGTTAGAAAAGAGCAACCCACTTAGGCCTATTGGCCCAATAAGCTGCCACGTGAATCTATGATCCTCTTACCCATGGAACCAATCTGAGTTTGTGATGAAGCGCAGAAGGTTGTTAACGTATTTTTTCTTTACAAAAGAAAGTAAGCATCACTTTAAAACAAACAAGTTACTTGTGTATCTATTTAGAAAAAAAAAACTTCATTTTAGATGCTTTTTTGAAAGTTCCCATTCAAGAAAAACTTTTGACAATTTTGCTGTCATTTGGGTTACTTTATTTGCGCTATAGCCGCAATAGAACTTCTTGTTAACTGAAGAAATAGATCAGCAGAGGCCCATACAATCACAAAGGATCACACTTAAAGATCTTTGTTAGATATTTTATTCCATACCTTGGTCGAAACTTCTCACTGATCCAGACACATATTTGTTTTTCGAAGCGTCCTAGCATCTAATGTACTGCTAATGTATTGTTTGTCGAATTTGTAGGAACTTTGAGTTAATCCGTTGATTTGAAGATATTTTCTGACACGAGTGTAGAATCTACCAGCGTCGAACAGCAATTATTTCCAGTCTTACAAGCAATAAGACCAGTCTTACAATCTGCTGCATGACTGCTCTTTACTATGCCTAGTATTCTTTGCCTTGGATACATTTGAAATAAATTGCATTCATCTTGCTTTTAAAAATGCAAAGTATACATCACGATTGGGCTACCAACGTCAACACTTTCCCAGAATTGTAAGCCAAATCTTTAAAGGGATTCATACCAAAAATTGTTCACGTACATATAACGACCGAAGACTATGTTCTTAGTAAACATTGTCCTCGCTGTAGAAATTACAACTGCCATAGAAAAGAGAGAATTTTAATTAACCGCCTTGAGGTGAGAGTGAGAAAATGTAAGCAGAGAAAAGACTTGTTCGCGTCGTAAATATTCTATCAACTAGTCTCTCTTCAGAATGAAAAAAATTCCATGATATTGCATGCTTCGATTTATTTTCCCAGCACCATTTAGCCATTGACATGTGAAACCATGCCGTTGAATCATAAAATTTCCTGCACCTTAAGGGTAGCAAAAAAGGATCAACACCTATAGAGTCTTGGTAAGCTATGATTTTCCAGTGAAAACTTATCAACAGACACCCCGTACCTATGCAGAATTTTAATTGTTTTTAATTAGTTTCCATCATAGGTGGAGACACTTCTTTGTTAGACCTGTCTAGCACGTAGGTGTGGGTCTCCTACTCCTGCAACTGAACAGTGTACTCTCAGATGGAACAAGTTGTTGTACTCCAAGACATCCACTGATTTACATAACTTAGTAAATGTTGAAAGTGATTTACGATGACTTGCTTAAACTGCCACCAGCCAGCGCCAGCGCTAGCACTATACGTGCTGACATCGTGTTCGGTTATTTATTATTTCAAAAACCGAAAACTAAAAATATAAATTTCGTCAAATATTTTCAAATATCTTGAAAGAATAGTACTAAGCGAATGTTCTTCCTACCGGGTGTCGTCTATTTTCTCGGGGTCTAGGTGAAAGGAAAAGCATTGTGGGATGTCAGAGGAAAACTAACAAAATTAAAAAATTTTAGAAAATAGAAAAGTCTCTTGATAGAAATCTCAAAAGCCAACTTACTCCAATTTTCAGTCTATTTTCGTGTTCGGTCCAGCGTAGTTCAGCAGCTTTCACTCGAACCCCGGTTAAGCATCATAGCAGTGCCTTCTATACGGATGGTTCACCCCAAACCACAAGAAAAAGAAATTTTTTATTATTCGATAACCACAAACAACATTCGAAACATTAACCGAATACGCATTCTCTAAAAAACACGTTCCGTCCGTTGTCGTGGCGCAGTGTCCTATAAATATACTCCAAACGAAGGCATTGTCAAGGAAAATAGTTGTCGCGCGTCTCCTCATATCCGTCCCATATAGCGACTGTTGGATTGGTAGCGCGTGTGTGTTTTGTGTCTCTTGCACAAGAAGTGCAATGACGCCTTCGGCAGTACTTTCAAATGTATCCGTATCTACTCGTATGCATCTACATTTGCTGCTAATTTAAATCGCGCGACAATTTTTCCATGCACGTCCATGTCATTAGCGAATTCATTATTAGATACAAAAATAGTTGGTCTCTGTTGATCTGGCATTTCGCCCAGAAATAGGCAAAACCCAAGATTGTTAGATACAACCGTAGTCTGTCCTTTCTCTACAGAGACAAGTGCTTAATTAAATAAAAATATATCCGACAGAGAGTAGCGAAAATTACTACATAGATAATTAATAGTGCGAATCTTTATTCGAATACTCGTAAATAGGAAAGCAAAAATGTTTGCCAGATTTAAAGAGATTTTTAAATTTCGATCGTCCAACGAGGACAAGAATAAAAGTGACAAGAAACCAACAAATAACGATCAGTCGATTGATGATTTAAATTTGAAATCTGATTCCAGTTCAAGTGCAGATGCCGGAGCAGGAGAAAACTCAGCAACTCAAACTGCAACTTTAGTCTATCCAACTGGAAAAAATGAGATCGCCTCGAGTGCAATTACCAATAAATTAACAGAAATTGCTGAGGTAGCTGAAGCACTGGATTCTGCATTGAGGGATACCCAGAATGGATTGGATTTGGTCGAGATGAATTCCAGCCCACCTGAGAAGAAAATGGAACATAATCACCACCATCACCATCATCATCAGCATCATCCTGGAAGTAATATCGAGGTAATTATTTTTATCTTTTGCAATTTGAATCCTAATGCTTGGTGCTTTTATTCGATTACCCCTAACAAGTCATATTTGGATCATGTTTAAGGGTCTAGAATCGTTTGAATGCTTACAATTTGTATGTTTGAATTACTAGTTGTTAGTTTAAGTATAATTGGTACATTTGTTAGATAGAAGCAAGCCGCTAGCAATAAATCAGAATTGTTTCCGTATAGAGAAAAAGAGGACAGTGTGAGCTTTATAGCAATTTTCTGGTATCTCCAAACATCTGGCTTGAGATGCACCCTTAAAATCTAGACAAATTAACAGAATTTTGTGAGAGATGTACATAAATAAAACTAAGAGGTAGAAGTAGCTTGATGAGATTCATTAGTGAAGTAAAGGAGATTCTTGAGGGATAGTTTGTTGAGAAGTCTTCGTCTTCCTTCAGTAATCTAGAAAGTGATTCTAGATTCTAGATTCCGTAATTTAGTTTGGTGAGGACTAAAAGAGACTAAAAGATTACGTATAATCCGAAGTAAAGAAGAGATTTTATTGGAATCAGATAAATTCTGATAAAGAAAGAGTATATGAGCAACGTAATGCGCTATCAAGTTGGAAAGTTTTGCCAGTCATTATATCGAGAAAATAAACTGAGTAACTTAATTAACGTAAACAGCCAGCATTGACCGCTTAATTTGGGAGAATAGCGTCAAAATTGCGTAAACCAAGAGGAAGAACTAGGCGCGATAGGTATTTGCAATAACTTCGATGAAAAATTAAGGGATATGGCAAAACCTTTGCTTGTTGAATCAAAAGACCGGTTCCACATTTATATAGAATGTGGTTGTAGATCGGTGTACCGAAAATGACTTTATTTAACAAGAGACACATCTTTCAAGTATGGACCGTATAAAGAAACGCGGAACCGGTAATGTGGGTCTTGAGTTAGCATGAAAGTGTTGCAAAAGAAGAGGTGAAAAAATCTGTACCGAAAGCGCAACCGATGGGAGAAACTTTTTGTTCATTCCTTCGGAAAATGCCGCCAAAACCTATAACCATGCGGTAAGTACTAGTACAAGTGCAACGTCAAAGTATGCTAATATTTCGAATATTGCGAAAAAATAAAGAAAAAAGCTCGGAAAACGTTCAATCGCCGAAATATGTGAAAGACGATTAAGTTCTCTCGGCTGTCAGTCACAAAGAGGTAATTAAAGATATTACGGAAGCCAGAGCTAGAGAAGCAGTAACAAGAATGAATCATGAGAGTACAGTCGGGCCTGATTATATACCTTCTGCATGGGCAAAAATCGAAAACCCAGATGGTACCGAAATGGACAGCAGGAACAACCAGGACATCTACACTTACAAATCTTGTATTTCGAAGATTGAAACTCTTGCAAGTTTATTATTCTCTCTATCGCAGTCTTACAAATATTTGCTTGCTTAACTGTGCATAAATGTTGCACTTATAAGTCCATACATCTTAAAAGTCTGGATATATTCCATCTACTGCTTCCTAATTTGCTATAGCTACCGTTTTCTTCGCATTTTTTTCCAACGTTCAAGGTCGAAGTCAAGACTCAGTTATTTTTTCGCTATGGTCTTCTATATAAGCTTTTTGCAGCATTCTTGTATTTTTTCTCAAAGTTGTTCCACATGTCTTGCACCCTATTTATAATACATTCATCCGGTGAAAACTAGATAGTTGCGCTTTATTTCTTACAGCCATCTGGCAAACTCTATAATCGAGCTTGACAAGCCGTGTATTTGAGATTGACAAATGCCTTCTTTAATGGAAATTACATCCCTTTATCCATTTAAGCCGTTTGCTAATGGTCTGAAGTCTGATAAAAAGCAAAATACTTATCTGCTCCAGTTGTCTGTACTATCTGTGTTACTTATGATGCTTCTATTCCTTACTTAGTACTGTTCGAGGTGAACTTGGGCCTCAACTATCAAGCCGTCTTTAGTCAACTACCTCCAGTTACGCACTCAAAGTCGGTTGAAGTCCCCGTCTACATGAGGTGAGGTCTCCCTCACTGCGATTTGAAGTCTGCTGTTCGGGGCATTGGTGTTCATTCGCTGTACATTTCCTAGCCATCTCAGACGACTGATGCAATCTTCCTTTCCAAAGTCCGTCAACGCAAACGGGACTGAATATTTTTCTCTCGAAACGTTTCGGCTGAGTCCATGCTTTAATGCCAGAAATAGGATTGTTATGAGCAAGGCCTTATTTACATAGAATGTCCTTAATTTTTCGAGGTAGGGCGTTACTACTCAATTGCCTTCTTCGCCCAAAGAAACAGCGATTGATAAGAATGATTCTTTGTTTTGTTTTTGCCAAGGTGTTTTTAGCATAATTGTTCCTAAGCCGATTTCCCATGACAAATCCGCATCCTAATACATTCAATTTTTTAACCATCGTATCTCCTGGATTCATCGATCGATCCGTCTCCAGATTCCAGGTTTTCAGTAGCACCAGATGTGAACACTGTTCGTGCATTCCAGGTAGATACTTTCAAATCGTAGTCTATTGACATTCCAAGTCTAGTTGCTACTTGAGAAGACTCATTATCCCAGGCTGGTTGTGCCTCTTTCATAGCTACTTGGTTTTACTTGGCAACCGAACTATTTGACCAAGTAAGATCATGGATGGCTTATGTCCTGTTGAACTATAGACCGCGTTTCGGTCAGCCATTAAGAAGAGGGGTATTTGTTGATCCCAATACCGCTGGCAGTTGCTGACGATCTTAGACAGAAGCTCATTCAATCGTTCGACCATTCCATCATATTGAATGTGTAGTGGCGTTGTCATTGTCTTCCTTATTCCCAGATATTGTCACTCTATCTAGAAAATTTTTGATTCAAAGTTTCGCTCTTAATCAGAGTGCATTTCAATTGGGACCCTTAATCGGTTCGCCCAGTTGTTGATTATTTATTCTGCCACGGTCTTATCCTCTTGATTTGGGATGACAAACACTTCCGGCCACTTAGTGAAGTACCCATGACCAAGAGAGTTTTGGTACCCAAATCCTGAGATTCCGTCATTTTTCTCTTGGAACATGTAGCTGACTCTGGACCGTGGCGCAATAAGCTGCATACGAGATGTTGTTCCAACTGCACTTTCCCATTTTCTCCGGTCTAATATCTGTTACCAGCTTGTTTTTTTTTTTTCTTGTTCCCTCAAGGCCAATATTGGTTCGGTCATTATCAGACTGTTGGGAGGAACGGATTTCATCTATACTCATCTACTGTTTTAGTCTAGATCATATATATTGCGGCCTGTTCTTTCGCTTCCTTACCACTGACTGAAAGGAGACTTTCATTGGACTGCTTTTTCTGCGAGAATTGGATAATTTTCCTGGAGACGTCGACTCCTGCTACCGATTTCTTCCCGACTGATGGCTTCGGGAAGTTTGACCGGCTTCTTGGTAGCTCTTTCTGGCGGTTTTTCCCTTTATTTGCTTGTAACCCCAGTGAAATCAGCCTTTTCGTCATACCAATTCTTTACAGTACCAGCAGCGCATTCTTTGTGTCTCCCAAGTATTTTAGAAGCATTCACCAAATGCTACTTCCACCACCAGAGCGAAGGCAAGCGCTTCAGCAAGAGTTCTTTTCCCGGTCATCCTTAAAGTTGACTGAACCTTGGAATCTGCGATTCCCCTGATGAATGCGTCCTTTGCTATTTCATCGATTATTACTTGGCCTGCGATGGGATATGACAAATATGCCAGTCTTCTAGTGTCTGCTTGGAGCTATTGCAGTGTTTCTCCTCGTTGCTGCATTCGGAAGCATGTAGTTATCCCAAAACCGTTTCTCTATAGCCTGCAGTAAACCCATATAGTCGTCATGCTTTTTGACATCGATTGTTTGTAACAATTCTGCCGCAGGACCGTGTAATGCCATTGCTAGGGCAAAGCACTTCTCTTTATTATTCCAGTAGCCAATTCGAACTGCTTTTTATACCCAAACCAGGAGATCTGACCATGTAAGTAGGTAGGCTTCAGTTCTTTTATCCTTGGAATGCTTAAAAAACTGTGTCGAACTCTTTTATCAGTTGTTCAACTTTGAATCTGTATTCAATATTCCATCTATTCTATCAAATTTGTCATCGATTTCTTGGAACTTTTGCTGGAGAATGTTTTTTTGTTCTTCCAGACTATTCTCTTGTGTATCCATTTTTTGTTGAAGTCCAAACAGGATGTTCCATTGTTCGAAACTGTTCTCTTGTTCGTATTGATTTTTTTTTTTTTTTTTCTTAGAATAAAACTTAGAACTGTTACTACTCGTAAATCACATTTCAAATTCCAGTTTTGAACTGACTTGCATACCTTGGGTGATTCTGATATTTTCCAATTTGCTAGAAAATTCGATTCTTTTCTTCATTCACCAATGGTTAAGTCTTTTGCTATTAAAATATGGAAATCTATCCTTCAAATATAGATGACGCTGTTCACATTCAAACAAATATCACCAAGAAGATCTGTCTAAGAACTTTTGAAAGTTATCCTAAATACAATTCTTAGCAGCGTTGATCGGGGCGAGTGTACAGGTAAGGCCGTAATCAAAAAGACTTGCTCCCATGCGACTTGTATCCGGTCCATCTATACCAATATTCTTCGATCTGAGCTAGTTTTCCAGAATCTCACACTCTAGGTTAGGCTAGGTTAGGTGAGAGTGGCGGATGGAAAACCAACCCACTAAGGCCTTTTGTCCATTTTGCTAACACATGGATCTATAATCCCCTTACTAATGGAACCAATTTGAGCTTATGATGAAGCGCAGGATACTATTAACATCTACATTCTTTAGATCGTTTAAGTCATTGTAGAGAGATGGACATGTACAGAGAAGGTGGAGGATGGTCTCCTCTTCCTCTTCGTCTATGCAGCTTCTACAGAAAACCTTCTTGCATGCTTGCATATGAGGCAGAATCCAGTTATGACACCTATTCTTAGGTGTTTAGGTGTTTCGTGCTTAAAAGAATCAGATTCTTAGAGCGATTCAGATCCAGCTTTGGCCAGATCTGTGTAGTCGCTAGACACGTTGGCCCACCGGTCCATCTAAGATTTGTTATTTCATTATTAACCGGATTTAATAATGATTTGTATGTAGCGATTGGTATACCTATGCTACAATTTTCTGGTAGATAAGGTAGAGTGTTTCCAATTTTGGCGAGTTCGTCGGCCCTACAATGCTCTGGAATGTCTCCCTGGCCCGGTATCCAACAAAATTGAAGGTTGAACTGCTCTGGCATATCCATAAGAGATGATCGGCATTCAAAGGCGATTTTAGAATTTAATAAGACTGAGTCCAATAACTTAATAGCGGCCTGACTATCCGAAAAGATGCGGATAACCCTTGCAGATATCACGTTTTTCTTCACCCAGGACAAATTTTTTTTAATCGTCAGAATTTCCGCTTGGAACACGATATAGTGATTTGGAAGACGGAAAAAGAGGCTTAGATTTAGCTTATCTGATAAAACACCGCCACCAACTCCAGCTATTAGTTTTAGATCCATCTATGTAGAAGTGGACTGACTTATCCTCCATGAAAGCGTCTTTCTTCCAGAAGGATCTAGAGGGGATGCTTACATGAAAGTCTTTGTCAAATCAAAGTTTGGGTATAGTGTAATCGATGTTCTCTGTGAGGATTCCTAATATGTTAGGAATATTAGCGTAGCCAAATAAATTATTGTTCCACTGTGTAGCCGCTTTAAGGCGAATACCTGCAATCGCAGGTACTACTTGCCTGCAGAAGATGTCGAGGTCGCGGAGGAAGTAGTCACTTATGCATAGGCATGGTGTTCTTTGGACTCTGCTCAGTTCGTTGCAGTTGACAGCAATATTTAAGGCCGTCCACCAGACAACCACACCGTAGGTGAGTAGCGGTCTCATGAGCGAAATGTATAGCCAGTGGGTTATTCGAGGTTGAAGGCCTCATTTGTTCACACTCACATTGTAACATTGTATAGTGTAAATCATAAGTCTAGTCCGCTCCCAAATACTGCAATGATTGCATTAATTTTCGTGTTGTTCAACTTTTGGACGGCACTTACCACGTTTGGCTAACTTAACCTACAGTTTTGACTAAACATTAAGATTTAAACATTCATTCGTTTGGAATGGAGAAGTCCTTAAATTCTAATTGCCAACCTTTAGTGAGCACATTAATAATTATTTTAATTTTAACATTTCTTACAGATCTTATTATACAATATACCAATGCCACACATCTTTTGAACACTACTTTCGTTTTATTTTAGGATTGGCACTCGCGTTCAACGGAGGATGAATCGTTCGCCACAGCATCTGAGGGTAATTTTACACCTCACTCACATTCATCATCATTCCAAACGGCATCCGAGGGGCGTACTCCATCGTTCCTCAGCTCTGGAAAAATATCATTCGACTCGAGCGATCTAGAGGATACCAATTCACAGATATTCCCTCTCGATATGCTATCACCGGGAAATATCTCCTACGACGGCTCTTCAGAACCCAGTTTTGTTTCAGCCCAGCAATCTCTTACAACGTCACCCCAATCGATGCCACCTGATTCCGGCATAGACAGTACGTCCGAGTTTAAATCCACAACGGAGGAGAAAGATAACCAAAACGACGACGGAGGTGAGTCGAACAATAGTCGAAGTATCACTCCGACACCAGAAAATATTTCAAGATGCCAGTTGCCAATACTGAACAATAACGAACATCAAACAATAATTGATGAGAACAATGTTCCACCAGAGTCAACGCAGATCAATGGTAACCATGTTGATGTGGTTAATAGTCATCACGAAGATGAAGATGAAGATGAGGTGAGCTCGAGTGTGTGTCCAACTAAATCTACAGACTCCTGGCGGAGCAAATACTATGGTCACGTGACAAAGCAAACCATTAAAGGCTGTTTGTGAAGAGTGTGTTAATTTTCTTTTGCATTTTTTTGTTATCTAACATCCGCAGGGTTGAGAGTATTTGTTTTAAAAATTATTAACCCATCTAGCTGACAGAATGGTGCGAAATTCCAACCTCTACTAGAGATGAGGAAATATTTTTTTTTTTTTTTTTTTTTTTCAATTAAAATCCCTAACATTGCCCAGAGAGAAAAAGTCATGGCGATTTTCTAAATATTGTAGATAATATGATGGCACTTTTTTACTCTTACCTCATCACCACCTACGCTTTCACCGATTGCTGTTGCCATTCCACTTATTGTCTAAGTGTTTCTTCGTTTATTTATTTATTTTCCTCTCACCTCCTTTTTGGCGGGAGAAAGAAATAACAAATAAATAATGTTTAATGTCTTTCTATAATTTTTTTTTCCAATTTCTTTATTTTTTTAATTTTTTCTATGACATTAAAATTATTTTTGGAATTTATCTATATATCTTCCGCGCGTCAGCTACGCATCAATTTGTAGATTTGTATGAAATACATGCCTTGGAGTTGATGAAATTTTATGAATTAGACAGATTGACTAGCAAATGGTATACGTAGATAACCGTAAAAACAAAACAACAAATGTGTGCTCTAGATAATCTGATTCATTAATCTTGCGTAAAATAAAAAGATATTTTCCCATTGACATAAGACTACTACAGCCGCTTTCAAGGCAATAAAACATGAAACATGTTTTTATGAGAATAATAATTCAGTAAATTAGTTTAACCATAATTTTTGTATATGTATAGCAAAATAAAATATTTTTTTTAAGCAAAAATTATATAAAAAAATAATTTGCTCTAATCAATTTTATATATAAAATATTCCAAATAAAAATGCTTAGCTAATGCTTACAATATAATCTAACTTATTTATGTTTTAGACCTCAATTGTGTTTTATTTTTTAGATATAAAAATAGATTTTAATATAGAAAATACATTTATCGTTTTTATATATGTATTCTTATTTTTATTTAATATGATTATATTTATTTGTAAACAATTTTAAATAAAAACAATACAAAATATAAATGAAAAATTAATTGTAGATTAACTATGAAATGGTTGTGTTAAATTTAAGAGTTCCGTAAGAGCATGAAATAATTTTTATTTTGATAAACAATTTCTTAACAGATGAAGTTGTTTATCTGCTCGATGACTTTTCTCCTATCTTAAGTCATAGTCATACTTAGAAAATTGAAAGCTAAAATGTTTAGAACAACATATAATTGCGTCGAATTCGAATGTTTTCTTGGCCAAAACATGATTTTTAAAATATGTGACAATTTTGTCTGTCGTAACCAATGATTACTGAAGGATATTCTACTCATGCCAGCTCTTGAAAATATAAATTCCGAAATAACAATATTTTATAAACACAAATGTGGTTTCATATTATGGTATATTTCTTAATATATCTACTAACAATATTAACCCCTTATGTGGTAGTATTTATTTATTTTTGAATTATTTTATAAAAAGATATTTTCTTATTAATTCTTGTGGTTTTGAAGCTATTCGTGCTACATTTCCGTAAATATTTTAGATAGCAAAACTTCTAGTTTGGTGTAAGAATCAGTAGCTAAATTTAGCCAGCTAAATTATTTTTATCGAATAATTACATCTATGCTACATATTATTATTATTATTATCAAGGGAACGATACAAATTAATTTGTAGGGTGATGATGATGGTTTCCTTTTGTTTTTTCCTCAGTGGTTTTTGCTGTTTGTGTTGTTGTTGTTTGTTTCCATTGTCCTAAGCTAGGAATAAGTAGACTTAATGGTTGTGGAAGAAAAAAACCACCGTACTAATACACATACCCGTATGTCTACCCTAAATTCGTCTCTGCACGTTCTGTAGTAAGGATATGTTCGCCAATGGGGGATTTAGTCAGGCACAAATCTAAGAAGCCCAGATAGCGATCAGTGTTGCCACTATAAATCCGTTCGTAGTTGATCTATTCCACAAACTTTGCTATTACAAATATACTACTGGATGTATGGAATAAAAGTTGGGCCTTGAATGGCGAAGTATTTATACAGAATCAACAGTTCTCGATTGCGCTGTGTGCAAATATTTTAAAGATGAGCCGGACTGGAAAATTTGAAAATTCGATCATATTGAAAGACAGTTTGCTTGTGAGCCAGTAAACGCAGAAATAACCGATCAAACCGAAATAAAGTTGCATCCTTATCGTCCGATGTAATTCAAAATTCGAATCTAAAGAGCACTCTGTCACTCTCACATGCTCAATACAAATTCGTTTGACTTCACTTGATTGCACCTAATGACATTAGTCTTGCGGAGCACATAAAGATTGTACGGCAGACAACTTTATTGGGAAAGGACCAACAAGCCAGAATATAGCGCTTTTACAAAAAGAGCTGTTTTATTCAATGATATTTGTAAGTCCTTTTGAGGGAATTTAGTAACCGCTTCAGTATTAAAGTGCCTGAAGTGGTGTCCCTTATTTTTAACATACCATACATGCCCTTTTATTATAGTCAGCTACTGGGACTGCTTTCAGAGAAGCATTGCATTCAAAAATATCTTGACTGTCGCTTAAGAGGCAGATACTTCGACCCTCACACATTGTTACCAATATTGATTTGTCTGCTTGAAAAACAAGCTTTAGTTAAAGAAGCATCTAGTGAAGTCAATAATTGTTGTCCTGCACAAACACGGCAACACTACATTTTGGATCAGTTCTAAAGCCTTTGGTAAACATCTTACGAGAGCTGTTTGATGAAAACTCAGATTGCAAGGAAGGTGACGCTAGCAGACCAAAATGTATACCATCATTTAGTATAATCTCTTTTAGCCCGTCTGTAAAAATTTGGTGACAATCCGACGCTTAGTTTTGTTTGACACCCATTTCAAAACATCGTGTTAATGTTTTTTGCGACTATGAAAAAAGAGCAGTATCGCTCCGTGATCCGATTGTTGTTTTTAAGTGGCAAAACCTGCGAGGAAATCAAGCCTATTCTCGATGGTGTATATCGGAACCATTCACCTTCCGTTGTTGTTGCCAACACTGCTTGATTTCGGTGATCTAGTGGGAATCGATGCTTTCAATGTGGCAAGGCCGTTGACTACATATTGCTATCCCGTATTTGCATTGCTATTGCGGACCTTAATACCACTGAAAAGACTACACTTAGATACTTCCTTAATAAGATTTCAGTACGGGTTGGACCAGGGTCCCATCTGACTTGTTTCACCAGTCAGGGGAGTATTTTACCAGCTTCATTCAATTGCGTACACAAACTTGGCTGGGGGACTCCTTCGAGTTGAGTGCAAAACTTAAAATGAAAACATCCTCTTCTGACCTAGCCATCTAAGCCTGGTTATCTTTACTTTTCTGATGAGGTAGACATCGCTCGTATAGTTCGCTATGGAGATGTGTCCTTTCTTCTCTGTTGATGCAAACGAGACCAAAAAGAACTTTTCTGTCCAAGCTTCTGCGCCTTCAAGGTGGACATTACTACTTTAGCTATACTCCTCACTTGTATTCTAAGTCAGAGTGGCAGCAGAGATAGAGTTCCTTTGTACCTCAAAGTTGTAGCTTCATGTCGTATCCTTTTGTCCTAAGTGTCCTATTGACAGCATATACCATTGACCATTAAACCTATATTAACCGCTTCAGCTTCAATAGTTGCAAACGCTCCACTGACAGCTTGATGTGTTCTTTCCATTATGTCAATATCATCTGCATATGTGTGCAACTGAAAAGACTTTTGAAAAATTGTGCCTCTGGAGTTGACTTGTTAGTTTCGCAATATTCTTTAAAGAGCGGTATAGCATCACCTGGTTTAAGTCATTTTCTTATATTTACGGTCTCGGTTTTGTCATTATCGACTTTGGTGAAGTAGCATATATTTTGCAACCTCTTCCTCCATAGTCAAATGAGCTTGGCAAGAATGGCAAAGCTAGACGTGCAATGTATATGTAGTTTATCTCTATGGATACTATCATTCACAACTTTGAAATCGATGAAGACATCATCCGATGTTAAAGAGACTTGTTTCACTGAAGTCGGAGTTATTCAAGGGCTCACATTTGTTTAGGATCAGGCATAACAATGCTGAGGTTCCATTTGTATGCACATCGTAGGGCATATCTTCATCGATACAAACATTAGAAATGAATTGATGTATATTCCGTGTTCAATCATCACCTGTTGCCTTAAACAACTTGACAATTAAGCCGCCAGCTCTTGCAACTTTATTAGACTTAAGCTGAATGGTGCCGAACGGTGAAATTTTATTCTTACTCACCGTTTAACAGCCAACAGAAATAATCGTTCTAAATTATCAACACCGACTGTGGTTCTACAATCAGATTCTCTTTTATTGCTCTTTGCCAGTGATACTAATGGTCTCCACTTTCAATGTTGGCGCCATCAGATTGTTTGAGAAGGTGAGGGAAACTCGATCTAAAAATCTAAACTGGAGACGTACCTGATGTCGCTATATGATCAATTCTGTTGACGACGCGTTGATCAGAAGTCAGCCAGGTCCCTTTATGGATATCAAGGTGTAAAACCCATATGCTGGCTTCAGTTACACTATGTCCATTCACTTAATCTATTTTTGCCAATAAACCAATTGCCGCTATAATTTTGAGGGTATGTGATCCAGCCGTGGTGTGGTTTTCATGGCCGCCACGTGGCACTTAATAGAAATCGCTGTCAACATACTCTCAAGAAATGTACCAGTTAATTGGCCGCCTCGCTAGTGCGATTCGACACCTTTAGATTTTTTTTTTAGGGCTACGTCAAATCATGGGTACATATCAACAAGTCAGAGACGTCAAACGTGCCCAGGCCCAATATTGAATGCGGAATTACCAGAAAATCGTCCGAAATGTGTGAAAAAGTGGTCGAAAATTAGCTGCAATGAATCGATCCCTTCAAACGCGCTCGTGTTTAATGAATGAATGAACGAAATTGGGTTCAATGGATAATGGAATGAGATGTACAAGGTGACGTTAAAGTTGTCACTCGATGTTCTTTGGCTGTAATTTTTTTTATGAAGGAAAAACTTTGGTTCTGCTTCTGGATTATATTTAACTGATGTCTTCAATTTTTTTTTTCATTAAGGCGGGTAAATAATATCGGCTTAGTGGCCACCTCCAGAATTGGGCTCAATTTGTGGCATTTTCCATTACTGTTGCCAAAACTTATATCGATAGGTCCTCGCATTTTTGACGTATATTCTTTTTGAAGGCTGCAAGAGTCTGAGGCTTGTTGACATAGACTCGTGACTTCAAAAAACCCCACAAAAATAAGTTCGGAATGATTAAATCAGGCGATATTGCCGGCCAGTTCAAATTTCCAAAACAAAAGATAAGGTGACCTGGAAATGCAGCCCTCAGAATTTCGGTTGTGGTTCGTGCAATATGCGCCGTTGGAAACACATGTTCTCCAGTCCCAATTCATCCAATTGTGGAAGGAGAAAGTCGTTGAGCATGGCTCTGTAGTGCTCGCCGTTCACAGTATTCGTTTGGCCAGCAGCGTTTTCGAAAAAAATAAGGCCCGATGACGCCTTCAGCGTAAACAGCAGTAACTTTGAGCACTTGTAATAATTTTGCTTATTCACGTATTTACAGAATAGAAAATGGCCCTCGATCATGATAACTTTCGATGAAAAGTTGTGTCTCTCATGGTCGAGATTTAGGATGATTTGAGCGTAGGTTACACGTGATTGGCGGTCAACAGGTAACAGCTGATGTACATCTTACGTCTTACAGTCTTTCACAAAAATTCTCTGTAAAGACCACCGATTAATGCCAAATTGCGTGGCACGTGGTCTGTTCGATATTCCACGGTTCCCTGCGGCATCTTCAACAACAGCTGCGATTTTCTCAGAAGAACCTGGTTCTCGTGTTGAACCATACTCTTCTTTACGAGCAGCTAAACGTCGTAGTGTTTGCCCAGTTGATATCGTACAAGGGAAATCTGCGCCGAAATTGGTGAATTGGTTTGCTCAGGTGCTTAACTGTGCGATCAGATATTAGTTATTTCCAAAACCGATGATTGCTTCTTATTACATTTTATCTGTCAGTTTTTTCTTATTTTGATTTAATCTATGAAATACAATCCTCCATTTATGATTCTGTTGTTTAATTTTCTCCAACATACGAGTATCTATGTATTTGTTTTTCAAAACAACTATCCGTTTTGGACTAATATGTAACAATTTTTAATTTTTGCTGGGAAAATATTTCGACTATTGTAAATGCATCATCCAAATCAATCTTATTTTCTTTTTCTAATCACATCTGACCACTTATTCAGGCCATTACTGTAAGTAACTGACTTTTGAATTCTTATATTCAAATCTAACGACTGTGGTGAAGCTGTATCTATTAACTAAGCTCTTTCTAAAGTTTCTTGCTTATTGAGATTCTCTCTTCAAACTGGAATACGAAAAGATTTGTTGTGATTGCCATTACTTTGGCTTTACAAGCGTCAAACGAGAATGTATCTGAGAGAACGCCTGAAGCACTGGTTCATGCTTGGAGAAGTTTATTTACATTTTGGTGGAGTTGTTTACATTTTCTCTTTACTTTTGTGGGTGCACTGAGCCCCGAGATGGTAAAGAGTACAAGTGTTCGCACATGTCTGTATGGAATTGTGTGAATTAATTTTTTAATTTAATTTTTTTCTTTTCCTTAAAGAAAAATGATAAATTTTTCTTTAAGAAGGTGATGAAAACTAAATAACATGCGAAGAATGCTTGTTCTTTTAGTCATTCAAGGGATATTTTAAGACAAGTAGCGCTGAAATTACGGCATGTGAAAGGATGCCTCATTGTACTTCATATCTAAGACAAGATATTCAATATAGGATTACCGCACAAAGTTCATACCACTAGTGGTAATGGATTCAGATTAATTGACAGCACAGCGCATATACATGTTCACCTGGCCAGCATTCAGTTTCTTCAATTTAAAGGCACTTTATATGATCTGGATGAATTAGAAAGTTAACATCGCAGTCTACGCACGACAGTCTGATGTAGTTAATGACTTTTACCATGTTCTCGTTGTAGGTTAGGGTGATATATCAAATACCACAAAATCAAATGCCATTATCTTTGACATTATCCCTCAACATGTCAAAAAATTGTATCCCACCTATGCCAAATATAGAAGATTTGAGAACAAAAGGTCGGAAGGACAACGAAAATACTCTTACACTGCGGTTCAATAGTCTCCCGCTACTATGTTTGTTGTTGCATTTGTTCTGTTCTCCTATGAAGTTCGAACGCAATTGGCCAAAATATTTGTAGCGCAGCAATATCGTAGCACAGTAGAACAGCCGTGGCATGGATTGTATAAACTAATTACACTCTGCTAAGCGTTGCCATGATTTCGACAGTATTCCAAACGCAGACTTTGCTTTTCTTATTCGTCTGACTACTAGAAGAATCAGAAGAATTCCCGGAATTTATTCAGAAAATTTAAAATTTATTCATCTAAGTCTACATATATTGTCCCCTTCAAAGTAATACCCCTTGACTGCAACAAACTTATACCAGCGCTTGATCCAATCCTCGTAACATTTTTTATATTTGGTTTTCGTTATGTCCATCCTGCGATTTTTCCATTACTTCCTCTCGGCTGCTGAAACGTGTTCCCCGTAGTGGTGTTTTAACTCAGTTGAACAGAAAGAAGTCACAGGGAGTCAAATCAGGTGAATTCGGTGGCTGTTGGATGGTTTTTGTTGCATTTTTCGTCAAAAAATTACGAATAATGATGGCACTGTACGACGGTGCGTTATCATGGTGCAAAATTTACGAGTTTTCTGCCCACAATTCTGGTCTCTTTCGGCGAATTACTTCACACAAACGTCTCATAACGCCCAAATAATAATCTTTCTTTACTGTCTGGCCTCCTCGCAAAAATTCATGATGCACTACACCGTTGTAATCTATGAAAACGTGAGCATTGCCTTCTTTTTTGACTGAAAACGAAGTGTTTTTTTTTTTTTTTTGGTTTCGGCTCATTTGGTGAACACCAGTTTCTTGATGTCTGATGTCTGGATTGCGTGTCGTACGCATTAAACCACGTCTCGTCTCCAGTAATGATCCTTTTGATGAATGTGTCTCTTTTTTGCCTGAAATTGAGGTGTTTTGGCACTAACTTTGCTGCTATCATTAAACAAAATGTCTTGGACGAATCCATAGGCAATATTCAAGTTCTCCGCTATCTCTCTGATGGTTAATTTGCGTTTATTGACCAACATTTCCTTTACTTCATCAATGTTTTCGTCGGTTTTCGATGTCGATGGTCTGCCACTGCGTTCATCATTTTTTATTGACTCACAACCACTTTTGAACCGCTCGTGCCACTGGTAATCGACAGTTTTCTTTAGAGAATCGTTGCTAAAACACTTTTTCAACATTTTCAACGTTCGCGCACCACTAAATCTGTTTTTTACGCAAATTTTAATACAAGTTCGTTGTTGCACATTTAAATTCATTTCTAAAATTGTGAAAAATTAGATGTACTCTTGACTACGTAACTTTTGCAAATGTCAAGCTATGACGCTAAGATATAGAGGGAATGTCAACAACAGATGTACCAACTTAACAAAAAAAAAGAACTCAAATCGGAACAATGGGAGCGCCACACAGTGGTTATTTTTTATTTTTTTGATCAAGGTGGTATGTCAAATTTGATCGCAGCATCGGTAGAGAAAATGCTCCAAAGAAACTAGAAAGAACCAACATTTTTCTGTTTTTTTAAAAATGCATATTTCTACGGAGATTGATCAATGCTATTTGCGCAATATTTATTGCTCCTTCTGGGTGATTATTTATGGGAATTGACATACATTGTCAAAAGTCAATATGTCGTTAAAATAAAAGAGTTCAACCAATTGTGGCGTTGACTTTAGGTACCATAGATCAGTGCTAGAAACGATATTGGTATTGGCTGAAAAATGGAGCGTTATCGTTCTCGAGTTACAAATGCGAATTCTTTAGAGAGCTTACTTCTATTAAAGACCTGTTATTTAAATCCGCCTATCGGGGCAAGGCGTGAAAAATGAACTCCATCCTCGCCGCCGAAATCCTTTTCAAAATCGACAAACAGTAGTGGCCCAGATGATCCAGAATTGAAACTTAATTGTCAGGCATCAAGTAAGCCCTCGCTCAATTGTAAAAGCTGTCTCCATCAATAAAATTATCGAGTAAGAAGTTTGGATAATTTAATTTAGGCCCGGGTCAACCCCGGATAGCTTTATTGTGCTTAATATAGGGTGATTCATCGTGAGGTTTGATTTTCAATAGGCCTACTTTGACAGATCGTGCGTGACTCCTATCTGACTGCTTCACCGTTTTTGTTTAGTATTATTTGGCAAATCATTATGAAAAGACTCATACTACAACAGCGTCTCCAAA